>OZ023299.1:10000-1437718 GCA_964007245.1 Hypomecis atomaria | reverse complement strand
TGTATACATACTGTAAAAAACGGGTTCTTCCGGATGGTCAAACTTGATACGAGTAGAGTAACTGAAACTGGTATGTAGGTACATACCACAGAAGAGAGAGAAGCTGTTATGTGCTTCATACAATACAAAAACCTATACGATTCGTTAATTCAACTTTCTCAGTTTTGTCATCCTAAATTAGAGATTAGATGCGTTTAGCTAAAACTGAATTAATTCGAAATAAAAATAATAAGACAGTTTCATATTGAGCTATAGGCTTACCTAGAGCTTTAAAGAGGTCCTAAAACTAGTCTAGAAGATTAGTTATTTTTTCATTACAAAAATATGACCTACAAAATGCCCTTAGGTTTCATAGGCGATTACCTCTACATTTGTTTTGCAGAAAGTAATACAATATTTTTAACACATAAATTAAACTTTTAATTTGAACCATCCACTCGCATCTTCTATGCACATTTGTAACAGTCTTGTTATAACTTGTGAGAGGCAATTACGGCGAGATATTCGAGCGCATGTAATTAGACGTCCTCTGCAGGCACCTGCCTGAGGTGCTTCAATTATTACAACCCTTATTACCGTTTATCCCCCCTGACTCAACTGCTTGGCTCAACTAGTAGAGCGAAGAGAAATTTTTTTTCCCGTGACAATACTAGTAGTGCTATGGGTAAAAGTACATTCCCCATGACACTACTCTATTTCCAGTAGTGTCACGGGCAATTACACTACAAGATACGGTATGTAGAGCCTTGTAGTGCAAAAGGTGGGCTACGGTTTTATTCCGTGTTTTCACTCTCCAAACTTGTTTTAACCATTTAGCCATATCCATAGCCATAGGCGGCACCTATACTGTAGGTACAAACTTACTTACTCAAGGAAACTAGCGTAGTTTTTGCACATTTTAATTTGAAATTTAACATAGGTGTTACTCGCGCGTAGTTTTTATAGGTTAATGCGGTCGCAACATAAATACAGCCTGGTGACAGACAGACAGAAATACATCATCTGTGAAAAATTCAGCTGTCTAGCTATCACGGTTCATGAGATACAGCCTTGTGACAGACAGACATACGGACAGACGGACATCGGAGTCTTAGTAACAGGGTCCCGTTTTTACCCTTTGGGTACGGAACCCTAAAAAGGCATAAAAAAGCCACGCATGGGTTACAACTGTGTTATATTTTTATTAAAATGTAGTTTAGTTGATATCATAAAAACGTAACTGCTTCCTTTAGGATAGTAAAAGAGGGCGCAGCTAGTATCAAATAATTGTTAAAGCCATTTACATTTCTCAAATTTTGTAATAAAGTCGGCCGTCCTTCAAAAGCAACATTCCTCACAATAGCTGCGATTTGTTTCGAGATGAAATAATTGGACTTTGAATAAAAACAAATGATTTTCAACGGATTCCTGTTAGAATTGTTTCGTTTTATTTTGAGGCAATAAACGTCCGTTTAATGTCCAGACTCCACCAAAAAGGAGCGGAACGAAGATAGGCAAAGCTAGGCAAAACGTTATAAAAAAAAATAGTGCGTGGAATACTTCCGCGCGGAAGAAGTGAAGCTTAGTAGTTTATTCTTAACTAAACTAGATGGCGTTGGCGTCAAGCTAGCGCGCGGTATTGACTTTCTCCGTCGATGGACGAGGTGTTTTGGTTTTTGTTTGATTTGACTGATCTAACGTTTAACGCAACCTTGTTGGAAGTTGCGTTAGAAGTTTCACTTTAATAAACCCATTGTAGAAATACCATATTGGCTTAGCGAAAATTAAAATACAGTTTTGTTCCGTTGTTTTGTTTCTCACCATAAGTGGCATCGAGCAAAATGATGAGATTCGTAGAAGAACCAAAGTTACCGACGACGTTGTCTAGCAGATTGGCAAGTTGAAATGGCAGTGGGGAAGGTAAGCACGAAGGACTGATAACTGATGGGGCCGAAAAGGTCTCGAGACCACGTATCGGCAAGCGCAGCGTAGAACGTCCACTTACGAACTTATCGAGATCGTAGGATCGCGCTAGCAAAAAAAGCTGGAAAGTGGCATTTATCCAATGGTCTCACAGACTACAAAGCTCTACCCAACTGCGCTTCGTTTCGGTGGAGTCCCAACGTCCGCTGAAGTCCGCCCGTCCTTCGTTTTCCGTTTTGATGGAACGAGAAAAGTTAAGAAGTTACTGAAATGGAAATGCGATAACCATTGTTATTCAGAAATCACTCTGATGTTAATTTTGAAACTTTTGAGCTTTTTGTATCCGTGAAAATCTGAAAACGTTTGAAACTGACTTACAAGTTTTATGATTTTCTATAGTTTTCTAAGAAGAATTATTTTTGTGGAGGGTATAAATAAATATTTGGGGACATCTTACAAACGGTCTCTGACCCCAAACTATGCAAAGCTTGTGATATGGCTGCCAGAGACTGATATACTACATATACATATTTTTAAATATATAACTATATAGAAAGTAACTAAATAACACCCAGACACAGAGCAAACACCTATGTTCATCACGTAAATGCTTGCCCTGGGTGGGGATCGAACCCACGCCTCTTTGACCCAGATGTTAGGGTCACTAACCACTGAGCCACCGAGGCAGTCAAGATATCAGTCAGTATAGAGATACGCTCTAGAATTGATTTGGGTTTCTTACCAATTAGGGGGTGTGATAAGTATTTTTGTATGCTATAATAGTGCATTATCATTCATTTGACATTCAGTTTGCACATTAATGGTACCTTAATCACATTTTCGACATACTTAGTTCCGGTTTTCGGCCTTTTGTAATTATTTTTGCAGAAAATAATAATCTTTTGTTTGCATCATGTGTTTATTAAAGCATTGTAGAATAATTCTCACGCGTAGAAAATTGTGGCCACGTAACTTAAAAACAGGAATATCACCAAAGCCGAAATTTGCCTGCAATGAAATGAAATCATTTATTAAAATTTCATTTTTATTTTGTTTATTAGACACCCATAACAGACTACAGATATATTTTTTTTACAATTTTTGACCGAATCTGTGGTCCAAAAGAATGAGCACACAGCATGGTGAACAGTTGTATACATATTATTACAAAATTTGATACTTAAAATAAAGAGAATGATAGAAATATTAAATGAAAAATAAGCATTAATAACATTATTTTCACTTTATAGAAAAAGTAAAAATTGAAATGTGTCGAGTTACAACCACTTCTTAAATTAATAGTCAGTGTTGAGCATCAGACAATATCGCGTCATAAATGTCACAATAAATCATAAAATAAAAACAATAAATCGGTTACATTATCAAAATAAAACAAAAAAACAAATCATTCAATTCAAGTGCAAGAAAATAATATATCTAATATTTCTGTTCTATATTTCTAAGAAAAAAGCTTTTCTCTCATAAATCGTGCATAAATAATTCCAAAATTCCCATAACCGCCCAAGACCGAGCCATTTCCGGTTGAGTCGGCGTCATCTAAATCCGTTTACACAGGACAGCGGGCTCAAATCTCCGGAAGGGAATTAATGTGGAATTTCATTTCCTCGATATTCAGCCATGGATGTAAGACAAGAATGGGATAGGTTGTATAAGATCCGCGACGAAGGCAAGTTTCATTCGACACGCAACCAAACTTTTCCTGAAATTGTGACGGCTGTGCAACGAATCGAAAACAAGTCTTGCGATGAAAATGTCCGTTTATAAAAATGTTGTTTATAGTTTCAAATTATTTATTGACACAAAGCCGGGACGTTAGTTTACGAATATTTACAAAGTAGGAATAGGTAGTGACGGAGTTCGCTACAGGCTGAATCAAACTTTGTGGCGTCTGTATACACGAGGAGAGTGGTTTCACAGTAGCAATATTTTCATATGCTAGAGGCGCAACAGAGGGGGTGTGCGGAGCTTGTAGCTAACTTCACAACCACAGAGAAGTTTGATTCGGACTATAATGAACCTTAAGTCCGATCGTCTATATTTCTTACATCCATGTATTCTTCCAGTTCTTTGTTCTGTCTCTATTATTGGATCTCAGGTTGTTATTCTGTTTTATTATGTTCATAGGGCGCGGGTAAGAGCGGCTTTGTAGCTTTGAGAATTTATTGTAGGTACGTACACCTTTTCAATAACATTTCAATAACATTAAAATAAATACAATCGAATGGAGAACCTTCATTCAGAACGACGACAGAAAAAAATAATTAACAGATAATATAATCAAAGATCAGAAATGTTGAAATCACGTTGAAATAATGAATCCACATAGAGTCTCAAAAACGTTGTTATTGTAAACAGGTAGTCAAAGAAATTGGGTGACCAAAAACCTAATTTACGGTCGAAAAAAAAGGTCTAAAACAACAGCCACTTTACTCAAGTCAAATAATATTACTAAAAGCCATGCCTAGTCTAAAATTCTGTTACAAAAAGTGCCTTTCAAGAACCCACTTCTCCGAAACCCCTTACATATAAACTGAAGCTATATTTACGAAGACATTACTATTTATTCTGTACCAATACCCGTCGAACGTTGGATAATAATCGGCCAAGTACGAGTCGGACTCGCGCACGGAGGGTTCCATACTGAATGGGAGCCCCGCTTAAATATTTATTTTATTTTAATTTTATTATTTATTATTGAAGTGAATATAAAACTAAGTGTTCTGTGAAAATTTCAAGCATCTACCTGTTACTATTATTTATTTTGTATGGAAGTTTTTGTATGGAGTTTGTTGTATGGAAGCCCCCTTTAATTATTTATTTAATTCTCTTTTTAGTATTTGTTGTTATAGCGGCAACATAAATACATCATCTGTAAAAATTTCAGCTGCCTAGCTATCATGGTTCTTGAGATACAGCCCGGTGACAGACGGACAGACGGACATCGAAGTCTTAGTAATAGGGTCCCGTTTTTCCCTCTGGGTACGGAACCCTAAAAACTAGACATTATCTATCCATACAATCATTATTCAATTTGGCAGATAAAAACACGGCGAAAAGGTTCCCGATAAGTTACTTTCATACTTTCGTTTTGTTAATATTTGATCAGACCTACTATAGAATTCCGTCAGGACGCGCTATAGGCTTGTGCCGTGGGCTGGCTCGACAGTTGACTGACAGTTCATCAAATAATGTTGCCTGTTAAAGAAACTACTAATATCCTATGGGACTAAGCCTTTTATTGGAGAGCTGTATTGAGCTATTCACTATGAATTAGATCACGTAGGACTTTTCTTTTTCATTTTTTTCTGCTACGCGTACTTGTTAAAAATAAAAAAGGTGCAGTAATTTGAAATATAGAGTAAAATGAGATATGATAGTAGGTACTTATGACTGTTCCTTGTAAAAAAGATAATACTTTCACCATGGAAGTTGCTCAGTATAATTACAAATGACTTAGATCTTTTTGAAATGAGACAAATTAATAACTATTACAAAAATACCTACTATAAACCTTATGAAGACAAATAGCTTATTAAAAAATCGGCAAAGTGCGAGTCGGGCTCGCGCACGAAGGGTTCCGTACCGTGTTGGAGCCTCCTTAGCCCCATTCCTTTTGCTGTTATTTATAGCGAGCAAAAAAACTCCTGAAAAATTACGTTTGTTGTATATTATACCCCCTTAAAGATTTTTTTTACTTTGTTTTTAGTGTTTGTTGTTATAGCGGCACATAAATACATCATCTGTGAAAATTTCAGCTGTCTAGCTATCCCGGTTTATGAGATACAACCTGGTGACAGTCAGAAGGGCAGACGAACATCGGAGTCTTAGTAATAGGGTCCCGTTTTTACCCTTTGGGTACGGAACCCTAAAAACGTGCAATACAATACAGTTACCTTATAATAAATTAATGATTGGTTTCGCTACTCGAATCATTAATCTAAGACATTTACGAGTACATATCTTGATAATACTCAGATTTCTACATAACTTCTTAATACAATACATACTTATATAAGAAGGTACAATACATTTACGTACTTGAAGATACCCAAATTTCTACAACGCCGGCCAAAGTTATTGCCGTAATTTATAAAAGCGGCCATTTGTTAGTCCAAAGCCGGCTACAAATCGCCGAGGAGCGTCCGATTCTCGACGAGGATCGTCCGGCTCGACGACCGGCCATTCCGACGTGAGTGATCGTGACGATAATCGACGAAGAGCCGCGCGCAAGGATTGCGCATCGTCGACGAAACTAGACCAACTTAATAGCGGCAACGAACATCGAGCCTTTTCAGAGAAAACATCGTAAGCGCTCTAACATGCTAATTTTTAACCGACTTCCAAAAAGGAGGATGTTCTATGTTCGTGTGTATGTATGTTTTTTGCTCTTTTTTTGTGTATGTTCATCGATAATTTTGCCAATTGTGATTTTTTTGAAAAAACCAACAATACTGTAATAAGTTCGAGCGAAATATCCGAATTTTGTACACGATGAACATCGATAATTTCGCCAATTGTGAACCGAATCGAAAAATTATTTTTTAGTTCAAAAGAGTATATACTCAAGGTGGTCCCATTTAAATTTAACAAAATCGGCTAAGCCGTTTTTGATAACTCAACAATAATGTGATCAATTCGAGCGAAATATTCGAATTTTGTACACGATGGAAGGCGGTTTTGCCATTTTTTGCGAAAAATAATTATATCATAACCTCTTGTTCAAGCAGGTTTAAGCTTTACCACGCTTACTCCTAAATAAATTTTCAAAGCTAAACAACTTTTATAGCAGTAAGAAGTTTTTATCGTAAATGACAACAAAGTCATATTAATCTTTACCACCACTACAGTACATCCAATAACGGAAATGAAATTCTTGTCGCTTCGATTTCAGGTTTCATTGAGAAAAACACTTCTTCTATTAAAAACTGAATTTGTCGGTTACGATGTTTTTCCTGAAAAGGCTGAAAAGGCTAAGGCATATTGTGCTCAATTTCGAAGGTTTCTTGACGAGTATAAACATAATTTTAAATATTATCCACTCTTTGTCTAAATGATTCGCTACAGCTATATTTCTAGTAATTATTAAGCAAACCTGCCAAACAAAGCTTTCAAAATTATGCCTCTCACACTCTCACGTAGAAAATCTGACGAGTCTTACGATCATTTCTTTCAATATTGCCTAGTCATTCATTAGTCAATCATAGTCTTAGGAAAGGTGACCGAGGGCGTAATTTATAATTGTAGTCTATTTACATATGTACCGGCTTCCAAAAAGGAGGAGGTATCTACTATGTCTGTATGTTTTTTTTTTTAATTTAATGGATATGTTTGCCAGTTGTGAACCAATTCAAAAATTCTCTTTAATTACGAACGGGTAAACCTACTCTCGATGTGGTTTCATTTAAATTTTACCGAAATCGCCTGAGCCGTTTTAAAAATCTATGAAAATGTAAAAATTACTACATGGATGACATATCGATTCGTGCTAACTATTCGAATTCTGTTCACAGTGAAGTCGGTTATGTCATGAGTGACTCTTTGCGATATTGAATGTTACGAGTATCAATTTATCATGATACTTTTTAGAAGACGGTACGAGTAGAATGTTCCATTGTCAGCGCCCCGTAATGGTACTGTAAGTTCGGAGCGATCGATAACTTTGGCTTGGAGTTTATCTCAATAGCTGGAATAGTTCCCAAGGCGGCGCTTTCGGCGAACCGCTCTACGAGAGAGAAACGTGACGTCGTTAAACGGTACACCTTGAATAATATACTCTCATCTGAGAAGTATTATGAGCAAAAATATTCTGGCTGACTGGTCGAACATTTTAAACCAAATGTTTATTTTAGTAAAATTCTTTAGTCACATTCACACAGCGAGAATGACTAGGCTCCAAGATACGGGTGCTTTATTGTACCCAGTTTGGGGTACAATAAAGCACCCGTGTTTATAAAAAATGTAGGTGTAATTTGTATCTTGTGACAATAAATAATTTTGAATTTTACATCTTTCTATCTATTCAGCCTGTTCCACCCACTGCTGAGTATAGGCCTACTATCTTACTCGCCATTATTTCCGATCCTGTGCTAGCCTTTTTTTTTTAGCCAGGGGAAATCTTTTATAGATACCACCACACCTCGAGGGCAGGCGGGTGGTTATGTGGGAGTCCTGCTGACTGGACAGTATACCCACCAAAACCTCTGGGTGTTCCACCACTGCGCCTGGTGTCGGGGCTACGGGCACGCTTGCGCACTCCTCCGCGGCACCCGACAGCGCTGGCCTCAATCAGGCCCCACCACGGAGCATAGGCTCCCGCCAGAATGACGATGTGCCGAACACCAGGCACATCGCCACCCACCACCTGGGACCAACCAGCATCCTGTGCTAGCCTCATCCATTGCCTCCCAACAAGTGATTACATAATTTTACGTATGTGAAGTTAATTTAACTAAACTTATAAATTTATTTATTTGAATTAACACGGTATGTACACCAATTCTATCAAATATATGGTGACCTTAGTCAAAGAATATATAATAATACTACGTACCTTAGTACTAATCATTATGCACAACTTTAACTGTGGGAACAACACTGAACTTGTGAAGAATTCAGCTGTTCTGTTTAGATATTATTTACTTTGTATTCGCTTATGGAAATCTTATAAAAGATGGGACATTTGAGGCAGCTAGAGACCTCACGTGACGAGGACGGAATGATTTGTTTTAAAATGTGTAAGCAGGTAGGATGTCGGCGCATTCATTTTTTTTAGCCAGGAGAAATCTTTTAAAGATACCACCGCACCTCGGGGCAGGCGGGTGGTTATGTGGGACTCCCCGCCCATTGCAGGACGGTATACCCACCAAAACCCCTGGGTGTTCCACCACTGCGCCTGGTGTCGGGGCTACGGGCACGCTTCCGCACTCCTCTCCGCGGCGATGTCGGCGCATTCCTAAGGCGATCCATGTAGCAGGCGCTAGGCATAGAGGCATAGGCGTGATGACTGGGTAAAAAAATCATTTTTAAAATTTAGTCCGTGAGTAAGATTACCAAAAAAAATATTGGACACGTATTTTTTCTTTTATCAATAAAACAACAAATGACCAAAATAAACCTTGCCAAAGTTTGGGAGTGGGGGGTCGTGACGTCACGTCTCTCACGAAAGTCTACATACATTTCAAGTGTGACACTCGTGATGTCACGCGGAACTTTAACGGGCTGTATCTTCATAATTTTTTGTTTAATTGACACAAGAAAATAGGCCTTATTATGAAAAGTGTTCTCTCTAAAAAATGCCTAAAAGTGAAAAAAAAAAACAGAAATATTCTAAATAGCAATTATAATTACGATAGCGCCTTCATAATTGGGCGTAATAAACTATCTAATATTTTTTAATAATCTTTGACGGACTAATTATATTTTGTAGTCAGCATGCCTAATAGAATGAATTAGAATGTACCGGAGTATTTTCATAAGATATCCTTCTGTGATAAAACTACGACTATTTGTTCACTACTCAGCCTTATGAACATAATATATAGTTCATTTTAGCCAGCACATTAGTCTACATTCCACTGTAATACCTTCACAGACTTTCATAAGTTCCAAGCACCGTCGCTGTTTGTCCTCTAAACAATATCCATCTCGAGCACATCCCAAGGAAATTGAAGCAAACAGCGTTGCTTGCCGAGAAATAAGCATTATTTGCGAGCATTATTTGATACGAGCGCTGTAGCATATTAAACTGAGCATCGGCTCGAGTTTGGCGAGAGTATGAGCACGGTGTTTGAGTACTGTGCTTAATTGGACGAGATAAGCGCGTTAGTTATAGTTGAAGGGGCTGGGTTTTAGTACCTACTCAAAAGAGCTAGTATGTGTTCATAGATGTGGTATTAATAAGCTGTACTACTTATAAGAGCGAAGTATGTGTTCATAGATGTGGTATTAATAAGCTGTACCGTGTATACAGGATTATTTGCTTGCCATGTACTAAGCCGAAAGAAGGTGATTCAGACCATCATTATGAACAATTTTTACTAGGGGCTAACTCATAATTCTAGAAAAAAGAAAATACAATTTTTCTCTTCTCTACAAAATTGCAACTCGGAATCGAAAAAATCATACAGCTTTTTTTCTCGAATTCCGGGTTGATCGCATAGTAAAAGTTGTTCATAATGATGGTAAGTATATATTACTGGCTTAATACAAGGTAAACTGATGATAACCTTGTACTCGTCTATTAATGTGGGAAAGTAAGAATGATTTTATCATCAAAATCTAAATAAAAATGTCTTTAGAGACACTTAGAATTTTGAAATACCACCTCGCTTATCATGCTTTGGATAAATGCGTACATAATAGTAATAATTCACAAAAATGTACAGAATATGAAATTAAACCAATATTTGAATACATTCTGATCAATACCTACAAAAATTTGAGAATCGTTTCGATGGTTGTCAATAACTTATGCCTTACGCCAACGCTTATATGTGGCTTATATTTATAAAAAAAACTTGAATGAATGAATTTATTTGTCTATGAAACTAGGTAAAAATACAGGTGTTATAAATATAAAGTACTCTAGCTTCTACCGCTAGAGGTTTATAGACTTAACTTAGACTAATATCATTCTAGACTAATTACATTTGCCAAAGTAAGTGTTATAATCATGAAACAATTTATAAGATATTTATACCCAATTAATTGTCATCAAATAAATTAAATTAAAATATGTTATTACGTGGTTAAAAATGTATGATAAACAAAATAAATGTCAATTCAGAAAATGTAAATTAAAAAAAATGTCAATCACATAGCTAAATCATTATTTAATGTCATTTAATTGCTTGTCGGTTAGAAACATGTCAACTGTGTAGTAAGCTTTCTTTGATAATAAGTAATTTAACATATTCTTGAATATATTCGGATCTTCTTTACTACGTATCACCTTTGGTATCCTTACATAGTATAAAATAAAGTCGCTATTTTCGTTTGTTTGTTTGTCTGTATGCTTAAATCTTTAAAACTACGCCACGGATTTTGATGCGGTTTTTTTTAATGGATAGAGTGATTCAAGAGGAAGGTTTATATGTATAATACACCTGTGCGAAGCCGGGGCGGGTCGTCTAGTCTTATTATAAACTATAGGCGCCATACAAAACACACCTTTGCTTAGAAATGTACTTCTAGATGCTAGGTTGCGTAACATGTCTGCTTCCTACAGGCCACAGTTCGAAGAGGTTAGGGTTTAATTTTAACTTATGGCTAGACTTTAGTTCTTATTCTATGGGCTAGACAATGCTATAGATTTGGTAATGGAAAAGCTGTTTTCGCGATTTCAAGGTTCATCCCATAGCAAAAGTTGCTTGAGTAGATACAACTATCCACTTTTCTTTGTTGATAGTATATAATATACTTCGAGCAAATAACTAGAGAGCCACAGTCCCTAAGTGGAAGTAATAAAAAAATGTCCGAACGCCGTCATACATACCGACTTAAATATTCACATTTCACAATGACCCGTTTTCTCGAATCTCGACGTTAAGTCACCTAATTAGTGCTTTTATCCGAGCACTTTGGCATCGCGCGGCGTTGTAGTCGGCAAGCAAACGCCTTACGATTAACTAAAAAGCCTGCCCACTACGCAGCTTGGGCAGAGTTTTGGCTCGGACACTTTTTTGCACGATTGTGACTCTATACATATTTGCTTGAAGATAATATGTAACAAATTTTGCTGTGTTTACAATGCCGCTGTCACCCATTATATTTCGATGCTTGCAATTCAGCTCGCATGAGACAAATCCCGTCATTACAGCATACACAGGCTGAAAGCTTCAATAGGCTGCGAGGGTGAATCGAAGGCGTGTCATTCCGAATAATTGCACTCGTAGAGACACCCTCCCTGGCTCCACTCCCCGGGGCGCGGTTACAACCACGTGATGTTTCGAGGACTCCGACAAGTATGCAACAGTAATTGCATGTTAGGTACTTGGTTTTCCGAGTGATTCTATTTTTAACTCGAGACGCGAAACAGGGGTGTTTATAGTTCAACGTGCATATGTCTGTTTTTAGGGAAAAACGGGACCCTATTACTAAGACTTCGATGTCCGTCTGCCCGCCTGTCTGTCTGTCTGTCTGTCCGTCTGTCACCGGGCTGTATCTCATAAACCATGATAGCTAGGCAGCTGAAATTTTCACAGATGATGTATTTCGGTTGCCGCTATAACAACAAATACTAAAAACAAAACAAAATAAATATTTAAGGGGGGCTCCCATACAACAAACCTGAATTTTTAGACGTTTTTCGCTCTATATTAATAATGGTACCAGGTAGATGCTTGAAATTTTCACAGAATATTTAATTTTATATTCCCTTCAATAATAAATAATAAAATTAAAGTAAAATAAATATTTAAGGGGGGCTCCCATACAGTACGGAACCCTCCGTGCGCGAGTCCGACTCGTACTTGGCCGATTTTTTAACCTTCCGCGTCAAATTTTGTAACACCTATACTAATTATTTAACTATTTCAATACTAATAATTTTGTAACTTCGGCACCCTATTTTTTATTGTTAGTAGTAGAAGCTATATAGTGTAAAAAAACCGATAGCTATAAGATTTAATAACAAAATATATTTAATTAATCGTACAAATAATTTATTATTTTACTATCAGACTATGCGTAACAGACTTCAAAAATATTGTTCAAGTGTAGAAAACACTAACTAAAATCTGTACTCCAAAGAAAATCAGTTAAGTACCTTATGAGTTTTGTAGCTATCAAGATTTTAGACTATAAAAAACAATTAATATAATATCCATACGAACATTTCTTACATCATTTTTTGTTGCACGTATACCCGCGTCGGTCTTATGGACCGATTTTCGCACAAACACGCACGCCCGCACGGCGTGAGGGTGTGTTTGTTTGTGTACTTGCACTAGCTTGTTTAGCGTATTGGAGTGAAGCTATCAACAAAAGAGGCAGCTACCAAAAAGCTCAAAGTCGGTGCATTGTTTGAATATAATATTAAATGCGAAATAATCTATCGTCGTTCTTACAGACCAACGCGCGGGTACAGGAAGATTAAATGACTTGTAAATTAAACTTAACCAATAAATGAGTGTCAGTATGCATGCTCATTTATTAATAGTTTAATTTACAAGTAATTAACTTGTTCAGTCATTTAACCATTCTGCAAGCTTTCAGGCGGCTTAAAAACAAACATCAAGGCTAGCCACCCAGCCTAGACAATTTTTGTTTTGTTTCCGAAAGTGAAACGATGGTGATTGGTGACCTAATCAACTTTAAGTGTCTATTTTCTGGCATCTATCAAAGGATTTTTAATATTTAACTTTGATGAATCGATCTTTTTGTTCAGATGAGAGCTTATGATCGATTGGCTTTTAAATTGGATAAGATTTTTCCCTGGAGACTCCTCAGGCAAACTTTAAGAACGTTTAAGAAATCGTGACCTTTAGAATAAATAGGCTTGATTTGACTTTTGCAGCGTATGAAACGCAATATCTGCTCGAAGTAACAATTGAAAGGAGTTGTGAAATAAACGTCCAAATAAACGTTAAAAATTCGGGTATTGCGGAGTTTTGCCCCGGAAGCGGGTCGGACCGCGGGGAGAATCGCCCATGACTCTTTTTGAAGCTCCCCATTCGCCCTGCGTTGTTTGGAGCGGGGCGAAAAGGGACATTCAAAAAGTTCTAAAGACATTTATCTTAATAGTAATTTATATTACCTGTAGATATTGGAGAATCCCAACGTCTTAAAGACCGAATCATACAACTTGGCGGCTGTGATGTTAGCTACGAGCTTCGGATAACCCAGTCCTGACTGAAGTTCACTTAACAGTTGCGTTAGGAAGAAGTGAGAAAGTCACGTGTCACGCCCAATATACTAAGCGCCACACAAATCGGCGGATGAGAAGTTAGCCGCAGATGACACTTCGCCGTGGTTCGCTAATTATTGCGCATGTGTGCACAATGCGTAGGGAGCGCGCGGGAGGCATGAGGTTGGCGGGCGGGTGTGCCCCGGCGTCTCGTCTCTCTGGCTCCCGCGCATACCTATATTTCGGCTTTTGCGTATACGCGTGAAAACGTCCCGATATTAAATCAAAGTATTAGTAAAAATCACTGGCTAGTTACTGATGTATGTAAATTCGTTGGTAGTCTCGACATTATCGGGCGGCTAAAACAATCCATTAGGGCCGAACGAGGACCATCGCTCATAGCCGTCACGACGTCCCCGAGGCGGCCGTCTTGTCACGCCCGATACGCGCAAAAACGACCCGGTATTAATGAATGGCTCGCAAAATGTAACTTTTTGCTTACAGAGGCTTCGTCTGATTTTAATAACCGACTAGTTGTCTATGAGAACTTCTTAAGATAACTTTGTTGATATAAATAGAACCTAATATTACCCACATAATATTGATTTATTGACATGCTCGTTCGATTTAACATTTTTACTAATAACGATACTAGATACAGAATGCAGTGTTATAGTGTTATCTAAAAAAATATCACAAAATAAAATTGAATTCATTGCCTAAATGTATCTAATGTGAATTTGTAAAATCAAATAATTACAAATACATATCGCAGGCTGTAAATAGGCTTACAATTCAAAATAAAATTATTAGATTAAAATTTATAATCAATGTGAAAAATTAGCTGTATAGGTGTTTCGACCGATATAGGTACTATGTTTACATTGATACTCGTATTAAACTTTGATCCGTGACGTATAAAATGTAAGGAGATGTCGAAATTATTTTACTGTTCGACGTAAAGGCAGTCAAAAATCCGTTCGAGATCTATCAAAAGGTACAGACTTTACATCGGAAGAACAAAAAAGAACACAGGTTCTTTTAGGTTCTTTTTTGTCTCAGAGGTTAGAGAGAGGTCTAAGAAGAAGGGAGCTTACTAAACACATTCTTTACAGCAAATAATATCATGGCAAAGCCAAGTTTTTCGTCCATATTACTTTTCTTTATTCCTAACATAACTCTATCCACCATCACGTTTCTCTATTTCTAAGTAGTATAAGCAACACTTGCTGTATTTTACTTAGAAAACTGACGCGGCACTCACACATTTTGCACGTTTTATTATACTGCATTTTAGTCTAACAGCGAATAGCACTTTAATTTCTCAACATTTACTTGATATATCGCCAGTTTTAAGTAGCAAAAATAAAGGATATTTATTATTTTCATGGCGAGAGGTATCTTCCCAGAAATTATACTCAAACAATGTCTGTTGAATGGATCTTCGTCTGTGCAAACATCATTTCGCTTTAACTATATTCATATCGGTGGAGGGTGGCGGAGCGTGGGGCGGGGGTAACCGAATGAGTTGGACAGGGTTGCCAGAATCATAAAAAACGATAGAGCAGATTTTTGTATTATCTATTTAAAACCAGTAAAATACTGCGTTAATACCGTTTAGCCAAGTCAGAGGCCTTCAGGCGGCCTAAAAAAAGGCTAGCCACCCGGCCTATACGAACTTACTTACTGCGTTAATGCACTGAATGTAAACATGCTTAGTATGTATTAGTAGTGTAGTTATACATGTGCATGTCTCTATATTTATTTAGTGAAATAATCACGGGTATCTTTTACACGACGTAATTTTAGAAAAAATGAGTTTGTGTAAATAAATATATCTTCAAATCTTTAACTTTAGTGATGAAAAGTTTACATAGACCTACAGAAAGAGATTGAAAATCATTGCATGCGAAGTATTAATTGCACTCTTAATTAAAATATATGTCAACCCTGAAACTACAAAATAAACCAGTTTGGCAGGCCCGCCAGCGCGCGGTAACTCACAGTTAGTAGTTTTGGCACTGCGCTGGCAACATTCGCCAGTATTGCCTATAATGGCATCCGGGCTGAAAACCTATTAGCACACAAACCTATTTAGTAATTCGTTGTTTGATTATTTTGATGTATTTGGAAAACTATTTTATACAGAACTGTTTTTGTAGAATTCGATGATAATTTACTTTTGAGCAATCGATTCTATTTCCCAATAGCTTTAAGTTGAAAATGATTTGAGAAATCATCCATCCATCATCCTTAGAACGTCCACTGCTGGACATAGGCCTCTCCAATGAATCTCCAATAAGACCTGTTGGAAGCGGCTTGCACTCAGCGCGATCCTTCAGTCTTGATTAGGTGAAAAGAAATCCTCGTGAAGAGAACATACGCTTGTATATATTTACCACCCCTCGAAAGCTCTCAGAACTAAATAATATTAATATAAAATAATACTAAAGCTCTTAGTAAGTAAGTAAGTTCGTATAGGCCGGGTGGCTAGCCCTGGTGTCAGAGTTTTTAGGCCGCCTGAAGGCCTCTGACATGGCTAAACGGTTAAAACAACCGGGGCCTACAATTTAACGTGTCATCCGAGCCACAGTAGCGCTCAGTTGGAAAATGCCACCCGCTGTCACCCAGTAGCGCTCGTAGCGTAGTTTGACTAGGTGATTGTCAGCGATCACCGAAATTAAGCAACGTTCCGCACGGTCAAAACTAAAGCTCTTAGAACTAAATATTATCAAGAAAACAGGTTTTTTTTTTCTAGAGGCCGTACTCAAATACCTTTTCTTTTATGTGATGAACATAGGTGTTTGCTCTGTGTCTGGGTGTTATTTATATTAGTATGTGTTTAAAAATATGTATATTATGTATTATATCAGTATCTGGCAGCCATATCACAAGCTTTGCTTAGTTTGGGGTCAGAGACCGTGTGTAAGATGTCCACTAATATTTAAAAAAATTCTTACTCTTGAAATAATAAAATAAATACAAGTTTTTAAGAAGTGTCTTTGACGCGAAATGTTATTTCTTTTGTTGCCACGAATTTTCTCCATCACAACGTGACCTCCATTACCATTGTAATATGTGAATAGTTTCATAACTGGCCAAGTTACAATGTTCGGTCACAACCATCACAAACGTCCAACAAGTCACAACTTGCGTCCTACATCACAACTTGAAGTATTCATCCTAGAACTTTAAGGGCCTCATTCGCTGTAAGTTATACACAAGTAAACTTACACATGGAGGCCTAAGTTATGCTCACATGAACAAATTTCAAGATACAGATAAGCAAATTCAAGTTATGAGCTCTGACTTAGTATTTGCCAAGACGCTGAAGTAATGAGAAAACTTTGAACTGAGACCACAAATTGTTCGTGCGTGAATTCGTAGTGAAATTGGTTTTAAAAATTGGAGTAACTAAATGAGAAAGATAAAACGAAAAATGGAAATTTTCGGGTAAAAATAGGAGCCTATAAGAGCTGAGATTTTCAGGTAGGTAAGTACTTTTTAAAATTAGGAATTTTGGTTTCATTTGATGATTTTTTTATAACGAATAATCCGAGCCGCTGTTACCCATCCTAAGTGTGACCGTACCGAACGCTATTTTACTTTGGTGTTCGCCGATAAACAGCTACCTAAAACTTATAACTATGGGTTCTCCTAATTTATAATATGGTTTTTAGGGTTCCGTATCCAAAGGTTAAAAACGGGACCCTATTACTAAGACTCCGCTGTCCCTCTATCCGTCTGTCTGTCACCAGGATGTGAACCGTGATAGCTAGAACGTTAAAATTTTCACAGACGACGTATTTCTGTTGCCGCTATAACAAATGTAAGGGGGCTCCCATACTATAAACCTAACTTTTTTGCCGTTTTTCGCTCGATTTTAATAATGGTGACAGGTAGATGCTTGAAATATTCACACAATATTTTGTTAAATATATACTTTGAAAATAAATAGTTAAATTAAAATATAAAAAAATAGTTAATAATTGTCCCATAAAAGAAACGTGATTTTTCTGCACGGAAACAGGAAGATGCTAGAAATATTCACAGAATATTAAGATGTTTATTCCTTTCAAAAATAAATAGTCAAATTAAAATTAAATATATTCTATAAAGGGGGCTTCCATACGGTACGTAACCCTTCGTGCGCGAGTCCAACTCACCGATTATTGAGAAATAGTTATCCTTATCCTTACATAGTATAAAATAAAGTCGCTATTTTTGTCTGTTTGTTTGTCTGTATGCTTAAATCTTTAAAACTACGCAACGGATTTTGATGCGGTTTTTTTTAATGGATAGAGTGATTCAAGAGGAAGGTTTATATGTATAATACACCTGTGTGAAGTCGGGGCGGGTCGTCTAGTATTTTATAGAGATGTCTCTCTGAGAGAAGACAAGTGAGAGACGCGGCGCCGCACGTCTAGACGGCCACCTTGGGCCCGGAGCCAAACGCCATACATCCTGCCAAGGTTAATCTTAATGTTGCCTAAATGGTCATTTTACCATTTCAACTATTCTTAATAACGCTGAAGGTTAGTGTACATTATCTTAAATAATGCTGATGTTGTTTGCTCGTGTTCAGAACGGTATGTTTTGTGACGGGAATGATGGTGTTTTTTTTTGGTAAGAGGTAAATTCTGTTTTGTAGTTATACAACGTAGAAAAAATCCTTATTATACAGTCATTGTAAAGTTCGTAGCGTTACGTAGAGCTGTAGACGTGCTACGGCGTAGCTAATTCTGTTTCCGTTACGAGTACAACACTCGCGTGTAGTCTGAAGTAGTCTTTTTATTTTAAAGTACATAGTATCATTTATTAGTAAAAGACAGAAGTAGAGCAAATCTTTGTTTTGTGAAATTGTTTAAATAGAACCATACTTTGCCCACGGCTTCGCGTGATATTTTCATTTTTGTGCATAATTTTTTCACAATAAAAAGTAGCCCTTTCCGTCTTCAACATATCTCCACGCCATTTCCTTGCCAAAAATCAAGTCAATCCGTACCTCCGTTGCTGCGAAAAAGAGGAACAAACCAATAAACCAACAAACACTCTTTCGGATTTGTAATTTTAGTAAGGATCGTGACTAATATCTTCGCTTACACTTTTAGATCTACAGCAACCCATACAAAACACATTATATTTAACTTCCACTTCGCAGCTGCTTTGATCGTTACTATAAACACAGGTTATTTTATCTCTAAGGTTCCGTATCTCAGTACCGTCAGCAAAACAAGCTAAAGTTGTATCGGTGGTTAGTACCATCTGCAAAATAGGAAACACTCCCAGACGCCATTACGCCAATCTGAGTATTCGTCCCGAGAGGCACAAAACTAAAATCGATTAGTTTCACAGCACTAAAATGCGGGTTAGCTTATTTCTGTATCTTAGTACGAGACAACGATATGTCTAACTTTATTTCGTGGAATCGGAGCCAACACCGAGATCTTCGCTAGCTAATACCTATCTACAACAACCCATACAAAACACATTATAACTGACTTCCACTTCACAGCCGCTCTGTTCGTAACTAAGTAAGTTCCTATGAGCCGGGTGGCTAGCCCTGGTGTCAGAGTTTATAAGCCGCCTGAAGGTCTCTTACATAGCTAAACGGTTAAAACAACCGGGTACAACTTAACGTGTCATCGCTTACGCCAGCGCTCAGTTGTAAATGCCACCTGCGGTCACCCATCCGAAGACTGAACTTGCTGAACGTTGCTTAACTTGATCGCCAACGAACACCTAGTCAAACTACGCTATGAGCGCTACTGATATTACTATAAACACAGCTTAATTTATTCAACTATAGATACGAAAGCTTAGTTGTATCTCAGTAGGTACTGTCGACAAAACAAGCTGACGTTGCATCGGCACAAGTACCGTCAGCAGACGCGGAAACACTCCCCTCAGCCGCCATTACGCCAATCTGGGTATTTGTCCCACGAGGCACGTTCTGCGAGTATTTCCTGGCCTTAGACGATGGCTTATTGTGGAATAGGAAACGACAGAAGGCTCGAACACTGCATAGTTGACTGCCTCGGTGGCTCAGTAGTTAGTGAGCCTGACTACGGGATCAAAGAGGCGTGGGTTCGATTCCCACCCAGGGCAAGTATTTTTGTGATGAACATAGTTTGCTCTGTTTCTGGGTGTTATATAAGTATTATCTAAATAAGTATGTATTTAAAAATATGTATATGTAGTACGAGTATGTCAATCCCTGGCCATATGACAAGCTTTGCTAAGATTGGTGTCAGAGACAATGTGTAAGATATCCCCTGATATTTATTATTATTTTAGAGCTGTAACTGCACTGTGATAGTTAATAACATTTTTTTTTCGCAAAAATGGTACCGACTTCAACCGTGTACAGAATTCGATTAGTTCGCACGGATCGATGTAGTAATTTTCACATTATTGTTGATTTATCAAAAATGGCTCAGCCGAATCCGAAAAAAAATAATCGGGACCACCTGTAATCTACCAAACAAAAAAATAATGATTGAAATCGGACTACTCTGTAAAAAGTTATGCGTCGACTTGTTAATCTCCTTCGTTTCGTCGGTTAAAAATTAATATATTTTTGAGACGACAGTACAGCACATAGAAGTCTCTATCATACATCTAACTTTACTAATATTATTATACTACTATGAAAGCAATTTCTTTGGTCTGTGTTTTATCAAAACGACAAAAATAGTAGCTGCCGTAAAAATACGCACTATTTTTTCTCTTTATGTCGCCAAAATAAGACATGTAGGGTAGATGCACAGTTAATGCTAGTATCATAGTAGATGTTAGTATAATTTGTGGCCACTTTGAATTTTAAGGATTAATAAGACAATTTTATGTTAAATTAATATTTTCAAAGAAATTTTCAATCAGATTCACACAAACAGTATTTATGGTATTACATTGTATAAAGTTATCTTTTATGCAATAATTTTGACACCAAATGGCTACAACCGGAACACCTATCTATCTATACTATATCAACACGAAAATGGGTTGATTGTATTTGTAACTGTATTTTAGCAGATTATAGCTATAATTTGGCAAAGAAATAGTTACATGAATATCGTCTCGCGTTCTCCATCTCTCAGTTTTTACTCTTCGCCCGCAAGATGGCAGGAGTCCGACTCAGGTCGTAAAATACAGGTTACTCTGCAGTCTGCGCCACCCTTGGTTGATAAGGGGACAAAAGAGAAAAGTTACTAAGTAAATTCGTATAGGCCGGGTGGCTAGCTCTGGTGTCAATATTTTTTAAGCAGCCTGAAGGCCTCTACCACGCATCTGATGAGTTTAATATCTTTTTAGGGTTCCGTACCCAAAGGGTAAAAACCGGACCCTATAAACAAAGACTTCGCTGTCCGTCGGTCTGTCTGTCACTAGGCTCTGTATCTGATGAACCGTGATAGCTAGAACGTTGAGATTTTCACAGGTGACGTATTTCTTTTGTCGCTATAACAACAAATACCAAAAACAGAAAAAAATATTGAAGGGCTCCTCATACAACAAACCTCAATTTTTAGCCGTTTTTCGCTCAATTTTAATAAAGGTGATAGGTAGATTCTTGAAATATTCACAAAAATACACTTAAAAAAATATTTTAGGTGGCAACACAATACAAGAAATGTGATTTTTTGCTCGATATTAATAACGACAACAGGAAGATGCTTAAAATATTCACAGAATATTAAGTTGTATTTTCATTCAAAAATTAATGATTATATTAAAATATATTAAGCGGGGGCTTTCATAGGGTACGGAACTCTTTGTGCGCTTTCAACTCGCACTTGACCGTTTTTTGGGTCTGATTTTTATTGCTATTAATTTCAAAGAGCTATTTTTGTGATAAACATCCTATTGGAACACCTAACCGGTCCAGATGCTTTATCCAATTAAGCTAGATCGCTTACCGATGCTCAAGTCTTTGTGAAGTGATTTTTTTTACCAACTTTGCTACTAATTTGTCAAAGATGCTGAAGTAATCACTGGTCACCATGTAGTTATGATCTTGTAAGATCACCATATTATCTAGCTATGATCACTCAATACACACTATTCTTGATACGTTTTGTGTAATAATTAACTAATATTCTATTGGCACTATAACTTTCACACCACGGGCTTTTCGGTGAAGGAAAACATCGTGAGGCAACCTGCATATGTTTGTGGAAGAAATTCGATGGCCTATGTCCACAAACCCGCCAGCGTGGTGGGTATGGCCCAATCACCCTTCGTGGGTAGGCCTACGTCCTCCAGTGGACTATTAAAAGGCTGATACAGTACAGTACTATAAGTTTTATCTCTAACTTTATTTGTCTTCATTTAAACAAAACTAATTACAAACTACCGTCCTTTCGAACTAGCCCCAACACAAAACGAAGTGGATTTTATACAGAGCTTACTTTGTACAGAACATTGTCTTGTTTCATTTTGTTTCAATATTTCCGTTGCTTTAAGAACGCGATAGGTTCAATAAAATGTAACCTAGTAGATAGACGCTTTAGAGATTAAGTTTTGCCCAGTTTCGCATTCATGTTATAATATACCTTATGGATTTAGAGATAAGATTTATAATCCTGGCTTATGAGATTATAAGATTAAGCTCAGGTACGGTCTATAACTCTATATGTATGAGCGTGTGCTTAAAGTTCTTAAAGAAGCTTAGTATCTGAAACTTAGTAGCTTTGTTGAGTTTAGTCAGTTTAAGCTAATATGGTTAATGTATTGTCTTGGCATTTATATGGGTTTATGTTACAGTGGGGATTTGTATGAGTAAGCGGAAACTACAGTAATTTCCGTTTCCATTTTTGTACAGCGCTCTGATACAAAAGGTATATCTAACAAAACTATGGAACCGCACTAAAACGATATATTGCCGTCACTTTAGCAAAGAAAAAAGTCAATAATTAATTGCAGCACCTGCCAGAAAGTATAGTAAATACTCGTATCACCAGTTTCTCAAACGAATTTAGTTTTGGAAGTTTTGCTTTTACAGGGTTATCCAGAACTAATGCACTAAGCCGAAAGGAGGTGATTCAGACCATCATTACGAATAACTTTTAATATGGGGCCAACCTGGAATTAGAGAAAAACACATCAGCTGTTTCATACCTTTTGTCGATTCCGAGTTGCAGTTCTGTATGGAACAGCTGACTTATTTTATCGAATAGGGTTGGCACCATAGTAAAAGTGTTTATAATAATGGTCTTAATCACCCCCTTTTTGGCTACAGGGTAAGAGATAACACTATAAAGTCGGTTGTACTGTTTTTTCAATAAATAATTAGGTGTGTCTAAACCGTCGTTCTTGCCATGAAAAGGACCGTGCAAAGGAAGGGTTTTATTTGCATGGAACGTGTCCTATCGGGTTCCGTGGCATTGAAACAAACATCACAGTAAATACATTATACACCCCTGCAGTCTAGAAACAGTCTAGACGACTACATTCTAGATATTAATAAATCTAACTGAGCGGCGAAGCGGACGGTCTATTTTGATATGAAGCTTTCTCTGGGGAAAGATAACGTGGATTGATGCTATTATCCGCTTTACCAATTTATACTTCTAACGATCTATCCATTTACGTTGGCTTATGTGTATGTACGTTCTATCAGCTTATATATACTTATTACACATATTATCTATACCTCCAATGATTTCTTTGTGTGTTTCGCCATTTAGGTCGCCACAATACAGGCCTTTGAGCATAGTGTGGGACCGATGAAAATTGTTGTAATTAGAAAAAAGATGTGTCGTTTTGCCTATATATAGGATTATACAGTACCTATTTTTTAGGGTTCCGTACCCAAAGGGTAAAAACGGGACCCTATTACTAAGAGTTCGATGTCCGTCTGTCTGTCTGTCACCGGGCTGTATCTCATCAACCATGATAGCTGAAATTTTCACAGATGATGTATTTCTGTTGCCGCTATAGCAACAAATACTAAACTGCGCGAGTCCGACTCGCACTTGGCCGATTTTTTATTTTAAATAAATCTACCAACCTGCACCTATGCCAGCGTGCTGATAGGCCTATGTTCAGCAGTTAACTATTAAAAATGCCAGCTCTGAGCCCTTAGTCCAGACCCCTTAGTCCAGGTTTTGCGTAGTTTACATAAACTTTCGCGTTTGCGTGTGGCTCCATACATTTTGGTTAGTTCTTCCTCGTTTCCGCCAGGGGCACTGTACAGAAATGTATGGAGCCATACGGAAACATCTGTAGTTTCAATTTACGTGTAAACCTGGACTAACCCCTCAGGTTTTGCGTAGTTTACTTAAACTTTCGCGTTCGCGTGTGGCTCCATACATTTTGGTTAGTTCGTCATCGTTCCCGCCAGGGGCGCTGTACAAAAATGTATAGAGCCATACGGAAACAGCTGTAGTTTCAAATTACGTGTAAACCTGGACTAACCCCTCTGTTTATAGTTACAAAATGAGGAATCGCTTAGCGAAAATTTAAAATTGCGCGAAAGAAACGGCTTTGTGCGACCACATCGTCATAACACAACAATCTTTGTATACACAAAACCTGAAAGAACAGCACCAAGTAGGTCCGGCCAACATCGATGCACAAACTTGTGTCCATTGATATTAAAGTTGTCAACTCTCCCCTCGTCTCCCCAACTGTTCTCTAGCCGGGATAAACACAGACATTATTCGTGTTACTAAAATAACAACCTTCTGCAAGCCCGCGGGGAAAGCGACCGCTGTGGGTTGCAGGGAGCTAGTTTAAACAAGCGAAAATAAATGTATTTTCCAAAGACATCGCCTAGCCATGTTTATTGTGAAAATCTATATTGTGCACAACCATAGAGTGACTTATTTAAATGGAATGTTCAACTGAACACTATAGATTTACTACGACTTGATGGCTAACGCGTCATATACGAGTAGGTATCAATTTTAGTTTTTACTTATCTTAATCTAGTTTATACGAGTACCTCTCTAGTACGTTGTCCAAACCAATACACTTGTTACTTGTTTAGTGACAGAAATACTAGGTAAAATACTGTTGTTTTTTGTGTTTTATCTTTTGTTTTGTCGTTATGTATTGTACCTCTTATTTTTGTTGCAAATAAAAAAATCTGTATTCAATACACTTATTGCGTTACTGCTTTAATTAAACATGATCACAGCACTGAAAAGCAAGATACACACATCTTTGGATGACTTAAATACTAGATAGATAGATTTAAGATAAATTATCGTAAATCTTTGATTACAATAATGGAGTAAAATTCGAATGAATTACAGTCTACGTAATAGAGTATAATTCCATTCATCAGCCATAGGACGTCCACTGGACATAGGCCTCCCCTATGGATCACTAACAATAATAAGACCGGTTACAAGCGGCTTGCATTTGCATTCAGGGCGATCCTACGATTTTGATAAGGTCATCTGTCCACCTCGTCGGCAGACGTCCTACGCTGCGCTTGCCGGTGCATGATTTCCACTGGAGATATTTTTGACCCCATCGGTCATCAGTCCTCCTTGCTATGTGCGTTGCCCATTGCCATTTCAACTTGCCAATCCGCTGGGCTAGGTCTGTAACTTTGTTGTTGTACGAATCTCCTCATTTCAATTTCGATCTCGCAGAGAGACTCTCCATAGCTCGTTGAGTAGAGTCTGATTAATTAAAAGCAATCTACATGCGATGCCAAGCGACGTATCGAATATAAATCGCCAAAGTAATCAATGTCGGAACACTCGTCAATAAATTCCGATAATCGAGGCTTCAATTTGCGAATACAATACAGCCGAATAAATCTGCGCGATTCGTCAACAAAGATGTCGCTCTGATAACAGTATTAAGGGTCTATTTCGAATTTTAATTTACTGTACAGTAACATTTAGTGTTTATGTAGGGCCGTAGTGGTCTAGTGGTAGTAACACCTGCCTTAAAACTGCAAAATAGTGGGTTCGATTCCCGGTCCCGTACCAATGAGTAGTTTGGAACTTATTAACTACACAAAAACAGTACTACTTTATATGCTAAACTACCTACACTACTACTACTACATAAAAAGCATTGGATCATCCACAGACCCTTGAAGGTCTATAAAGCGTGTAAAGATAATCCAAATATATACCGATATTATAAAGAGGAAAGATTTGATTGTTTGTTTGTTTGCATCGAATAGGCTTCGAAACTACTGAACCCCGAATTGAAAAATTCTTTCATTGTTGGAAAGGTACACTATCCCTGGTGAACATAGGCTATATTATATATGAAGGGACATGAGAGGCGTCCATATCATCAGAAGTATCCTTGTTTTCATCAGAAGTATCCATGTTTGATTGCGGATAGGCGTGGGTAGTCGGGCGAGGAGAATAATAACGCAACGTTATGTTATGCGCTGTAATTCCAATCAGATTCTAATCCTCGGCACAAAATGGGTCTTGAATCAAACAGTCCAATCATTGATCACTCTAATATTAGATGACACTCCACCAAACACGTAGCACGCGGTCCGATGTAAACCGATTGCCGTCAAGTTATCGAAAATGGCGGCCACCGGCCTCTCGCCGCTCCACTAGCGCTCGGTGTTGCGTCAGAGTAAACTACAATGACAGTTCCACCTCGGTGACGTTGACAGCTGACAGTTGCCACTGCTGTTTACTCGCAATATTCAAGCGCGCCGTCATATATATTTTTTAAATTATGGATCCTTCTTTAGCCAATCGTACCCGGGTGAAGTCAGGACGGGTAGCTAGTGCTTGATAAAATAATCGTAGATTGTTTTTTCGACGTGATAACGTTTTATAATCCGATGAACGCCAGCTGAACGCACGAAAAATCATGACTCATTGTCACGTTCCGCTTGACAGAGCGTGCAAGCGAGAGCGCGGAACAAGCGAGAGCGCGGAACAAGCGATAGAGAGGCACGATCGGCCCAAGCGTTCGGCTTCTGATGCATATGACATTATCACGTAAAATAATTATCATTCGTGAATAGAATAGAATAGAAACGCTTTATTGTTCACACAATCGAAAATATTACAATAAAAGAGTACAATATAATTATAATAGTGCGACAATCGGCGGCCTTATCGCTTAAAGCGATCTCTTCCAGGCAACCTGATTAAGAGAGGAAAGGATTATAGAGGAAGGTAAGGGACGGGGTGTACAATAATAGCGAAATTAATTGAAACAAAATAAAGAATACTTAAATACTTTTACAACCGACTTTACAAACAACCAATATTTTTTTTGTGAATTGAAATTGATTTTCATTATGTTTTCGCTTCTTTTCAACAACAACAAATCAACTGACTTCAGTAGAATTGGCTTGTTTTTGTTTGTTGGCCTTTGACGGCTCTATTAAGGTTAACAGGCGCCCTAAAAACTGAAATCGAGGCTAACTAAGTTCATACAAATTTACTATTTTCAGTGGAACTACTAGTAGGCTTTAGTACGAATTAGTAGGGCATTACTGTTTTGTCCTTATTTATTTATGTCCCAGATAGATTTCCCAGAAAATGTCTACTTCTTTTGTCTTGAACTGACTGAACTTGACGATTTGTTGAAATTCGGCCGTTCAACATTTAAGGTGGGCATACACGATGCGATGATTTGATCAAATTTTCGCTTCATTCCAACTGGGAGCTCATTCAATTAATTCAAAGGTAGTAGGTGTACCATTTTGTTTCCTCAATAACTACTAACCAGCTATAGTTAACGACCTATATTTGGCCTCCACTGGACTGATCTGATGAATTGATGCGATCATCGCGTTCTGTGCGCCCAGTTTCAGGTAGTAGTACAAATCGTTAACTACCAATTCCTACCTTTGAATTAACTGAATGAGCTCCCAGTTGGCATGAAGCGAAAATTTGATCAAATCATCGCATCGTGTATGCCCACCTTTAGAGTATTTAATGTTAGTCTCTATTTCTTATATAAATATATCAGTATATAGGTATCTCACTATATCTGCTGGGTACTAGACCCAGCGCAGGTCGCGCGACGCGGTACTCAAACTTGCGATGTTTAGGGTTCCATTCCATATAAATTCATAATAAATAAAATAATATAAATTCATACCAAGCAGTAAGTCTCGCGGCCCGATCGGCGTCCACGTCGATGGCAGTAGCCAAAATCGGAATGAAACCTTTAGATAATAAAATCATAAATCTCGAGGTGTGTTTTTTATTTCTCATTTCATTAAACGTTTGAGTATGGGGGGAGAGTTCCCATAACCAAACCCCCACTCCTCTCCCACTGACATATAAATTTTCCACTGCGCAACGACTTATCTCGTGTTCAGACGCCATTAAGTTTAATTCGCCCTTAAAAGTATGTAAGTTCGTATAGGCTGGGTGGCACTGGTGTCAGAGTTTTCAAGCCGTCTGAAGGCCTCTGACATGGCTATCGATTAAAACAACCGGGGCCCACAGTTTAACGTGTCATCCGAGCGACAGTAGTACTCAGTTGTAAATGACACTCGCGGTCACCCTTCCGAGGACTGACCGCGCTAAACGTTGCTTGTTTTCGATCATCGCTACAAAATTCGTCCTAAAAATGTAGTATTTTCAGTTTCGCTTCATGCGTGAATCGCGCGTGTAGCCGGCCTATCGATCGCACTCTTGCATTATTTATAAAACACGCCACAGGCTAAGGTCATTGACGACAGAGCCGTACATCGTGTACCTGGTATACTGCCGATTGCCTAGTAACAATGAAAGAACTAGTCTAGGCTGTGGCTCTGTGCATGTTTAATGGTTGACATTTTGCGGTGGTAAATCTGGCGCAAAAACATTACGCATATAAAGAAGCCTTTAATATTATGAAAGCTTCGTTAATAAAGTGGTGATTGACCTGAACCATTACTTAAATATTACGTAATAGAGATTAGCCAAAATCTTGCTTGAACATGTAAAGCTTTATTGGTTCTTTGAGAAATGTGCTCAGTTCTGCTGGTATAAGCTGTTTTCATCTCTTCTTTCTATATCTATTTCTTTTTTAACTGAATCTCTAACTAAATGGTATAAATTAAAGTTGCTTTTCGTGTAAGTCTAAGTAAACTAGACAAAAAGCTGTCATGCTGATTCCACTATCTTTTATTTATTAGGGTAGCTTTTGCCCACATCTTCGTCCACGTAATTTTAGCTAAGAAAATCTCTCCAACCTATAAAGCTCTAAACTCTATTCTTGCAAAAATCCAAGCTGACCCGTCGCTCTTTTGCTGCCCGTAAGAGTCACAAAACATAAATCGTCTAACCAACATACATAGACTTTCGGATTTATAATATTAGCGTGTTAGATCAGGGTTAAAAGAGGCGGTTACTTTATCTATTTTCTACCAAAATATTACTGTTAGGATGGAAATCTTACTTTTAATTAATGCAGCAACCCTGATTCTAACTTAATAACAAAGAAACTCTTCAATCTGATCCTTTAAATGGTTGTGAGGGTAGTTACCTAACTTGAGGTTTCTAAATTAGTAAAGGAAACAAGTAAGTAAGTATACTTTATATATTTTTTATACTTCATGGGTCACTCGAGGGTACCACCATGTATTGCAATAATTATGCCACGTTCGCAAGGCCCTAGACGTTTTGAGAAGAAGTGGCAAGAAACTCAAGACGCCATCAGTATAATCTTTTGATCAGTCACCTTAATTTAGATATTACACAAAGTACTTAACTTTTGCAACATGGCGACGTCCACTCGACTTGGCTTCGAATATAAAAGTACCGACACTCAGCATAACTAGCTAAGCAAGACTCCAACGTTATTATCAGAATACCGGGAGAACACCAAGAGAGATTCAAAGATACCAAGCGATATTAAGAAGACGAAGCCGCGCCAACAGACTGTTTTATACTGATTTCACAAGCTCCCACCATGCCTTACCACCACTGCTCGATGTAAACATTGCCAACAACCAATAGGGAACGAGCAAGATGGCGGGCACGGTGGTAGCCTCCATTTTACACAATTGTTAAACATAAAATCATCTTAAACTGTATTTCATACTTATTAGAATTATTAGAACAATTATTGATACGTTTCAAGTCATCTATAACATTATGAAATCACAGTATTAAATAAATGGTATATGTAAACAACAATGGCCGACATTCGGAAGTCATGATTTAGCTACCAATAAGTCTTATATTACTTAATACATCTTGTAATCGTTATTAAATTAAATATTATAATAACATTATTATTCTAACAAGCGCATTCCACCACCAAGCGTTTCGAGTCCACATTCCTCATACGAACAGCCAGAATGTGGAACGCTTTGCCTGAGTCTGTCTTCCCGCTAAAGTACAATGTAGGTGTCTTCAAATCCCGAGTAAATAGGTATATTACTAGGTAAGCGTGTTACATTCTAGACCGCATATCTGCTTAACATCAGGCAGTGTGTAGTCAAACGCAAACCTATATGAAATAAAAAAAAATATTAGCTAGGCTTTCTTCACAATGATTTTAAAATGTTTATTATTGCTTTCCGTTTAAATCTTTGTTCTCCGCTAAAATCTCCGTTTTAGACACAGTGATTTTGCTTTCGTCTGTCCAGATGTTGGTTTTCGTCCACAGGTCGCATTGTTCCACGGACCTCGATTAAACTTGGTACACAGGTTGTATATTAACAGATTTTTTGCGATTTTTAATTGGATTCCTTCGAGCAAATATCTACAGAGCCACAGTCCCTAAGTGAAAGTAGTCATAAAATGTCCGAGCGCCGTCATACACACTGACTTAGATTTTTACAATATATTCACAATAACCCGTTTTCTCGAATCTCGACGTTATGTCACCTAATTAGTGCTTGTAATCGAGCACTTCAGCATCGCGCGGCGTTGTAGTCGGCTTGCAATCGTCTTACGACTAACTAAAAAGCCTGCCCACTACGTAGCTTGGGCAGGGTTTAAACTCGGACACTTTTTTTGCACGATTGTGACTCTACAGATATTTGCTCGAAGTTGGATTGAGTTGAATATCCTCAAAAAAGAGGGAAATTGGCTGTCGCGCTATTTATCCGCCGATTTCAATAATATTTGGCAAGATTGTTTAATAACTAAATCTTCGATATAGGGTTATAAAGATACAGTTAAAGAGATATACTGTACGGAGAACTACCAGTGGTTTATTGATAAGCGTAAAATATGACCAATTTGTACTCGTAAGGAACCGGAAGCTCACTAGTGTCCCCTAAAAGTTAAAAGGATAATAGTTCCGAACCAATGTTCCACGAAACTAGCTCGGGGCGCCGCTAATGCTCTGACTTGCTCTACATCTTCCGTTATCTTTTAATTAGATAACTTCGCAGCACGGTCATTAAGAGAAAACAAATTTACTTTGTTACATTTAGTGCTTATAGCTTTACTTGGTAGTTAAGTTTAGAGCTGCGTCCTAAGATATAGAAATTGGGAACTTTGAGGGTATTGGGATTTAAAATGACGACGTCATTGATCGCATTGTTTTAAGTTGGAAATTCGTGTTAAAATGGTGTTTCGCATCGCATGAAACATTAATAACTGGTGTATGTCAATAACGTTGATCGATAGTATGTCACTGGCTTTCAAATAAATAATAAATATTTGGGGACATCTTACACACGGTCTCTGACCAAACTAAGCAAAGGTTGTCATATGGTTGCCAGAGACTGATATACTACATATACATATTTTAAATTATATAGATAGTAACTAAATAACACCCTTACACAGAGCAAATACCTATGTTCATCACATAAATACTTGCCCTGGGTGGGGATCAAACCCACGGCTCTTTGATCCAGAAGTCAGGGTCACTAACCACTGAGCCACCGAGGCAGTCCGCTTAAAAAATCCAACTCCGGAGTAGGCTTAAATAACTTGAGTTTTTTTTTTAATTGTTCCATTGATCCTATTTATAACTTTTCCATCGTTTACCCTGCCATTGTATAAAATGTCACGGCCACAGGACGACGAGCAGCTGACCGGGCAGTGAACAACTATTGACTAGTGATGTCACGCGGCGTCGCGCGCCGATCGATACAGACGGACGCGACGGTGCGACACTACGGCGCGCCCTCTGCACTAGCGTATTATTATATCATTGTTGGCATATCACCGTCAATTATAGCATCCAGCCGTGGTGGTGTAGTGGTAGTGCCACCCGCCTACAATCGTGAGGTCGTAGGTTCAAATCCCGGTCACGTACCAATGAGCTCTTTGGAAATTATGTTCGAAATTTCACATCATTGGCTTTTCAGTGAAGGAAGACATCGAGAGGCATCCTGCATACGTACTCAGAAGAAATTCGATGGCATATGTGAATCCACTAACCCGCACTGGGCCAGGACGGTGGATATGTCCCAAATAGTGACCTTCGTCCTGAAATAGACAATTAAAAAGGCTGGTACAGTACAGTACATCATCCAGTCTGCTTTGTCTTCTTTTAAAAAGCATGCGCTTGGACATTCTCTCCTGAGTCGTCTCTAACTCTAGAGTTTTGATCATGCTCCTCTACCAGATTCGCCAGCAATTCGCATACGGGCAGTCCTAAAACCCTTCGATCCCTGTGTTCACCGTCCTCTCACACCACATAATACTGTTGCCAGTATTGTTCATAACACCGGCTTTCCAAACGTTAATTTTATAGATACACCCAATGATACTACGACAATATTCGTCAGCAAAACGAAGTTTTAATGACTATTTTTTACTATTATTTTTTTTTACAAATTTTTATACTAATTTTGTATTGCAATTTAATAAAGCATAATCGGCCAAGTACGAGTAGGACTCGCGCACGAAGGGTTCCGTCCTGTATGGGAGCCCCCCTTAAATATTTTTTTTATTTTAATTTTATTATTTATTATTGAAGTGAATATAAAACTAAATATTCTGTGAAAATTTCAAGCATCTACCTAATACCATTATTCATATAGAGCGAAAAACGTCTAAAATTCAGATTTGTTGTATGGGAGCCCCCCTTAAATATTTATTTTATTTTGTTTTTAGTATTTGTTGTTATAGCGGCAACCGAAATACATCATCTGTGAAAATTTCAGCTGCCTAGCTATCATGGTTCATGAGAGACAGCCCGGTGACAGATGGACAGAGAGACAGACGGATAGACGGATATCGAAGTCTTAGTAATAGGGTCCCGTTTTTCCCTTTGGGTACGGAACCCTAAAAAGTCACTAATACTGTAGCTCTACGGCGGCTAATCTTGCAAGCCATGGCAGAGGCCTTAATGCGGCTTAAAGACTGACATCAAAGCTTACTTACCTAACACAATTATTGGATACGAAGTGAAGTCACTCTTGGTTGCCTTAAAATAAATTGGATGCCAAAATCTAGCCGCAAGCTTAAATAACAAAGGAAGCTCCAAAACACCGACGTAGCACGACGTGCAGGAGGCAGCAGTGTCAGAGTAGAGAATGTAATATTGCAGAGCAACATATAAGTAATGCACCTGATATGTTTTATTGCTTTTGATTTAGTTCGCGGTCTTGTGTCAGTATTGTTCAACTTGCAATATTATCTTGGAACATTTATCTCTTATTTTGTTGATATGGACTTGGATCGTTTTTTATGGATAAAAAGTACATAACTTTATTTTTTTAAATATCACGGATTACATTTATTACATACTAGCTTTTGCTCGCGGCTCCACCCGCGCATATTTTGATTTTTATGCCATCCCACGGGATGGCACTTTCCAGCCTTTGAACTATATTCTTGCCAAAAATCAAGTCTATCTGGTGCTCTGTTGTTGTGTAAAAGCGTAACAAACAACCTTACTTTCACATTTATAATATTAGTAGGGATTATTTTTATTGTAATAGTCAATTAACCCGTTACATGGCATATGTAACTGCACCAATATGTCGGCATCTCGCCATCACTATCACACACATTTCATCGTGAACCAAAACAAGAAGTTACAAAATAAATGTAAATTGTCACACTCAAAGAACCTACAATTAATGTCTTTGATATTTACAGTAAATTAAAAAGTCCTAACAAAAAACTGGACATTAGGAAATAGTACCTAGTAAAAAACTTGGGATCAAGTCAAAGAGAACTTCAAATAGCAAAGAGTTATTAACTGAAAAAGCCTCGGGGTAATAATATAATCGGCCAAGTACGAGTCGGGCTCGCGCACGGAGGGAGGGGGGGGATACAGTATCCGTACTGTATGGGAGCCCCCCTTAAATTTTAATTTTATTTTAATTTTATTATTTATTATTAAAGTGAATATAAAACTAAATATTCTGTGAAAATTTCAAGCATCTACCTGTTACCATTTTTAATATAGAGCGAAAAACGTCTCCAAAATCAGGTTTGTTGTATGGGAAAAAATATTATAGCGCCCCCCTTAAATATTATAGCGGCAACAGAAATACATCATCTGTGAAAATTTCAGTTGGCTAGCTATCATGGTTCATGAGTACTTTTTGACTTGTAACAAATGGTGTTATGAATAAATGACTATATGAGATACAGCCCGGTGACAGACAGACACACGGACATCGAAGTCTTAGTAATAGGGTCCTGTTTTTCCCTTTGGGTACGGAACCCTAAAAAAACAATCTAAATCATCTTTGACTATGACCTTCAGATTTATTCTCCTGCTTCTAAATCATCCGAGAATAAAGTGTAAGGCTTGTTATACATAAAAGCGGGTCAGCATCGATCGACAAAGCGGGGTGGTAAAACTGAATGTATGAAGATGAATGTTCGGGAATGCCGCGACGCGTAGAAAGACTCGTGACGGCCGAATTAAAACCGAATTATGCAGATTGAATTTGAAGCAACTACCCAATTGGCACAAACCATGTGACGCCGAACGTAACGTAGTAAGTAGTGTTAGAGGCAAGCCCGAAGGCTGCTTATGATTGTACGTCTAGGAAGAATACTACTACCACAACAATTAGAACTGTATTCACAACATTATCAATTTTATTAGAATAGAAAATAATTACACGGCCGTGCCATTGCGTGGCACTCAAGCGTCTCTTGTTGTCTCGTTCTCGCGGCGCGCAGGGTTGCTAGGTTCGCGCCGCGACCACTCGATTCGGGGAATCGGTGAGCCCATAATAGTAGCGGTTTCGGATCGGCTTTGTCATTCGACAAATTCTGCCGAAGCGACTGTGTCGGCCTGCATATGTGTGTGGCAAGCCTAATGTTGCGTAACAGGCACAGTTGTATAAAACAGCGTCTAATGGGCGCCATATTTGGCAGCCGCGGCGCTAATGCGTGCCTGAGCCGCGTTTGATGGCCTGTTACATCACAAATGTATCTTGTTGGATTCGCGCTTTCTTATTGAGAAAAACTATCTAAGCTTTCTTGTTGAGAGAAAGTGCCCATGTAGTTCTATGAGCTTTATGTTATATTTTGTAGATAGTACCTATTACTCGTATCTGCCGAGTTCTATCAACTTTCCGCTTTTAAAGCCCCATTGCAAAAGTGTTTTAAGTTTGACGTGTATGTGTGTGTGTGCGTGCGTTTGTGGCATCGTAGCTCTCGAAAGCATGAACCGATTTTTTTGTTTATAAAGTGAAACAGTCGCGAGTGTTCTTAGATATGTATTATCTAAATCGGTTCAGCTGTTCCAAAGTTGTCAGCGCTTTCGTTAGCTACAGTAGGAATCTTATTGCGTAAATTTTTATTTTTACATTTTAATTAACTCTTGCATTAATACTTCGAAACAATATAAATAGATATTGTTTCGAAGTATTCATGCACTGTGTAAATGGAATTTGCGATGAAGATTGATACGCATTATAATTAGTAGTTAGTCCTGTATACGGAGGGCGCTGGTAGCCAGTAGCACAGTTTAATTACTAGTACAGACACCAGCCAGACCCGTAAGCTATTTGTGCATTCTATGTTTGATTCTGGATATTGTATAATTACGACTAGTATTTAGTAGCTTTCAACATAAGTTATATTTAATAGTGATTTGTAATACTGGTGTCAATAAAATCATTTTATTATTATTATTATTATAGATACTGTCTAACGACTTATCCATAGTGAATTGACTGTGTAACATAATGTGATTCTGATGGGGCTTTTATTTGCATGAACTCATCGCATCTTTGACAATCACGCAGTATTCGCTGTGATTATTGACAGCGAATACTGCGTGATTGTCAAAGATGCGAAAAAAAAGTAATTGAACGGCATGCTTTAGAAAGTTAACGTAACAAACACGGAGTATGTTTAAGAGCTAAATTTGTCCAAAATGCGGAATCATTGTTTCATGACAATTTCAATTTGGATATCTTCAATGAAAATAAATAGTTTATTGCTTAAAACTGTGTACATCTTCACAATTTGTACTTAATACCAAGCACTCTAATAAATTCAATTCGGGTCAAGAGTCAGGCAAGTTGGTGGCCAAAATGTAGCCCTATTTTGCACAACAAAAAGCAGAAACTCAACGAGTTGTTTGTGTTGTGTTTATATTCCAATTATTAATTTTCATTTTACAATCCATAACATCAGAGTTCCCCCATTGTTATGTAATTCTGTCATTGAAAAGCGAATACGATGGCAAGATTATTGCTAAATAACTCTCAATGTAATCACAAATATTTGCGAAAAAAATAAAACGTAATGATCGTTACTGTTACAGTAGCGAGGGAAACGTTCTGCCGCAAGAAAAAACAATAATTAAACGTAAACACGGTCTGTTTATGCAAATCAAAGGCTATTAAAATTATCTGTACGGAAATGGCTCAAACAAAATATGCAGAATTATTCAATAAGTGTAAATGTTACTGTACCGGTATTTTAATCGTCCATTGTTGAACCTAGGCTAACCAACGAACGTATCATATTACAGAATAATATGTCGCAATAAATGATTTGAGTATAACATCCAAAACATTTGGAGAAATCTGTGTAAATTCTAATTTAATTCTGTACCATTTCCACCAAATCAGTTATTTCATTTTTAGCTACAAAAAGGTTGCTCGATAAAGCAAACTTCTTTTAAAAAAAATAAATAAAACTTTTGATTATATTTGTAACCCCAAAGTCCCACCACTCCGCCAACGAGATAAGCAAGGGCACATTTATTCTCCCAACATAATTCCTGAAAGTACGTCAACATTTAATTAAAAGTTTCAGGACTAAAAAGACCTGAAAAAACTGAACGAGTCTCCACCGTAGCCAAGTGCTACGCTGTAGAATTGCTACGATGAATCTACGTTGCTACGGCGTAGGCCATTATGATAATTTCGTAGGAATGGAAATGTTTCTCGGAGTAGAAAGTCATTAGGCGTTTCCATTTGGGAACCAGTGATACGATTGTAGCTACGAGACTATCGAGAGGTGATTTTTTTTTTTAAAATAACAAAATCTTGAAAACGTTTTCTTATTTTTTTAATGACTTCACAAAAGGAGGTTCTCGATTCGACTGTATGCTTTTTTTTCTCATATGCTGTTCTCCGTAAACATACTCGTAATATGACTTTGTTTGGTCGGTCTTTTGGAGGCTGGACGATTTATTCAGCTAGTACGAATAAAATAATTACAACTACATTCTAATTTACAATAGTTTACAAAAGAAGTTATTCGAGGTAAATTATGTTTTACAAAGTTAACAATCTATAGCTGCACTAATATAATTGTTCATGTAGTAGTTTCAGTGAAGTTACAATATCTCAGGTTCTTTTTTAGTAGAGGCAGGCATTTTAATAGATTTGTGGCGAAGGTACGCTCTAAATCTATTAACATTAATAACTACGAAAATAAATCGCAGAATTGAATTTTTACTGAATTCTTTTTTTCAGTTCACCAACATTGTGTACATCAATACATTGTCGAAAGATTATACAAAAAGGAGCTAAATGTCACAATAATTATTATTACAGGCCAAGACAACATTTATACTATAAACTGTTTGTTTGTTGTCTAGTAAATATTGAAATAAATCCACATCGTTTTAAAAGTAAAAGTGTTCTTGACGGCAATAGTTGTGAAGACAGGTCTGCACCTGACAGATCTATTAAGAGCTCTGTTTATTTCTCCCCTCGATCCGTAGCTAGGATGGCATGCTAAGTAGTCGCAGTATAAGACAGCTCTATCTTGTAGGGCTATCTTGTTTACGAGTACTCGTTCCAATACAAATAATAAAGTTGCCATACCCTTATAGGGTCATATAAAATAACTGTACAAAACATGTTAACTAAGAACCGAATGTAAATTTCATATGTTGCAATAAATGATTTGAGAAGTAATAACGTCATAAGAAAACATTATTGAATCAACAACTGAAACAAGCCGAACGCTTAGGCCGATCGTGCCTCTCTATCGCTTGTTCTGCGCTCTCGCTTGCACGATCGGCTCAGGCGAAACGTGACACTTTTTCGTGAGTGCAGCCGACGTTCATCGATTTATAAATACGTTTAAAAAATTTTAAAATTTTGACTTGAACTTGAATTTATAAGACTTGTTTAGTTAAGATGAACATTTTTGATGATCTCTAGTCATCATAACCACAACGTAATAAAAGATATTTTAAAAATGGTTTTTTTTTTTACAGATTTTACGTATTTCCAATATTTCTTTCAGTCCACAGATAATCATAAAACAATCGGATTGTAGACTTTTGACTACAATTTGCACTTACGGGTTAACTGGCAAGCGCAGAGTAGGGCATTCATCCACAAGGCAGACAGAGGACTTCATTACTCACTTCGCTTGTTTGTTTTAAAAATCAGAAAGACAAATCTTAAAACAGTTTCTTTTTTCAATTTCCACCACCAAAACTCTTCATATGATAAAAATATTAATTTCCTAGCTGCGCGAGTAAAATGTATGGTAATATTAAATTGTGTCGTTTGCTACCCTCCCTTGTGTCCACTTATATTAAAAAAGTTGAAATGTTGCGTCGCTTTACCAAACCCGAAACAATTTCGTGACCAATTATGAAATTTGAATGCTCGGCCTGCACTAATGACGAATTTGTAATTAAAATTCCTGTTTAGCACACAAGAACAATTTACTAAACAAAGGTCGAATTCGGCTTGTTACAGTGGTATTTTTTATGTTCAACTAGCTGGCCCGGCGAACTTCGTTTTACGCAATATTTTTATAACATATAGCCTAAGTGTTAATCTGGTGTATAAGCATTACTATTGCAAAGTTTCATCTCAATCCGTTCCGTAGTTTTTACGTTAAAGAGAAACAAACATCCATACATACAAACTTTCGCGTTTATAATATTAATTGGATTAGCAAGCAATCCGGCCGGGTGGCTAGCCCTAGTGTCAGAGTTTTTAGGCCGCCTGAAGGCCTCTGACATTAATAAACGCTTAAAAAAATCGGGACCTACAATTGTGTCATCGTGTCATCCGAGCCAGGGTAGCGCTCAGTTGGAAAATGCCTCCCGCGGTCACCCATCCAAATACTGACCGTGCGGAACGTTGCTTAATTTCGGTGACCGCTGACAAACACCTAGTCAAACTACGCTACGAGCGTGTTAGATAGGATATTTTATTATATTATTCTATATTACTTAAAATAGCCGCTGTGCTCCATTTATTGGTCTATAACTATTTCTTTACCTTCTATTCTTATAAATAGACAGACCAAGATACCATATCCGCCATTCCTTGTTGTGCTTGTAATATTGTTGATCAATGTGTTATTATGTAGGTAGTCAAAGTGATTGTGATCCTATCAACTATTCCCTAATAGTTGATAGGATAATATTTAATAACGGTTACAAGATGAATTATGTAATATAAGACTTATTGGTAGCTAAATGGAATTGAAAAATATCATGACGTCCGAATGTCGGCCATTGTTGTTTACATACACTATTTATTTAATACTGTGATTTCGTAATGTTATAGATGACTTGAAATTTATCAATATTTGTTCTAATAATTCTAATAGGTATGAAATGCAGTTCATGATGATTTTATGTTTAACAATTGTGTAAAATATAGGCTACCGCCGTGCCCGTCATCTTGCTCGTTCCCTATTGGTCGTTGTCAATGTTTACATCAAGCAGTGGTGGTAAGGCATGGTGGGAGCTTGTGAAATCAGTTTAAAACAGTCAGTTGGCGCGGCTTTGCTCTCTTAGTATCATTGAGTGTCTCTTAGTGTTCGCCCAGTATCCTAATAATAACGTTGGACAAATCTTTATCGCTTTGAGTCTCACCTAGCTAGTTATGCTGAGTGTCGGTACTTTTATATTCGAAGCCAAGCCGAGTGGAGGTCGCCATGTTGCTAAAGTTAAGTACTCTGTGTAATATCTAAATTATGTGACTGATCATTGTACATTGTAACAAAAGATTAGATTGATGACTTCTGAGTTTCTTGCCACTTCTTCTCAGACGTCTAGGGCCTTACGAACGTGGCTTAGAGTCTTTGCAATACATGGAGGTACCCTATCGGGGCCCATGGGGTTTATGAATAAACCAAGATTACTTACTTACTTGTTTCCATTACTGATTTAGAAACCTCAAGTTAGGTAACTTCCCTCACAAACGTTTAGAGGATCAGATTGATGAGTTTCTTTGTTATTATGTTAGATTCAGGGTTGCTGTATTATTTAAGAGTAAGATTTCCATCCTGACAATGATATTTTGATAGAAAACAATATATGTAGATAAAGTAACCGCCTTTTTAACCCTGATCTAACAAGCGCTATTATTATAAACTGGATTAATAGGATTTGATTCTTCATGTCGATGGTTCAAAAGTGGTAACTACTCTTGCCTGTTGGGCCATGTTAATTTTTATTTGAATACTAATTTAATAATTTGATAGGAAAACTTAATTCCATAGCCTATCTGTAGTCATTTCACTTGCTTCATAAAAAATGTGTAAAAAATCTAAGTATTGTACTCACATGTATGATAATGATAAGTGAAATTGTGGAACCTTGCTTGACTGTGTATTTTAAATTTAGTGAAAAGGGTTTAAGAAATTTTATTTCAAATATTTTTTACGTTTCAGGTCATTTGAAAACCAAATACGGATTTAGTTGGAGACAAAAGACCTTTTTGCAGACCAAGTAGCAATAAAATTTTAGTACTTAATAAAAATAAAAGCTTATGTTAGAACCGAAACCCAAATAGAAATAAACTTGCATTTATTACAATAATAAATATTACTTTACATCGAAATACGTAAGATTTAAAAACTTAGTATTATTTTTATTTTAGTTGACTTTAGTATTTTTTAAGATTATTCTTTGACCGACGAAATGGATGAGGTACCTACTTAATTCGACGCTTATATTTTTTTTATGTGTAACCACGCATAACTTATTACATAGTAGTCCGATTTCAATAGTTCTTTTTTTGTTTGAAAGAGTATACTTCGAAGTTGGTCCCATTTAAATTTTATCGAAATCGGCTCCGCCATTTTTGATAAATCTACAATAATGTGAAAAATGCTACATCAATCTGTGCGAAATATTTGCGTATTCGCGAATTCTGTACTCTGTTGAAGTTGGTCATGCCATTTTTGCGAAAAATAATTATATAATATAACTATTAAGGCTGTTTTTCCATAAGACATGAAAAGCGAAGATACAGCAAAGCCAATAGAATTGAGCAAGCAAGGACTGTGTGACGTAAAGCGAGTCTATTGGTCAAATTTAGAAGGAAATGTGCAGTGTAATGTTCCTCATGGGAGTACCAATTATACCTTTTAACAATCGAGTTTTAGTTTTGTGCCGTTTGAAGAATTAAACACTTCAATAAAATTTTAAAAGCAGGCACTCTAAATTCAAGTTTCGTCCCTTTCTTTTTAAGCACCGGTTCGTATAATCCCGGGATCCGACCCGATTAATCCGCTGAATCTCTCAATTTTCATTAATTAATGCGCGACCACGAATCACTGAACAGTGACCAAACCATGTAGTAGCTTCCCTTCGCGATAATTAGTCCCTAAGCGCTTGAGGGTGGGTTATGGATACCTATTACATTGCCCTATGTATAGCCGCAGTTGTGTAGCAAGCTAGTATAGTTCATATTATTATCTTTAGTAGCTCTAAGCACAAAATCAAGTGCCTCTGTTGCTGTGTAATAGAGTAAGAAACAAACCAACAAATACACGTTCGGTTTAATCATAATTGACTGAGCGAGAGAACCGTTTATGATTTGGGTTGGCAAAATGTTCTTTCATATGTATAGATCTAGATGATAACTTATTACTTTTGATGTTGCGTCTTGCATATAGTTCGCATTTTTCAACGAAACTCGGTACACAAGTTCTATATATTTTTATGCGTGTACAAATTGCACTATTTTAGGGTTCCGTACCCGAAGGGTAAAAACGGGACCTTATTACTAACACTCCGTTGTGCGTCCGACCGTCTGTCTGTCACCAGGCTGTATCTCGTGTACCGAGTGTGTCGGGCTTCCTTACAACAAACGTGTTTTTTGCCGTATTTTGCTCGATATTAATAACGGCAACAGGTATAGACGCTTGAAATGGGGCTAAGGGGGCTCTTAAACGGTACAGACCGCTGCATGCGCGAGTCCGATTTTTAAAAACAGATTATTTATTGGAGATATGCTACTCATTTTGAGTAGCGTGATATACTCGTATATATACGAGTAGTTCGGGGAATTTCTAGTAGCTCTTTTCCGCGATGGCTCACATAATCTCTTAATTTCTATCTCTTCGACCATTAAACTATATTCAAAAAATCAAGTCAATCCGTTGCTCCATAACTACGTGAAAGAGCAAACAACGTTTGCTACGAAAAAATTAAGTCTACGAGTGTGCTACGGCGTATGCGTGGAGCTCGTAGAGCGGTGTAACTACGTGATCGGAGTTTTTATGCTACGATTTCTCACAGAATAGAGATCAGTACCAACAGTTTCCTTACTATTACATTTAAGCTTCTATTCTTCATAATAATAAAATAAGGTTCGGATAGGCTAGGTGGCTAGTCCTGGTGTCAGATTTTCTTTAAGCCGCTTGAAGGCCGTTGACATGGCTAAACGTTTAAAACAACAGGGCCTACAATTTAACGTATCAATCGAACCACGGAAGAGCTTAGATATAAATGCCAGCCGCGGTCACCCATCCGAGGACTGCCTAACGTTGCTTAACTCTGGTGATCGCTGACAAACACCTAGTCAAACTGCGCTATGAGCGCTATTCTTGATAACAATCGCTAATACATCAGTTTTAACACCACCGAAAAAGAGCTTTAATTTTAACGCCTCGTGTAATAGTGAGAATATTAATTAAAAGTATAATTATATTGTTTCAGATACAGCGTGATACATTGAACAGAAATTGGTAAGCCTACAATTATAGACAAGAATAATTAAGAAAAGGAAGCTTTTAACTGAACAAGTACTCGTCAAGACGAATCAAACGAGCCGAAACTCGATGGGTTTACGTCGTTTCGTTACAGAGTTCCTAGGACCACGTTCCAGCTTCATCATCAGACCTAGGTTACCATTGAAAGACAAACTATTCGTCAAAACGATTCAAATGAGCCCAAACTCGATGAGGTTGTGTCCTTTCATTGCAAAGTTCCTTTGGTTACCTTCCAGCTGTGGTCAAACACAAACCTATTCTGTATTAAAAAAAAAAGCTCCATCATCAGATCAGCACCATGTCATCATAATATTGCATTGTCACGCAATTTACACCTCTGTGCAAAATTTCAGCTAATCGGAAACCGCGGGAAGTGGATCAAACTGTGTAACTTGCAAAATTTGACTACAGACCGACAGACAGACAACGGGACAGCTAAATAAAAGCTAGTAAAAATATACAGTTTCAGCACACTGCTTTTATTATTTTTGCCGTAATAATGCAGTTGTTTCTCAGCCCAATGTTTTACTATATGTCCTTTGACCTTTCGAAGCTGTCAGACATTATGAACCCCTCTGTGTTTATTTCCTTATGAATAATTCCTCCTGCCCACCTTTGATGTCTGCCGCGATGATGCTCCTGGATTAATAATAAATGTACCTTTCTCTCTGGAATTATTGCCCTAGGGCAACCGAGAGTCGAAGGGCGTAGGCTATTTTAAAATATCATTAGTAGTAGGTATCTTCAATACTTTTAAATTACATTTTTTTACGGGCAGGTGCCCTTATTAACTACTTGCTGTGTCTATTCCGGCTTCGCTCGATTGGAACTGTAATATAGCTTTAAACCTTCGTTTTAAAACATTTTAAATGAGAGTAAAACCACATTATAATCTGTTGCGAAGTTAGGTAAATAGGCAAACACACAAGCAGACACGCAAAAAGTAACTTTGCTTTATGATATGTAGTGATAATAAATCTATTTACAATAGCTACTTTTGCATAAAAAATATTAGTCTACTGACCTCATAAAGTATAGAGATAATTTAAAGCTAGCGCCTTAGTCTTTATTATGAGCTTGCGCCCACTGCCAGTCGACAGCTTTTCCAGTATTCTGACAGCATTACTACTATACTGTATACCACAGAATTGGCAATTGGATGGCAATTAAAAACCAAAAAGATTTTTCAATGTCATCTACGTTGAGCCAAACAAAGATTCAAGATAATTTATTTGTCAGAAACATGGTAGTGCAAACAACATACAAAGTCGCATACAGATCTTCAAAGAGTATAGAGCGCATGTTCTTGCCGTGGTGGCGTACAAATATTCAAATGACGTGTTAAAATTCATATAGCGAATAAAGTAATAAAATGTCAAGTTTACTTAGAATGTCAATTACATAATGTCAAATATAACCTAGAAAATGTCACACAAAATTATATTCATATGTCACCATGTCAAAATCAATTAACAGAAATGAACGTAATAATAAAAAAGAAAGTCAAATTATATCGCAAAAAATTATATCGTAAAAGATATCGCGAAATCAGATTGTTGACGTCTGTTGTTTACTTTTCAAAAAATATTGGGGTGTTGTTACTTCATGTATCTGTATAACTATGACTGTTTTCATTGCCGAAAATCATAATGTACTTGTACGATATATGGCGTCTATTATAGCCTGTGAATATTGCACAAAGGGTTGGAGGGACGCCTCTAATTGCAGATTTCGCTCCGCAGCGGAGAGGGGAGTGAAGGGGAGGGAGTTTAGGCATTAATGATGTTTTAGCGGGTAGCTTCCGACGTGATGATGGATAGTTCCGCTTTTCCTACACATAGTATCTATTTGTATTTGTTTGGAAATCTACTCATCTAGTTTATAATACACAAACGAACTGCCCGGGCTCCCTACGTTGCCTGTAAACATTGTGGAAGGATTTCAAGAATAATTTGTGTGAAATAATTCTAAAATTTGACAGGATCTGAACCTACATAACTGCAATGCATTTCGAGTTTCATTTGACGAGTATAGAAATTGACGAATCAAGTATTTGACGACCGTCTGCGTAATCCCTATCAGAAGCTGAATCACTCTCTCATATGTAGTCACGTTTATTTTTTGTAATATATATAGTTAATGTGGGATTCTATAAACATAATATTTTCTAAAAAAAAATGTTAAATGGTCAAATCCAAGGCGTATTATTACTAGTAACTCAATTCTAAAGATCACTCGCGGACATTTATCCAAAGAATAGCCATACGGACCCTAACTTCCCATCTACGAGTATGATCGCAGACACAGCTAGTGTCTAGCTAGTCAGTCTTCGTTATGACCACTACATTTTATCTTATCCCATAAACTATATGAACGTATAGTTTATGGGAAAGATACGGAACCTAAACAGGTTCCGACCTGGCAGGCTGCCCGCAAGATTATGATCTATATTTCGACTTTGTAACACTACTGCAGCGCTTTTGGCATTAGTAGCAGTGTTTCCACTCGAGGATTTGTTCCGAAAAAAACCGGAGAGATAAAATCTAGGGAGGAGACTGGTCTCGGCGCGTCATTATACCCTAAAAATCCCTAAATTATGTGAAATGAAGTCATTTTACCCTAAAAATCTCTAAATCCTGTGAGATGAAGTCATTTTACCCTTCTTCTTCTTTTAGAAGAAAAAAAAGAAGATTTTACCCTAAAAATCCCTAAATCCCTGTTTAAATTAAAAATGCCCCAAGTAGTAAGTGAAACATGCACTTTCCTCCTAAAATAAGGCGAAGTCTCTGAAAGTGGAAACACTGATTGGTAGTGCTTGCAAATACGAAGAGTGAACATGAACATTAAACATTTTATTGATACATCTTACTGATTCAGCTATGTTCATGTATTCACACATGAAGGTAATTAGCGACGTTTGTAAACAAAAGTTGTGGAGTAACGTTCCAATTACCGTTGAATCCGTTGATAAAGTAAAAGCGTTTGGTTTTTGACATTTTCAAAGGCGGAAAAACGGATTCAAATTCATCTAATCTTAGTGGAAATGTCCCGCTCGCGCTGGTGTCCTAGCCTATCTTAGCTACAGTATGTAATTTTTAGGATTACAAGTAAATTACATGTTTGAGTCTCGCGAATAAATTCAGTAAAAAAATAATACTTCGCCTTGCTAAATATTTCAGACTAACAAATTAGACTATTATTATGTATGAGATACTTCGAGTCCTCTTAAAATTCGGTTATTTAGAAGCAAAACTCTTCAAAGGAACGAGCGCTAAAAACAAGGATAAGATGAAAGCGCCAATTCAATCGGCAAGCATTTCAAAGCTCGGGCTCACAACCACTGAACAAATCATGTCGCTCCCCTTTCCCGATCGTCCAAACACAAAACCAATCCTATTTTTAACACCATAAAAGCTGTTTTTCTCCGCAAGTTTAGTTTACTGCTCCGGAAACTGTGCTAAAATTACAAAATAAACTTAATTTTCAGCGCGATAAAACTTGTTTTTCTTTGAACAGTGCGCTATCAATTACTTATCTCTACTTAGTTTACAATATGAACTTAATTTTCGTAGCAATAAAATATATTTTAGTTTGCAGTCCGCGCCCTAGTATCGATGATGGATTGCGCGTGTCGAAAGTGCCAATTCATTTGGCGCAGTGGATGGCTTTAGTTTGAATGGTTCAATGGAATAACAGCGTAATTCGAGGGTAGGTCGGTGGCAACCGCCGATGATTGAGGACGTGTTTGAATTCATTCGATAAATTAAAACCAAACAAATCGTTGCAATTATCAATGAGCTTGAATTATGGTAACATTTATATAGGAATTAGTGCCGTTTCACTAGTATTCATTAAAATGAATGTGAATTGAGCACTATCATCAAAAACTCCGCTGTAGAGCCATCGTACTAATATTATAAACGTGAAAGTTTGTAAGGATGGATGGATGGATGGATGTTTGGATGTTTGTTACTCTTTCACGCAAAAACTACTGAACGGATTGAGATGAAACTTTGCAATTATATAGCTTATACATCAGAATAACACATAGGCTTTAAATTATAATGATATTGCGTAAATTTTCCATATTATAATAATAAGTGTTAAGTAAGTAGGAAAAATTCTGCTATTTACGAGCTATTCTAGCGTGCGCTCCAAGAAATGTCAAAAAAGAACTGTCAAATCAAACAAATGTCAAATCGATTTTTTTGTTTTTTATTTTCAACCTCCTTTATTAAGGGTGGTAAGGTAGGGCCTCGAAATATCATGCGGACGAAGCCGCGGGCAAAATCTAGTATTTTACCAATTAGGTACATGCACATACATACACATTCGTCATGAATCCAGCGTCCAATCAAATACATTCGAAATACGAATAAATGAATGACGTACGACTTTTAAACAAGTTGTGTAAGCCTATTTTTGGTGTAGATGTCATTATTTATTCTATTTTTAGTGACCGTTTCGTTTATGCTAACGGTGCACTCATTCCAATTGGCTTTTGATACATTTTAAAGTGCACTGCAAATAGTATGAATTTTATACATTCGTGCACTAAACCGGTACATTTTCTATTTTCTACGAAAATACTTTTCAGTCGAATTTTTCGTTGCATGTCGAAATTTTAGTCTACAAATTCCATTCTTTTATTACGTAGTACGAGTAGATGCAAACCTATGAAAATGATATACCTGTAGTCAGAAAGATGTGCATTCATAATATATGTAAACATAAGCTTCGCTGTAATATATTTATATCTATATTTTTTTGTAAACATATTTCTATTTAAACGACAGACATAATTTAGCATATCATTTTACTCATTACCATGTCCAACTTTTACTATGACACCGACCATGAAATCTTGAAAAAATACAATCAAGTCATTGAACTTTTTGTACGCAAAAAAAATATCTGCTTTTGTCACGAATTCATAGTATTTATGCTACTTGGTTGTTGTGATCAGTTTAATCATTCGATTATGTCCTAGAAAATGTCCGTCAGTCGTCCAGAAATTCATTCTGTATTAGTACATAGCAACAATGATAAGTCTATCTACAAATTAACCGTCTAAATTAAAGCACTTTGTCAACATTAATAACTTTGATAATAACCATGAAAGTGTGTCGATGTTATTCAAAAGTAGTATAAAGTTTTCATAAAATTATTAAATACAATGTTCCTGTCTATAAAAATAAGAGTATTGTAGTACTTATATTATGGAAACCGGCACTCATTTCTTTTAAAATGTAACAAAGATAAAATTCGTCCATCTGCTGCTGTTCTCAGGATATCGCATATTTTTCAGTTGTCTTAAAATTACAGTTTCGTTGTCAAACTGAGGATGTATCAGACACTATCACTACTACTACACTTTTTACTTTGTTTATTTGAAGACCACAATGGGTAAAATTTACTTGACAGGTCTAAACTTCCAAAAAATATAGACATCACTCGTACAATGCCACACTTTTCTTTTGTACAGAGAGTTGTTAAAAAATCTTCAAAATTGAGCTCATTGTTATATTTTCATCGGAGACTCGTGTGATTATGTTGTAGTTCTGTTACGTTGTATAAATACTCCAGACGTATCACCGTCAGTCTTAGCAGTGCATCCCATCGGTATTTATCATATCGTATCATACGAGTATATCCATCTAATTGGAGGATGAGTACGGTTGACTGTGCTTGCCAGTACTGTACTGTACCAGCCGTTTTCATTAGTCCAATGAAGGACGTAGGCCTACCCACGAAGGGTGATTGGGCCATATCCACCACGCTGACCCAGTGCGGGTTGGTGGATTCACATAGGCCTTCGAATTTCTTCTACGGATGTATGCAGGTTGCCTCACGATGTTTTCCTTCACCGAAAAGCCAGAGGTGTGAAATTCCGTACATTAATTCCAAGGAATTCATTGGTACGGGACCGGGATTCTAACCCACAACCTCACGATTGTAAGGCGGGTGTCATTACCACTAGACTACCACTGCTTTCAATACTAGAATAGTATATATGATAGAATAGGATATAATATGTACCTAGATTTGATTGAGACCGTAAAGTACTCGCATAGACCATACACTGGCAAGCCATATAGTATATACTGCTTGCCAGTGTATGGGTACATACTATATCCCCTACCCGCTACTACGAGTATTTCGACTAGCCCGTTCAATCAAAGTCTCTCTAGTCCTCCGGTCCTCTTAGTCATAGGTCACACCTCATTGGTTCCCTCCCGCGCCCTCCCGCACCCTCCCGCTCCCTCTATCGACACGGAATAAAACTCGTTATAATAACTCATAAATTATTATGTCCTCGTAAATATAGCCCTATTGAGACATCATGAATTTTACAAATGCCGTGATTTATTTTGGAAGTAGATTACTTTCTCCCCTAGGTGAATAAAGTGCCTATTGCTGACTTATATATTTTTAGTTGGATCTGAAGAATTTAGCCAATAAATTTTATACCCAAGACTTACTGCGATATATTAATTATGTAATATTTACACACGGTTCTTAAGTAACATGTTCTTTTTCTATACGTCTCTGAAAGAATGACATTTTTTTATGAATGAACTAAAATCAGTTAAAGCGAACGATGTTATTGCTAAAAAAATCGATGGAAATATTCCTAAAGTTCCAAGGATTAACATAGACTGTGACAAAAACGGAGTTTATTAAAAAAGTTAGAACTCAAGTAACTCCCGCGTTTATTTTATTTGTAAACTCCCACGTTAAAAATATAATACATTTCAAGCATCTAGGTATACAGAAAAGTTTCTCGTTTAAGCTTTCTTGACAAAATGTTAACAAAAAATACTAACGCAAAAGTAACAAAAGTGTTTCGTAAGCGTATCTCTTTGATAGCTGTTTAATGAAATATATAATATATATAATATTTCTAAATAAGTTTTATTAGTATTTTTGTCTATGTTTTACAGTAAAACGATCATTGTCGTCCTGTCGTCGTTGACTATGAACTTATCGACTTTTAAACATTTTAATATTCTCTTTGGCATAATTGAGAATCTATTATTAAGCCTACGCAAGCGGAAAGCTAAGGAAGCGACGAGTTGCCAGTGCAAAAAATGAGAAAATACTGACGGGAATGAATTATGCACACAGAGTTAATTGGTCCGGTGACATGTGCCTGCAAGACAAGGAACATTACTTACGTTGGGTTGCAACGGTCTTTGTTATTTGATTTTGCAAACATTTATTCATGAATTTAAAGCCGGCCCTTGTAACATATTGATCGAGCCTAGCTTTTGAATGACTCAATACTCATATATTTGGTAAAAAATAATTTACGAGTCAAAGGCAACAATTACACAAGAAATAAAGATTAAATAAAATCAATTTACATTAGTCATAATAAATAAATAAATTAATTAATAATTACATTATCATCAAATAATTCACTTACATCGTAAAGGAGTTGATTCGGAGGAGGTGGTAACTTAGATACGTTTGTAGCGGAAACCTTTCAAGTTGAAAAGCCCAGCCTATAATGAGATCAATGAGTTTTTTTTAAACTGTGTTCAGTTTACAAACTTATAAAACATAGCAGCAGTAGAGAATAGAACAACATAATAGGTACTAACCAATCGATTAAACATAAAACCAACTCCAAAGGCTAATATTTATTCCATAAATTCACAAGTAACATGGACTGCATTTGGGCTCTAAATAATGCAATCCAGTGCAAATTGCGGACAGCATTGCTCTGTGTCTGTATAATTCAAGCGTCGATTCATGCTTATGTACCCACCCGCTGCGGTTGGGGAGGGTTGCCATTTATGACAAACATTAAAATTGGTTAAATTTTATCCCATCAATTTTGGTCTGAAGTTCATGTTCAACTACTTCGTGTTCAATAAATAAATTGATTGATTTCTATTGCAAATTGTATCTAGCGTTGCTCCGTGTCTTTACAATAGGGTTGTTTACTGGGTATGAAAATCATTATTATAATTAGTCCGTCAGTTAGATTATTGAAAAACATTGGACACGTATTTTTTCTTTTGTCAATCAAATAATTAGTGACAAAGATAAACCTTGTTAAAATTTGAGAGTGGGGCTCGTGACGGCACTGGCCGGTACATTTGATAGCAGTTAGTGACGTCACGCGGAACTTTAACGGGCTATATCTTCATAAAATTTTGTTATATTGTCAAAAGAAAAAATACGTGTTTTTTTTTTTGACAATCTATTTGTCGGACTAATTATATTTTTTTTGGTAAACAAGCCTAATGAAGCGTCGCTGCATGCTAATGCTCCCGTCCGCTGCGGTTACGGAAAGTTGCCATTTATGACGACCATTAAAATCGATTCAATTTTATTCACAAATTCTTGATAAACTATATTGAAAAAAAGCAGCACAAATTGTGCACAGCGCTGTGCTGTGTATAATTCAAATGCTAATGTGGCTCGTCACAGTTGAGGAGGGTTGCATGTATGAAAATTCGAATTGAACAGACGTTTTAAGCGAAAAACGGTACGGTCGTCTTCAAATGCGTGATATAGGTATTTTAACTTTCTGAAAGTGTGGTACGTAAAAAGAAAATCAACTGTTCCACATTGATTACAAAAATATTACAATAAAATATTGCCTTTCAATGATATAATTTTATGTAGATATTTTAGTAAATTATGGTCGTGATGATGAGTATATATAGTGATATCCTAAAATTTTACGGTCATTTATAGAAACGCCATTTCTTCGTTTTGTAATAGTAACCCTAAGCAACTAGCTAGCGGATGTGGCAACACTCAGTAATGGAGAAATATGAGCGCCTCGTGTATATGCGTCTCATGTTGTAACAATGATCCAGTGGAGTTTTCTTGCTATGGAACTATGAAAGTTCTCTTAAAGTTCATGCCTCTAAGGCACATTAAACTACCGGACATATTTTAGTCAGTTTTCATTAATTTTCGTGAAATTACCTACTTTGAATATGTTTAGAAACACCTCTTTCATCGATCAGTAAGTAAATAGACAAAATAAACAAAAATGTAAGTTATGTATGTCGCGTGGGAAGCCTAAAAAGCTTTTTAAAAACCACAGATCCGCTAGTCTATTCGACTACCGGCTCTGATGCAACAAATTAACTCACTTTCTAGCAAATCAGGCAATGTAAAAGTAGCCAAGATGACTTGAAACTCTAAATTGAATTCACTAGCTGTACTGAGGGAATTTAACTAATTATTTAGCAAATTAGGCAATGTAAGAGTCACTTAGATGATTTAAAACACTAACTTGAATTCACAGGCTATATTAAGGCAATTTAATTAACTGCCTAGCCTTAAAATAACTAGAAAAGCAAACAGGGACTATTCTAACACTTATTGGAATTTACTTTAAAATAAAAGCACAAAATGACAAGAGGAACAAGTAGTTTTAATCGAATTTTAACTAAGATTTACTTACAGTGTGTTCAGCTCGAGCGCTCGTCACAAAGTATTATTCCGATGCTAGGTTCCAATCCTTCCCAGCCGCCATAATAATAAGTTTCACCATAAATTACTGCAGATGGCGCTATAGGCTTTATGAAAATATTGGAACCTAGCTATTTCCAGTAATGTTGGTTAACAGAGAGCTTTTTAAAAGTAATTATTAAATATAGATGTTATTTTCACATTGTCAAAATAGATTTATCTCATCGAGAATCAAAATCAAAGATGAAGTTACTCAAAATGCCTTAGTCAAGATTTTTACTATTAAGTTGTTATTAATTAATTTGATTGTTCAATTGAACATGATGCAATCATAAATAATTTACTGTTTTTTAAGTGAATCAGAATAACAAATTATCTAGGAATAGTTAATTAATGCTTAAAACTAGGATGCTGGCATCGGGACACGATCGCGAAGGTACCCGAAGTCGCCCGATTCTCCCTCGCGGCGACACGGCGATTCTGATATGCGACGCGTGCTCTGGGTCGCTTCTTATTTTTTTTTTTTTGTTTGCTTTTCTGAAATTGAGAAAGTGGTATTTTCAGGTTAGGTACTTCCACAGTCGACCTAAACCTATGATTTGAATTTTGGTTACTGCGCATAGTGCGAATTGATAAGTTATGGGCCAACTGCAAACATCTATTTGCGAAGGTCTACTTTCCATGCTGAGAAGTATCTGTGTCAACTGAATGCGCCAGTAAGGATAACTGCCCATTCCACATGAAAACAGTTTAAAAAAAAATATGGAAATCGTAAATCTTAATGATTTGGATGATTAATGTGTTTAAATGCAAGTCGTGCGTCTGACTGAATACTGCCAGTTTTGGTAACTGCTCATTCCACATGAAAACAGTTTTAAAAATATGGAAACTGCAAAGCTAATGACTTGGATTATTATCGTATTTTAATGCAAGTCATGTGTGTGAAGTGTGTATAAGAATTAAGACAGGATAGGCTTGCGTGAAAGGTCGATGCTGTACAAGACAGAGGCTCTAAAGGATTATGTGACAGGTCGATGCTGTGCTCTAGGTGGCCATATTACACCGCGGACACAGGGGACAGGACAGGATTGGCCATTGGTCGGTACACCCGATAGTCAAAGTCAATCAGTCGAATGTCAAAGTCTTGGCCTTAATTGTGCATTTTTCTTTTGCACTGCATTTATAATTATGCATTTTTTTTTTTTAATTATTTGCTATACTGGTCACATCCACGCGCCAATATGCTAATTGTGCACTTTTCTTTTTGCACTGCATTTAATTATGCATTTTTTTTAAATTGTTTGCTATACTGGTCACATCCACGCGCCAATATGCTAATTGTGCACTTTTCTTTTTGCACTGCATTTAATTATGCATTTTTTTTTTAAATATTTGCTATACTGGTCACATCCACGCGCCAATATGCTAATTGTGCACTTTTCTTTTTGCACTGCATTTAATTATGCATTTTTTTTTTATTGGTCTGCTACACGCGCCAATAAGGATTGTGTTATGTAATGATGTGTGAGCAAAATAAATGATAGGTTGAAAGGTGCTCACCGAGGCTGCTATGATAATGATGCGCGATGACTGGTTATTCAGTGGCACTGAATTCACCACACGTCGCTTGTGGTGCCGCCGCCGGCAGAGGTGGCGTGGCCCGGGCGGTGCCGGACGGGCCGGCCTGCTGCTGGTCGTGCTGGGGCGACACGGCCGCGGGTGCGACTGCTCCCGGCTGAGGGGCGCGCCGCAGCTGATCGTGCGCGACCTTACGAGGCCGCCCGTGGTGACCCACTACCTTTTTTACGAGGTAGCGGTCGTTGTCCAGTACTCTGTGAACTTCATAAGGCACGCTAAATTTCAAATCGAGAGAGGTTTGATTTCGGGGGTTGCTTTTAATCAGAACAAAATCCCCACGCTGGAAATTACGTATCTTCGCACGTCCTCTATCAAATCTTTCTTTGTCTTTTGCGGATAACTCAGTCATCCTCAGCTGTACATGCCGGTCCATGAGGTCAGTATCGATGGAAGCGTTATCAAAATTTACCAACTGTAACAGCTCTGGTGGCACGCAGTTTTGGCGGCGAGTTAGTAATGTGAGTGGGGCAGTACCTGTGATTCTGTGCGCTGTGCAGTTGAGTGCGAGTTGTAATCCATCTAGTGCTGTATGCCATTCTGCGGTCTCGTAGTTTTTAATCATGACGAGACCGTTCTTCAGTGTTGACATAACTCGCTCCACTTGCCCATTAGCTCTGCTCGTACCAGGGGATATGGCGTGTATTTCGATACCAAACCTGTCACAGTAACTCTTATATTCTCCAAGGAACTCGCGCCCTCCATCTACAATGATCCGCCTTGGAGCTCCGAAGAGGTGAATGACCTGTTTCAAAGCTGCCACAGTGCTGTGCTGGCTCTTGTCGTTGGTGTGTCGAAGTAGCACATATTTAGTAAATGCGTCTATAGTAACAATGACGTATTCCTGTTCTTCTGAAGTACCAAGCTTACCGGTTATGTCCATGTGAATTACTTCAAACGGGACCGTCGGCTTTGTGATTGGATGTAGTTCTACCTGTGTAGCTCCCGAAGTTTGCTTTGAGGTTCTGCATATCACACAGTTGTTAACAAATTCTCGTACAACAGTTGACATTCTATCAAAGTGGTAAGTTTCTTTGATCTTTTGCAGCGTTTTCTCCCAGCCTGGGTGTTTGAGGGCTGTGTGAAAAGTATTTATGAGGCTCCACTGAAATGAATTCGGTACTACGATCAGTTTTTGCTCACCTCGAATTGGGTCGCTTTTTTTGAATTTCAGAACATTGCCATCTAGAAGGTATCCTGGGACGTCATCTCCGTTGTAGAGGCTGTCTATGATCGGCCGCAGCTGAGTGTCACGTCGTTGCTCGATATTTACCCATTCCAGGTTTTTCGTCGTTGTATTTACCGTCAGTGGGTCTGGATTCCGGCTGAAAAAATCTGCATGCTGCATCCGCTCGCCCTTCCTGTACTCGATCTCAAAGTCATAATTCTGTAGGTAAGCCCACCATCTGTGTATGCGTGGTAGTAGGTCCTGTTTGTGCTTTGAGGCTTTTAAAGCATTGCAGTCCGTGATCACTTTGAACTTTCTCCCATATAGAAAGTGGCGGAAGTGTTTAATAGCCCGTACAACGGCTAATGTTTCCAGTTCGTAACTATGGTACCTACTTTCTGCATCCGTCGTACGCATGCTGAAGTAAGCAATCACATGCTGTCGACCACTGATGATCTGAACCAGAATGCTCCCATATCCCAGACTGCTCGCATCCGTAAAAAGCTCTATAGGATTCCCTTCTTGGAATATTGTCAAGACAGGTGAAGAGGTGAGGTGGTGGATAATCTTTTGACGTGCTTCTTCGTGAATGTGAGTCCATTGCCATTCAGTGCTTTGTTTGGTTAAATTGTAAAGAGGAACCATAATTCGCGCAAAATCAGGAATGAAACGGCGAAAGTAACTCGCGAGCCCGTTGAATTGGCGTACCTGTTTAACATTTGTCGGCACGGGAGCTTTTAAGAGCGCGTCAATTTTTTTAGGACTTGGACGAACCTGGCCATTTTCAACCACATTACCGAGGTACTCAATGGAACGCTTGAAAAATAGACATTTTTCGATGTTTATCGAGAAACCAGACTGGCATAAGGCAATTAGAATTCGCTCTAAATACGCTAAACCACTAGCAAAGTCGCGACATTTACTTATTACGTCATCAATGTACACCTGTGCTACGCTGTCATAATCATTCGCGTCATTTTTAGCACTACCCGCATTTAGAAGAGGACCCAATGCGCGATTTATACATCTTTGGTACACGGAAGGTGCATTGCAGAGGCCGAATGGCATTGTGAGATACTCGTATAAACCGTCGGGCGTGACAAAGGCGGTTTTCTCAATACTGTCTTCCGAAATCAAAATTTGGTGGAAGCCAGAAGCCATGTCGAGGGTAGAATAGAATTGACCTCCTGCCAACTGATCAATCTGATCTGCGATCAGTGGAAGCGGGAAATGATCACGGACAGTGTTCGAATTTAACTCTCGATAATCAACACACATCCTTTCGTCTCCATTCTTCTTTTTTACCAAAATGATCGGGCTAGAATATGGTGATTTACTTTCGCGCACGATGTTGTTTTCGATTAACTCATTAACGATTTCTTTAACTTTGCCGCGCTCGACAGGACTCAGTCTATAAGGTCTCCGCTCTACATATTTATCAGGGTTTTTTAGCCGAATTTCTAATTTCCCCGTATTGACGCGTGACTTTGCAAAACCTCGCGTAAAGACGTGCGAGTACTTATTGAGTAAATTCATCAACTCTCAATCAATCTCCGATTGATTTGTCAAGTCGTGATCAATATTATCGAATAATGGGTCGTTTGACCGCACTTGCAAAACGCGGGGCTGAAACAGCAAATTCGCACTGTTTTTTGTCACTATGACGCTAAGACCAGTCTCGTGAAGCAAATTTGCGCCGATTAATACATCTGACGTCAATTCGTAATCTGGCAAAATATGAAATAAAATTTCAACATTTATATTGTCAATGATGCAAATAGCTGTGAGGGTACTTGTCGATACTACAGTGAAAGGCCCTATCCCGCGTAGATAATTAACTACCTGAATTCTACGTCCAGGTAGCTTGTTTGCTACCGATTCACGCATCACTGAGCATTCCGCGCCGCTATCGAAGACTGTATCTACGATTTCATTACCGACGCAAATACGCATTTTGTTCAACGTAGGTGACCTATCACTTGACACAGAGTTCACATTAGAAGCTACCTTCTTTTCACGTCTATAGCAAGTATCGAACGTGTGACCTGGCTTTGAACAAAACGAACAAACTTTATCATTATTTAGTCTAGGTAATGTGGGTGACGTCTCAGAGCGTTGTCCCGTTGGTTGAAAATTCGCAAGGTTTCTATTACGACAAATATCGAAAGTATGGCCGTTCTTTTTGCAAAATGTGCAATAAAACGGGCTTCGATTATCACCAGTGACTTTGGGGCGCTTTATAAGGTGTTGGTTATTATTACTTTGACTAGGGCGCTTAGCGCGTATAGAAGAGGCAACAGATATCAATTCCGGCACTGAAATAGCTCTGGCATTCATTAACTCGATACGAAGGCGTTCGTCACTCACCGTTCCAATCACCGCCTCCACGGCGTCGCTGTTGTCAAGCTTATCTTTCGTCACCCGCCTCCACAGCAGCCATGATTGAGACAGGAACTCTGCGATATCCTTAGAAGAATCATACGAATGTTCTCTAAACCTTAGTATGTCCCGTGAGTATCGATTCTCTGGCTCAAACGTAGTTATGATAATCTCCTGCAGCTCCTCCCAGGTAGATGTAGTAACTAGCCAATTATCAGCCCATAATTTGGCTCTTCCTTTTAGCAAGCTCGTAACTTTCATCCGGACATCGTAGTCTGTGAGGTTATACGTACTTTTAGCAGTGGAAATGTGCTTGCACCACTCGCGAACTCCTACGTTGCCGTCTGGGTCATACGAAGGCAGGAATACATCGGTAATCTTCTCTTTATCCACGGATTTCTGTTCTGTTAGAAGCCTATGACTCATATGCTGCATTGTGATCATCATTTGCGAAAAAAAATCTGGAGGTACATTACCAGACTGAAGCAGCAGCGTTGGTGGAGTTGGTACTTGAGCCGCGGCAGGTGCGCACGCGGCTGCAGGTGGACACGTGGCCGCAGGTGGACACGTGGTTGCAGGTGGACACGTGGTTGCAGGTGGACACGTGGTTGCAGGTGGACACGTGGTTGCAGGTGGACACGTGGTTGCCGGTGCACACGTAGCTGCCAGCGAACACGTGGTTGCGCCTATGGCCACGTTTGAGCTCGCTGACGCGCCAGGCGCAGGGGCGTTTGGTGTGGGGTCGTCCATCAGATCGGGTAACCTGAAACATGATAAACGGACAGAAAAACCTCTTTGGATTCCATCCCACTTCTGATGTCGCGTGGGAAGCCTAAAAAGCTTTTTAAAAACCACAGATCCGCTAGTCTATTCGACTACCGGCTCTGATGCAACAAATTAACTCACTTTCTAGCAAATCAGGCAATGTAAAAGTAGCCAAGATGACTTGAAACTCTAAATTGAATTCACTAGCTGTACTGAGGGAATTTAACTAATTATTTAGCAAATTAGGCAATGTAAGAGTCACTTAGATGATTTAAAACACTAACTTGAATTCACAGGCTATATTAAGGCAATTTAATTAACTGCCTAGCCTTAAAATAACTAGAAAAGCAAACAGGGACTATTCTAACACTTATTGGAATTTACTTTAAAATAAAAGCACAAAATGACAAGAGGAACAAGTAGTTTTAATCGAATTTTAACTAAGATTTACTTACAGTGTGTTCAGCTCGAGCGCTCGTCACAAAGTATTATTCCGATGCTAGGTTCCAATCCTTCCCAGCCGCCATAATAATAAGTTTCACCATAAATTACTGCAGATGGCGCTATAGGCTTTATGAAAATATTGGAACCTAGCTATTTCCAGTAATGTTGGTTAACAGAGAGCTTTTTAAAAGTAATTATTAAATATAGATGTTATTTTCACATTGTCAAAATAGATTTATCTCATCGAGAATCAAAATCAAAGATGAAGTTACTCAAAATGCCTTAGTCAAGATTTTTACTATTAAGTTGTTATTAATTAATTTGATTGTTCAATTGAACATGATGCAATCATAAATAATTTACTGTTTTTTAAGTGAATCAGAATAACAAATTATCTAGGAATAGTTAATTAATGCTTAAAACTAGGATGCTGGCATCGGGACACGATCGCGAAGGTACCCGAAGTCGCCCGATTCTCCCTCGCGGCGACATGTATGATTCTTAGAAGTTGTACTTATATTTTATTTTTTCATTCAGGTAACCCTTGTTTCTGAGGTTATTGACCCCCAATTTAGTGAGACCGTAATAATCATAAACATTTTCATTCCAAACAATCCCGACGGGTAGATACAAACTTATTCAATCACATTTCTAAGCTCTTAGCTCGACGTGATAAAGTTGATACTTCCTTGACCGAGGTGCATTAGTAAAATTGCAATGGAACAATACTGGCCAAGGTATAAATTCTCTAGAATGACATTTAACTAAGTCCTAAGTCAACGTGATAAAGTCCATTGTTGCTGAATTTATATGCATTAGTGAGATTGCAACAAGACAGGGCTGTAATTGGAGTTTTCACGGTCTCTTGGACGCCGAGCCATGTGTTTTCGGGAAATTAAAAATATACGGAAATGAATTTGCCACTTTCTATATTCAAACGTTTTTTTTTTTAAATATCTTTTTTTTTCTTTTGGTTTTGTCATTTTTTATACCACACTTATCTAATTCTTTCCTATTCAATCTAAATAATATTCTATTCAATGTCTATATCTTTTTTTTTTTTTTTGGTTTTGACATTTTCTATACCACACTTATCTGATTCTTTCCTATTCAATATAAATAATATTCTATTCAATGTCTATACCCGTTTACGTTAGTTAATTATAACTAGCTACCCGTCCCGGCTTCGCCCGGCTACGAATGAAATATGTATAGCTATAAAATTTCCGAAAAAAAATATTTTAAAAGACATCAAAAATTACTTTGCAATCTATTGCCTTATAAAATGTAGTTATATTATCTTTACCTACACGGGTGCCTCGGTACACACTTGTCCATTTTCTAGAAAATCCTGCTCATTTCTCAAATTAAGCTTTTGCCTGCTGAATTCTAATATCTTATATTTGAATTTCAAATTAAAGACCAATAACTTTACTTACCTAAATTAATCAGAATTTCTATCAAAGCTTAGGTATTTCATGAATTTCTAATTAACCATGAACCTCGTTACTTAAATCAAATAAGAGTGAAACTAATAATGTAAATTCGTGAGACTGAGACGCTGGTCCTGGTGTCAAGTTTTAAAGCCACCTAAAGTATCTGTGTAGGTAAGTATACCTACAGCTTACCGAATCTGTTTTTTTTTCCTTTTTAGTTATAGACGAAAATAATAACTCTAAAATTGCTGTAAAAATAAGCATTGCCGGGCGTCGGCATTCCCAAACATCAATTTGCTAGTTTATTTAAATTTTATTGATAAAAGGCGTATATAATTTTTTACGAAAAGCTCTACTGTAGCTGTAGCTACTAGCTGTATGTGTTGTCTTCCATTCAGCGGCGTCAGCGCTTTGTTTGACCTAAGACGGTGTAACGTGATATAAAAAAAAATAATTAAAAAAATAATTGTTGGCATTTAAAAAGGGTAGTGGTGTTGTATAACGTTACCAGTTAGAGCAAAGGGACAAACGGTACAAAAAGGGACTAATGATACTAAAGGGGACAAATGATACAACACCTTCGAAGGTGTGGTGTCGCAGCTACCTGACAAATAAACAAAATGTTACCTGGATAAACTAAGTCGATAAGAACAAAGAACCTCTGTTCCCAAAGACCGTATTATTATCTACTTGTGAGTTGTTGAGTGAGGACAAAATTAAAAGATTTTGTTTTGTAATTTAAATCACAACACATTTATTTGTAAGAACCTTAACTCCTTGCATCTACATGAAATTATCTTAAATCTAAAGCGGGTAGGTTTACTCGGTGGTGACCAGAAGGGTCTTAATGCCAACGGGCTTAAAATTACACAAACTTAACCGTTGTAAAGTTTATCATTACTTATTGCTACATTTTCAATACTTAAATTAAAGCGAACCTAATTAAACCAAACTTCTAACAATGTAGTAGGTAATTAAATTAATTATTAGAGACTGTGCATATACCGTCTGCGATATTGCATAAAGTACAAACTAATGTGATTTCTAACATGAATTACAATCAAGCGAACCAAACGGTAGCTAGTCGTTTAGTCCGTGGATAAAAATAAATTCTTCTTATGTTCACTAAAGCATGGGTCATACAGTGAAAACGAGGAATGTCTCATACGTCTAAACTCTGTCCAGAAGGCTTCAATCATGAAAATTTGTAGAAGAGGGTGACCTTAATAGTCATACCAAAGTGACCGTGTGGCCCTGGGTTATGTAAAAAAACTAAATAGGTATTACTTGTTGATCCGTGGCAGGCATGCTCGCAGGATGAAATCCGCAAGTGGAAACAGGTGTAGGCTGGCAGGTACGCCACCAGGCTAGCCCGTAGATACGAGGGTCAAACTGAAAGTTCTTAGAAAATCAAAAACTGATTACATTAGCCAGTTATTAGTTTTATTATATCTTTTCAAAATATTGTCCATTCACGTCAATACACCGCTGCATGCGATGGAACCACTGGGAAAAGCACTTTGCCCACTCGTCCTTAGGGGTCTCTTCAATGGCATCGCGATACGCAGCCACCGCTTCTTCAGCATTCATAAACCGCTTTCCTTTAAGTTTTTCTTTAATTTTTGAAAATAAATAAAAATCACAAGGCGCGAGGTCGGGGCTATACGGCGGGTGACCCAGTAATTCAACGTTTGATGTCGCCAAATAGTCGATCGTTCGCTTGGCGGTGTGCGATGAGGCGTTGTCGTGGTGAAGGAGGATCCTACTGCGAGGTCGTTTCTCTCGAACTTTTTCCAAGACAAGTGGCAAACAATTGGTAGTGTACCATTCTGCAGAAACTGTTTTTTGATCCTCTAACACAATTGTCGCGAAATGACCTATCCTTCCAAAGAACGAGGCCACCATTTTTTTCCCCGCACTTCGATCTCTCTTCACTTTAGTTGGCAACTCCTCGAAAGGAAACACCCACTGAGCAGATTGTCTTTTGGTTTCAGGATCATAACAGTAAATCCAGCTTTCGTCACCTGTTAGTATGTCGAACACAGCATTTGAGTCACCTCCGTTAAATCTTTCAATCATTTTACGGCACCAATCCACACGATGGAGTTTTTGAGCCTCAGTCAAATTATGAGGTATCCACCGGGCGCAAAGCTTCCTGACCGCTAAATGTTCGTGTAGGATTTTGTGCACTTGACTCATACCGATGCATAAGCTTGTCCGAATCTGCTGATAGGTCACTCTTTTGTCAGTCTCTATCATACGCCGCACAACACAGATGTTATCTTCAGTCGTCGCCGTAGAAGGCCGTCCCTCACGTAAATCATCAGTGAGATTAGTGCGACCACGTTTAAACTCATTAAACCAGTTGTAAACAGTCGCACGAGATGGGGCTTCATCGTGAAAGGCCAATCGTAGTCTATCATAACTTTCTTGTTGACTTAAATGACATCGAAAGTCATAAAAAATCATTGCACGAAAATTTTCTCGTGTTAAATTCATGTTGACGTGACACAGACAATTTTCAATTTGCCGCCAAATCGTAAAACAAATGACAAATGAATGAAGTATATACTCAGTAATATTGGCAAAGAGTTCTATTTTCAAATTATAGAATTATTTTTTTATTATATTGTTTATAAGTGGCCAGTTCTAAGAACTTTCAGTTTGACCCTCGTACAACCAAAATGACGTGTGCAAAAATCAGGAGTCCGTAATCATCATCGCGGGGTCCGTCGGGGGATCAATCGGGTCGCGGGAAGAGGCTCTTTCGCCTTTTTTTAAACGCTTCCGCCCTAAGGCAGATGGATGTCCGGAGCACCAATTGCTTCAACGAAGTCTCCACAAAAAAAGAACCATTGTCGATCCGAGAAGCTTTTTGCAATCTTCTCAAAAATCGCCAACTCACTTGTCACCTTTGAACCGTTTCGAATCACGCATCCACTTATGACGTCACCGCACTTAATCTACTACGCCTTGTAAACAAAACATACTTATTTACGTTCCATTCTCCCAACAAGGTTATGAAAATACAGACACAAATAATTTCTTTTTTTTTCTTTACGGATCAGTCCGAACAATGACAGCGACAAGCAGTCCATACATGACAGCGTCAAACCAACTGTCACTTTTACTGTCTCATTACTTGCTAACTTCAAAGTCACTGCATTTGCAATTTCATTTGCTATTTAATGTTTTCGATTTGTTTATTAAGTAAAGTCCAAAAGTGCACAAAACGAATGATTGTGATGTTTAAGTGTCGTGCAACGAGAAAGAAATAAGTATTGTTAGTAGCTACGCTACAACGGGAAAGCTCCTGTCTTACCATAGTTAAAGTATTAACTAGACAGGGCGTTCAATAATAATAATTACAAAAGTAAGAGAGGGCGAGATGTGCAAGTATTATAGTGTGAACAGGACGCAACTAATATCTTTTGCCTCTATCTGCGTATACGTTTTTTTTTGCCTGACTACTACGCACGGCCTAGGCGTAATAAAAACTACTGTTGAATTTTTGATGAGATGCTTAAGTAAATCAACACATTTATGAATTATTATCTATTTTCTATCACTTCTATAAGTGTTATGCAGGTTTTTACTATTATCTAGAGTCTATATATATTATAAAATGATAACAACGTATATATAGCTATCTAAGTATGTATAGCACATCTTTTTTCTCACACCCTATTCGCAATCGAGGATTCTAGACATACTTATCTATGTGTCTTACGAAGCCTGCAACTCAGCGCTGTCAGCCGCTAAAGCGCTTATATCATATTCACTTTACCGAGCGATGGATTTTTAAATTCGATACTGGCAACTCGATTTTCGCGCGCACCCGATGAAACTTATTCGCGGTTTTATATTCGATTTGGGACAATTTATTGCTTTTACACTTATTGGAGTTCAATTTTTCGAGATGCGTAAAGTATTGGGCTTATTTGAACAATATTTTAAAGATATTTTGTAAATCTGGGTGGCTGTGGTTGTTAAATTTTGATCCAAAAGATTTGTCAATATTTGGGCGGGTATCATCACTATCACTACATAGTATACGAGTAAAACAAAGTCGCTTTCCGCTGTCTGTCCCCATGTATGCTTATACCTTTAAAACTACGCAACGGATTTTGATGCGGTTTTTTTAATAGATAGAGTGATTCAAGGGGAAGGCTTATATGTATAATACACCTGTGCGAAACTGGGGTAGGTCGCTAGTTTTCCATATAAATGGCACGTTATGTTATTTTCAAATTAATTAAAAGCGATAATACAACTATAAATTCTTACGTTTAGTTTAACTGTTTTTTTAGATGTTATAATAATGTTGTTGCATAAACAAACCCGGCGTAAACCACACGTCAATAAATAAATTACCTTCTTTTTTTAATTCGTATAGGTTTGCGTTTGACTACTCACTGCCTGATGTTAAGCAGATATGCGGTCTAGGATGTAACACGCTTACCTAGAAGATACCTATTTACTCGGGATTTGAAGACACCTACATTGTACTTTAGCGGGAAGACAGAGTCAGGCAAAGCGTTTCACATTCTGGCAGTTCGTATGAGGAATGTGGACTCGAAACGCTTGGTTCTAACGCGCGGGATGTCCACCATAAAAGGGTGGCGCTTTTATCGCGTCTGTCTATCCGTACGATAGAAAAAAGGAGCAGGTGGGACCAGATTGTGCAACTCCTGGGCGCACTCTCCGAAGTGACACCTAAACTACAAACTAATCACGAGTAATTACCACGAACTCTTACGGCAATAGCAGAGTGAGTCAGAAGTCTGCGTAAAACCCGCAGGGTCACGCTGGATGCGAGCCACTTCCAACTGGTCTTATTAGATATCCATAGGTGAGACCTAAGTCCAGCAGCGAACGTCCTATGGCTTAAACGAACGAACGAACCGTGAACCCGCGGCTCTCGATTCAATTCATATTTCGTTCCAAACATTTACACAATTTCAGATTATTGCTTACTTACAAAGTCGATCAGGCGATTAAACATCGTATAGAAGGGATCTCGTGTAGAAGACAGGTAATGACCCCGACCCAAACCCTCCGAGATTATAATCAACATTCCTCATAAATCCTCTGAAAGATTTTCTCTCATATTTCCAGTAGATTTCTCCAGAAAGCTGTAATCTCGAATGATGACATGGAGTGTCTTATTTTAAGGTCCATTCAAATGTAATGATGTTTGCTGATGCTGTTGGAATTCAAAAATGGAATCCCTTTTTAACCGATTTCGAAAAATGAGGAGGTTCTATGTTCTATTTTTTTTGTGTATGTTCATCGATAATTTCGCCAATTGGGAACCGAATCGAAAAAGTATTTTTTAGTTCGAAAGGGTATACTCCCAAGATGGCTGAGCCGTTTTTGATAAATCAACAATAATTCGAGCGAAATATTCGAATTTTGTACACGACGGAAGGCGGGTTTGCTTTTTTTTGCGAAAAATAATTATCTGTTTATAATGAAACTATTTACCATGAAATATGATTCGCGTATTGTGACTGCACCGTTCTTTATTTGCAGATCAGTGAGGTGTGTAATTTTAGAACACCATGAATTTTGAACCCTGTCGTAGGTACTATACAAAGGTGGGTGACATAACACTCATGGCGTGGCCACATTATCGCCCTACGGCGAATCTTCGTCACTGGGGGCTCATTCACTAATTCAAACGGTAGTAATTGGTTGTTCACGATTTGAACTACTACCTGAAGCTGGGCACACACGCTGCGATGATCGCATCTATTCATCAGATCAGTCCAGCGAGGTCCTAATATAGTTGCATTGCCAGTAGGTAGTTATTGAGGAATCAAAATGAAACCCTTATTTTAATCGAAAAATATTGATTTAACAACAAAAATATTGGCATCAATGTTGTAGAAAATCAAATTTTAAACAACTTTTGTTCCCATAACTTCTGCTGAAAAATTGAAATAACACAAGTTATTGAAGAAATGAAATGGCACAACCGGCTATTTGAAATAAATATCGATCCTACAAAAAGTTAATGGGAACTAAAGTTGTAGAAAATCAAATTTTAAACAACTTTTGTTCCCATAACTTCTGCTGTAAAATTGAAATAATACAAGTTATTGAAGAAATGAAATGGTACAACCAACTATTTAAAAAATTATCGATCCTGCAAAAAGTTTATAGGAACCAAAGTTGTAGAAAATCAAATTTTAAACAACTTTTATTCCGATAATTTCTGCTGAAAAATTGAAATAACACAAGTTATTGAAGAAACAAAATGGTACAACTAACTATTTAAAAAAAGATCGACCCTACAAAAAGTTGATGGGAACAAAAGTTGTTTGAAATTTGATTTTCTACAACTTTGATTCCCATCAACTTTTTGTAGGATCGATATTTTTTTAAATAGTTGGTTGTACCATTTCATTTCTTCAATAACTTGTGTTATTTCAATTTTTCAGCAGAAGTTATAGGAACAAAAGTTGTTTAAAATTTGATTTCTACAACTTTGATGCCAATTTTTTTTTGTTAAATCAATATTTTTCGATTAAAATAGGGGTGTCATTTTGATTCCTCAATAACTACCTACTGGCAATGCAACTATATTAGGACCTCGCTGGACTGATCTGATGAATAGATGCGATCATCGCAGCGTGTGTGCCCAGCTTCAGGTAGTAGTTCAAATCGTGAACAACCAACTACCGTTTGAATTAGATGAATGAGCCCCCAGTGACGAAAACTTCGCCGTAGGGCGATAATGTGGCCACGCCATCATTGAATCATGAGATGCTTGTTTAATCAACGTAGTTACCTAATGTGTTTTATTATTTCTTGATGCCCTTTACTCTGAAATGTCACAAAAATATTGAGTTTCAATCCAAGATCCATTAATGTTTGGACGCTACGTACTGCTTTGTGAGCGAGTAACTGGAAGGACAAGGAGAATCCATGAGACAGTTTTCGTAAACTTACCTATTTACCAGTTCTACTATTAGCGGCCGTGGTGGTCTAGTGGTTGTAAAGCTGGCCTGTCATTCTCGAGGTCGTGGGTTCAATCCCGGTCCCATACCAATGAGTTTCTTTGGAACTTATGTACGGAATTTCACCCCACTGGCGTTTCAGTGAAGGAATACATCGTGAGACAACCTGTATACGTCCGTAGAAGAAATTCGATGGCGTGTGTGAATCCACCAACCCGCACTGGGCCAGCGTGGTGGATATGGCCCAATCACCCTTCGTAGGCTTACGTCCTTCAGTGGACTATTAAAAAGGCTGGTACAGTACAGTACTCTTAGCGAATGAAAAAAAACCTGGAAAGTTCTGAAAATTAGTCTGACGCAGAAAATGTTCTACTATTCGATCGCGTATATCTGAGCAGACCTTTGCCTGTGGCTTTTATTTGCTAGTGTTCAATCACGAATGAAAGTCGCGCGTTTCACGGGAAATCTGTTTTGTTTCGGGGTCCACATTTCCATGCGAATACTTGCGTCAATATTGTGGTGATTTGTTGGAAAAGTTTCCAAGAGGGAAATACGGAAGTTGTGGTAACTGGCAACTCAACCAAGATCATATTGTTTCAAAGAAAAAAATAAAGAACTCACACTCGTCAACAAATTAATCAGCACTAAATTAAGTAAGTAATTAGTTTTGTACTGTTGCGAAATTTAAAGTAAAGTAGTCCTTCTGTTCAGCAATACCATATTTCTCTAATTTAAAAAAAATATATAGGTAAGTAAAACATACGCGAAAGAAACGTTTGTTTGTTATTCTCTAAATATCCGCAGCTTCAGTTAATTGACAGCTCGCGGATGCCACTCCGGATACAATCTGCATGTAAATTGACAATTCGCGGGATCCGCGGCCATGTTGGCGACTGAGAAAAAATGGCGGGCGTTCAACGTGTTAACATGGCGAAGTAATGAGTCACGTGTGTAGCATGATTACTTTTTATTGAGTTTTGGCAGGATCGCGAGAACATCATGTATGTATTATATTATTTTCCATTTTTTAGGGTTCCGTACCCAAAGGGAAAAACGGGACCCTATTACTAAGACTTCGATGTCCGTCTGTCTGTCTGTCTGTCTTTCACCGGGCTGTATTTCATGAACCATGATAGACTGCCTCGGTGGCTCAGTGGTTAGTGACCCTGACTTCTGGGTCAAAGAGGCGTGGGTTCGATCCCCACCCATTGTGTGATGAACATAAGTGTTTGCTCTGTGTCTGGATGTTATTTAGGTAGTATCTATATAAGTATGTACATATTTAAAATATGTATATGTAGTATATCAGTCTCTGGCAGCCACATCACAAGCTTTGCTTAGTTTGGGGTCAGAGACCGTGTGTAAGATGTCCCTAAAATATTATTAAAATATTAAAGCTAGGCATCTGAAATTTTCACAGATGATGTTTTCGGTTGCCGCTATAACAACAAATACTAAAAACAAAATAAAATAAATATTTAAGGGGGCTCCCATACAGTACGGAACCCTCCGTGCGCGAGTCCGACTCGTACTTGGCCGATTATTTAGTGTAGATAATAATAATGGTCGTGTTTCTGTCAAACTAACTAAATTTAAATGATCTAATGATCCTTAATAGAAATTCATTAACGTTAAAGTCGCTGTGCTTTTTTGGCAGTTAATTAAATAGGATCCCAATAAACTGTAAGTATTGTAATTGTGTAATTAAATAAAAAAACGTATTGTGTGTCGAGTTGGAACAAAAAATGGTATAATAAAGGATTCGTAAAAGGAAAAAAGTTGACAATGGCTGGCCATTTCCAGCCGACACAATCATGCAACGCCGCAACGACACAGTGGGGAAATCTGGCAACGGCGCGCGCACCCGTCATCGCGCCAATTATGCATTCAACCCCGGGTTCGATCCCCGAGGCTGTCATGGACTGTTTCTCGCAAAGCTGTGTGGTGCGGGTTACTACAGGATATAATTCGAGCCTTTTCAGGAAAAACATCGTAAGCGCCCTAATATGCGAAATTTGTATTTTTATCGTAACCGTTTAATGTTCAAGCTGTTTTACGCGAGAAAAACTTTTGTGTAAATAAATATTAGTATCGCAAGTCAAATCGAACATGCAATATACGTCCTTAATTCCGAAAGAATTAATGGGAATGAAAATATTGATTATTATAAATTAAAAATTTTAAAAACCCCCGACACATTGACAACCATTTTGGGCACATTTGTAGAATTTTGGTTCTTCCATCCCCACTTTAACCCACCATAACTCTTAAACGGCTCAATCGATTTTTATAAAACATAGCTAAGAACACTCTCGATTAAGTCTCCTTTCATCCAAAAAAAAACTAAACTGAAATCGGTTCAGTGGTTCGGGCGCTATGATGCCACAGACAGACACACAAACAAACACGTCGAACTTATAACACCCCTCTTTTGCGTCGGGGGTTAAAAAGGAATTTGTGGGTTACGATGTTTTTCCTAAAAAGGCCAGATATGATACGACAATAATTATACTGAGTACGGTATTATCATTGACTCTAAATCTATTAGAGATTTGTCTTTAAAAAATATTGATAACAGTTAACCAAGTCAGTTAATGAGTTTTTCTTATGCTGCATGGCTTATCGCGAAATGAATAGTCGTTGTGTCCGGCCTTCTGTTCGTCCGTCCGTTCTAATGTTACAAAGCCTTATTACTTATTTTCAAAACTGTTCAGGGACCTACCTCTTAAATACACAGTTTTGAACAAGTGGAAAAAAAAAATTACCTCCACTTTCAAAAAAAGTGTGGTATATCGTTGAATAGGGTTTTTAAAATTAATGTAAGATTTTTTGTCATGCAATTTTGTTGTGCCAATCCTTAATTTCTAAAGTATACAAGTTGAAATCTTCAAACTTTCTGTGTTTATAGACCATATTCTCTGAAAATTATTTTGAGCTCTGTGGGATCTCATAACTTTTTGAGTTACAAAGGAAAATTTTTAGTCTTGCACAACTCAAAGGTCACAAATATATATTTCTTACCCAATTATGTTTTTCTAGCAATCGACCATCTTCCTTCCTTCCTTCCTTTCAGCCATAGGACGTCCACTGCTGAACATAGGCCTCCCCTAAAGATCTCCAATAAGACCGGGTGGTAGCGGCTTGCATCCAGCGCGAACCTGCGGTCTTAATGAGGTCGTCCGTGCACCTTGTGGGTGGACGTCCTACGCTGCGCTTGCCGGTACGTGGTCTCCACGCGAGGACTTTTCGACCCCATCGGTCATCAGTCCTCCGCGCTATGTGCCCTGCCCATTGCCACTTCAACCTGCCAATCCGCTGGGCTATGTCGGTAACCTTGGTTCTTCTACGGATCTCCTCATTTCTGATTTGATCGCGTAGAGAAACTCCGAGCATAGCCCTCTCCATGGCTCGTTGGGCTACTTGAAGCTTACTAATAAGGCCCATAGTGAGAGACCACGTTTCTGTGCCGTAAGTCATCACTGGCAACACACACTGGTCGAAAACTTTCGACTTGAGGCACTGAGGTATGTCGGACGAGAAGACGTTACGCAATTTTCCGAACGCTGCCCAGCCGAGTTGGATTCGGCGATTGGCCTCTTTCTTGAAGTCGGACCTACCTAACTGGACTACTTGTCCTAGGTAGACGTACGAGTCAACGACTTCAAGAACCGAGTTCCCAACTGAAATGGGGGTGGGTACAACATGGGAATTACACATGACCTTTGTCTTGTCCATGTTCATTTTAAGACCCACCTGTTGAGATACTCGATTGAGGCCTTCGAGCATCGTACTGAGTTCCTCCATCGACTTTGCCATGACTACGATATCGTCGGCAAACCGAAGGTGTGTGAGGTATTCGCCATTGATGTTGATGCCGAATCCTTTCCATTCCAGGAGCTTAAAGGCGTTCTCCAGAGTAGCAGTAAAGAGTTTCGGAGATATAACATCTCCCTGTCTTACGCCTCTCTTCAAAGGGATCGCCTTGGAGCTCTCTTCCTGTACTCGGACCGACATAGTGGCGTTATTATACAAACACTTCAACACTTCGATATACCGATAGTCAATACGGCATCGTTGAAGAGACTCAAGCACAGCCCATGTCTCGACCGAATCAAAGGCTTTCTCATAGTCCACAAACGCTAAGCAAAGTGGCTGGTTATACTCCTCAGTCTTCTGTATAACCTGCCGCAGCGTATGTATGTGGTCCATGGTACTAAAGCCTTTTCGGAATCCGGCTTGTTCGGAAGGCTGGAAGTCATCAAGCCTGCGTTCGAGACGATTCGTAATGACTCTTGAAAACAACTTATAAACATGGCTCAGAAGCGAGATGGGTCTGTAATTCTTCAATAAGGTGTTGTCACCTTTTTTAAAGAATAGCACCACCACGCTTCTGTTCCATGCTTCTGGCGTTATGCCCTCGAGGACGACGGTGTTGAAAAGCTTCTGAAGGACTTTAAGTACCGGTTTACCACCCGCTTTCAGAAGCTCTGAAGTGATTCCGTCGTCACCCGGCGCCTTGTTGTTCTTAAGTTGGTTCAGGGCCATTCTAATCTCGTACAGGCTGATGTCCGGGATGTCTTCGGTGAAGTGTCGGGTCAGCTTGGCTCTTGGGTCTTTAGCCGCGCTATTTACAGGCTTTGCTACCGAGGCGTATAGCTGTCCGTAGAACTTTTCGATCTCCTCCAATACCTCTGCCTTGGTCGACGCTGTACTGCCATCTTCTCTCTTCAGCTTTGTCAGCTGGCTTTGCCCAATAGACAAATGCCTTGCGAACACTTTGGAGCCTTTGTTCCGCTCTATCGTCTCCTTAATATGTTTGGTATTAAAGAGACGAATGTCGCACCGCACTGATTTTGAAATTTGTCTATTGAGCCGCCTGTATGACTTTACATCATCGGAAGACTGCAGTCTTAGCGAGCGTCGTTCGGCCATGAGATTTAGAGTATGATCGGAAAACTTCCGAGGTCTATCAGAACGGCGGGGTCTAAAGAACTTAGAACCCACCGTTTGGACAGTTTCTACGAGCCCGTTATTGATCTCGTCCACCGACGCAAAGTTCTCCAGGCAAGCAAAGCGATTTGAGAGCTCGAGCTGAAAGTTCTCGGGGTTTTGTATATGAGCATGAGTAGGTCGGAGCGTAGACTTCATCAGGCGGGACCTTTCGAGTTTAACGTTAATATTCAGTTTGCCTCGCACGATTCTGTGATCACTACCGGTTTTTATCCTGTGGATCACGGAGACATCGTTGAATATCCGTTTCTCGCTAGTCATGATGAAGTCTATCTCATTTCTCGTAGAACCATCGGGGCTCATCCAGGTCCATTTCCTGTGAGGTGGCTTCTGAAAGAAAGAGTTCATCATGAAGAGTCCCTCTTTCTCCAGAAAATCTGCCAGCCTCTGGCCCCTGAGGTTCCGTTGCCCATATCCAAATTGCCCCACTCTCAACTCATCATCGCTTTTTTTGCCCAACTTTGCGTTGAAATTTCCCATAACAACCGTGAAGCGGGTCTTAGACGTATGTATGGCCCGACTTACGTCCTCATACATAGCCTCCACTTCATCATCTGGGTGTGACGAGGTCGGTGCGTATACCTGAATGACCTTCAACGAATATCGTTTAGATATTCTGAGTATTAGGTATACAACCCTGCTCGACACACTTTCAATGGTAATGATGTTGTTAACGAGAGACTTGTGGACGAGAAAGCCGACACCACCTTGGGACCGTTGGTCACCTTCCCGGTAGTAAAGTAGGTTGCCGGATTTCAGGGTTATCGTGTCCTCGCCCTCTCTACGGACTTCAGACAACCCCACAATATCCCATCGCAACCTACTCAACTCTTCTTCCAGTTCCGCAATCTTCTCGTCAGTCCTCATTGTGCGCACGTTATATGTTGCCAGGGCCAGTTGTCGGGTGGGGTGGCAGCCGGATCTCTTCCGGCGATTCTTAGCACCCCGTGCTCCGCCGTTACCATGGCCGCTGCCGGAGCCAGGAATAGCGGCGCTGCCGGGGACTGGGGGCCTGGTCTTATTTTCATTTATCATTAAGGGGGGTTTTGCCCGTAATTGCCGCGCTGGGCAGGCGTGTTGGCAATCGCAGTGCGTAGCTCTCGCGACGGGGATGCTGCTGCCCATCCCCGCCCTGTTGCACTTGAGCTACGCTGTTTTGGATGGATATACCGCCATCTGTCGGTTCCGTAGTACCTCAGTCGGCTCTTACGACCCCTGGTACAAGAGGGGGGTGCTATTCTACTCTGCCGGCACCCCACGGCATACCATCGACCATCTAACGACATCATAAAAATTCGTTTTCATCATCATCATAATCATCATCTATCATACGCGTACCTCGACACCCGCTTGACTACTTACTAAAAGATTTAGTGCGACACTAAATGTTTTTGCATCAATACGTCGTCGCAAGTGTTACTAGGCGGTCGTGTAAGCAAAGACTAGTAGAGCGTATCATGAGCTAAATTAAAGAGGGTGATAAAAGCCAGGAGCCAGGGAACCGGAAATATCCGGTGCAAACCGGTTACCTCGGAGGGGTCGCTGCGAAATTTGTGCCGCACCAGGGCGAAGCGCCTCGGGCATGTTTCACTGCCGAAACTTAATGGCTAACTTGCGGTTTGAATTACTGAAAATCTAGTCATCATCATCCACAGCCTTCTTTATCTCACTGCAGGGTATATAGGCCTGTTTCTTACTGTTCCATCTGGCATTTAAATGAATAACATCTACCTCGATGGCTCAGTGGTTAGTGACCCTGACAACTGGGTCAAAGAGGCGTGGGTTCGATCCCCACCCAGGGCAAATATTTATGTGACGAACACCTATGTTTTTTTTTTCCGACCTCCTCCACCAAGTTTCTTCCAAATGGTTAATTGGAGTACTTTTCCAACGTACAATTTATCGACTTGTAAATTATTATTGTACGTGGGATGTCGTTCTTTAAACAGTATATTTTTACATTGAGGTTTCTATTTCCAAATATTTATTTAACAATTTATTTACATTAATTTATTGCTTTAATATTACATCTGTGCTGAGATAGAATATAATTTAATATATGCTTCTCAGCAAGTTATTTATCTTTATTTCTAATTATTGCTTTAGTTGCTATTTCTACACAAAATTCTAAAAAGTGTCCTGAAAGTTGTTTGTTTTGCGTCAATTAACAACTACTCGTATGTTAACCTTTGCTCTGTGTCTGGGTGTTATTTAGGGATTATCTATATAAGTATGTATTTAAAAATATGTATATGTAGTAAAAATATGTATATGTAGTAACATATACATATTTTTAAATACATACGAGTATATATCAGTCACTGGCGGCCATATCACAAGCTTTGCTTAGTTTGGGGTCAGAGACCGTGTGTAAGAAGTCGCCTTATATTTAAAAAAAAAAAAATACTGAAAATGTTGACATCATCATCTTAGCCGGTTAAATTCAATTAAAACCGTTGTAGGTAAGCGGCTCTGATCCAGTGCTATCTTACGGTCTTAATTAGGTCTTCTACCCTATGCGTGGGTGGACATCATACGCTGTGCTTACAGTTACTTGGTCCTTTCGAGAAATTTGCGACCACATCGGTCATCACTGTCATCAGTGATGTTCACAAACACTAACAATTGCTTTGAATCTCTTCTTTCCCAATTTGTGCAAGCGCCTCGAGCAAGTTTCACTGCTGAAATTTAATAGAAACAAGTAGTTTGAATCCGTGAAAACTGCCCTATCTGCTTGAAGCTGGATCTGTTTGGATTTCTTTAAGGTTTCATCTAAAACAGCAACGTGCAGCGTGCAACGTACTAGACCAGTTTTGTTACTCATGTTTTTTTTAATTCAAGAATTGCTGGATTGCTCCTCTTGTACTGATATAATTCACGTTAATGGGGTGTAATTAATTAAAATCTTTCTTTCTTAAAATAACCACCGAATTGAATGATGCGCCGCGTAAAGTTTTAATTATGTACTTACTCGTACGTAGCAAAATTTCGAATTCCGAATTCTATATTTTCTCTGAATTTCGGGATTCGAATAGAATATCTTCGTATTGAAATTCTCTGGTATCCGAGTTAGTTAACGGTCTCGAAAATCACAAAAATATTAAAAAATTCTGAGTCAATATTATATTACGCCTACACCTTTTCTATTTAAACTTTTAAAATAGTATTTTCTATTATACATTCTTTGAATATTTTAAAAAGTTCTTGAAATTATTTGTCGGTCGGTCACAGTCTTTCTTTCAATAACTTAGGTTACATACTAAAGAAAATTATTGTTTCGATTACAATCTGAGTAATTTTCGCAGAAATTGGGTACGCTCGGTCATGATTTAATCTATTCTAATGAATGTATAAGTTCTTTAATGATTTGAAAATAACAGCCTTTCGTCAGCTGTTGGTGAAAGGTTATACCGAAAATATTTAACTAAGAAAACGTCGTCCGAGTAGAAAAACAACTTTTTAACGCTTTACTATTTTCCTGAGTCTGAATTGCCAAATCTTTATCCTGACATGAATCGCAAACGAAAACTTCCCATTTCGAAAAATTTTGCTCCAAACCAATTTGACGAAACTCGTCAATAAGAATTTCCAAATCACTTAGGACTGTGTTCGCATCGACACCCAAAGTCCCGTCATCCAGATACCAAACGTTGAGTTTAGATTGGAGACATTGAACAATTGGATGAATGGCCAGGCTGAAAATGACTGGTCCGAGAGGGTCACCTTATTGACAGCCAACGGAAGATAGCAAAACATAATTTATGTAAATCAATTTTGTGGGTTTGCCGTAGCATTGCCAAAGAAAATTGAAAAGTTCGAGAATTTTGTCTTCGACCCGTACAAACAAGGCGTCTCGACTAGGCGAACAAATAGTATCCCCATTTTGGACGTATTTCGAACGTCGGTTAAAATATCGACTTCTTTCCTTAAACACCACGTCTGCTGTCACTCCACTCCAACAGAACACGGCGCAGTGTCGCAGATCATATCTGAACAGCCAAACGTCCCGTCGACACGCGAACCAAAGCCTTTGCTTCATAAAGTTACCCATACCTCGCCTTTTTGCTGCGGGAATTGCAATTTTATTACATTTCTTGCGATAATAGAACTTACTGTGAAGTAATAAATGTTATTTTGCCTTTATGGAATTATGGCGCTGTGATTAAAATAGACCTAGATTTGCTTTTCATAAATTATTACAGCTTTAAAAAAATGTTATTCATTTGAAACTATCCATTCTTGATCACTTGAACCAGGTTGATTTAAATAAATATTAAGGGACATCTTACGCTCGGTCTCTGACCCCAAACTAAGCAATGCTTATTAATACATATTTTTAAATGGATACTTACCCAATTAGGTAATAACGTCCAGACGCAGACCGAACAGAACACATATGTTCAAAACATAAATTCTTGCCTTGGATGGGAATCGAACCCGCGTCTCTTTGGCCCAGGAGTCAAAGTCGCTAACCACTGGGCTACCGAGGCAGTCAAATAATATATTAAGCGATAGATAAGTTTGCGTTTGACTACATCTTGCTTGATCTTAGCAGAGATGTGATCTAGGGTGTAGCTCGCTTACCTAGAAGGTAGGTTTACTCTTGATTACATACAGTATAAATACATGTATAAAAATAATTGTCATTGTAGGTGGAATGTCAATTGCTATTAATAATAAATAAATTAGGTACAAATAAATTTTTTAAAATAACTGCGATTTAAACTATTTAGAATAATTATTTTTTTGCAAAAAATAGCATGACCGACTTCACCCGTCTACAGAATTCGCGAATATTTCGATGTAGCATTTTTCACATTATTGTTGGTTTATCAAAAATAGCTCAGCCGATTTCAATAAAATTTTAATGGGACCAATTTCGAAGTATACTCTTTCCAATAAAGAATTATTGAAATAGGACTACTATGAAAAAAGTTATGTGTGGTTAAACATAAAAAAAATATACGCGTCGAATTGAGAACCTCCTCCGGTTCGGTTCGTCGGTCAAAAACAAAGAAAAATTAAACACATCGTCAACCCCGTGACCCATATTCGGCAAGAGCTGTTAGTGTCGTACCTACTTATAACTTTCTGCCAAGTTCGATGACTTAGGCTAACTTAGACTAATAACAAAATCGATTAAATTGTATACAGATCATTAACACGATTTTTCATTAAACGAATGAAATATTCTAGTTACTATTATATAACTTTTGTGCTCATGCTCAACTTTTACTATCGGAGCAATGATGAAATCTTGAAAAGTCTACTGATCCAGATACTTTATTGAAAGCTATGATTTTTGTTATTAACTGCATACGAAATATTTATACAAATTTTAGTACCTAAATAATCAATATGATAGTCAGCCAGCCTTCCGAACAAGCCGGCTTCCGAAAGGGCTTTAGCACCATGGACCACATCCATACGCTGCGGCAAGTTATACAGAAGACCGAAGAGTATAACTTGCCACTATGCTTAGCGTTTGTGGACTATGAGAAAGCCTAAGTGTTTGTATAATAACACCACTATGTCGGTCCGAGTACAGGAAGAAAGCTCGAAGGCGATCCCTTTGAAAAGAGGCGTCAGACAGGGAGATGTGATATCTCCGAAACTGTTTACTGCCACTTTGGAGAACGTCTTTAAGCTCCTGGAATGGAAAGGATTTGGCATCAACATCAATGGCGAATACATCACTCACCTTCGGTTTGCCGACGATATCGTGGTCACGAGAGTTTTCGATAGTTGTGTGTTGCCAGTGATGACATATGGAACTGAAACGTGGTCTTTTACTGTGGGCCTTATGAATAAGCTCAAGATAGCCCAACGTGCAATGGAGAGGGCTATGCTCGGCGTCTCTCTGCGAGATCGAATCAGAAATGAGGAGATCCGCAGACGAACCAAAGTTACCGACATAGCCCAGCGGATTAGCAAATTAAAGTGGCAATGGGTAGGGCACATAGTTCGGAGAACGGATGGCCGATGGGGCAGTAAAGTTCTCGAATGGAGACCACGGACCAGCAAGCGCAGCGTAGGACGTCCACCGACTAGATGGACTGACGATATAATAAAGATTGCAGGAACGCGCTGGATGCAGGCCTTTTCCAACCGGCCTTATTGGAAATCCATAGGGGAGGCCTATGTCCAGCAGTGGACGTCTTACGGCTGATGGATGGATGGATGGAATCAATAAGATAGTAGGCCCAAAAATTAAGGCGCCATCGTAAATTTAATAGCAACGCAAAAAGTATTCTCTCTATCGAATGCCTAAAGTGAAAAAGAAACAAAAATATTCTAATTAGCTGTTATAATTACGATGGCGCGTTCATAATTGCGCCTAATATCGCTGACCCCGTGGCCCATATCTGGCGACAGCCATTAGGGTCACTATTGGCTATTACCAAACGCTCACTCTGCCTCACTTGCTCACTAATGTACCGATAACTTGACTAATGTACTAACTCATAATTTATTTACATAGTTAAGTGTGGCCCTTCACCTAAGTTCATCGTAAGTACGATGAACTTAGGTGAAGGGCCACCGTGAGTGAGTGAGTCGTTAAGTGAAGGGTGAGTCTTTCACCTAAGTTCATCGTAAGTACGATGAACTTAGGTGAAGGGCCACACTTAACGACTCATTTTCATAAGACCCTGTTAAGGTATCTATCGTCATCATCATCTTCTTGCCCCTATCCTTAGATGAAGCGGGCACAGCACGTTTCCTTTCGCCGTTTCATTCTATCATACGTCATCTCATCATCAACTCTTTTCTCTCTCACATCCTCTTTCACTCACTATGTCTCACACATGTTTCAGTTTCGCTTATCTTTCACACATTTCTCTGTTAAGGTGGTGAAGTGGATCCATTTGTGACATTTCACCCGAACACTGTTCTTTGACCGTGACATTCACGTCTCTCAAGAAGTTATATTGAGCAATCTCAGTTACAATTTTCAGTTATTCAAGGTTGGTCCCATAGTAAAAATTGGTGATAATGATACTTATCATTGTGAACAATTTTTGCTACAATTCAGTCATGTCAGAGGATTTCAGGGGGCTTAAAAACTCTGACACCAGGGCTAGCCGGCCTATACGAGCTTACTACAACAATATCTTTGAATATTCGACGTATTTACTCCCTGTAAATACGTAACATTACTCCCTTGACCAATTATTGTTGCGTTAATCTTTGTAGCCCCGGTGTCTCAGTAGCGCTCCGTTGTAAATGCCACCCGCGGTCACCCATCCGAAGACTGACCGTGCTAAACGTTGCTTAGCTTCGATGATCGCTAACGAACACCTGGTCAAACTACGATCTGAGCGCAGAGCGCTACACAAAAATATTCATCCAACAGACTGTCAAACATCCGTAGGTGTTAGTTCTATTTCCATGGCGTCCACATACCCTTCAGCTCTGTACAAATGTCAGGGCTGAAAGGCAGCGGCCGGCGCGGGCGGCCGGGGGCCTGAGCAGTGACCTCAATATCCTGAATGCGTGGTTGAATAGCTCCAACATGCGCAGGTAGCCGACGGCACCACTCACCGAGAGTGCAGAAGACAAGCTTCATACAACGAGTGCTCAAACATCGCTCACAGATGAACTATCGCTAAGATAAACAGATTGGCAGCCCAATTAATATTGTCATCGTCACGTCTAATTAATAAATAATTAATTAATTAATTTTGTATCTGAGGGCTGTGTCTATGAGTTTCAACGATCGCATTGTATGAAGCTTAAGTACTGTATTCTCGCTGTTTTGGTTCCGAGGGGCTGTCCCTTGTTATGGAGAAACTTCACGTGTGAATAGGTAATGAATCTTGCTAGACAGCTCGGGGGCAACATTGATTTAAGTTTGTGATAAATAAACGTGAATACATATCACGTGATGTTAGTCGATAGAATCGTAAAGATTCGAATGGAGACCATGTGTCCAAGAGCAGCCTAAGATATCGAACATGAATTATTTATTGGTTGCTATAAACTTGCATGATTTGATTATGGAAACTTTTATCAACTTACACTTTTAAGCGACGTTTAATGTTAATTTTAAGCTAGATTTATAAAAAAAAAACATTATTGTTAAATAATTATGTTCGCTTGTAGAAGGCATATACATTTTGCATTTCGTTATACTTATTAATGTTTTTTGTTTAATGTTACTTGTAGTGTGCAAGCCCAGTTTAGTGAACCATTAATAAAAATAAAATATAATATTACTCAGATATGCGTGAGTAATTATTTTTAATCAGACTGGCATGATTATGAAATTGTATCATCCCTGAACAACTATCATCATACCTACTAGACTCCATAGCATGCTAACCTGAAGTTAATATTGTTAGCTATGTAAATTGGCCCCTCTGGTCAATTTGAATAATAAGTATTTTGTCTATCGTCATTCCATATCTATAATATGAAATCATATGATACCATAACCTAGATACAGTGCCTTCATCGCCCTTGCGTGGTGACCTGATGTCTAAATTGTGTTCTGCGTGCGTAGGAGTAGTCAATTTCTGTTCCAACTCTGAATTCCAGGGCATTGGTCTAGTGTGAGTCTAGCCTTATTGAAACGTCAGCTTATGTTGGCATAGCGCCACGCAAAATGTAACTTTGAAGTGACCTATATAAACACCTAATATAAACATTCGTGTATAACTCGAACTAACATAACTACGTCTGCCGTGATATAGACCTTATTTAATCTTGTTACGCGTAATTAAGTTTTCACAACATAAAAATATGAATATATTTATTGAAAAAAAAAATTAAACTTTCCCGATTTCAACACATTAATTATCTAGTGTTAACAGTGCGCGATTAGTTCCGTAGTTTATAAGAACAATATGTTTTGATGTAGATGTAGCAGTTGTTTTTTTTTTGGCAAAATAATTTTATGAACTTTAGAAAAACTTATATTATATTTTAATATAGAGCCGTAAGCTGTGTTTCTTGTGTGTTCTTAGAGTTTTATTTATAAAGCTGTATAAAAGTGCATCAAAAGAATTGGTGAACAAGATGCAGCCGTTAATAATCTAAATTAGTTATTTTGTCTAATTTAAAAAAGAACTGATTCAGCCTCATTCATTATAGGACCAACTTGAATGCAGGCTTTGGAAATCTTTAGGGAATACTATTGCTGTGGAAGTCTTCCGGATAATCCGATAAAAGTATTGATATACAAACTAGTCCTATTTGTTTACTCTTGTAAATCACGTCTATTTTTTGGTCCAATCTAAGAATGTCATGTGATCAATTCAAAGATTCAAAGCCATTACTTATGTGAAACGTCAAGACTTCCGTCTGTCAGGAACTTGTCAACTGTGTAATAGCATTTGTCAAGTAGGAGTTTAATTAAATTAAATTTGAATTTATTACATGTCATATCTTTCATTGAATCTGGTAAAATCCGTCCTCCTCTCGTCTCGTCATAAAAATCCGTCTTAGCGCCTTGGGGAGGTAATATATAATAAGCTTTTCGTGTTCTACGTAGTTTAAGTGTAACTTTTTTTTTCAAATATTTCTAAATTTTGCTTTGCAAAAAGCACGTCTATGTGTTGTTCAATTTCATCTCCATGCAAACTTACGAAAGATAATATTTTAACTGTAAAATTCGCGACTTGGTTTCCCCAGTCTCCCCTAGCCGGAGGATCGTCTCGTTAAAAATAAACGACAACAATGGACGGGGGGCTTCCGGTCCCAGCAAACCTTTCAGTTTGTAATTACTTAATTGGACTTAAATTAGACTTTTTACGAACAGAGTTGTTTTGAAATAGGACTTCCCTAATTTCACAACTTCTCTAATGTAAGCCATTTTTTACGTAAACGAGTTATTTGGAAACCATACTGAATTCATTTTGAAATTTTTGTAATTTAACACATTTCCCTTTTTACCTACTTCTAAAAAAAAGTGTTGTTTTACTTCACTTCGAATTAATGTTTCAACGGATTTATCTTCGGGCGAAAGTTTTACGTACTACTTAGAGCGTTTTTTATTGATATAGGGATTCAGGAAATTAAAGGGCAAAATGACACACGGGTCCAAATTAATGTTGGAGAGGTATTTTGGTGATCCAGACACGTTGGCACTACGGAGGCACTTTTGGTAGAACCACGCTCCCGCACTAAGACCTACTTTATTTATTCAGAATAATAACATAAACTAGAGGTAAATTGTTGTGATCTAATTACTCATTATAATTATTTTTGCAAAAAATAGCATGACCGACTTCACCCGTGTACAGAATTCGCGAATATTTCGCACGGATCGATGTTAAATTTTTCACATTATTGTTGATTTCAGCCGATTTCAATAAAATTTTAATGGAACCAATTTCGAAGTATACTCTTTCCAATAAAAAAAGAATTATTGAAATCGGACTACTACAAACAAGTTAAGCGTGGTTATACATTAAAAAAAATCTATATAAACTCGTCGAATTGAGTACCTCCTCCGGTTTGGTTCGCCGGTCAATTACTCAATAAATCAAAGCCTATCAGAATCTTAGCTAGCTAGCGTGGCAGCTTTTGTGTACAGCTCCAAACATGCATGTCGTGTAGTAAAGCAAAAGATTCGTGTATGATACAGTCAATACAGTTCATACGTAGTGTTCTAGCAGTAGCGGTTCGTAGCGGTTGTGTAGCTGTGCTTTACTACATTCCCTATTCATTCTTATTTATAATACCCTTGAAAATCTGTTTGAAATGTTTTGTTTAAAATAAAGTCTAAAGACTTTTGCTGTTGACTGTGCTGCGGCCGTGGTGGCGAGCGAACAAACAAACACAACTAAAGCTAGCGTGGCAGAATTTGTGTACAGCTCCAAACATGCACGTCGTTTAGTAAAGAAAAAGATTCGTGTATGATACAGTCTATACAATTCATACGTAGTGTTCTGCGTAGCAGTAGCGGTTAGTAGCGGTTGTGTAGCAGTGTTTTGCTACATTCAAAATTCATTATAATTACACTAATCTTGAAAATACTCTAGTTATATCTGTTTCGTCACTACATATAAAACAAAGTCGCTTCCCGCTGTCTGTCTGTCCCTATGTATGCTATATCTTTAAAATTCGGATTTTGATGCGTTATTTATTTAATAGATAGAGTGATTCAAAAGGAGGGTTATAAGAAGGTATAATACACCTGTGCGAAGCCGGGGCGGGTCGCTAGTCTTAAATAAAGTCTAAAGATTTTTCTGTTGACTGCAGCGGCCGTGGCGGCGAGCGAGCAAACAAGTGCGACCCTAGCTAGCATGTGAGCATTTGTGTATAGTTTAAAAACATGCATGTTATGTAGTAAAGCAAAAGATTGTGTGTAGTACAGTCGATACAAATACGTAGCGTTCTTTGTAGTGGTTGTGTACAACTTCCAATATACCTAAAGATAAAGTAAGTTCGGGTACGCCTAAAGGCCTCTGATATGGCTAAACGGTTAATACGAGTACAACCGGGTCGTACAATTTAACTGACGTTTGAGTTGGGAGACACGTTAAATTTTGACCATTGATTTTTACATCTTTACGGTTTGATTAAAGATTGCACAAGAAATAGTTTTCGGACACATTCCTGAGATTATTTTGGACATAAATTTGCCGCCCCTAAAAATGTGCCGCTCTAGGCTTCAGCCTACTCAGCTTATACGTTAATCCGGCCCTGCATGTGTAGTAAAACGGAAGACTGTTGATAAAAATTCGTAGCGCTTTGCGTAGCAGTTTCGTAGCGTTTGTGTAGCAGTTTCGTAGCGTTTGTGTAGCGACATTTAGTTTTATTCTAATTTCACTTAAACTAAAATTATTCTTAGAACCTGTCACGCGTGAGTAGTTTTTGTTCGGGCAACCCTGTGTACGCACACACAACGTAGCCGCAGTGTTGCCATTATTCCAGCCCAGTTCACGCTATATCGGATCTTAAGACCCTTGCCACAGTAACACAAACAGTAGATACGTTTTGGACTTTAGATTTGGGCTATTATATTTATACACATTTTTTTAGGGTTCCGTACCCAAAGGGAAAAACGGGACCCTATTACTAAGACCTCGATGTCCGTCTGTCTGTCTGTCTGTCACCGGGCTGTAGCTCATGAACCATGATAGCTAGGCAGCTGAAATTTTCACAGATGATGTATTTCTGTTGCCGCTATAATCAACAAATACTAAAAACAAAATAAAATAAATATTTAAGGGGGGCTCCCATACAACAAACCTGAATTTTTAGACGTTTTTCGCTCTATATTAATAATGGTACCAGGTAGATGCTTAAAATTTTTACAGAATATTTAGTTTTATATTCCATTCAATAACAAATACCTAGAATCTACTAATAAATGTAATTCTTTACTTTTTATTATCAGTACTTAGTTTTTAACACTTTAATTGTTAAAGAGTTGTATTATACCTATTCAATAATAAATAATAAAATTAAAATAAAATAAATATTTAAGCTCCCATACAGTACGGAACCCTAAGTGCGCGAGTCCGACTCGTACTTGGCCGATTATTTACGGCTCGTGAGGAGGTATAAATAGTGAACTATTCAAAGACATAATCCTTATCCGTATTAATATTATAAATCTGAAAGTATATTTGTGGGTTTGTTACTCTTTTCCGCAGCAACGGAGCACTTGATTGGTTTAATTTATGGCATGGATATAGTTTCAAAGACTGAAAGTGACTCAGGCTACTTTTTATCCCGGAAAAATAAAAGGTTCATTTGGGACAGCACAAAAGTCAAATTACACGCGGGCGAAGTCGCGTGCAAAAGCTAGTTCATAAGTAGTGGACTAATTAAAGACCAGTCTGACTGTACTGTTACACAACCTGTTCGTCTAATTCGTGAGCTACTGAAGAATTCCTGATCATACTTCATTTTGATACTCTAGGCAGAGCATGTAGGGCTGTAGGGCCATATGTTGACACTTGATACTTTAAAAATAAGTTAACTGACTAAGGAATTACATGAACTATAGCTACATACTTTCCGGAAGAAGTATTCTAAAAGGTATTAAATCCCGTATTGCAATCTGTAGTGTAGATTAGAAGATCTAAGCGATAGATAGACACAAAAAGGCGTCTTGATAGTGCGTAGTGAAGCAGCTTTAATTATCCTATTCCAGAAGAGTTATATGCCTCTCCTTGTTGCTTCAAGGACTAGGTCAATAAGTGACTACATATCCACTAATAATTGTGTCATGATATAAAGTGGGTTTTTTTTGGTTTGTTTCTTTTTTTTACTTTTGCGCGCGGCAACAGACAAACGGATCGACTTGGTTTTTACCATGTATACAGTTCAAAAGTCGCTACGGTCGGCTACTTTTTATCCAGGAAAATTCTAAGGATCCTGTGGGAAGCCGCGGGTAAAACTAGTCGTTGAATAATTTTCCAAATATTTATTCTGTTTGAGATTACACTGTGGGCCTGGTTATCTGAAAGATTAGGCGTGTATACTGAATACGTCTCCTCTAGATGCGTATCTGCTTCGGGCAGCGTTGTGGAATGGACTGGACGGCAATAAACTACGGGCTGCGGTCTCTATTATGGACTTTTAAACTCGGGTCACACAGAGCCGGCAGACGCGAGAAAGCGATCCGATAGCGGTCCAGTGGAAAGCGATAGCGCCGGATCGCGCCCGCTTGTTATGTGTCAGGTTGCATACAAATTCGAATATTACAAAAAAAAACCGCCCCGGATCGCGATCGCTTTCCCGCACTTCCCGCCTCTGTGTGACGAGAGCTTTAGGATAGATTTTATATGAATCGGAACTCAACGCGTTTAGAGTTGTATTTTTACGTTTATTAGTGTCTCTATTCTCTTTTACTTTAAAGGATTTAAACCTTCAGGACCAATCACCGCTCACTGTCCTGGTGACTGTGTATGTAGGACTCTGTTTGCGTCTTTTAAGTCACATTGATAGGGATTTTATACGAACTAACGTGGTTTTCTTACATTACAATTAGAGTATAACACAACCGTAATACATGAGGCAGATCTAATGTAATTTTGATAACACCTGTGTGTGTAACTCTTAATTATAATTATTTTTTGCCAAATGTACGTTATTGTTGATTTATCAAAAACGGTTCAGCCAATTTCGATATATGTAATTTCGAAATAAAAAGATTATTAAATCTGATCACAATTGACGAAAATATCGATCAACATACACAAAAAATACGTACAGACGAACGTAGTGTCTCCTTTTGAAAGTTGGTAACAATGGATGGTGATAAAATTTTAACAGCATTTTTAATTTCAAATGCCAATGTCAAGTTCTCTACTAGTTTTTTTTTAATGTACTGTTAACTAATGAAGCATATCTGATTGTTTCAGATGGTGTGCAACCAAACTACCGTGATTTAACTACACAAAATGCAAATGCGTAATTTATGGTAAGTATCTACCTATTTTAATTATTGGTCAAGGATTTTTCTCTATCTATGAAATGTCTTTATTCGACACATACATAACAAGTACAAAGAACTTATAATATTAGATTATGTACCAAGAGAACCAAGTGGTGTCTTATCCTTCCTCCTTCCTTCCTTTCAGCCATAGGACGTCCACTGCTGAACATAGGCCTCCCCTAAAGATCTCCAATAAGACCGGGTGGTAGCGGCTTGCATCCAGCGCGATCCTGCGGTCTTAATGAGGTCGTCCGTCCACCTTGTGGGTGGACGTCCTACGCTGCGCTTGCCGGTACGTGGTCTCCACTCGAGGACTTTTCGACCCCATCGGTCATCAGTCCTCCGCGCTATGTGCCCTGCCCATTGCCACTTCAACCTGCCAATCCGCTGGGCTATGTCGGTAACCTTGGTTCTTCTACGGATCTCCTCATTTCTGATTCGATCGCGCAGAGAAACTCCGAGCATAGCCCTCTCCATGGCTCGTTGGGCTACTTGAAGCTTACTAATAAGGCCCATAGTGAGAGACCACGTTTCTGTGCCGTAAGTCATCACTGGCAACACACACTGGTCGAAAACTTTCGACTTGAGGCACTGAGGTATGTCGGACGAGAAGACGGTACGCAATTTTCCGAACGCTGCCCAGCCGAGTTGGATTCGGCGATTGGCCTCTTTCTTGAAGTCGGACCTACCTAACTGGACCACTTGTCCTAGGTAGACGTACGAGTCAACGACTTCAAGAACCGAGTTCCCAACTGAAATAGGGGTGGGTACAACATGGGAATTACACATGACCTTTGTCTTGTCCATGTTCATTTTAAGACCCACCTGTTGAGATACTCGATTGAGGCCTTCGAGCATCGTACTGAGTTCCTCCATCGACTTTGCCATGACTACGATATCGTCGGCAAACCGAAGGTGAGTGAGGTATTCGCCATTGATGTTGATGCCGAATCCTTTCCATTCCAGGAGCTTAAAGGCGTTCTCCAGAGTAGCAGTAAACAGTTTCGGAGATATAACATCTCCCTGTCTTACGCCTCTCTTCAAAGGGATCGCCTTGGAGCTCTCTTCCTGTACTCGGACCGACATAGTGGCGTTATTATACAAACACTTCAACACTTCGATATACCGATAGTCAATACGGCATCGTTGAAGAGACTCAAGCACAGCCCATGTCTCGACCGAATCAAAGGCTTTCTCATAGTCCACAAACGCTAAGCAGAGTGGCTGGTTATACTCCTCAGTCTTCTGTATAACCTGCCGCAGCGTATGTATGTGGTCCATGGTACTAAAGCCTTTTCGGAATCCGGCTTGTTCGGAAGGCTGGAAGTCATCAAGCCTGCGTTCGAGACGATTCGTAATGACTCTTGAAAACAACTTATAAACATGGCTCAGAAGCGAGATGGGTCTGTAATTCTTCAATAAGGTGTTGTCACCTTTTTTAAAGAATAGCACCACCACGCTTCTGTTCCATGCTTTTGGCGTTATGCCCTCGAGGACGACGGTGTTGAAAAGCTTCTGAAGGACTTTAAGTACCGGTTTACCACCCGCTTTCAGAAGCTCTGAAGTGATTCCGTCGTCACCCGGCGCCTTGTTGTTCTTAAGTTGGTTCAGGGCCATTCTAATCTCGTACAGGCTGATGTCCGGGATGTCTTCGGTGAAGTGTCGGGTCAGCTTGGCTCTTGGGTCTTTAGCCACGCTGTTTACAGGCTTTGCTACCGAGGCGTATAGCTGTCCGTAGAACTTTTCGATCTCCTCCAATACCTCTGCCTTGGTCGACGCTGTACTGCCATCTTCTCTCTTCAGCTTTGTCAACTGGCTTTGCCCAATAGACAAATGCCTTGCGAACACTTTGGAGCCTTTGTTCCGCTCTATCGTCTCCTTAATATGTTTGGTATTTAAGAGACGAATGTCGCACCGCGCTGATTTTGAAATTTGTCTATTGAGCCGCCTGTATGATTTGGCATCATCGGAAGACTGCAGTCTTAGCAAGCGTCGTTCGGCCATGAGATTTAAAGTATGATCGGAAAATTTCTGAGGTCTATCAGAACGGCGGGGTCTAAAGAACTTAGAACCCACCGTTTGGACAGTTTCTACGAGCCCGTTATTGATCTCGTCCACCGACGCAAAGTTCTCCAGGCAAGCAAAGCGATTTGAGAGCTCGAGCTGAAAGTTCTCGGGGTTTTGTATATGAGCATGAGTAGGTCGGAGCGTAGACTTCATCAGGCGGGACCTTTCGAGTTTAACGTTAATATTCAGTTTGCCTCGCACAATTCTGTGATCACTACCGGTTTTTATCCTGTGGATCACGGAGACATCGTTGAATATCCGTTTCTCGCTAGTCATGATGAAGTCTATCTCATTTCTCGTAGAACCATCGGGGCTCATCCAGGTCCATTTCCTGTGTGGTGGCTTCTGAAAGAAAGAGTTCATCATGAAGAGTCCCTCTTTCTCCAGAAAGTCTGCCAGCCTCTGGCCCCTGGGGTTCCGTTGCCCATATCCAAATTGCCCCACTCTCAACTCATCATCGCTTTTTTTGCCCAACTTTGCGTTGAAATCTCCCATAACAACCGTGAAGTGGGTCTTAGCCGTATGTATGGCCCGACTTACGTCCTCATACATAGCCTCCACTTCATCATCTGGGTGTGACGAGGTCGGTGCGTATACCTGAATGACCTTCAACGAATATCGTTTAGATATTCTGAGTATTAGGTATACAACCCTGCTCGACACACTTTCAATGGTAATGATGTTGTTAACGAGAGACTTGTGAACGAGAAAGCCGACACCACCTTGGGACCGTTGGTCACCTTCCCGGTAGTAAAGTAGGTTGCCGGATTTCAGGGTTATCGTGTCCTCGCCCTCTCTACGGACTTCAGACAACCCCATAATATCCCATCGCAACCTACTCAACTCTTCTTCCAGTTCCGCAATCTTCTCGTCAGTCCTCATAGTGCGCACGTTATATGTTGCCAGGGCCAGTTGTCGGGTGGGGTGGCAGCCGGATCTCTTCCGGCGATTCTTAGCACCCCGTGCTCCGCCGTTACCATGGCCGCTGCCGGAGCCAGGAATAGCGGAGCTGCCGGGGACTGGGGGCCTGGTCTTATTTTTGGTAATCATTTTGGGGGGTTTTGCCCGTAATTGCCGCGCTGGGCAGGCGTGTTGGCAATCGCAGTGCGTAGCTCTCGCGACGGGGATGCTGCTGCCCATCCCCGCCCTGTTGCACTTGAGCTACGCTGTTTCGGATGGATATACCGCCATCTGTCGGTTCCGTAGTACCTCAGTCGGCTCTTACGACACCTGGTACAAGAGGGGGGTGCTATTCTACTCTGCCGGCACCCCACGGCAACGGTAGTGGTGTCTTATGTCACGGGCGATATTTGGACCCTGAACGTAGCAAGGGACTCTATAGTTGACTCCCGAGCGCAGCGAGGGTGTTTTAAGAAAATTTCAGAGTCCACAGTGAAGCGAGGGGTTCAAGTCGCCCAAGACGAAGACAAACTTGGTTCTCGAGGTCCATACCCTACTTTTCATACATCCTGCGAGAAAATATGACCCCAAGAATATGAGTAATACTTATTTCATTAATTCTTTATCTTATATCTGACATTTGCATAATGCCTAATTTAGGCAACTCGGTATAGTTCACAATAAATTAAAACAAATTAGAATGTACCTACGAATTTTCATAGAATCACAATCACTATCACTACATAGTATAAAACAAAGTCGCTTCCCGCTGTCTGTCCCCATGTATGCTTATATCTTTAAAACTACGCAACTGATTTTGATGCGGATTTTTTTATAGATAGTGATTTAAGGGGAAAGGTTTATATGCTTAATACACCTGTGCGAAGCCGGGGCAGGTCGCTAGTTTATAATAAAACAGAGAATGTAAATACTAGATGAAAAAAGACCATGGCCAGCTCGATTAGCACGGGCAACGGGGATTGCAAAGAGGTTTTTTTTTTATTCTATAAAATCGAACTGATACGGGCAACAAAGAGGTTTTATTCTGTGAAGTCGAGTAGAACCTCCTTACAATGCCAGTTGCCGTGCAACGTAAAGAGGTTATATTAGATTTTGCAAAAAAGAAAGAAGTGTGCTCAGTCTCATTGAAATATATCTAAACAGCTAGTTGCCAGTTGCTGCAATAGTTGCTCTATGTGCAAAGCGCCTTAAGCAGTATCTTAGATTTTCTTCAAGTTAGTTATACTTAGCCAGACGAAATATAAATTTGTCAAAATTTAAATTAAGCGAATAAGACTTCCCTCCCGAATTAACTTTGAGAAATTACCGCCGGCGGGATCCGGGATTATGAAAATATAAATGAAAACTTCGTGTCCCGCATATTCTTATACGCATCGCTCAGTCGGTGTCGGTGCCACTTTATTTTGGTTATTTTAGAACGTGAAATTATAATGAGTAGACACACTAAACAGATCGACCTTCTTGCGGTGGCGTCGTGTGACGGGTCGTTCTCTTCCCTCAAATATGGTCGAGGAGAGCGATGGCTGGCACATGCGTCACACTCGTGATCGGGTGCTGCATGCGGGTCGCCGGTTTGCTCGCGGCATTCACGCAATGCACCGAAACTACTAACTTAGACTGAGATTTAAACTAACCCATCTCTATTGTACTAAGTCTTTTTGTACAGTAAAATCAAATAATTGTACATTTTAGTTAACAAAGGGCACAGACACTGGAGTCTGGTTAGTAATTTTCCAATAAAAAAAAACCACATCGATACGTTATTTTATTAGGCTGTGTCCTATTACTGGGCACAGGCCTCTCATTACAAGATATGTGAACGTGCAATCTTACCACGCTGTAGTATGCTGTGTTATACCTGCCTAGATGAGCCTTTGAATAGTCCACTGTTGAGTATAGGTCTACCCACGAAGGGTGATTGTGATTGGGCCATATATGGGTGGCGACTGCCTCGGTGGCTCAGTGGTTAGTTACCCTGACTCCTGGATCAAAGAGGCGTCGGTTCGATCCCCACCCAGGGCAAGAATTTATGTGATGCACATAATTGTTTGCTCTGTGTCTGAGTGTTATTTAGGTATTATTTATATAAATATGTATTTAAAAATATGGATAATGTAGTATATCAGTCTCTGGCAACCATATGACAAGCTTTGCTTAGTTTGGTGTCAGTGACCGTGTGTAAGATGTCTCCTAATATTTGTTGATTTATTTATTATTTTATTTAATTATGCCATACTCCAGTATTAAAGGATATATATTCTCAGTATTCTGACTTAATGTATAGAACTTTAAATTCAGTTGATTATAGTGTCCACATAAACATAATAGGTACAATACAAGTACCTACTTACATTGTCTGTTTCCTATAAATAAAATCTTAATGTAACAAACTCGTAATTAGGGCAAAATAGCTATTTCACCGATAAATACGTACAGCAAATGAATATACGAAAATGAAACAATATATCACTAGAAACAATAGGTATAAAAAGACCTTCCAGAGGATAAATAGTGATTTCTGTTATAACGTATTATAATAATATTATTCCAGAACTTTCTCGATTTATTAGGAGCGTGGGAGTAGCGTAAATAACCCGCACTTCAGACGGGGGTGGTAGATGAGCCTTATTTTTTAGGGTTCCGTACCCAAAAGGTAAAAATGGGACCCTATTACTAAGATTCCGTCTGTTCCGTCCGTCTGTCTGTCTGTCACCAGACTGTTTCTAATAAACCGTGATAGCTAGGCAGCTCAAATTTTTACAGATGATGTATTTCTGTTGCCGCTGTAACAACAAATAAACAAATGAATATTAAAGGGTTTAATAATAATAATACCCTTTAATATTATCCCATACAACAAACGTGAATTGTTTTTGTCGGGGGATTCTTATACGGTAGGGATCCCTTTATGCGCGAGTCCTACTCGTACTTGGCTGTTTTTTACAACTACCTCTCGTATCGAAAAAATATAAAATAATATCTAGATTCAAAACAAGGGGGTACTCGTAGAATGTGATTTTGTTAGCAAAATCAAGTTCTTGTTATTGATTGCTCGAAAGATTTATTCGTATTTTTGCTGCGCTATAGATCTCCTCTATTATACAGGGTTATCCAGAAGTGGTGTATCAAGCCGAAAGAGGCTGTTTCTGACCATCATTATAAACGCTACTTTAAACCACGATTTCTTTGAACCTTTGAGAAAACCACGATTTTATCGATCAATACATAGTTTTTATGAAGTGTATATGTGCATGAGAGTGTGTTAATTGTGTACTGTGTTAACAATATTAGCAGTCTACTGTATTTTTACAAGCTTTTATTTAACTTGCAATGGATGTACCTATGTATGTATGTGAGTCTGGGTGGAATCTTGCAAGTTAAATTTGACCAACTTTCTGGTTTCCGATTGAGCTGAAATTTTGCGCGCATATGTATATCGCGTGACAATGCAATAATATGGTACCATGGAGCTCATCTTATGATGGAGTCAGAAGGTAGCCATAGGAACTTCCTGTACTAAACAAAATAGACCCGTCGTGTTTGGACTCGTTTTACTTGTCTTGGCTAGCACTCAGCTCCTACATGATATCTAGGATCTCAAAAGTTTGTATTTAAAAAGTTATATTTTTAAAATAATTTGAGTTTTCAGTTAGTATACCGTTATGAATAATAGTCATTTATTCAAAACTTTAGTAGGTAACTTTAGGTAACTTTAGTTCGCCTACGGGTCCCAAAATACTATATCGTAATTATATTAAAAGCATATTTTAGTTTTATTTTTAAGCTCGCTCTACAAGACCAATTCTAAAAGTCTAGAGTTGTATAAACGTATCTTTATCCGAAGACTCGAACTGAATACTAATCCTAACGATTTTGGCCAAATCTGGGGCTCAGGCCGTTTGCGGTGATTGATTCTGACTCGGCGAGAAGAGCCTTTCGCTTTCTATTTGCTGGATGGGCGACTGTTATGCTTTATGACTACGTTGACCTTTGGCGCAGACGTGTGTTACGCTTCATTGCTTCTGTCGGGGATATTCTTGGCATCAAAATTTGCTGTTGCGACGACGTAATAGTTTTAGGTAAAGCAATAAATTAGATTCATTCTACTTAATGTTATAAACGTGAAAGTTTGTAAGGATGGATGGATGGATGTTTGATACTCTTTCACGCAAAAACTACTGAACGGATTGAGATGAAACTTTGCAATTATATAGTTTATATATCAGAATAACACATAGGCTATAAATTATAATGATATTGTGTAAATTTTCTATATTATAACAATAAGTGTTAAGTAATTAGGAAAAATTCTGCCATCTGCGAGCTATTCTAGCTTGAGCTCCAAGAAATGTCAAAAAAGAGCTGTCAAATTGAACAAATGTCAAATCGATTTTTTTGTTTTTTTTATTTTCCACCTCCTTTATTAAGGGTGGTAAGGTAGGGCCTCGAAATATCATGCGGGCGAAGCCGCGGGCAAAATCTAGTCAAATATAAAAACAAAAATTCAATTAATTGATTCTTAAATATTCAGTCTCATGATAGGATATTGAGCTGCGGATCTCCAAACTATGCATAGCTAGTATTTTAGAGACCATGCTCGCCATACATCATCATCATATCAGCTGCAAAACTTCTACTGCTTAAACAAAGGGCTCAAGGTTTAAGCCTCCCTTATAGATTTCCAATAAGACTGGAAGGAAGCAGCTTGCATCCGATAGGTTAATTCAAGTCTACTTATATAAGTTCATCGAGTCCTATCGGCAAAGCCTTGACCGTGAATGTGATCCAGTGTTTCGATTGGTTCACTTTTGGTTTCGTTTCGATCTCTCAGCTGAAGAATAAGTGAGAGAGAAAACAATAACTTAAAGTGGTTTATTCTAAAAAAATTATGCTAATAACTGATTCCCGTAAAAAGCATCAAAACCCTCTCATTTTACTTAACCTTGATTGTAAGGTCCAATCAGTGGACGTATTACGGCTGACATGACAAGGATGATTTAAAATTAGCAGGACATAATCAGTATTTTAACTTGAAACTCTTGGAAGGCAAAGTTTTGTAAAATAATAAAGCTATTGCTGAGTCAAACCTAATAATAATCACAGTTCTAGTTACTTGTTCGACAATAGCCAGAATATTCGGAGAAATGGTTCGACAGAAATATTCGAATGCCGAAAAACTAAGCGTGGTAGTGAAAATAAACATTTTCTCTCTTTATTTAGTTGGTAATAAGAAAACTTGAAATATAAGCTGTTTACCGTTACCGATATTATAGGTACGTACTTACTTTCGTCTCGCCTACAGCGAAAATGTTAATTATGAATTGTTTATTTATAGGGATTCTGGAAAGCTCGTAATAAATATAGACGTTTCTTTTCATCTTGCCCGGGGGCCGGGACAAAGTTTCGAGAAAAATACGAAAATAAAGTAATACGAAATAGTACTGACCTAAAGTTTGTTTATTTTATAATGTAACGTTAGAATTTATTTAGTGGCGATTGTTACTCGATTTCAGGGGAAAAGAAAATATTTCAGATAGATCACTTCCAAATACTAACTGAGATTTGCTCTTATCTTTACGAGATTACGGCTTACAGTAAAATAGCGCAAAAACGAACACAGACATATTTTTATAATTCACGAATAAAATAGTATTAAAATAGTAACCTTTATAACCTTTCAGAGCTTATTCGGTCTAGTTATTATTATCTATTTTTTAAACTCGCAAAAAAATTACTTTATGTTATTTTACTCGTGGGTGTGGTGTCTACTGATGTAGTAAAACGCCGTCTTACCACAAAAGTTTTACGCATGCTTTAGACTATGTTTAAGAGTACAAATTTCACGGTTAAACAGTGTTTAAAGCGTGTTTAATTCTTTGTGGTAAGGACCATAAGGACGGTGTTTAGTTTCATTTTATTAATTTTGAAAAATGAGTGTCACGACGTGTTCGCCGCGAATTCTTTTCATGGATCCGGTTATATTTTCAATGACTCTTAACGATTCTGCAGCAAAAAAAATAATAAATTATAATTACACAAACCTTAAAAAACATTAAACTAAGTTTATAATTATTCAGCCTCTTCAGCACATTTTGTGTCCTGAAACTGAGATAAATGGAAGCGAATTTATGTATCTGGTATAAGCAAACTTATTTCATTATGTATTCACTTCCCTTGATGGCATGTGTGGTGCCTAGTAACTCGGCAACGTTGGACAGCTGTTATATCTCGTTCTCTACGGGTTAGACGGTATTTCTGAGAACTACGCTACCTCTGTCACTGTTTGTTAAGTACGTAATGTCTGAAGAGAGAATGAGAGATCAGCTTGTCTCTGATCAGCCAGTATTTTAGAGAATTCTATACTATCTCGGTCATATTTCGTTATACTAAAGAGAAAACCAGACGGACTAATGAGCTGAAGCTTGATATAAAAACGAAAATACAGTATCCGATACGTTCTCGTAAAAGCCTCTGGCGGAAATGAAGAAGAACTAACAAAAATATATAGAGCCATAGACGTAAATAGTTTTCCGTTCTTGTAAAAAGTTATTCTAAGACCCAGTTACACTAAGAGCAGTCAGTATTTCGTAGTATACTATGATATATATTACGCACTATTTGATTGATTGTTTTTAAATATGTATTATGATAGAGAATCAGAGTGAGAGACAGCAACATGACTTACTGTGGTGGGCTTGAGTTTCTCTCGACTGGATTAACATTAGTATGTGCAGAGACAACTTATTAAATAAAATCCCATGGGTAGAAACTGAAAATACATTACTCTTAATATCCTCTAGTAGCTTCGAGCAAATATCTATAGAGTCTCAATCGTGCAAAAAAAGTGTCTGTGCCAAAACCCTGCCCTAGCTACGTAGTGGTCAGGCTTTTTAGTTAGTCGTAAGGCGATTGCAAGCCGACTACATCGCCGCGCGATGCCAAAGTGCTAAGTTACAAGCACTAATTAGTGACATAACGTCGAGATTCGAGAAAACGGGTCATTGTGAATTATTTAATGTAAATATCTAAGTCGGTATGTATGACGCCGCTCGGACATTTTTTATTACTTTCACTTAGGGAATGTGGCTCTGTAGATATTTGCTCGAAGTCTAGTAGTCATCTTTTTCCTGCAACATCCCTAATAATCTACTTTTATCCCGAAAATGTCAGCTTTATTTGACCAGGTAAACTCTCAGCGCGCAACTTGTATCTCAATTTACATTTTCCATGAATGAAATTACCATTGGGGAGTACATTCATCATGTTTGGATCGCTTGTAGTTGTAATAATGGCGGGACCCTGCTCAGTTCATGTCATAACCTTTCGCTGGAAACAATGGCCCTTTGAACGCGCTTCTCGTATCTAAACTTAACTTTGTAGATCGATAATTGTTGTGTAAATTCTGGCTACTTTGTTTTCGTTATAGGAACAGTCCCTTTTTTAACCGACTTAAAAAAGGAGGTTCTTAAATCGACTGAAAGTTTTTTTTATTTGTATGTATGTTACGCGATTACTCCGCCTTTTTTGTTTGATAGGTCATAGCTACTTCAGAGGTGGACGCATTTCATTTGTTTTCCAAATCGGCTTAGTCGTTTTCGAAAAATCAACAATAATGTAATACAGCGATGATACCTACATTGATTCGTGCGGACTATTCGAATTCTGTACACGCTTGAAGTCAGATGTGCAATTTTGGCGAAAAATGATTATTTATTTATTTTAGACGGTTCCGATACTAATTAACGATGAAACGATACAAAGTGCTATGGAAACGGCTATGCCCTCTGCGAGTCGTAGTCATAGGAGTCATCGTCATTGGAGTCTCTCTGCGAGATCAAATCAGAATCAGAATGATCCGTAGATGAATTAAAATTGCCAACATAACTCAACAAGTTAAAGTGGCAGTGGGTAGGGCATATAAAGCGGAGATCTGATGGCCGATGAAGTGATAAAGTCCTCCAATGGAAACCAGAAACCGGCAAGCTCAGCATAGGACAGATGACCTAATTGAGACTGCAAAAACGAGCTGGATATGCAATAAGGCTGGATAAAAGGGATCGCCCTTTTCTCATTCTCTTTTTTTGGTCTTAATGGAAATCTATAGGTGAGGCCTATGTCCAGCAGTGGACGTCCTACGGCTGAAACGGCGAAGGACGTAGGTATCTTCTAGGTCTACATAATCCATCTTCGGCTACAACTTCGCTTTCCATCAGACAATAGTTAGTGACCAAATGTAACCCTATTCTTCATAATAAAAAAAACAAAGAATGACTTAAATACAAAATATATTTTACTAGATCTTAACTCTATGGCAATAAGCACCAATTTCTTAGTACTTGTACTTAAAGTAACGCCCACACTAAACTCGGGAAACTGTCACATTAGCACATCGCAAAGGTCTAATTAAATAATTAGTTCATTACGGCAATTACCGCCCTCGGGCCCGAGATAATTATCAAGCAGAATAAACTGCTAAGAGCCTATCATTTTACCTTTTATATGTTAGACTAACTCTGCGTGCTCCGATCGCCTTTCGTCGCTACTAATTTTGTAGTTTATATAAAAACTGTAGCAACCCAGCTTTAATGTGGCGTAGCGTATCTTCTCTTCTTTTCATTATCATTTTACCTATATATAAAAATGAATCGTGGTTTTTAGTCTCGCCATAACTCGATTTCTTAAAATATCCGTGGAAGTTAAGGGAAGGTTTAAACAGTAAGAAAAATTTTGAAAGCTGGGAAAATAATAATAAAAACATTACTTAATTTCATTTTCCCATACAAAATGTTCCTGCATGTAAAAGTTGTCATTGACAGTTGAGAGATGGTGAGATGAAGTTCACCGGGCCAACTAGTCCTTTACATAGTATAAAATAAAGTCGCTATTTTCGTTTGTTTGTCTGTATGCTTAAATCTTTAAAACTACGCAACGGATTTTGATGCGGTTTTAATGGATAGAGTGATTCAAGAGGAAGGTTTATATGTATAAAAATTCCCGAAATTCCCACGGGAACGGGCACAACGCGGGTAAAACCGCGGGGCGCTGCTAGTTTCATATATAATAAACTTATTTTTGACTTGATAAAGTCATATGAACGCGGGCTGAACCGGCTGAACTCATGAAAAAGTCGTGTTCCGCCTGAGCTGAGCGTGCAAGCGAGAGCGCTGAAAAAGCGATAGAGAGGCACGATCGACCAAAGCGTTCGGCTTGTTTCAGTTGTTTATTCAACAATGTTTTCTTATGACGTTATCACGTAAAATTATAGTCCGTAAACCGACATTACAAAAAACCATTTCTTTTAAGTAAATTGGTTCTAGCAATATCGGCCTAATTCTTTACAACGACAACAAGGAGACAACAAAGGGGACTGTAGCATTATTGTACAATGTACATCTAGACTTCACTTCTTCATTTTCAAATTCGAACATTCAGTTAAGACCTTGTATTGATTTTATTATGACCTCCGCTACATGGCAACCCCGGTGCTAAGCGACGTCAGCTGGCAACTGGCCAGAATGTTGCCAGATAGACGACATTCAGGCTTTCTCCGACGCGCCACTCCAGAAAATAGATAGCAATGCCTTCTACGATATTGGCTTTATTAGTATTCTTCTGGTCCTTTGCCAGTAAGGTCATCCATTTTTAGCTATTTGGTTTAGTGACTGATATATTTTCCTTTTTCCTCCGGAAAGGATTTTGACGTCGCACATGTTGTGCATTTGCCAGTGTGAGTAGATTTTTAAATAGTTTTTAACTTTTGTAATAATAAATAATCTACAAACTGTGAAAGTCGGAGCTAGAAATATAGCTTATGATTATTTTTCTTTATTATTTAGTGCTCTATGACCATTACTATAATTTGTTAATGATGAAATCGACCAAGCACAGGCTTTTAAATAAATAAGCGGCCAAGTACGAGTCGGACTCGCGCATGGAGGGTTCCGTACTGTATGGAAGCCCCCTTAAATATTTATTTTATTATTTAATATTAAAGTGAATATAAAATTAAATATTCTGTGAAAATTTCAAGCATCTACCTGTTACCATTATTAATATAGAGCTAAAAACGTCTAAAAAAATCAGGTTTATTGTATGGGTGCCCCTCTTAAATATTTATTTATTTTATTTTTAGTATTTGTTGTTATAGCGGCAACAGAAATACATCATCAGTGAAAATTTCAGCTGCCTAGCTATCATGGTTCATGAGATACAGCCCGGTGACAGACAGACAGACAGACGGAGAGACGGACATCGAAGTCTTAGTAATAGGGTCCCGTTTTTCCCTTTGGGTACGGAACCCTAAAAAATAGCTGTAATAGTAATAGATACGCCCTATCGTCTTTCGGAGGACGGTCTACTATTCTACATACCACTTACGTAGATAATCTTTTAAATAAAATGCGGCGTTTACTCCATTTAATGATAATTAGGTGTAATTAGGTACTTACCTATTACCCAAAAGCCTAAAATTACAAATAAAATTCCACGATACGAACTTTTCAAGATGGCGCGAGTTTGGCGCCAAAACTTTGGCACCGACTTTTGTCATTACGTCATTACTTAATGTAGGTCGTATAATAAAATAGGTTAGTTCCAAAAGCTAAAACTTTTTTCGAAAGTTTTAAAAGAAACTAAACTGAAAGTATCAAAGTAGTTTTACGACTTGGCTGAATTACAAAGTTGGAATAATAAAGGAAATATAGACAAAAATAAATGAAAGGTAGTACTTAACTATAACTACATACCGACCTTTTTTTAAGGTACTACCTATTATATAATAATTGCTTTAGGGTAATGTTTTCGCTTTTGTTATAGACCTTATCGCATTGGTAAAAACTAAGATTTTCGGGCTATCACGTTTATTGGAAGGATGTGCATTTTTAGACAGAAAGGTTTCTCTTGATCTTTTGATGGGAAATATGTAATCTAAAACAATTTCATGCTTATATCGCAATTCATGGGCTGATTCTGCTCTCTTTTCCATCTGCTAACCATAGAGGCTTTACTTTAAATAGTACATAGTTTGGTATTACCAAATTTAATATATCGCGCGCAGCGAGCATCTATGACTATATCTTTGACTTTGACTTTGTAATATAGTATAGGTAATATTAGATTAATTGTAGATTAGAATGTAGTTTTTTCACGAGAATCTGTTGTCTAGACAAACCTATTTTAGATTTTAAGACAAAATAATAAGTGTAATATGTTTGTAAAAGTTATTGAAATAAATAAAAAATGTAATACCAAAGTATTAAATTTTTTATTTAATTAATTGTTTTTTGATAAAATAGCATGACCGACTTCACCCGTGTACAGAATTCGCGAATATTTCGCACGGATCGATGTAGCATTTTCCACATTATTGTAGATTTGTCAAAAATGGCTCAGCTAATTTCGATAAAATTTTAATGAGACCAATTTCGAAGTATACTCTATCCAGTAAAAAAATAATTTTTGAAATCGGACTCCTATGAAAAAAGTTATGCGTGGTTATACATTAAAAAAAAATAAGAACATACGCGTCGAATTGAGTACCTTATCCGGTGGTTTGTCGGTCAATAATAATATGTCGTTAATTTAATGAATTATTAATTTCTTAACTTATTATTTATAACTAGATTTTGCCCGCAGCTATTCCCGCGTGATTTTTTATATTTGTCTTATACCTTGGTAACCTTTAATTATTCCCAGGTAAAAAGTTACCGTCTTACCACAAAAGTTTTACGCATGCTTTAGACAATGTTTAACTGTACAAATTGCTCGGCTAGACAGTGTTTAAACCGTGTTTAAATCTTTTGTGGTAAGGCGGTTAATGTTTGTCTGTATGTCTTTTATAGAATCGTAAATGCATTTGATCATGTGATGATCTTCAGCAAAGTTGCGCATGAACCAAAGAAGGTTTCTGAATTGGTGCGACCAACTTTCGACAGATAGCGCTAGCACGCGCGCAGCTAGTCACTATCACTACATAGTATAAAACAAAGTCGCTTCCCGCTCTCTGTCCCCATGTATGCTTATATCTTTAAAACTGCGCAGCTGATTTTGATGCGTTTTTTTAGGGTTCCGTACCCAAAGGGTAAAAACGGGACCCTATTACTAAGACTTCGCTGTCCGTCCGTCTATCCGTCTGTCTGTCACCAGGCTGTATCTCATCAACCGTGATGGCTAGGCAGCTGAAATTTTCACAGATGATGTATTCCTGTTGGTATGGTTGGACTCCCATACAACAAACGTAATTTTTTGCTCCACATTAATAAAGGCAACAGGTAGACGCTTGAAATGGGGCTAAGGGGTACGGAACCCTTCGTGCGCGAGTCCAACTCGCTTTTGGTAAATTATTTAATAGATAGAGTGATTCAAGAAGAAGGTTTATATGTATAATACATCCATGCGAAGCCGGGGCAGGTCGCTAGTTACATTATAAAATATTAAACACTATGTTATAAGACTTATAAGGGTAGTTTCACTTGAACTTCCTGCAGTGCTCGCGGCTTGACCTTTGCCGAGGCTGCGCCGCCCACGCCACTTCATCGCTTTCACCCGCACTCGCATTCAATTAGCAGCCTGTGAGAAATGTTCCTCAGCTTGGTTAGCTATTCATAGGGTAGAGTTTTCACGGTAAGTAAGTTCGTATAGGCCGGGTGTCAGAGTTTTTAGGCCGCCTGAAGGCCTCTTTACGTGGCTAAACGGTTAAAACAATCGGGACCTACAATTTAACGTGTCATCCGAGCCACGGTAGCGCTCAGTTGGAAAATGCCACCCGCGATCACCCAAATAATGACCGTGCGGAACGTTGCTTAATTTCGTTTTCACGGTTATCACGATTTTCATCTTATGTTAAAAGTTCCAGCTTTCTAGGTCTGATTCTTTTTCAGTAAGAAAATTAGCGCGACTGTATTTTATTCTGATTTCTATTCAACGGAAAAACAAGAGTGCGTGAGCTTGACAGCAAAAACAACGTTGAAAGGGTCTTGTCTACTAACTCTGATTTTTGCACAAATAATAGGTACATTAAATAAAAGATATCACTTAGGTACTACTCTTAAAAAATGCCAAGTCGATGGTACTACTACACAACTATTGAATGATATTGTTAGAAAAATACGGTGGTCTTACAAACAAAAAAAATATTTTTCTACAAAGTACTACTAGTAAGCTTGCAATTCATTGAACAAATGAAGCAAACAATCATGCAGCTCATTTGTTTGCCATATGTTTACGTTTATGTTGATGCCTACAAGATGGTACAAAGTCTGAGCGTGAAATAAATAGAAGTGAAATAAATATCTTTTGGTTGAACGAAATATAACTACAAATGAAATCGAAAAATCAACAGTCCGAACAGCTCGTTGTGAGAGACCAAAGACTTGCACGAGAAGAAGTCCAAATCCATAGAATTATTATTCTATGTCCAAATCTAAATTTCCTTATTCAAACTGTTCAATTTTAAACTCGTGTTCGAGCGCTTCAATAAATGCGATCCAAAGTTCCTCGGACGAAGTTACACGAAATATTAGCTGGTAAACAAAAAGTGCATTTGCTACACACTCGCTCCAATTACTCGACCGAGCACTTGACATGGTTGCGAGCACTCGACCGAGCGGCATTCTGCATTGCTACGGCCTGCGACTGAGTAGAGAATAAACAGAGAAACTCGAGCCGCCTTTTCAAACATTAAGTAGGTAACTTTTTTTGAATATATTGTATATCTTACACACTGTCTCTGACCCCATACTAAGCAAAAATGTGATATGGCTGCCTGAAACTGTATACTACATGTCTACATATCTTTAAAAACATACTTACATAGATAATAACACACAGACACAGAGCAAACACCTATGTTCATCACAAAAATACTTGGCGGGAATCGAACCCACGCCTATTTAGTCCAGGAGTTAAGTTCACGAACCACTGGGTCACCGAGACAGTCAACTTACTTACTTCGTGTTTTGTCTTTTACAAGTAAAGAGTAATTATCAAAGAGAGAAAAAGATACAACACCATTTTTTTATGAGGTCCATGTTGTCACACACAGAGTTTGCGTTACAAAGTTCAAGACGTATCGCGTAGTGTCTGATATTTTACATTGCCAACCGAATAATGAACGAGGTATATATAATTTAGGCAGATGGTGCGTACACATGTAATAAAAACGAGACAGTAATGTACCAGCTGCATTTCTGTAGACATTCTACTGAGCGCTACTCCGCCATTATAACAGTGCACTCGCACTTGCAGCTGCATTCTGCGCTCCAAATCACAATGGTGTTTTACCCCGTTCTACCGTTTTACCCATTCTACCCTGTTTTACCCCGTTTTCTACGCATTTCGGAGCACAAAGAATGCCCCAATTGCAACAGGAACTCATTCAGCTGTTCACCGAAAACAAAGCGGCTATCGCGGCTGTCAATTGACTACATTAGAAAGAAAATGTGGAAAGTTTTTGAAGAAAGAAAGAAAATAATCGGCCAAGTACGAGTCGGACTCGCGCACGGAGGGTTCCGTACTGTATGGGAGCCCCCCTTCAATATTTATTTTATTTTAATTTTATTATTTATTACTGAAGTGAATATAAAACTGAATATTATGTGAAAATTTCAAGCATCTACCTTTTACCATTATTAATATAGAGCGAAAAACGGCTAAAAATCAGGTTTATTGTATGGGAGCCTTAATTATTAATTTTATTCTGTTTTTAGTACTTTGTTGTTATAGCGGCAACAGAAATACATAATCTGTGAAAATTTCAGCTTTCTAGCTATAACGGTTCACGAGAGACACAGCCTGGAGACAGACAGACGGACATTGGAGTCTTAGTAATAGGGTCCCGTTTTTACCCTTTGGGTACGGAACCCTAAAAAGGACTTAATTACTGTCGCCGTGTTTTTTTTATGATTTATATACAACTTAGATTTGTTCATGTAATGTGTAAACACAATTAGCGCTATTTATAGTTCATTGTTATTTCTAAAATTTATCAGTACACGATTTCTAAATATTTTCAAAAGCCTTTTATCATCTTCATGCCTTTATCTCACTAGGAAGGGCTGGAGATATCCGTTTATTTCGTCGCTTCGGTTTAGTTTTAATCATGTCAGCATAAACTCCCTTTTTACCGACTTCCTAAAAGGAAGAGGTAAGTACTATGTTCGTCTGTATGTATTTTTTTTGTGTATGTTAATCGCTATTTTCGCCAATTGTGAACCGATTTAAAAATTCTTTTTTATTTCGAATGGGTATACTCCCGAGGTGGTCCCTTTTAATTTTTTTCAAAATCGGCTGAGCCGTTTTTGATAAGTCAACAATAAAAATTAAGTGAGTTCGTATAGGCCGGGTGGCTAGCCCTGGTGTCAGAGTTTTTAGGCCGCCTTAAGGCCTCTGGCATGGCTTAATGGTAATAATGTCACATCAATCCGTGCAAACTTTTCGAATTCTGTACACGGTGAAAGTCAGTGGTTCCATTTTTTGCGAAAAATAATTATCTCGCATAATAAAATCTTTTTATTTTTTTATTTTTTTTTTATTCTATATAGGTTTGCGTTTGACTACATACTGCCTGATGTTGAGCAGATATGCGGTCTAGGATGTAGCACGCTTACCTAGAAGATACCTATTTACTCGGGATTTGAAGACACCCACGTCGTACTTTATTCATCATGTAAACTTTATTGTCTCCCACAGTATTTTTGTGAAAGTTCTTAAAGAACCCGTAATAAGCGACCGGCGGCCTTTTATGTCTAAAAATACATTATATTTACCAAATAAATTCATTACCTATTATATTTCCAGCTTAAATTAATGTAACATTTAAACATTTTAAACCTTAACTTACATTAGGTTTTATTTTACCTTAGAAATACAATACAACAATTTAATTTCAAACACAGGTCTGATTTAATTACCTACTTACGTAATCAACTCTAATTTATATTACATTCATGTTCAGTTTCAGGATTGTTTTAAAACCCATTCGCCTGAGCGTGGGCGTAAATTCCTAAACATTTATCCCGGGGGTTCCTAAACAGCGCGGTTTATCCCCTGAATAAATGATCGCTTCATGTCCGATGTCGGCTCGCGGGTAGGGTTGCCATGTGGAAAATTCTAAATCTGGTGAAAAAGTTCTGAGATTTCAGTATTTTCAAATAGAGAATTTGAATTAACTATCGGTGGCCTAAACGAGTCCCGCAGACAGCTACGGCTCGCCGCTGCGGCCTGTTCAACAATTGATCATAGATATTGTTTAACCATTTCGGCGTCTGTGGATTAGTGGATCTCTAGGCTGCGTCCGTTGTCTGCGAGACGCTGAAAGGTATAACTTTCGCCTTTCAGGCGCGAGGTGGGTGTTCAAACCCGATCTCGTACAAATGAGCTACATGTACTTGGAATTACACACCACTGGCTGTTTGGTGAAGGAAAATATCGTGAGCCAACCTGAACAAAAGATGTTTTCATACCACCTGCTCGAAAATGATCCATTATATGTCATAGAATCTCAATGTAAAACGAGTCATTATTATCTTAACACAATCTCGAGGGCTATGGCAGCTCAATAATGGTGTATGAAACTCCCTAGGGGTTAAAATGATTTAAATTTGGAACGTCTAATTCGTATTAAAATCTCTCAACTTAGAACATTTAAGGACATCGTAAAGAGGTTTCATTTTGCAAAATCAAATAAAACGTCTTTACATTGTACGGCAACTGGCATTGTAAGGTGGTTCTACTCGACTTCACAGAATAAAACCTCTTTGGTGCCCGTATCAGTTCGGTATTATTGAATAAAACCTCTTTGCAATGCCCGTGTTAGGCTATGATAATCGAGCTGGCCATGGTCTTAATTTATTTCATGTAGAATTTACATTCTCTTTTTTGTTATAAATTGTGTGCGATTCTATGAAAATTCGTAGGTGCATTCTAATTTGTTTTAATTGATTGTGAACAATATCGAATTGTCTAATGAGTACCTACTTACACTAAGTGAATTTATGACGTAAGTATTACTCATATTCTTGGGGTTATATTTTCTCGCAGGATGTATGAAAAGTAGAGTATGGACCTCTAGAACCAAGTTTGTCTTCGTCTTGGGCGACTTGAACCCCTCGCTTTACTCAGGACTCTAACTTAAAACACCCTCGCTGCGCTCGGGAGTTAACTATAGAGTCCCACGTTTCGCTCAGGGTCCAATTGTCGCCCGTGACATAATACACCACTTGGTTCTCTTGGTACATAATCTACTATTATTGTAATGTACAGAATGCCCTTAAAAATATGCCTATTGATTACTAGTAACACTGTAGACGTCCGTAGATGAAATTCGTAGATATGGTAACCCTACCTCTCCACGCGTGGGAGTGATGTGGGCAGAACATTCACGTATACCTCCAAATAAATAACTGGGAACCATCATACCGAATGAAACTTGACTGCTGCCAACTTTATGAATGCTGAGTAGGCTAACTTGTGACCAGAACTCGAGCAAAAATTTCAATGATGAATGAGTTAGTTCTATACGTTCACAGGTTATTATGTATTATCTGATGTATGGGTTTTGTTTCTGGACGGCATCCAATGAGAATGTATACTTACAACATGGAAACCCGTCTTGAAAAGACCGCGGGAAAATTCTGTATGTAAAACTGTAAACCGATTCTAGCAATCTTTACGTTCTATGGACCTGTCATAGGTGACTTGCTATTTGAAAAAGACTATAGTGAGGTTTCGACGTCAAGTGTCGGAGCGCGTGATGCGACACTCGACCTTTTCGAAAAGGGCCCGAGGCCGCGGATGTCGCGACCCGGGTGTATGCTCACTTGAAAGCTATTTTTGACCCCTTTGAAAAATGGAATTTGGTGATATTATATGTGAATTTTGGCTAAAAATTGCGTTAGTACTGTTTTTGACCTCTTGTCCCATGTGGAAGGGGATTAAGAACGACATAAGTTTGGAGCAGTTCTTACCTACCGTCCACCTCCTGAGACCACCTGGGTATATTTAGATCTGAATGTAGCTGTATATCTCCCAAATGAATAGCTTAAGTCGCTTTAGGGTTCCGTACCCAAAGAGTAAAAACGGTACCCTCTTACTAAGACTCCGCTGTTCGTTCGTCTGTCCATCTGTCTGTCACCAGGCTGTATCTCATGAACCCTGAAAGCTAGGAAGCTGAAATTTCACAGAAGATGTATTTCTGTTGCCGCTATAACAACAAATACTAAAAACAGAATAAAAAAATGTTTAAGGGGGTCCCATACAACAAACGTAATTTTTTTGCCGTTTGTTGCTCCATATTAATAATGGCAATAGGTAGACGCTTGAAATGGGGCTAAGGGGGTTCCCATAGGGTACAGAACCCATCGTGCGCGAGTCCAACTCGCACTTGGCCAATTTTCTTTTTAATTGTTTAATTGCTTCTTAAGTTAATATTCTTATTTCAAAAAAACAATTTGTCAATTTTCGATTTCCAGTTAACATATTTTTTTTAAATTGTAAAATATCTAGTTTTCGATTATTACCATTGTCTATAAGTAATACTAACAATGGATTGTGAAATCTGAACTTTTGAATTCGTGTTTAATTTTTCCTTGAAACGAAAGTCACAATTTCAGTCCTTTTCGGACTGAATATCTTCTTCCAAATATAACTGCTATCGACGTCTCAAAGATTGTTTGTACCAATACTACAGACTACAGAGAGCAGATTGTGACGACAACAAATTAGTAATCTGCATAGTTTACCTCCCAGGATGGCAGCTCCCAGACTGCAGCGTAATTAAACCCGCAATCTCCATATAAATGATGTAAAGTTCCTATTGTGTTCAATAAAGAGGTAGACTACTCCAGACGCTCTAACTCGTTCAACTGTCTAAGTATTTTCTCTATTCTCCGTCTTATAACGGATTGAATATATTGTTCAAGGGTGCAAGGAACTTGTTACAATCTTTCATTTAGTTTCACCTGTCCTGTTGTCTGTCGTTCTGTTCTTAAATCTTGCAAGTTATTTTGATCTACTTCCCGGTTACCGATTGAGCTGACATTTTGCATACATGTGTAAATCGCTTGACAATGCTTGACATGGTGCTGATCTGATGATGGGGCTGGAAGGTGGCCAAAGGAACTTAGCAATGAAACGACACATCCTCGTCGAGTTTGGGTTCATAAGATTATTTGAATGGTCTTGGCGAGTAGTTTGTATTTCAATGGTAACCAGGGTCTGATGATGGAGCTGAAAGGTGGTCATAGGAACTCTGTAATGAAACGACGCAACCCTATCGAGTTTTGGCTCGTTTGATTCGTCTTGGCGAGTAATTGTTCAGTGAAAGCTTGTTTTAAAAAAAAATATTTCAAATAAAATAGGTACTCTGAATCCTTACCAATTTTATAAATCTGAAAGTGTGTTACTTGGCTTATTGGTTGGTTCCTCTTTCACGCAGCATCGGATTGGCTTGATTTTTGCCTTGGACATACATAGTTTAAAAGACGGAAAGTGGAACAGGCTACTTTTTTAAGACGGAAAGTGGAACAGGCTACTTTTTTAAGACGGAAAGTGGAACAGGCTACTTTTTTAAGACGGAAAGTGGAACAGGCTACTTTTTTAAGACGGAAAGTGGAACAGGCTACTTTTTTAAGACGGAAAGTGGAACAGGCTACTTTTTTAAGACGGAAAGTGGAACAGGCTACTTTTTTAAGACGGAAAGTGGAACAGGCTACTTTTTTAAGACGGAAAGAGGAACAGGCTACTTTTTTAAGACGGAAAGAGGAACAGGCTACTTTTTTAAGACGGAAAGAGGAACAGGCTACTTTTTTAAGACGGAAAGAGGAACAGGCTACTTTTTTAAGACGGAAAGAGGAACAGGCTACTTTTTTAAGACGGAAAGAGGAACAGGCTACTTTTTTAAGACGGAAAGAGGAACAGGCTACTTTTTTAAGACGGAAAGAGGAACAGGCTACTTTTTTAAGACGGAAAGAGGAACAGGCTACTTTTTTAAGACGGAAAGAGGAACAGGCTACTTTTTTAAGACTGAAAGAGGAACAGGCTACTTTTTTAAGACGGAAAGAGGAACAGGCTACTTTTTTTCCCAAAAAAATAAAAGGTTCCAGAAAAAATCTAAATATCACGCTGGCAAGGCCGCGGCCAAAAGATAGTTTTCAACATATTCTGTTGGAAGTGCCCTATCCAGCGTGTTCTTGATGCCTCCATAAAGTTGTCTCTATTCGTCTTTTGGGTGGGGTACTACGCTACTCCTGTATTTCTTATAAGCTATTATTTCTGCATATATATTTCGCCCTCATCGGCCATGACTTCTGCGTGCTTTATGAACTACCTTCATTGCTGATTCGCTGTGCTGTTAACTTCGACTCGTTTGATCTCTACATTTTTGACCTATTAATTATGTATGTCTTAAATAGGGCAAGTGCCTTTATTAACTACAACATAATACACCACTACTTACTTAAGCTAAAACTACATAAACTACTACTACATAAAAAGCAATTAGATCATCCACAGACCCTTGAAGGTCTTATAAGTCTTGATATTCTAATGTTTGTCTTGATTTCATCATCGTGCAAGTTTAAGACGAACCTTACGGAAAATTTAATAGACTTCACAATTTCAATTTATCTTTCAAAGTCTTTAATTTGGAGGTCAAAAGGAAATGACCGCTTCAAAATGCAAATCCCTAATTTCGAAGATGGCCTCATGTTCTAGAGTGAATTTAAATTCAATTTTAATGCAATCTCTTAGTTGTCTGCTGTAGAAAGTGTCCTGAAGACCTCTTGACTTGGTTTTATTACTTTTGTATTCCTAACTGGAGCGACTGATTCGGTATTCAAAATTGCTTGAGTTAACACATTTAGAAACTGGCAGCTTTTGTCGTCGGTTCACGAGAGGAAATAATTGAATATCATTTTTTATTATTATTGGATATTTTTCATGACATTGTGAGTTTTAGACCGAATGACTATGATATGGTGTACCTACAAAAAACATTGTGTACAATTTAGCCACTATTTATACTAAGTACTACATTAAAAGCAATTAGATTATCCATAGTATAGACCCTTGAAGATCTAAGGCTAATTAAAATGCTTAAGCCCATTGCCAGTTGGAAGCGTGCCAATAGCATGCTGGCAGCATTGCCACGCTGAATAACATTAAGCCCGATTACAGAGGCGCCATCGTAATTATAAAAGCTAAATAGCATAGTTCTGTTTCTTTTTCACTTTAGGCATTCGATAGAGAAGACGCTTTATACGTTGCTATTAAATTTACGCTGGTGCCTCTGTAATCGGGCTTAATGTTTATTTAGCCATATCTTGACTAAAGACAGCAATGAAAGTCTTATAAGTTTCTCACAGACAACTGTAGCCTGAATAGAACCAATCACAGATCTTGATATAACAATTGCGACCGCTATGATTGGTTGAGCACCAGTTCGCAGCAGCAGGTTGTAGATGTCTGTGGGACGCTTTATGATTATAGATATTTTTATTTATATTTATTTAACTTTTCCATATATTCCTTGGACAAAACCACGTATTCAGTAAAATGTCTGCCTGCAAAGTCTCCATACTAAAAATATGCAACCATGGACCGTGAAATTAAACAAGCAACCTTCAAACGAGCTATTTTAATGCGGACTGTCGTAAATCTCGTGCACAGCCTGATACAACAGCCATTCCCTGAAGTGCTATAATTGTAACAATGGAGGCTCGTGATAAACTTATAAGTGCCGGGGATGCTGGTGAATATAAATAACTACAGTGGACGTACTCAGGACTGCCTCGGTGGCTCAGTGGTTAGTGACCCTGATACCTGGGTCAAAGAGACGAGGGTTCGATTCGCACCCGGGGCAAGCAATTGTGATGAACATAAGTGTTTGATATGTCTGAATGTTATTAGTTGTTATCTATATAAGTAGCACAAAGTCGAAACTTCGGTATTTAGGTAAGATAAACTTGCACGCGCGTCATGTTCTATAAACTTTTAGAGCGGCCGCGCTCCTGCGCCGGTTGCACAAGCAGCTGTGTCAGGTGACGCGGATGAAGAATCTTACGAGCATTTTTCTCAAAATCCCTATGCTGCCCTCCCCGCGCCGCTACTCACCCCGCGCTACAGTACCTATTTATAGGACTATACTACCATGCCCTAACAAAACACTTACCGTCTTACCACATAAATTTTACGCACGCTTTAGACAATGTTTAACAGTACAAATTGCACGGTTAAACAGTTTTAAAGCGCGTTTAAATATTTTGTGGTAAGGCGGTACAGTACTTTTTATATATTTCGAAGTTTTTGAGTCGTTCCCCCACCCCATACCCTTAATGCGTCCATTAGCGAATTACTGTGGTGAAGGCACTACACGAGTGTTTTGCCGGTCGTGGGCGGCAAGCCTTTCAAACTTCAATTGGCTTCATTCTGCTGCCTTGTTACTGGGCAGTGGGCACCACTTGTATTGTTATAAAAATAGGTAGCTACTATGTAAGATATTCTTAAAACAATGCCTTTGTTTCTAACAGTTATCTTTGCGATAAACATTTCAAAAATTGTCCCGTACGCACTGTTTGAGATAAACCTAGAGTGGAAAAGCACTATAAAATTTAAATAAATGAATGATTTTAAAATTTAAAAATCTGATATTGACGATATTTTATTTTCTGATGTAAGTAACTTAAATTAGCATTTTTTTGTTTATTTGGGGCTTTCAGCCCTCTCCTTAAAGCATCCATTGGATATATCTGTAAAGACGACATTCGACCTAGAAACTTTTGAAAAAACTACTCTACAGCCAAGCCTTCTGGTGGTTTAAAGCTATTACCAGGGTTAGCCACCCACTCTGTTGTTTATAAAATCTACATAGGTTGATCATAGGTTTTATCTTGCAAAAGTGCCTTTATTAACTACAACAAAATACAATACTACTTTATATGCTAAAATTACCTACACTACCACTACATAAAAAGCATTGGATCATCCACAGACCCTTGAAGGTCTAAAGATAATCCAAATGCTCAAGCCGACCTCCAGTTGGCAGCGTGCCCAGCTTGCTGGCTGCATTGCCACGCTGAATGGCAATGCTTATGGCAATGGTTGTCAACATATTAATGTTGATCCTAGTTTATATTATGTATCTATTGTTGTAATAGTACCATCAAGTTAATTAGTGTCTCTGTTGTTCGCAGACGTAACCAGCTAAGGTAGTCTTCCACTCGTCCCAAGACTGATCCTGTGATAGCCAGCGACACGGCTGCCAGACAATAACCGGCACGCGATATATGGAGAGCGAGCACACCTCTATAAGGACTATTTTATAAAGTAAGTTTTATTATAAAGTTAGTTTATTCTTCACTCGGTCAATACCGAGTGAAGAATAAACAAATAATAAGCATTATATTTAAAAAACCTTTTTTTACAAACAAGCTTTTACTGAACAAGTACTCGCCAAGACGAATCAAACGAGCCGAAACTCGATAGGGTTGCGTCATTTCATTACAGAGCTCCTATGACCACCTTCCAGCTCCATCATCAGAGCCTGGTTACCATTGAAAGACAAACTACTCGCCAAGACACAGATGAACCCAAACTCGATGAGGTTGTGTCGTTTCATTGCTAAGTTTCTTTGACCACCTTCCAGCTCCATTATCAGATCAGCGCCATGTCATCATAATATTGCGTTGTCACGCGATTTACACATGTATGTAAAATTTCAGCTCAATCGGTAACCGGGAAGTGGATCAAATTTAACTTGCAAGGTTTGATTACAGACCGACAGTCAGACAACGGGACAGGTGAAACTAAATTAAAGCTTATAAAAAAATAGGGGACATCTTACACACGGCATCTGACCCCAAACCAAGCAAAGCTTGTGATATGGTTGCCAGATATATGAGTCTTTGTCAGAGATATCAGTATACTACATTTAAATATTTTTAAATACATACTTTTATAGATAATATCTAGAATGGACGAAATTGGTCAAGAGCGAGTCGAGAGGCTTAAAAAAATAACTCTTATAATTTTTATTTAAATGGGCCTATTATTAACTTTAACAAAACACTACAAAACTTTGCTACTACTGCGCAAAAAGCAATTAGATTATCCACCGAACAAAAGCTCTACAGATAGTCCAAATAACTGTATGTCAAGATAACTTCTGGAAGGGTATTTCGGAGTGACAAGTTTGCTAATCTAACATCACTCTCAATTGGGAGCGTAGAATGCCATTCCACGAGAGGTTCCTCCGCAATGTGATGTGCGATGCTTCAAGAAAAATGTAAACAGGATCCTTACCCTGAAGAGTAGCTAAGGCACTGGTAATACATCCATAGCCACTATAGCCTTGCCACTTTATTCATCTATCCATCGATCCATCAGCCGTAAGACGCCCATTGCTAGACATAGGCCTATCCTATCTCCGATAAGATTGGTTTGAAGTAGCTTGCAGCCAGTGCGATTCCGTCACTTTATTACTTAACTAAATAAATATCAGGGGACATCTTACACGGCTTCTGACCTTTTATGTGGTTCGGCAGGTAGGGGTAGTCCATGCCCCACGCGGCGCCTGTCTCCGCCATGTCGGCCCCGCCGCGCCACCCGCACTTCTACACCGTTGAGGTCGGCGACACCCGCTTCACCATCCTCAAGCGCTACCAGAACCTCAAGCCCATCGGCTCCGGCGCCCAGGGCATCGTTTGGTAAGTGTCTAAACTTATACAAGACGCGTCTGTAATGCCTTGTTTGATTACGATCACCAACCCCACTTCTGCACCGTCGAGGTCGGCGACACCTGTTTCACCATCCTCGAGCGCTACCAGAACCTGAAGCCTATAGGCTTCCACGTCCAGGGCATCGCTTGGTAAGTCTGTCGTTAAAGAGTACCCTAAATAACACCACTGCGCCACACTTTCACTTGTTCATCGCCCAAGATGCTGACTCCAATCAAATATCTATTCTTGGATGCTATCAGATCATCAGGCCATCGGCTGTGACGGCCAGAGCATCATTTGGTGAGTACTTTTAGCTAAGGCTGATTTATATTAGATCGAGGCGGGCACGGGAAAAAATCATCCCTCACGGAATAAGCAACGTTGGAGTTTTTTGGCCATATTTATTTTGTACTTCGTCAAGAGTGTTGGTGATACTTGTCTTACCAAACTAGCCACGGCCAAATTTGGCCACGAGACGAGCCGCGGGCTACGGGCAGAAATACCTGCAAGTAATGCCCGCATACCCGCACTTCTACTGTCGGCGCGCGAGTTGAATGCAGAGCTCAGGAATGCGAATGTCTCCCCCCGCTATCCGCACGCCCAACCCGCCCAGGCGCGTGAGGTGGGGCGTGCGGATAGCGGGGGGAGATGCTCCCGCTCTTTACCTCAGACCCCGACTGCATTCAACTCGCGCGCTATCTGTACATCCTACATCGTCGAGATCGGCGATACCAAAACTTTCGATTTTGTAGAACATGCTAGTGAGACATCGCTATCAAATAACCATTTTATTTGGTTGGTAGAGGTAAGTTTCTGTATTTTAAACCTGTACACTATTTCCATACAACTCAAGTAATTCTGAGGACACATTTCCATACTGCACGATTCGGGTGTTCAGATATTTTATGGTGAATACTCTGTCTATAAAAATATTATATTCTCATTGTATATATGTCTACATGATGATAGCATGCAAATAATATGGTGCACCGTATTTTTAGTTTTTTTACGCACTTGTTTTCATTGTAGAGTAAGAGCCAGTTTTGCTATGACCTTAATTTTTGGCACGCACTCATTTTTTGCATGTGTATTTCACAGCCATACCACACTATACTCTCACTTGGTGATGCTTGTTTCTAGGGCTGCATCGAATCAGTGAAATGCTAGTTATGTTATTTTAGTGTACTTGTTTGAAATTATACAAATGAGTGGAATTGGAAATGCTAAAAATCTCGGCGTGTTGTCGTAAAAGGCTTAGCAGTGCATTTATGTAGAAAATAATTATGATCATCGATCACAGGATTGACAAGGCAAATCTAAGCGCCTAGCTACCTAATATAAGTGATATAATTTTGGGAATTCTTAGAATAACATGCATAGCAAAAATCTCTACTTTCTACGTTCGTCGCAGCTCTTTGAACAAGCCAAGAACACGCTTCCACAGACCACACCAATGTGATGTTTTCTCTTTATAGCTGATCGAGTAGTGCGTAGCCAGTAGAATGGTTGAGTTTTACTCTGTGGCCCTCGGCGACACGGTGTTCACTGTCCCCACGCGGTACACTGAGCTCGTGAGCCGGGGCGCCGGCGCGCAGGGGATGGTGTGGTAAGGACCCGCCGCCATTTTGTTCTCCCGGGAAATGGCGGCTTTGTTTTGCAAGATGGCGGATGCTTTGCTATGTTGCGCTTTTATGGACTAATTTTGTATAACTAATTCGATATTGATGTAGGATTTCTATTCTAGGTTATCTTCATCTTCCTATCCTGTTTTTAAAATTTATTCAGGAGTTTGCCCGATTTTTTAAATAATGCCTACGTTAAAACAGGTTTATCCAGAACTGGTTTACCGAGCCGAAAAGAGGTGGATTCAGACCATCATTAATAACAACTTTTACTATGGTCAATGAGGCCAACCAGGAATTGGAGAAAAAAAATTAGCTGTTTCATTTTGTTGATTTCGAGTTGCAATTTTGTTCCGAACAGCTGATTTATTTACTCGAATTCCACAATGGCCGCATAGTAAAAGTCGTTCATAATGATGGTCTTAATCGCCTCCTTTCGGCTTAGTACAGGGCAAGTAGATAACCCTGTATTAAACTTTAACGGTTATCTTGGTTGTTTGTAATTCACATGTTGCTGGCGTTAATGCGTTTAGCACGCATGATACTAATTTTGTGTATATCTAACATTTGCATCTCGAATATCGATGTCCATTTAGAAGTATTAAGTTTTTTTCATCTGCTAACAATAACAACTGTATTGGCCTACACGATAAATGCATATATTCAGTCGCTTACCTACCTAATAATGACGTATTGCATGGATCATTAACGATCTAAATTAAAGGTCTTGTCGTAATCAATTGTCATTGGTTTTAGCTTTCATCATGGTCAATAATAATTTATCATCGAAATTCGTCAACATTTAAGGCAGTTTTCCACCAAATACGAGATAACGATGCCGTGCTTATCGTGCGATGCTACAGAACAGTGTGACGTCAAATGTTCCTTTTCGCTCATCTACCTACTCATCTCTAGCACATACGCAGCCAAAGACCTAAGCACATCATTGGTTTGGTATTGATTCCGATATTTAGACCTCTGAAGCCTACCTCGCTCAATCTGCTACAGTAACTGAAATGAAAATATTTAAACACTCCTCCACATAATCGACTTCAGATTAATAAAAAAAAAAGATTTGTAGATGAACTTCGGTAAAGTAACGCATGATTCAAACGACAATACTTCAGTACTTCCATGCTTAGGGGTTGTAGACGGGATGATGACTATCTAAAATAAAAACTTGGAAGATTCGAATAGAAACATAATATTTATTCTTGCCAAAGTTACACAAGAAGAAAAATCAAAATGTAGGCAACGCGCTACGTACCTACGCGTGGAAGAGCGCAGCGATGACTGATTTAGCAATTTAGGGTTCGCAAATTAGTCTCCGCGCGTAACTTTGACAATCGAAACCTTAAATCTCACACAATTTTTTGCAGTCGATTAAGACCAGCGCGCGCGCGTCGTTTACACTCTAAAACAGGGCTGACAAACGTTCAAAAACACTTATTACCTCCCGCAGGCACATAATGTTTGTTTATTTTGTTGCAGCGCCGCGTACGACACCGTCACCCAGCAGAATGTGGCCATCAAGAAGCTATCGCGGCCGTTCCAGAACGTCACGCACGCCAAACGAGCGTATCGCGAGTTCAAACTCATGAAACTCGTCAATCACAAAAATGTAAGTTCAATTTTGCGCTACGTCATTTGCGTTACTTTATTATACCTCTGCAAAATGAGCGACTAGCTCTGGCTTCGCAGGGAGACTTACATAGTATAAAATAAAGTCGCTTCCCGCTGTCTGTCCCTATGTATGCTTAAAATTTGAATTTGAATTGATATCTTTAAAACTACGCGACGGATTTTGATGCGGTTTTTTTTAATAGATAGAGTGATTCAAGGGGAAGGTTTATATGTATAATATACAAGTACCTGTGCGATGCCGGGGCGGGTCGCTAGTAATATTATAAATCCGAAAGTGTTTTGTTGGTTTATTTGTTTGATACGGGATCTACTTACTTGATTTTTTTGATATAGTTTAGAGATCAATGTGTCATAGCCTACGTTATATCCTGGGAAAAATTAAAGGATTCAGTGAGAATCCGCTGGAAAAACTAGTTGTATCTATTAAAACTCCGGAAGAAGTATTGTTTAAGATAGAGACACTGCAGAGTTAAAAAACCCGCAGCCTGCTGGATGTCGTAGGTGACATAAAACAAACAATGTCTTACATAGTTGCATCTTGGATAAATTGACTAAAATTACCGTTTTTTTTTAATTTTGCATTAGGTGCACTCTACAGACTCCGGGGTCTGTAGCTTTTGTTAATATTTTTGACCGATGAAACGGAGGAGGTACTCAATTCGACATTCGACGCGTATATTTGTTTGTTTTTATGTATAACCACGCATAACTTTTTACATAGTAGTGCGACACCTCTTAGACTTAGACTTCTTAATTGGTCCCATTCAAATTTTATCGAAATCGGCAGAGCCATTTTTGATAAATCAACAATAATATGATAAATGCTACATGGATCCGTGAAATATTCACGAATTCTGTACAAAGTTAAAGTCGGTCATGTCATTTTTAACCGACTTCATCGGTATATTCATCGATAATTTCGCCTATTGTGAACCGAATCGAAAAATTCTTTTTTAGTTTGAAAGGGTATACTCCCGAGGTGGTCCACTTAAAATTTTACAGAAATCTGCTGAGCCGTTTTTGATGAATCAACAATAATGTAAATAATTCGAGCGAAATATTCGAATTTTGTACACGATGGAAGGCGGTTTTGCCATTTTTGCGAAAAATAATTATTGCGAATAATAATTATTTCGTTTCATGATGTTGGTTATTGTTCGGATGAACTTTGCGTAATAATGTTCGTGTCGTACGAGTCATACTCATGTGGTACGCATCTCAATTTGGCCAGTCCCGTTACAGTTCTAATGGCACCCAACGTGGTACAGGCTGAATTATACAAGTCGGCGGATGTGAAGTTAGCTACAATCTGCGCAATATCCAATCCTGACTGAAGGTCACCGTTGACTGAGTTTCGCGCAGCTTGTAGCTAACTTCACATCCGCCGACGTGTATGATTCGGCATATATGAATAAATAAATAAATATTAGGGGACATCTTACACACGGTCTCTGACCCCAAACTAAGCATAGCTTGTGATATGGCTGCCAGAGACTGATATACTACTTATACATATTTCTAAATACATCCTTATATAGATAGTAACTAAATTACACCCAGACACAGAGCAAACACCTATGTTCATCACATAATTACTTGCCCTGGGTGGGGATCGAACCCACGCCTCTGACCCAGAAGTCAGGGTCACTAACCACTGAGCCACCGAGGCAGTCATTATATATCCATCATTTTATCTCGGCAAGCTGTAATTTATTGCAAAGTCAACTTAGATGCTAACAGATGGCGCGAACTTTTAACGCGAATTTTTAACAAAGTTAAATTGAAACTTTATCACGAGCTCTGAGTTAGAATTGGGAAGTCGAACAAGTAATTTCTTATTTATTTCGAAGTTAGATTTTAATCTTAAAGGACGACATTTCTATCATGGATGTTTAATTGTTTTGTTTGTAATTCCAAGTAGCTCTAAATAATGATTTCATTATTTTTTGTCAAATTATTGTTTCTCAATTTGTGACACAGGTTTTACAAATGAATTCAAAGGAGATATTGCAAATATGCATAGAAATTGGGCCAATAAAGGGTACAGTATTTCATAATTTGCTTTGTTTCTTTCGGAAAATGATTTTCCCGTTATTTTTTACAATAACAGTGTCCATTAAAAGTAATTTCGTGTATTCGGGTATTAAGGTTACATGTGACCAAAATGACAGTAATTCAATGACTGAATAAAAATCAAATTGGAAATTGTGAAATTACTCATAAATGAAGCATTTGATGCGGTTGTTTTACTCTGCGGATTTATTTATCATGGTTTAACGGATTTTTTGAGCTACTGTACTCAGAGCAGAGCCCATTTTGCATTATCTTCTTTCAATGTTAAAGTCGTTGAAATTAAAATGAAGGTATTCATATACTGGCTTACCGTAGGACAAAGGCCGAATCAAACTTAATGACGCCTGTGAAGTTAGCTACAACCTTCGCAATTCCCCAACCCTTTCCGCCGCTGACATATAAATTTGCTGTTAGACAAGGACTCACCTCTTGTTCATAGGTGCCATTAAATTTGATCCAGATTATACCAGCCTTTATAACTCACTACGCCAATGCCTTTGAATTTTACATTATTTTTTTTACTGAATATTACACTCCAAGAACTCCAGGGTCTGTGCTTTTTAAGATTTAAATTTTTTTTTTAATTACATTTGAACAATATTGCTTATAACTAAAGGCTTTACAAGAGGACACCAAAATAAATCTAAATCTAATTTTCTTTCTCTTTAAATACGATTTTAATTATTTATTTATTATTTCCTAAATAACTACTTATACCGCTCAGGGCCTCCATCACCGCCGCGTTCCGGTCTTTAATGGCCATCTTTAAATTATAGTCTACGATGACCTTAGGTGACGCAGTAGTTGCACGCCGCACAAAGCGGCTGATGGCGTCTTCCTCGTTGTCGGCGAAGTATGTGAAGGACCTGGTGTGCCGTATAATAATAATATGCTGTATAATCATTTTAGTATAAAACATTGACATGAGAAGTGAACTACGGCTTCACGTAAACGTAATCATAGAGTATAATCCGACCTCTTAACTTATTCATCGCCTGCGCGGTACAGGGGCGCCGGGGGAGACGACAAAGGGGACTAAGACAGGTGCGGGCGCCGGAGACTCACCGCCCGCACCTGTCTCAGTCCCTCTAGTAGACTGGATTTTTAAAAAGATAAAAGTAAAAGACAAAGGCTAAGAGAGCTGTCAAAATTCATTTAAAATTAACCCCAGTATATGTATTTCTAAATTCTTACTCCTGATACCTTTAGCTGTGACCTTTAGTGATTGTTTTGAGGTTCTACGTTATAGTTTTTATTTCAGTTTGTGTCCTATTTCCTGTGTTTTGTTTTCGTTAAATAATAATGAATAAATAATCATAAATATTAGAGGACATCTTACACACGGTCTCTGACCCCAAACTAAGCAAAGCTTGTGATATGGCTGCCAGAGACTGTTATACTACATAGACATATTTTTAAAAACATACTTATATAGATAGTACCTAATAACACCCAGACACAGAGCAAACACCTATGTTCATCACATAAATGTTTGCCCTGGGTAGAGATCGAACCCACGCCTCTTTGATCCAGAAGTCATGGTCACTAACCACTGAGCCACTGAGGCAGTCATGAAATGAATGATACGTCTATTTTCTATTGTTACGCTTTGATTATTATTTTGTGAGATATATTTAAATGATGTTATTTGTTTATATTTCAATAAACAATTAAACGCTGACTTGTTTCCAGATAATCGGTCTGCTGAACGCGTTCACGCCGCAGCGCTGCCTGGAGGAGTTCCAGGACGTGTACCTGGTGATGGAGCTGATGGACGCCAACCTCTGCCACGTCATCCAGATGGACCTCGACCACGAGCGCATGAGCTACCTGCTCTACCAGATGCTCTGCGGGATCAAACACTTGCATCTTGCGGGCATCATTCACCGGGTGAGTAACACCACGTCATTAAGAATAAGAATAATTTATTTCGTGACCATAATGTTGTTCCTTAAGGTAAAGTTACTTAAATAAACTAGATTATTTATTACATAAGATATTTAAATACATGCATTACTTAAAATTAATTATCAATTAAATGAAATATAAAATCGAATTGTATTAGGTACATATTTTAGGGTTAATTATAAAATTCATCAAATAGGGTAAGTTATAAATTATAAAAGTATTTATATTTAAGCAAACATTTTATATTTAAGTCATTAAGATTTTAGATAAACTTCGATCAGTAGTGTATGTTACTTGTTTTGGGACCAGGGATGATGTTAGAGACTCCCCAGGTCCCTTTTTCTATTTCTATGATTAGTGGCCAGAAACAGTGGCCTAATTTGAATGAAATGGTGAAATAATACAGCAGAAAAATATTGCTAAGTATTCCCGCCGTTTTGAAAAAAAGTTATATCTAAGTGATGGGTCATGCACTGCTTGTATTTTAAACTAAAACTAGTGTTGTGCCAAAGAATATATAATAATTAGTTGTGCCCCTGTCTCATCACAGACTATAAAATAGTCGAATTATGGGTGCGTTTACAAAACGCTACACCGTTATACTAAGATGTTCTGCGGCATTAAGCACTTGCATCTAGAGGGCATTCACTGGGTAAGGGATACAAATCATGGTCGAGATATCAAAATTATTTTTATCTACTTGACTTGGATAAACCTCGAGTATGATTATATACGCTCTGCCAGATAATAATCATAATCATAATCAAATTTATTAATAACGCCAAGTTACAAGTCAAATGATGTACACTTCAAATATGTGTCATAATCACAAATTATAAATTATACGAATTATAAATTCATAATATTATCTAAATAATAATGTTACAGAGGCAACAATAATCCACATAAATAATCTTAGAAAAATAATCTAGTTTAAATTAATTAAGTAATTAATTTCTGGTAATTTCATAAATTCAGATATGTCATAAAATAAATGTTGTAGAAGCCATGTCTTTAATTTATTTTTAAACACAGCGACGGAAGATGCGTCATGCACGGGAGCAGGTAATCTGTTATAGACAGCAGGGCCACAAATATATACCGATTTTTCTGACCTGACTAGCCTGTGCCTCGGCGTTGCGAGCAGATCTTTCCTACGATTACTTCTCAGATTCAGCCTGGTGTACTCGCCTCGTGATTCAAACAAATCTAAATTTTTATGTGTGAACAAGGCAATTAGTAAAATAAGCTCACATGGCAGAGGCAAAATGCGGAGCTCTCTAAAGAGCTCAACGCAAGAGACGTCGTCACGTACCCCAAAAATGGCACGTACAGCACGCTTCTGCATTATAAAAACTCGCTTCCAATCGGCAGCGCGACCCCACAACTCCAACCCATAGGTGACGTTACTATGGACGGTGGCGAAGTAGCAGGAGCGCACGACTTCGCGAGAGGCGGTGCTCGCGAGCCGCCGGAGAGCGAAGCACGAGCGGCCCAGCTTCCCGCACAGCTCGTTAATGTGCGTCTCCCACGTCAGCGCACCGTCCATGTGAAAGCCTAACAGTTTTGTGCTTTTTACTTGTTGGAGTGTGGTGCTACCAATCGCCACCGAGTAAGATTTTGTAGGCTTACCATTGAGGTTGAAAGACATAAAACAGGTTTTCTCCGTGTTTAACGCCAATCCATTTGCCCTGAACCATTTTTCAAGGCTGTTCGCGACTGAGTTGAGCTTTATACTCTGCAGTATCAATCACTTGATGTGCATCTCATAAGAATGATACCCCGGTCGTGCAATGATCTTGATTTTAAATAGGCATCCAGTTCCAGCGTTATCTTATCTTATATGAGCTATCTGCTGTGCGAAATTATCTGCAATATCAATTATTAGGCTTGCAGTTACTAAGATTATTCACCTAATAACATGATAAAGTTTGGTAACAGATGGCTAGCTTATAAAAGTATAGTACACAGCGGCATAACAAAAGTAACCTCGAAACCTTTCATCAATGTCCAACACAGTTTGGCTCGCAATGCGGTCACAGTTGCGTACTTATGGTGTTTTCAGCCACAACCGCAAATAACGAACGCTGATGCTATTTGTAAATATGTAAGGCCAACATCGTTGTTGTCTGCAGGATCTGAAGCCGTCGAACATCGTGGTGAAGAGTGACTGCACGCTGAAGATCCTGGACTTCGGACTCGCGCGCACCGCCGGCACCACCTTCATGATGACTCCTTACGTCGTCACCCGCTACTACCGCGCCCCTGAGGTAAATACCTCTTCTTCACGCTTACACTTCTCTAGCGTTTAAATAATATCTTTGAAATTCTGAAACGTCATCTGGTATACCAAATGCTTTATTTTTTCTTTGTTTGTCAGGTGATCCTCGGCATGGGCTACACAGAGAACGTGGACATCTGGTCGGTGGGCTGCATCATGGGCGAGATGATCCGTGGCGGAGTACTGTTCCCTGGTACTGACCACATCGACCAGTGGAACAAGATTATTGGTATGTCGATTATTTATGTTACACGTACAAGGTACCAGGGCGACATGACATCTGATAGGTGGGCTACATCATGGGCGAGATGATCCGCGGCGGAGTACTGTTCCCTGGTACTGACCACATCGACCAGTGGAACAAGATTATTGGTATGTCGATTATTTATGTTACACGTACAAGGTACCAGGGCGACATGACATTTGATAGGTGGGCTACATCATGGGCGAGATGATCCGCGGCGGAGTACTGTTCCCTGGTACTGACCACATCGACCAGTGGAACAAGATTATTGGTATGTCGATTATTTATGTTACACGTACAAGGTACCAGGGCGAAATGACATCTGATAGGTGGGCTACATCATGGGCGAGATGATCCGCGGCGGAGTACTGTTCCCGGACACCGACCACATCGACCAGTGGAACAAGATCATTGGATTATTTATGTTACACGTACGGGGTACCAGGGAGGTATGACATCTGGTTGGTGGGTCGCATCATGGGCAAGTTGATTCGTAACAACGACCACATCGACAAACAAACAAACATGATGATTCGTGGCACCGATCACGTTGACCAGAGGAACTGGATCATTGGTATACCTCTTTTATTATTGTCTATCCATGAATAAAGTTAGCAGTCAGCTTCTGAAACTGTCTCTATCTAATCGCACGTTGTCGTTTTCTATTTTGCAGAGCAACTGGGCACTCCATCGGCGGCATTCATGGCGCGACTGCAGCCCACGGTTCGCAACTACGTGGAGAACCGGCCGCGCTACTCGGGCTACAGCTTCGAGCGCCTCTTCCCAGACATACTGTTCCCCAGCGACAGCAACGAACACAACCGACTCAAGGTATACTACAACCGACTCAAGGTATACTACAACCGACTCAAGGTATACCACAACCGACTCAAGGTACTCGTATACTACAACCAACTCAAGGTACTCGTATACTACAACCGACTCAAGGTACTCGTATACTACAACCGACTCAAGGTATACCACAACCGAGTCAAGGTATACTACAACCGACTCAAGGTATACCACAACCGACTCAAGGTACTCGTATACTACAACCGACTCAAGGTACTCGTTTACTACAACCGACTCAAGGTATACCACAACCGGGTCAAGGTATACTACAACCGACTCAAGGTATACTACAACCAACTCAAAGTATACTACAACCGTCTCAAGGTATACTACAACAGACTCAAGGTATTGCACTACAACCGACTTGAGAAATACTACAACCGACTTAAGGTATGCTAAAACTAACTCAAGGTATTATACTACAACCGACTCGAGGAATACTACAACCGACTCAATGTATACAACAAAACAAATACAGCCTAGGTTCTATACCAACGATCACCGCGGCATCTTTTGCTCAAGAAGCGCTGGTCTTGGTCCGTGGATCCGTGGGAGCAGATACCTTACATTGTTTTCAAAAATCTTTCTGAGCGTCTGGTGGACGCGACATGGAACCAAAATGCTGGCGTTTATTTAGCTCAACGTAAGCACTAACCATTGAGCATGGGTAATATTGCCAACATACTGGGCACGGTGCCAACTGGAGGTGGGCTTGAGCATTTGGAATATTAACCCATTCACCGCCGAGCCCGTCCATCGGCGGGCATTTTTTTTAACTCTTACGCCGAGACTGCCCATGGGCGGTTGATTTTAAACTGTAATAATAACTGCGGCATCTAGGTAATGTCGTTACTTTTCAGAAAGGCAGTGAATGGGTTAATCTTTAGACCCCCAAAGGTCTGTGAATAATCCAACTGCGTATTATTTAGTAGTAAGTGTGTAGTTTTTAGGTACTTGCCCGTTCAGAAAAAAAAAATCTGTAAAGCCGGTTTACGTATGATAATTTTACGTGATAACGTCTTAAGAAAACATTGTTGAATCAACAACTGAAACAAGCCGAACGCTTAGGCCTTGGGTGTTTTAGGGCTTCGGTCTTAGTGTTTTTTTATTTATTTAACCTGTACTGTTCCACTGCTGGGCAAAGCTCTCCCTCAATTCCTTCCATTCCTTTCTGTTATCTCCGTCCAATCTTTTTAAACCTCTCCATTTCGTCGCGCCACGTTGGAGGACGGCCTCGGGGTTGACTGGACAGAGAAACCCACTCCGTTGAGACCTTTTCCCATCTGTCTGGGTAGGCACATACGACTCACGTGTCCCGCCCACTCCCATTTGAGCTTTGCAGATTTCAGTCCGAATGCTTAGGTGTTTAATTTGCTAAACTTTAAAAATAAGGCTTACATTATTGTGGTGTTATGTTCCAGGCGTCGCAGGCGCGGGATCTGCTGTCCCGCATGCTGGTGATCGACCCGGAGCGACGCATCTCCGTGGACGAGGCGCTGCTGCATCCCTACATCAACGTCTGGTACGACGAGGGCGAAGTCAACGCGGTCAGTACCTCTATGGAATATTCTTTACGGATACCACCAGCCTGGGGAGACCGCTGGAGTCCCCGCCAACCCTAGTCAGCGGTATACCCACTAAAAAACCTGGGGTGTTTCCGCCACTGCGCCGTGTGTCGGGACTACGGACACGATTCCGCACTCCTCTGCGGCCTGACAACGTTGTCCGTACCCGGACCCTCCTCGGGGACCTTCAGGTCTATCAAAGAAGATATAATAATACTACGTAAATGACGGTCACTTGTTACCCCCCACCCGTTTGAGTCTTCCTCACTTCCACCCGTACCTACTAATGTAACACGGGGATGATTTAAGGCTGATGATGATGATTTATTATTTTATTTTATTTATTCACACACTTTGGTAAGTGTGTATTTTATGTACATTTGCCGCCCCCCAAAATATGCCGCTCTAGGCTTCAGCCTATTCAGCCTGCTAGTAAATCCGCCACTATTCAAGATTCAAGACCCACTTCGCAGAAATTATAAAATATAATAATTCAACTTTTTCTGTGAGCAGAAATGCAGTCAACACTGATTGCATTGCACACACATGCATGCAGTCTTAAAAAATGCTGTCGATATGCTGAACCACATGTTTTACAGAAAGCTTTAATGTGCTCTACCTCTTTCGCCCTAACTTCGAGTCACATGAGAGCTCGTGTGCGTGTCGCATCTCGGCTCTCATCCCTAGGAGTCAGTGCATAGCATTCATTCACGCGTCCACCCGCGCCGATGACGCCGCGATTTGTAAGACTGCCTCTGAGTGTAGAGTGAATGGTTATTGTTGTCATGTTCGCAGCCGGCGCCCGCGTCGTACGACCACTCGGTGGACGAGCGCGAGCACACGGTGGAGCAGTGGAAGCAGCTCATCTACCAGGAGGTGGTGGAGTACCTGGCGCCGCCCGCGCCCGCGCCTGCCGCCCTGCAGCACCCGCCCGACCTGCCGCCCCCCGCGCTCGCCACATAGGCACGTACGCACACATACCTACACACACACACACACACCTACACACATACCTACACACACACACACACACATACACACACACACACACAAACACGTTGTTCAAGTGTCACTTGTTTCAAGTTACGTCGTTAATAACTTAGCAGTTTCTATGCGTTTTTGACACCATCTTACCATCAGATTAAAGCATAGATTTTAGAGATACAAAGAGGCGCCCACAACTTCTCGTGTCTATGAAAGTTGACGTTATGTCACACACACCTTCTTCCTAATTTGTTCTACCTTGTTCTTGAGGGGTTAGTCTAGGTTTACAAGTAAATCGTAAATTGAAACCACAGCTGTTTCCGTATGGCTCAATACATTTCTGAACAGCGCCCCTGGCGGAAACGAGGAAGAACTAGCAATGTATGGAGCCACACGCGAACGCTAAAGTTTAACTAAACTACGCATAACGTAGACTAAGGGCTCTGAGCAAAGACAAATGGGTTAAAGCAGTATTTTAAGTAAATAAATGTCCACAGGTGTCAGCCGAGCTAACCGCCGAAATATAATCCAATACGACACGCGGATTGGACTAGAGGCGCCTGGCCGCGGCGCGCGGCTAGGCCTGCTCGGCGGCAGCGAACTGACTACACTTGTATATATTTATCGTGAAATGTTACGTGCAATACTCGGAAACAAGTGCAAAGTAATTATAAATTTTGAGTCGTTCATTTTCTTGTCACGAGTTCGAATGTCAGAGACTATGGTAAAGAATAAAGGTAGCAGCATTTTGACGGATACCCGTAGTACGTAGTATAAACGACGTGTAGTCTGTTTTTGACAGTTCGAAATGTAAACAAATATGGCGGATCGACGACCATAAACGGGATTTTTACAATCGATTATCCAAGAACGAATGGTAATTGTTTTTTACTGTCAATAAACAGTTACTATGACAGAGCTGTTTGATTAATTCTACTATAGTACCATAGTACCTGTGTACTTATAATATGTACTTACCTACTACTTAGCGCTCATACGTAGTTTAACAAGGTGAACACCTTGTCAAACTACGTCATCGGTTAGCGATCATCGAAGCTAAGCAACGTTCAGCACGGTCAGTCTTCGGATGGGTGACCGCGGGTGGCATTTACAAAAGAGCGGTACCGTGGCTCGGATGGCACGTTAAATTAGGCCCCGGTTAATTTAACCGTTTAGCCATGTTCTAGACCTTTAGGCGACTTTAAAACTGACAAGAAGTCTAACCCGACTTATACGATCTTACTAATACATTTTTTACCTCCATGAACTTGAGATTGACAGTCAATCCGCCATTTTTGTTTCCACATTTGAACTGCTGACATAAACAGACTAAAACATAGTTATGTACCGATTTGTTTGTATCATTTCGGAACGTTATCATCAAGTCTATTGTAGTATCTTCCCGTTTCTTATGATAAAACATAGTTTGTAAGTTATGATTATTTAATTTTACAAATAAATTAACGCTTGTTATTTTTAAACGCGATTTGAACACATTATCATACCACTACACGGGACTTATCGCGCAATAAAACTTGAGATATGAGCTAATTAAGTACATCTTTTTTTTCTCCTCCCGACGTTTCGACCAAGTTACATTGGTCGTGGTCACGGGCAGACTAAATGCGACGCCGTATCACTCAAATTGAAATTGTCACCGCGACACACCACACTGACAGTGTCTGTAAAGGTCTTAATGCCTACACCACGCAGTTTGCACTTGTTGACTACAGGATTCCACGACACTGATAGTTTGAAACCATCCTCTCGGTTAAAATTACGATGTTTTTTAATTTCTACGGCCTCACGAACTATTCTTGAGAAATAGTGACGATCAGTAGAGAGAACTTTCAGGTCGTGGAGCTCGATCTAACGACCAGTTCCTCCGTCAAGCAAATGCTCGGCTATGGCAGACTTCTCTGCGGTTTTTGACCGCTGCGATGTGTTCTTTGCGCGATAAGTCCCGTGTAGTGGTATGATAATAAATTAATGCTTTAGTCTCCACTGTTTGGAATCGGTTCCTATACAACGCCCGCCCCGTTTCGCCCGACTTGATTGGTTTGCATTAAGGAGTGCCTTTTGCGAATTGCTAATAAAAGTTGGTGATTTACAGTTCAAGGACTGACTTTCATGTTTCAATATTTTTGTACAAAATGTCGTGTTTAGTGGACGATCGCCCCGAGTGGCACGCAATATTTTTATCTAAAGAATTTTATTTTATTGAATGAAATGATAATAATTATTATCTGTAATAGTATTGAGCTTACATGTTATCGTCTTTTTAAATTTTTTTTCTATTATAATGTGCAATCTTTGTGTATAAAAATATTTTAATCTTGTGATCACTGTAGTCACTGTTGCAAATTTTACCAATTCCAATTTGCCACTATTAATAGGCTGAATTTTATGTGGTAGTAGATAATGACTAAAAAATAAGTTCAAAATTAAACTGTAATTTTGAGCTTATAGTTTTATGTTATTATAAAACTATCAAATAGAATAATGCCCTGTTGGCCAAGTATAATACGAACACTTTGAATAAAAAACATAAGTCGTAACGTGACATCCTTGTTTATTTTTTCGGACATCCATCCATCAGCCGTAGGGCGTACTGCTGCTGGACATAGGCCTCCCCCATGGATTTCCAATAAGGCCGGTTGGAAGCGGCCTACATCCAGCGCGTTCCTGCGATCTTTATTATATCGTCAGTCCACCTAGTCGGTGGACGTTCTACGCTGCGCTTGCTGGTCCGTGGTCTCCATTCGAGAACTTTACGGCCCCATCGGCCATCCGTTCTTCGAACTATGTGCCCTGCCCATTGCCACTTTAATTTGCTAATCCGCTGGGCTATGTCGGTTTTTTTATAACTTTTATCGGACGGATTCATTCAATTTTCGGATTACCCTTATGTTTACTCACACAAGTTACACTTATTTTCAAAGTTTTCGGTAAATACTTGGCTTACAATTGAATTTCAAAAAAAAAATGTATGCAGTGCCATTTATACCATTCGCCATAGGTAGGAACAATACTTGTCCACAACTAAATCTTGCGCGTGTTACTGAATTTGCAATGAGTGAGTGAATGTTAAATAAATTATGAATTTATTTTGCTAGCAACATCGTCAAATAGTTGGGGTTTTGTGATGTTCATAGTTTCTCGTAAGTAGGTCCTAGTTATGTTGTTGATAATAATGTATTAAATACCGTATGGTAGTAGTTCAGTAAGTACATTTTTACCTAAGTAGTCACTCTTAGGTCTCCTCACACGTGCATAGAGAACCAAAATACGTAAGTAAAAAGTTCTCGGCAATTTCATAACCATTTAGTTTAAAGAACTGGTCACTTAAAACTGGTATTAGTTAAGGTTTTTTTAATAAATACATTTTTAGTGCGGAACAGCAATAATAATTAATAGTTTTTAATTTTATTTATAATGTAATAGCTAAGCTATACCCAGTTGGCTCAGTTTTAACTTGTGAAATTGTTTTGTATATTAAAATTAGACCAGCATAACGTGTGAGGAGAGTAGGCTATTGTTTGAAACCTTAATATAATGTAAATTTAAGGATAAATGACGATAGTCGTGTCGGATGTTTCATTCAGAATATAGCACAATTTGTTAGCTATAGAATAAAAACTGGATTGTATACAAGTGTCAGGTTCGCAGATCATACTTGTACCTATTTACGCCATTTTAAAATAATAACGAGAGCAATAATACATCCTCTTTATAATTCGTTGTATGGCGATCAAACCCTAGTGTTTTTTTTTCTTATTTTGGCTCAACATATCATGGACTATGAAGTAGTTGTCACTCGGACACCAACGCTATTGTTTGATCGCGCTATCTTGTGTTGTCGATTTACTTTTGTTCCATAATTCATTCGTCAAAGAAGACGTGACGCCAAAATCTTGATTTTTGTATCGTACCCTATGAAATGTATCAAGTACCAAATGCATCAAGCGCGTAAAGCTTTTAATGGAGTGAAATACGTCATTTAAAAGCGCTGCCGAAACTTGGCAGAAGTAAAACAAAGTTATGTATCTATTGTAGGTACCTCTTAGTTATCTATACAGGGTTATTCCTAATCAATTAGCATCCTTTTAGGTGCTTATTCTGTACATCAAAACTAACAACTTTTGTTCTGCGACTTTAGTCTAGACTCAAAAAAAAAAATTAGCGGTTCCATACATTTTGTCGCGGGTGAACGATATTTATAATATGTTACTTTTGGGTTATGTTTAAGTACAGGCCTTTAGCATAAATTCTATCGACGAAACTATCGTTGCGTATTTGACGGCAAGATTTGAATGATAGAACAAGGCCCTCCATAGAGTGTAAATGTAAACCTATCTATCGAATATGCTACGAAAGTTTCTGTGATAGACGTGCTTGGTATACTTTTCTATACACAATAAGCCCGATTACAGAGGCGCCATCGTAATTATATTAGCTAAATAGCATAGTTGAATGAATGAACTCTTTATTGTTGACACTAAAATACAATACAGAAGAATTATACAGAAAGGAAAAAAGAAGCGACTTAAAACTAGTTCTGTTTCTTTTTCACTTTAGGCATAGATAGAGAGAACGCATTTTACGTTGCCATTAAATTTACGCTGGCGCCTCTGTAATCGGGCTTATTGTATCTATATACCATAACTTTAAGATCTTTTTATCATTTCAGTTGGTAGATATTATGAAAAACACGACCTAGGTAAATATGCTTAAACATATATTGTACAATATATTGGCAAAGGTCACGGTGTAAATTGTAAATATTATCAAGTTGTAATGCAATTATGGAGCAAAAAGTGAATACAACGGTAGGACATCCTGTTAATCACTATAGTAAATAAAGAGAATCACAACTGTACGTCCAAAATGTCCATTTATATGTTAAAATGTACCTAATACAAATTACAATAATGTAATCTTTAGAACGTATTTTAGGAGTTGGTAAACAAGGTGTTGAGCAAGAAGTATATACTCAATTTCTATATACTTCTTGGTGGTGAGATAGTCACTATGTTGGGGACAGTTTAGTCACGCAAGTAGCGTGTCGTGCGGTTACGTTGAATTATCATATATTTTTCTTTTACTTATGCCATTCAAAATTGATAAAACAGATTACAAAGACAAAATAATTGAATTTCAGCGGTTGGTAAGTCTGGTAGCACCACATTTAATATATCTTTATTGTATACCAAGAATGACAGTAATATACAACAGAAACTACCTACACAGAAAAAAAATTGTACAAGAGCGGCCTTATCGCCTTTGGCGATTTCTACCAGGCAACCTTTGTATGGACTGGGCTCAAAAAATAGGAATACGGTCGGTGGTGTATAAAATACAGTGAAATAAATAATATTGACAGAAAAGAAATACATAGAAACAGAAAAAGGTATATTTTATAAAAGTCGATAAAACTATGTCGTGGCGCGTATGCTACCCATACTGGTAGGTAGGTAGGTAGGTAGGCGTAAACACAATCTTTATTTTTCAAATATAACACCAACGTAACAAATGTTTTATATAAATCATGTTAGGGATAGAAAAACCGCTGCAACCTAACCGCACGATGCGTGCTGCAAAACTTGGAAAACACTTCGATGGCTATCTAAAAACAACTTATTTTTACTGTACACGTAAGTTATTTCATATTTTAACTGAATAAATCGAAATGGTTATTAAAATGCGTGTTTATTTTTTTCCCTTAACTCATGTGCATTTCTAGATCTAAGGGTCTCTACACACATATTCCTTCAACATAAGTCGACACCGCCGAGCGGTAAATTCATGGCTCATGGCTATTTTTAATTAAAATGATTAAAGGTATTTCCATGGGCGTAGCCAGCCATGGGGTCAGGGTGGAGCAGCACTGCAGCAGTCTAAGATATATAATATGTAACTACCTATACCCGCGGTCATGCCTCAATTATTTTTCGTTCAAAAAGGTTTGGCGTTTCAATCGGTGTAAATTTAATTGTTCTATTATGTGTTCTACTTTAGGACAACCCAAGTCTTCCAAATTGATAGATGTGAAATTTAATGAATCTAAAAGTCTTTTTTCAATAATTCCACCCTTGTATGCCCAAATATCGCACCTCCGGTGCTATAATGTCACTTATGCATCTGACGTAATTTTTCAGGAGAAGCGTTTGAAAATTCAAAATCCTATAACATTGTATGGTTATTCTCGATTAAAAAAATAAAATCATAATATTTAAACTACAACTTTAAACTTTGTTTTAAAATAAAAACAAACATTTCACTAATTACTATGATGAAAATATAAACGTTTAAAAATAACTACCCTCGCAGAAGTGACGTTATGGGTCTAGAAAATAATTTATCGGTCAATTATGTCAAAACAAATAAAACACGTCATCATGCATTTCTAAAAAATATTTATTAAAATAGCAAAAAAGTGTAACAAAATTTCTAAATTCTACATAGTAACTGTTCTATTAATCAGACTTTTTAATGACAGACTTCTTCTTACTGCTTAAACTTGAACAATCGTCCCGATTCCAGGTTAACAATGCTGAATGTTGAACTCCCCTGGAGTTCAACATTGTTCTTGTAATTATCCATAGAATTTAACAATTTATTAGGCTTTAGAGGTACATGTAGGTCCCAATGTTTTACCTTGATTTAGTTTTTTTGGTCTTTACTGAGATATACGTTTGACCAGAGTTTTTCAATCGCTTAGCATCTGGTTTAGTTATAGGTTGCGCTGGTTGGTTATACTCATGAACAAGATTCTCATTATTAGAATTATGGTTTTCTGCAGGAGTATCACTGAAACTGCTACTTAAATTGCCATAGGAACTACTACTAGAATTGCTACTGGAGCTACTGGATGAAGACGATTTTGAACGAGGGCCCAGCCTGTATTTATCTCCTGACTCAGTTTTGGAGAAATCGCCTGTTTGCAAGTCAATACCCTCATGTTCATACGTTTCATTAGTCGCAAATAAAATAGACGGAGAGTTACCGGGGTTCTATAAAGTAGTATCATCCTGCTCTGGAGTAGTTGTTGTTGGGTCATCTAGGTTGGATGGTGATACTTGAACCTCGGAATTTGTATTAAGAGACCTTGTAGAGTTGCCTAAATTTTGAACTTCAATCGAGTTTTCTTTGCCATTTGAAAGTGCAAGTAGCACAAGGTTTTTGCTGCGTTGGTTCATTCTGAAAAAAATATACAAAATAATGATAATAAATAGGTAATCAAAAAATATGATAATAACAAAATAAATGATTGACTGATTTATCAATATTATGATTTTTAATTGCCACGAAATAATTACTTATTAGATTGCTTAAAAGCAGTGGCGGTTGTTCCGGTTTTGCGCTTGTGCACCAAACCACCACATTAATAATATAAATACTAATTATAATACAAAATTAGCGGGACCGCCGATATCATTTCTCAATATAACGCAGGAACGAAAATAAAAATTAACACATCTAACATCAACTAAATAACTCATTTAAAAATTCGGTATAAAAGATAAAAGATGCTATATTTATATCTTTTCATCAATTCATCACGTCGGAACCATTAACATAAAAATATTAACCAAAAAACATTAATCCTACAATACTGGAATATCGTCACAAGTGTTAATCTAACGTTTAACTTTAAAACATAAGTACAAAGAATGGGGAAACAACGTCACTACTTCACTAAATCACTACATAAGTGTCGTTATTGCTCCCAAAACATAAAAATAAATTGTCACAATTACCTTAGTAACGTTGTAGCTCCAGGAGACTGCTTCTTGCGCGGGGGGCCGCGCGCAACTGACCAATGGTACGTTGTTTCTCCCAGTGCTGTCCAGATTCGCGCCAAAACCGTAACGACTCTAGTGCCCTCACGAGGAAAGTACGCGTACTGCACAAGTGACAATAACGCACCAAGTAAAGAGGTGGATTAGGAGTATTTCCTCATACTCAGTTCAGTTTTGACAAAAATTGCATAAGTGACGTTATTGCACCGTTGGTGCGATATATTCACAGTCTTTGTCCATTTGTTTGATATTGTGGATGAGATTTCGATAAAAATCATCACTTAAAACTGTTTTTAAACGCCATACCGTGTACATATCTTTCACAATACCAAATGGTTTTCGTTTTCCCACGTGACAACAACCATTCGGGAAGACGAACATGATATACAATTGGAAATTTGGTATATAAATCATAAATAGCCACTTCTTTATAATATGTTTTTTTTTTACTGGGAATCCATCAATGTCTATTATGAATCTTATCTTTGAGAGATCCATTTTTTTTAGCAAATTTGAAATGAGTGTTGAGTAGAGGTACTGCACTTTTAGACCTTCAATATACAACAGCTACCAAATATTTCTCTCTTTGGCTTATAATTTTGTAGATATAATTTATATTGACACAATCACTGAAAAAAAAAAAAAGAGAAAAACTGTTTAAAGTCAATAACACACAAACACACTTGTGATGGTAGATTAAACTTCTATGGCTTCATTTAGACACACCAACAAAATGTTTATCAGTAAGTTTCCCAATTTTTCCGTAAACACTGTATGACTAAAACACTCTGGTGGAGTTTCTTGTAAAATGACTATCCACTGTTCTAGATCCACATTAGATGTTGTTAGATATGGTACGTCTTCTTGATGAGACTTTATGTCATCCCAAATCCTTAGAACAGCATATAGATCAATATCGTTAAAATTACTCTCCTCATATAAATGTAGAATTAAACGGTTAACATCTTCATTCAATTTAATTAAAGGTATTGAATGTTTCCAAATTTGAAGTACTTTATGAGTTACAATGAAATTAATCCAATCATCTTTACATTCATTTTGCATTATAGCAAATAGATTAATAAAACCGTTCATCTTGAATAAAGCTCCAACGCTGCAATGAAGAAAAAAACCATTTAAGGGGATGGTTCTTTTGAAAAATCAATTAGCCATGATTTACCATCTGGCCCTTTATTTTTTACATACACTCCACTTTTAAGTAAATCAAATTTTGGTTGATCCAAATCATTATATCTTGATGGTAGTGTGAGAAGACAATCATCTTCAAGTGTTACAACTGTTTGTAATTTAGAGGGTTGAAACTTGGATTTAACTCTAATCACATCAACAATTTTATAGGATTTATTGATTTCCATTTCTGATGTCTTTATCCATTTCTTGGTATTGTTGGTAGAGCTCATCTCCTCTAACATTTTATCTTCAGCAGACATTATATTTTCAGCAGACATGTTACAATCAATTATAAAGTATTAAAAAAACTTACGTCAAATGTATGAGGTAGTAGTACTATTAGTACTACTAGGTTAAATGTACAAAGTACTATTAGATACTTGTTACACCAGACGACGTATAATGTGTAATGAATTTTGAAACATGATTGATAGGGTATTTATAACACTACAAATCGACTATCTATTTTTTTCCCATACCACAATTAAATTACAATTATTTAATTATTATCATTTCTCACGGTGGTTTTACATTTATTTCATGTTCAATTCACATGCTGATAATAAACCCTCATAATTTTATCACTAGCTCTTACCACAAAATTCTATGTGGTGTGAATGTGAACTACTTTGGTATTTTAGATAAGCATCCTGTGTCTGCAATTTCACCCTTATTCAATTTTTCCAACTGATTATAACCCCAGTATAGCACACTTTCTATTGTCATTTTGTAACGTTGACATGCTTCACTTAATGGATAAGATGTTGTCGTTATGGCTGATGCTGTTGTTGTTGTAGTTGGGGGTGGTTTTTATTTTATCCTTGGTGGCTGTTGTACTCTTAAATATTTCATCTTCCTTAGGCTTTACATTAAGAGAATGATTATGTTGATTATTCTTTTTGTTTACTCCTCTAGGCACTTTAACAGTAATCTCTAATCCTTTCTCATCTGTATACTTCTGCTCGAATACATCAGACGACCAAACTTGTTGTAAAGTATTTGTTATATTACTGCTTCGCTTCACGCGAGTTTTAAATGAATGTACAATTTCCAATTTGTATAGCAATAATCGATCAACACTACATAAACGCAGATTAAACTGCTTCTTCTTATTTTTTACATCATCACTTTTTAACAACACGTGTTTTTTGAAAATTTAAACTGTTATTATTTTTATCATTATCCACATACAGATAAAATTTAATCATCCAATTCTTCATAAAACGTCTTCCATTCGTATCTAATAAATTTACCTTCTCCAAATCGTAGTAATTGCTCAAACACAAATAACTTAAATCTTCATTTATAGACTGCGAAATATTCTTCTCCAAAATATGTGTTCCGTTTTCTTGTCTCATGTAAAATATAACCACCCAAGGCAACATACTCGTATATAACATTTTAAAGTTTAAAAATACATGTAAGTACACACCACAGTTCTACAGACACTCGTACTCGTTTTGCAAACTAGCGTTTAAATAACATCTTCATTCAGCAACACTGCGCTTTTATCATATTAAGTATTATCTATCTAACATTTCCTGCAGAATCCTTTGTTTGATTTTGCACTATCAAATTGTTCTATTAAAACTATTATGTTTGATTTACTAGATACATCACATTTCCTCTTCAATCCTTTGTTTCACACGCACACTTTATCAATCAATTCATTCGAGAAATATACAACCGCAACAATGTTTTTATCATCAAACGGTATGACTATCTAACATGTCCTCGATACACTTACCACATCAATTTCCGTTATAATTGAACACAATGAAGCTATCTAACTTGTCTCGATATACCTTGCATCCTCCCCGTCCCCGTACCCGCCGCCGCCGCCGACGCCGCAGCTTTTACAAAGATAACAAAAAAACAATATTTTACACTTGAGTTAAACATATTATGCAACATCACCGCAAATTACGACAAATTACAAATAGCCCGTCTTGCCCCACCTTCTTATACAACACCTCCTCCTCAGAACCGGAGCGAAGCCCTATATCGCCAGAACAAAAATACACTTTTGGTTAAAATATCTTTTACATACATTTTGTACTAGACATTTACACGTCTTATTTCACAACAAATTACCTCAGAAATAACACCAACCACGGCGGTAGCCCGTCTTACCCCAACACCTACTCACATACACATTCGGAGCCCTAACAACACATTGGGGCGAAGCCCCATATCACATCACCTACCAAATTACACCAACTACATGTAGACCGTCTTGCCCCCAACGGAGCCCTAACTGGGGCGAAGCCCCATATCACCGTGGGAAAAAATATACACTTTTTACAAAGTTAAAACGACACTTGTGTAGTTGGTAAAACTACTTTTTCATACATTTTGTACCAGAAATACACTTTTATAACCGCAAATAAGCCTGGGTTAGAACCGGCATTACTCCACTACTACCGTGGTTACAGCCTATACTAAGTAACATCTGTATCTGTATGTACACGGAAAAAAGTAAGCAGTTGAGTCTATACTACTAATGTAGTAAAATATAAAAAAATAGTATCCCGTTCTATGATAATACAGTAGACAACCAAAAAATATGGTTGGGGCTACTATAAAATAGTACGTAATAATATCTGGCACGCTGCCAACTGGCAGTGGGCTTGAGCATTTGGATTATCTTTAGACCTTCAAAGGTCTGAGCATAGAATAATAACGCCGAGAAACCGAGAACAAGCACGCTAAGTGAAGCAAGAAATACCAAGCTTGAAAAAGCTTGGTACGCGAACGGCGCGCGGCAGTATTCACAGTCGTACCGTGATAAAAACAGCTCCCGTAATTTATATTTTAAAATGACGGTTTGTGTGGTAAACGGGTGCCACAGTGAATCGGCAAAACCAAACAAACAATGCAACATCACATTCCACATGTAAGTATTACAAAATATCTAATAATTTGATGTAAAACGCCTTCCAATGTAAATATAAATTCACAAAATTTCGACAGACGCCATGAGGACTAAAAGTTGCAAGTAAAGGGTAAAACTTTTCCCCCACATTTTGATATCGAAATTAGTAATGAAATATACTTCCATTGCCTTGACATGGGATTATCAGTACATATTATTATATTTTCATATATCCTACTTGATAAGTACCAAAGCGAGACATTATCATCAGAATTAGATGGTTATGACCTTAGGTTATGACAGAGCGACAGTGTCTTGATTTGGAACGTCATAATACGTCACTTCTTTACATGGAACAGATGCGGTTATCGTAAAGAGATATCATACGATAATCAACTAGGCCACTATAGTCCAGGAGGCAAGCGACAAAAATGACGACTAACCCATCTGAATAGTCAGGCTACAAGTTTCGGGTGATTGGCTGCATTTATTTTTTTATCCAGTGGGATGTGGAAGTATAAATGACTGATCTTGACTCCAAAATCATTGACCTTGAGTCCAAGATCACTTAAGGTCCATCAAGGTCGATGATATTGTAGTCAAGGTCTTCCAGGTGTACTTGGGGGTGCATTCCGGATTTGGTTTGTATTTCTACGAACATTTGTCAGGTTGATTTTATTGTGAACAATTCTGTGTTGATTTTTTTTCATTATAAAATTATATAATTTTGTAGTGATGATTTAATTTTAATTTTGTGATGATGATTTGTTTTTGATTTTGTAATGACAATTAATTTTTAATTTTGTAGTGATAATTTAGCAATGAGCCTTCCCAATGTAATTAATAATTTGTCATACTCTTAAAGGGTCATATGTACAACAAACAAACAAACAACAACACTTTATTAGACAACCACATTACATAAAAAACAGATTATAAGGACAAAAACAAAACAATAGGTATCTAATTGGCGGCCTTATCGCTTTAAGCGATTTCTTCCAGGCAACCAAGCACGGATAGAAAATAGCAGTTGACAAAAAAAACGTGGCCATAACAGAAAGAAAATTTAAACAGCATAGAAACAAACACTTAACAAAATATTAATAATAGGCAATACCTAACAAAAATACTTACAAATAAATTATATTTCAAGAAAATATCTCTACACACATACATAACATATAAGCTACATATATAATATAAAAAAATAAATAAACCTACATATACAATAATACACATTTTACTTAAATAAATAAATATTATTTTAATACCCAATTAGTAAATCACAACAAGAACAAAAAAAAAAAAAAAAAAAAGAACTAAGATGACAAATAATGCAATTTGACTTTATTTTTAAAAACATTTAGCGATGGGGCACGTCTGATTTCCACCGGCAATTCATTCCACAGTCTAACAGCCTCAACTGTAAAAGATGAACCGTAGAAAGTGGTTTTGTGTTGCGGAACGGTAAGCTTCAGATTCTCTGACGATTTCAAAAAGCGGGTTAGAAGAGAACGACGGAAAATGAAACGTTCTTGAAGGTAGGGAGGAGAAGAAGGATTGAAGAGAGTGTTGTAAAGAAGAGAAAGAATATGAGCATCCCGGCGACGTCGAATAGGGAGCCACTTGAGCCTAGCACGAAAAGCTGAAACGTGGTCATATTTACGCAGGCCAAATATGAACCTAATGCAAAAGTTTTGACATTATGTATTATGTATTTGACATTATTATGACATGTAATCTAATAACCGCATGTAAAAATTACATATGTTCCAATTGATAATTTAATTGAATTGAATTGAATTTCGCGAATCCCTGGTTGGCCTCATAGTACATTTTGTTCAAAATGATGACCTGAATCACCTCTTTTCGGCTTTGTACACAACAACTTTTTTTTTAATTAAACTGGGTATAACATGAACAAAGTGATTAAAAAAAAATTAATTAAGAAGTAAAAATTAATTACTTTTCGTGTGTTACTGTTTTATGTGTGCGTTCTGTTTTCCACACAAAAAGCCCTAGTTAAGTAAAAACTAAAAACACAATAATTAAATTGGTCAAAATTTTATTCTAATTAAACGGTTTTATGTACTAAAAGATAAAAAATTATATATATACAATATGTATGATGCGCCCCACGATTTTATTTTAGAATTATTATTTTTTATCTTTTAGTACCTACTTAAAACCGTTTAGTTAAAAAAATATCCATTTCACAAACTGTGTTCCACACGAAAAGCCCTTTCATATAATACCCATACTAATGGAATTTAAAAAAAATGTTATTAACAGAAATGTTTGGAGCCACACTCAAAGGCACTAGTATAAGTTATGCAAAATCTGTACTAAAGGCTCTGATCAAATTTCCCAACTTTTTGGGGTAATCTGATTCTGATAGTAACATTACTTGTTTCGTAGTGTGCGTGTTGCCGCGCGTAAATACGTATGACTCGCGCATACATCAATCGTGTTGATGCTTCACTCTCGAGATTTTTTTGACATGAAATTATCATTCTCGGCGTTATTATTCTATGGGTCTGAGGGTGATCCAATGCTTTTTGTGTAATAGTAGTGTAGTTTTGTTGTAGTTAATAAAGGCACTTTTGCCCCTATAAAAAAAAAATAGTACGTACCAACTATGTTTTTTTTTTTATTTATATCAACAAAAGGTTACAATATAATATACATATTTAAGTAACACTAAAAAACCTTGCAAAGGTTTGTCGTAGTGTTAAGTTCTAAGCCCAATAATTCAATTCATTAATGTAAGTGCAAATAAAGAATCGGTAATGAGGTAAAAAACTGACTTTTGCTCACTTCAGATGGCAGCACTGTTGAGTGTTCCCTAAATCTGACAGATAACTGTCATCCTCCATACTATTTTAGTAAACAAGTTTGTTTATAGAAGATAATCTCGTAATTATGACGCTATGTTCAGCGGTGGATTGCAAAAACACGGGAATACATATATTCCCCAAGGATATCAAAAGGAGAAAACAATGGATACAGGCTCTACGAAGAAAAAATTGGGAGCCGACTAAATATTCGAGGTTATGTGCGGACCATTTCAAAACTGATGATTATTTTAAGAAGAATTCTTTCACAGGTGACTGAGACACTCTTGTTACAAGATGAAATAAATAAGTAATTTCCTTAAATCACAAATACCTATGTAATTTGCAAACCTATTTGCATTTTTGTTGCAAATTACTTAATAGTTTCCTTTGTTTTTGTTCGAGCACAGGAAGCATGGCAAAGGGACAAATTGTCTTTCCACCTTTATATCCCCTTAAAGAGGAAATAAAGTATGGATTGACAATGACAACTGACATTAAAAGTGGATAAAATGGTTTTCTCCCTTAGCCGTGCTACCGGTGTAGGTGATGAAAATAAACACAAAGTATTGAAAAAAGACGCAGTGCCTTCCATATTTTCATTTACTAAAAGGAAAGTAGCAAACCCATTGGCACAACAACGGTCAGATAGGCTGCAAGAAAGAAGCAGAAAGAAACTTTGTTTTGAAACGGCTGATGATCCAATCCCTGGACCTAGTGGTGTTCAAAGCCTAAATAAGCATGAAGCTCAATTCAGAGATGAACAACTACCAGTACAAATGGAAATAGATATTCACCCACATATTGAATTGCTAGGGAATGACCAACCTTGTAGCTCTGCTGAATCAAAAACTACTCAAGTGGACTTTGAACACATTTATGGATCTATAGAAAGATACAGAGATAAAGATAGTGTTATTGCTTTTTACACTGGTTTTGAGACATATGCCAAGTTCTTCTTTGTTTTTTCAACTTTGAGCCCCATGGCTCATTTAATAAAGTATTATGGAAGCGATGTCAAAAATATTAGTATTGAAAATCAGTTTTTCTTGACGATGATGAAGTTACGTCAAAATAAATGCAATTTTGAACTGGCTCAATTTTTTCAAATCAGTCCAACAACTGTGTGCAACATATTCATTACATGGATTACTTTCATGGACCAACTTTGGAAAAAGTTAAATATTTGGCCTGAAAAAGAGTTAGTGCTTTATTATATGCCAGATAGTTTCAAACAATATGATCAAAATACTAGAGTGATAATTGATGGAACAGAGTTATACATACAAAAACCCGGAAACCCTGTTTCACAGCAAGCATCGTGGAGCAGTTACAAGCATAACAATACCTTAAAGGTATTAGTTGGAGCAACACCTGGAGGTCTGTTGTCCTACTGCTCCCCAGCATATGCTGGTTCAATAAGTGACCGACAAACTGTAGAGAGAAGCAACTTACTGAAAATGTGTGAGCCTGGAGACAGTATTCTAGCAGACCGAGGATACAATATTCAAGACATGTTTATTGGAAAAGATATAACACTAAACATCCCTACATTTTTAAAAGGAAAAGGTCAAATTCCTAGCCTAAAACTGTTGAAAGACAGAAAGTTGGCTAGTCAGCGTGTTCACATAGAGCGCTTAATTGGTTTAATGAAAACTTACAAAATTGTTAAGGAAGAATTGCATCATAATTTTGTGCCTCTTGCATCAAAGATTTTTTTTATCTGTCTAATGTGTTGTAATTTTAGGGAATGTATTGTGAAATAAATAAAAATACTTACATTGTTAGTTTGGTTTTATTATAGAATCATAATATCTATAAATATACTTATTAATAATTGCTGGTTGCAAGTATTCCTGATAAAAGGATGTAAGATTTACAATCATTTTTTTGATAAACTCTTCATCTCTCTCAATGTAAATCACTTCCATGTCTTTGAATGTGTAAACAATCAAATTACAATATTTACGATTTGTGCAAAACAGCTGGCCCTGAATCTGTGTGTAATAATTGTGGTTCTTTTTTAATTTTAGTTCACCATTGTGCTCATACAGATATGGCACTGTACTTGGTGTAACAACAAAATTCCTACTTACAAAAGGACACTTCACTTCAATCACTGTTTCATCCTGAAGCAATCCATCAGGCGATGCTGCAAGGAATGGATGTGACAGAGAGATGCACAAACCACACCTTTCTATTTTTGTGCTTAGTAACTTTTCATAATTTTGTAGAGCAATAGGCTCATTAACTTTACCATGAGTTGTGGTTCTGGATGAAATTTTTTTTGGGTTTAAAATATTGTTTGCTATAGTCTGCCTTGTACTTCCTTTACTGTGGCAAACAGCATGAAAATTGCTTGCCGTGATTCTGACACTTCTTGCGAGGTGCCACTCTTTAGATGCATCTTGCTGTATAGTCCTAGCCATCACATCATCTACTTGGTGTTGATTAATATTTTTTAGAAACAAATTCTCCAATAGCAAGTCCTTTGGCATTGTCTTTGAGTAATCATGATCTTGTTCGACTGCAAATGGATTGGCAGGTTTGATTACTTGCAAGTATGGCATTTTGCTACCAGAAGTAGCAGCAAATCCTACAGCCAGATTTTGCACATAGCTCTCATAATTGTCCATAATATCTTTGTCTTTAATTGGTTGATACAGCACATTCATAGATTTACTCCGCTTTCTGGGTAAAACATGTGATTGCATCGGTAAATCATAAAACACTTTTTTTGGTGCTCTAAATGTCATTAATTCTTCAGTGCACACTTTGTGCATGATAATAGTTTTAGTATGGACCATATCTTGTATACCATGAAGGACAGTGAAGACATGCTTGCAGTGAGCTTCTATTCCACTTCCTGCGGCACACTCACAATGGCTGACCTCTATTATACCACTAAAATCTATTTTCAATGTGACTATGTAAAGCAACTTCTTCATTTGCGCTTTGCATTGAGCATGGAAATATGCATAGTTTTCATCAAAGGCCACACGAAGTGTAACCAAGCTTCTACTTTCATAAAGAAGTCTGCCTTTTGGTTGTACTTGAAACCTGAAACAATAATTTGTGTAATATAAATTAACAATCTCATTAGATAAGACAAATAAAATCATAATAGCTTGCTTTTCTTGGAGATTCTTCTTTTTTCTTACCTCTCAGAAAACTCTTGAATATGGTGTTTGGTTATGGTAGGAAGTTTGGTGTTAGCATTAACGTCCCTGAACATATCAAGAGCCGGGAAATCAGGTATTTCATCGTCGAGATCATCTTCTACTCCAATTAGATCGTTTCTATCGTACGCGTTCAGTCTGAATGAAAAAAATGGATTAGATAAACACTGCGACCAAATATAACCTCCAAATAATACACTACCTTTATACAATTTACCTTTCAATTAAAGACGCTTTTTTACCAGTAGTAGATGCTTTTCTTTTCTTTAACTCTTCTTTTAACTGCACAACACTCCATGTCGAGTACATTTTGAGTGTTATAAATTCAAATTCATATGTAAACACAGAGAACCAAAAACGCAATATGGCGGCGATTAGGATCACTCAACAGTAGCGCCATCTGCGATTAGCTTTCAGTTTTTAACCCCATTCGTGCGAAACCGCAGGTAGCCGAGCGAGAGCGCTCGCGTCGCACTCTGTCTCGCTTTCTCTCGTGCATACAACCGCGGCACAGACAGAGGCAAGTTAGCGGACGGGAGCACACAGCGAGCGCTCGGCCGTCGGCGCCAGCCACCGAGCGATAACAACATAATGCAATAACATACATACAGGATGCTCCACATTATTATGATTTAGGTATGTAATATTTTTTTAAGATTCTTTTAAAATTGACCGGTGTGATTTTTTCGCGGATTTCTAGAGATAGACTATTTATAAGATGTGGCACTAAATATTGTGAAGTGTTATGTATAGACTAGCTGACCCAAAAAACGTTGTTTTGCCGTTCTTACAAAAAAAGCGATTATAAATAAAGATTAATAAACTATCCTAAGTTGGATTAAACTGCACACAGTATACAAAATTTGGTGAAAATCGATTCAGTAGTTGAGGAGTTCATCGCGGACAAACATCGTCACACGAAATTTTATATAATATAAAGAACTAGCGACCCGCCCCGGCTTCGCACAGGTTTATTATACATATAAACCTTCCTCCTGAATCACTTTATCTATTAAAAAAAACCGCATCAAAATCCGTTGTGTAGTTTTAAAGATATAGCATACATTGGGACATGGAAATATGGGGACAGCGGAAGCGACTTTGTTTTATACTATGTATAAGCTAAAGATAGTAAGATAGTGATAGCGAAGAAGATTAGCTTGCTATACATATAAATCAAGGATTTTGTTTTTATAATACATCCATGACTTAACTACAATAATTTAATATATTACTTTTTTTTACCATGAAATATAGCAAGACGAGGCGGTATGGCCTTAATGGCTTAAATTTAAATGCTTTAGCTTGCCCAAAAATGGGCGAATACTTTAAAAAAACAAATGTTAAGAAAGTAGCTGTCACAATCACAGTAGCTGTGGGCTGTGGCGAGTCCATAGATTGTACGGCACGTATTTGATGACACCAAATTGTACGGGCAGGAAAGCACGGCCCGTATTTCATATCCCATGCCACCAATTATCAAGCTGTACAATACGTGTCGTACAATACTGGCCGGACATTATCAACTCGTGCAAATAATGTACAGCCCGTATTTTGCGACACAATAATGTACAACATGATAAAACGTGTCCCGAAGAAAAGGACACGAAATATCATGCTGTACATTATTGTGTCGCAAAATACGGGCTGTACATTATTTGCACGAAGAATATTTGGTCCTATTGGTTGGTTTGTCTGTGACTTCTGTCAGTTCCACAGAGATATACTAAGCGCCACACAAGTTGGCGGATGAGAAGTTAGCCACAGATGATACCTTGACGTGATTCGCTAATAATTGCGCATGTGCGCACAATGCCGACGCCGCGTGGCGTAGTCTTGAGCACGGTTGTAGGGAGCGTGCGGGAAACATGAGATTGGCGGGTGTGCCCCGGCGCGAGTCTCTCTGGCTCCCATACCTGCGTACTGCGCATACCTTTAAAGTATCCTTATCTCCTAATAACTTCGCCGGCCGCTCCCGCGGCACGCTCGCTTAGCTCGCTCGGCTCGCGCATTGTTGTCACTGTTCAAACCTAACCTAACCAACAGAGTCGAATTACCTTAAAGAACTCATACCTTGCCTTATAATAACCAAGGTCCAGGTACACAAAATATCAGGCTGTACAATATCGGGCTGTGCAATACTGTGCCGGACATTACCGACACAGGCCGATAATGTACGGCTTGTATTTCACAGCCCAATATTGCACAGCCTGATATTCCATGGCAAGTGACATAAATTATCATGCCGTACAATTTCAGGCTGTACATTATCATGTCGTGAATTACTGGGTCGTACATTATTGGCTCCCGCTGTGGCTACTCATCCTTTAGTTTGTGGGCTACTCGACAAGTCAACATATCCTTTAGTTTGTGCTACTCAACTCATCGTTTGTCGTGGTATTTTGGTTTACATTTTTCGACTTTTGTAAATTAATTTTTACGATCGCCCTCTAAAATTCTATTTTATAAACCAACTATAAATTGTGTGCTTCCTGCAACCATCGCTTAACTTTTTACTCAATCGTGATTACACCATGTCGGAAAAAGACAAATCGAAAGCGAATGCCCAAACCAAACATGTTCCCAAAGATGCTCAAGTAATAATGTCCATCATGAAAGAAGTTGGCATTACAGACTACGAGCCTCGAGTAGTAAACCAGCTGTTAGAATTCACTTATAAATACGTGACCTCCGTCATGGACGACGCTCGAGTGTTTGCTAACCACGCAAAGAAGAAGCAAATAGATTTGGAGGATGTAAGACTGGCCGTGCAGATGCAGTTAGACAAGTCCTTCACCAGTCCGCCGCCTAGGGAGGTGCTGTTGGAGCTTGCGAGAGTAAAGAATGTTAATCCACTGCCTCTGATCAAACCACACTGTGGACTGAGGCTGCCTCCAGATCGGTGAGCTATCATAACGACATCCTTACTAATACTAGGTGCGTTCGGGTAGCCTACTGATGGCAAAATTAACAGTTATAAACGCCAACAATGATAACATTCAGCATTTGTTTTGAAAATGTGTGAGGAAAAGTGGCATTTTTAACTGTTTTCGTTCACCGTTCAAAAACAGTTAAAACTGCCACTTTTGACCCACCTGCGGATGTTGGTTCTTTGTGATTGTTTGAATTTGACATTTTAGCATTCTTTTGGGTAGTGAGAAAAAGTAGCATTATTAGCTACATGGGTGAAATTCCCAAACTGAATGGTTTACATCAATGCTAATTTTGTAAATACTAAAAATGCTATCAAACCCATCTCGAACGCACCTATTGTAAATCCGAAAGTGTATTTGTTGATTTATTAGTTTGTTCCTCTTTCACACAGCAATGGATTGACTTGATTTTTGGCATAGACAATTGGACATAGTTTGAAAGATGGAAAGTGACATAGGCTACTTTTTATCCCATAAAAATAAAATGTTCCCATGGAATAGCACGAAAATTAAAATACCAAGCAGGCGAAGCTGTGGGTAGAAGCTTGTTGCTAATATATTAAGCTTGACATATAAATTGGTTTTATAAATACTGCTATAAATATTGGATAGATTAGTGATCAAAACAGAACAAGTCATTATATGGATTTGTAAAGTTGGTTTGGCTGTAAATTAGATTGCATGCTCCGTCATGCTAACAATACAATGAATAAATCAAGCAAGAATGAGATAAAAATATTCAATTAGTAGAATAACTTATTATTTATTTATAGGCAAGCAGCATAATGCTGATGTACCAAGGAGTGTCAAACTAGTATTTAGGTCCAGTCCATTTTTAGATGTGTTAATAATAGTTTGTGTTGAAATTACATCCTCTAGTATATTTTTTTCTATTGTAGAGTGCTGTTGCTGACGATGTGTATTACGCAAGATTACTTTACTTGATCTTCTATTTGTTTTCCAGTTACTGCCTCTCCGCCTGTAACTACCGCCTGAAGCCAGCGACTAAGAAAGTAGTAACCAAAGCGATAGCAGCGCCCATGAAGACAGTCACAACACCCAAGCCATCCGCGTCTCAGAGCATGGTAGTGAAGAGGCCTCCCGGAGCCATCGTGAATGTTGCCGGCGCCAAGCCCGGCGTCGTGCCCAAACCCGTGTTGAAATTCACTTCAGGGAGCAAGGTAGACTACAGCGCTGTTTATAATTTTATCTACACTAATGTTGTGACATTCTACTTATGTTTCCAATACTTGACTTATAATGACTACTGTTATAGCGCAGACAACAAAACACTCAATTTAAGCAATTTCACATGATGTTATAATATCCACATCGATATCGTAAAATCTCATTATAACATCGCGCGCTCGCTCCTGACTGGCCCTGCGCGCGCAGCGGCGCCAAGTGCGCGCTCGCTCCTGATTGGTCGCCCTGCGCGCGCAGCGGCGCCAAGTGCGCGCTCGCTCCTGATTGGTCGCCCTGCGCGCGCAGCGGCGCCAAGTGCGCGCTCGCTCCTGATTGGCCGCCCTGCGCGCGCAGCGGCGCCAAGTGCGCGCTCGCTCCTGATTGGTCGCCCTGCGCGCGCAGCGGCGCCAAGTGCGCGCTCGCTCCTGATTGGCCGCCCTGCGCGCGCAGCGGCGCCAAGTGCGCGCTCGCTCCTGATTGGCCGCCCTGCGCGCGCAGCGGCGCCAAGTGCGCGCTCGCTCCTGATTGGCCGCCCTGCGCGCGCAGCGGCGCCAAGTGCGCGCTCGCTCCTGATTGGTCGCCCTGCGCGCGCAGCGGCGCCAAGTGCGCGCTCGCTCCTGATTGGCCGCCCTGCGCGCGCAGCGGCGCCAAGTGCGCGCTCGCTCCTGATTGGTCGCCCTGCGCGCGCAGCGGCGCCAAGTGCGCGCTCGCTCCTGATTGGCCGCCCTGCGCGCGCAGCGGCGCCAAGTGCGCGCTCGCTCCTGATTGGCCGCCCTGCGCGCGCAGCGGCGCCAAGTGCGCGCTCGCTCCTGATTGGCCGCCCTGCGCGCGCAGCGGCGCCAAGTGCGCGCTCGCTCCTGATTGGCCGCCCTGCGCGCGCAGCGGCGCCAAGTGCGCGCTCGCTCCTGATTGGTCGCCCTGCGCGCGCAGCGGCGCCAAGTGCGCGCTCGCTCCTGATTGGTCGCCCTGCGCGCGCAGCGGCGCCAAGTGCGCGCTCGCTCCTGATTGGCCGCCCTGCGCGCGCAGCGGCGCCAAGTGCGCGCTCGCTCCTGATTGGCCGCCCTGTGCGCGCAGCGGCGCCAAGTGCGCGCTCGCTCCTGATTGGCCGCCCTGCGCGCGCAGCGGCGCCAAGTGCGCGCTCGCTCCTGATTGGCCGCCCTGTGCGCGCAGCGGCGCCAAGTGCGCGCTCGCTCCTGATTGGCCGCCCTGCGCGCGCAGCGGCGCCAAGTGCGCGCTCGCTCCTGATTGGCCGCCCTGCGCGCGCAGCGGCGCCAAGTGCGCGCTCGCTCCTGATTGGCCGCCCTGCGCGCGCAGCGGCGCCAAGTTTATATTAGTGTAGATAAAGTAGTGTATGCAACTGCATATAACCCGGGTATTAAAACTTCATTATATGACAGTTGCATAAACTACTATAAATATGAAGAAAATAATGTGACAAGGGATAACGGCGAATCAAACTTCTCGGCGGCTTCAAGCTGTGGATAACCCGATCCTGACTGGAGTTCACTTAACAGTTGCGCGAGGCTAATTTCACAGCCGCAACTAGAAAATTAAAGTGGCAATGGGTGGGGCACATAGTTCGAAGAATGTATGGCCGATGGGGCCGTAAAGTTGTCGAATGGAGACCACGGACCAGCAAGTGCAGCGTAGGACGTCCACCAACTAGGTGGACTGACGATATAATAAAGATCGCAAAGAAGAAGAAGAGAAGGCTGCTTCCAACCTGCCATATTGGAAATCCATGGGGGAGGCCTATGTCCAGCAGTGGACATCCTACGGCTGATGGATAGATGGATACTAGAAAATATTCCATTGTTGCTTCCAATGCGATTTTTTTGGAACCACATTGTAGTAGAGGCTGATGTCCAGAGTAGAAATCTTAGGGTCGAAATAATCATGATAGAGAAAAGTGTGTACATATTGTAGCACGGCACTATGATTATGCTAGTCTGTCAAGGCTGAAATGATGACACTGTATAGTATGTTAGAGAAAGATGGCTACAAATTCAGATCTGTCTTGAAAACCATTACAAGTTCCAGTCCTATATTTTCAGATGATAAAATCTTGCTATGTAAAGTAACCCCATGATTTGATACAGAAAATGTGTAAGTCAATAGAACTTATTTTAATAGATGGTGTTATCACATTTGAAAATTGTCATTGTACTTGTAACTAGTCTCACTAATGATATATCCACTTAATCACGGTAATGGTATCTAACAGTATTGTGACAGCCCTGCCCCTGAATAAATATCTACGTAGCACGCGCTAGGGCTGCCCGCCTGGTAGGTAAATCGCATGCTTACTGATTGCAAACCCACATGTTCGTTCGTCACTACGGCGCATCTGCGACTGTTGGTGTACCGAGCGAGTGTGTAAACCGAACTCCGAAGCTCGTAGGTATGATTCGCGTTCCGACCGTTTGTATGAAGACTGAATACTGTTAGATATCATTACCATGACTAAGGTGACGCATTGATAAACTATGATGTTTCAAAAATTGAGTACCGCGCCCCTTCACTCGGACAAATTTTACGCGATCGCGCTCGACAGGATCGCGCCAGAGCGGCGGGCGGCAGTGAGTTTTTAATTAATCACTCATAATGTACACATTAAAAAACATAACTTCTCGGTCTATAAAATAGAAAAATGATCAGGCTATTTTATTCGTAAAAAATAATGGGATGTTGTCGCTGATAATTTCTAGCATTCGAATTATTAAACTTTTCTTGGTGAGAAATTTGTAAGTTTTTTTTTATTAAAGCCGTTTACTTTTCAAAATTGTGTCTGGTTCATAAAATTTTTCAAGATATTTCCTTATCTATGATATTTTTTAAATTTGAATCAAAATCATTCGTCCCCTCACATCGCGCATTCAAAGGTACTCGTTATCGTATTTCTCGGCCCGATGCCTGCTCTTAATGCACAAAACACCCATTCCGGGATGTCAGTGCACGACTAACACAGACATCGAATAAGACAAATACAGTAATATCCCGCACTTAAGCGATAGCCGTGTAAGTCGAATTCGCGTACCCCGTGAACCCCGACGTTCAACTTTGCATGTATAAAGAATCCTTACATAGTCACTACATAGTATAAAATAAAGTCGCTTTTTGTCTGTTTGTTTGTCTGTATGCTTAAATCTTTAAAACTACGCAACGGATTTTGATGCGGTTTTTTTTAATGGATAGAGTGATTCAAAAGGAAGGTTTATATGTATAATACACCTGTGCGAAGCCGGGGCGGGTCGCTAGTATAAAATAAAGTCGCTATTTTTGTCTGTTTGTTTGTCTGTATGCTTAAATCTTTAAAACTACGCAACGGATTTTGATGCGGTTTTTTTTAATGGATAGAGTGATTCAAGAGGAAGGTTTATATGTATAATACACCTGTGCGAAGCCGGGGCGGGTCGTCTAGTATATTATATAAATAGGTGCAAATTTGTCGTAAGGCGAATATGAACTTAACTGCCTGCATAAAACAATTCCACGCAGAACACGTTCTAATTTGTCGTATACCGAACACTCCGATGCGCGTGGTGATAAAAAGAAAACCGCGTATCTCTGAATCGCGTAAAATGGGGTAGCGTAAGTCGGGTACTGTATATCCACTTATTTTTCAGGTGGTAGCGAAACCAGCAGTGAGAGTAACTGCGGGACCTGCACAGCCGGTGAAGATGGAGGTGGACGAGCCAGGAGGAGTACAGAAACGGAAGAGAGAAGACGACGATTATGATTTGTAGTCATAGGATATATAGTATAGCTTAATTTGTTGCTTTTTTTATGTAAGGACTAGGTTTAAAGAGATTATTATAAGCCAAATACAGATTTTTATAACTTACTCGTTTTTTTACTAAGTTTTTCTCAACCTAACTGTAGTTAAATTATTAAGACTCATTTTAGTAAACAAACCATACTCAAGGTACCTACATAACACTTTTATAACATATTTGCTCGTAAAGTGGAGAGACTTTCACTCAAGAGAGTGAGAGACATTACGGCACTTGTGCGGTAATGTAATGTAAAACGCACGATGCTTTGACTGATGCACGACTTTCACTCAAAGTCAGAGTTTTATAAATTTCCTCGCAAATATGTTATAAAACGTCGTATGACATACGTGCGCTTTGAAAATTACAGCCTCTGCTTCATTACAGCAATATTGCCTCGGCTGTAATTTTCAACTTACCGCACTTATATCATAATGTACTATTACAAAATACTTTGCTCCTTTGGTTAAAAAAAAAACGGGTTGCACTCCGGGAGTGCCGGCAGAAGTGAAAACTTGCTCTTTCCGTCTTAGGAATTTTCGATCAGGTAACGTATCCTGACGGGAGTATATTTTTACCCATCCCAAAAAGAGCACAACACGCTAAAGAAGTTTTACTTCAAAAATTAGTTTATAAAACATAAGGCTTATGCAGACAAAGCAAGTACCACTTCTAGAGTATTTCAACCACATTTTAATCTACCTGCACGGATATCATGGCAAAGGAATAAAAACATTTTATCCACTTTTAATGTCTTGTCATTGTCAACCCATACTTTATTTCCGCTTTGCGAGGATATAATAGTGGAAAGACAATTAGTCCCTATGCCATGCTACCCATGCTGTGTGATAAACCTCTCTTCCTACTGTTTCTACTAGATAGGCATGTCATAACAAGGTATGCAACCATCATTCTTGTCTGTCAAATGTCTGTAATGAAATAGAAATAAACCACAAAATAAGAAATAGACAATATAATAATATCTCGATTGAAATATTAGACTCAACAATGTAAACATATACAATCACTTTACTTAGCCTAATTATTTCTTATCGTACTTGTAGAAGCCCTCCCCAGTCTTGACGCCGAGTTTTCCTTCAGCGACCAGTTTGTTCAGAAGTGGGATTGGTTTGAACAGCTGTTGGTCGGGGTACTTCTTGTGCCAGCCGTCGAGGATGAACTTGTTGGTGTCGAGGCCTACGTAGTCAGCCAGCTCGAGAGGACCCATCGGGTAGCCTGCGCCGAGCTTCATCGCGATGTCGATGTCACGGGCCGAGGCGTCTCCTAGAAGAAAGAAAATTATGTTTTAATTATATTTATTTTTGATATTTTTATGACGATGTATTGGCAGATACCTACTACATTGTTTTTAATTTTTTAGATTATTTTATGTTAGGGTGTTCTAATTTGTAGTAAATTATTTTATGTAATTAATTAAGATGTTATTAGTAATTTGGTGAATACGTAAATTAGCACCTGTTATAATTATCATATACATTTATTTTATTCAGCTTTTTAATATACATTGTATAACTTAAACACCATTACATGTATTCAAGGGAGATTGTTATAATTATATTATGTTAACGAAAACCTTTGTAAAAAGACGATTCTAAGCGCATTTTCATATGTCAAAAGAATAGGGCATATTTTGATTTGATTTTGAATATTGCATATGAATATTAGGGTTGTAACTGTAGGTATCTATCGGTATCGGTATGCATTCCAGTTATTTTGATGACACAGTTCAAGTTCTACATAATATTTATTTGTTCACATAACACGCACCAAAAAAGATAGACTTTTTAATATTTATTGTGTGACTTTTATAGTAGTTTATGCAACTGTCATATAATGAAGGGTATTGTTTTAATACCCGTGTTATATGCAGTTGCATACACTACTTTATCTTCACTAATAAAAATAAAAAACATATTGCGAAACATTAAATTCACGCGTACGTGTATTGTCACAGTGAACTTGGCGCCATTAAAATCTAACCAATGAGAGCGCAGCTGCGCGCGCAGGGCCAATCAGGAGCGAGCGCGCGATGTTATAATGAGATGACTATGACTATAACAATTTGCTGACGTAATTTTTGCTCACCTCTCTCATACAGTCTGACAGCTTCACAAATGTAAGGCACTAGTAGCCTGTTGACGACGAAGCCGGGGGTATCCTTGCAGGTGATGCAGGTCTTCCCCACAGCCTTGCCCCACGCCATCATGGCCTTGTACGTCTCCTCCGAGGTCTCGGCCCCGCGGACCACCTCCAGCAGCCTCATCACTGGCACCGGGTTGAAGAAATGGAGACCACCAAATCTGAAATTAAATATAGTATAACTTGTTAGTTTTCGATTATGTAAGTCTGCATGCTGCCAACTGGCAGTGGGCTTGAGCATTTGGATTATCTTTAGACCTTCAAGGGTCTGTGGATGATCCAATTGCTATGTTATATAATATTGCAATTGCTTGTTATGTAGTAGTACTTTATGTAGGTTTAGATTATGTATATGTATCTTGTATTTAGTGGTAGTTTGTAAGTCTTGTATTTAGTGGCAGTTAATAAAATCGAATAAAAAAATTATTTTTCGTAATATACCATGGGTATTTTCCTACTAACGTATAGGCCCCGCCACACAAGTTGGCGGATGTGAAGTTAGCTTCAAGCTACTCAATAGTCAATCCTGACCGAAGCTCACATAAAGCCTCACGTTGATCGGCGATTGCGCAGCTTGTAGCTAACTTCACATCCACCAACTTGTGTTTTTCAATTTTCAATTTCAAAATAACTTTATTTATCAAATATTTTTTTTACAAACAGGTACAAGCGCCAGTGTACATATATCCTAGCGGTACAAAAACAATGGATTTTAATGTTTGTTTTTCAAGCACGTAAGCTTATTGAAAACTTCTACCTGGAACATTATGTTATGATGTGTGGAATTAATTTAAATTCAATAATAATCGTTTATTAACTTTAAACGTAGACTTTAGTCGAGCATACATACATATTATTATAATGACCACCAACTTGTGTGGCGCGGCCTATAACTGGGTGTAACTATCCTGTTTTTTTTTTTGTTTGTTATTTTTTCTTGTTTATTCTTCTTCTCATTTAAGAATACTTACTCTTAAATGCCACGAAATAAACATTCCTTCTTTCTTTCTTATTTTTAGAACTCAAAATATTATCTTTGAGTTAAATATTTCATAGATATGCAATAGATAAGAAAATGGCTAAAATTATATTCTTATCTGGTAACAAAATGTATATATAATTATCTTTCTAAGTATATAAAAATGAATGTTTGTCTGTATGTCTTCTATCGAATCGTAAACTATGCATTTAATTGATCATGTGATGATCTTTAGCAAAGTTGTTGTGCATGAGCCAAAAAAGGTTTGTTGGTGCGACCGATTTTCGACAGATGGCGCCAGCATCGCGCGCAGTGTACAGCTAGTTGGAAATAAATTTAGGGGGTAAATAATTGTAATAAATCTGCTTACGTACCTAATACTTAAACGTCCACAAACACTATATGAAATCCTCAAAAAACGTCAGCCCCTCTAGAGAACATTTCTAGCCATGTCAACATAATATACTAGCTAGTGTCTCCAAAGATTTTTTTTATTTCATAAAGGTTTGCGTTTGTATACACACTGCCTGAAACAAGTTAAACATTGGGTGCGCTATACTAATATAAGAAAAGATGACTAACTTGTCTTTCCTCTTCACAACCGATGAGATCTCATTGATGGAGAGGGATGAAGTGTTTGACGCGAGGATGGCGTGCGCTGGGGCTGCCTGGAAATATAATTAAATCTTGACTTTATTAAAGTTAGGTAAAACATTAGCTTAATATTCAAGATCAAATTAATAACAGGCCATTGATTTATTCTCTGATTGTGTTCCCTGGTGATACATTCATAAAATTTTAGATACAAGTGGTATTTAGGACTAGTAGTGATTTATTTATTATCATTTCAGATGCTATCTTCGAGAAAATATCTCAGAGCCACAGTCCTTATGTGAAAGTAGTATAAAATGTCTGAGTGCCGTCATACACACAGACCTATAGATATTTACACTCAATAATTCACAATGACCCGTTTTCTTGAATCTCGAAGTTATAAAAATAAATAAATAAAATAAAATTCATTTATTTCAGGCATGTATGGCATCCCAATATATTATAAATATATTAGCAAAATTACATATAAATTTCATAGTTTCACACAATTCAATAAATCAAAATTAACAATAATAATAAATCAATATCATTCTCAGTAAAAATAAACAAATTCATAAGTCCATGTCAGTATAGTCATTCATAATTATCAGTACATTCTCTTCGGCACTGGTACTGCAACATGTCTGTTGGAGCAATGCCGAAGGAAAGGACAGTCCCATCTGGCAGCAATCATCACCAGGACGGCGTTGGAGCTAGGCCGCTGTGCACTAGGGAAGCGGCTCGCTTACGCATGGTCGCGTGGAAGCAGTCGGTGCGCGCCTCCGCGAAATTGCCCGAGGCGCTGCAGAACCGGGGCAGCCCCATCACCGCCCTGAATGCGTTGTTATACTGGACACGGAGGGCGCTGTAGGTCTTGTCAGTATAATTAGCCCACAAGCTGCACGTGTAGAGCGATGTGGAGTACGCTTTAAAGAGCGCGACTTTGACCTCATCTGAGCAACGTGCAAATCTGCGAGCTATCATATTCGCTCTTACTGACAGAGCCCCGCTCCCGCTCCATGTCTACATGATCCCTGAGATCCCCCGGGTATTTAAATTGATTTACCCTCTCTAGGGGAACACCCTTTATTCGAACGGGTGGTATGTTCTCGGGGCATCTTGCTAGACTGGTCTCAAATACCATGAATTGACTTTTGGTTATATTGTATTTAACCAAACACGTCACACGTCTGCAACAACCTCCGTAAACCACATACCGACGCGCTCAGCAGCACCATGTCGTCTGCGTAGCTCAGATTATTGACACATATACCGTCAATATGGCAGCCGACATGCTGACTGCTGAGCTCGACGATCAGCCTGTTGATATACAAGTTGAACAGAGTCGGAGAGGTCAACCCGCCTTGCCGAACTCCGCACTCCAGACGATACGAGTCAGACATTGCGCCCGCCCACCGCACTCTGTTACTCTGGTGCGCATCCCAATATTGGAAAATGCTTACAAAGTCCTGAGGCATGTCTATGCTCTTCAATTCCTTCCATAGAATGTCATACGACACCAGGTCAAAGGCGCTGGATAAATCAAGGAAGCATGCAAAAACGGGAGTTTTGCGATCTGTGTAGTACTTGATCGTGTTCTTAAGGCACAGTATCGCACTTTCAGTAGACAGTCGCGGCCGAAAGCCGAACTGGATGTCACATATTTATTTAACTGTACGTTAAGAAGACCGTCAAATACCTTAGCCGTTATGGTAGCAAGAGAGATAGGCCTGTAGTTACTTTTATCGGAAAGGTCACCCGTCTTATTTTTCACCACAGGCACTACCACAGTTTTCATGAAATCGGCCGGCACGTATGAGTGGCTCACCGATTTTGACTCTTTAGATATTTACTTGAAGGATGCTATTTAGCAACAAATTGGCCAACACCAATGATGATCTTTTTCATGATTTTTTAAGAAATTAAATCACATTCATCATCACAATTCTTTGCTAAACAAATAAAATCACATTGTCATCATCATTCATATCCCTCTTTATCATACTGCTGGGTATAGGCCTCTCTCTTATTGTACCATATGCCTGATCCTGTGCTAATCTATCAAGGTCCAACCTTTGATTTCAAAATAAAATTGCATATTAAAATTAAACTGTAACCAAAAATGGTCCCATAAAATGCTCTCACCGCATCAAGTTGCTTAAACAGCTTATGCTTCACTTCCAGGTTCTCCACAATAGCTTCAACAACCAAGTCGGAGCTCTTACTGGCTTCCACAGCATCGGTGGTCGTCTTGATCCTCGCCAGAGATTCTGATACAAACTTCTCCCCTTCTTGTGGGTTCTCCTTGTAAATCTTCTTGGCAACCCTACTGAGGTTACCGGCGATGGATTTCTGGGCTTTAGCTAATACTTCTGAGCTTGTATCCACGAGGGTTACATTTTGACCAGCTTGTGCTGACACCTGCAACAGAAATAGTAAAAATTGCTTTAAAACAGTAAGGGTTGTTGATAAGTAGTTTTCTTGTGAATGAGGCTTTTCAGCGAAGGAAAGCATTTCAAGGAAAGCTGCAAACGGCAACCGAAGACATTTGATGGTATATCTAAATGCAACAACCAAACACTAGAGGTGCGTTCCAGTAGCCTACAGATGGCAAAATTAACAGTTAAAAATGCCAACAAGTCACATTCAGCATTCGTTTTGAGTAAGAATGAGCAAAAGTGGCATTTTAACTGTTTTCGTTCACCGTTCAGATAGTTTAAAAACAGTTAATAATGCCATCGTGAACTTGAGCCACCTGCGGAGGTGGGTTCTTTGTGATCGTTTGAGTTTGACATTTTAGCATTTGTTTTGGGTAGTGAGCAAAACTAGCATTATTTATTGGCGAAATGGGCGAAATTACCAAACCAAACGGTTTACATCAAAGCTAATTTTGCTTATGCTAAAAATGCCATCGAGCCCAAAACGAACGCACGTTCTGCTAGCAGTGTGGAAAAGTGCGGTGGACTCGATCGCCCTTCGTGGATAGGCCTATGTTCAGCTTACCAGGACTTAAAGCACTGGTACAGTTTCAGTAAGTAGCTGTAATGACTAGTCATTATTGAGATTCCTGAAAAGGCAAAGAAATGCCTCTTCTCTTTACATAGGTACTTCATGAGAGAGTAAGAGATAATCTCGAGTTCAGTGTCCTCGCCGGGTTACTTTGGGTATCTATGTCTCTGAGATGTTGGCGTTTTCTTTTATGGCTTTCTTTATCAGATATTAAGAAGTGAATTCTCAAGAAATATTGTAATAATTTGTTACCTGTGCGATGCCAGACCCCATCAATCCACCTCCGATAACTGTAACATTTTTTATCGCACTTTGTACGGCTGATGAACTTGAAAAGTTTCTAGCGATTACACCGAATTGGATCATTTTAGACATTCTTGATTAAGTTATTTTATTCGATTCTGTAATTTACAGTACAGGAAAATCCAAAACTAAGAACAAAAATTGTAAAAGTTAAAAAATAAATTAATCCATTCCAAAGTTCAACTTTTCTTTCCAATCCAACGTTTCGTTTCGTTCGTGAATTAAAGAAAGAGAGAAATCTATTTGAAACTGTAGGAAAGAAAAGGATAGAAAAACACTTGTTAAATTTTAATCGTTTAAAAATGTTAAGCTTTTCTTTCTCTACTTTCCAAGTTTTTGAACGGAAACGTCAAGTTTAAACGTTCCAATTCACGTACGTATGCACTTTTTGTCGTCGTTGTAGACGTTAATCAAAACTGTCAGTATCGAGATTTCTTTGAGAGTGAATTGGAACAGGCCCACTCAAAAATAAAATAAATAAACACGTGATAAACACAAGTTTCAAGTACATACTTATTTACAATTCATTTATCTGCAAATGTAATACGTTTTTTGTTATCACATGTGATTTATCAAAATGTGTTGTGTAATCACGCTGCCTCTCCCAGTATCCTCGAATGGCAGGTAAGTACTTTAATACCTAACCCAACCACAATACCTAACCTAACCCAACACGATAAGGTATCTTTGTATTTTGGACTTTGGAGCGGTTTTTATAGCATATCGTGTGAAGTGAAGTGTGAGTTGATTATGTTGATGAACTTGTTTACGTACTCGCGTCATTCTACCGGCGACTTTCGCTCCGTTGCCCCGTTTCAAATATGAACAAGTTAGTTGGATTTTCGAGGAACTTTTCGAGTTCTCCGACTCTAAATGCGATTAAAAATGTGACAGTCGTCGGTGGAGGCCTCATGGGCTCTGGGATCGCACAGGTAAGACTGATTTACTAGTTACTATATATAGTTATAATACCATGTAGGTAGTACCATGTACCTACGTAGTACCAAGCAGGTAAGTAGCAAGATAACATGGATAAGTATATATATGGTACTTTCACATTCTTTTCACATTGCATTTGAACTGCATGTTATAGAATAACTACTTTCTACTTAGTTGCAAAAATCTTTTAGTCTTTTTTGTGCTTATGGCAATGAATACTGCCCAATACTATAGGCAGACCGTTTAACTTAGTACTCGCCTGCGCGGTACAGGGGCGCGGGAGTAGACGACAAAAGGGACTGAGACAGGTGCGGGCGTCATACAGGCCTTTGTCGTCATACCCCCGCGCTCTTGTACTGCTTGACTAAGTTAAATGGTCTGTTTATACTTAAATGTATACTTAAAAAGTTGTATTACATTGTAAATTTTCATGTCATGGATGACTGATAAGTTATTTTAACAAACAATTAATGAATGTAAGCTACAAACATAGTCGCAAGCTTATTATATCTACGCATACGTCATTTCTTAACACCTAAATGTAATGTTTGTTTAATACAGCAGTTTGTTCAATTTTGGGTTGGATGTATGTACATAATTATGATAAGTAGTAGTGACACCCGTCTTACAATCGTGAGATTGTGGGTTCAAATCCTGGTCCCTTACCAATGAGTTCTTTGGAATTTATGTAAGGAATTACACTTCCTTTTCGGTGAAGGAAAACAGTGTGAGTCCTGCATAAGTCCGTAGAAGAAATCCTACGGCATATGTGAATCTACCAACCTTCACTAGGCCAGCATGGTGGATATAGCCCAATCACCCCTCGTGAGTAAGCCTATGACCTGCAGTGGACTATTAAAAAGGCTGGTACAGTACATAATTATATTTTTACACATCAATAACCAGCTGCTTTGTATCTGATAAACTATATGTAGTAATATATTAGTTTAAGACCACTAAAGAAGGCAGATAAGATACCGGTATCTTTCAAACATGTTTATTTGATCCCCTTGAAAGATATCTTTTTATTTTTACAGAAATCGTAATTGTAAAATGCTACATTTTTCATTCAACTTACAATTTAAGTTGATATTCTTTTCTTAAGGGTTATTTAAAATAATATCAAGCAATAACTATGACTATGATACCTACTATCTCTATATTAGTAGTTAGTTCAGGATTTGCTATAAATAAAACATTATCCACTTTACCACAAAAAAATTAAACACGCTTAAAACACTGTTTAATTATGCTATTTGTACTGCTAAACATTGTCTAAAGCGTGCGTAAAACTTTTGCGGTAAGACAGTATACTTCTTTTTTTTGGGCAGTAATAAAAACTCTACAAAAGCAATATAACCTGTGAGACACAGGCACGAGTATAATACTTAAGAATATTATGTGAAGTATTTTAGTATGCGAATTACTGTAATAAAATAGAGGTCATTATAATTACTGTTCAGGCAACCAATTGGAACTAATTATGTAACCTTCTTATGTAGGTTTATTTCAGGTAAAAATTTAGCATTTAATACCTAGGTGAGACTTAGTATTCAATATGGTGATAACTTTACATACAAATGTAAATTTTATGAAGGTCACAGGTGAACAAACTGTTGAAATAAATATTAGTGTAACACTGAAGAAGTCAATCGATTTATAAATTTTATTTTGTTTACATATAAATAACAATACATTTATGGGTCCTCTTTCTTTGTTTTGGCTTGTGTAAAACAGGGACACTATGTACACAAATGTTCATATTAAAGTAGTAAATTACACCTTAAAAACATTAATAAGGTGAACAAGCTGTTGAAATTAATATTAGTGTAACACTGAAGAAGTCAATCGATTTATAAATTTTATTTTGTTTACATATAAATAACAATACATTTATGGGTCCTCTTTCTTTGTTTTGACTTGTGTAAAACAGGGACACTATGTACAAATGTTCATATTAAAGTAGTAAATTACACCTTAAAAACATTAATAAGGTGAACAAGCTGTTGAAATTAATATTAGTGTAACACTGAAGAAGTCAATCGATTTATAAATTTTATTTTGTTTACATATAAATAACAATACATTTATGGGTCCTCTTTCTTTGTTTTGACTTGTGTAAAACAGGGACACTATGTACACAAATGATTATATTAAAGTAGTAAATTACACCTTAAAAACATTAATAAGGTGAACAAGCTGTTGAAATTAATATTAGTGTAACACTGAAGAAGTCAATCGATTTATAAATTTTATTTTGTTTACATATAAATAACAATACATTTATGGGTCCTCTTTCTTTGTTTTGGCTTGTGTAAAACAGGGACACTATGTACACAAATGTTCATATTAAAGTAGTAAATTACACCTTAAAAACATTAATAAGCCTTGCAATTAATATTTCTAGTTATTCTTCTTTATAAGCATCTTTTTCAGTATCAGTATCTTTTTGAGTATTCATTAAATGACATCTCTAGCAACATATTAAACAAAAACCTTCAGTAAAAAAATACAGTGTAAGAAATAACTCATTGTTTCACACTAAGATTAGAAATAAAATCCTAACTAATATTATAAATCCGAAAGTGTGTTTGTTGGTTTGTTACTATTTCTCGCAGCAACAGAGCAAGGAACAAACTTGATTTTTGGCATGGATGACGAAAAAATGATAATAATAAAAATTATTATTATTATTAAAATTATAATTATTATAAAAAATATTATTATTATTTATAATTATTTTTGATACTTGATGACTTACCACCATGATAACGTAAAACTAATATTTTTTTTTTTTTTTGAAAAAAAAAAAATAAACTAAAATTCACGATCATCATACCTTGACACCTAATCGTGGTCAAAGTTCATTACAAGACTTTTCTAAGAAATCCAAAACAGCTATAATAAATCCATCATGAAGTTCCAGTTCATATCTTCCGGCTCCATCATCAGCTCAGTTCGACAGTATCATATTATTGTATTGTCGTCAGAACTACATACCTACAGCTGCCAATTTTCATTACACTACGACCCTTGGAAGATGGTTAAATTACATACAGGTCGACCTAATAAAAGCGTGTTAAAAATTCAGCTTTTAGAAAGTACTTGGATTTTTTGCACTTACCTCCCGGGCTAATAGTTCCAAAGTTGGAGAGTGACAAAGGCTATTTTATATCCCGGAAAAATAAAAGGTTTCCATGGGATAGCACAAAAATCAAAATATTACGTTCTAAAGCAAGGCAAAAGCTAGTTATACTAAGCTCCACACAAATCGGCGGATGGGAAGTTATGCGCAGAACGCTGCGCAAAAGCCGAAATATAGGTATGCGCGGGAGCCAGAGAGATAAGACGCCGGGGCATACCCGCTCGTCAACCTCATGCCTTCAGCGCGTTCCCTACGCCTGTGCTCAACACTACGACACGCGGCGTCGTAATTGTGCACACATACGCAATAATTAGCGAATCACGGCGAAGTGTCATCTGGGGTTAACTTCTCATCCGCCGATTTGTGTGGCGCTTAGTATATTTATTTGTTTATAGGCGAGCAGTGTACTGATGTGCCTATATGTAGTCAAATAAAATTAGTATTTCTCTGTCAAGGATTTTTTTTCCTTCTTTATCCAAAGGTCCAGTCTATTCTTAAATGTGTTTATAGTCCTTGCTGAGATTACATCCACAGGCAACCTATTCCAATTGAAGACAACTCTATTGCAGAGGATGTTGTGTGCAGTGTTGGTTTGTGATGGTGTAGGCTGTAAGAGGAAATCATGGCGTTTGCTATCGCGCATATTTTCCTTCAAGTTGTACATGTCGTGAATATCCGGAAAAAGTTAGGAATAAATTACAATATAAATTTTACCTAACCTAGTGTAACAAACTACAGCCTTGATGCTAGAAGCGATTTAAGTAACTTATATTAAACTTACCTAAAAATGTTGTATAAAATTCCGCTAACTTTGAAGGTAGCAGCACAAGCTGGCCAGAATGTGACCCTGGTGGACCTAAAGCCAGAATTCCTGGAGAAAGCCCAGAAGTCAATCCAGGGCAACCTCACCCGCGTGGCTAAAAAGATCCACAAGGATGACTCCGCCAAGATTGAGAGCTTCGTCAAAGATTCTCTGAACAGGATTAAGGTAAGTTGTTTTTATATTTTCTGATCTGACAAAATATTTGAAATATTTATCCTTAAGTCTAGGAGTTGCACAATCTGGTCCCACCTGCCCCTTTCTTCTATCGTACGGCTAGACAGACGCGACCAAAGCGCCACCCTTTTATGGTGGACATTCCGCGCATTAGAACCAAGTGTTTCGAATCCTCATTCCTCATACGAACAGCCAGAATGTGGAACGCTTTGCCTGGGTCTGTCTTCCCGCTAAAGTACAATGTGGACGACTTCAAATCCCGAGTAAATAGGTATCTTCTAGGTAAGCGTGCTACAACCTAGACGGCATCTGCTTAACAACAGGCAGTATGTGGTCAAACGCAAACCTATTCAGAATAAAAAAAAAAAAAACAAAGATAACGCCATATTGATTATGTATTACGCTTGTATAGATATTTTGCTAGAATAATATTAATGGTCGATTCTGAATTGTTGTGCTGTAGTGATATTAAGTTGTTCTAGGCCTAGGTACAATTTCAAAGAGGTCAATCAATGCAATCGCAAACGGGCGTGTCACCACAGCTACAAGCGCCGCCACGGATTTTTACTTTTTTTATTATGGAAACTAACGTGGTGTTCACATTCTAATATTTAATATCACGCGAATTTACTCACGTTTTTAGTCATAGTCATTATATAGTACCTACGGCTATAATTTCGATCGCATTCGGCGATCTTTCTCAAGTCGAGTGCTAGCACGCGGAGCCGTCTCGCAATGCACTGCGGGCTGCAGCGCGTAGCGCTCGCGATGACAGCGGCCACGGCGGTTTTTCATACTTTGTTATAAATGCACAGCACAGCTGCCTGTGGTCGCTTATTTTAGTAAAACAATATTTTCGTTGTTTAAATTGATAATCGTACTGGCTCCTCCTTGGATACAGGTACATATAAATAGATAAATATTAGGGGACATCTTACACGCGGTCTCTGACCCCAAACTAAGCAAAGCTTTTGATATGGCTGCCAGAGACTGATATAATACTAAATATACATATTTTAAAATACATATATTATAGATATAGATAATACTTAAATACATATTATTATAGGGATTCTGGTTTGATTGTCGGCCAAGCAGATATTTGAGTGATGAATAAATGACTCGTATATGAAAAATTAAAAATTTAAAAAACCCCCGACACATTGACAACCATTTTGGGCACATTTGTAGAATTTTGGTTCTTCCATCCCCACTTTAACCCACCATAACTCTTAAACGGCTCAATCGATTTTTATAAAACATAGCTAAGAACACTCTCGATTAAGTCTCCATTCATCCAAAAAAAACTAAACTGAAATCGGTTCAGTGGTTCGGGCGCTATGATGCCACAGACAGACAGACAAACAGACACGTCAAACTTATAACACCCTTCTTTTGCGTCGGGGGTTAAAAATCAAAGGCGACACTCTGTTATTAACATTGTTATAACAGATTAATAACAACGTCAAACAGAATATTATTAACAGATTAATAACAGATAACGTCTTATAAATAGATGAACGCCGGCTGCACGCACGAAAAAATGCTACGTTCCGCCTGAGCCGAGCGTGCAAGCGAGAGCGCGGAACAGGCGATAGAGATGCACGATTGGCATAAGCGTTCGCTTGTTTCAGTTGTTGATTCAACAATATCTTATGACGTTATCACGTAAAATTATCCGTAAACTGACTTTACAGACGTACAATATTTTGGAGAATAAGTTAACGATACAGTTTTAAAGGGAATTTCAATCCCTTTATAACTATATCGAATAAATTTTATTTTTAAAAACAAAAAGTTCTGGGTGATAGTTGTTCTTCTTTTGGTGTGTTCCATGGCACCCCCGACACGCAACCAAAGAACATATAATAATACTACGTACTACGTGACGCAATGTAGTAGGGGGCTAGGGGTTGTGAGCGTAAAGCGTTACCACATATTTAACATTTTAAATAAATATAAAATAATTATGTAGAATTAAAATGAATTTACGATTCCAGGTGTCGACCAAAGTGGAGGATGGAGTAGAAGCCGACCTGATAGTGGAGGCTATTGTCGAGAAACTCGACGTCAAGCAGGACCTCTTCAACAAACTTGACCAGGTAGGTAGACACTAGACACATTTTATGATCATTTTATATAGATGTTTAGTTTTTAGGTAGTTTAAAGGTTAGGCGGCATTTTAGTGGCGCTGCGCAGCGCTGTGTGCTGTTTGTAACCGACGAAATGGAGGAGTATAAACCTCCTCCAGTCGACGCATGTACAGGGTTATTCCTAATCAATTAGCATTCTTTTAGGGGTTTATTCTGTACATCAAAACTAACAACTTTTGTTATACGTCTTCTGTCAAAACTTTAAAAAAAATCAGCTGTTCCATACATTTCGTCGCGGATGAACGATATTTTTCTTTATTCCTGGAATAACCCTGTATATTAACTTTTTACAGAGTGGTCCGATTTTGATGATTCTTTTTTTGTTTGGTAGATCATACTTCAAAGGTGGTTCCATTTAATCGAAATCGGCTAAGCCATTTTTGTTAAATCAACAATAATGTGAAAATGACTACATCGATCCGTGCGAGCTATTCGAATTCTGTACACGGTTACGAGTATGTCATTTTTCGGGAAAAATAGTTATTCATTATTCTGAGTGTGACTCGTTACAAAGCGTCAAAATATGTTTTAGCTACTTATTTTGCATGGTGCGGATTGCACGCCACGAAGCGATTCTTAGTTTTCTCCGAGTTTTTTTTGAAAATGACATAATTTTATGTAATACTAGCGACCCGCCCCGGCTTCGCACAGGTGTATTATACATATAAACCTTCCTCTTGAATCACCCTATCTATTTAAAAAAACCGCATCAAAATCCGTTGCGTAGTTTTAAAGATACGTACATGGGGACAGACAGCGGGAAGCGACTGGACAATGGCACATAAGAGAGGAGGCCTATACCCAGCAGTGGGTCGACACAGGCTGCTGAAGATATATGTTATATCATATACTTAATCATATCAAAGTACTCATCATAAAGATTTATAGGCCGCGCCACACAAGTTGGCGGATGTGAAGTTAGCTACAAAGCTAACTTCACATCCGCCGACTTGTGTGGCGCGGCCTATACTTACTTATACAGGATCAACATACCTAAAATCGCAAATAAATTAGCTACCTTTCCATTTTGTTAAAGGTTGATGGATGGATCGTAATTTTTGTATGTTTTCTTATTTATTTGGGATTGAAGAAAAAATGTTGTATTCTTAGTCGGTTAATACACATTTCAGCTGTCGCCGCCGCACACGATTCTGGCCACCAACACCTCCTCCATATCCGTGAACGCCATCGGAGCCGGCATCAAGCGGAAAGACAAGTGAGTCAAGAAGTCACCATATAGAAGACAAAAATCGGCCAAGAGCGAGTCGAACTCGCGCACGATGGGTTCCGTACCGTAGGGGGGGCTCCCATACGGGGCCCATCGTGCGCGTTACTCTGTTGCCAATGTTCGAGCAAAAAACGGCAAAAAAGTCACGTTTGTTGTATGGGAGCCCCTTAAGTACTATTGTTTTAATCTGTTTTTAGTATTTGTTGTTATAGTAGCGGCAACAGAAATACATCATCTGTGAAATTTTCAACTGGGTAGCGATTACATGAGATACAGCCTGGTGACATACTGATGGACGGACAACAGAGTCTTAGTAATAGGGTCCCGTTTTTACCCTTTAAGGACACAAAACCCTAAAAATGATCCCTACCGAGCTTACTTTTTGTTTTTCTTATAAGCTATACAATAGTTTTAGTATTAGGCTATCTTAACACCGCATCTCAAAATTTATATTTACCTTATGCTTCACCTTCAGATTCGGTGGTCTCCACTTCTTCAACCCAGTGCCAGTAATGCGATTACTCGAGGTGATCAAATCCGAGCACATCTCCGAGGAGACCTACCAAGCTATGATGGAGTGGGGCAAGGCTATAGGGAAGACTTGTATCACCTGTAAAGACACCCCTGGGTTCGTGGTCAACAGGCTGCTCGGGCCCTACAGTGCTGAGGCGCTCAGGATGTATGAGAGAGGTTAGTTATTACTGTACAAAAACGATAAATATAGGAATCAAACTCAATGGCGTAGGTATGTGAAGTTAGCTACAAGCTGCGCAAATGTTCACTCGTCGCAGCCGATAATACCGGGTGACTGGTAAATAATTAGCATCCTTTTAGGGCCTAATTCTAAGACATTAAAACTAACAACTTTTGTTCTGCGACTTTTGTCAAAACTCAAAAAAAAAATTTGTTGTTCCATAGAGAAATATCGTTTACCCGCGACAAAATGTATGGAACAACTGTTTTTTTTTATTTCTGACAAAAATCGCAGAACAAACGTTGTTAGTTTTGATGTACAGAATAAGCCCCTAAAAGTATGCTAATTATTTACCAGTCACCCTGTATAACCATTTTTTATTGCGCAACGACTCGTTTAGTGTTCATAGACCAGTGAAAAAGCTCGTCTGAAAAAGCCTATAATATGATGTGGATAAAATTTTAATCGACATTAAATTACGTTTTCGATACTTTGTATGAAAAAAGAAAAAAAAAAGAAAATGCTTATGGTTATTTATTTTTGGACTACAGTCTTCTACTTTTAAAATCAAAATGAAAACTGTTAACAGAATAAATTGTAATAAAATTTAAATCCTTAGATTTTCAACCAAACGAACATCTAAAAAATATTCTATTGTCTTTATAATTAGTTTGCACACATAATAATGTAGTGGTCAGTGATTTTCTAAACATAACCAAGTTGATTGTAAGTATTTTTACCTGCTCATTTATGTAAATGTTCATAATTAAGAGGCCAGATTAATAAGTTGAATTACATTGTAATGTTTTTTTAAAAGACGATTTAATTCTCAACAACCTTTGGACATTTATTATTTTGTGACTTGGAAAACTACTTTAATGATATTATTTAATCCGTGGTTTGAAAACACTGCTTCAAAAACTATCAATTTTAAAATTAGTGAACAAAATGAAAACAGATGCCATTAATATTTCGTCATGTTTTATAAAAAAAAATGTTTTAGCTGTTTCTGAAATAGTTAAATTATAACTACCACAGCCTGTGATCGCCAACTGCATAGCATAGGCCTCTCCTCTTGTACACCCGCTCAGTCTTGTGCCAGCCTAATCCAGTTTGGTCCCACAATACTGATTGGTTGACAATTACTCAACAAAATGAAAACATGGCTGTCGATGATAAAGATAATAATTAAAAGTTACATACACAACAGCCTTTATCGCATTGTAATCCATATACATCGTATTGGTTCAATCTCAGAAGAATTACAAGTTATTGGAGTATTGCTAAATTTTACTCAAATAAAAACTACGTTATAGCTGTCTTATACATATCTGGTTATACAGCATACGGGAGAGTGAGTGGAACAAAAAAAAACGCAATGTCTGTCGCATACGTCAAAATCACCAGTTGAATGTCAAAATGGTTAAAATTTGGTTAGATTATTAGGTCATTTGTCTTGTTCGGAAATTTGAACCCTCTAGTTCTAGTAAGAACATTTTACCTTCCTACTTTTTACCTTTTTGAATTTGGACAATGCTAGTTTGTGAAACCCTTCGAAATTATGTAAGTTCGGGTGTATGTGCATCTTTGTCTAACACCTTTTAAATTTCATATTAAAAATGGGACAAAGTTATGTATATCTCTTGCTATTTTATTACTGTTTCTGGTACTTTGTTCTTATTTAGAATAATTTAGGGTTCAATTATCAATTTGTGACTTATAATTTTTGACAAATTATGAATAAAAGGTTTATCTGTTTCCACACCGAGTTCGTATAAAATACTAACTAGTCCAACCTCATTTCCAGGAGACGCTAGCAAAGAGGATATAGACATCGGTATGAAACTGGGCGCGGGCTACCCGATGGGGCCTTTCGAGTTGGCCGACTACACAGGCCTTGACACCAACAAGTTTGTTCTACAAGTTATGTACGACATGACCAAGGATCCTGTATTCAGACCTATACCACTTCTGGACAAGATGGTGGAAGAAGGAAAGTTGGGAATCAAGGCTGGGGAGGGATTCTATAAGTATAAGAAGTAAATGGAGGAAAATTGCAGTTTTACCAATACAGAGTTGTCCAGAACTGATGTACTTAGCCAACAAGTGGTGAATCAGACCATTATTATGAATATCTTTTACTATGGGGACCAACATCCTACTTCCTACTAATATTATAAACGTGAAAGTTTGTAAGGATGGATGTATGGATGGATGGATGTTTGTTACTCTTTCACGCAAAAAATACTGAACGGATTGAGATGAAACTTTGCAATTATATAGGTTACAATATCAGAATAACACATAGGCTATAAATTATTATGATATTGCGTAAATTTTCCATATTATAACAATAAGTGTTAAGTAAGTAGGAAAAATTCTGCCATCTGCGAGCTATTCTAGCGTGCGCTCCAAGAAATGTCAAAAAAGAACTGTCAAATCGATTTTCTTTGTTTTTCTATTTTCCACCTCCTTTATAAAGGATGGTAAGGTAGGGCCTCGAAAATCATGCGCGCGAAGCCGCGGGCAAAAACTAGTTTACGATAAAAATGTATGAAACAGTTGATTTTTATGATAATGGTCTTAATCATCCCCCTTCGGCTTAGTGCAGCGCAAGTAGATAACCCTGTATACGACTGTTTTTTATTAACCTTTTGAGCGCAACGCCTCAAGTTTTTTTGTCATATTATGTGGCTGTCATTTTTTGTCGATTATAGATTTCAACTATTATTATTTTATTTCCAATTATCATTATTATTGTTTATTTTTTAAAATAAACCTTGTCTTGTAAATTTAATTATGTAATGTTTTATATTTGGGATTTGATGAGTAATGTAGTAATTTGTTTTTTTTTTTTTTATGGACGTAAGTCTGGACAGTAAACATTTTCATTTCATTTCATAGACAACGGAAGTGCCGTGCTGTGCTGGTCAAGTATAGGTGACGTTCAAAAGGTTAAAAACGAAGTGACAGTAATAAGACTTATTAAATTACAGAAAATAACAATAATTAATTATTAAATAAAGATTTTATTCTTTGTTTGATGGTTTTGCCTTTTGCTCAATTTTATATTTTTGACATGTTATTGATTTAGTATTTGTATGTAACATGATATGACAGAATGTATGACATGCATACAATTTGTGAAATTGTATTAATTTAAGTATATTTTTGTATTCGTTTTAGTAAGGAATGGAATTAATAATGTGCTTTACAAATTAAAATGTTTTTTATTCCTCGACCACACAAACTACGAGTACCTACTATTGATTTAAGTAGTAAGTAGCGACCAGTACGATTTATCTAATACCATAGACGAATATTAGTATGTATATGTTCGTCTATGCTAATACTTACCTAGGTAGGTATACTAAGCGCCACACAAATCGGCGGATGAGAAGTTAGCCGCAGATGACACTTCGCCTTGATTCGCTAATTATTGCGCATGTGTGCACAATGCGTAGGGAGCGCGCGGGAGGCATGAGGTTGGCGGGCGGGTGTGCCCCGGCGTCTCGTCTCTCTGGCTCCCGCGCATACCTATATTTCGGCTTTTGCGCAGCATTCTGCGCATAACTTCCCATCCGCCGATTTGTGTGGCGCTTAGTATACTAGTTTTTGCCCGCGGCTTCACGTGGCATTAGAAAAAAGTGGCATATGATATAGATGCCAACTTTTAAACTAAGTATATCCAATTATCCATGGAAAAAATCGAGTCGATCTGTCGTTATGTTGCTGCATGAAAGAGCAAGCAACACACGCTTTCAATATGCCATTAGTAGGATTAGGCCTTCAGGCGGCCTAAAAACTCTGACACCAGGGCTAGCCACCCGGCCTATACGAACTTTAGTTGCTATTAAATTTACGATGGGGCTTTTAAAATTGGCCTCAAGGACTTACGTCGTAGGTACCTTCTTACGTAGGTACCTACCTAATTAGTAAGTACCTACATAATGAAATATATCTTTTGACCGAAGAAACGAAGGAGGTACTCAATGCGGCGCGTATATATGTGTATATAGGTACATATTTTTTTTCATGTATCCTTCCTTCCTTCCTTTCAGCCATAGGACGTCCACTGCTGGACGTAGGCCTCCCCTAAAGATCTCCAATAAGACCGGTTGGTAGCGGTTTGCATCCAGCGCGATCCTGCGGTCTTAATGAGGTCGTCCGTCCATCTTGTAGGTGGACGTCCTACGCTGCGCTTGCCGGTACGTGGTCTCCACTCGAGGACTTTTCGACCCCATCGGTCATCAGTCCTCCGTGCTATGTGCCCTGCCCATTGCCACTTCAACCTGCCAATCCGCTGGGCTATGTCAGTAACCTTGGTTCTTCTACGGATCTCCTCATTTCTGATTCGATCGCGCACAGAAACTCCGAGCATAGCCCTCTCCATGGCTCGTTGGGCTACTTGAAGCTTACTAATAAGGCCCATAGTGAGAGACCACATTATATCACACCACATCATAGAGACCATTTTTCATGTATAACCACGCATAACTTTTTACATAGTAGTCCGATTGTAATAATTCTTTTTTTTATCGAAAAGAGTATACTTCGAAATTGGTCCCAATTAATCGGTCGGCTGAACCATTTTTAATAAATCAACAAAAATGTAAAAAATGCTACATCGATCCGTGCGAAATATTCGCGAATTCTGTATACAGTTGAAGTCGCTCACGATTTTTTTTTGCGAAAAATAATCAAATAGCTTATGGCTATTATGGCTAACAGATGTTGTAGGGCTTAATTGGATCATAAACGAACTAGCAAAATTATCACCATATAAAGATATACAATTATACATAAACATGGGTATTTATTGTATTTATCATTCTTTATCTTTAAGGAAAATTAAACTTACCAGATGCGCAAACAAATGATTTCTATATTTGATAAAGTACAAGTGCAACATAATCATTTATATATTTTTTTTCTGATACGGCTTTGATAAATAATCAATGAATTAATTGCACGCTAACCGCAATTGATCCGTCCGTATAGTATTTAATCCACTGAAGATTTTTACTTAAGTGGAAGTTCACCTCTCAAGGTGGACAGACGACCCTATTGCCTAAGGGTAGTGGCATTCACCTTCGTGTTTCGTCCCACTCGTTCGTGTGGAGCATAGAGAACATACCCCTGAGAGATGAAATTTATCTTAACTGCTTACGAAAAAAATCCGCTCGGTCTGTGTTTGGGTTAGCGCGCTCTGATTGGCTATAGGCTCATTAATAGTTTACCTACTAGGTGGTGACGGCGGCTGGCGAGATGTAACGCGGTCGACACTTTTTATCGATATCGACGTGACAGTTAGGAAAATAATTAAGGTATAGATAAGCCCGTGGGTCGAGTGGTTAGTAACACTGGTCACGAAGATGGATCGCGGGTTCATGTCCCACCCAGGAAATTACATGAATTTTCATCTTACTAATGTCAATTACTGTGATGAACATACAAGTTCGTTCTGTGTTTGGGAGTCGTATCTATATTACTCATATTTCTATGTACTCGTATATAATATACAATACAGTATGCATTTTTTTTGTTGAATGTTTGATGTCATGTTTAAATAAAGTTTATCTACTCGTGTATATTTTACAATGTTTTGTACTAAAAATTATAAAGGTAAGTATGAATATCAGTAGTCTGGTCACAACACAAGCTCGGCCTATTTTGGGAATAGGCCACAATTATTAGTTTGATTTTTAATATTATTCCGAATAAATAATTGACTAACATTGCTATCAAGCATTTTATTTAGGTAGTTGGATAAAGTGATGAACAAAATATTTTTAATTCAAGGATTTAGTATCAATCAAAAATTACGGGTTACAAATAAACATGGATATACAAGGGGTATACAAGACTTTTTAAAGTGATCTAAAAATATTTTGTAGTTTTACGACATAGGCATAAATAAAACATCAAATTTAGGCAATATGTAGTCTTTATTTTATAGTACACAGATTCTTACATAATAGTGATAGCTTAATGTCGGCGTAATGACGGGGCGGAACAGCTTGTAAAAATGTCTAACATATGATATTCTACAAATTTTATAGATAAATAGACATTAAAAAATTGAAAATACCATACTCAGGGATGTACCTGGATTTTAGTGTACACGTTTAAAGCCCACTTGTATTAAAATAACAATACAAGTAATAGCATTTCAATTTCGTTTGATTGCCTACAATAGTTGAAAACGTAACAACATATCGATAGCGATAGATTGACGAACACATTTATTTTCACTACCACCTCACTAGCATTAGAAGCTAGTACAAAGACAAGGATGACAATTCATAAAGAATGAAGGTGCGAATGAGATGCCGAAAACAGCGCGCTGTCTTCAACCAGCATAACATGGCCTCTTTGAACTAGCGTGTTACGAGAAACAAAAACAAAATAATTATTCATTTTTACTTACGAGTGAAAGGTGATGCCATTTTTCTTATAGCTTGAAGTTGTGCTATTATTGCCACACCATTTAATTGCACAAGAAGGCATTTTTACTGTACTATGATGTATGTTCTCTATGGTGTGGAGAAAGCAATTAGCGTGAGTAGGATTACGCGAGCGTTGAGCTGTTCAATGCTCTATGCTACCACGCTTAGGTGATAGGAGTTAAATGGCTTAATGTAATTAGGTAATGTTTAAGTTGTATAAATATTTCGAATTTATTATGAAATGAATTGGTTTTCAGGAGACGCGTCGGCGCGTGACATTGACACAGCCATGCGGCTGGGCGCAGGCTACCCCATGGGGCCGCTGGAGCTGGCGGACCTCACCGGCCTCGACCTCAAGGTCAACGTCCTCGCCAGCCTCCTGCACATGACCGGAGACCCCGTCTTCAAGCCTATTCCTTTATTGGACAAGCTCGTGAAGGGGGGCAAGTTTGGCAGGAAGACTGGGGAGGGGATTTATAAATATGATGTAAAGAAGTAATTAGGTATAACAATCTGACCTGATATCATAATTGTTAAGCGTGAGGGCGTTGTCTCGCAATTTACATTTCTCGTGTAAATAAATCGCTCCAGACTCAGATTCTTTATTAACAACAAACATTGTTGCGTTATATTAGGCATAAGTCAGGTAAACTAAGCGCCACACAAATCGGCGATTGGGAAGTTATGCGCAGAACGCTGAACAAAAGCTGAAATATGCGCGGGGGCCAGAGGAACGAGACGCCGGGGCACACCCGCCCGCCAACCTTATGCCTCCCGCGCGTCGCAGAGAAAGAGGAGAAGGACGAAGAAGAGCGTAAATAGGCAGCCATCAAGATGAGGTCCATCAAATGCCAAGATTGGCCAACGAAGCCGCTAGAAGGCCAACGTAGTCATTATGACCAACGCGGTACGGATGTCTTCAACACCGTACCGTAAGAGGGGGATGAGTTACAGACCACCCCCTACATTGCCCCCTGGGCAGAGTCCCAGGGCGTCCAGCCTCAGCAAGAGGGGTCACCCTGAAGCTGATTCCTGACTCCGATGTTATCTACAGGAGGAGAAGATCCACGATACGATATGTCTCCCGCGCGCTCCCTACGCCCGTGCTCACCACTACGACACACGGCATTGTTCACACATGCGCAATAATTAGCGAATCACGGCGAAGTGTCATCTGCGGCTAACTTCTCATCTCATCATTTGTGTGGCGCTTAGTATACAGTTCATCATAAAAAAGAGAGCGGGACGGAATGCGAAGTCCAATGCCAGCGTGCTTAGCCGAAAAGGACTATGTATAGTAATTTGTATCCATCCTGCTGTATCTCGCGAGCAGAGTAAAATAATAAAGGTCATCGCCACCGCGTTTAGCCGATAAGTAACCCAATGTACCTAGTGCTTTATTTGGAGAATAATGTATACCCACTACACCTCTGTAATATACGTCTTGTAGATAATATATGTATAAATGTTTTACTGTATAGTTGTTTTGCTTGTGTAAGATGTATCAAAACATTGCCATTGCCACTAATAGTGTTAATTTTGAATGTTGTATGATTATTATCTAAATAAATGTTTGTACAGTCACTTAATAGTTTTTGTATCTAAAAAGTATTTTTTCTGTAATTTTCCCTAAAGATAAAATATGATGGTTTATTTATTTATTTGATCTATTTTAATGATTAAATCATCAATGATTCAGATTATGACTCTAAAGACCGAGTTGTACCTACAGGAGATAAGAAATAAAAAGTGAAATCGCTACATCGTTTTCCTAAAGGCGTGTCTCATGTCACATTTTTGTACACCAAATTTTTTATAATTTTTTATAATTATTAAGAGTAAAATAAGTAACGTATTGGTGGAAACCGTAATGTTATTTATTAAGGAAATAAAGAATTGAATTCTTCAAAACGGTAAGTTGTATGAAAAAAAAAGTTGAATTAAATATTGTTGATAAAATATTGTTGTGTCTATACTTCACGAGAGAAATCAGTAATAGAGGGCATCTACTTATTGACGCGTAGTGTAGGACGTCCATTCTCTGTGTGTGCCTACGGTCGGAACACACCGCCGCCGGTACCTGGTCTCCACTCGGGAACATTTCGACCGCATCGGTCGTCAGTCCTTCGTGCTTTGTGCCCTATCCACTGCCATTTTGACTTGACAATCTGCTGGGATATGGGATATGTCGATTACCTATTTTTGGTCCTTCTACGGATCCCCTCGATGACGTAGTAACTATTTACTAATTGATGGTGTAGTGAAGGTTATGAACTACTTATCGTCATTATTGTCTTAGAGCGTTACTCTTTATTATCGGATTATCTTAAAATACCTTTTTGTAATATTTAAAATCTCTAATGTTGGTGGAAAGTTCTAAAAGGTAACATTATCTCATATATTATTATTTAATTACACCAGACTTTATATTATTATTTTTAATTAGATACATGCTATTTTTGACCAGCATTTCCTGGCGGCAACAATGTCTATAGTCGTCAAATAACCGGGCCACATAATATGAAATCTTAATAATCGGCCAAGTACGATTACGACTCGAGCACGCAGGGTTCCGTACTATATGGGAGCCCCCCTTAAATATTTATTTTAATTTAATTGTTTATTATTAAATTGCATGTGCAACTAAACATTCTGTGAATATTTCAAGCATCTAACTGTTATTATTGATATCGAGCGAAAAACGGTAAAAAAATCAGGTTTGTGGTATGGGAGCCCTCCTTAAATATTAATTTTATTCTGTTTTTAGTATTTGTTATTATAGCGGCAACAAAAATACATAAACTGTGAAAATTTCAGAATTCTAGCTATAACGGTTTATGAGATACAGCCTGGTGACAGACGGACAGAGGAGTCTTAGTAATAGTGTCCCGTTTTTACCCTTTGGGTACGGAACCCTAAAAATAAATGAGGCGTGGCGGTTAAAAGGTTAATAAAGCTATATTCTATTTCAAAAAAGTACCTTCCTATGTCTTCCTCCTAAGCGCGGGGCTGATTCGATAAGTTGACTCAATCTTGATTTATGCCTCGATTAGATAAAAACCAATCTATAGGTATATCTCACCGAAACTCGATTGCGTATTCGATATCGAATCTTTACTCGATTCGCAAATATTCTTATATTTGCTCGCGAAACTGTCGCGTGTTTTTCTGTTTTCTGATATCTGTGACAAGGTACGCTAAGTAATCTAAGTGAAGGATTCGAGGAACTAATCCTGTTCTATGTAACTTGGATTTGTTGTTTGGTATTTGTGATAGTGGCTCCTCTATTTTTTGCGTGGATTGTATTTGGTAGCGTTGTTTTTTTTACTTTGCTTTGTATGTTTGTGTTAAATAAAAAAAGTGTGATTACCATTCAAATGCATTATGTTGTAATCTATTATATAAAAGGCTTCGCTGAGTGACTGACTGACAGACAGCCTACAGCCCAAACCGCTAAAGATACGAACATGAAATTTGGAACAAAGATACATTGGACCACGTAATGGAGCACTAAGAACGGAATTTTGAAAAATCGACCTCTAAAGGGGTAAAACGGGCCCTTTTCGTTTGTATGTAACTTTTTATTCCCTTTACCGATTGACTTGAAACTTTGTATACATGCTACTCAAACAAAATAAAAGTTACGTTTGTTCCTGTTTTTCCAAATATTCCTTATCTAAGGGGTCAAATTGGGTCCCAAAGTTGGTGAAAAAAGCGTCTATTACATCCGACGAGCTGAACGGTTATGGATGAAATCTGGTATGGAGGAAGCACACAACATGTTTCAACACATGAACTAATATTATCCCGGAAATTCTATGGGGATCCTTAGGGATAGCCAAAATTAATCAGTTTAGGCTACAACCCAGTCCACTAAAGATAGAGACTTGAAATTTCGAACATAGGTACAATGTACAACGTAATGAAGCTCAAAGGACGAAAATTTCGAAAAATCGACCTCTAACGGGGTAAAACGGGTCCTTTTTGTTTGCATTTAATTTTTTATTACCTTTACCGATTGACTTAAAACTTTGTATATATGCGTTTACAAAGAAAATAAAAGTTACGTTTCTTCCTGTTTTTCCGAATTTGCCTTATCTAAGGGGTCAGATAAGTTCCCAAAGTTGGTGAAAAAAACATCAATAATTACATCAAACGAACTGAACGGTTATGAATGAAATCTGGTAGGTATGTGGGAAGCACACAACATGTTTCAATACAGTAACTATTTTATCCCGGAAAATCTATTGGGTTTCTTAGCAATAGCCAAAATAATCAATTATAAAGCTAAGATAAAAGGGGTAAATGAATTCTAACGAAATTTGGTACGACGCTAGACAATAACACAAATTACCACTTGGGGTACTGCTATCCCGGAAAATTTCAGTGGGTCCTTCAGGATATCAATTTCCTAAAAAAGTACTAAATGACTGTTCGAAAACCGATGCAATATTGTTTAAAAATAGCTCACCCTTTTAACTAATATATGACTATTAACGTCCTGGGAAAAGTCCCGGATTCCTTGTCTAACGCTAGACCAAACATCCTATATAAGCGTGAAAAATAACTTGATCGCGTTTTTTTTTAAACGTAGTGAAATATATAGAATTAAATTGAGATAATTTAGATCCTTCAATGGGGGCAAAATGGGCCCCTAATAGTTTATGAACGATTTTATTTTGTGAGCCAATAGACTTGAACTTAGGGTACATACGGATCAATAACTACTTACTTTACTATGGGAACTACCCTGAAAAAGCGAAAATTACCTATTCTTTACATTTTGTCGCGGGTCGATGAATTTTTTGTGTTGAACAGCTAATTTTATTTACGTGATTTCTGGGTTGGTACCATAGTAAAAGTAAGTCAAATGATGAGTATAATGGAATCCTAGAACATGCCTGTCGTCTAGATGTAGGTGCGCTATGTATTTTACAAATAAAATGTACCTTCTTGTGTGCTACTTTTTCGTCTGTACTTGGTCAGAGAATGTCTGAAAGTCCTACAAGTGTCTCGATCACTTTTGACCGCGTAAACGGTTATGGGCGAGATTGTCATTGAGTTCAGAATAATCGAAATTAAATTTCTAATGACTTAATGAAACATGATGAATACCTGTACTGGCCTTTTTTAGGGTTCCGTACCCAAAGGGTAAAAACGGGATCCTATTACTAAGACTTCGATGTCCGTCTGTCTGTCTGTCACCGTAGGTACCGTAATAGTTGGGCAGCTGAAATATTCACAAATGATGTATTTCTGTTGTCGCTATAACAAAAAATACTAAAAATAGAATAAAATAAATATTTAAGGGACATACCTACAACAAACGTGATTTTTAGGAGTTTTTTGCTCGCTATTAATAACGGCAAGAGGAATGGGCTCCCATACGGTACGGAACCATGCGTGCGCGAGTCCGACTCGCACTTGGCCGACCATGACGTGCAAATGGAGTTGGATTAAATTTGGTATACGAGTGGGAAACTACATGGCTCAACTCATGATCGTCATATATCTCATCATAAATCGAAAAATATTCTTTATACTACACCTGCTCGGAAAGTAAAGTAAAAAGCCAAAAAGTTTTTACAGTGAGTTTTTATCTCCAAGTTCGCAAAATGACACTGGCCACTAGCTGTGTGTTGGATGGTGCCAAACAATTTGAAAAAAGAACATGTGAAAATTGCAGACGCCATTGGCGCTATTTTCAAGTGTTACACTAACTGCAACAATTTCAATATAAATTTCAATTAGTAAAGATTTAGTTTTTTATTTTCCTCGTAGGTGTAGTATAAAGCACTATGTATCACTCGAGAGAAAGTTCGATTCCCGATCTCGGGTGTTTTAAAGCCCTCGCCTACGGCTCGGGCTTCAAACGACACCTTCGACGGTAATCGGTCACTTTCTCCTCTTGGTGAACAATGTACTATTTCTCGCTATAAAAAAAATCAGTAGGTATATTAAAATATAACTTTATTAAGTATTTATTTTATGACAAGTTATAAAATAACGCGGTCCAAACTGTGGGCTATTAAAGTCAAAGGACATTTATTGTTGAACTGTGTTACATTGAGATCTTACTACTAATCACAAAAATATTGAATTATCAGTTAAGTCCAATATGGCCATAAAATAATCATTAGAACGTGAAAAAATTATACAATCATTATTATTAAATTTAATTCGAATATTTTGCAATTTATCATCTAAAAATTGTCGTACTCCATAATAAGCTTTAGATACAAGTAAATTTAAGCAAATACTGAAACAAAGCAGGCCAATCCGTGGGCTAATTATTATCCTTGCAAGTAATACGACAACGTGGGCTAAACCAAGAGCTATTATTTTAAGCAAAAAAAGTACTAAGACAACGCGAGCCAAACTGTGGGAAATTACCATTTAAAGTAAGTACTAAGAAAATGCGGACCAAACCGCGCGCCATTATCATTTTAAGCAAATACTATAACGACGCGGGCCAGACCATGGGCTATTATCATTGCAAGCAATACAACAACGCAAGCCATACGGCAGGCTATTGTAATTTTAAGCAAGTACTTAGACAACGCGAGCCAAGCTACGTACTATAAATTACCATATTAAGCAAGTACTAAGAATGTGCAGGCCAAACCGCGACCTATTATATCATTCTAGCTAAACACTGGGACAATTAAGGCCAAACCGTAGGCAACGTATTACTTGAAAAGATAATGCTTAGTAGGCATTATCTTTTCAAGTAATACGTTATACGACAATGCAGGCGAAACCACGAAGTATTATTATTTTAAGCAAGTGCCAAGACAACGCGGGTCAAACTGTGGCTTATTATCATTTTAAGCAGTAACTCGAACAAAGCGGCCAGACCGTGGGCTATTATCATTGCAAGTAATACGACAACGCGTGCCAAACGGTAGGCTATTACAATTTTGAGGAAGTATTAAGACAACGCAGGCTAAGCTGCGTGCTATAAATTACCATCTTAAGCGAGTACTAAGAATACGCAGGCCAAACCGCGACCTATTATCATTTTAGCCAAATACTATGACAATTCAGGCCAAACCATAGGCATTATCCTTGCAAGCAATACGTTATACGATAATGCTTTGTTAAACCACGACCTATTATTATTTTAAGGAAGTGCCAAGACAACGCAAGCCAACCGGCAGCCTTTTATAATTTTAAGCAAGTACTAAGACAAACGTGGGTCAAACCACGGGCTATTTTCATAAGCCAGTACCTGTCTACTAAGACAACGCGGGCGAAGCCGCGGGTTTTAAGCTAGTATTAGATACTAGCCGACCCGCCCCGGCTTCGTACAGGTGTATTATACATAAAAACCTTCCTCTTGAATCACTCTATCTATTAAAAAAAACCGCATCTAAATCCGTTGTGTAGTTTTAAAGATATAAGCATACATGGGGACAGACAGCGGGAAGCGACTTTGTTTTATACTATGTAGTGATTAGGACTGTTTATGTACCATCGGAGAAACGTTAAAAAATTGAAAACTTGATTTTTCCCAACTTCTCAAGGAAGGTATTATGTTATGAAATTATCGTGTGTATGCGTCACTTATATCATTGTGTATGACCTTTTTAATTTACCTAATTTAATTTTGCTTTTTGTCTCTTCTTTTCCATCTTTTGTTTCAATTTCGGATTTAAAGTGCTCTTAGTTAAGTAAAAGGTAATGCAATTTTATGTTTCTTTTCTTTCATTATACCAGTCGATTGTAATCAACAGTGATTCAGGGATTGATTATGTCATTGCTATGACCTCAGTGACCACAGAGAAAACATACGAAGATGGTTTGAGTAGGCACCTAAGTTATCTGTCAATAGTTTTGCGGTTGAGTTTGTAAATATCACTACATAGTATAAAACAAAGTCGCTTCCCGCTGTCTGTCCCCATGTATATGTATATTTGTATGCTTATATCTTTAAAACTACACAACAGATTATGATGCGGTTTTTTAAATATATAGAGTGATTCAAGAGGAAGGTTTATATGAATAATACACCTGTGCGAAGCCGGGGCGGGTCGCTAGTCCTTACATAGTATAAAATAAAGTCGCTATTTTTGTCTGTTTGTTTGTCTGTATGCTTAAATCTTTAAAACTACGCAACGGATTTTGATGCGGTTTTTTTTTTAATGGATAGAGTGATTCAAGAGGAAGGTTTATATGAATAATATACCTGTGCGAAGCCGGGGCGGGTCGCTAGTGTTAGATAAAGGTAACTAACATTTAAGTTCACATCACCTAAGATACCCACAAAGCCCAGGGGTTTAGCAAATAGAATTAAAATGACAGTGGGCAGCAGGATCGTAAGTTTAGGAAGCCCTGGGATGATACTTACGGGCGCTAGACTTTAACTGAATTATAAGTATTGAATGGGTTTGATTAAACGACTTCCAAAAAGGAGGAGGTTCTATGTTCGTGTGCATGAATTTTTTTGTGTATGTTCATCGATAATTTCGCCAATTGTGAACCGAATCGAAAAATTCTTTTTTAGTTCGTTTATACTCCCGAGGTGGTCCCATTCAAATTTTACAGAAATCGGCTGAGCCGTTTTTGAAAAAACCAACAATAATGTAAGCAATTCGATCGCTATCCGAATTTTGTACACGATGACCATCGATAATTTCGTCAATTGTGAACCGAATCGAAAAAATCTTTTTTAGTTCGAATGGGCGAAAAATTTAAATACATTTAAATTTTACAGAAATCGGCTTAGCCGTTTTCGATAAATCAACAATAATGTAAATAATTCGAGCGAAAAATTCGAATTTTGTACACTATGGAAGGCGGTTTTGCCATTTTTTGCGAAAAATAATTATCAATTGCAAGATTCGCAGGGCTGCAAACTTTACGATCTGTTTAATTTAATAAATTAGACAGATCGTAAATAGATTATTTCGAATTATCGTCTATTTTTGACTTAGCTGGAACCCTGGATCCCCGGGGCCCTGGGCTGAAAAACCCATATGATAGATCAGAGGGGTTAGTCCAGGTTTACACGTAAATTGAAACTACAGCTGTTTCCGTATGGCTCTATACATTTTTGTACAGCGCCCCTGGCGGAAACGAGGAAGAACTAACCAAAATGTATGGAGCCACACGCGAACGCGAAAGTTTAAGTAAACTACGCAAAACCTGGACTATAGGCTCTGGTCCTGGTGGGCAGGGCACATAGTAAGGAGGACTGATGATCAATGTAAAATTACCAATATCACTAGGTAGGTACTAGAGAGAGAGAGAGAGAGAGAGAGAGAGAGAGTACTGGTAAATTTTTTTTTGGAATTTGTAGTAACTGTACCTATTATTTATTTTTAATTGTTTTTTTATGTTTACACCTCCGTCCTTGTCATCTATACGTTTCCTTACATCCAAAGGAGGTTGTCTGGAAGAAATCGCTTTTAGCGATAAGACCGCCTTTTGTGCTTTTTCTATCTTTGTTTCTTATGTTATGTTTTTCCTATGTGTTGGCGTCAATAAAGTGTTGTTGTATTGTATTGTAACTCTTGAATTGCATACCTAGCTGCTGCACTGATGAATTTATTTATCTTTTTAATTTCCTTTATTTCAAATACATATCATATTATTATAGTTTTTATTTCCTCGCCCTTTGTCATTGCAAATCCTGAGATAGCGTTATCAGCTTGCCGTTCGCGAAAATGACATGTAAAACAATAACTATTTTTATTTTTAATGAATGTTACGAGTATCATGAAATGATTGAAGGAAATTATTATTTTTATTTCTTGAATGTTATCATGAAATGATTGAAGGAAAATTTGGCGCCTGAATTCGGAATTTGGAATATTAGTTCCTGCGCCAACTTTCATTTATTTGTTTTTAATTCCCAGTATACATAATGCACGTGTAGATATAGTTTGTACGATGAATGTTAATAGCAAAACCGCTTAACTTAGTCCTCGCCTGCGCGGTACAGGGGCGCCGGGGGAGACGACACAGGGGACTGAGACAGGTGCGGGCGGCGGGTCCCCACCGCCCGCACCTGTCTCAGTCCCCCTTTGTCGTCTACCCCCGCGCCCCTGTACCCGCGCAGGCGAGGACTCAGTTAAACGGTCAGACTATAAAGACTGCATGCATAATCGCGTTGGATGCAGCCGCCAACAGGTCTTATTGGAGATCAGCATATCCATATAGTACGACGATCTATGGATGATTAATTTATAAACTCTTTTTTGACCCAGTGGAGCCGGATTACCACACAAAGTAGCCTATCGTCCTATCTTCTTTACGCAGCTCATTTTGGTATATCGCTCTGTCTTTCTCTCTCTGCATGTAGTAGGTAGTCGTTTGGTATGCAAGACCAGTGTTTGGCCCAATAGACAACCTATATTTCTTTGTTGCAAACTTGTTTTTTTTTTGTTTTTTTTTTTATTCTGAATAGGTTTGCGTTTGACCACATACTGCCAGATGTTAAGCAGATAAGCGGTCTAGGTTGTAGTAAATTCGGTAGAAAATCGGAAAATTCAGGAGAATTCACTAACAATTAAAAAATGAACTTGTATATCCGTTAAAAAATACCAGAGATTTTTTTAGCAATCTGAAAAATCGTTGACAAATTGGCTCATTTCGGTAGGACAGGCGCAAAATTGGTAGAAATACCGAAAAATCTCACTGTTGCAGTGGAGGCTGCGGAGAGACCAACTAAGTTAGTCGGGCCAGTTGGTGGCTAGTTGTATAGCTGTATAATTATCGTCAATTTATCACTCAGAGTTTTGGAGTCCTACAGTTCAAAATTTCACTGTTGAAGTGGAGGCTGCGGAGAGACCAACTAAGTTAGTCCGGCCAATTGGTGGCTAGTTGTATAGCTGTATACAGAGAATAATAACGCCTATTCTATGGCTGTATAATTATCGTCAATTTATCACTCAGAGTTTTGTAGTCCTACAGTTCAAAATTTCACTGTTGAAGTGGAGGCTGCGGAGAGACCAACTAAGTTAGTCGGGCCAGTTGGTGGCTAGTTGTATAGCTGTATAATTATCGTCAATTTATCACTCAGAGTTTTGGAGTCCTACAGTTCAAAATTTCACTGTTGAAGTGAAGGCTGCGGAGAGACCAACTAAGTTAGTCGGGCCAGTTGGTGGCTAGTTGTATAGCTGTTTATCGTCAATTTATCACTCAGAGTTTTCAAAACTTTGCGTGGCACCTGTCAACATGCGAGTTGTTTGAAAAAAAAAAAATTACTTATGAGTTTGTACATAAGTGTTAAGGGATAAACAACTTCTTACTAAGGACTTCATAATAAGATAAGATAAATTTTTATTGCAAAAACTTACACTAGGTACCTACACAATTTTAAGCACATAGCTCTGCCTTTTGCGTTAGTTTAAAACTGTGTTGCAAAAGGCAGTGTCTTCCAGATGGGTCAAGTGCAAGTACAAACAAACCAAGAAGTCGCTTTACGATACAAAAAAAGCATTTACGTTAGTGTGAGTGTGTGTGTGTGTGTGCGCACGCGCACATATTGTGTGTGTGAGTGTATGTGCGCGTGTGATGGTGTGTGAGTGCGTGTGCATATACTTACGTGCGGTGAACATGAAACACTGCAATACTCAAGATCTCTTAAGAGTCAGGGTTTGCAGTGTTTATTTGCATGAATGTAAGTAGTATTAATTTATTTTTATAAGTAGATTTTCAGTCTCATTGTAGTTGTAAATTGATAGCCAGTTAAAACCACTTTTAAGTTTGTAGAGTAATAGTGATTGAAATCAATCTTCCTGCTCAATCAATCATGTGTAAATCCCCACTGTGAGGACTGAGGGGAACTCGTTAAAGTAAATGAACAATATAACAATAAATAAACCATGTAGGTAAATATAATAGGCATTCAGATGAACAGATGACATATCCTTCTACGTAACGTGTCAATATGTACTAATTTACTCATGCACAACTATTCTGATGTATTATATCATTTGCTAAAATAAGTTCTAGCGCACTAAATCCAAATACCTACCTTTTTCATTTTCTTATGCCTTGAGAGAACTGGTACTACAACCAACTTCAAATAATGAAGCTCTCCTATAGTGCCCTGTGTGACACCTAAATATTTATTTCATTTTATAAAAACAACCATAAAAGTTCTAAAACAATGTTGATGATGTTTTAAGGGACCATTTTGCTAGTACTGTACCTAATTTATTATGTAATTAATAAAAACGTAACATTTATTTATTTATTTGCTTATAGACAAATAACATTAAGTACATTTATAACCATTGCGTTTCTTATCTTATCGTTACTTATAATCTAAACAATATAGGAATTCAAATATAAATACTAATAATCTAAACGATGTATAAAACTTATAAAATAGTCTAATCAATATAGAAATTCACACACAAACACAAATATAGAAATTCTAATAATTTATGCAATAAAAGTAAGTAAGTAAGTTCGTATAGGCCGGGTGGCTAGCCCTGGTGTCAGAGTTTTTAGGCCGCCTGAAGGCCTCTGACATGGCTAAACGGTTAAAACAACCGGGGCCTACAATTTAACGTGTCATCCGAGCCACGGTAGCGCTCAGTTGGAAAATGCCACCCGCGGTCACCCATCCAAGTACTGACCGTGCGGAACGTTGCTTAATTTCGGTGATCGCTGACAATCACCTAGTCAAACTACGCTACGAGCGCTACAATAGGAATTAAAGAAATTCAAATAAAGAAATTCGAATAGTACAAACAATATAGGGGATAATCAAATATAAATTCTAATAATCTAAACAATAAAGAAGATTAAGAAAAATCTAAGTAATATAGGAACGCAATTTTTGAAATTACAATAGTCTAAATAATAAAGGAATATAAACTGTTGAATAACTCTCCACCTCTTTGAAAGTCGGTTAGCAGCATGATAATTTTAGTCCTGTCAAATAGGTTTAGTTCGTGATTGGTATACCTACTCGTATAAGAGAACCAAGGCATTACTCATATTATATTAGGTATTACCTATATTAGGTATTCATTTAGTTACACATTTTCCATGAATTCACATAATCATGCCAGTGGTTAAAGATCAAGTGTGTAAATCACACCGTTGTTACTTAAATGTAAATTAAATTATTAGACAAGTTGTTTTTAAAGTAAATAAAATAAGAATATTTTATTTTGGTTGTTGTTTATTCGGTTAGATCTACCGTAAGTACCTACGTAATAATCACTACATAGTATAAAACAAAGTCGCTTCCCGCTGTCTGTCCCATGTATGCTTATATCTTTAAAACTACGCAACGGGTTTTGATGCGGTTTTTTAATAGATAGAGTGATTCAAGAGGAAGGTTTATATGTCGCTAGTACATAATAAGTAAAGTAATAAGCGTTCATATTGATGTGTTTTTTGAATACCAACGTTTGCTTGGTGTTTATAAGTATTAGAATTTGCCATTGAACGTCTATCTATATTATAGTAGATAGATCATCATTATATCAGCCGTTAGGTATCACTGCTGGACATAAGCCACCACTTTAAAATCTCCAATGTACGGTAGTAGTCGTTACTAGAAAGATATCCAATTAATTTCCAAAAAAGGCGGTCCGAAAATGGCTTATACTTTCCGTGAGTCGACATTTCCAAAGGTCCAAACCTTTTAGTGAATGCAGATAGTACAAACCTGGTAAGTTCGTATAGGCCGGGTGGCTAGCCCTAGTGTCAGAGATTTTAGACCGCCTGAAGGCCTCGACATGGGTAAACGATTAAAACGACCGGGACCTACAATTTAACGTTCATCCGAGCCACGGTAGCACTCAGATGGAAAATGCCACCCGCGGTCACCCATCCAAATACAGACCGTGCGGAACGTTGCTTAATTTCGGTTATCGCTGACAAACCCCTAGTCAAACTAGCACGGTAAAAAAACCTTAATATCTTATTTCCGTGTTTCCAGGCCCCGATCTAAATGAGCAATGCTTCCGAAACCATCGAGAAGAAGAAGCCGACCGTCCGGCGGCAGCGTTCCATCTACCAGGTAATCTGAAAAAATAATAATGAAAACGCCAATATTTTCAAATAATTTTGCAAAACAGTATGTTTACTCTGGTTACCCAAATTTCGTACAGGCCCTTTCTCCAGATAAGTATTAGGGGACATTATACACACGGTCTCTGACCCTAAACTAAGAAAAGGCCTGTGATATGGCTGCCAGAGACAGATATCCTACTTATACATATTTGTAATACATGCTTATACAGGGTTATTTCTTATCAATTAGCATCTTTTTAGGGGCTTATTCTGTGATGTACAGAATAAACTAACAACTTTTGTTCTGCGACTTTTGACAAACGTCAAAAAAACAACAAAAGTTTTGTTTAGATTTGATGTACAGAATAAGCCCTTAAAAGGATGCTAATTGATTAGAAATAACCCTGTATAGATAACTAGCTGCGCCCCGGTGTATTACCCGCGTTAGCCCGAGATAAAAAGTAGCCTATGTGTTAATTTAAGGACTAAGCCACCTTCGTACCGAATTTCATCCAAATCGGTTCAGCTGTTTGTGCGTGAAAGAGTAACAAACATCCAAACATACTCACAAACTTTCGCGTTTGTAATATTAGTAGGATAACATCCAGACGCAGAGCAAACACCTATTCATCACAAAAATGCTTGCTCTAGGTGGGAATCGAACCCACGCCTCTTTGGCCCAGGAGTCAGGGTCACTAACCACTGGGCCATCGAAGCAGTCAAACCATGAACTTTGATCTTGACACAGTCTTGTCCAAGTTAAGTCCTCTATGTTATTTCGAGAGCATCATTGCACCACCTTCTGGGTCGTACCATTGTCTGCGCGGTTTTTCTGAGATATCAGAATACTAAGTGTATTTTACGCTCGGTCCATCTTTTGTCTGTAGGCCCTTACACACATTACAATTTAATACATAAAATTTTAGCTGCATCCATGATTTAGTCTCCTGCTTTATCTCTACATTTTTAGGGTTCCGTACCCAAAGGTTAAAAACGGGACCCTATTACTAAGACTCCGCTGTCCGTCTGTCTGTCTGTCTGTCTGTCTCCGGGCTGTATCTCATGAACCATGACAGCTAGGCAGCTGAAATTTTCACAGATGATGTATTTCTGTTGCCGCTATAACAACAAATACTAAAAACAGAATAAAATAAAATTTAAGCACCCATACAAAAAACGTGAAATTTAGGAGTTTTTTGCTCGCTATTAATAACGGCAAGAGGAATGGGGCTTCAATACGGTACGGAACCCTTCGTGCGCGAGTCCAACTTGCACTTGGCCGATTTTTTAATTCTATCTTTCAGGTGCATTACAATATCAAGAAACGCGAAGAGATGACGGCTAAACCCATCGCCTGGCCGGCGCACTCGGGCTCGCTCGAGATACAGAAGTACGGGCAGCAAGTCGCCGGACACAGGAAAACTGAGGACACCAAGTATTTGGGTAAGTCATCCATCCATCCATCAGCCATAGGACGTCCACTGCTGGACATAGGCCTCCCCTATAGATCTTCAATAAGACCGGCTTGCATCCAGCGCGATCCTGCGGTCTTAATGAGGTCATCCGTCCACCTTGTTGGTGGACGTCCTGCGCTGCGCTTGCCGGTGCGTGGTCTCCACTCGAACTTTTCGACCCCATCGGTCATCAGTCCTCCGCGACATGTGCCCTGCCCTTTGCCAATCCGCTGGGCTCTGTCGGTAACTTTGGTTCTTTTACGTATCTCCTCATTCCTGATTCGATCTCGCAGAGAGACTCCGAGCATAGCCCTCTCTATAGTTCGTTGTGCTACTTGGAGCTTATTAATAAGGCCCATAGTGAGAGACCACGTTTCAGCGCCGAGCCATGACATTGTTGATCCATATCAGAAGTCTTCAGACTACCTAAAATTTCTGACAACAAGGCTAGACCTCAGAAGTATCTTCTACAGAAGTAAGTTGGAGTATCTGCCAATTTTACTACTTATTGGAAGACAGACAAGGAGGAAGGTAGAAGTACATTTGTTCCTCTAAATACTTCTCTTAATTTCTAGATGAATGATATACAGGAGACAAGATTAGCAGGTTTTACCATTAAATGCGGCCGCATCATGACCTGCATTCTATCTTGCCAAGCCACAAGCTGTACAGTACACCACCCTAAAACTATAACCGGAGCCGGTTTTTGACAGTAATATAAATTAAAATAGTTCTAGACCGAATCATACAACTTGGCGGCTATGATAAGCCATAAGCTGCGGATAGCCCAATCCTGATTGAAGCTCACTTGGGTCACGGTAATGATATCTAACAGTATTCCGTCTTCATACAAATGATCGGAAAGCGAATCATACCTACGCGCCTCGGAGTGCGGTATGCTCTGGTATGCTAGTCAGTCGCGGGGTGTCGTAGTGACGAACGAACGTGTGAATTTGTAACTAGTAAGCGTGCGATTTACGTTTGTTAGGGTTCCTCGTTTTACTACGGAACCCTAAAGACATCGAAAACACAACATGTATTTTTATTGAACGCTTATTTTTTAATTTACAGCAAATTTCTTTTATGTAATAAATATAGTAATTTTACACCCTAATAGATAGAAACTAGAAAGAAACTCAAGTAGGTAATAGATAGATAGATAGATAGATAAATTCTTTATTGTTCACACCATACAATATAAAACAAAGAAAGAACAACTTAAAAAAACTAGTGGCAACAACAGGCGGCCTTATCACTAAAAGCGATTTCTTCCAGGCAACCTTAGGATGGAGAAAAGTATTTGAAGATAAAAAAAAACGACCGGGTGTGCTTTAAAAAGAATGAAAGGACAATGACGAAGTTATAATAGGCAAATAAACATACATACAAAAATAGTACACACGAATACTTGAAATACTATAAATAAAAAATGAAATAAATAAATAGAAATACACTAATACATAGTTATACAATATACTACATAAATAGAAATAATAACGAAGCAACAAAACAAACACTATCAACTGCGGTTTAGCAACTGTGACAAGTATAAACTCTTTACCTGTTCCCTAAAAACGTCTTGCGACGGAGCTCGTCTTATAGAAACAGGCAAAGAGTTCCAGAGTTGGACAGCTTGGTAAGCAAAGGACTTTCCGTAAAAGTACTCACAATGCGCGGATGGAGTCATAAGGGTGAGGTTATCTGATGATCGAAGTGGGATAGTATGGGAAGTGTGCCAAAAAGTGAAACGCTCCTTTAGGTAAAGCGGGGTAGAAGGATTGAATAGTAATGTGTTTAGTAGATAAAATTAAAATACTGAAGGCGGGCAGCCCTAGCGCTTGATACGTACTGCGTGGCCACGTGGCGCTGTAGGCGTATATTTCAAGGACAACGCCGACTCACAATACTGTTAGATATCATTACCGTGCTTGGGTTTTCCACAGCTTGTAGCTTATTCATATTCATTTATTTGCCACTAAGTGTTACAAAGGTCTTATATTAAAAAATTGCACTTACAAACTTAGTCGCCCTTTTCGGGCATTGCAAATTACATACTAGGGCGCTATATAATAGTAGTTTATGCAACTGTCATATAATGAAGGGTATTAAAACACAAGTGTAAGTTTATGAAACGAGCGCAGCGAGTTCCATAATAGTAACTCATGTTTTAATACCCGTGTTATATGCAGTTGCATACACTACTTTATCTTCACTAATAGAAACGTGTATTGTCACTGGCGCCGCTGCGCGCGCGGCCAATCAGGAGCGAGCGCGCGATGTTATAATGAGATTTTACGATATCGATGTGGATATTATAACATCATGTGAAATTGCTTAAATTGAGTGTTTTGTTGTCTGCGCTATAACAGTAGTCATTATAAGTCAAGTATTGGAAACATAAGTAGAATGTTACAACATTAGTGTAGATAAAGCTTATTATGATTCAGTCTATATTAGTATGTATGTAATGTGAGTTGTTTGTTACGTGTTTAGTTTTATATTTTTGTCACAATAAATAACTGTCTATGTCTATTAATCTGTATTACACGTGGCGGTACTGAACGTTCAGTGTTCTACTTTCCAGGTCTGCTCCAGTGCAACAACGGCACCATCCTCAAGCCGATCCTGAAAGCGTCCCAGCGGCGCGAGGTGGACTTCTACTCCCGCGTGGCCTCCACCACCGATTCCGAACTCCTGGAACTCAGGAAACTCATCCCCAAGTACTTTGGCACCACCAACTATACCTATGGAGGGTTAACGCAAGAGTACATTATCATGGAAGATCTGTGTACGAGGATGCTGGAGCCTTGCATTATGGATGTCAAAATTGGTCAGTTTTCATCAATTTCACTTATCATATTGAATAGATGGTACAAGTGGTTCTGAGTATTGTTTATTTGATGCTGTGTCTTAGTATTCTCCACTTATCCGTATTAAGCATCTACGTTAATGTAAATGTGTAATTATAACAAGAACGCAAAACAATAGTACTTCAGCACCATAAACTCTACGTACGGGGAGTGCATTATGGACGTCAAATTTCATCCAATCCATATCTTTGAGCTACGCTTCACATTCATATCCCTCACTAGGGTTCCCTGAACTTACTAGCCTACTACTACTATTTTTGAACATTTACCAAGAAGGGAATGGAAACTGAGACCCAAGGCGGTAGATCGTCCACCTGAACTTGATTTTTCTTTTGGCAGTATATTTCAATATTCTATACTCATACTCATTTATTTGGTAAAAAATATTTTACAGGTCAAAAACAATTCATAAAAATAAAAATTAACTATTCAAAAATAATCAATAGAAATAATTTCATTATTCACATTTAATAAATAAATTAATCAACAACAATTATCATCAAAGAATTCACTCACATCGTAAAAGGAGTGCTCAATAAGCCAGCGCTGGAGGCGGCATTTGAAGCTGTTCAGCGTTGGAGCTGAAATTATTGAGCCTGGTAATTTTTTGTACACAATTGGACCCATGACATGTGTGAGTTTTGCAGACTTCACCAACGTTTTTTTTTTATTTTGATCGTGGTTATTGGTCTCATTATTCATATGAGTTCGTGTGTATAAAGCTACTTGCAATAAGACTATCGAAGGCAGTGTGAGTATTCTTAGGCTTTTAAAGTAAGGTCTTACGGAAGTGTCCTATATTCACCATTTCGATGTGTGTTTTTAAACTTACTGGATGTGACCCAGCAATAAATGCGGAATAGACAATTTTCTGTGTCATTTCAATCGCCTTTTAAAATTATATGCCTTGTAGGATTTTATTTTGTTGACAGAGAATCAGGGATCTGTAATTATGTTTGATCAGTTTTTGAAAGAGAGTATAAAATTACTTAAATGTCATTTTGCGAATGTTAAATTCAAAGAAAAAAGTAAACATAACATTGTACAACGAAGCAAGTTTTTTAGGTACAATATATTATTATCTTGTCGTCGTCTCAGCCTATTGCTGAGACGATGCAGTTGCATCCAATCTTGTGGGTAGACGTCCTACGCTGCGCTTGCAGGTACATGGTCTCTACTTTTCGATCCCATCGGTTATCAGTCAGAATTATTATCTGTATGTGATCAATCCTAATTGTCTTTTTCCAGGCAAACGAACATGGGATCCTCTAGCGTCAGAAGAGAAGGTCAAGCGGGAGCAGGCGAAGTACGCGGCGTGCAAGCAGCAGTACGGGTTCTGTATCCCTGGCTTCCAGGTGTTCCGGCTGGCGACGGGACAACTATGTCGGTATAATAAGGAGTACGGCAAACGGCTGCAGGGCCACCATGTGGTGGACGGTGAGTTGTTCAATGAAGTGGCTCGTACACTAGGAAGGTATGAACTAGTAGTACAGGTCGTCCACAGGTCCCCGGTATTTACACTGGCAACTGAACAACGGTACAATTTAGAAAGCTCTGTCAAAGAGAGAAAGTAAATGGTTGAATAGACGTTAGCTGATGGTAATGCCGTTTTCATGATAAACTTACAGCGTGTGTTCCTTATGACGTGATCTGAAAATACAACCTTCTGACACCAGTGAGAAGGTGCTGATTTCGAATCACGTACGCTGTTTATCATAAGAACGACTGGGTAAATTGATGCTTTGTGTAGTAGTATAGGTCTTCTCAAGTGTTCAGGTTAATGCGAGTTGCAGACCAAGAGCTAAGCTAAGTTATAGTCAAACCGCTAAACTCAGACATCGCCTGCGCGGGTACAGGGGCGCCGGGGGAGACGACACAGGGGACTGAGACAGGTGCGGGCGCCGGGGACCCGCTGCCCGCGCCTGTCTCAGTCCCCCTGTGACGTCTCCCCCGGCGCCCCTGTACCGCGCAGGCGATGTCTGAGTTTAGCGATTTGACTATAGTTCGGGGTTAGCTCGCATAGCTAAAACAATTCCCCATAGATCTGTGCAGACAGCGAGCTATGCACGATCTATGAAAAACTGCGTCAGCTATGCGAGCTAAGCCAAACTTAGTTAAGCTCTTGGTCTTTAACCGGCATAACGACTGAGCAGCTGTATCGGTACAGTAATGAGAACGGACAGTGGTTGCCTGAAAATAATCTGCTCGTGGCAGAATAATTACTGGAGAATATTGGCTTTTGGACATTGGCTTTTATTTCTTCTATTACCTTACCTTCTGCTTAGATTTAATTATAATTATAAATGATAAACACATCATAATTTGGACACCATCTTTATTGCAGAGAAAGACCAGAGTGAATCTAGAGTAATGTGTAAAAGTGACAGGCATAGATATAGATAAAAGAAATAAGGTTAAGCGCAGACTAATAAGGATAGCTATACACTATACATATCCAACAGATTTTGGCTTTTATTTCTTCTATTTCCTTACCTTCTCTTTTTGTTTGCAGCTATCCGCAACTACTTAAACGGCGTGGGCAACGGTCTATGTCGCGCGTTATTACTACAGTTCCTGTCGGAACTCTGGAGGATACAGACCTGGGCGCGGAGAGGAGCGCGCGTGCGGCTCTACTGCGCCTCATTGCTGCTCATATACGACGCGGAGAAGCTGAGGCAGTGCTGCGCCGTTGATGCTGGGTGAGAAATGCTACTGTAATAATAACTCCATATCCTTGAAATCACTGGTTTATTATTTCACTTTGCACAGTATTAGCACTTCTTTTAAACGTCACCTATAACACACTTTCACTTATATATAACTTATATGAATTTGGTCAGAGTAACGGTATAAACTCTGGAGGTGCGCATCGCACCGCTTCACCGAACAGATCTGTACAGGTAGCGGCACGTAAGTCTAGCGTTGAGGGTACTGTGGAGGGGATGGCTGCGCATGTTGACCGCCATACTAAACCCATGCGCGGCCACCCCCTCCACATTTCTCTCAGCGCTAGATTTATATGCCGCGACCTGATATAACAAAGTACTCTGTGGACCAGACTGCCGGCTTTCTTTCGCTCCTCTACGGCCATACTTTATCCCCTTCCAACTTTAAGTGGGGTAGTCCTTCAACTGACTAAGTAGTCAAATCAAAGTATTCAATCAAATTGAAGACTTTAAATCAAAACAAATAATCGATTAATATCAGAGTCAAATTAAATATTTTTTTTTAAAACAAATTGCATTGAATACTTGAAACCTAACACTTTAAATGGTATTTTAAATATACAAGATTCGACTTAAAAAGGGCAAGGAAATGCTGCTACTCTTACGCAGTTCCGGAGAACGCACTGCGCTCAATAGGTATCAAGGAGAGTTACAGTCTGAGCAATGACGCTACCTCGTCTTCAAACACATTAGTTGTCGATGAAGACCCAAGAGAAGATCCAGAGATTACCCCCTACAAGCTCACAAACTTTACCTCTTTATTATATTATTAGTATTAGTATAGATTGAAAAATGTTAGCACAATTTTTAGCATATTTATGTACTGTACCAGCCTTTTTAATAGTCCACTGCAGGACGTAGGCCTACCCTCGAAGGGTGAATAATGAATAAAGGGTGAATCTAATGTGTAAAAGCATATTTATGAAGCAGTTAGAATAATTTTGGCACAATTTTAGCATATTCTTTATTGGTACTGTTGGTAACACTGCTACTCCGCTTCTTTACGGTCGCGGTGCATATTCTACATAATATTGACGCGTATACTACCCCTCTTTGTTGCATATACGATGCGGCGAAGCTCAGTGCTACCATACCACCGAGGGGGTTCGTGGAGACGATCCTACGTAATCTTAGGGATGTTTTAGGCTGCAGTCGAGTTGTGAAGATTTTCTCCTATCAAAAATAGACAAGGAACATTTTCGTAACGTGTGTTTGTGTTGTGTTCCAGGTCCGTCCGTCCCAAGCCGTGTCCGGGCGGCGCGCCGCCGCGCCGACGCTCCATACATTCCATGCACAGTATCGAAGGCTCTTCCTTCAGCGGACAACTCTCTTCTAAGGTAATCAATAAACAATAATTAATAAATTAATTTTCACACCATTGGCTTTTAAGTGAAGGAAAACATCGTGAGGCAACGTCCATATGTCCGTAGAAAAATTTCTATGTCGTATTTGAATCCACCAACCCGCACTGGGTCAGCGTCGAATAAACGACGCCCAATCACCTTCCGTGGGTCCTACGTCCTGCAGTAGACAAAGTGGACTAGTAAAAAGGCTGGTGCAGTAAGATGAATAATTCATCCATCCATCAGCCATAAGTCGTCCACTGATGGAGATAGGCCTCAACTATGGATCTTCAATAAGACCTAGATAAGAATAAGGGAAGAAACGGCTTGCGTCCAGCGCCATCGGTCATGGTGAGGTCATAATTTTATCCTAAATTGCGATTGCCGGTACGTGGTCCATATTCGATAACTTCCGCCCCATCAGGTCCAGGTTATCAATTCTCCGTGCTATGTGCTCTGCATAATACCATTTCAACTTGCCGATCCACTAGGCTATGTCGGTAGGTAAGTTTCATTCTTCTACGAATCTCCTCATTACTCATTCGATCTTGCAGAAAGCCTTCAAGCATAGCCCTTTCCATAGCTCGTTGTGCTACTTGGAGCGTTAATAACTAATAAGGCGCACATATTTACAGATACAAATGTGTAATACACATAATACTTCAATTGAAGAACAGTGTAAGTGTCATCAAGATTGGTTCAATGTTCGTAATTTTAAGAATTATGCGATCTATAGGTCGAATCACACAAATGGACGGGTGTGATGTTAGCTACAAGCTGCGACTAACCCAATTCTCGCGTGATGAGCTTCAGTCAGGATTGGGTTATCCGCAGCTTGTGGCTTATAACACATCCGCCAAGTTGTGTGACTCGACCTATAATATGGGAATTATTTTTTGTATGTTTTGTATCTAAACAACACTTTATCTTCGTTTCCAGGGCCCAGTATACAAGAAGCTAGCATCCGTCCCGCTCACCTCCCTCGCGGTCGCACAATCCGCCTTCACCCCCCACCCCCCTATTTCCTCCCCCTGGACCGATGCCCTGGAACGACTCAACCACAACCACTCCTTCGATCACAATTACGAAGACAAACTGTCCAAAATAAAGATGAACTACAGAGCGATGTTGGACCAACTATCCTACGATTCGCCCAACCCTAACCCGTGGGGCACGGTGAAGATCATAGACTTCGCGCACGCGTTTTTCAATGAAGATGAAGAGGCGACGGTTGATGATAATTTTAGAGAGGGGATCGATAATTTTGTCGAGATTTTCGAGTGTTTTCTGAGAGAGACGGATGATCAGGTTTTGTGATTTTTGTGTCGTTAATAGTTTGATAATGATGTTATTTTAATAAGGCTGGATATAGGAGATAGTGTCTTGTCTAGACCTTTTAGAAACATGGAAATAAAGGGGTTATACTTGTGTGTTTTCTACACGACAGACATATTCTAGGATACCTTTGTATTCATCATTATAACATACTGTTACTATCGGACCAATTCTAATATAGTGAAATTAAAAATCGACCCAAACACAATCACTCCTTCGATCACAATTACGATGTCAAACTGTCCAAAATTAAAATAAATTACAGAGCAATGTTAGACCAACTATCTTACGATTCACCCGTGGGGCACGGTGAAGATCATGGACTTCGCGCAAGTGTTTTTTAAATGAAGATGAAGAGGCGACTTTTGATGATAATTTTAGAGATGATATCGATAATTTTGTGGAGATTTTCGAGTGTTTTCTGAGAGAGACGGATGATCAGGTTTTGTGATTTTTGTGTCGTGGTTAGTTTGGTTAGGTAATGATATTATTTTAATACTAATAGTTTCTTGTCTAGATCTTTCGGAAACATGAAAGGGAAATGGTGATACGTGTGTTTCTCTATACGACAGACATATTTTAAGACACCTTTGTATTCATCATTATAACATACTGTTACTATCGGACCAATTCTAATATAGTGAAATTAAAAATCGACCCAAACACAATCACTCCTTCGATCACAATTACGATGTCAAACTGTCCAAAATTAAAATAAATTACAGAACAATGTTAGACCAACTATCCTACCATTCGCCCAACCCTAACCCGTGGGGCACGGTGAAGATCATGGACTTCGCGCACGCGTTTTTTAAACGAAGTTGAAGAGGCGACCTTTGGTGATAATTTTAGAGATGATATCGATAATTTTGTGAAGATTTTCGAGTGTTTTCTGAGAGAGACGGATGATCAGGTTATGTGATTTTTGAGTTGTGGTGATGTAGTTGATTTTGAGTGGTGAGTTTTTTGTGGTATGGATTATAATTGTTCATAATATTACTGTCGTACGTGTTGAATACTGCAGGTAGTTTCCTATCTAAACTTTTTGGGAATATGGAAGTAATAATTCGCAGTGTTTATCTAGATAACCGACACTAACAAAAAACCTAAATCCTTTATCTTCTTAGTCGTGCTCTTCATTACTGAAGGTCGTGTCTAAATTGGAGCGGTTTGATCCCGTATCACTTTTTGGACAATATTCCTGCACTCGGACCTGTCTGTGGCGGATCTCATGGCGTCAGGGATGCCGATCAAAGATTTTATTTGATCCGTCCATCTTGTAGGAGATCGACCGCGTGGTCTTTTCCCGTCGACCTTTCCTACTACCATGAACTTCTCCAGGTTGTCTGGGTCTCTGCGAGCGATGTGGCCAAAGTAGTTTAGAATGCGCTGGAGGCAGGTCGTCGACAGTCGAAAATCATTTATAATACACTAGCAGCGCCCCGCGGTTTTGCCCGCGTTGTGCCCGTTCCCGTGGGAATTTCGGGAATTTTTATACATATAAACCTTCCTCTTGAATCACTCTATCCATTAAAAAAAACCGCATCAAAATCCGTTGCGTAGTTTTAAAGATTTGAGCATACAGACAAACAAATAAATAAACAAACAAACAAACGAAAATAGCGACTTTATTTTATACTATGTAAGGATACATATTATAAAAGATTTAGGTTTTGTGTATTTTATATTATTCGTTATTACGAAGTCTTGGCGATAGAAACAATCATAAATCGCGAAAATATCACCTTTTTGAATGATGAGGAACATCGGATTTTTTTCCCGATTTCAGGCTTGGGATCATCATAAGTGGAACACGATAATATCCCACAATATGTCGGTAGTCAGAAAAACGTACATTATCAAGGTGCAAATATTTTAATAGATATATCATTATTGTGAGGCATTCTTCGTTGATTGCATTGATAATGTTTTTGATTACAAAATAAACTGTATATTTACGGAAGTGATAATTAAATTTCGCTAATAATATGAAACTAATGTTATCTATTTTAATCTCAGACCAAATAAAAAATAAAGACAGAACGTCGTGAACAGACCAGTGAGGCCAGTTTTTTTTTAATGTGGTGAGTGCGTCGGTGTTGCGCCGCCACAGTTCGACTGACGAGCCAAGGCGTAGTTTACTTGTACGTGTTTGTATCTGTACACGGCGAGGCGTAGTTTTGCCGGCCTCACTTGTTTGTTTATCAACGTTCTGTCTTGATTTTTTTATTTGGTCTGAGATTTTAATGTAAGAAAAAAAAGTGTGAGTAATAGTTCAGTTCAATTTAGTTTATAGTTTAGTTATAGTTAGTTCAGTTTCAGAATCAATTTAGTTATAAGTGTTGCTGATTAATTTTAATTACAAAAATATTTGCATTTAAAAAAAAAAGTTATAAGTGTATTATAAAACATGTAAGGTTGTGTGAATTATTTTAGGTATTTTTAAAGAGAAATGTGAAAATAATTGATTTGATGTACTTAATTTTAGTCATAATTAATTACTTAATTTTACTTATCGAAAAGACAACTGCTCAATATTTATTTATTTATTACGGGTGATCAATTTCCTATTAAATTGAATTGTAAAGATGTAAATGTACTTCCAGATAATGTATTTATTTTTATTATTCATATATAGATTATAGGTACAGTTACAGCGGATATAGAATGGATGGCTTGTGGAAAGAGATAATCGGATGGTTGTAGTTATGCTCGGATTTGTAGAGCGTTTATTCTGTCTTACAAACACAAATGGATGGGACATACCGACAATATTAGACAAACCGACGTAGGTATACTAAGCGCCACACAAATCAGCGGATGGGAAGTTATGAGCAGAACGCTGCGCAAAATCCGACATATAGGTATGCGCGGGAGCCAGAGACGAGACGTCGGTGTACACCCGCCCGCCAACCTCATGCCTCCCGCGCGCTCCCTACGCCCGTGCTCAATAATTAGGGAATCACGGCGAAGTGTCATCTGCGGCTAACTGCTCATCTGCCGATTTGTGTGGCGCTTAGTATCAATTATCATTATGCTGGCTCCTCACATCGGTATTTGTGATCGCGTGTTGGTCTTATTTGTCCAAATATAGTGATGTGAAATGGTTCGTATTTTTCTATTCAGCCGAACATAATATACCTAATTAAAAAACCCCCGACACAAAAATATTTGACAACAAACTTTCAATTGACAACCATTTTGGGCACATTTGTAGAATTTTGGTTCTTCCATCCCCACTTTAACCCACCATAACTCTTAAACGGCTCAAACGATTTTTATAAAACATAGCTAATCGATTAAGTCTCCTTTCATCCAAAAAAAACTAAACTGAAATCGGTTCAGTGGTTCGGGCGCTATGATGCCACAGACAGACAGACAGACAGACACACAGACAAACAGACACGTCAAACTTATAACACCCCTCTTTTTTGTCGGGGGTTAAAAACGAAAATGCATAAACGCAAACGCCCGTATCCGCCGCGCGCCGGCTTCTGTGGATAGTATGTCGTGTTATTCGTTTTTAGGGTTCCGTACCCAAAGGGTAAAAACGAGACCCTATTACTAAGACTCCGTTGTCCGTCTGTCTGTCACCAGGCTCTATCTCATAAACCGTTATAGATAGAAAGCTGAAATTTTCACAGATGATGTATTTCTGTTTCCGCTATAACAACAAATACTAAAAACAGAATAAAGTTAATATTTAAGGGGGGCTCCCATACAACAAACCTGAATTTTTAACCGTTTTTCGCTCGATATTAATAACGGTAACAGGTAGATGCTTGAAATATTCACAGAATAAAAAAAATATACAATTCAATAATAAATCATTAAATTAAAATGAAATATATATTTAAGGGGTGCTCCCATAGAGTACGGAACCCTGCGTGTGCGAGTCCTACTCGTACTTAGGCGATTATTTTTTAACGCGAATAATTTCGCGCTTGGTGGTCAATCGCGAAAGCGCGTGCATTGCGTTTTTCATTGGTTTGTTCAATAAGTTTGTGAGACAAAAATAGCTGATTATTCTATCTCCAAATATCCATTGTTTATTCGCGCGTTCTGTATAACGTTATGCCAAATTGTTGTAGTCATTGTCTAGTACTTACGTAATTTTTGAAATTGTTGTTATAGAAATATACTGTGAGGTCCAGACAAAATAATAAACAGCATTTATACGGGATGCCTGCGATTTCATCCGCAATACTCTAGGACATAATTATTATATAGCTGAGCTAGTCGCTATGACCATCTTTTACTATGGGGTCAACTCCGAAGCTACGAAAAAAAAGCTGTTTTACACATTTTACAAGCTTTTATACCTGTCCCGTTGTCTGTCTGTCGATCTGTAATCAAATCTTGCAAATTAAATTTGATCCAATTCCCGGTTAACAATTGAGCTGAAATTTTGTATACATGTGTAAATCGCGTGACAATGCAATATTATGATGACATGGTGCTGATCTGATGATGGAGCTGGAAGGTGGCCAAAGGAACATAGCAATTAAACCACACAACATCAAACGAGTTTGGTTCATTTGAATGGTCTTGGCGAGTAGTTTGTCTTTCAATCAATGGTAACCAGGGTCTGATGATGGAGCTGGAAGGTGGTCATAGGAACTCTGTAATGAAACGACGCAACCCTATCAAGTTTCGATTCGATTGATTCGTCTTGGCGAGTTCTTGTTCAGTAAATGCTTATTTTTTTTAAAGGGTTTTTATTTTAAATATAATACTTGTAGAATGACGACGATCTTTTTGTATGAATTAGCCGAGTTTTTTTTGCGGGTTCGGGTTTGATTTCATTGAGAAAGTTAGTAGTAATGCCAAGACTATGTTTTAGTTAGAGTATTGTGAATGATTTTAAAGTCACTCCGGAAACGTGTAAATTTATCTTGTTTATATTATTAATTTGTTTAGGTATGTAAATATAGTATAGATAATAATTAAATTTTACCTGTTTACCTTCATTCCATTAAATTAATAAAAAGATAAAATTCTCGGCATGAATGGACCCTAAATATATTTTACTAGGAAATGTGTAAATAATAAACATTGTTCGCTTTCGCATTATAAATATTTTATTTTTCGTAAATCAGCCAAAATTATTTCTCCCAAGTAAAAATTATTTATAAACTTAAATATACAAATCTATTAAGAAAATTATACGTGGCACACCCAGCCAGAAACAATAGTACATAATATCCCTACACATAGTCAAAATGTTACGTGTTAAAAATACAATATCTATGTGTTCTGACTTTGTATAGCTATGAGTAAATAATTACACAGTATGAAAGATCTTCGTTACAGTACTTACAATATTATCAGGCTTGTAAGTTACATCGCCGAGTGGCTAGCCCTGGTGTCAGATCTCAAGCCTAGACGGAGCGCTACCGTGGCTCGGGTGAAAACTTTATTATAAGCTCTGGTTATTTTAATCATTCAGCCAAGTGAAAATCCTTCAAACCTTAGAAATTCTGACACTAGGGCCAGTTACAAGGCCGATACGTACTTATCAGGCTTGTTTACATAAAGTGTAAACGCGGATGTAAACACCAAAAAAACAATCAAAAATGCTTTAGTACAGCTAAAGTGCAACAATTAAACATTCACACTAAAATACTAGCTAAACAGACGATTAGGCCGCTCTGTCAACTTAACCAAAGATTTGTTAAACCGCTGTTGATAACCGGCGCTAAGTTCGTATGGGCCGGGTGGCTAGCCCTGGTGTCAGAGTTTTCAAGCTGCCTGAGGGGCCAATTTTAAAGGCTTTTTGACAGCTCTTAACTTAATAAAGTGTTGCTTCCTTTGTCCAATAGATCGCAATGAAAAAGACAGCTATATTTTTAATAAGTTTAGAGCTGTCAAGTAATGCCTTTAAAATTGAGCCTTGAAGGCTTCTGACATTGCTAAACGATTTAATAAACCGTGTCGTCCGAGCAGCGCTTAGTTGTAAATGCCACCCGCGGTCACCCATCCGAACACTGACCGTGCCGAAAGATGCTTAACGTCGGTGATCGTTAAGAGACACATAGTCAAACTACGCTACGAGCGCTACAACGGCCGCTAAATCGACCAGTTAAGTTATGACGAACATAATAGAATTCGAATTATTTCGGCAAGTTTGCTAACCGTTGATTGAAATCAACGACACAAATAATCGTATGCGATCTATTAATCGTGTTTTCAACTATAAAAGGAGACATAGAAAAAAAAACAGGTATAAAGTACACAGGTAACTTTCCATAAATTTGAGTACAGATCACCGAATATAGAAGAAACCAGAAGGACTTTTGATGCATTTGAAAGAAATGAGCTGTGTTTAAAATTGACATCGACAACACTATTCACACCGCATTAAAGGACAGAGACAGCGCTCTACACACTCTTCAATTTTAGAGTAGTTTATGGCATCACTTTTTGCGCGAAGTCCTGGTTTTTCCATATTCTTAGCTACAGAGTACGTTTTACAAATTGTGTGATATCGCAATAAATCATATTAACAAAGCAATTTATTGATATTATAATAAGCTCCATGCAAAAATCTTGCACATTGTAGTGATGATCTTTCATCTAAAAGCCTGCGCAGACGGCATACCACTCTCACTAAGGGCGAGGCCAAACGAGCGTATTTTTGAGTTGTGAATAACGTAAATTGAGTTTATTGAATTCATACTGTCATGTTTATACCATACGGCGACGCAAAATGGGTTGTCTACTATAGGGTCTATAGACCGTCAACTTTTCGGCGATCTGCACATTACCCAATCGTTCAAATTCGCGCAGCTTTAGCTAATTTCTCAGCCGTAACAAGTTTGATTCAGAATATAACTCACACGCATTATTTTAATCGAATTTCGCTCTCGTCAAAAAAAATAATTAATACTGAAGTTATGTCCATCCGTCTGGCAGCTTAACCGAATTTCAGTTGAACGTAAATTGAAGCGTAAGTATATAGGGGTTTAAGTGCCATTGGCGCTTAAGGCATTTAAAGTTTCTCAACTCATTAGATGAATGAATAAAATCATTAACACACACAAAAAATAATACTAAACACATTTAAGAATAGACTGGACCTTTGGATAAAGAAGGAAACAAATACTAATTTTATTCGACTCTGCTTGATATAGGCATTTCAGTATACACTGATCGCCTATAAACAAATAAATAAATAAAATTAAATGAAGGGTTGTAAGTCTAAAGGAACTAAGCGCCAATTGCACTTAGACCCTTTGGACTTACAACTCTTCGATTGCGCTACTCAAAATACTCACGTCTCACAAAACGCTCGTTTGGCCTCGCCCTAAGACGTTAAACTCTATAATATGATACGAGTATTCAGCGTGAGTTTCGAGTGAAGTCCGCCGTCTGCGCTGGATCTAACAAAACTATACGAAAACACGCTCCATTTAGCTCCACAACACCGGCTTAGTTTAATAGTATCTTAATAATATTAGAGCCGTTAAACGAGTCCTGTAAAGATTTGATCACCAAATCTATCTACAAAAACAGATATATACTAAGCGCCACACAAATCGGCGGATGAGAAGTTAGCCGCAGATGACACTTCGCCGTGATTCGCTAATTATTGCGCATGTGTGCACAATACCAATACAAGGGGCGAAGTGTGAAGGGAGCGCGCGGGAGGCATGAGGTTGGCGGGCGGGTGTGCCCCGGCGCGAGTCTCTCTGGCTCCCGCGTATACCTATATTTCGGTTTTTGCGCAGCGTTCTGCGCATAACTTCCCATCCGCAGATTTTAGTGGCGCTTTGTATAACTCGTCTAAATAAAGAAAACATTTCACACCCTTAAAGTTAGAGCGCTACAACTCAAAATCGTGCGCTATTGGAAAATCGCGTTTTAAGCTTATGTAGATCCACTAGGTCAGCACGTAAATTAACTTTATTTCAGTTTTTTGGCATTTACAGATAAACTGTTCCTTGTAAGTAAAAAAAAACTCCATTGGTTGACTCTTGCGAGTGAGCTCATAGAGTCAACACATCCTGAAGATGCCTCGTTGAGAGGCGAAACACGTGTCGAATAGAGTGTAGTGCAGTGAGAATAAGGGTGTTTTTTTTATTTTTTATTAATGAACTGTCTTCGAGTGGAGACCACGTACCGGCAAGCACAGCGTAGGACGTCCACCCACAAGGTGGACGGACGACCTCATTAAGACCGCAGGATCGCGCTGGATGCAAGCCGCTACCACCCGGTCTCATTGGAGATCTTTAGGGGAGGCCTATGTTCAGCAGTGGACGTCATATGGCTGAAAGGAAGGAGGAAGGAAGGAATGAACTGTTTTCACTATTTTGTCAAATTATAATTGTTATTTTTTTTAAACTCATTTAGCGACTATGAATAGATAGTTTTAACGAGGTAGGTACACCTGGAAACCAAAATAGTGGCCAATGGAAATCTGCGCAAGAGTCCACTAACTAAACGGGTGAAAATCAGTTGATGCACTTTCGTACATACATAAACTGACCACTAATTTTTAACCCCCGACGCAAAAGAGGGGTGTTATAAGTTTGACGTGTCTGATTGTCTGTCTGTCTGTGACATCATAGCGCCCGAACCACTGAACCGATTTCAGTTTAGTTTTTTATTGGATGAAAGGAGACTTTAATCGAGAGTGTTCTTAGCTATGTTTTATAAAAACGATTGAGCCGTTTAAGAGTTATGGTGGGTTAAAGTGGGGATGGAAGAACCAAAATTCTACAAATGTTTGTTGAAGTTTTTTTGTGTCGGGGGTTTTTTAAATTTTAAATTTAATTATAGTTATGTTTTTAAGTGTATGTAACTCGTAAACGCTAGCTATTCATGGCCGCTTTGTAAACTGAATAGTTTATCTTTAAAAGGCAAGACCCCAAAAAAAACTAATTTCGCGCCCTGTGCGAGACAATCAAGCACCATTTTCCAAAAGCGCGCGTTTTAGAGTTGATGTACTTTATTTTTAAAAGTGCAATTTGCGGGTTCATATTCTCTCGCTTGCAAAACTAAATGAGTGCGAGCAAGAGGAGACGAACTTTCCCATGTTCTTTTTACTGAAACAAGTGACACAAATCTGTTGTATATGAGAAAAGATCGTCTAAAAACAAAAATGAAAAGTATAGGCCGAATCAATATTAATGGCGTCTGTGAAGTTAGCTGTAAGTTGCACAAATACCCACTTATCGCCATTGACCATCGAGCATGTGTCAAGAGAGCCACAATCGTGCAAAAAAAGTGTCCGAGCCAAAAACCTTGCCCAAGCTACATTGTAGCATTAGAAGTGAAACTTCTAATTCGACTTCCAACAACGTTGCGTTAAAAGTTTAACGCTACCATGGAGGGAGTATGAAAGCACTATTGCGTCGAAGTTTCACTTCTTCCACGCGGAGGGACTGTACTTGCAGTTTTTTTTAGTTTGTAACAAGGTAATTTCAAGCCGACTACAACGTTGCGCGAAAGTGCTCGTTTACAAGCACTTATTAGGTGACATCGCGTCAAGAATCGAGAAAAAGTTATTGTGAATTATTTAATGTACCTATATACATACCTAAGTAGGTAGCATGACGGCGCTCGGTCATTTTTTACACTTTCACTTAGGGACTGTTGCTCTGTAGATATATGCTCAAAGCCGTTGATATATAAAAAAATTCAAGTGGAGTCCCTCCGCGCGCAATAGGTAAAAATCGACGCAACAGTGCTTTTATACCCCCTCCAGGGTAGCGTTAAACGTTTAACGCAACCTTGTTGAAAGTCGCATTAGAAGTTTCACTTCAATAAATTGCTACTGTGCAACAAATCGCATCGTGTTTGCATACGCCATTAAATATGATTCGGTACATACAGTGACTGAGGTATACTACAATTTACGTAACTATGCGTTTATAAGACCATAACAATTAGCTGTAACACAAAAAAGGCGATGTAGTGATCAGAAACGATATTTGGTTAGCTATAACTTGCAAAACTACTGGACGGACTCTATACGGTTTTCAAAATGTGTAATATGTTGTCATATTAGGTTTGAAATGAAGCATAGACTTCTTTTTCTAGCAAAGAAAGATGCGCTACAAAATAAAATTCAGAGCTAAATATATAACCGAAGTTTAGGGAATAATATAATACACGAACTTAGACGAACGAAATAATAAAGGATAATGTAGTAAAGTCAATCCAACGACAAACACTAATATATCCCGGAATGCAAAGCATTGTCGCTTCTAGCCTCAAAAAACAAGGCTCAAAATTACAAAAAAAAATAAGCATAAACACAAAACATTTCACAAAATTATTGCACAAAAACATTCCTAACGTAATAACGTAAGCATTTAGTGATCAAACCTTCTAAATATCAACATAAACGCTAAGATGACATTCTCGAAGTCAAAATTAAATAAAATAGCATTTACTTTACATACTAACCCTTTATTGGTCCACAGACAGTTACGGCCTAGTCATCAACCAATCACAAAATTTGAATCAAATATTTTCGGCCTGTGATTGGTCGAAACCCGCCCGCTACTCTCTGTGAGACGCTTTATTCTCAACCTAATTAAGAGGAATTCGATTCGAAATATCCGTCTCTGTCAAACTCGTTGCAAACGACGTAGAAGCAATGATTTATTCCATTTTCAAAATACTAAATTAACTTTAGTGTCTTTTACTAATAAAATTAAAGGTTCGCACGCATTATGTCGGGTCGCATAGCAGCGCAAAAATCCGCTCAAATCGCTTATTATGTAATTTATATGAAATAACACACTGTGGCGGGGCGCAGCGGGCCGCGTTTTCCGCATTTCCATACTAATTGCGCTGCGGCCCGCTCCACCCCGCTGCGGCCCGATATAATGTGCGCGAACCTTAACACGAATAACAGATAGCATGATTTTTAGTGCTATCAAATTATTTTACCGATTCTAGCCGCGGAAAACTTAGGTAAGTTATTTTTCCTAGGATTGCGGTAACACTAAATTTTGTTTAGTTTCGTATTTCTATAAGTATAAGACTAAACTTCTTTTAGTGACTTGAAATTGAGACCACGCTAAATTTTGAATGGAACCCTTTTTTTTTAAGTTGAAAATACGGTACAGGCCAGAATCATACAAGTCGGCGGATTTAGCTACAGGCTGTGCGAAACCAAATCGACTCGCAGCTTTATGTGAGCTTCAGTCAGGATTGGATATTGCGCAGCTTGGAGCTAACTTCACATCCGCCAACTTGTATGATTCGGCCTGTATCAGAATTCAGAAATCGCTACAGCTGGGCTATCACAGAATCTCAGCGAATTTTCTACCGCTCCACTAGAAGCAAAATAATTCATACAAAAATTACATATACAAATAGTAACACATGAATTAGTAAATTTAAACTATAAATCAAAACAGATGAGCTTACCTTAGCACCTCATTTTCACTGAAATTCAACGTCTTAATCTTAAAAGTAAATATTTTTTAAACCTGTGTTATTCCACGGTTGGACAAAGGTTCGCTTTTCCAATTTCATTTCCTTTTCCAATTCAACCATTATTATGTAAGAAAAAAATACATTAGCAAAAAATAATCATATAGCATTAAAATTATTGCCATTATTTCTAATTCATATTAGTAAGAAATGAAACGGATAATTTTGAGTCAATCCGTTCGTTTTTGGCCTAAATAATAAAGTCGATGATAATATTTATATTCATAATGTCTCGTGTTTGTAATTTAGTAATTTAATGAAAAAAATATATATATATTATCAATGGATTTATTTAGAAAAAAGAATTGAAGTACGCGTCGAGAAAGAAATATATTTTTTTTAATCTAAGATTTTAATTCAGTGATAAAGAGGTACTAAGTAAAGTCGTTAAGATCATGCACACAAACATACAAATTAGTTACACACACAGTTACACCGCCACAAGACCATATACATCGAGGAAACGTTCAAAAGATGGAGAAAATTACAATTTATTTTCTTACTAAAAAAAGGTGCTTATTTTTTTATTCTCGTAAAAGCTGAAAAGTGGTATAAACTTTTTAAAGACCAATCAAAACTTTTAATTTTATTTTCTAAAAACATTCTTACACATGTTTTATAATTCGTCTGTTTTAATAACATAACCGATAATATTAAATATTAGGCGCGACAAACAGACAGATCAAACGACAGGATTTTATATAGTGGAACATCGTACAACCTTTTCATAGGCCGAATATGAAGTTAGCTACAAGCTGCGCAGATCTTTTCTCGATATAACGAATTTACGCTAATTGGCACTACTGACTCACCTCAGACAACATCTATGGAGTGATTATAATCATCATCATGAACAACTTTCATTTTCCGACGTACCTTACAAGTTAGAATTAATTTTATATGTTTTTTTAGATATAGGCCGCATATGTTTAATCAGTGTAATGACTCCAAAAAGATTGTAAGTTGTAAGAAAAGTTGTATAATGTATGTGTGTGTATATGGCAAAATATAAATTATTTCGTTCATATAATAAAATCCTGTCACTCAATCAAATTTTCCTAGTTTCCTTTATACAGTAAATTAATAAGCAATAATGTTTGTATAATAATAATACAATTTAACAAAAAATTATAGCAATTACTAAATACAACTAAACATCAAGACATATATAGCTACATAGTGTAGTCGGAGTTTAGTAAATTTTAGATAGTATTTAGTGTAAATATAAATGTGTCGACAGTCAAGAATGTCATCGTATTATAATGCAGTCTGCACCGGGCGTGAGTACTGAATTAAATCAATAATATTTATAATTATAAAGCATCCATTACGCTATGTTATATTTATTATTCAATGTATTATACAACAACAGGACCGCCGGGCGGGCGCGCGCTACCTCCTTGCAATTTTGTTTTAGGAACTCTTTAGTAAAATCGTAAATGTGCATTTGTTTTCAAGAAATTTTTAGTACATTTCGAATGTAAAGAGGCGTTTGTTTTTCAGAACTTTTTAGTAAAATTTAAATTTAAACTAATATTTGTTTTGAAAAGCTTCTTTATTTGAATTCGAATGTAAAGATGAATTCGTTTTTAAAAACTTTTTAGTAGCATTCCAATGTACACATGCATTTGTTTTTACGAACGTTTTAGTAAAATTTTAATTGATACACGAGTTATTAAAGTTGAATGTTATCTAGGAAATGTCATTAAACATTTCATCTCATGGCAACCTGCTATAAAAATAGTAATAACATATTCGTAACAACAATTATTTGAGAAATAATTGTTTGGAATGGGATAGAAAACACATAGGAAGAAAAAAAAATCTATTTGAAACGATCAACTTTTCATACGTTTTATAAATTAAAACGGTAAATGAAAAGCAGACGTGTACAATCCGCTCCAACCAAATTTAGTTGGCGAAACCTAAAAAAAACATTAAATTTCTATGAGAATTTAGTTTAAAAACATTCTGACAAAAATAAATCAGGGAAGTCAATATGCACCCGTGCTAACATAAGGGTCTACGTTAGTACGAGCGGGCAAACGCTGTCAGCGTCCGCTATACGCCAGTGAAAAACTTTGTTTCTTCTGACTTCACTTTGACTTAACTTTTGAATATAAATCTATACTCAGTTGGTAGCCATTCTGACTTCACTTTTTATGAATATTTTAAATAAACCCATACCCCAATGGTAGCCAATATGTGATTAATGATGATGCTTAGGAATTATATTAAGATATATTTTTATGATACGATTTTTAAGATAGAATAACAAACGCTGTTATCAAACGTATGCACTTCGGAAAATGTAATAATTTTATTAGTAAAAATTCCCTGGCGAGATATCTGAGAATCGCTTTTATGTCGACGTGAATTTAGTGCCTAGATAGAAGCCAAAGAAGCATTACACCTCATCTTTTTTACAGTTTCACACATTTCAAAGGCAATGCTAGTTTCAAATATGTGAAACCGAATAGAGCGTACAATCGGCGGGCGCCCGCCCGCGCCAACAAGCGGCCTAAAGCACCTCATACTCCGCTCGAAGAGCCCCACAAGACAGTCACTATAATTTTTTTGTCAATTTATTTTTTTCACTATTATTTAATTACAAAAACAAACACACACATGGCAGACGATTTTTAACATTTTTATCTTAATTTTAGGTCAAAAATATGATATCACATCGTTTTACATCGGCCCGGTGTGGAGGGCTTTTTTTATAATAAAAGCTAGCATCTTGAATTTAGAAACGCATTCTCGTATCATGCGATATATTCCATCCTTGTCCCACTCATATACAAATGGTCTACGTGCGAGAGAGACAAAGTGTTTCTGATAATGCGTAATGAAAGTGACGTCACACTAGTTAAATGTAGTGACCTATTAAGTGCGAAATGTCAGTGCCAGCTTTTATTAAGGGGTTGCCTAGTTGTCCTTCTCGCTCGCACATGTCAACAGTTCACGCGATCGAGTGAAAAATCTATAAAGAATATAGGTAGGTATTTTATCATATCAGTTCAACGAAAATTACGATAAATTTTATTTTAAATATAACTTTTAGGTATTACTTACGCGCTGACACCTGTAGAGCTTAGCAAGATAAGTCTACGTCAGTAATCATATACGAAAAATCCCGTCTAATGTTGTTGAAACTATATTTCATACTTTCAAACATTATGAGAGTAATACCTGTGTTATATTCGAAATAAACATGTGCTGAAATCAACGATAGTTTGAATAAAACATCCCCCACACTGAAGCGGCCTACTGCTGTGGTTTTGGCAACCAATTACAGGCTAAATCATTTCGACACCTGTGATTGGTTACAGCTGCAGCCATACTTAGTGTGGTGGAGGTTTTATAAAACACACTTTAGTAGTAACTTACGCACAACTTTTTAAGACCTACTATGGCAGATAAAAACGAACAAATTTTAATATGAGACCAACCAGAAATCATGCCAAACAAAGAACAACTGATATTTTTTTCCGGCATTTCGAAATTAAATCTACAGTAAAACAGTAAATGTTGTTTGTTTTAATTCAGTAAAACACAGGTGTTACTCACGTTTGATTTTTAGTAGGATACTACTATAGTTTCTATAGTACAGTATAGTATAGTTACTATAGAAACTATAGTAGTATCCTACTAAAAATCAAACGTGAGTAACACCTGTGTTTTACTTAATTAAAATGTACGAAAACCACGTTAGTTTCCATAGTGAAATGTTGTTTGTTGTTTTAAATTAGTCGTCTTTAAAAGATTTTCGTAAGTTACTCGATTAGGACGAATCATACAAGTCGGCGGATGTGACGTTAGCGGATGTGGCACTTGTAGAACGCAATATCCAATCAACGCGAAAGTTCATGCGAGCTTCAGAAGGTGGAGTACCAGAGGCAGCGCGCGAAATTCAAATATTTTTGTATTTTTTTTAATTTGTTATGTAACTACTCACCTTTGATTTACAAGAACTGATTTTACGGCAGTAAATAAGTAGTGTTAACATACACCAAAAAAAAAACCAATATAATAATCAATCAATGTAAAAAGATTGAATTAACCAAAATTATGATGAAATTCACAATTGACAGATTTTTCTAAAAAAAAAAAAACAATTTAAGTAATAATTGTGACCGTAATAATTCGATATAAACTATGCATTGTCCCAAAAAACAGTTTTCGTATGTATATTCAAAGTGAGTAGTCCAGCAATAAAAACTAGAAAAAAAATGAATTTCGCGCGCTGCCTCTAGCGCTTAAGATTGGCTATTGACTGCCTCGGTGGCTCAGGGGTTAGTGAACCTGACTTATGGATCAAAGAGGCGTGGGTTCGATTTCACCCAGGGCAAGTATTAAAGTGATGAACATAGGTGTTTGCTCTGTGTCTGGGTGTTATTCAGGTACTATGTATATAAGTATGTATTTAAAATATGTATATATAGTATATCAGTCTCTGGCAGCCATATCACAAGCTTTGCTTAGTTTGGGGTCAGAGACCGTGTGTAAGATGTCCCCCAATATTTATTGTGCAGCTCTCTTCACATCCGCCAACAAGTGTGATTCGGCCTATAAAAACGTGTAGATTTTAGAACTGTAAAAGAATTTTGAGAACGCGCCACATATTTATAAAAAGAGTGACAAAGAGTTTCGATCGCGCGAGTGTGTTATGTTAGCATGTGCGAGCGTGACATCACCTGGCGCAGTGTGTAGGCCGGCCTATATCTTGGGCAGCTTGGGCGGATGGAGGGGCGGCGGGGGCGCGGGCGGCTCGGCCTTGTAGTCCCAGGCGCAGCCGTGCACCTCGGCGTAGCGGTGCGCCGCGCACCACGCGCCGCCGCACCGGCACGCGTGCACGGACGCTACGGACAGGCGCTTGCGGCACCACCCGCAACGGAGCCTGCGGATCAAAAGGACTCATTATTATTATATTTATTTATTTATTTAACACTTTATTGCACACCATTTGTACAAAAGGAGGACTTAACGCTAAATAGCATTATCGACCAGTCAACCTATAGGTAGAAGACATTGGATTGTAGGCATGAATAAACAAACAAAAAGATACATTAACAAAAATCAACACAAATCAAACCTAAAAATTGATTTAATACGAAATATTAATACAATTTCAATTTAAATAAAATACATAAACTTACATAAACTATTATAATACATAATAAGATGATAACTGGTAAAAGATAAAATAGCTTATCCTATGTGTTCGAGATTTTGGACAACTCTAAGTAATTATATAGGTACTGTCTACGACTTAATACTATTTCTGTGAAGATCGCTTTGATTCAAATACCTATGCATTATAACCCAGACTAAATTATATTCCTAACATTACAAATCTAAGAACAGCTCTGAAAACTAATTATAGGTTAGATAGTGATCGCAATATAACGCATAATCGTATTTAATGTTAGATACAATGTTTGTTAATTATTGGTAAACAAAAATTGGTTTAATAAGTACTTTCACAGATGTTTTAACATTCCTCAATTCCGTAGAGCAGAAATCGGGATTGCAGGCTAAAAATGTTACCACCATCAAAGTGTTTATCCGTGGGACATTAGTACTTTCTGCTTTTACAAAACAGTTTTCCATTGTGAAACTTTATTGTTGTTCCATTTTTGTTGAAAAAATGATAGTAATAACAGAGAAATTTCGAAATATCAATAAAGAACATTAGCCAAGTTGTCTGTTTACATGACCTAGTGACGTCACTCCAACAAGTCATCATTGCGTACAGCGTTTTTGATATTCAGAGAACAGAATAAATAATCGGCCAAGTACGAGTCGGACTCGCGCACGGAGGGTTCCGTACTGTATGGGAGCCCCCCTTAAATATTTATTTTAATTTTATTATTGAAGGAAATATAAAACTAAATATTCTGTGAAAATTTCAAGCATCTGCCAGGTACCATTATTAATTTAGAGCGAAAAACGTCTAAAAACTCAGGTTTGTTGTATGGGAGCCCCCCTTAAATATTTATTTTATTTTGTTTTTAGTATTTGTTGTTATAGCGGCAACCGAAATACATCATTTGTGAAAATTTCAGCTGTCTAGCTATCATGGTTTCTGAGCTACAGCCCGGTGACAGACAGACAGACAGACGGACATCGAAGTCTTAGTAATAGGGTCCCATTTTTCCCTTTGGGTACGGAACCCTAAAAAGGCTGGTACATTATAGTACAGGTACAGCCAAGTTGTTTGTTTCCATGAGCTAGTGACTCTAACAAGTCATCATTGCGTACAGCGTTTTTGATATTCAAAGAACAAAATAAAAAACATAAATTTTAAAATTGAAATATTAAAATTATTTGCCTTTTTATGAACGGAAATTAACATTACTCACTTGCTTTTTCATAATTCTATCGAAAATACATCATTGCAGATTTTTTTAGCTTAGTGCGTGCCCTATTGGGCCTATTGTATGGGTACGCACCTGATCTTTTTCTCCTTGGCTTGTAGCGCGGAGTCAGCGGGCGCCGCAGCAGCCGCCGCGTCAATCTTCTGTATCCGCTGGTGCCTGCCCTCCGCCGGCGGCTCGCGGCGCGTGTATAGTACTTCCCGAGATTCGGGGGTTTCTGTTATCTCGCGGCTTTCGCGGTTCTCTCGCCGGAGGTATAGCCGCTCCTGAGGACACAATTACGTAAACTCCTATTTTGACGTAGACATGTCTTTAAACTATTTTGACGTAGACATGTCTTTAAACTATTTTGCCGTAGACATGTCTTTAAACTATTTTGACGTAGACACGTCTTTAAACTATTTTGACGTAGACATGTCTTTAAACTATTTTGACGTAGACATGTCTTTAAACTATTTTGACGTAGACATGTCTTTAAACTATTTTGCCGTAGACATGTCTTTAAACTATTTTGACGTAGACACGTCTTTAAACTATTTTGACGTAGACATGTCTTTAAACTATTTTGACGTAGACATGTCTTTAAACTATTTTGACGTAGACATGTCTTTAAACTATTTTGACGTAGACATGTCTTTAAACTATTTTTGACGTAGACATGTCTTTAAACTATTTTGACGTAGACATGTGTAGACATGTCTTTAAACTATTTTGACGTAGACATGTCTTTAAACTATTTTGACGTAGACATGTCTTTAAACTATTTTGACGTAGACATGTCTTTAAACTATTTTGACGTAGACATCTCTTTAAACTATTTTGACGTAGACATGTCTTTAAACTATTTTGACGTATACATGTCTTTAAACTATTTTGACGTAGACATGTCTTTAAACTATTTTGACGTAGACATGTTTTTAAACTATTTTGACGTAGGCTGTCTTTAAAATTGCTTCCATAGTGGAAGGCAAGTCAAATAACCATAATTGGCCAAGTTCGAGTTGGATTCGAGTACGAAGGGTTCCGTACCGTATGGGAGCCCCCTTAATGTATTTTATTTTAAATTAATTATTTAGAAGTGAATTCTGTGAATATTTCAAGCATCTACACGGGTTGCCGTAATTTTATCGAGAAAAAAAAACATTTTTTGAATGGGAGCCCCCCTTAAACATTTATATTATTCTGTTTTTAGTATTTGTTGTTATAGTAGCGACAGAAATAATGATTTCTAGCTATCACTAGGTATCACGGTTCCTGAGATACAGCCTGGTGACAGACAGACGGACAGACGGACGGACAGCGGAGTCTTAGTAATAGGGTATCGTTTATAACCTTTGGGTAAGGTAAGGAACATAACAAAATCGAGGGATACAATTTAATGTTGCAGCTACATATTTATCATCTCCTTTGATTATGAAGAGTATGAGATGTGCCGCGAGGTGTACTGTTAAGATAACTACTAGTGTAAATAGACAGTATAATATATTATCTTAAAATATTATACTCAAATTATACTCAAAAATCTGTACTACATATTTTTTTATTCTATTTCTTCTTATTCGTTCTAATGTTCAAAATAAAAGCGACGTCAGCAGTACGATATCGTATTCCTGCACGACATAATGACAGGAAAAATTGATAGCAGTGAACTTTTGTCCAGCATCTCGTTAAGGGTACCGATTCGCCGCAGTAGGTTTAAAGCTCCTCTGTTCCACGTTCCATCTGTACATACTAATTATGCTCGAAATTCTGCCCTTTGTCGCGCCGCTCTTACTTATAACATGTACTACTCAAGAATAGACCTATTCTGCTTAACAAAAGCCTCATTAAAAAAAGAGATAAAAAAAACTACATTTGTCCGGTGAGTAGTTTTAAAGTAATCACACGAGTAACACTGCAAACCTTGGCTCTCAAGAGATCTCGTGTATTGCAGTGTTACTCACACATACACACACACACACACACACTTTAAATAACCTAAGTTTGCACTTTTATTTGGATTTGTTGGGATGTTGTTGGTAAAATTATAATTTATTTGTTTTCTAAATTATTGTAATCTGTTTTGGCCTTATTTGTGTTTTTATAATGTAATTTTTTTGTGTAATTGTAACGCTGTTGATTACAAGAAATAAATAAAAAAAATAAAAAAAAAAAAAAAAAGCAAAAACCTTAATAAGTATGTACACAACAAAATATTGTTCCTTAAGTAGGAACTAGTTTCCAAAACACGGGTTCCCTGCACCCAGCTTGGCAGCTAGAGCCTCCGAAAACTTGATGTGCTTTCATAAATAAATACGTTTGAATTAAAAAAAAATACATTCCACGTACCTGTGTGCGGGTGGTGTCGGCGGCGGGCGCGGCGGCCTCGCGCCTCAAATGGAGCCCCTCGTCGCTCAGGTGTAAATGTTCCCGGGGCCGCGCGCGCGACAACCCTGGCAGCAGGCGGCTGTCAAATCAACAATATTTTATTATAAATACACAAAGCGAAAATTTCTCGATGGAGTGTTGATTGTGTAATTTGTGTTTTAAGTTTTCGGAGTAATATTATTGGATCTGTAAGTTACTTCTAAAGTATCTTTTGTCAATTTTTGGACGTAGACGGAGTATTAACGAGCGCTGTTTACTAGTGTGTGACGTCACACGCGTCATGTGACCCGCGCTATTACAGAACGTCGTTTCGTGGTAGGGATGAAAGTTACTTAATTCGGCCTATAGATAGATCCAGCTCTGAAGTAGAGGAGGAGCGCGAGCGGAGTCGCGGCGGCTCACTGAAGCTGGAGCGCCGTGGCAGAGTGGCCACCCTCCTACCACCTCACTTGTAGAGTTACTCACCTGTTCCTCTGAAGATTCTCCAGCTCGGAGGTGGAAGAAGAGAAGGGCGGGTCGCGAGGGGCGGAGTCCCGGGCGGCGGCGCACGCGCCCGCGCGTAGTTGTAGGGCCGAGGCAGAGTGGCCGCGCCATGCGCACCCGCCTACTACGTCACCTGTAGAAAATAAGTATTCACAAATTATCCTTCTTCTTTAATATTTTGGCTTCGCATGGTTTATGCATTTGCCAGTGTCAAGCATAAATCAATTTTTAATATTTTTGATATTCTATCGAAATAGTCATGGTCCGAGATCCCACGGCAAGATCATAAAAATAATCAATTTTTTAAAATCTAAAATACTGGCAGCCACATTTCGCAAGGCAACCTGGTAAATATATATTCTGCTATTCAACACACTTATAAAACTAATGAAGGATATACGAACATTTTTCTAGAAATTAATTAAACATTATTAAATTTCAAATAATGCTCAAAGAGTTACTTTTTATGATAAACATATCAAAAATTCGTCGCGGATGCAGGATTCGAACCTTGCGTCTTCGGATCACTAGCCCGACGCTCTAAACCACTGAGCTAACCCGCTATACTGACCGAGCGGCGAATTTTGTAAAGTGTTTATCATTTTAACCAACTTACTAGTGTTGGCGGCGCCACCTGTGATACCCGTATATTTACCTAGATCGTGCGGCGCGGGGTGCAGCGGGCGCGGCGCGGGCTCCGAGCCGAGGCACTCCTCCAGGATCGCCGTCTCCTCGCCCTCGCGACGGCTCTGACAACAACAAAACAATCACTACATAGTATAAAACAAAGTCGCTTCCCGCTGTCTGTCCCCATGTATGCTTATATCTTTAAAACCTAGTAACGGATTTTAATACGGTTTTTTTTTTAATAGATATAAAGTGATTCAAGAGAAATGTTTATATGTATAATACACCTGTGCGAAGCCGGGGCGGGTCGCTAGTTGTAAATAAAAGAAAATCCTGATTATTTTGTAGTGAAAGGCTTGCCACACATATATTCGGCACAACTTTTTCTAACGACAAAGAAGACTCGAAGCAGCTACTACATACGTCGCGACTATTCGATTTAGTACCCGCACTATCACTTGACATGACTTCCGAATATATACCTGCCCGGGTAGCACGGCAAAGGGAGAAAACGAATTTATCCACTTTAAATGTCAGTTGTCATTGTCAATCCATACTTTATTTCCTCTTCCTTCGAGGGGATATAATGGTGGATAGACAGTTTGTCCCTTTGCCATGCTTCCCGGGCTGGAGGCCGACTATATACCTGTCTAGGGACCAAACATACACGTTTGGTAGTTTATTATTTATTAAATTCCATTGCTTATATATCTTTTTGGGGCCGAACATATACCTGTCTAGGGGCTCTGTGCGCGTGCGTGGCGTCGTCGGCGGGGCGGTCGTCGCGCGCGCCGATCGGCGGCAGCAGCCGGTACCGGGAACCGAACCCGCAGTCATATGAATACCTGACGAAAAAACATGTTATGGAAACTAATGTGGTTTTTACACATTTTAATTAAATTTATTTAGTCCGGGGTTACGCGGCGGCAGCGGAGTACATACCCTGAAAAATGATCGAAATCATACAGGATAATCTGCTTGCGCCGTACTAAGCCGGAAGGAGGTTCACACCATCATTACAATTAACTTTTGTTACGGAGCCAACCCGGAATTCGAAAAAAATAAATCAGCTGTTTCACATATTCTGTCAATTCCAAGTAGCGACGTGACAACTGTTTTTTTTTTCTCAAATTCCGAATTGGCTCCACAGTAAAAGTTGTTAATAGTGACCGTTTCCAACCATTTTCGGCTTAATACGAAAATACGACAGGGCAACCAGATAACCTTGTAGTTGTCGATGAATGCCCTTTTTAAAACAAAAGTACTTCCCGGATAATGTACAAAATAAATTGAGGTAATTATTTTATGACGTAATCGTAATAGCTGACTTCATACAATCGACCTCAGGCAGAAAATAGCGAGCAAAAGTAAATAATAAATAATAATAATAATAAACATTAGGGACATCTTACACACGGTCTCTGACCCCAAACTAAGCATAGCTTGTGATATGGCTGCCAGAGACTGATATACTACATATACATATTTTAAATACATACTTATATAGATAGTACCTAAATAACACCCAGACACAGAGCAAACACCTATGTTCACCACACAAATGTTTGCCCTCGGTGGGGATCGAACCCACGCCTCTTAGACCCAGAAGTCAGGGTCACTAACCACTGAGCTACCGAGGCAGTCAAATAGCAAATCTACTATTTGATTTCTGTGGCTGCTGCAGTTTTCATAAATTTTCTAAAATTGCTTCCTATCGGCAGCAGGTCGTCCCGCAATAACGAGTTCTCTTGCAAGAATCGTCCCGCAAGAGTGAGTCATCCCGCAGGAGCGAGTCATCCCGCAAATCGTCGTCCCACAAATGATGGCGTTTAATATCAGATTGACCAGCCATCTTTCGATTCACTTTGACCTTAAAAAGCTTCTGATTATTTTCTCCAAACGGAAATCCCTAGAGCAGTGTCATTAAACCGAGTCACGCCATAAAAGTCAGAATGAGACACCACTACAGCGCTTCGTGAACCTAACAAGTACAAATGACACATAAAAGATGTATTATAATATATAACGATTCAGTTTAAAAATGACCTATCTACCTATGTGTATCTAATATTTCAATTCACGGTACCTGGTATAATTATTATCGTGTCTCAGGGTAAAGCAGTCGTCCGCGTCATACGCGTACGTTTGCGGCACATCGTCCCGCAGGAGTGAGTCGTCCCGGAGGAGTGAGTCGTCCCGCAGAAGTGAGCCATCCCGGAGAAGTGAGTCGTCCCGTAGGAGTGAGTCGTCCCGCAGGAGTGAGTCGTCCCGCAGGAGTGAGTCGTCCCGGAGGAGTGAGTCGTCTCGCAGGAGTGAGCCGTCCCGCAGGAGCGAGTCATCCCGCAAGAGTGAGTCGTCCCGCAGGAGCGGGTAGTGTTGGAAGTGTGTTGGAAGAGCCTCTTCGCTGCGGGTTTTCTGAATCTCCACCTTGCCACCTGTAAATATTGCATAAATTAAATAATAAATAAAAACTACTTATTACAGGTATAGGGACCCATAGTTATAAAAGCGTGTCATACTCCTCGGTTACAATTTTGCTTTCCATCAGGCAGGCGAGTTGAAAGCCAAACACACAATAGAAATCAACTGTTTCATTAAAAAGTTCGTCGACCTTTAACAAAATGTAGAACAAAACATACATTTTGTCGATTACGAGTTGCCATTTTGTATGACAATATACTCTCTAAGAGCGCCTTGTGACGTCAGCGACGCACAGTCTGATACACACAACACATCTGACCTGTATGTGTGGTGTGCGAGCGGTTCAGCGTGAGTGACTCCATCCGTCTCCGCAGCTCCAGCATCTTGTGACGTCAGCGACGCACAGTCTGATACACACAACACATCTGACCTGTATGTGTGGTGTGCGAGCGCTGCAGCGTGAGTGAATCCATCCGTCTCCGCAGCTCCAGCATCTTGTGACGTCAGCGACGCACAGTCTGATACACACAACACATCTGACCTGTATGTGTGGTGTGCGAGCGCTGCAGCGTGAGTGACTCCATCCGTCTCCGCAGCTCCAGCATCTTGTGACGTCAGCGACGCACAGTCTGATACACACAACACATCTGACCTGTATGTGTGGTGTGCGAGCGCTACAGCGTGAGTGACTCCATCCGTCTCCGCAGCTCCAGCATCTTGTGACGTCAGCGACGCACAGTCTGATACACACAACACATCTGACCTGTATGTGTGGTGTGCGAGCGCTGCAGCGTGAGTGACTCCATCCGTCTCCGCAGCTCCAGCATCTTGTGACGTCAGCGACGCACAGTCTGATACACACAACACATCTGACCTGTATGTGTGGTGTGCGAGCGCTGCAGCGTGAGTGACTCCATCCGTCTCCGCAGCTCCAGCATCTTGTGACGTCAGCGACGCACAGTCTGATACACACAACACATCTGACCTGTATGTGTGGTGTGCGAGCGCTGCAGCGTGAGTGACTCCATTCGTCTCCGCAGCTCCAGCATCTTGTGACGTCAGCGACGCACAGTCTGATACACACAACACATCTGACCTGTATGTGTGGTGTGCGAGCGCTGCAGCGTGAGTGACTCCATCCGTCTCCGCAGCTCCAGCATCTTGTGACGTCAGCGACGCACAGTCTGATACACACAACACATCTGACCTGTATGTGTGGTGTGCGAGCGCTGCAGCGTGAGTGACTCCATCCGTCTCCGCAGCTCCAGCATCTTGTGACGTCAGCGACGCACAGTCTGATACACACAACACATCTGACCTGTATGTGTGGTGTGCGAGCGCTGCAGCGTGAGTGACTCCATCCGTCTCCGCAGCTCCAGCATCTTGTGACGTCAGCGACGCACAGTCTGATACACACAACACATCTGACCTGTATGTGTGGTGTGCGAGCGCTGCAGCGTGAGTGACTCCATCCGTCTCCGCAGCTCCAGCATCTTGTGACGTCAGCGACGCACAGTCTGATACACACAACACATCTGACCTGTATGTGTGGTGTGCGAGCGCTGCAGCGTGAGTGACTCCATCCGTCTCCGCAGCTCCAGCATCTTGTGACGTCAGCGACGCACAGTCTGATACACACAACACATCTGACCTGTATGTGTGGTGTGCGAGCGCTGCAGCGTGAGTGACTCCATCCGTCTCGGCAGCTCCAGCATCTTGTGACGTCAGCGACGCACAGTCTGATACACACAACACATCTGACCTGTATGTGTGGTGTGCGAGCGCTGCAGCGTGAGTGACTCCATCCGTCTCCGCAACTCCAGCATCTTGTGACGTCAGCGACGCACAGTCTGATACACACAACACATCTGACCTGTATGTGTGGTGTGCGAGCGCTACAGCGTGAGTGACTCCATCCGTCTCCGCAGCTCCAGCATCTTGTGACGTCAGCGACGCACAGTCTGATACACACAACACATCTGACCTGTATGTGTGGTGTGCGAGCGCTGCAGCGTGAGTGACTCCATCCGTCTCCGCAGCTCCAGCATCTTGCCCATAGTGACGGCGTTCTCTCTGAGAGCGCCGGCCGCCGACTCATTCGCCTCAGCCCCTTGTGACGTCAGCGATGCACAGTCTGATAAATAATAAGTAAACATGTTGAAAATTCTCGACCAAACATATTACTGACATATAGCTAAGACCATCACAATCAAAATTGGAGCATACGGAATGAACCGATTTGTTACTTTTTGTATTTTTGTTCTTTGCACTGAATTGGGATCTCATAACCACATACATTTTATTAACGAGTGGAATTTTTATTATGATTGTGTTTTGGCAGGTGTTGCAATTTTATAAAAGAGAAATTGCTTCAAAACTACTGCAGCTAAGTAAATTATTTTTATGAGGTCAATAGATTGTAAAAATAAATTCTCGTATGGGCCCATGAACAACGGAGGTATGAGAAAAATCGGAAAAAAAGCAACGGGTTGCGCTCCGGGAGTGCCGGCAGAAGTCAAAACTTGAACACAAAAAGTACTATCAGTGGTAAATTGACTGTCCCGGTGGCTCAGTGGTTAGTGATCCTGACTCCTGGGTCAAAGAGGCGTGGGTTCGATCCCCACCCAGGGCAAATAATTAGGTGATGAACATAGGTGTTTGCTCTGTGTCTGGGTGTTATTTAGGTATTATCTATATAAGTATGTATTTCAAAATATGTATATGTAGTATATCAGTCTCTGGCAGCCATGTCACAAGCTTTGCTTAGTTTGGGGTCAGAGACCGTGTGTAAGATGTCCCCTAATATTTATTTATTTCACTTCAAAACCAGAGACGAATACAAAACCTCTTTCTGGATGTTAGCACAAGAAGGAAAACCAATAAGACGAAATTAGTTACATTTATTGGTATCGAGCGGCGAGTAGGTCCCGTCGTGGTTCTCCTTGACACGCAGCATGTTGACGCGCTCGCCGTCGCGGAACACCAGGACCGTCACCTTGCACCCGCTGCCAGACCACTCGATCTCGTCTCTAGAACCAAAAAAATATATCAAAGGTTAGTCTATCTGTTTTCTCGCGATAGAAGCCTTTACTTCAATTATATTTTTTTTACAAGGTTTTTTAGAGTCACTAGAAAATGCCATATCCAGGTGGAGCTTCAAGTCCCATCTTCAAAAAAAGCTTTTGGTCGATATCTCGGAAACTACGTACTTTAGGGCAAAAGTCATTGAGACCATTATAGTAGAGAATACAATTTTGCATCTTTTACTAACTTTAAACTTTTTGTAAAACTTACCGTTTACGATTTATGGCCCATTTAACGAACTGATTTTTCTATCTCGAATTTTACGCTCAGTAAGTAAGTACTCTAAACCTTATAAAAAAATGAATCGGAAATTTTGAGCGAGGTTGGCTAAAAAAATACGGCTAATTTTACTTGATCAATTGATAGCGGTTTTTGAACCTATTTACAAATGCTAATCGATAAGCTAATCTGTTGTTCTTGTGCTCTTGGTAAACACCTGTCTTATGACTGTCATATAAAACGAGACAAGGCACGTTCTGCTCAAAATTGGTCTATTAGAGACAAGTAATCGCTCGATGTCGGGCCTAGGTTCGTGAATTTCGCCAGGCTATGTGAATTCTCCAGCTTTAAAATCTAGTAGATAAACGGCGATCTATAAGGCTCGTTTAGTATAGCCATCCTGTTAGAGTCGAGTAGCCGCTCTATATAACGAGGGGTATCTGCTCTATGAAGTGTGTTTATATCCAAAATCGCGTATGGGAAGCTACGCGAGTAATCCAGCATTAGGATCTTGCAGATGGCGACGAATGACGACCTGCGGGGCAATTCTGTTAGGCGATCTCTTTACCGAAGTGATACGTTCTTGAACTCCTCTCGTTTTTCTGACAGTTCCGACAGCTTAAAACTGTCAGAAAAACGTGACAGGTTCCAAAACGTGTCACCTTAGTGACGAGTTCGGTTGACAGAATTGCCCCGCTGTAAGGCCCGTATAGCTAACCTGTTACGTGTCGAGTAGTCGCTCGAGTCGGGCTGGGGCTCGGAGTGACGTATCGTCATAAGCCTTGTAGTTTACTTGTTAAGTCCGTGCTACCAATTAGTGTTATAGCTGACCTATTAGAGTCAAGTAGCCGCTCGATGTCGGGCCAGGGCTCGGGGTGCGCGGGCGCGGGCGGCGGCAGGCGGCGCGTGGACACAGGCCCACCCCGCATGCCGAGCACCAGCCGCAGTCTCGCGCCGTCGCCGATGGCCAGGTCGCGGAGGCTGCGCGAATCTTCCAGCTCCTTGAGGTTGTAAAGTAGGTGCTGCTGGGATACCGGGATGCCTGGAATAATGCAATGGAATAGGCATTCGAATAGACTTTATTTTAATTTAAATTAATGACCCACAGACTCCAGAGTCTGTGCCCTTTGCAGCTTTGTTAACTAAGTTACAATTGAGAGAATGAGACTGTACAATAGAGATGGGTTAGTTTAAATCGTTAAGACATTGAAATTATAGACATAAATGTATTTATTTTAGAATATTTTCCATTATTTTGGAAAATGTTATTACTTTGTTACAAATTCATATTCGTTAATTTATACACCTAACTAATGCAATTTTTGAAATTTAAGACGTAATTACATGTTATTATTAACGTTGAAAAAATGAAACTATTTTATTTGATTTATTTTAATTATTTTGTAAATTTGACTTATATTGAATGATTATTATTTTGTTTACACAACTTAATATTTGATAATTTATTTGACTAAGCAATGATTATTTCTTTTAATTTTAAGATAATTGTGCTTTGCAAAGCTGATATTTTATGGAACAATATTATTATTATTATAATAACAATACATACATAGTTATTGATTTGTATCTTGTATGTTGATATTAATAAAATAATATGAATATGAACATGATGACAGGGAGCCTGCTCGCCGAAATCAAATTCGTATTTAGTCGAAATCGCTGAAAAATATCGCGAAGAAAGCGAATTTGTATTACTTGGACATAGGGCCGTGGAAAATGTACAAACAGCCGTAGCTTTTGTGGGTTACGGCCATATACCGTAGGTTTTGTGATTTTTGTCCCGAAAGCACGGTAATTGCTCTAGAATTGGCAACACTGAATGTGTTTCTTAAAAAATGAGCCTGGTGCAAAAGGATCATTAATCGAATCATCTTCTCATTATAAATTTATTTTTTTAGTTCATAGATGTAAACATATTCTTTTAACATAATAAACTAATGTTTTTGAAAGAAAGTCTTTCAAAAACATTGGAGGCGTTGTTAGCCTGATAAAGTCATTAACATAACATTTTTGTATACAAATTATTTAGACTGTGTCTAGTTTGTACGTTCTCTGTAAATATCTTTCTGACTAATAAAGAATATTTAAAAATCAAAAAAATCAAATCAATTGGCAACACTCAATTAATGGTCGTCTTAATCAATCCTTTTCGGCTTTCTAGCCCCGTATGTTGTATCGAAAATAAAAGTACAGAAAACTACGTTTGTTACCATGATAAAATAACCTACACCTAACGTTTGTGGTCCACCGCATCTATCTACTACGCATGTGATAGCGGTCGAACTCTATGCCATTGTCAGTAAATAGCACTTTTACCGTACCGACTATCAACCCAATTACAAAACATTTCATCATGTAAATAGATTCGAGTGCGCTCATTCTCGGAAAAATCGGGCCAATAAAAACTGACCGTGGGCGGAACCCGGTCAAAATACTAGTGCTACCGAGCGCGTCAGGTGGCCGATAGGAATCACCGGGATTATTACAATTTAAACAATGTATTTGTTGTGTAGTACGTTTGTTTGTCCCATCAGATTAGAAAAAGACACGAATGTTCTGCTTTGGGAAAATCACTCCCAAGTCACAGACTTTTTTATTGTATTTACAAAAAACCAGCAGATAAATTTATTTCGCCAAAAATTAAACCGCGTACAGAATTTGAATAGTTCGCAAGAATCAATGTGTCATCCATGTAGTAATTTTTACATTATTGTTGACTTTTTATTTCGATAAAAAGTCTGGATATACTTTTAAGATTTAAGCATCATAGATTACTTTTTATCCCGAATAATAAAATGTTTTCAAGGGATGGCTTAAAAACTAAAGTATTACGCGGAGGCCCCGAGTAAAGGCTAGTCTGCTTATTAAAATTATTATTGGGTTATACCGTATACAACAGCCAGTGCTCTATAGACGCACTCCATCACCGGAGACAGTCGGTCCATGACTCACTCTGGCCCAGGGCCAAGGCTGTGATATCGCGAACTTTCTCCTTCCGAAAATATCCACCATGTTTGTATTTAGTAAACACTGACGGGTGTTTCAAGAACTAAGAGCGCTTTCACATTGGGCGTTTATGTCGCGCGACTGTAGCGCTGCACAGCGAACCCCTTCACATTACAGCGGCTGTAGCGCGGCTACGCCGTCGATAGCGAGTAGCGACAGCCGCGCTTCACAGTCGCGCAGACGCTCGTCGAGCTTGGGGTGACTAGCTCCTTTCCAAGGGAGACGCATTGTTACTGCTGCTCGTGCGACTACGCGACGTATCAGCCACCGCTAGATCGGAGCTCTGCACTCGCGCTTCTGTCGCGCGACTTAGAAGCGCTAAAGTCGCGCTACAAAAACGTCTATATGTGAAAGTGCTCTAATTGTTACAGGACTGAGATTCGACGTTACGGTTGTAATCTTGTAATCGTTCGGAAATGGGTTTGGCCATATTAGTATCATAAGTCGAATGAAACTTGGCTGCTGTGAAGACGTATATTTTCGGAAGAGGAGAGGAGAGACGTGGTAAACCACGTCTCCTTCCGAAAATATCCACATATACGCCATGTTTGTATTTAGTAAACACTGACGGATGTTCATATTCATTTATTCATACACTAGACGACCCGCCCCGGCTTCGCACAGGTGTATTATACATATAAACCTTCCTCTTGAATCACTCTATCCATTAAAAAAAACCGCATCAAAATCCGTTGCGTAGTTTTAAAGATTTAAGCATACAGACAAACAAACAGACAAAAATAGCGACTTTATTTTATACTATGTAAGGATTTTAGTAGTAGTTAATTATTGGTCGACTTATCTATTATATAAGTAGGTACATAACTAAAAAAGTTTATGTAATAAGTAAGTAAGTTCGTATAGCCCTGGTGTCAGAGTTTTTAGGCCGCCTGCCTAAACGGTTAAAACAACCGGGGCCTACAATTTAACGTGTCATCCGAGCCACGGTAGCGCTCAGTTGGAAAATGCCACCCGCGGTCACCCATCTAAGTACTGACCGTGCGGAACGTTGCTTAATTTCGGTGATCGCTGACAAACACCTAGTCAAACTACGCTACGAGCGCTACAGTCTATGTAGTAAAACATACCTAATATAGATTAATTTAAATTGTGCTTATACATTACTAGATATTGTTATCAGTTATATTACAATAGTAATTTATTCAATCATTTCAATTAATAAGTTTAATTATAAATTCTCCAAGAATGTGAATATAATATTGATAATTATGGGTGGGCTGCCGCTGCTCTTACGGAAACTACCACCTGTCATTGTCGTGCTGAATGATTGCCAGTTTTGCGCAGGTGTCGGAAATATCACTTTATTTTTAGGGCTCCGTATTATGAATGGCAGTTATTTTTATTTATCTACTAGCGACCCGCCCCGGCTTTGCATAGGTGTATTATACATATGAACCTTTCTCTTGAAATGCTCTATCTATTAAAAAAAAACGTATCAAAATCCGTTGCATAGTTTTAAAGATATAAGCATACATAGGGACAGACAGCGGGAAGCGACTTTGTTTTATACTATGTAGTGATGATGCATTTACTTTTTTGCTCCACAGAACCCGGGGTCCGTGTCCTTTGGCACTTTAGGTTTTACATTAAAGGAAGACTATATAAGGAGAAGGTTAATTTCAGTGGTGAGTGACCCTAACAACTGTGCCAAGGAGGCGTGGGTTCGATTCCCACCCTGGCCAACCATTTTTGTGAATAAATAAATACTTGTTAAGGGACATCTTACACACGGTCTCTGACCCCAAACTAAGCAAAGCTTGTCATATGGCTTCCAGAGATTGATATAATACATATTTTTCAATACATTCTTGAAAATTATTGTATTGACTCTTAATTTTGTAATAATTATTGTGTAAATAAAATACATACTTATACAGATAAATATTTGCCCTAGGTGGGAATGGAGCCCACGCCTCTTCAGCCCAGGGGACTTATTGTGTAAGCGTTCTGACGTTCGGCTTCGCTTTTCCTCCCGCTCGCTCTCGTGGCGCGAGCAGGAGAAAAAGCGAAACCGAACGTCAGAGCGCTTACACAATAAGGGCCCAGGACTCAGTGTCTGGGCCACCGAGACAGTCAAAACACGAGCGTCTCCTTTAATTTTGCACATTAATATGAATCAATATGGTAGGTATTGATTTGCACGTAACCTCAATTGCAAATAATGATGTAGGTACATTTATGGATTTGACCCCGCGATTATAATAAATATAATTCTTCAATTGTGGTTACGGAAAAACCATCAATGACAAATCTCACAATATATTTCAACAACCATAATATATTCTACATTTTTTTTTTGTTCGTCTGAAAGGAAAGCACTCAGAATACTTAATGACACTAGGTTAGACAATTGTTACCAACCCGCACTGGGCTAGCGTGGTCGCCGTGCGGCTAACTTCTCATCCGCCACACAAGTCGGCGGATGAGAAGTTAGCCGCAGAAGACACTTCGCCGTGATTCGCTAATTATTGCGCATGTGTGCACAATAAGCCCGATTACAGAGGCGCCAGCGTAAATTAAATAGCAACGTAAAAAGCGTTATCTCTATCGAATGCCTAAAGTGAAAAAGAAACAGAACTATTTAGCTAATATAATTATGCTGGCGCCTCTGTAATCGGGCTTAATACCTACGCAAGTGGCGAAGTAGTGAGTATGGGCGTAGGGAGCGCGCGGGAGGCATGAGGTTGGCGGGCGGGTGTGCTCCGGCGCGAGTCTCTCTGTCTCCCGCGCATACCTATATTTTACCTTTTGCGCAGCGTTCTGCGCATAACTTCCCATCCGCCGACTTGTGTGGCGCGGAATAAAGTGACACCCGCCTTACTATCGTGAGGTCGTGGGTTCAAATCCCGGTCCCGTACCAATGAGTTCTTTGGAATTTATGTACGGCTATTTCACACCGCCGGCTTTTCGGTGAAGGAAGACATCGTGAGGAAACTTGCATATGTCCGTAGAAGAAATTTGATGGCGTGTGTGAATCCACCAACACGCACTGAGCCAGCGTGGTGGATATGGCCCAATCACCCTTCTTGGGTAGTACTACGTTCCGAGTGGACTATTAAAAAGGCTGGTACAGTACAGTACTGGGCTAGCGTGGTGATTATTATAGGAAACATACTGATTACATCGTAGATGTTTATATAGGTGTAGATTCAACTTGGTTGCCTGGAAGAAATCGCTTAAAGCGATAAGGCCGCCAGTTAGAAACCTATAAATGGTGTTGTTTTGTCCCTGTAATTTTTTTTTATGTAATGTGGTTGTCCAAGTGTTATTTTTTGTTTGTTCAACATTAACCTACCAAAAACGGCAAAAATTGTAACTACAAAATACTAATACGTGGGTTATTCTGTACGAAAACGTGCACGTAATGCTCTAATTCTTGTTTATAAGATGTGAAAAATACTAATTTTTCAAGTAAATTTAAATTCGGTTTATAGTAATAATAACTCATTTGAAGATAATTTTACATACAAAAACATTTCTCCAAACGAAAGTCGCGAAAAAAAAAACTTAACACGTTACGTTTTCTGGATAGAGAATCACTGAACTTTTAACGAGTCCTTAGTTACATTATAAATATCCATCCATCCATCCATCAGCCATAATACGTCCACTGCTGGACATAGGTCTCCCCTACAGATCTCCAATAAGCTCGGTTGGTAGCCGCTTGAATCCATTATAAATAAATAGAGCTAACTAAAACGAAGTTGATAAAATCTTGTATGGCTCATTTCGGAAGTATTGTACTGGCCTTTTGATAGTCCAATAGACACAGGCCTACCCATGAAGGGCGATTGAGATATCCTTCATTAATGTTGAATCTACACCTAGGTATAAAGATCTACGATGTAATCAGTATGTTTCCTATTGAATGAATACTGAGCACTAAAGTACTTGTAGCATCGGAATGTGCCGATAAAGGTTTATCAATAAACGTTTTATGACTGTATGTAAAAGGAAGCTAGTTACATTTGCGAAGTTCGCACTTCCAACACAATAATTTGTAGATTGTAATAGGTATTTGTCAGCGAACATCGCGCACTAGTAGGAAAAACAATTAGATCTTAAATATCTACAAATACATTAGTACTATCCGCTAGACCAGCTTTAATAATGGAAAGTATCTTTTTTGCCTCATCAGCGGAAGGTTGGGCCAAATAAAAATTGATAGATAGATAGATAAACTCTTTATTGCACACCAAGAAATAAACAAAAAAAAGAAACAAAGATACATAAACAGTGTAACAATGGGCGGCCTTATCGCTGACAGCGATCTTTGCCAGGCAACCTTAGGATGGAGAGGACAGAAAAATTGGATAAACTAATGGAACTATCTCGGAACAACAGGCGTCTGGGCGCCTCGTTCCGGACACATTCCATCAAAATGTGGTAGGTAACTTCCTCTCTTAAGCTGTCTTGTGTATACTAAGCGCCACACAAATCGCCCCAAATTTAAAAAGGCCCGTTTTTAAATATTCTACTGGTGAACATAGGCCTACCCGTGAAGGTTAATTAGGGCAACGCTGTCTCAGTACGGCACGGCATGGAACCGGATTTGAACCTACACTTCTCGTTTGTAGATTGTAGACCACCACGGTTTTAATCAGTATTATATCATCTAACTTATTCACAATAATTATTTATTATTATAAAATTAGCTCCAAGTAAATGCCCGGAAAGGTAACTTTCTAAAAAAATCCTCAACGCCTGCCAAAACTCACCATCTCGCGAGCTAGTTTTAAACAGCTGTTTATATTTATAGCTTGATAACGTGTACGGATTCACGTGCTCGTGTCAATGATTTTTGCTTTTTGACGTTATGCCAGAACGGTAACATTGCATCAGTCATCATCATCATATCAGCCATAGGTTGGTCCACTCATGGACATAGGCCTATAGATCTTAAAACAACGGTCAGAAGCGGCTTCCTTACAGCGCGATCCTGCGATTTTTTTTTTGTTTTGTTTGAGAAACGCTGATGAGCATTTCTTAAAAATTTACTATCTAGCTATGGGCTGATAAGTAATTTAAATCTAACTTAAATTGCTAGATGTAATAAACTAAGAATGTGTCCATCAACATTTTTCTTATTGTCTCGATTAAGGCGAAGACACTACATTATTGTGTTCTTTATACGCGGCACTAGCACTATAGCACTATAGCACTATGATAGTATTATTATATCTTCTTTGCTATGATTACGAGCTAACACTCAATTAACTTTTAAACTAATTTGCGATAAATTGCGATCATAATGAAAGAAAGTTTATTTCGTGACATTTGTAGAATATATGGACATAACACACACGTACATTAACACACACACACAAACAAAAATTAAATAACCAATATTTTTTGGAAATTTTGCAACTTTGTAAGATTAAAATGTTTTTTTTTGTTAAAAATTGTTAAAAAATAACCAAGATGATACCATAGTATGGATATCGAAGAGCGGGATTTTCTGGCACAGGTATTTTTATACTAGAATGTCCCAATCTACAGTAATTTAAGGAATTTTTGGTTACAGAAAAAAAAAACTTATTTCATTATTATTAATATTTTGATTTGATTTATGAACACTTCTACTTCTATCAGATACACTTCGAAGAGTGCGCCCAGGAGTTGCACAATCTTGTCCCACCTGCCCCTTTCTTCCATCGTACGGCTAGACAGAAGCGACCAAAGCGCCACCCTTTTGCGTTAGAACCAAGCGTTTCGAATTCTCACTCCTCATATGAAGACGAACAGCCACAATGTGGGCGTCTTCAAATCCCGTGTAAATAGGTATCTTCTAGGTAAGCGTGTTACATCCTAGACTGCATATCTGGTTAACATCAGGTAGTGTTTAGTCAAACGCAAATTTATACGTAATAAAAGCCATAGAATGTCTTTTTATGGACATAGGCCTATAGATCTTCAATAAGAACGATTGTAAGCGTCTACAATCCAGCATGATCATTGAATCACTTAGTATTTGTGGTGTAGTGAAATGGGCTTGGGCATGCTCTTCTGTACTATTTCAAGGCTTTAAGATCAAGAACTACTTTTCCTGAAATTACTGACATACGCAAGAATTGATACAGAGTACATTTCGTATTATAGCTAGAGACGCGTGCACCGCATATAGCGCAATGCTAATCTTTGCGTCGCGCGTCGCCCAACGAAATCAACCGCCTTACCACAAAGGATTTAAACACACTTTAACCACTGTTTAACCGTGCAATTTGTACTGTTAAGCATTGTCTAAAGCGTGCGTAAAACTTTTGTGATAAAACGGTTAATTGTCACTAGATTTCTTTCACATAGAGCCTTTATACTTCCGCAAAAGAAATGCAATGACGCATATGAATCGACCGACCTGCACTGGGCCAGCGTGGTGGATATTACCCACCTTACTTTCTTAGGTTGGCCTGTGTTCACTAGTGGCAGATATTACACAATAACATAAATACCAAAAACAAATAAAAATAAGTAAATAACAGTAACAGTTCATAGAGACCGTGTCAGAGTTCTTAAGCCGCCTAAAGGCCTCCGAAATGGCTCGCGAGGGCCCGGACGGGACGCTTCACAAAATGTATGAAACGTGCATAGTTTAGGCCGCCTGAAGGCCTCTGACATGTCTAAACGGTTAAAACAACCGGGATCTACAATTTAGCGTGTCATCCGAGCCACGGCGTCGCTCAGTTGTAAATGCCACCCGCGGTCACCCATCCGAAGACTGAATGTGCCGAACGCTACATTACGGTGTAGCAATCAGAAACAAGGAGTCAACGTTTTGTAGGCCCCGGTTGTTTTAACCGTTTAGCCATGTCAGAGGCCTTCAGGCGGCCTAAACTACGCACGTTTCATACATTTTGTGTAGCGTCCCGTCCGCGGGATCCGTCTTCAAGCGGGTTAAAAACTCTGACACCAGCGGGATTAGCATAAGGACCATAAAATAAATCTATCGACCGTGTCAGAGCGTAACAGAGTTATGATGAAGTATATATCTGTCACCTTTGCACACGTCGGTAAACTCTTGTCGTGGTCTTGTATGCTAAGCTAGCAGGAGAAGCCATCCAGCCTATAAGAACTTACTAAACATTATGAGCGCTACAAGAGCAGTACTTATTAGGTACCCAATAGTCAGGTGACTAAATACATCTAATCTAACAAATAAATTGAAATGTTACAGCACTTATGGCATTCATCAAATGCATGATAACATGCATGCTACAAGCCAATGAAAACATTTGACAAGGACCAATTGGTGCATATACCTATAAATAAATTATATTATGGCTTCTTAGAATTCTCATGACTCATACAAGGTGAATAGTGTTTTGTTTTCACATTTATTGTCTGTTTGTACATAATTATTGAATGTTTTTCATGCTTAAATAGCAAAAGTAATTTATTAATTTTATTGCAAAGTATTAGTTATTAATTGCCGCGGTGGTCTAGCGGTAATGACACCCGCCTTACAATCGTCAGGTCGTGGGTTCAAATCCTGGACCTGTACCAATGAATTCCTTGAAATGTATGTACGGAATTTCACACCACTGGCTTTTCGGTGAAAGAAAACATTGTGAGGCAGCTTGCATATGTCCGTAGATGAAATTCGATGGTGTATGTAAATCCACCAAGGTGTATGTGAATCCACCAACCCGCATAGGGCCAGCGTGGTGGATATGGTTGCCTGGAAGAAATCGCTTGAAGCGATAAGGCCGCCATTTGGTATAACTTTGTAATGTTTTTATTTTTCGTATGTTTTTGTATTGTAATTGTACTAATAAAGAATTATCTATCTATCTATGGTCCAATCAACCTTCGTGGGTAGGCCTACGTCCTGCAGTGGACTATTAAAAAGAGAATTCCCTATTTTAGTAGTATTAGTATGTCCTAATTGTTAGTTCCTTAGCAATATACCATATTTTTTTTAGCAGATTTTGTATGTTTCCAAAAGTTGTCACTTTCATGAGATGATGGTTTGAAAATGATCTTTTTTCATCAAATGGTTTGAGTATGGTGAACTTTTTTAGTAAATTCAGTTGAAATAAATTAGTTAGTGATGTTACTAGCAAACAAAAAAATACATCATCTTGCAGATACAAATATGATATTGTAACACAAATTTTATCAACATCATAATTATCAGCAGTAGCATGTAACCACAGCTGGAAAACGACCTCTGTAGATTCCCAATACAACAGGTTGTTAGCAGGTTCCATCCAGCACATTTCTACAGTAATAATCACATGATCATTCCATGTAGTGAACATGGGCTTCATTGGAGAATGTAAAACAAAACATCAATACATTGTTATCACATCAGCTGTAAGATTCCCACTGCTGGACTTAGGCCTCTCTCTCGGGCGACAGATACTGGCATGTGTTACCAGTCTTATTGGAAATCTGCATTTCTAATATAAATATTTCCTTAACTTTGCTTGGAACATTTTATTTTTCAGGGATAATAATATAGGTAAAAAAAAAAAAAAATTAAATAAATAAATATAAAATAAATTAATATTTACACACGAAACATCTAAAACGGTTTTATGTACTAAACGCTAAAAAACAATAACTCAAAAATAAAATCGTGGGGCCTTCGCCTGGAAGATTTTCATTATATACACATATGTTGCGCTGCATGATTTTATGGTTGAGTTATTATTGCTTAGCGTTTAGTACATAAAACCGTTTCATTTAAAAAGTCAATTTCATTTAACCTATTTTATTTTTGCGATTTTAGTTTTATGTTTTGTTACTAAAAAACTGTGTTCTTAAATGAAAAGCCCTTTCATTTGATACCAATAGGGGGTTGTGTAGAAAAATGTAATTCGCCATGTTGTGGCAGTGGCCATCTTGTATTTACGTCAAATACTGAATACAAAAAATTGTATTGTCATCGAAACTAAAGCTGTGTATCAAATATCATATCAATCTATCCACGGGAAGGGGGTCAAATATGAATTACTAGATTTGACCCACAAAACCGCAAGTGAAGTTAAATAAAACCGTTTAAAAAGTAGCCTATGTCACTCTGCACTATATCCTAGCCAGAAATCAAGTCTATCCTTTGTTTTGCTGCTGCGTGAAAGACTAACATATCACAAACACAATTTTGAATTTATAATATTAGTAAAGATAACAATTACAAAATTAAATTAAAATTACATACAAATATTTGACATAACTTCCATGCAAAAACAAGAATCATAGAAAAACAAATTCAGTCTGATTGTTCTATTAGCAGGCTGTCCATAAATAGCTAGTTCATTTAGTACTCAGCAATTTATGCTACCTAATACATATGGACGGTTGGTGGGTGGTGGAAATTGGGCCGAATCAGATACATTTTTGGGTATTGCTTTTTCTCAGAAATTAGCTTTTTATTGATGAAAATAGATTATGTACAACACTTACTGTTTTGGTGGGCAAATTAAATTAAAATCATAAGAATCTGAATTAAGTAATTTTGTATAGGCCGGGTGGCTATCCCTGGTGTCAGAGTTTAATACTAGTTTAGTTTTGTTTTTAGAATCTATCTGTAGATATTTATAATATAGAGATAGAACTTTATCTGTTTTTCCGCTTGGGAAAATGACAAAAATCACATGAATTTACTTATTTTAATAGTTATAGTTTAAGAAATGTTCTTTTAAGTTTTGTTGAAATAAATCTTATCAACTGTAATGAGAACATTTCTGGTGGCAAAAAACTAAAATATGAAAAGGTTTACAAACATTCCGGTCCAGTTTTGTCTCTTGTTAAAATAGCTCCTGGAGGCCAATTTTATAAATGTTAGAATCATTTCTAACGTTTGCAAGGGTTTGCTATGCTCTCCCATTCACACAAGCATAGATTTTCAATGCTCTTTCCTGCTCTTACTCAGTGTTGTGACCATTTACGAACGACCATTTACAACCATTTACGTTAAGGAGTTTTTCTAATAAATATAATTTTTCTAATAGTGAACGAATTGACAATAGGTGCAGTTGGTCTTTGAGATTACCCAAAATATAAACAAAATCAGCCCTCTCTCTTTAAAATATAGATCAAAACATCAATTCAAATAAATGCCCACTGAAACAGATAAAAATAATATCAGAAAGGGAAACAGTTTTATAATGGGGTAAATCCTTATCACATGGTATCCCTAGTCATCATAAATCTCAGTTATTAAATCTCAAGCTGTAAGTACTGAATATTCTGTGGTTTCAATGGCACCTGGCTCGTAATTCACAATAACTCCAGTTAAGTACCCTGTGGAGGTTTATAAATAGACCAGAAGCATATTCCATGTCATTGAAAAACCACTTATGATGTGTATACCTTTGTAGAATGTGGATAGTAGGTGAATTGTATAATTTCAATTACTATTTCTTGCAAAATTCTTCTTGTATAGGACACTAGCTTTTGACTGTGGTTCGCCTGTGTTATATTTTGTGTTATGTCATAAGAACCTTTTATTTTTCCGGGATAATGACAAGTAGTCTATGACACTCTCTGAAATTAAGTCTCTCTAAGCAATTAAGTCAATCTATCTTTCTGTTGCTGTATAAACAGGTAACAAGCAAACCAATAAACACACATTCAGATTTAGAATCTTAGTAAGGATACATACAATACATTATTTTTTATTGAGACAAGAACAAAATAAAACAGACAACATATTGCTAACAATTAAGAACTGTCAATTAACTCTGAATTATAATAATTTAAGCCAATTTATAATGTGTTTGAGACACACTGGCTCCACCTCAGCATAATTATGCTGGTTATGAACCAACCAGTGCTGGTCGTCTAATGTTATATCAATGTGCAGCTTTATGTGAGCTTTAGTCAGGTTTGGATATTATGCAGCTTGTACCTTGCTAACTTCACATCCACCGACTTGTATGATTTGACCTGTAAATACTTTTTGTTTATATTTTATGAAATGACTTGACAGGACCGGGAGACGTACAAGAACAGAGGCTTATGCTTGGGAGTGGGCGATCATGGGCTGTAGATGCAGATGAGGTTCTTTTTATACTAGATTACTAGATAGATGACTATATTGAAAAATCTTGTCTGATTATCGATATCGAATGTATCCTCAATTGAGACATACAATAATTCATTTTTGTATATTTAATTAAGTTATAGTTTATCCTTATTCCACCCTGGGTAAGATGGGAAACCCCAAGTCACAATCCAAAATCACTAATTTCAGATTCAATTAAGATTTGGATGTGAATCAGGCTTAGAATAATGTTGAAGATGAATAATACCTATTGACCCTAATTTGTGCATTTGTTATTTACATTACACATTATGTTGGAAGTACAACAAAATGCCCAGTTTCACAGATTGATATAGATTCCGATTTCAATAGATACATACATAGAAGTGATGTGCTATCATTACAAAGTCTACTGTTGTTTATTGTTTACTATTGTATCTTCTTTTTGTTGTTCATTACAGAGGTATATAAATACTCCATGACTGCTCCCATACACTTGTTACTGTGTACTAAAACAAACACTTACCTTTTGCCACCCCGAAGGTAGGTATTTACATAATTGGATTACAATCTAAGTGGAGGTTCTGAAAGTATATGGAGCTAGATGTATGTATGGCAGATGGAATGTTTAGGTAGGTGTTATCACTTGCATGCTCCATTGTAGTGCGTTGTTTACGCGCTGGCGGAGTCCGAGGCGCACGGACGTTCTTTGTAGCGCGAGGATGACGCACGCTCGACGTGCCTTGTCAAACAAACTACAGATTGTGTAACAACGCTCGAGGAATCCGGAACTCACCTTCCACGCGGAATATCTTCGACTTGATGGCGAATATCGTGTCCGACGGCGACACTGTCATTTCGAACGCCGTACCCGTGAGGGTTTCCACCAGCACTTCCATCGTGGGCTGGCTGCTTCCGTCCTCCTGGAACCCTTTCGATCTACTCGACAGTCTCTCCGGACATCCATGTTGTGACATTTCACACGCGTTACACTATTCACTACCTGCACAACATCGCACTCCACGGTAGCTATTGGGAAATTTGTTTTTACACAAATACGAGGAACTTCTAGGACGATCACACGATGACGATGTTGTAAATAAAGTTACGTATTTGGTCACGCGGCGACATTGAACTAATTTTTCTACGGAACTGCACTATACTAAAAAGCAAAATGAAATTTTTATACTGTTCTAATCTAATGGTTTTTGCAACAAAAATAAATATTACTATGAAATAAATTCTTCGTGACAGACAATTCTTTTTTTTTCTGTTGATTGATAAAATGGTGAATGAAATGAATGAACATAATGCAAACAAAAAGTCAAAATCTTCTATATTGTAAATGAGAACAAACTTTTATTAAAATGGCAACACACTTCAGTACCCGGAAATCGTTCAATGTCAAAAGAGTTTTGCGGGTCGTCTATTGTCTATGGTAAAATAAGTTCTTTTCTGTCGTTCTTCGTTCACCGAATCGGAGGTTAGAAACATGGTGCGTAAAGTTTTTTGAGAAATAAATACTAAATAACTGGTTAAATTGTTGAAATCTCATTAAAAAGTTCAAGGAAGTGATGTAGTACTGTGATTTTGTATTATTTGTGGTCAAATTGGAACGATGGAAAAGATGCACGCGTCACCGACCGCAGTGCCCAGCATGTGGTTTCAGAGTGGATTTCTGTTTTCAGACTCGTAAACGCCGCAATGGAGGACGCGCCAAGCACGGCCGTGGACACGTCAAGGCCGTGAGGTGCACCAACTGCGCGCGATGCGTGCCGAAGGACAAAGCAATCAAGAAGTTTGTGATTAGGAATATTGTTGAAGCGGCCGCCGTCAGAGATATCAATGAAGCCTCCGTCTACTCATGTAAGTTAACCTCACCTCAGCGTTTATATTCTCAGTACATCTAACGCAAAAGCTGTAGAATTTTTGATGAAATCTAACCTATGAATTTTTATTCCGATATGAATATTGACTACAATGACCGAACACATCAAGCCATCGTTAGCGTGGTTATAGAATATAGGCACGTAGTATGCAGAATGAGCTGCTGAGCAAAAGGCCAGGGGTTTCTCAAAATTGAGAATTGGATTGACAGCCTCGGTGGCTCAGTGGTTAGTGACCCTAACTTCTGGGTCAAAGAGGCGTGGGTTCGATCCCCACCCAGGGCAAATATTTATGTGATGAACATAAGTGTTTGCTCTGTGTCTGGGTGTTATTTAGTTACTATCTATATAAGTATGTATTTAAAAATAAGTATATGTAGTATATCAGTCTCTGGCAGCCATATCACAAGCTTTGCTTAGTTTGGGGTCAGAGGCTGTGTGTAAGATGTCCCCAAATATTTATTTATTTATTAAATCGTAACACGGACACAACTTTAGCAACTTCATGGCAGCGGTTCTTATTGCAAATATGTTATTAATCTAGCACCAGACATCCTATAAGTATCTCAAGCAGTCCATATAGCAAACTAGCTTTTACTTAGCCTAGTAGCCTATGACACCGACTTTCAAACTTTATCCATGCAAAAAGTCTAGTTCATCTGTGGCTCCATTGCTGTGTGAAAGAGTAATAAATTAACCAACAGACACTACCAGATTTATGATATTAGTGACAACTATTCCACAACGTTCCTATCATTTTGTAATTTAAGTAAACCTACTCGAATGCAAACAATGTAAAACCTTTACTTATTAGTTGAAACAAACTTATTGGCATTTGTGAAGTTAGTTACAAGCTGTGTAAGAGTCCACTCCTTTTAATACTTGGTGGGTGGGCGTTTTCTGCAAGACCGGTGTCTTCGGGCCCCTTAATTGCATGATAACCTGGCTAGTCCAGCCACCCGGTATCTTCCAGGAAGTCCAGCAGCTCGCTGACGCCAGGTCATGCCTTCCAGAGCGTCATTGGCGACCCGAGGGTCTTCATTCTAAGTCCACTCCTCACCCCTGCTGACATAATTTTGCTACTGGATAGTGACTCACCTTTATGTTCACAGTAACTATTAAGTTTTTATCGCAGATTCTGCGGTTGACTACCAACTCCTCATAGTAAGCAACATTGTGACTGAATGTCAAACACTGAGACTTAGAAGATACCTATTCACTCTAAATTCAAAAAGCTTTAGATCATATCTCATTCAACCTATTCTTTCTTATAAATTCATATTCTCTTCTTTTCCAGCATTCCAGCTACCCAAGCTGTATGCCAAGCTCCACTACTGCGTGTCATGCGCTATCCACAGTAAGGTGGTGCGCAACAGGTCGAAGAAGGACAGACGCATCCGCACACCGCCCAAGAGCAACTTCCCGCGCGACATGAACCGCCCACAGAATGTGCAGAGGAAGTAGTTTATAAATAAAAACTAATATAAAATGCTGCCTTTTATTTTTGGCCATTGTTGCTGTTTGGCTACTGATTAGAAATGTTGTAGGATGTCATTGTGTAATGATTGGGAACAGGCATTGTTTTTAAGCAAGTTATTAGGGGTGTTTCCTTGTGGTCATACTAGTTTGTCATATCAGTATGACCATGAGGATATACATGTCCTTGCTTAAAAACTGTAACAAGGGCCTATATGAATAGAAACAATCATTACTTTTACTATGGGACCAGGAAATAGTAGATAAAAATTAACTGCTCCTTATAAATTATTTTGTAGTCCTTTTTTTATGGAACAGCTGATGTTATTTTCGTGATATCAGGGTTGATCCCATAGTAGAAGTTATTTGTAACATGTACAACAAAATCTTACAATATTGCTAGTTGGTAGCCAAGCACTGATAAAATGTGATTAGACCCCCTCCATGTGTATGTTGTAAATTTTTGGTAAAAGTAATTTACCAAAAATTTAAAAAATGTGCTGTGTCAATGACTATAGTGTGATTCATCTAACAGTTCAACTATCGAAGTAGGACTGTAATAAAAAGCCCTCCACCCTGGAGTCAATTTTTAGCCATCTGAAGGCTCTGACATTGTAGATGTTATCAGAGCTACGGCTACGCTTAGTTGTAAGTGCCACCCGCGATTACCGTGCGTGCTACAGAGCCCGATTTAGTTGAAAGTTATAGGCCACACAAGTTGGCGGATGTGAAGTTAGCTATAAGCTGCGTTTTAGCCAATCAACGTGCGGCTTTAACTTAATTAAATGACCACTTGCGGCTTAGTGTGAAGGACCTTACAGAGCGGCTGAATAGACCCTAGGCGCTTGTATACGTCCGTTTTTTTCACCGGACGATAGCCGCATGAAAAATGATTATCATAATGGACGGTAGCGCACCAGCTAGGTACGTGCGATCAGTCTGCTTCGAGCTAGTGTTGCAAGCGCACGGTTGTAGTTGTATTTTGAAGGTAGATACCTATATGCTGCTGTCGTGCGACTGCCACATACCGCGCTGTTTGCGACCTAATATGAAGATCGGATCCCCTAAAATCGCCAGTGTAGAAGGGCTGTTATAGACAGAACTAAAGTTCTTGACATCTAGATCTGAAGTACACGCTGCGCACATCATATTGCTACTGCGCAACCACTCGTCTTGTGTATTGAAGTTTGATTTGGATTTTTGGCCAATAGCTATCAAATAAAACACGCTCCATACAAGATCATGATGTAATGTAATCCCATTGTTTACAGTAATGTTAGAATTACTATTTACTTCACGAAAACTCACAAGCACTAATGAAAATTTCATTTTCCTCATAATCTTAAAAATATACAGTTAACATTCATTGAAGTTTAATACTTGACATTCTGATACATAAAAAGATACATTTAAATCTACATACAAATAAAATATATTGATAATTGTATTGTAAAAGGGGAAAAGTACTAAGTAGGTAGTTATTTTATTTTCCTTGAATGACGATATAAAATATAGAAGAATTATGTAATTTAAAAAAGTATACACAGCTCTCAGATTAAAAACGACTATTACAAACATAGAAGTACAATAGTCCCAATTATGAGCGCGCCATCGCAGTTATATTAGCAATTTAGAATATTTCCGTTTCTTTTTTACTTTAGGCATTCAATAGACGAGAACACTTTTTACGTTGCTATTAAATTTACGATAGCGCCTTCATAATTGGGCCTAATCCCTGGCTAAGAAAGTTGAAATACACATTAAAACTAGCTCTACCCATTTTCATAAAGTAAAGCCTATTGCGAAAGTGGAATATTTCCTCCAAATTAAAAGTATCATTTCTTCATAAAAACCTCAAAGATTCCTTCAAAGATTTTCATAATAAAAATCAAAAATGATGAAAGAAGATCTTATAGTTTAAAAGGTGACAAGAGTACATCAAGGTCCTTTGATTTTGTAGATAGTTTGTGGAAACTTAGGTATCGTAGAAGGCTTGGTCTCAGAGGGCTCCAGGGCTTGCTTCAGGTTCTTTTCAAACACTTTCTTGGCATCACAGAATCCTTGCTTTGTTTTCCCAAAAGAGTTTGGTCCAGCAGACGTGGGGGTTTCCCTGGAATACCAAAATGAGTTATATAAAGACATAAGTTTTATATTATTTTATTTTACTTGGGTTGTTGTTTTTTTTACTGTCAAACTATCGATAAATTGTGCTAAGTTTTATCAGATTATGCAATTGAAAGCCAGAAAACCAGATTAATTAAAATTACTACTCTAAGTACAGAATCAAAATCTTTCTAAATAAATCATTGCTGGGTAAATCTGGTTCAGATTTCCATCTTTATATCAGTAAAATTGTTGTGTCTGACCTAAGTGAAAGGGTATAGGGTAGTTCTGGAAAAACAGTCTGGTGATTCGAACTGACTGAAAATAAAAGTGTACAGCAGAAACTGCAAAGATGAAATTATTATATACCTCTAGTATAAAACAAAGTCGCTTCCCTGTCCCTATAATAATCATAATAATCATAATCAAATTTATTAATAACGCCAAGTTACAAGTCAAATGATGCCTATCCCTATGCCCTATGCTTACATCTTTAAAACTACACAACAGATTTTGATGCAGTTTTTTTAATAGCTAGAGTGATTCAAGAGGAATGTTTATATGTATTATACACCTGTGCAAAGCCGGGGCAGGTCGCTAGTTATTAATAAAACTAGCAGTCCATGCTGGCTTCATTCAAACATTCCAAAAGAAATATTAGAGTAATAAGAGTGTGAAGAGTATTGACCTGCCAATATTTCTCATCCTCATCCTGGCTTCCGCTGGCATTTCTTCTTCTACTTCATCATCATCGTCATCATTAAACACCGAAGCCACCAGAGGTTTCTTTGCTACGCTCTTTGCGGGGCCTGCTAGGTTCATCTTGATGGGGCCTTTGGGCTTGGCCAGTTCAATAGATATGGGGGTGATGCGGGGCGGCGGCGGGGGCGCCGGCACATCTTCCTCGGAGCTGTCCCACTCTGTGGGAGACTTTCTGCTGCTTTTGTCTGTAAAGTCATTTAGAATATTGATAACTATTAGGCTGGATTTTACAACTTGGTGACTGTGATGTTCACTACAAGCTGTCATATGATCCCAATCCTGACTGTAGCCACCAAGTTGGCCTATTTCACTGGAAAAATGTCTGATGCTCCATCCACTCTCGCAAGCGCCTCGACGAGGCCCTTGTCCGAGGCGACGGACGCGAAGAAAAGGCGATACGAGGCGCCCCGTCCATACTCTCGTGCTTGCGTTCCCTCGTGTCGCCTCTTGGAGTGAGGATGGGATATTATATTTAATAATTTCATAACTATAGAGATGTGAACGCATTTGTGCCTTTTGAATGTTATGGTAAGTATAATTTTGTACCTTTCTTTTCTGTAACACATAAATATTTGTTTCACTTGTGCGTTTTAAGCCAACTGTATCTTCTGATTCCCTGAAGATAAACATTAAAATTTGAAAAAAATGAGCTCCGTTTTTTGCTGATTTCATGTATATACTCATATTTTCAAAAAATGTTGGTCGTGCCCTTTCATGGTAGGACGGCAGTAATGTGATTGTAAGCCTGATTGATTCTGCTTGATCAACAAAAATAGTGTACAATGTCCCAGAATATGTTATAATTATTACAGGAAAACGCCGGATGCAACCTACTTTCAAATGATTGTTATGGACTCGTTAACATTTCTTCAGTTCAATGGTAATATAGGCCAGGTAGCTAGCCTTGTTGTCAGACTATACAATGCATTTCATCAGTGTATATTAGAAGGTAGATTGAGTTTATGCTTGAAATGTTTGATTCTCACCTTCATATCGTCTCCGATCTCGTTCCTGACTTTGTGATTTGCTCGATTCTGAATGTTTACTGCTCCTTGTGGGAGACTCCTGGCTATTTTTCGGGGGCGAAGGGCGACGTCTAGGAGACCGCGAGCGTCGCCTCTCATGCTCCTTCCGAGAGTCCTTGTGCTGCCTAGAATCATCACGCGTGGATCGAGACGACCCTGCCAATGTGAAAACACTGGCAAAGATAAATAACAATACCCATTTGAGTAAAATAACTAATGAAATGAACACAAGAGAGACATTGAAAGATCTATGAACACCATGCCATTCGAATACCTTTATAGTCGTTGTGTCTGCCACTCATCGTGGGTTAGCTTAGTTTTGAATAGAATTAAATTATTTACATGAAACAAATCAGTACAAAATAGGAGAAAAATCTCGTGATACGACATCCACCATTTTAATCTAAACTAAATATCTACTTTTTTTTTTAATGATACCAGAATTACCAGAGCCCATCAGCTAAAAGTAACGTTCTGAAAATAGACAGAAATTATGTAACCTTGCTCTGTCAGAAGTCACTGTGTAAAATGGTGGGACAATTTTTTAGTATCAACAGTATATCCTAGCGGACATACAATTTTTGGCTTCATAAAATCTAATTATAAAATATACATATGATTGCCTATGCGAAAAACTAATCTATTTTTTTCCATTACATTTACAGGACATTATCATATTTACATGAGATCATGATAAGAACAATAACATTAGGTACATACATTTGAACCATACTCTATGTCTTAATATTATATCCTTAATAACTATTTATTTATTTGTTTATAGTCGAGCAGTGTATACTGATGTGCCTATATCAAGCAGAGTCGAATAATATTAGTATTTATCTGTCAAGGAAATTTTTTCCTTCTTTATCCAAAGGTCCAGTCTATTCTTAAATGTGTTTATAGTTCTTGCTGAGATTACATCCTTTTTTTTTTTTTTTTTTTTTTTTTACCAGGGGAAATCTTTTATAGATACCACCACACCTCGAGGGCAGGCGGGTGGTTATGTGGGAGTCCTGCCGACTGGACAGTGTACCCACCAAAACCCCTGGGTGTTCCACCACTGCGCCTGGTGTCGGGGCTACGGGCACGCTTGCGCACTCCTCCGCGGCACCCGACAGCGCTGGCCCAACTCGGGCCCCACCACGGAGCTTCGGCTCCCGCCAGAATAACGATGTGCCGAACACCAGACACATCGTCATCCACCACCTGGGACCAACCAGCACTGGGCGTCAGACAGCACCCGTGTCCGACAGCCCTGGTCCCGATGCAACGGGTCAATTAAAGTGGCCCCGCGCCTGCCACTACGGCTGCAGAGGATAGGGAGAACGGCCGTCGCGATACCGACACACCTCTTCCCCTGCAGCCCCACCGCCTCCGCCAACACGTTGGCGGCACCCGTTAGGGCCGCTGGCAGGACGGATAGACAGCGGCACACTCGCCGCCCGTCCATCCCGTCGCCGCCCCCGCCTCGATGGGCTCGGCCGCGGTATCGCGACGAACGCGACACCGCAGTCCACCTCAGTCGACTAGCGACCTACTGGCCAGCCTCCGCACGGGCTTGTCGAGGCCCAAGACCCGGAGAGGCCGGCCCCACCTCGGGTTCCTCTTGGTTCACCAGGCTGGCGAGACCTGGCTACTAAGCCCCCCCGCCACGACAAGGCGGGAACCCACTCGGGGGGGGAGGGGACATCCCCCCCCGACATCCTCAGGCAACCTATTCCAATTGTAGACAACTCTATTGCAGAGAATGTGGTGTGCAGTGTTGGTTTGTGATGGTGTAGGCTGTAAGAGGAATTTATGGCGTCTGCTATCGCGCATATTTTCCTTCAAGGTGTATATGTCGTGAATATTCGGAAGATTATAGAAGCCATTGAGAATTTTGAAGGTCTCAATAAAGTCTCCACGCAATCGTCGTTCTTCGAGGGTCGTGAAACGAAGAGCTTTTAACCTATCTTCATAGGTTTTGCGGCGCAGAGCATATGGAATCCTGGTGGCTTTTCTTTGTGCACTTTCAAGCAAATCAATATCTTTTTTAAAGTAAGGACTCCACACTTGAAACCCATATTCTAGGAGAGGCCTTATATAGGTTTTGTAAATCTTAATAAAAACATCCACAGTTACTGTCTGAAAGGACTTGCGTATGACATAAAAAAATGAGTTGGCTCGTTTGACTATCATAGATATATGCTCTTCCCATTTTAAATCTGCAGTAATGATGACTCCCAAATCCTTCTGTTGGCCTACAGATGCTAAAGCAACTCCATCAAATGTGTATATCTCTTTAGGGTTGGTACTACCAAGATGTAACACACTACATTTGGCTATGTTCAACTTTATAATCCAGTCCCTGGCCCAGTTCTGAATGCGGTCTAGATCTTTTTGAAGTTCTCCAGACTTTATCAATGCATTAGCAAAAAACTTCCCATCATCTGCAAAAAAAGCTGATTGACATTCTATGAGCTCTATCAGATCCGTTATGAAGATTCCAAACATCTCAGGAGCGGTCACAGAACCCTGGGGGACACCGCTGGAAACCATTTTCCGTTCCGATAGTGAGTTCCCCACTCGAACCTGAAATGTTCTACCCGATAAGAAGCTCCGGTACCACTCAAGCAACTTACCACGCAACCCATGATGTTCAAGCTTAAACAACAAGCGCTGGTGGGGTACCTTGTCAAATGCACGTTCAAAATCGAGAGTTTCGTTCAGAATCGAGCTGTTTATATATATTAAGAAAAGTAAGGGGCCTAAAATGCTACCTTGCGGAACACCTATACTCGGAATTTTAATTCGACTTCAGATTTAACATTAAATTTCATTCATTTGACATTTTTTCTCTATTGAAAATGTCAAATGAATGAAATTTAATGTCAAATCTGGAATCGAATTAAAATTCCGAGTATAGAGATATTTTTTGAAAATGCGATTGTATTTTTTCAACGGTTTTGGATTTGCGGTTATAGAAATGTCTAGTGCATTGTTTTCGGTTTTGCAGATAGCTTTTGATTAGGTCTAGAGCTATTCCTCTAATTCCGACTCGTGATTAAACAAAATGGAGTAAAAGTAACGATATCTGTATTAATAATACCTACATGGCGAGACTTTTTCTTAGTTGCCAGTAAAATAAATAATTATGATGTATTTTTATTTTTATGACTATATTGGCGCCGCATTCGTATCCATTTGCTAATCATTAAAAATCATTTGATTTGACTTCAGTGTCATTCTACGTTAACTGTCAAAATCAGCTGTAATTCGCTTTTAGGTTAGAAGCAGAAATTAGAATGGAAAACTAAAAATAAATAAATATTGCCAATAATTATGTTGATGTCTTGATATTGTAAATAAAACGTATTAACAATGTGGTTATTACAACGCTCACAGCGTTTAATAAAACACCTGAATAGATCTTCATATAGAAAATGCCAATGTTACTCCGACAGTCCAAGACTAATTTCAACCAAGGATAAAATCAAGGAGGGACCAGGGTTAAGGGAATTCATAGCTGGGAGTTCTGAGCCTATTCTTACTACGCGCCCCAACATCCCTTACTTGCCAGATAACGTTGAAACAACATCAAAACAGAAAGTTTTCTTCGATGTATACGGATGTCAGATGAACCTGAATGATACAGAAATAGTGTGGTCAATATTGAAGAAAGAGGGCTTTGAGAAGACCACAAGTGAAGAAGAAGCTGACATTTTTCTCGTGATGACATGCGCGATACGGGAAGGAGCTGAGAGTAAAATATGGCATAGATTGGACCATTTAAGAGGGTTCAAGAGACGAGCAATGGCAAAGAACAATAGACCAGTTAAGATAGGTATCCTAGGATGCATGGCTGAAAGACTGAAGCAGAAGCTCATTGAGAAAGAAAAGGCTGTCGATATTGGTGAGTAGGTATAGGCCGCGCCACACAAGTTGGCGGATGTGAAGTTAGCTGCACAATATACAATCCTCACTGAAACTCACATAAAGCCGCATGTTTATTGGCTATTGCATAGCTTGTAGCAAACCTCACAATCGCCAACTCTTGTGTGGAGCTGCCTATACCTAGTATACTTATATATTTGGTCATTCAGCATGGTAATGCTGCTAGTAATTTCTAATTGTTAAGGGTTTTTTTTTTTCTTTTCTTTTTATAAATGAAAGTTATAATGGTATTAGATGCCTTCTTATACAGATGCATAATATAATAATATGTATATTTACTTCTCATTTAAATCACGCAAGAATAATTCTAACATATTCCAAAATCACTTTGTTATAATCATAATATATATTTACAAATTTTAATGTTAAATACCTACCTATTAATCTTTAATGTTGTATAATTTAAATAAATGTAAATGATAGTGTGTCACCGGAGACAGGAATCTAAGCAGCTGTAACACAGGGTTTCCTAGTACAGCTGCTTACGAGACGTTGCGTTGTAACCTACCGCTTTTATAATAACTCTAATTTAAAATTCAGATAAACATGTTTATGTAGGTACCAACATTTGATGTAATTTAATTTTTGTGAAATAAATGATTGATTGATTGAGTATTATGAGCACCTTTGCTCCAAGAACCATCAGTGCCAAGTTATTTGATTTGTTTGGTTAGTTATATTTGAATCTGAAATTTTGTTACATTATTTTGACATGTGTTTGATTTGATAAACTACATATTTATGATTAAACAGACGCCAAAATTTCCTCTTGCAGCCTACACCATCACAAACCAACACTGCACACCACATCCTCTGTAACAGAGTGGTTTACAACTGGAACAGGTTGCCTGAGGATGTAATCTCAGCAAAGACTATAAACACATTTAAGAATAGACTGGATCTTTGGATAAAGAAGGAAAAAATTTCCTTGACAGAAAAATACTAATTTTATTCGACTCTGCTTGATATAGACACATCAGTATACGCTGCTCGCCTATAAACAAATAAATAAATATTTTGACATGTGTTTGATTTAATAAACTACATATTTATGATTAAACAGACGCCATAATTTCCTCTTGCAGCCTACACCATCACAAACCAACACTGCACACCACATCCTCTGCAACAGAGTGGTTTACAACTGGAACAGGTTGCCTGAGGATGTAATCTCAGCAAAGACTATAAACACATTTAAGAATAGACTGGATCTTTGGATAAAGAAGGAAAAAATTTCCTTGACAGATAAATACTTAATTTTTTTCGACTCTGCTTGATATGGGCACATCAGTTTATACTGCTCGCCTATAAACAAATAAATAAATAAACATACAATTGACTAACATTTCCAGTGGCTGGACCAGACAGCTACCGAGACCTGCCCCGGCTGCTGGCGCTCACGCAGAATGGACAGACGGCTGTCAACGTGCTGCTCTCTCTGGACGAGACATATGCTGATGTGGTGCCTGTTAGATTGAATGAAGGAAGTGTCTCGGCTTTTATGTAAGTTTTTGAAGTGAAAACTTCTTTAGCAGTTGTGCATTTTTTGAGATGGGTAAAAGAGGTTTAACTCGCGTCAGGACAATTCGTAAACTTATCTAAAATTCGTAAGAAGGTAAATTGAAAACTTGCTTCGCGCAAGCAAGTTTTCAATGTGTGCAAGTGTTACCACATAAATGATAGTACAAAATATTCGAAAATGCACAATGTTAATGTTCAAGTTTTCACTTCTGCCGGCACTCCCGGAGTGCAACCCGTTGTTTGTTTAATCCTTACTAATATTAAAAATCCGAGAGTATGTTTGTTGGTTTGTCCCCCTTATTCACGCGGCCATGGAGCAACGGATTGACTTGATTTTGGATAATATGTTTCAAATAATTAATTGTTTTAATAATTTGTTTCAAAGGTCGTCAACTGACATGGCTAATTTTTACCTCGAAAAAATAAAAGGCTCCTAGGGGATAGCACACAAGTCAAAAATTCATGCGGGCCAAGCTGCGAGCAAAACCTAGTTATCTATGCATTATAAAATACACCGACGCACTCACCACATGTATAAAAAACCGGCCTCACTTGTCTGTTCACGACATTCTGTGTTGATTTTTTTATTTGGTCTGAGATTTATCAATTTGTTCTATCTTGTAGATAAAACAAATTACAAATATATTTGTTCTATTTTGTAGATAAAACAGATTACAAAGATAAAACAACACAAAATAGTGACTAAGTGGTGGCTTTATCGCCTACAGCAATTTCTAGCAGGCCACCAAGAATAATTATTAAATAAATCAATAAATATAATAAGTACCTACCTTTTTATTTAATTATTTTAATTATTTTCTTAGAACATTGTGTTTATGATAACTTTTCAGTTAATTTCATTTGAATAATAACAAGTTAATATCATATTATTATCATATACTACGAGACTTCGCGCACAAAAATTACGAGATAAATAAATACCTCACCATCCCGACGTTTCGACCGAGTTGCATCGGTCGTGCTCACGAGTAGACTGACCCGGAGTGACAGTAAGTGTCACGGGTGGGTCCCGTAGTTTATAAGGGTTGCCTGGAAGACATTGATGTAAGCAATAAGGCCGCCCTTTGTTGCACTTGTTTTAAGTAACTGTATTTTTCCTTTCTGTGTATTTTTCTGTATTTTGTGTTTACAATAAAGTGTTCATTCATTCATTCATTCATTATATAGGTAATAATAATGTGTTCAAATCGCGAAAGTTTAAAAACAAGAAAAAATCTTTTTTATAGTTAATAGGTGCGCTCGCGCGCTCGTTTAGTCCCACTGCAAATACATAATAATATACAAATACAAATCATTTATTGGTAATTTTCATTATTACATGTCAAATTAAAAAAAATTACCAGTACTTGTAACCAGTAAATATAAACATAATGTCAAAATCAAAATACATTAAAATTAATAATAATACTATAATCATACTGATTCTGGTAATTTTAGAAAGTCATCAATGTCGTAAAACAATTGTTCACTAAGCCACGACTTAAGTTTATTTTTAGGGTTCCGTACCCAAAGGAAAAAACGGGACCCTATCATCACGAGAAAAATACACGAGCCAATAAACATGCGGCTTTATGTGAGTTTCAGTGAGGATTGTATATTGTGCAGCTAACTTCACATCCGCCAACTTGTGTGGCGCGGCCTATACCTACTCACCAATATCGACAGCCTTTTCTTTCTCAATGAGCTTCTGCTTCAGTCTTTCAGCCATGCATCCTAGGATACCTATCTTAACTGCTCTATTGTTCTTTGCCATTGCTCGTCTCTTGAACCCTCTTAAATGGTCCAATCTGTGCCATATTTTACTCTCAGCTCCTTCCCGTATCGCGCATGTCATCACGAGAAAAATGTCAGCTTCTTCTTCACTTGTGGTCTTCTCAAAGCCCTCTTTCTTCAATATTGACCACACTATTTCTGTATCATTCAGGTTCATCTGACATCCGTATACATCGAAGAAAACTTTCTGTTTTGATGTTGTTTCAACGTTATCTGGCAAGTAAGGGATGTTGGGGCGCGTAGTAAGAATAGGCTCAGAACTCCCAGCTATGAATTCCCTTAACCCTGGTCCCTCCTTGATTTTATCCTTGGTTGAAATTAGTCTTGGACTGTCGGAGTAACATCGGCATTTTATATACCTATGAAGATCTATTCAGGTGTTTTATTAAACGCTGTGAGCGTTGTAATAACCACATTGTTAATACTTTTTATTTACAATATCAAGACATAAACATTGGCAATATTTATTTATTTTTAGTTTTCCATTATAATTTCTAACCTAAAAGCGAATTATTAAAAAAGCAGCTGATTTTGACAGTTAACGTAGAATGACACTGAAGTCAAATCAAATGATTTTTAATGATTGCTAAGACTTCGATGTCCGTCTGTCTGTCTGTCACCGGGCTGTATCTCATGAACCACGATAGCTAGGCAGCTGAAATTTTCACAGATGATGTATTTCTGTTGCCGCTATAACAACAAATTAAAAACTAAAAAGAAACAAAAACAACTAAAAATAAAATAAATATTTAAGGGGGGCTCCCATACAACAAACCTGATTTTGTAGACGTTTTTCGCTCTATACATATCAATAATGGTAACAGGTAGATGCTTGAAATTTTCACAAAATATTTAGTTTTATATTCACTTCAATAATAAAAAATAAAATAAATATTTCAGGGGGGCTCCCTTACAGTACGGATCCCTCCGTGCGCGAGTCTGACTCGTACTTGGCCGATTATTTTTAAAAGACACGACGGAAGGTGCACCACGCACGTCTGTAGGTATCCTATTATAGACAGCCGGTCCCCCAATAATCAATATACACCGAACCTGCGAGCGTGCTAACCCATGAGTCGGTGTCACTAGCTGGTCCCTTCTGACGTTGCTCCTCAAAGCAAACCTCGAGTACGTTCCTCTCCTATGAAAGATGTCTAGGTGGGTATGCGTAAACAGGGCTACCTGTAAGATAAGTTCACACGGTAGTGGGAGGATGCTGCTGGCTGAGATGATAGGTACAAGCTGCGGATCCTGATTCTGATTGAAGCTCACTTAACAGCTGCGTGAGGATTAATAAATAAATAAATAAATCTATATACATAAAAATGAATTGCTGTTCGTTAGTCTCGCTAAAACTCGAGAACGGGTGGACCGATTGGGCTAATTTTAGTCTTGAAATATCTGTGGAAGCTAAGGGAAGGTTTAAACGGTGAGAAAATATAAAAATATAGTGAGTAAAATAATAAAGACATTAATTGAATTTTCCCATACATGATGTTCCTGCATGTAAAAGTTGTCATTGACAGTTGACAGATGGTGAGATGAAGTTCACCGGGGCAGCTAGTAATAAATAAATATGGGACATCTTACACACGGCCTCTGACCCCAAACTAAGCAAAGCTTGTGATATGGCTGCCAGAGACTGATATACTACATATACTTATTTTTAAATACATACTTATATAGATAGTAACTAAATAACACCCAGACACAGAGCAAACACTTACGTTCATCACATAAATATTTGCCCTGGGTGGGGATCGAAACCACGCCTCTTTGACCCAGAAGTTAGGGTCATTAACCACTGAGCCACCGAGGCAGTCTGGGTCATCCGTAGCCTTTACCTAACATCACAGCTGCCAAGGCGTTTGATTGGGATTTATCAAGATTTCCGTTGTCCCCAGCTCCATAATGCGCGGGTGCGACAACATGTGCACGTATTGCATCGTGCCATTCACGCGCGGTCGCGAGCGCTCTCGCCCCGCGCGCTCCGTCGTGCAGGAGGTTCGGGAGCTCGCCGCTAGGGGCGTGAAGGAGGTCACGCTGTTAGGGCAAAATGTCAACAGTTACCGGGACGTTACCGAGAGGGGGACCTACAGCAGTAATGTTACAGGTTAGTAGTAGTGACAGGAGGTGAGAGGAGTGTGGGAGGTCACGCTACTGGGACAGAACGTCAACAGTTACCGGGACGTTACCGAGAGGGGGACCTACAGCAGTAATGTTACAGGTTAGTAGTGACAGGAGGTGAGAGGAGTGTGGGAGGTCACGCTACTGGGACAAAACGTCGACAGTTACCGGGACGTTACCGAGAGGGGGACCTACAGCAGTAATTTTACAGGTTAGTAGTGACAGGAGGTGAGGGGAGTGTGGGAGGTCACGCTACTGGGACAGAACGTCAACAGTTACCGGGACGTTACCGAGAGGGGGACCTACAGCAGTAATGTTACAGGTTAGTAGTGACAGGAGGTGAGAGGAGTGTGGGAGGTCACGCTACTGGGACAGAACGTCAACAGTTACCGGGACGTTACCGAGAGGGGGACCTACAGCAGTAATACAGAATACAGAATTTTTTTATTTGCAACAAAAATAAGAGGTACAATACATAACGACAAAACAAATGATAAAACACAAAAAACAACAGTATTTTACTTAGTATTTCTGTCACAAAACTGGTCCCAACTCATGTCATAGTTAGCTTAGCTGTCATAGTTCATGAGATAACAGCCTGGTGACAGATAGATGGACATTGGAGTCTTAGTAATAGGGTCCTGTTTTTACCATTTGAGTACGGAACCCTAAAAACAATCATCAAACAACATCCGCACAAACGAAAACAAAATCATTGACATAAAGTAGAAGATGCTTTGCTTCTTTCAATTAATTTATCTAACTGCCACTAGCAGCTAATGTTATATTGATTTAACAATAATGAAATGTGTTTGTCTTCCAGGGTTCAAAACAGTATACAAGCCGAAGGTAGGCGGGCTGCGGTTCGCCGACCTCCTGGACCAGGTGTCTGCTGTAGACCCGGAGATGAGGATACGGTTCACGGCCGCGCATCCTAAGGACTTCCCCGATGAGGTGAGACAGCAAGCTATCTCCCCTCTTTCAAGGTTAATTCCGCATAAGTTAGTTCGTCCAAACGCCGGTTAGTTGTTTTGGTTGGTCAGCACAGTTCTGTAACTAAACGAAACTTAAAAAGGCTGGTAGGGGTTGTACTTTTTGGCTTTATTGGCTGGTTGTACTGTTATTGTCGCAAAATAATTGTCTTTGATCTGTTTTCTGCCCTCCCTGAAAGCCTTTAGTGCATACATCATCATGAAAAAAAAGTCGGAGCGCAAAAGAGCGTTCTCTCCCTCTTTCACAATACCTAAGTATCTGTGGGTGAAAGACACTTCACACAAAGACACACAGTCAATTAAACGAATGAATAGAAATGAAAGTAACAGAATTTGAATGGATTCAAATTAAAACATAAATTTTGTTGACCGCGGGTAGCTGTCCGGAAAATCGTGAATCCGTATAAATTAAAGCCTAATAGGTAAACGAGGCTCTGGTGTAGTTACTTACTTTTTTTTAGAAATTTAGTGGGGTCCCCGCACCAAAAGCTAAGGAATCAAGCCGACTGACTCCGGGGTATTGTTGTACACCGCCAATGAAACGTAATCCCGAAAATTCAGCTTTTAGAAAATACTGGCAGTTTTTACGATCATCTTCCGGGCTAGTTGACTTGGCCGTTCTTCTTCTTCGTCGTGTCAATGGTTCAAAGTAGTTAAATAATTTTCTCCCAATATTTGGCTACTGCGACCCCGCAAGGCGTAGCCTGGTGTAGATCTTCCATCGTGCAGGGGCTCGGACACTGTGGGCACGTAAGCAAGTGATCCATGTTCTGCTCAGGGGCTCCGCAATCACACTGCACCCTGTCAGTATCCGAAAACCCCCACTTGACTAGGTTTATCCTGCAGCGGCCCACTTGGGTCCGGAGTCGGTTTATTGACTTCCACGTGGGTCGCGGGAGGTCGCTGCCTGCTGGGAGCTTTTCTGCTGGCTTTGGGAAGTCAGGAGGTGGTGTAAGTGTTGATTCCCACAGCGTTAAACGGGCTTCAATCGGGCTAACGGTTAAAGCGGCAGTTTTGTTAAGGAAGCTGATACGGCGCTTGAGTCGACTGTTTGGAGGTGCAGCATCGAACAGTGGGTGTCTAGGGTCTGATTCCTGCTTCTTTTTTTCTATTGAGCATGCGATTGTTCTGCGTACAGTGGGTGGGGCTATACCCGCTAATGGGTATAACATGTTAAGGAGGGTAGGCTTGAGGCAGCCTGTTATCGTGCGGCACGTTTCGTTCAGGGCAACATCCACTTGTTTGGCGTGAGCTGAGCGATGCCACACTGGGCAGGCATATTCGCCGGCTGAAAAGCCGCTATGTCCGGAGTACGTGCGCAGAGGCGCCCCAAGTGGTTGAAGTTAGGCGGGAGAGCAGGTTATTGCGGGAGCCGACCTTTTGCTTTGTTTTGTTACAGTAATGTTTGTAGGTTAGGGATCTATCCAGAGTTACCCCTAGATAGACTGGGTTGTTGCTGTGTTGTATGTCGGAGCCCCGCCACCGAATCTTGAGTGTCCGCCCAGCTTCTCTGTTACGGAGGTGAAAGTCGCAGGACTGTGTTTTTGATGGATTCGGTTTTAAGGCATTATCATCATAGTACGTCCCAAGCTCTTCCAGAGCTCGTGTTAGTGTTGCTTGGCCGTTGACTACCATAGACGTTTCGCACACAAATGCGCGTGTAGAGATTGTACGAGTACATACGTGTAGTGCCTGTGTAAAACAGCAAGACTTTTATAAAGAATCTTTAAGTATAACCTAGTTTAATGCAGTTATAACCAAACCCTATAGTTTGGTTATATACTGCATGTGCATTGTATTCTTTTCTTGCCCGACATTTGTAATTATTCTAAGTATTTAGAGATAAGTTATGTTTCAGTTCAAAAACGTTTTGGGTTTAGACCATTAAGTTTTTGACTGTCGAAATTGAATAAAATAAAATCTGAAGTCCTCCAAATCGTTTGCAGGTGTTGCAAGTAATAGCCGAACGAGCGAATATTTGCAAGATGCTCCACCTCCCGGCGCAGTCGGGCTCCAGCGCCGTGCTGGAGCGCATGCGCCGCGGACACTCGCGGGAGGCCTACCTCCGCCTCGTGGACACAGTACTCGAGACCATCCCGGGAGGTAACTATGTCATACAGTGGTAGCCGGCACTACAGGGCTCCAGCGCATGCGGCGCGGACACTCGCGGGAGGCCTACCTCCGCCTCGTGGACACAGTACTCGAGACCATCCCGGGAGGTAACTATGTCATACAGTGGTAGCCGGCACTACAGGGCTCCAGCGCATGCGGCGCGGACACTCGCGGGAGGCCTACCTCCGCCTCGTGGACACAGTACTCGAGACCATCCCGGGAGGTAACTATGTCATACAGTGGTAGCCGGCACTACAGGGCTCCAGCGCATGCGGCGCGGACACTCGCGGGAGGCCTACCTCCGCCTCGTGGACACAGTACTCGAGACCATCCCGGGAGGTAACTATGTCATACAGTGGTAGCCGGCACTACAGGGCTCCAGCGCATGCGGCGCGGACACTCGCGGGAGGCCTACCTCCGCCTCGTGGACACTGTACTCGAGACCATCCCGGGAGGTAACTATGTCATACAGTGGTAGCCGGCACTACAGGGCTCCAGCGCATGCGCCGCGGACACTCGCGGGAGGCCTACCTCCGCCTCGTGGACACAGTACTCGAGACCATCCCGGGAGGTAATATGTCATACAGTGGTAGCCGGCAACTTCAAGTGTTCAGTGTAGCAAGATAGAATTTTTGGCCACATTTATTAAACTAATTGATTACATCTCAAAAACCGAAAAAGTAGGGTTTTAAAACCCATGCACATATACAACATGTTCCAATGATGCCGGCATAACGTTGAGTTTTGCAACATTCTGTAAGTAATAAAGTCGCGTATCTAACGCGACTTGATCGTTAATATTTAACATCTTTATCGGCTGATAACCCTTTTTGCGGTTAGATTTACTTAAACAACTAAATATCATCGTACCTACTCAGAAAAAAATAGCTTTCATTTGACATACTCGTACTTATAAATGATATAAATAATTGATGTAGGTACATTATGAACTTAAAAGCATTCCAAAATCATGCCTCTCAAAACTCTCTATAAAGTATTTCGTACACATGCATATAAGTGTTTTTTAAATCCTTATATAGGTTGTTCGAGATAAATGAATCCACTCCTAAACCTTCTTTATGTCAACTCGAGGTTCATTAAATTGCAGATATACCAATATACCTACTATCGATTAAGTATCCGAAGAGTAATTCGCGAATACACAATGTTTGGTAGGCATGATAGTTTTTTTTTTTTTTTTTATTTCGAATAGGTTTGCGTTTGACTACACACTACCTGATGTTAAGCAGATATGCGGTCTAGGATGTAACACGCTTACCTAGAAGATACCTATTTACTCGGGATTTGAAGACACCTACATTGTACATTGTAGTTAAATTATTAGTATTTCTATTTACTGTATAAACCAATTTATTTGAAAGATAAAACATGCGTTTAACGTTCCTATCTATAGGGAAATCAAAGTGCTGCCTCTGGCGGATTTTTTTGAACCTTCAGTGGAAACAGGCTAATTCAAAGACTAATTCTAATTCAAGACTCAACGTACTCAACTTATATGTATTTGTTTTAAATATTTAATTATTTATGTCTACAGTGGGCCTATCAACGGACATGATATGCGGGTTCTGTGGGGAAACCGAAGAGGAGTTCCAGGAGACGCTGTCACTCCTCGAGCTGGTGGACTACCACACGGCCTTCCTCTTCCCCTACAGCATGAGAGAGGTATTATTATAACAATATCGCTTATTTTCTGTAAGGCGGAGCAAAATTTCCTGTGGGCAATTTACATTTTGCGAGGCCCTATTTTGGTCACCACAGGTTCCACTGGGGGCCATCCTCAAAAGAATGACAAGTAATAGAAGTATTGCTAAATTTGACTCAAATAAAAACTACGTTTCAGCTGTCTTATTCATATCTGATTATACAGCATACGCGAGAGTGAGTGGAACAAAAAAAACTCAACGTCTGTCGCATTCGTCAAAATTACCAGTTGGAATGTCAAAATAGTTAAATTTGGCTCCACTTGGTCTTTTGTCTTTTTCGAAAATTTCAACCCTCTAGTTCCAGTAAGAAGGTTCAAATCTCTGATCATTTTACCTTCCTACTTTTTACCTTTTTTAATTTGGACACCCGAGATAGCTTAATGCTAGTTTGAGAAACCCTTCGAAATTACGTAAGTTCGGGTGTATGTGCATCTTTTTCTAACACCTTTTAAATTTCATAATTAAAATGGGACAAAGTGATGTATATATCTTGCTATATTAGTACGGTTTCTATCCACGCCTTCCGCCGCCTCTGTGGGTAAGACCCACCTTAGTACATAGGTCCCGTAGTAAAAGTTAGTGTCAATGTTGAGTTCTATTATATCCTAGTTTTTTTTTAATCGCGAATAAGTCCTCTCTTGACCACCAACTCGCCTGATGGTAAGCGACGTTGTGGTCGAAGATGAAGCACGCAGACCTAGAAGATACCTATTCACTCTGACCTTGAAAAGCTTTAGATTATATCTCTTAGGAAACAGGAAAGCAGGAAGACTGTTCCATTCCCTGGCGATACGAATCAGAATTGTTGAGTCAAACCGCTTCGTACGTATCGAAGGAAAATCGATATTGTAGGGGTGGTAATGTGGCGTCTTCTTACTTGTCCTGTAGTAAAATGGATGGCTAGTATGTGCCCAAGAACACTTTCAAATTATTGAGATTTATCGCAATCACCTTATTTATTTCGGTGTTTTATTTAGACTCGATACATAAAAAAAAAATATCCTCTTTCAGAAAACGACCGCCTACCGCCGCTACAAAGACGACGTTCCGGATCACGTGAAAAAAGATCGACACAACAGAATGGTCGCCCTCTACCGACAAAAATGCCAACTATTGAACGAAGCGGAAATTGGCAACACACATCTTATATTAGTCGAGGGAACTGTTAAAAAAACCGGACAACTGATGGGCCGTAACGAGCTGTACACAAAGGTCGTTTTTGATCAGCATAAAGTTGGGGACAAAATTGATTTTGAACGTGACTTTTTCTCTAGAAGAGAGATGGATAGACCTTTTTATAGAAGTGGAAGTGAGATGAATAGATCATTTGAAAGTGATAATAGTAGTGTATCGAATAGAATAAATGCAGGAGTTATAGAAGAAGGGTATAGTAGTGGGAGAGGGATAGATGTGGTTAGTACAAGTGGAAGGGAGATAGAGAAGGGAGATTACGTAGCAGTTAGGATCGTGGGAGCGAAATCGTCCGTTTTGTCTGCAGTGCCGCTTTATAGGACTAGTTTGACAGAGTTTTATAGGGATAGAGGATGGGCAGATAGACATGCTGTTAGAATAGGATAGAAAATAATAGAAAGGTTTTTTTCCAAAACTTGAGTTCGAAATAACCTACCAAGTATTCATTAGGCTGCAACGTATAGGTACATTTGACAAGGGACACACGTCGCTCGGCTCGCGCCGTGCGTACACGCGTCTTCTGTTTTACTGTGTTCTGCGCGAGTAAATTTAACTCATACAATAGTGGTTCCAATGAGTCGATAGACAACTTATCGATAAAACACCACTATGGAGAAATATCTACTCCGAAGTTCATCGACTGAGAGCTTGTCCAACAAAAGGCCGGCGGAGGACGCCATCTGGCGGAAACCGAAGCGAGTGATTACCAACCCGAAAAAGCCACCAACCCAAGGGTCTACCACCACTTTCAATCGCTTTGGAGGCCTGCCGGATGACTACGACGACAACGAAGGTGAGATTTTGAATATTAAATCTAACTCAAACCGCAAAACACGAGTCCCTGTCGTTGTTCTGCAAGCAAAAGAGGATTGGTCGCATAACTCCATAACAAACCTGGTGACTCGCTTTGTCAAAGATTTTCATCTCCAATACAGACCATCAGGTAGTGTGGCTATACATTGCCACTCAAATGACAGCCATAAGACGCTCATTGATGGCTTGCGTCATGAAAAAGTCCTCTACCACACACACGCTCGTAAGGAAGAACGAAAATACAAAGTAGTGATCCGTGGAGTTCCAGACGATGCTATCGACTCTGTTAGCGCCGAGCTTGCAAAACTCGGATTCAGCGAAGCCACAGCAACGAAGCTGAAAACTACCGCTACTCGCAAAAAAGGATTGTGCTCGCCACTTCTAGTACAACTCCCTGCCGGCACCGACATTACAAAATTTAGGCAAATTAAATACCTTTGCAACTGTGCTGTCCATGTTGAGCGATATAGACCAAACAATAGCTATGGAACGCAATGTTATCGTTGCCAACGCTTTGGACATGCCTCCAGGAATTGCAATCTTACGGAGCGCTGCGTTAAGTGTATTGGGGACCATGCAACCAACGATTGCCCGAAGAAGGATAGATCTAGCTCCGCACAGTGCTGCAATTGCAAAGAAAATCATCCCGCCAACTACCGCCAATGTCCAGCTCGGCTCGAGTACCTGCAGCGTTTGGAGCAGAAGTCACTGAAGCCTCAAAAACCCAAGGTATATTCTGAACCTGCGCCTTCAGTGCATAAGCCTCAACCTGTGAAGCGTCAACTGCAGAAAAGTGAAAACACCTGGTCAAATGTCGCATCGCTTCCTAAACGACCTGAAACCACCAAATTAGACGATGTTTTAGATAACGACGCTACTACTTCTGAAATGCTGCAAATATTGAATATTTTAAAAACAATCAAAAATCAATTTAGAACATGCTCCACAATGATGGATAAAGTCACTCTTGTACTTACTCACTTGGGCCAATATGTATAATAAGTCTAATGAGCTACGAATTGTATATTGGAATGCTGACGGCATTCGCGAAAAACTGCCTACGCTTGTAGACTTAGCTGTTTGTGATTTATCCTCGGATATTATCGCAGTTTGCGAAACTAGGATTGGTAGACAGGTTCCTCTTCATATTCCAGGCTATAAATGTTATAGACAAGATAAGCGACATAATGACAGTGGACAAGGTGTAGCTATCTTTATAAGGGATGATATACCTCATTCAGTAGTAAACAGCCCAGTCTTAAAAAATATGGAATCCGTTGGTATCGATATCATCATCTCCTCAAAGAGAGTCAATATCTTTTCAATATACCAATCCCCAAATTTACCCCTTTTAGATTATGATTTGAACCTTTTACTGAAAACCAATGAACGTGTCCTGCTTCTAGGCGACTTTAATGCTCGTCATCCATACTGGTGCCAATCCAAAACTACAAATTATCGCGGTAAAACTCTTTTTCAGCATATGATTGATCATGATTGTTGTATTTACGCCCCAACTGATCCCACTCTGGTGCACTATTGTACCGATTATAAACCCTCAACACCAGACCTTGTTGTAGCGTCTAAGATACATAGCATCAAAAGCGTTAAAACAATTACGGCACTCTCCTCTAATCACCTGCCTGTCCTCCTCACGTTATGTGGTGCAATTGAACGGCAATGTTTCGAACAGTATTGCTACAAATCAGCTGATTGGAATAAATTTCGTTCTTACTTGAATGATAACATTTCATTGACAAGCAAAACCATTGAGTCTACTGAACAGATTGATCGTGAAGTCAATAACTTAACGAGTGCAATTACAGTAGCAAAAGAGCAGTCAATTCCTAAAATTAAATTCGATTTTAAACCGAAGCCTTTACCTAAATTTATCAAGAAATTAATAAAATCAAAAAACAATATCAGATACCGCTTAACTAGAACATCTGACCAAAGCAAACGTAAAGCTCTTAAAGTTGAGATTAATAAATTACAAGCCAGAATTAAAGAATTAGTCCGCGTACACAATGATAAAATTTGGGATAAGAAAATGGCTAAAGTCGAAAATGCCAATACAGAGCTTTGGCGTGTAGCTAAATCCCTCAAGGTTCAAGCTAACAACATACCGCCTCTTGTAACTAGCGACGAATGCTTTACAACATCGGTAGCTGATCAATGCGAGGAGTTGGCTACTGCATTTAGCTCTAATATGAACTTAACCACCAATTGGATAGACGATGAGATCCAAAAGAGCGTAGCATCCTCCATCGAAACTCTAAATTCAAGTACTGCCATAACAAGTCCAGACCAACTAGCTCGCCCTAGAGAGATATCTAATCTTATTCGACAGCTTAAAAACCGTAAAGCACCTGGTCCTGACAACATACACAATATACTATTGAAAAACCTACCCCAAAAATGTTTAATTCTATTGACGAAAATCTTTAATGCATGTTTAGTCCTCCAATATTTTCCTACTGCTTGGAAATCTGCGAAAGTAATTGCACTCCCTAAGCCAGGCAAAGACCATACCAAAGCTGTAAACTATCGTCCTATCAGTTTGTTACCGTCACTTGCAAAATTATTTGAAAGAATTATATACACCCGATTGTTGGATTGCCTTGGTGGAGATCTTATTGATGAACAATTTGGTTTTCGTCAATCTCACTCAACCATTCAGCAGTTGGCTCGTGTCACTGAACATATTTCTCATAATTTAAACATGAAAAAGTCCACAGGAATGTTTTTACTGGATATAGAAAAAGCATTTGACACCGTTTGGCACGATGGCTTGTTTCACAAACTTTTGAAATCAAACAAAGCACCTATAAGCCTAATCAAAATTATACAGTCATACTTACCAAACCGTGATTATAGAGTTTATATCGGCAATATTTCTTCTAAGCCATTTAGCCCCCCCGCCGGAGTGCCACAGGGCTCTGTTCTAGGACCCCCCATGTTTATATTCTATTTAAATGATATTCCTAAGCAACCCCGCACTAGCCTTGCTTGTTTTGCTGACGATACTGCATCATACACGTCTTCTGAGGATGAAAATCTAATTATAAGTAGACTCCAGTTATCTATGGACTTACTAGTCGATTATTTCAAAAAATGGAAACTCAAACTCAATGAGTCGAAGACTGACGCAATTATGTTCACTCGTAAACGTAAACTACCTAATCGTCTATTAAAAATCAATGATCATAGTATACCTTGGACAAAATGTGTCAAATATCTTGGTGTGCATCTTGACACTAAGCTTAATTGGACTGCGCACGTCGAAAAGGTTAAGTTAAAAGGTCTTAAAGCATTTGGTGCATTAAGTCCTATTATGAATAGGAAGAGTAATCTGAGCTCTAAAACTAAACTGAAAATATATTCGGCTTTGATAAGACCTTGCTTTACTTACGCCGCTCCTGTATGGAGCGGAACATGTCAATCAAATTATAAAAAACTTCAAATTTTGCAAAACAAAGCCTTCAAAATTGCGTACAAAACTAAATTCCGAACAAACTTAAAAAAATTACACTCTAAAATAAAATTCCCCACAATAAATGAGTTTATACTAAAACAAACCATAAAATTCTACAAATTTACTAACAAAAATCATACTAACCGTTTAATATCTGTCATAGGTAAAACTCGACTATCACAACTTCCGTATGTCGATACTTATAAAAGATACCGCTTACCCCATCACTACGTACTAGACGACTCTGATGACGTAATGTTACCTATTTCGCTCACTCCTAGCCACTCGATGATTTAAGTATGACTATGAAGGTGGATTCCATATTTTTCTACCCCCTTGTTAGGTTTACTTAATTAATCAATATGTTTTTCGCGAATGTTGTCAACAAGATTCTATTCTAAAAATAGACTTATTGTACATAGGTACAATTATTTAACATGAAGCGTTTCTTAAAAAATGAGCCTGGTGCAAAAGGATCATTAATCGAATCATTTTCTCACTATAAATTTAGTTTTTAGATCATAGATGTAAACAATACATATTCTTTTAGCATAATAAACTAATGTTTTTGAAAGACTTTCAGAGGCGTTGTTAGCCTGATAAAGTCATTAACATAACATTGTTGTATACAAATTATTTAGACTGTGTCTAGTTTGTACGTTCTCTGTAAATATCTTTCTGACTAATAAAGAACTTTTAAAAATCAAAAATCAATACCAAGTATTCATTAGGCTGCAACGTATAGGTACATTTGACAAGGGACAGAGGTAAGTATAAACAAAGGGAAGCATGCCTATCAGTGGGTTATAAGATGATGAACAATACGTACTACAAATAAAAAATAGCATGATTTATCAAAGATTTAGATTTTTAGTAGCATAGGTCCCAATTGTATTATACGCATGCTGTAAATAAAATAAAGAATCAAAAAGGAAAAAAAAATGTACAGATTTTCTTGTTATAACATAGACGTGTGACGTCGCTGTCTTCGTAATAATTTTAGTACTGCTGAATAAACAACGTCAGCATCTATTTTATTGTTTTATTACTTGAAAAGTCCTCCTTTCTTTCTGATATTTTTCCCCGTAAAGGCCGACTCAAATATCTTGTCGGCTGCGTGTCCGCAGTTTGTAGCTAAAATGACAGCCGCCAAGTTTTTGCTTCGACCTGTAGATACTAAATAAGAAAGTAAAACTAAAGTGATGTATTACGCGGCGGAAGTCAATACGGTTCAGAAATGACCGACGCCGCAGCCAATAGCATGCCAGCCAGCCGCCAGCCGCCACGCCCTCTCGCGCGATGCCTCGCATAGCTCTGCCCTGCCGCCTGCCTGAGAGGGGACGTGTATAAATGCCAGCCAGCCAGCCAGCAGACCTCGTTATTGCTTGAAAAATAAAAGGATAAACTACCACTCTGAGTGTTTCGTCTTTTATCTCGTTATAGATGGTTTAAAAAAACTGCATTATTAGTTTGTGACACTTGCAAAGTGCTTTTTTATTAGAATCAATGAATCAGTAGAAAATTAATTTCTCAATAATTACAAAATTAACGCAATAAATTAAATTATTTATTACAGAAAAAACAAACGTGTGTATACTAGTCCTACTTAAGTTTATAGGCACTCGTTATTATTCTATAAATATGTTAATACAATTTAAATATAGACTTATAGAGCACAGGAAAAGGCAAATAGGTTACTAGGCTATTAACACATGGAAGTACTTATACACAAAAAGATAAATTGGAAATTGAGTAAAAATTACCGAGTAATTCATAAAAGTTCAACAATCTCTCTGTACTTATAAAAAAATCACATTACGCGTGAACGGCTAAATTGATATCGCTAATTATTTTTCTTAAACATGCTTGGAAATGTGAGTATTACTTTGACAAATTTCTTCGAGATAAATCGAAATTGCTATACTGGCCAAATACATGCAAACAGCGGCCGGAAAAAGTTTATGATAATCCATATCTGTCGTGTTTTGCGGCCAGATAAATTACTACCTATGTAAACTCGTATCTGACGTGTAATTTAAAAATAGAACAAATTTTTAGACCGAAATATGCCAACCAAGGAGGTACCTAACTATTCAAAGGGTTAGATTTACTTTTGTGTACACGCACGTCCATCAATATCAATGTCTCTGTTGCTGGCCGCTGCAGTAATGTAATATTTTGTTGTAAATATAAAAATTGCTATGTGATTATAGAGAGGAGACGATAAGTAACAAAACATTGAGAGAACATTCTACTTTTGATTTAAAATATGCGTGGAATTTGCCCAACCAAGACGAAACGAGAGGGGTAAAGTGGAATTACCATTTAATAAATTATTATAACAATGTAACTTTTTAAATACAAGCTTTTGAGATCCTAGATATCATGTAGCTGCAGCACGTGCTAGCCATGACAAGTAAAACGAGCCCAAATACGTCGGGTAAATCTTGTTTAGTACAGGAGTTCCTATGGCCAACTTCCGACTCCATCATCAGATCAGCTCCATGGTACCATATTATTGCATTGTCACGCGATATAAAAATGCGTGAAAAGTTTCAGCTCAATTGGAAACCGGGAAGTTGGTCAAATTTAAATTGCAAAATACCACCTGATCTTACATACATAATACATCCATTGCAAGTTAAATAAAAGCTTGTAAAAATTAAATAATAAGATTGGAACGTTTATGTACAAAAACTGAATATATAGATTAAGAAAATGAACGCATTTCTGTAGGTACTTAAATATAAATTACAATGAACAAAGTGCCTTACATTCTATAATTCTAAGAGTTAAATCAACACGTGAACCTAATTATCACTAGCTATAGTGTCATGGCATCTGTTACATTATGTTACAATTTGTACTTTACATTATTTTTGTATTTTATTTAATTTTCCGTGCGTTGTGACTTAGAATAAAATTACTATAGAGATACGAGTATGGTCAACTTTACAGGTGCCATTGTAAAATTGATAGCAACTTAAAATATATTGTCCTTTTTAGCACCTACGATAAGGTAGAGACAGCGCTATTTTTAACAGACTTCAAAAATGAGGTTTTCAATTCGACTATATTTTTTTAATGTTTCACGATTACTCCAACAATGGTTTTTGGCGGGAAAGCGGAAAAATCATGTCGCCTCATTGTACACATATTATTTTGTTAAACTTGTGTTTTTATTAGTGATAATTAGTGAAAAATTGTGGCATTTCGTTGATTATGAGCTGATTTACGAGCATAAGTGTAGGCAAGTGATATGTGACGTGTCATGTGTGTTCCGTGTTGTTACCAATACTCCATAGACGCCTCCAGTAAAGTCTCCACTGTAGGTACGAGTATGACTTGGACTATGTTTGGACTTGACCGTGACTTTATTGGACTATGACGTGACTACGACAGTGACTATTTTGATAAATATATCAAACATTATTAAAACTAAATTACTTGACACTGGCAAATGCACAATAATGCGACGTCAAAACATAAAAGAAGAAGAAGTACTCCACCAATTATGAACCATTTATGAAATGATTTTGTTGATTCTTTTTTATTTCATCAAAATTTATCGAAATTACCGTTACCGGTGTCGCTTTTGAAAAATCAACAATAATGTAAAAATTACTACATCGATGATAGGTACATCGATTCGTGCAAATTGTTCGAATTCTGTACACAGTTGAAGTCGGTTATGCCGTTTTTTTTTGAAAAATAATTATATAAGGCTTTTACGCTGGCGCCTTAAAAATTGACCAAGATAATGATTTTCGACTGGCAAGACGCAAGAAACTTGGCTGACTTGCGCAAGAAATATCCTTAAATATCTCACGGGATTTCCGGGATGTAGGTAGTATTTAATTATTTTATTTGAAATATATATTAAGGGATTATACTGTCATGTTTTTTTTTTAATTTTGTAAGTTTTTAATTTCATAAAGATTTTATTTGAAATTGCGAAAGTTTTTGCCGGTATACACCTTAATTCTCTCCTATTTAATGTTAGTAACTTACAAAGTGGCTGAGGTACTTGCGTGTCTAAATAGTAGATACTTAATTTCGAGTATTTCAAGTGATGTTTCTATTTATTATAGTCTGGCAAGACTTAAATATTATAAGTACGTCTTTTTCATAGCCTTTTTATACAATAAAGAGCATTTTTCAATCTGTTGTAATTAAAAATCCAACGTACAGGTATACAAATACAATGGAATCGAAACAGTTTATCTCATGTTCAATCAAATATGTGGTATAAATACTTGTAATTTCGGTTTAAAAATATCAGTAGTAGTACTCGTACTTTTGATATATTTCTTTTGTAGTACCTCCGTGTAGTACAGTAGACATCAAATTTTGATTTTGGATGATTTGTAAAACCCATGTTTTTATTCTTGATCTCCCTGATATATTTGGGGAAATTCCTATAAAAAGACTGAGGGTCTCAATAAAAGGATCCTCATTTTAATTTAATTATTTTTGAACACATTTCCAATTGACTTTTGTCACACCAAGCTGGAAGTACCGATCTGTCCATTCGCCTTCCCGCTGCCAACTCTGCCCGATGGCTCGGAACCTTCCACATGTCCTGAAAGGCTGGGACTTGGGCCTTGCGAGCTCCCGTACACTTTCGTACTGTAGCCTGAGTCATTATGAGACTCTCTGTCTGTCTGACTCTGGGTCTCCGTCAAATGGGTGTTGATAGCTAGAGATTGGAGGCGAGTGTGGAGCAAACTGTGGTCCGGAGCCGGCTTTAGGTTCCCTCGAAAGTACGGCGCACGGTTATCGTAGTACATGCCGCGAAAGTGATCGTTTTGATTCGCGATCTCCACTTCCGTGTTCTGATCCAATCGCTCGCTGTAGCAGTGCGGGATCCGCTCCATTTCGCGCATCATGTGATCTTTCATCATCGCGTCGAAAACTCCCGTCTGATGCTCGTACAGAGGGTTTCGACTTCGCGGCTGGACTTGCTCCGTAGGTAACCCCGACTGGTTGTAGTCGAATCGGTACTGGTTGTCCAGTTCGCGGTACGGCATTTGCCGGTTTGGGATCTCGTGGAAGTATGCGTCTTTTGGTATCACGGGGCGGCAGTCGTGGAAGTTGGGCTGACTCGGAGATGGCGACTTGTTGGACATGGCTTCGTAGTTGGGAAGAGGTAGAGTTTGTAGGAGGGTGGAGTTTCTCATCGGGGATGGCTGTGTCGTACTCCTGATCGGGTTGTCCTCTTCGTCGCTGCTCTCGGATTGGTTCCCGTTGTCTCGGGGCGGAGGCTGAAATGTCTTCCTCGTCGGGAAAGGGATGAGGTTGTGCAAACTGAACCGCTTGCTTTTCGGTGGTTTCTCTTTTAATACTGGCGCGGGTCGGAGCGGCTGCTGCGGCATTTTGAGTATGCTGGGGTTCGGCGGGGCGGGGACTATAGGCGGTTCCAAGTTTTCGGTGGGTTGAACTTTCCTCACGGCCGGCATCGGGACGGGTGTCGGTTCTGGAGATTTGCTTCTCTGCTGCTCCACTTGAGCGACTAGCTCTTGGACGGATTTCCGTGGCGCTCTCTCTACGCCTTCTTCTATCTGGTGTTTTCTCAGTTTCACGTATCCATCCTGAGAAATATCCAAAGATTTTGAGGTATTTCTCGCTAGGACTTCGGTCATTTCTTTTTCCAGTTCTGCTCTCTTTCTGATATCGTCGACAGTTTTTTGTAACACTTGGCTCTTCCACGATGGTCCCGCTTCTCTCTGGATATCGTCGAGATTGTTATGGGGTCTGACTGGAGATCTGGCTTCGGATTGTCGACTAGGAGAGGTATATTGGCTGTACCCTCGCACCTCCATGGATACTGGTGACTGAGACACCGAGACCCGATTAGATTTCACGTGTATCTCTGCTGTCACATTTTGCGTATGGTTTTCTGGATCTGGGCTCGAGATCCTGCGAGGTGACCGGGAGCGCCGACTGGGGCCGGCGTTGAGATTATCGCTGCTCTTCGAACCTTTCAAATGTCGTCTTCTCGGACTAGGCGATCTTCTGTCTAAAATTTCAGAACTTTTCGACGTAGCTTTGCTGTCGTTCAAGTCTTTGGCGTGACTGTCGTACTGTTCACAGTTCTTGTTGAACGACTTTACTATCCTGTGGACTCGATTCCATTCTTCTGTGTCGAGAATCTCGAGGCTTCTCGTTCGCTTCAAGGGAGGAATATCTAAGGAACCTTTGGGGCTGAAATCTAACTTCTTCACCCTTTCGGACGCTCTGAACATTATACCTCTGGTGAGCCAGTGCTCCAGATGTTTATGCCTCTCTTTACACAAAGCTCTCTCCGCCGCGACGAATCTCGTCAGCTCCGATATTTGTCCTTGAGTCTTCATCTCCAAATCCGTGACCTTTTGGTCCAATCTCTCGTGAGCTCTATCGATGTGACGCTTCAAATCTTTTTTGTCCTCGTTCAATTTGTCTTCCATGTGCTTGAAGAAGGGAGCACAATAGCACGTGTACCCGGCACCTATCGGGCCCTTTTTAATATTTCCTGCCAAGTCTAAGTAGTACTGCTCGCCTTTCCTTAGAGGGTCGGTGGGTAACGAGCTCAACTTTGGCTTCGGGAAAAATTTAGGGTCCGGATAGTAATGGCATCCATACGGCGACCACTGGACTTGAGGCGGATTCTCGAAATGTACATTTTTCTTCTTCTTTTCTTTGCTTTTGTCTCGCTTTTTGGCTGAGTCTGGTTCGTCCAGAACTCTATCCTTGCTCTTGTCTCGTTTCTTCTTGGCTTGTTTTGCGACAGGGGTATTGAGTATTTGTACGATTTCGTCCAGGTTTTTTCTTGTGGCGATGTCCCTGGCTGTTTCTCCCTGGAGGTTGCGGACGGCCTTGTCGCAGCCAGCCTCTAGCAAAATGCGCGTGAGTTTCCGCCGGCCCATGGCGGCCGCGATGTGAAGGGCGGTGTCTCCGTTGCGGTTTTGTTCGGACACCTTGCACTGCGCGGAGATGAGGATGCGTGTGACGCCGGCGTGCCCGTACCGCGCCGCCGTGTGGAGCGGGGTGTCGCCATACTGGAATGATATTAATGTTTATGTCAAACTAATTGCTTAGTAATATGCAAGTATAGCTCTGAAATGTTATTTTCTATTTGATTGAACAAAAATATCTATACCTGAAATCATTCTGACAAATCTGGGTATTTCACATAGGATTGTAAAATGAAAACACTATCATAAAATTGGACACAAATGTCATCATCGTCTCCTGTAGCTAACATCCCTACCCTATGTACCTTCCGCTTTCAATGGCAGGGTCTGTTCTGTAAGTTTGTTGCCGGTGAGGCTTAGCTGCTTCTGAATCTTTAGCGCTTCGCTGCAACGCTGCACGCGCAAGTCGACGCCTGCGAGCCTCGTGCGCTGCAGTGTTGCCATAGTAATGTCTCACCGTGTTGTGCAGGTCGGGGCTGGCTCCCGCGAGCAGCGCCTCGCGGCAGGACTGGTTGTGACCGTTCTGGCAGGCGAAGTGCAGCGGCGTGAAGCCCGCGGCGTTGAGCACGCGCAGGTCGGCGCCGCCGCGAGACAGCGCGCGCACGCACGCCGAGTACCCCTTCCATGCCGCCTCGTGCGCTGCCGTGTTGCCGTACTGAAATATACCATCATAATGATAAGAAAATTTTGTTGTAAAATTGGTGAAACCTGTTGCGAAATATCGATTTTCTAGTTTTCTACTCGGCTGGATATCTAAGTAGGTAATAAACGTGTGCAGAACCAGCTTCGCCAAATCGCGTGACTATTTATTTATCAGATATACATACCTACTTAAGATGATACATCTATGTACTTCTTTAGAGCGAACAAAGCCCCTCTATTATGGAAGTCCCGGGCAGTTGCCCCGGTAGCCCTCCCCTAAATCCTAATGAAAAGCTTCGGCTTATATTTTTCAAAAACAGGAAAGCAGGCAGACTGTTTCATTCCCTGGCCGTACGAACCAGAAATGTGGAGACTATAATATGTGAATCTGATTGTCCAATCTAAGAGTTGAAAAAAAAATTCAACACATGGTCCTGCTTGTTGGGGTCGGCTCCGTGAGCTGCACCACGTCGACATGGCATATTGTACGAAGGTTCAGAATGTCTCACCACATGGTCCTGCTTGTTGGGGTCGGCGCCGTGAGCCAGCAGCAGCTGCACCACGTCGACATGGCATATTGTACGAAGGTTCAGAATGTCTCACCACATGGTCCTGCTTGTTGGGGTCGGCGCCGTGAGCCAGCAGCAGCTGCACCACGTCGACATGGCATATTGTACGAAGGTTCAGAATGTCTCACCACATGGTCCTGCTTGTTGGGGTCGGCGCCGTGAGCCAGCAGCAGCTGCACCACGTCGACATGGCATATTGTACGAAGGTTCAGAATGTCTCACCACATGGTCCTGCTTGTTGGGGTCGGCGCCGTGAGCCAGCAGCAGCTGCACCACGTCGACATGGCATATTGTACGAAGGTTCAGAATGTCTCACCACATGGTCCTGCTTGTTGGGGTCGGCGCCGTGAGCCAGCAGCAGCTGCACCACGTCGACATGGCATATTGTACGAAGGTTCAGAATGTTTCACCACATGGTCCTGCTTGTTGGGGTCGGCGCCGTGAGCCAGCAGCAGCTGCACCACGTCGACATGGCATATTGTACGAAGGTTCAGAATGTCTCACCACATGGTCCTGCTTGTTGGGGTCGGCGCCGTGAGCCAGCAGCAGCTGCACCACGTCGACATGGCATATTGTACGAAGGTTCAGAATGTCTCACCACATGGTCCTGCTTGTTGGGGTCGGCGCCGTGAGCCAGCAGCAGCTGCACCACGTCGACATGGCATATTGTACGAAGGTTCAGAATGTCTCACCACATGGTCCTGCTTGTTGGGGTCGGCGCCGTGAGCCAGCAGCAGCTGCACCACGTCGACATGGCATATTGTACGAAGGTTCAGAATGTCTCACCACATGGTCCTGCTTGTTGGGGTCGGCGCCGTGAGCCAGCAGCAGCTGCACCACGTCGACATGGCATATTGTACGAAGGTTCAGAATGTCTCACCACATGGTCCTGCTTGTTGGGGTCGGCGCCGTGAGCCAGCAGCAGCTGCACCACGTCGACATGGCATATTGTACGAAGGTTCAGAATGTCTCACCACATGGTCCTGCTTGTTGGGGTCGGCGCCGTGAGCCAGCAGCAGCTGCACCACGTCGACATGGCATATTGTACGAAGGTTCAGAATGTCTCACCACATGGTCCTGCTTGTTGGGGTCGGCGCCGTGAGCCAGCAGCAGCTGCACCACGTCGACATGGCATATTGTACGAAGGTTCAGAATGTCTCACCACATGGTCCTGCTTGTTGGGGTCGGCGCCGTGAGCCAGCAGCAGCTGCACCACGTCGACATGGCATATTGTACGAAGGTTCAGAATGTCTCACCACATGGTCCTGCTTGTTGGGGTCGGCTCCGTGAGCTGCACCACGTCGACATGGCATATTGTACGAAGGTTCATAATGTCTCACCACATGGTCCTGCTTGTTGGGGTCGGCGCCGTGAGCCAGCAGCAGCTGCACCACGTCGACATGGCATATTGTACGAAGGTTCAGAATGTCTCACCACATGGTCCTGCTTGTTGGGGTCGGCGCCGTGAGCCAGCAGCAGCTGCACCACGTCGACATGGCATATTGTACGAAGGTTCAGAATGTCTCACCACATGGTCCTGCTTGTTGGGGTCGGCGCCGTGAGCCAGCAGCAGCTGCACCACGTCGACATGGCATATTGTACGAAGGTTCAGAATGTCTCACCACATGGTCCTGCTTGTTGGGGTCGGCGCCGTGAGCCAGCAGCAGCTGCACCACGTCGACATGGCATATTGTACGAAGGTTCAGAATGTCTCACCACATGGTCCTGCTTGTTGGGGTCGGCGCCGTGAGCCAGCAGCAGCTGCACCACGTCGACATGGCATATTGTACGAAGGTTCAGAATGTCTCACCACATGGTCCTGCTTGTTGGGGTCGGCGCCGTGAGCCAGCAGCAGCTGCACCACGTCGACATGGCATATTGTACGAAGGTTCAGAATGTCTCACCACATGGTCCTGCTTGTTGGGGTCGGCGCCGTGAGCCAGCAGCAGCTGCACCACGTCGACATGGCATATTGTACGAAGGTTCAGAATGTCTCACCACATGGTCCTGCTTGTTGGGGTCGGCGCCGTGAGCCAGCAGCAGCTGCACCACGTCGACATGGCATATTGTACGAAGGTTCAGAATGTCTCACCACATGGTCCTGCTTGTTGGGGTCGGCGCCGTGAGCCAGCAGCAGCTGCACCACGTCGACATGGCATATTGTACGAAGGTTCAGAATGTCTCACCACATGGTCCTGCTTGTTGGGGTCGGCGCCGTGAGCCAGCAGCAGCTGCACCACGTCGACATGGCATATTGTACGAAGGTTCAGAATGTCTCACCACATGGTCCTGCTTGTTGGGGTCGGCGCCGTGAGCCAGCAGCAGCTGCACCACGTCGACATGGCATATTGTACGAAGGTTCAGAATGTCTCACCACATGGTCCTGCTTGTTGGGGTCGGCGCCGTGAGCCAGCAGCAGCTGCACCACGTCGACATGGCATATTGTACGAAGGTTCAGAATGTCTCACCACATGGTCCTGCTTGTTGGGGTCGGCGCCGTGAGCCAGCAGCAGCTGCACCACGTCGACATGGCATATTGTACGAAGGTTCAGAATGTCTCACCACATGGTCCTGCTTGTTGGGGTCGGCGCCGTGAGCCAGCAGCAGCTGCACCACGTCGACATGGCATATTGTACGAAGGTTCAGAATGTCTCACCACATGGTCCTGCTTGTTGGGGTCGGCGCCGTGAGCCAGCAGCAGCTGCACCACGTCGACATGGCATATTGTACGAAGGTTCAGAATGTCTCACCACATGGTCCTGCTTGTTGGGGTCGGCGCCGTGAGCCAGCAGCAGCTGCACCACGTCGACATGGCATATTGTACGAAGGTTCAGAATGTCTCACCACATGGTCCTGCTTGTTGGGGTCGGCGCCGTGAGCCAGCAGCAGCTGCACCACGTCGACATGGCATATTGTACGAAGGTTCAGAATGTCTCACCACATGGTCCTGCTTGTTGGGGTCGGCGCCGTGATCCAGCAGCAGCTGCACCACGTCGACATGGCATATTGTACGAAGGTTCAGAATGTCTCACCACATGGTCCTGCTTGTTGGGGTCGGCGCCGTGAGCCAGCAGCAGCTGCACCACGTCGACATGGCATATTGTACGAAGGTTCAGAATGTCTCACCACATGGTCCTGCTTGTTGGGGTCGGCGCCGTGAGCCAGCAGCAGCTGCACCACGTCGACATGGCATATTGTACGAAGGTTCAGAATGTCTCACCACATGGTCCTGCTTGTTGGGGTCGGCGCCGTGAGCCAGCAGCAGCTGCACCACGTCGACATGGCATATTGTACGAAGGTTCAGAATGTCTCACCACATGGTCCTGCTTGTTGGGGTCGGCGCCGTGAGCCAGCAGCAGCTGCACCACGTCGACATGGCATATTGTACGAAGGTTCAGAATGTCTCACCACATGGTCCTGCTTGTTGGGGTCGGCGCCGTGAGCCAGCAGCAGCTGCACCACGTCGACATGGCATATTGTACGAAGGTTCAGAATGTCTCACCACATGGTCCTGCTTGTTGGGGTCGGCGCCGTGAGCCAGCAGCAGCTGCACCACGTCGACATGGCATATTGTACGAAGGTTCAGAATGTCTCACCACATGGTCCTGCTTGTTGGGGTCGGCGCCGTGAGCCAGCAGCAGCTGCACCACGTCGACATGGCATATTGTACGAAGGTTCAGAATGTCTCACCACATGGTCCTGCTTGTTGGGGTCGGCGCCGTGAGCCAGCAGCAGCTGCACCACGTCGACATGGCATATTGTACGAAGGTTCAGAATGTCTCACCACATGGTCCTGCTTGTTGGGGTCGGCGCCGTGAGCCAGCAGCAGCTGCACCACGTCGACATGGCATATTGTACGAAGGTTCAGAATGTCTCACCACATGGTCCTGCTTGTTGGGGTCGGCGCCGTGAGCCAGCAGCAGCTGCACCACGTCGACATGGCATATTGTACGAAGGTTCAGAATGTCTCACCACATGGTCCTGCTTGTTGGGGTCGGCGCCGTGAGCCAGCAGCAGCTGCACCACGTCGACATGGCATATTGTGCGAAGGTTCAGAATGTCTCACCACATGGTCCTGCTTGTTGGGGTCGGCGCCGTGAGCCAGCAGCAGCTGCACCACGTCGACATGGCATATTGTACGAAGGTTCAGAATGTCTCACCACATGGTCCTGCTTGTTGGGGTCGGCGCCGTGAGCCAGCAGCAGCTGCACCACGTCGACATGGCATATTGTACGAAGGTTCAGAATGTCTCACCACATGGTCCTGCTTGTTGGGGTCGGCGCCGTGAGCCAGCAGCAGCTGCACCACGTCGACATGGCATATTGTACGAAGGTTCAGAATGTCTCACCACATGGTCCTGCTTGTTGGGGTCGGCGCCGTGAGCCAGCAGCAGCTGCACCACGTCGACATGGCATATTGTACGAAGGTTCAGAATGTCTCACCACATGGTCCTGCTTGTTGGGGTCGGCGCCGTGAGCCAGCAGCAGCTGCACCACGTCGACATGGCATATTGTACGAAGGTTCAGAATGTCTCACCACATGGTCCTGCTTGTTGGGGTCGGCGCCGTGAGCCAGCAGCAGCTGCACCACGTCGACATGGCATATTGTACGAAGGTTCAGAATGTCTCACCACATGGTCCTGCTTGTTGGGGTCGGCGCCGTGAGCCAGCAGCAGCTGCACCACGTCGACATGGCATATTGTACGAAGGTTCAGAATGTCTCACCACATGGTCCTGCTTGTTGGGGTCGGCGCCGTGAGCCAGCAGCAGCTGCACCACGTCGACATGGCATATTGTACGAAGGTTCAGAATGTCTCACCACATGGTCCTGCTTGTTGGGGTCGGCGCCGTGAGCCAGCAGCAGCTGCACCACGTCGACATGTCCCTCCGCGGCCGCGCGCTGCAGCGCCGTACGACCGATCTGTAACAATAACAATTTGGAATGTAAACAAATGCCAAGGTAATACACATCACAAAGATCAAATATGTTGCGCCTCACTGATCAATAATTGTTCTTTGCCTCTGAGAACACTGATCAACAGTGGTTTTGTTGCCCTGATGTAAGAGTGGTTTCGAGTAGCTCTATGCCTAGGTACAGTTCACGAAACTATGAATGGTTTTGAAAGATTGGCTCTGGTGGTTTTTAATAGTTTACTAGTTCGATAATAACGTAACGACTCGAAAAAAAATTCATGAACAGCCAAACAAACTTAACTTCAATACCATCAAAATAGTTCCAAATTAGTTAGAATTCAGTAACTTCCAAAACAACGTAAAGACAAATTCATTAATTAAACTCTGAGTGTAAGCATTGATAGTAAATTCTTAATTGAACCACAACAACGTATAAGCCGTTATTAAACTTTGGTTCTACACAATATTTTTACGTTAGTGTTTGTATTTTATGCCAAAAGAACGTATATGGACTTACGTTCGTTTGGCTGTAATACTTTGTTATTTCATCATGCTACATTAAATAAGCAAACCAATGTAATTGCAAATACGTTTTTCTGGCTGATATAGTTTTATTTATTTTTTTCGTCTACAGCCACATTGGAATGTATTAACGTTAAAATTGAAGTAGGCCCGAATAATTTGTTTAAAAATAACGTCCCCCGCATCCGAAATTTAAACTTGAACGGTGTGATTTTAATTTTTGAAGTACTTACTTACTAAGTTTTTTTTTCGTAATTAATATTGTTTTAAGTGTTTAAAAGTTATATATAACAAGATGAAGAGGAATAGTCGAACTTGGAAGATTTTGGAATCAGTGAACCCACGAACGTCATCGCACCGATACTTGTGCAAGCCAATGCAGAAATATGTACATGAAGCTGATAACATCCACGCAACAATTGAATTAGCCAAAAAGTATATTCCTATTTTCCATCTCTCAGGATTTTATACCATTATAAGAACAGCGAAAAAAAAAAATCCTTGCCGAAAAAATCCTTATGACGTTGTTGAAATGGAAACAGAAGAATTTATTGATATTAAAAAGTTGAAAACTATTTTAATTAAAAATGCAAAAGTAGATTGTAATGGTGAACCCGTAAACTGGTTAAAAATAAGATGGTTGCAGTACAGAAAAGCTGATCCAAAACATATTTATTTCAAGTACAATTTAGATGACACTGAATTTCTTAAGATACATTTTATAAGAAGAAGAAAAATAATAGCTACAGATAAAATTGTTCTAACAAAAGCAAACGATGGACCATTACCTATTTCAGCTGAAAAGTATGAAGATCTGAAAGATTTATGTGGACAAGGAATTATTCCTTCTCATTATCACAGCTTCTATGAACATTTCAAAGTTGGAACCGCAAATGATGAAGAAGATGATTGAAATACCTCCTACCTAATTTCCCATTTTAATGTACGAACTTTTTTTGTCAAATTATGCTAAATTTTTAATAATAATAAACATTTTAATACAATTTTTTTTTAAATTTTAGATCTAAAATAACGTATGTCGATAAACGTAAAGTACAATGGATTCAAATAATAAGAGCCAAAAGAACGTATGTCAACCAAATTTGGGAAAAATGCGTATAATTTATTATATTAGTGGCCATGATAATAATATTTTTCGCTATTTTTATTCTCTAATGGTACATAAACATGTCCAAATAGGTACGTTTTTTAGTTTAGATTAAATCAATTGATATTTTGTACGTTAAAAAAGTTCACTATGACTATACTTATTTATTATGACACTATTTTTAAAATCATCTGAGAATCTTAAACTTGACGTTCCTAAACATAAGACAAACTTTTACGCTTCATCTTTTACTGTGGAATCTGTTAGATTATGGAATGAGTTACCGGTGGATATCAGACGCGCCCCATCACTGAATGTGTTCAAACAAAGAGTCAAATTGCATTACCTGTCTTCTTAGGTACTTACATTATTGATTCTGCTCGCTTTATATATTTATTTATTTAAGTAAGTATAAGTAATAATAGTATGTAATCATATAAGTAAGTTTATTTTTGTATTATGTAATACATGTATGTTTATGTTTCTAGGTAGGCATTTATACTTATTTCAATATATATTATTTATTTGTTTGTTATAAGTGTTCATTGTTTATTTTTAAATTATTTTTGTTAAGGCCGCTGTTTTGTTAATTTGCTATTTCCTGTCCGTTCTTGGTTGCCTGGAAGAAATCGCTTGAAGCGATAAGGCCGCCATTTGGTATAACTTTGTAATGTTTTTATTTTTCGTATGTTTTTTTGTATTGTAATTGTACTAATAAAGAATTATCTATCTATCTATGACATAAATTTCAATGTTTTTGACCTCTCCTGTAAAATCATAAAAATGTATTTACGTTCATTTGGTTCTTACCCCTCGATTTGTTCGATATGGAATGACGTACTTTCTACCGTAAATTTGATAAAGTATCAAGGTACTTTCCGAGCAGCTAGCTTAGCATACAAGACCACGACAAGAGTTTACCGACGTGTGCAAAGGTGACAAATATATACTTCATCATAATTCTGTCACTCTCTGACACGTCGATAGAGTTATTTTATGGTCCTTATGCTAAGCCCGCTGGTGTAGTATAAATATTTTAATTTATTGGTTTATAAACTAAAACTTTTACAATAGGCATGTTTACTGCGAATATAAATTAATTATTTTAATTAGTCCGTTAGTTAGATTATTCAAAAATATTGGACACGTATTTTTTCTTATTAAATAATTTGTCAATCAAACAATAAAAACGACAAAGATAAACCTTATCAAAGTTTAAGAGTGGGAGCTCGTGACGTCACTAGTGCGGTATATTAAAATTTGTAGTAGACTAGTGACTTCACGCAGAACTTTAACGGAACTCGTCATAATTTTTTGTTTTAAATGACACAAGAAAAAATACGTGTCTAATATTTTTCGATAAATAATCTAACTGACGGACTAATTATATTTTTAAGAGTCGCCGCATACTACCGATTTTCCATCGTCCGATAGTTTAGTCGGGTTCGTAATCAGTATGAAGAAGAACGTAAGTGCGCACATTGCAACGGTTCTTAAATCGTACTTTTCCATACTGGTAACAAACCTGACTAAACTATCGGACGATAGGAAATCTGTAGTCTGCGATGACTCTTAGTAAACAATACTATTTAGATGTATTTCTGTAAAAGTAGCTTAATTAATACATCAAAACCACAACATTTTTTTTCAACCGATTATTTGTAACCTGCGGCACAATCGTAGTAGGTAATTGGTGTGGTACATCACTAAGACACACGTCATCATATTTGCATATTTTTCCGGCCTTGATTCTTGTTCTTTTGGCCGCTTCTTAGCGTAAAAGGATCAACAAGGTACAAGGCCGCGCCACACAAGTTGGCGGATGTGAAGTTAGCTACAACCTGCGCAATATCCAATCCTGACTGAAGCACACATAAAGCCGCCCGTTGATTGGATATTGCGCAGCTTGTAGCTAACTTCACATCTGCCAACTTGTGTGGCGCGGCCTGTACAGCTAGGGACCAATCACATACAGGTTTAAAGCCAAGTTTAGATTTAATTATCAAATCCACATAACAGCAGAACTAGTCTCTCTCTGTGATCAAATCTTACTAAACTTACGTACTTATAGAGGCTAGGCTGTTGATTGAACGGCTAATTAAGCTATTTGGCTGCCACATATAAATTTACATAAAAATACCTATATATCCTCGATCAGCGCGCGAAATTCTCAAACTTTTCATAAAAATTCTGTGTTTATTTTTACCTAGTGTAGAAAAAAATCAGCTGTTTCATAATTTTTGTCGATTCCGAGTATTTCTGAGTCGCAGTTTTGTGTGGGACAGCTGATATTTTTCTCGAATTTAAGGTTGGCCCAATAGTAAAAGTTATTCATAGCGAAATGGTGTCAATCACCCGCTTTTGGCTTAGAACAGGGTTAGCAAATAACGCTGTATATTCGACTACTGTAGGTACTTATAGTTTCCGTTTCTGTATCTCATAACTCTTTCCTTTTGCCGTTATTAATAATAGAAAGCAAAAAAAACTCCTAAAAAATTATGTTTGTGGTATGGGAGCCCACATTAAATATTTATTTTATTCTGTTTATAGTAGGTATTTGGTGTTGTAAGCGACAACAGAAATACATCATCTGTGAAAACAGCTGTCTATAGATACCTATCATGGTTCACGAGTTACAGCCTGGTGATAGACAGACAGACGGACATCGGAGTCTTAGTAAGGTCCAGTTTTCACCCTTTAATTACGGAACCCTAAAAACCAAAGCTTAGTCTTTTAACTTATCTATATGCTAGCGCCAGCTCTCAAGGAATCTGGGGTACTGATACAATGTATCAGTACCCCAGACTTTATCGATACAATGTATATAAGTCTGTATACTGCCCTAATGTAATGTTTATTTTTTGACTTGTAACAAATGGTGTTATGAATAAATGACTATAAGACTAAATGACTATGGATCTAATTTATGTTTTCAATCTCAAGATAAAGGAAATCACAAAAGAAGTTCAACGATCTTTCTTTCGAAATCAGTGTAGCTTATTTCTTTAAGTAGAGAGAGACATATTTCACAAAGCTTTTAAGCATTTTCTTTGGCACAACACATTCCCACATTCCGCCTGACGTGTCCAGACGTTTTATAATACCATAGCCATTTCTGCAGTACCGCGGTGCATGCCATACTGCACCTTATTACGTCACAATTGGGGTCATTTTGGGTGGTGGATAGCACAATTGTCATGGACCGTGGTTTACCGGGACAAATGGACACGAAATACGTCGGAATCGTGCACAGAATTTATGCGGTTAGTACGGGAGTAGGTGCAAGGTTTAGTAACACCAGCACGGGTAGCACGGCAAAGGGAGAAAACCATTTTATAACACATTTGCTCGTAAAGTGGCTGTAATTACACCAATTTCAATATCGTAATGTATTTCATTACGCACTTGTGCTTTATTGTAATGTAAAACGCACGCCGCCACCGACTGCAGAACTCTGTGGTCTCGTTTCTCCTACTTTCACTCGAGAGAGTGAGAGACATTACGGCACTTGTGCGGTAATGTAATATAAAACGCACGATGCTTCGATTGATGCACGACTTTCACTCAAAGTCAGAGTTTGATTAATTTCCTCGCAAATATATTATAAAACGTCGTATGACATACGTGCGCTTTGAAAATTACCGCACTTATATCATAACGTACTATTATCCACTGTAAATTAATGTCAGTTGTCATTGTCAATCCATACTTTATTTCCTCTTCGAGGGGATATAATGGTGGAAAGACTATTTGTCCCTTTGCCATGCTTCCCGTGTAATCCCTAGTATAGGCCGAATCATACAAGTTGGCGGCTGTGACGCTGCGGATAGCCCAATCCTGAGTGAAGTTCACTTAACAGAAGCGTGAGGATTGGGTAGATGACAGCACAGCCGCCAAGTTGTATGATTCGGCCAATAGGTATCTACTAAGAATATTATGAATCCAAAAGTGTGTTTGTCGGTTTGTTACTCTTTCACGCAGCAACAGGACAACGGATCGACTTGATTTTTGGCATGGATATCTAGTTCAAAGGCCCGAGAGTGACACACGTAGGCTAATTTTTTTCCTGGAAAAATAAAAGGTTCTTTTGGTCCTATGGGATAGCACAAACTCAAAATGTCACACGAGCGAAGCTACGGGCAAAAGCTAGTTGTGAATCTATTGTACCTAATAATAGGATTGGGACTTAGTAGCGGCTGTGAACGAGTTGAGTCGTTGCGCAGTAGCTTTATAGTAGGTCGGAGGGGAATATGTTACCTACGTTGTAGAAGGTGTGGGGTTCTGCGCGGTTTGAATATTACTTCACAGGTGGCATTAGGTTATGATACATTTTCAGAAACCAAATCATTTCATTTCATTTATTCATGCTTCCATACAGTACAAGTAACGGCACGTAAGTCTAGCGCTGAGGGTACTGTGGAAGGGATGGCTGCGCATGTTGACTGCCATACTAAACTCATGCGCAGCCATCCCCTCCACACTTCGTTCAGCGCTAGACTTATATGCTGCGACCTGTACAAGATGTTAGTAACAAAGTTTAGGTACAAAGTTCAGTATGGACCCTGTCGAGCACTGCATATTCGAGTGAGAGTAATCACTTAAGTTAATGATATACCTAGGTTACAAAACATTGAATTTAACATACGTTAAAATTGGGTTAAATTATATAAAATCTTCAGAATAAAATCCACTCACTGTCGACTTAAAAACATAACAATTTCGGATTAGTTCAAATTAATGAAAATTATAAGATTATAAAATTATTTAATCTTTAAAAGTAATAAACAAGTCACTTATCTCCTTCACTACACAGCTGCCTCGGGGGCGCAGGCGTCGTGTCCGCGGTCACAACACTAGCACTAGTGATGCGACACCGTCGATAAAGTTGTCGATGTCGCGAGGATATTTACCGACCTTGTACCGGCTCTGCGCTCGTATTTCACGCTGCGCGGTTTTCTTGTTTTTCCAATTTGAATAAGTAATAAGATTTGTATGTTCGAGTCGTAGCAAAATATTCTGTAAAACATCTTTTCGTTGGGTCATTCTAAAAACAAGACTACAACATGGAATAGATTTTTAACAGGATAATTTTATTGCTACTTGCTATACCTAAGCCCTAACAAATATGGACTATTAGAGTAAAAAAAAAACACTAAAATGTTCATGTCATTTTATTTTATTGGTTTACAACAACTCTTATAATTTTCATTTGTCATTTAACTTATAAGCTAAACTTCAAGCTAATTACAGATGTGACATCTTCATTTAACTTTTTTTTCTATAATTGTACTAATTTACATCGTAAGTAATTTAATAATTCTTTTTTTATAACCACCAGCAACGTTTTTGACGATATTGTTCGACATATTGGGTTAATAATATCTATAGCACGTGAATCTAATCCTACGGGGCAAGCATACGACCACGATTTAAAAAAATATTTCTCAATATTTCTACAATATTTCGAGATTTCGTGCGACGTTAACATGACTACGCAACGAAATGAAGACTTATCGTGAGGTCTAGGTTGTTTTTCACGAAACGTTTTTTACCACTAGTTGTAAGTACTAGTTTACACTTAGCGTACAAATATGTAATGAATGAGAATTGAAAACACCTTGCAACAGCGCTGTTGCATTTGCTGGTGCGCACCAGCAAATGTTTTGACACTTTCTGATTTGTCTTCTTGTATCATTAAATCCAACAAAAACATTTTCATGTGAATTGAAGCCAAGTCTAAATCGCAGTTCCCACTATCAAAAAGTTGTCAGATCTCACGTAAAGCCAAGCTTCTAGCTCTACACGCCTTACTCTACAAGTCCTTACTCCACAAACTCTACAGCTTAGTCAATATATGTGACTTGGCCGTTTCGTTACAACAAGAACTGTTTGTATAACAGAATTATTTTCGAGTTATGAAGGGCTCAAATGGCTCGAAATGGTTCGTGTAATATTATACACGTCGCGTCGCCAGTTCCTTTTTCTTAGACTTGGCTGGACACGCTTCCGCGTGTCTAGATAATATTTATATGTATGTGAAGATAATCTAAAAAAAATCCTATTCGAGTGCAAAAAGGATGTTAACAAGCTTGCAAAACATTATTGTTAGAGAATTTTTCCGATGAAGCGGTTAAAAATGCTCATTAAACTGGTGCTAATCGTAAAATACCTAATAATAGAAGCCTACATCAAACCAGGTTTGGATGCAGATGCAAGAAATACATTAATTGAATATTTACAAGATTATTGTACTGAACCGTTTGTGCAAAGTTCCTACCCAATTAATTTGTGCAGCAATAAACTACAGCATGAAAGAAAAAAAAAAGTTAATTAATAGTTATACTGTTACAGGTAAATTGCACACTTTTTTGTACCTACTTATGACAGACAGACAGACAAAATATATATTAGACAATTTGGCTCTTAAAATAATGTTATAGATATGAAGCTTTGTGAAGTTGATATATGCTTTGTGAGATGGGAATGGACAGACAGACCGACATGCGTAACATCGAAATTATAAAGGTTCCTTGTTTTACTACGGAACCCTAAAATAATCGGCCAAGTACGAGTAGGACTCGCGCCCGAAGGGTTCCGTACCATATGGGAGCCCCCCTTAATATATTTTACTATCACGGTTCATGAGATACAGCCTGGTGACGAAGGGGGGCTTCCATACGATACGGAACTCTTCGTGCGCGAGTCCGACTCGCACTTGGCCGATTATTTTAACATTAATTGTTTGAAAAAAATACTGATACCTATCCATTATAAACAGCGATGCGATAGATTATTGCCAATAGAATATTTACAGCTTAATTTCAAAATTGTTTCGAATTTGGAATGACAGCTATAAAATAACGGAAACGGAATGATTGAAGCCGACCAAGGCTGCGCTTGCGCAATGAAACAACGCTATAATAATACTTTTATGGATATAAAAAAAACAACGTAATTGGTTTAGCACCTAATTTAATTTGACTTTTAGCATCCTGTTGTAAATTAACTTTATTTTCGCTGATCTGAATATTTAGACGTCTATGAAACTAATTAGGTCTTGAAATTTTGATTTATAGTCAGAAAAGGCCAGGTGGTACTCGCGCACTGAGGTGAGGTTTCCGTACTAATAAATGGTTTATAAGTTATTTCAGTCTTAGTATTTCTAGTGCGAGTCAAACTTTCACTTGGTTATGATTATTTTTATTTCTTATAGGTTTGCGTTTGACTAATACTGCCTGATGTGCTGCCGTGTCTAGGGTGTAGCAGGCTTACCTATTTACTCGAGATTTGAAGACATCTATGTTGTACTTTAAATAAATATTATTATAGACTAGCGAACCGCCCCGGCTTCATACAGGTGTATTATATACATAAACCTTCCTCTTGAATCACTCTAAGTATCTATTAAAAAAATATCCGCATCAAAATCCGTTGCGTAGTTTTAAAGATATAAGCATAGGTACATGGAGACAGACAGACAGACAGCGGAAAGCGACGTTGTCGCTATACTATGTAGTGATTTAAAACGGATAAAATTGTATACAATAAGAAAATGTGACAGTACAAGTTGAGTGGCGTTAGTCTAAAAAATAAAATAAACCTTATCACGCAATCAACACGTACCTATCACAACTCATGTAAAAATATCAGAACAAACCCGTTCAACAACCTACAACAAATTAATCTCACGGAAAATCTCACATAAATTACGTTTGAAGAGTTCTTAATTTAAAATCACACTTTCCCGCTACAACAATTTGTAAAGATAAAAGTGTTGCCGCAAGTAAAAATGTTTAATTCGAAACGACAAAACAAGATGTAAAATCCGACTTCTTAATACGATGCTTTCACTTTAAACCGTAAAATGTATCTTAAATGCCATAAAAAATCCATAAAATTTATAATTACGACCTTTAAACCTTGCATAATTATAGTTGTTTGAATGGTCGTATTACAGACAATTCTTGAACATTTTGATAAATATTCCAAGTTCGAAATAGTTGACATTTACATAAACAACATTTTGTTTACATAAATAATGAAGACATAATATTTTCCCGTGTTTAATTAAATGGGATCTGCTTAAATTAAATTCTAATCAGTAGTCGGCAGCATAGGCATTAAATGAGTTATTTATACGGAACTATGGTCTCTCTACAGGTGGTATGTCTTTTTATATATCAACTTAGCCATCACTTTATTCTAATGCGACAAATGAAGTCAAAGAAAGCTGGAGACTGGAGAGTTCCGTTCCCAAGCTATAAAACCTTTTTTTTATTGTAAAGAATATATTAAATACCTATTGATAACGTTGGACATTTTTTAAACACTGGCCGCCTAACCACAAAGGATTTAAACACGTTTTAAACACTGTTTAACCGTGCTATATTTTGTACTGTTACACATTGTCTAAAGCGTGCGTAAAACATTTGTGGTAATAGACACTGATAGACTCGGCGATATCTGCGCAAAATATATAATAATATTATTGTTGTAAACCTTTGTCGTCTGAATCAAAGAGATAAAATATACAATTACTAGGCAGGCTTCTATGGACTCCTAATAGTAGGTATTTTAAGTTATTGTTAAAGAGATCCATTTAATTACCTAATTTACCTAGCGTCCTAATTTTTTTCAAGCAAAAACGTTTTATATTTTCAGTGTTGCCAGACGTAAACATGAAAACTGTTGCCAATTTATTTTTATGGCTCTACTCGGTCATAAATCAAACCAATCGTTGTAATAAAATTGGGCGCTTCCTGTGAATTGTAACGAGATCATTTCTTTCTCTTTATTAACTCGCTTCTAAAAAACTTGACCGTTAGTTAATCAATTCGTGATAGCAATTAGAATGGTAACGGCTAATTAAAGGCTATAACACGAGCGTCAAAGCAAACCAATCAATAAGGTGGGTTTTAAGTTAATAAAGATTAGCCGTGGTCGTGGCGTGCGGCGCCATTTTATCTTACCTATTAATTAATTTCCATCCATCCATCAGCCATAAGAAGTCCACTGCTGGACATAGGCCTCCCCTATGGATCTCCAATAAGACCGGTTGGAAGCGGCTTTCATCCATAGGCCGTGGGGTGCCGGCAAAGTAGAATAGCACCCCCCTCTAGCACGGTAATGATATCTACCGTGCCTCTAGTACCAGGTGTCGTAAGAACCGACTGAGGTACAGCGGAACAGACTAATGCGGGTATAACCATTCAAATAATAATCGGCCAAGTACGAGTCGTACTCGCGCACGGAGGGTTCCATACTGTATGGGAGCCCCCCTTAAATATTTATTTTATTTTAATTTTATTATTGAAGGGAATATAAAACTAAATATTCTGTGAACATTTCAAGCATCTACCAGGTACCATTATTAATATAGAGCGAAAAATGTCTAAAAATTCAGTTTTGTTGTATGGGAAAAATATTAAATATAAATATGTGAAAATTTCAGCTGCCAAGCTATCATGGTTCATAAGATATACAGCCCGGTGACAGACGGACAGACAGACAGACGGACAGACGGACATCGAAGTCTTAGTAATAGGGTCTCGCTTTTCCCTTTGGGTACGGAACCCTAATAAAAACGTAGCTCAAATGGCACAGGGCAGGGATGTGAAGCAGCATCCCTGTCACGAAGCTACGTTTCTGCGATCGCCACCACGCCTGCCCAGCGCGGCGACTATGGGCAAATACCCAATATAGAAGAAACAAATTAATTAATTTAATTTATTTATTAAATAAATTAATTTAATTTACTAACCCATTAATTTTATTGAAACTTGTGAAAAATAAGTGTTTCTAAATCGAATTATTCGTTTGGGAAATAATTATTATTATGGTGCTACAGGCGGACATACAAGTACCTACACACACAGAAACACATAATTCAAACTTATCCTTTTTTAGGGATGTATGTATGTACATATTAGCCAGAGATATTTTGTAACATAGTAGTCATGTAGCACGTAAGTTTAGCGCTGAGGGTAGTGTGGAGGGGATGGCTGCGCATGGTGACAGCCATACTAAACCCATGCGCAGCCATCCCCGCCACACTTCGCTCAGCGCAACACTTATATGCCGTACAAGGCAAACACAAAGTAAAATTTTAATTGAGAACCTCCTTTCAGCAGTCGGTTGAAAACGGATACAGATCCTTGTACCAGTTGTCTGAGCAAATAGACAGTTGATTAGATTCTGTTCGCAAGCTTGTCCCATAAATAACGCTACAAAGTAGACTCACTAGCTTTCTGGCTCTACTAGCGGTTCTCGACTCGATCTCACCGTACACGAAACTTCAATTTTGTGACATTTTTAACCGACTTCCGAAAAGAAGGAGGTTCGTCTGTACCTATGCATTTTTTGTATATGATCATTTTGATTCATCAAAAACAACTCAGCCTATTTTGATAAAATTTAAATGGGACCACCTCGGAAGTATACTCTATATTTTTTTACGAATCGATTCACAATTGTCGAAAATATCATTGAACATACCTACACAAAAAATTTACGAACATAGTACTTCCTTTTTGGAAGTCGGTAAAAATTCAAAAGAACTCGGTGGTCCGGTTTGACCCACGCTAGGCGCTTGTAAAATGAACATTCTACGACTAGAGCAGCACTTGGTATTTAGGCATAGAGAAAGCTTTGATAGACCTTTTGTTTTGCACGCCTTGAAGAGAAATTGTTTTAGTCTCTTGCTACTTGCACCCGGCACTTGCACTTCCGACCTCAACTCATGAAAAAAAACTTTTCATCTCCCATCACGGAAAGAGTATTTTTGCTCTTCGATTTCTGAGTGCAAAAGCCGTTTTTATCCGCTAGAGGATAAAATAAAATTGAATTTAGAACATCGTGTGCACCGAGTTTGTGAATTCGAAAGATCATTAACCTATTTACTTCTACCTCCATGATGCTAAAATCATAAAATCTTTTTTAATTTGTTTAGAATTCAGACTCGGAACCTTCTTGGTGTACTTTTTTTTTTTAATTTGCTTTGCGCGCGCCATCTTCTTTTGACGTCATTTAATATTGTTAACCTTATGTTAAATACAAGCAACTTGAAAACAAGCGAATAACTTAAAATAAGTGATTCTAGCGACGAGGAAGTTTATTTGACACCAACAGATTGACTGAATGAAAAAAAAAAGCTTTCTCCCCCAACAATCACGCGAGAAGTATTCGAAACAGTACGATATGTAGACGGCATTAATCATTTTCTCTTCAATTTTAGAATCCTTAAATTCGCTTGCTCGGTCGTCAAAATTGAGCACGCGGTTAAAAAGAAACTTTGCACTCTTGTATAACAAATAACTATTTAGAAAGGTTCTTATAGTAGCCCCATCCAGTAGCAGCATTCTATCATCTAGTTGCGGATTATAAAAGTTAATTGTGCCGCCAACATGGCCGGGCCTGGTTTTTGTCGGCCGGTACCGGGCCGGTACCGGGCCGGCGGCGGCCGGCGGCTGGACACCACTCTGCAAACCGGACTCTAGAATAATCTAGAGTCTAGCTAGACTCACAGAGTAATCAGAGGTATACTGTACTGTACCAATCTTTTTGATAACATTTTTGAACTAACTTATCTCTATTGTACAGTCGCATTCTATAAATTGTAACTTAGTTAACAAAGGGCACCCTGGAGTCTGTGGATCATTAATTTAAATTAAAAAAAAAAACTTTTTGATAGTCCACTGCAGGACGTAGGCCTACCCACAAAGGGTGATTGGGCCATTATCCACCACGCTGGCCCAGTGTGGGTTGGTGGAGTCACATACGCAATCGGATTTCTTCTACGGACGTATGCCAGGTTGCCTCACGAATATTTGATTCAGCCTGTACCTCTGATTACGACGGAATTTCACACCACTGGCTTTTCAGTGAAGGAAAACATCGTGACGACGGAATTTCACACCACTGGCTTTTCAGTGAAGGAAAACATCGTGACGACGGAATTTCACACCACTGGCTTTTCAGTGAAGGAAAACATCGTGACGACGGAATTTCACACCACTGGCTTTTCAGTGAAGGAAAACATCGTGACGACGGAATTTCACACCACTGGCTTTTCAGTGAAGGAAAACATCGTGACGACGGAATTTCACACCACTGGCTTTTCAATGAAGGAATACATCGTGACGACGGAATTTCACACCACTGGCTTTTCAGTGAAGGAAAACATCGTGACGACGGAATTTCACACCACTGGCTTTTCAGTGAAGGAAAACATCGTGACGACGGAATTTCACACCACTGGCTTTTCAGTGAAGGAAAACATCGTGACGACGGAATTTCACACCACTGGCTTTTTGGTGAAGGAAAACATCGTGAGGCAACCTGCATACTTCCGTAGAAGAAATTCGATGGCGTATGCGAATCCACCCACCCGCACTGGGCCAGCGTGGTGGATATGGCCCAATCACCCTTCGTGGGTAGGCCTACGATCTGCAGTGGAGTATTAAAAGCTGGTACAGAACAGTACAGTACCTACTCAATCATTTAATACAACATGTGTATCTAATACTTGCCTTATTTACAACTAGCGACCCGCTCCGGCTTCGCACAGGTGTATTATACATAATTATAAACCTTTATCTTAAATCACTCTATCTATTAAAAAAAACGCATCAAAATCCGTTGCGTATTTTTTGGAAATTTGAACCCTCTAATTCCAATAAGGAGGTTCAAATCTCTAATCATTTTACCTTCTTACTTTTTACCTTTTTGAATTTGCACAGCCAAGAGACCTCAATGCTAGTTTGTGAAACCCTTCGAAAGTTCTGGTGTTTGTGCATCTTTTTCTAACACCTTTTAAATTCCATATTCAAAATGGGACAAAGTGAAGTATATCTCTTGCTATTTTAGTACGGTTTCTATTTCTTATTCTATGAGGTATCTACTCTGTGTTTTGTTTTTGTACGTACAAATTGTCAGACACTCTATGTAGGTAAGTCAGTTTAAATGATGGCGTAGAAGATCGCCGGAGACACCAATGGCTAAATGGCTAAGTTCTAAGAAGTATCTAGAATCTATCGGAAAAACATGAGATTTCTACCCTGAGTGGAATGTAGCGCAACTGTTGATGTCTATCTGCTAACATCGTATGTACATATCTTCAAACGACTTCCAAAAAAGAAGGAGGTTCTCAATTCGTTTGTACATTTTTCTACCGATCTAAGTTACCTGATATTTTCGTTTTTCGTGGGCCTATTTATAAAATTCTTTATTCGATCGGCAGAAAAGGATTGCCAGATAGAAAATGCATTAAAAATAATTTATTTTGGTTTAGTACCTAAACAGGTCGCGACATATAAGTCTACTTGACCATAGATTAATTCTTGACTTACTTGACTTAAGCCGCTATCCAATCTCAAAATACTTGAAAAGAGCCCTAGTTAAACTGATTTTGCTCCATCAAATCTTGAAATATTTGAATGAAAAAAATACACAATATTCTCAAAACTATACGGTACAGAATGGTAGTACTCATAACACAATTAAAAAACTTCGCTCGATAGAAAATAAATGCGAAGATACTGCTTTTTTTAGAGCAAATTCATGTTTTCGATGAAAGTTTATTTCATTTTTGAGCACTTTCATACACGTATGCAATTTTTCTTTAAATGTGTCCTTTATGCTCTTGAATTGAACTTTGGTACTGTTCCATAGAATTCAGCAAAAAGTGGTGATACCAATTTACTATTGATTTTTGAATGCAAAAATCCGCCGAAACCGGTCCTAGGTCCCCAGGGTGGGGCAGAGGGCGTCCACAGATAGCATATAAGTCTAGCGCTGAGTGAAGTGTGGAGGTGGTGGCTACGCATGAGTTTAGTATAGCGGTCAATATGCGCAGCCATCCCCTCCACAGTACCCTCAGCGCTAGACTTTCGTGCCGCTACTTGTACCTATATGTATTTGGAAGTTGATTTTCCAAAGAAAGTAAAGAGTTAACTGGTTGGACTCTGAAATAAAAAAAAACCCGTAGACGTGAAACGTTCGCTGTTGGATATAGGTAGGCCTCGTCTAAGGCCGACTGAAATTCGCTTGCATCTATCGCGATTATCCAAATCGCAATTCTTTTGGATCTTGTAGCCCAGGAGGTAAGTAAGCGCAAAAAATGCAAGTACTTTCTAAATGCTGAATTTATGGTAGGTATTATACATTGGTGGTGTATAATATATACCACGTAGGTAGCCAGCTGGGTTCTTTAGCGTTTGGCGTGGAAATCCATTTGTCGGTATTATGACGGTTGATAGCCACGTTGTTTCCAGTCGAGAACTTTTGATCCCATCGATCATCAGAATAAAATGTGAAATAGTAAGTACTTAGTTATTTGTCACTATTTTATATGATGAGTAGATTTTATTTCTGCTATATTTGTTGCTTGTAAAATGTATGTAACTTTTTTGAATCAGCCCTGCGTGCTAAGTAGTCATTTCAATTTGCTAATTCGGTGGGCAGGTATCGCCAGCCAGCCTCAATACCAAAAAATCGTTCTCAGAACACTTTTTTAAACCTGGACCAATTTCCATTGGCACACATGCGGCGCACACATTGTTCGACATACGAAATGTCAGACGCAACGGCATAAAATTAAAAAAATAAGAGTGCGTTCAAAAACCGGTCGTAAGTAAGAGGACTAGTTTTTTAATGGTTCGGGCCGATACGGGAGGCTCCATAGAGATAGCAAACTGATAGACTTGAAAAACCTACATATTGGGCCTGGATGTACCACACCTCCCCGTTTTCTCACAAAATGGCGCATATGCAGGGTACTTCTAATCAATTAGCATCCTTTTAGGGGCTTATTCTGTACATCAAAATTAACAACTTTTGTTCTGAGACTTTTGTCAAAACTCAAAAAAAAATTTGTTGTTCCATAGAAAAATATCGTTCACCCGCGACAAAATGTATGGAACAGCTGTTTTTTTTTCAGTTTTGACAAAAGTCTCGAAACAAAAGTGGTTTGTTTTGATGTACAGAATAAGCCCCTAAAAGGATGCTAATTGATTAGAAATAACCCTGTAAATTGACCATGCATGTACAACACCTCCGTTTTCTCACAAAATGGCTGCTATTAGGCACATAGCCTAAAAAACATCGACATGAATCATGATTTTGTGCATCAGAAATGTAACTTCAGAACTTGCTTAGGTTAATAAATGTATGTAAATATAGTCATTTCTAATCCAATTATTTTTAAGATTTCACAGCGCAAATATTTAATTTATCAAAATGTGTCTCTACTCGGGAACAAATCATGGAGAAAGCGACAGGCGACCAAGTGTCGGACACTACCTAAAAAGTTGTTGGGCCGCTCCTTTTATTTATTTTCTCGTTGGTCCGAGGTCCGATCCGATACGGGGAGGCTCGCTCGCTAGATGACAGATGATAAACGGACGATAGTGAATAAATAATTAATTGTTTGGAACGCGGGCGGTTACACCGCGCAGGTGCGCGAGGTAACTTTGTCTCGATATTTCAAAACAAACCGTCATCAACTGTCCTCTTATAATTATATTGGCTTGAACGTGCGTAACAGTCTTTATAACATTTACGATAAAAGTTAATCGCTACATTTGCATGAGCTATTTAAAATTGGTATGTTTTGAAAAGGGACCAAAGTGGCAACGCACGCATGCTGCATTTGCGTTTCGCCAAAATCGCCGGCGGTGAGTACTAAAAAGGACGGCATTGCCCTGCATTTCATTTCAAGTCCGTATTTTAAGATAATTTGAGAAAATGTACCTGTTTACATACAATATACCAACCCCAATTCGATTTTTAATTACTTATAAATATAGAGTGTAATTTTCTTGCGTATTTTTCTGTGTTAAAAGGTATTGCAGGTAGAGTAATAAGTAGATAGAAAAGTGTCAAAAGTTGTGGGTAGCATAAAGGACACAAAACTCTAGAAAATCATAATTTTCGATATCTTTTATTAAAACTCTAGAAAATCATAATTTTTTGTGTAAAACACATCATCATCATGTCATCTACCGAAATCCACTGCTAGACATAGCCATATAGACTTCTAATAGGACCGGTTGCTGGTTGGCACCGGATAAATATATAATTTTGCTTTATGCAGCCCGTAACCAATTTACGAGCCCGGTGACGTCGTAAACTTAACTACCGTGTGCTCAGGAGCTTACAGCCGTGTAATTTACAAGGAAGCTCTATAAATCACGGTTTTAATATAAATATTGTAAATTAATCAAGGTAAATCATTCTTAAGGACTTGAAGATTGGCGTAACGACTTACGAGTATGACTGCTTGATGGACTTATCTGTCAAGCGTAACTAGCACTTGCAAATTGAAAATAATTTAACATTTTTTTAATTTTGTTGTAGTGGATGGGTGAGGGGCCCTATTTTTGAAACGATAGCCGGTTAGGACGTAAGCTTAGATGGTTAGTAAGAATCTGGGGACCTAATTTTGAACTTCGAATGCCTCGGAACGTATACGAAACTTTGACAGATTGTATGAAAATACTCTACGTTGTTATGGAAGTTGCGAGTGCTCCGTACATGTTCCGTATACGACCAAGACGTTCGAAGTTCAAAAATAGGTCCCCAGGGGATCTATAATTGAACTTCGAAAGTAAACGAATCTTCGAGGAACGTACCTATACGGAACTTTGACAGATTGTATGGAGTTTCAGTAAAGTTTCGTATACGTCCTAGCCGTTCTATAGGCAAATATAGAGCCCCAGGTTGAAAAACTATGAAAAACGGGATTAGCATAGCTGCATTCATACAAGTCATTTTCAAGCATCCTCTCCTGAAACGAATAAAATTTTAAAAAGATAGGTAGGATAAAACTGATAATTTATATATTAACAGAGTAGAAGGAATATTATTATGACTGGAACTTAAAAAAGCCTTAGTACGAGTAGGTATGTATAGTAAATAAGCAAGTCCTAAGGGCGGGTGTGTGAGGGAGAAAGAAAAGATTGTTTTTCTCTTTCCCCGGTGTTGGTTTATTGATTGGAAATAGCAAAATGTCACACTCAGTTTGGCAAACATAACTATCCCGAAACATAACTAACAAAACTATCCGAAAACTATTATCGTTTTATGTGTGACTCGATACATACTCGTGTTCTTCGTTATTCCCTATTTCGGTCAGGGGCGTTTTACAATGTGTGGAGTTACACGGAAACGAGTGTAGTTTTCGTTTACGAATAAATTGAAACTAATTCCAATGACTAAACCATATATTGCAATAGGCATACTAACTAAGGTACCGCCAGTGTGGCATCTTCACAATCAAACTATAATCGCATAGAAATAAATAAATCTAAATTTAAAATCCTAGCCAAAGACACGGACCTCATTAAAATAACTCTCCATATTCGTCGCTATCAGTCGATACGCCAAGAATAGGTAATATAATCGATACTCGCGATACATAAAATCGATTCAATTTATCGAATTGAAAGAAGAATACCACTGGCCACTAAAAAAAAACTAAATGAATACTGTAAAATGTAGATAACCTAAATCCAGCTCTATTGTTTAACTATTTAGAAGATATTTTCGCTCAACATATCGCTAATAAATAATTTTACGTCATATTAATTTGTTCACAGTTGGGCGCCATTTCTTAACATATTTGCTACTGCATTATTAATGACAGCTTAAATTAATGGCTGCAGTAATGAAATACGACTTTTATTACATTTTTAATGTGTTTATCATCAAAGATGTAGTATGATCATTAGGGTAACTAAATATTTTCTCTAAGGGAGGCTGTTGCCTACTTTTGCGAACCTCAAATAAAAATAGAATGTGTAAACCTCAGAAGAATTACAAGTAATAGAAGTATTGCTAAATTTTACTCAAATAAAAACTACGGTACAGCTGTCTTATTCATATCTGGTTATACAGCATACGCGAGAGTGAGTGGAACAAAAAAAAAACGCAATGTCTGTCGCCTACGGCAAAATCATCAGTTCGAATGTCAAAAATTAGGTTAAACTTGGTCTTTTGTCATTTTTGAAAATTTGAACCCTCTAGTTCCAGGAAGATGGTTCAAATCTCTAATCATTTTACCGTCGTACTTTTTACCTGTATGAATTTGGACAGCCGAGATAGCTCAATGCTAGTTTGTGAAATCCTTCGAAATTACGTAAGTTCGGGTGCTTGTACATCTTTTTCCAACACCTTTTAAATTTCATATTTAAAATGGGACAAAGTGATGTATTAATCTCATGCTATTATAATAAAAACTCCATATCCTTGAAATCATTGGTTTATTGTTTCACTTCGTACTTCCTTTAAACGTCACTTATAAACCATATCTCACTTATATATAACTTATATGAATTTGGGCAGAGTAACAGTGTAAACACTGGAGGTGCACATCGCACCGCTTCACCGAACAGACTGCCGACTTTCTTTCGCTCCTCTACGGCCATGCTTTTTCCCCTTCCAATTTTAAGTCGGGTAGTCCTTCAACCGACTAGGTAGTCAAATCAAAGTCTCCAAATCAAAATAAATAATCGATTAATATCAGAGTCAAATTAAATACTTATTTTTAAAAAACAAATACCATTAAAATACTTAAAACCTAACACTCGTCCGTCCTGACCCCGTGCATGTCCTCATGCACGTTGCCAGGAGAACCTAACACATGGCCAGTCAAAAGCGAAAGAAAGATGCAACTGATGAAAACAAAACCATGACAATGAGTTTAGTCTACTTTAAATGGTGAAAAACATCAAACTTATATACAGAAACTGTCAAATCATATTGAAAAACTTACATCCATACAGTGTTTTTAGTTACTTTTACATTGCAAATCGAATATCTTTGAAAATAATTTATAGGTAAAATCAATTATGTTGCTGCGTTTTCCATTCCTTTATCGCGGCAAACATTTCTTTTTCTTACTCGCCGTATTTAAATTTCATTCATTTGTTAGAAATCGATTTGCAATACAAAGTAATTCCATTCTTATAATATAGATTTTATAATTAATCGATCGATGTAACAGTGAAAATATAACATTTTAATACAAGTTATATTTGAAAAACTTATATTTTATCAATACACTGTATTTGGTTACTTCTACATTGCGAATCAATCAAATTATTTATAAATAAATCAATTGTGTTGCTCCGTATTCCATTCCTTTATCGCAACAAACATATATATAATATATATATTTTTCTTACTAGCCGTATTCCAATTCCATTCATATGGCTGAAATCAATTCGCAATGTAAAGCAATTTCGTTCTTATAAAATATAGATCTTTAAGTATGTATTTTTAAATGTTTTTAGTAAAATTGCTTTCGCTAATTTCATCACTTTTGTATCACTCTTTTTATCACGTTTTGTATCACTTTTGGTATCACTTTTGGTATTACTTTTGGTATCACTTTTGGTATCACTTTTGGAATCACTTTTTGTATGTTTCGGCGCGTGATTTGCTGGTCGCAGGACAGGCAAGTCGAGACCAAATGCCGTCTACAGTGAGGTGAGTCACCGTGCGACATTCGGATGTTGTTTGGAGCCCCCAGCGCCACACTGTCGCTGTGGCGCTTTGGCACCCCGATGACCGCCGGCCATCGACGCACAGCTGCCTCAGGCGCCCAAGCTGCCACTGGCGCCAGCTGCCACAGGCGCCAGCTGCCACAGGCGCCAGCTGCCACAGGCGCCAGCTGCCACAGGCGCCAGCTGCCACAGGTGCCAGCTGCCACAGGCGCCAGCTGCCACAGGCGCCAGCTGTCACAGGCGCCCAGTTGCTACAGGCACTCAGCTGCTACATCTTGTTGGAGGTGCCCAGCTTGTTGGAGGCACCCATCTTGTTGGAGGCGCCCAGCTTGTTGGAGGCGCCCAGCTTGTTGGAGGCGCCCAGCTTGTTGGAGGCACCCATCTTGTTGTAGGCGCCCAGCTTGTTGGAGGCGCTCCGCTGCTCGAGGCGCCCAGCTGCTCCAGGCACCACTCAGCTGCTCCAGGCACCATCCAGCTGCTCCAAGCACCAAGCTTGATTCAGGCGTCCAGCTTGCTCCAGGCGCCAACTGCTCCAGATGCCCAGCCGCGTCGTGTCCCTTAGTCACACGCTATCGCCTGGCGGCACTGTATTGTTTCAGCCCCGCCCAAAACCGTTTTACCCGTTCCAGCTGCCCGCACAGAAGAACTATATCGCCCGGCCGAGCCGTGTCACCCAGCCGCTATTGTCGCTGATAACATGTTTTTTTTTAAATGTTGAGTCTGTTATACCTAAATAAAATTATAATTTATTTATCCATTGCTGCGTAAGCCATTCCGTTTCCGCAGACACATTTTTGTTTTTTTTTTATAAACTGTATGCCCATTCCATTCATACGGTAGAAAACTATTCATATTGCAAGCCTATTCCATTCTTGAATTACGAATATGAAACTATATGTGTGATACGAGCCTGTTCCATTCTCGTATCAGGAATATCTGTGAACAAAATTAACATACCATTAAAACTGCATTTTGTTCCATGAGATACTGTAATGCCATTACAACATGAAATTCAAAATGATATTCAAATTATGACGCTAATCATAGTTGTAAATTACAACCGAAATGCAAACCAGTTCTATTTTTGCATTTCATATAATTAAGTCACTGCTCTAAATTTTCTTCGATTACCTATTTACTCAATTAATGCGCTTTATAAATTCACTGCAACATTATAAAGTGCCAACTTTAGTATGGATTACTGTTAGGTACTCAATTTTACGTTGCAAAACATGAAGATATCTATCCAGTCACTGTGGAAGTTTAAATCTTTGTGTAGCTACCATAATTTACACATTGATTAGGTGTGTATGTTTTGAAGAACAAAGACTATTTATTTTGTTGCACTGACACAGTAAGCAGCATAAATTTGCTTTCCTTTAATATTATGTGAAGTTCACATTAATATTCAAATCATGGCAACATCAATAATTACCATGAAAATAATTTACACGATGTTATTATATACAGACAAAACAATGTTTTGCAAATTCATCGATTTTATTTGATGAATTAAATTTTGTTTATTCAACTGAAAACATTATCACAAATTTTTCGTGAATCCATTGACACCGACTAGTATAAGAATGTCTAGTTATTTCTTGTAACTTGTTTGTTACTTATATTCTATAAATATTTCATAAAATACTGGCAATATTCCAATAATGTTGCTGGAATATTTGAAACTGCCATATCTAAAATATTGGTATCTTTATCTTAAAGATAAGTTATTATGTGTAGGCTGTGAAGCAATTCTCCCAGAATACTCATCTGTAGCCTGAAGTATCGACGTGCAGTCAATTCAAGTATTGCATCCCTTCCTTTTTTAATTTAGAGGACTATTACTTATTTGAACATTCGAATCATCACATTAATGGTTCATTTAACTGTTTAATTTAATTTAAATCTCCATTGTATTCCCCTGAATCAAATATTTACCTTTTTTTTAAAATATTAAACCTGCAGAGACACTTTAGGTAGGTAAAGTTATCTTTCAAGCAAGTGCAAGTGCTATATTTATTAATTGTATCACTCATCAAATAACAACGCCATGAGGGACAACGTCGTACTGAACATTATGATCAATACTAATCAATAGGGTGACACTGCTCCAACGTTATTACAACAATTTCACCCAGATTAGATACGTTTAGTTATAGTTATAAACATGATTAATTTCTTTTATAAATTTTGTACTTATTTTCATAACTAAACGGTGTTTTTTTTAAATCTGATCCATATTATATAGCTTCTATACACATAATATGAATATATTGATATTTTACATTAAAAAAATTGCCTTGAACCAAATGAGACGACCCGATAATCATAGTTTGCGTTTTTCTATGCCAATCAAACAAAACTAGTCAAAATCTGTACGAACAAGTGTGAATGCTAGTATATTCTTGCAATGTTTGGAATCAAACTCATTAAATATGAATTGTGACCCTTAAATGTATGTGTATCAATTTAATATAATGTTTTTCCATAATCAAGTGAGAAAATAACAGTAACGAATATGAACAAAGTTAAACATTACTGTGATAATGTCAGTTGTCGAATGTTTATTTCATAAAACTTGCATAGCCTTCCTAACGTAGGTACGCATTGAATTTCCCTTTTTTTTTCACGGCATAGGTGTGTATCATTCATTAATTTAGACTTGTAATCATTGCAATTATGCAATAAATAAAATTATCTATCATAACTCGCGGCAAAGTTTCTGAAGCATTTGCTGCCTATGATCTTTTCTATCTTGTGAATCCTGTAATATTTGTATTTTCCAATTTATAGCTATATGAGCTTTTAGCAAAACAATCTTGTCCAATTATAGTTTTGTATCTGGTGTACACTCACTAGTGTGTATAACGTTACTTTATGTTTACTTTCACAAATGTAGGTAGGTGATCAAATTTTCTTCAGTTTGACAACATTATTCAAGGCTTCACACTCATTAGGTACCCCAGAAGCCACAAATCAAGAATTGATTGATTGATTAGGTACCCGTTTATTTTGACGAAGATTTAGGTTTTCCTCTTATCTTATAAACTGATCCCCGATACTTATTAGAATTTCACAACTAGGTATAGTTAGAAGTGTTCCCTTTGACTACTACTCATGGTATATGTCACGTCATGATTTACATTGAATATGGTGCTATCTATAAAATATAATTTCATTACATATTTTTCCCAACATAATGTATTTTGTCGTTATTGTAATAAAATACACTAATTTATCCCAATGCTAATGATTCTGCTTACAGTTATTTGTTTTATGTTTCTGTAATACAATTATAGGTACTTATTTATTTCAAACTTTTAAATTTTTAAACCACTAAATCATTCATTACTATTATTTTTCGAATTTGAATTATCCGAGTAGGTAGCAATGAATAACAGTTAATACATTTTGGCATACTGTTGTGAATGAAAGCTCTTTTTTTGCTGTTGTCAAACACACATTTCTTTTCTCAATGATTTCTCAAGAAAACTAACCCTGTTTTGGAGTTTAATTAAACAAAGGCCAAAATGAATAAGACTGGACTGGGCCACTGGACTGTAGATACCAAGATGATTGCAAAATCAAGTATTTGCAACTTGTTTATTTGCAGTGAGTAAACTTAATTAACGGTAAAATAGATTCAAGTGTGTCCGATCGAAGTTTTGGTCTTAACCATTAGAATGTTGAGGTAAACAAAACTGAATGTAAGTCCACTTTTTTCATTGTAATTAAACGGTTCCATGAATAAAAATTTACATTATCAAAGCCTTATGACGTCCACTGCAATTAGTCAACGTATAGAGCCATATTTGGTAGCTTTATCTCTTCCACGGATCTTGTCTTTTCTAATTCGATTTTGATATAATCAATATTTATATATTATTTTAATCACTTTTCGTCTCAAAGCCCGTCGTTCAGCATAGGACTATTAAAAAGCTGTACAGTACACTCCAACTACAATAAATTATCAATAGCAATTATTTATCTGATAAAGATATGATTATGTATAATCGTTATTTCCCCATTCTTTCATCAATATCAATAAATAGTAAAACATACACACATTTTCAATTTTAAGTTATCAAGTCTACTAAAATTAAAATGGAATATGTATCTTTAATACGTAAATTACTATTTTTATTACGAATTTGTAGGTAACTAGAAATAATTATTTTCTCTCATATACCACTGTGAGCAATATCGGTTACGATCGTATGCTATCATACGCTATTTGTCAATGTAGGTACCCATATAAATTGTATGAAATGAAATTATTCAAATAAAATCTTAGATCTATAATTAGAAAATTGGAACGCATATATTCATCTAATACTGTCAATCTAAATTACGCGAAATCTCAAAGGGGACAAAGAATCAATATTAATTGGCAAATATGAACACTCTGAAGACGTCTGTTGAACAACTACAATTATGAGACGATTTTTCCTTACCCGATGTTCCATTTCGGAAATAAAAGGTTGAATTAGTTCCAGCACAGTAAGGTAGTTGTATTATTATTTAATCTATCAATTTTGCACTAAAATTCACAGATTCAAAAATATAATATAATCTTAGTTGATTTTGTCACATATCTAATACTTGCAGGTAGATTGGAACTTTAACGTTCTTTGTTTTTTTTTATTGTTTAATTATAATGATAATTACCCATGAATCAAATTTGTACAAACATAAAATACTGCTATAGATTACTGCGTACATTTTTTTCAGGTGATAGATCTTGTTATTTTAAAAACTTGTTCCGACTGAGTATTTATAAATTACATTTACATTTATTTAACCATCTGCAAAAATTGCAAGAGCCAGCTAAAGGGTCCAAGATGTATTTTTGAAGGTGCACTTAACATTTTAAAGTACCCGCTACTTAATACTGTAATTGTATGAATTTATTTCTGACAGTTATGTCAAATACGCTATTATATAATGCTATTATGCCTTCACTTTTATTAAGCGCCGATAGACAAAGGTATGGGACCTTTGCCTATAGCCAGCTGTCGATGATTATGTAGTTTGCTAGGCATAAAAGAGCTCTTGACTTCGTAGATATCATAAAGGAACAAACTCACAGTTAGCTCTGTAGACGGAGTATACTCAGGCTCGGGTACTCCGCGTTGACCATGATTCGCAGATCCGCATGTGGCACGTAGGTCTTGGCACTTCTGATTATAATAAAAACTCCATATCCTTGAAATCATTGGTTTATTGTTTCACTTCGTACTTCCTTTAAACGTCACTTATAAACCATATCTCACTTATATATAACTTATATGAATTTGGGCAGAGTAACAGTGTAAACACTGGAGGTGCACATCGCACCGCTTCACCGAACAGACTGCCGACTTTCTTTCGCTCCTCTACGGCCATGCTTTTTCCCCTTCCAATTTTAAGTCGGGTAGTCCTTCAACCGACTAGGTAGTCAAATCAAAGTCTCCAAATCAAAATAAATAATCGATTAATATCAGAGTCAAATTAAATACTTATTTTTAAAAAACAAATACCATTAAAATACTTAAAACCTAACACTATTTTAGTACTGTTTCTATTACTGTTCTTATTCTATGGTGTTAACTTTCACATTACGGACAAAGAAGTACATATACAGGGTGGACATCGCCCACTTCTTCAATATACCAACAAAAATATGGTTCATTGGTATTGTGGCGATACGTGCCACTACACTTCCACGCATACAAATTCAATTGCACTGGTGTGCGCGAGAGCAAGACGGAACGCGTCACATCGTCCGATCGCGACACGGGCCTCGCACCCGCGAGCCCGTGACGACAAGTTCAGTCCGCATCTCACTTCCGCCCGAGACGCACGTAACCTGCGTCCAGCGTCCCGCGTCCCACGGCTCTCGCGCACTCCCCCGCGCTACATACGCGCATTAGACTTAAGAGGCTCGTGTGAGTTAGCTAAGAAGTAGGTCATACTAATATAACTATAAGAACCGACTTTGTGGCAGGACAATACATGACGTTTATTGAACCACTTAGTTTCATTGACATTACCCAAGTAGGTACCTACCCTGCGTAACAGCGAGTCCTCATTGGTGACCAAGACAGTGTAACAGTGCAGTGATACAAGAAAAACAAAACTACTTTCTGTGCTGTGACTTTCCAACCAAACACGCATATCTACACGCGCCGAACACTTTGAAAAACTACAATTGCGCTATCACACTTGTGTTGTGTACCTACAGTTTTGCCGCTACGCCCGATGCAAAAAAAAAATCAACAATTCTGCACATTCGTTCCCGACTCAGCAGCTGAAGAAGATTCTAAGGTGACAACGCCGCACATTTTCGTGAAGCCGTGATAAGTTCCTGCTGTGAACTGCTTTCATCATACCGGCCCTTGTTTTTTTTGTTGCTACAAGCCACGGGTGAAAACAAACAACGCGTTCGGATCCCGATACAAAAGGCAGCGTCAGCAGAAACATCTTTCGGGACCGACACTAAGGGAGTATTAACATAAAAATCTGGTGAGCGAACTCCAATACATACCTACTAGATCACAGTGACATCAGTTAAGCAACAATTTGAATACCTACATAACTTCATCAGTGAACATTGTTTTTTTTTTCCTCTCTCGTGGTTCCGAAATCAACACAGAATCTACGTATGGACATTATTTTTTGTATGAAAAAAAAAAATTGTTACCTTTCAAGTACTCGTTTGTTTGTTTACTTTCTATTTATACTAATAGTTAAATGAAAACAGTTTGATGTATTAATTATCGTTTTCATTCTTTGAACCTGAACTTTGAACTGAATTGAACACTTTTGAACTTTTAATTTATACTGTTAATATCACGTGTCTACCTGAAGGTATTTTAAGATTTAGGTATTTTAGACATATAAAAAAAAAGAATTAAGATTTAAGAGGCCAATTACTTCCGGTCTTATTTCAAAGTCACTACCCAATTCCCGGTTTCAAAAAAAAAAAAAAAAAAAATTGTGCTTTTATTGCCAAATATTATTTCCGATTTTATACCAATCCCGACTAGATTCCGGTCTTTCAACGAGCTTGTTTAGGCTGATCTGCCCTCCTTGCTCTCCACGACAATGACTACACCGGAGAAACTGAAGCGTCTCTCTGCATCCAGAGAAGAAAGAGTGCGTCGTCTGTTAGGTGACGAAGACATTGGAGATAGGAAACCTTCACAATTTCTTCGCCACCTCCGCAGCTTAGCTGGTACAGTTTCTATAAACAGCGACATTATACGACAACTATGGATTCGTCGTCTTCCAAGCAACGCCCAGGCCATCTTAGCGGCTCAAGAAGACCTGCCCCTAGAAAAAGCTGCTGACATAGCAGACAGAATCATGGAGGTGGCAACTCCAACCTCCATTTACGCAGTACAGGGCCCATCTACAGAAGTTGCAGAACTGGCGCTACGTGTCGAAGCTCTAACGAGGTCGGTCGAGGCTTTGACTGCGGAATCTAGGTCACGCTCAAAAACACGATATGAGAATAATAGGTCTCGTTCAAGTTCGCAATCATCCACAGGCATATGTTGGTACCATGAGCGATTTGGCAAGAAAGCCAAGAGATGTACCATACCCTGCAAATGGGAACAGAAGGGAAACGACGAGAGCGGTCAGTAAACGCGGCTACTGACCGCGACATATCTTGCCGCCGTTTATTTGTGACTGACAAGTCAACTGCGCGCCGGTTTCTCATAGATACAGGTAGTGACCTTTGCTGCTATCCGCAACGCTTAGCCAAAAGTCACTCTCAGCCATCAACCGGCTACCAATTGGCTGCGGCAAATGGCAGCACAATAAAAACATACGGCAGCATTACTTTAAGGCTCAATCTTGGATTACGTCGCGATTTTCAGTGGAGTTTCACAATAGCAGATGTTGAAACTCCGATAATAGGTTCGGATTTTCTTAGCCATTACAACCTGTTACCGGATCTCCGTCACAAACGCTTAATAGACGGTAACACAAGCTTGACTACATCTGCTTCAATCGCCCAGGTAAGTCAAGTGAGCGTTAAAGCAGTGTCTGTAAACGACACCTCACCATATTCCAGGCTTCTCCTGCAATTTCCGGACTTAACCCGACCGCCAGGCCTTCCACGGCAAATGAAACACACCACGGTCCACCATATTGTAACGACTGATGGCCCACCAGTTTCTTGTCGTCCACGTCGCCTTGCTCCACAGAAACTGACGGCGGCCAAAAAGGAATTTTACGATATGGTAAGTTGTGGTACAGCCAGGCCCTCTGACAGCCCTTGGGCCTCTCCACTACACATGGCAAAGAAAGGAGAAGGATGGCGACCCTGCGGAGATTATCGGGCTCTAAATGCTAGAACTGTACCAGACCGGTACCCTGTCAGACATATCGCAGACTTCTCACACAACATCAAAGGATCAACCATTTTCAGCACGATTGACTTGGTAAAGGCATATCAACAGCTTCCTGTACATAAAGACGATATTTGCAAGACAGCCATTACTACACCATTTGGGCTGTACGAGTTTCCCTTCATGACCTTTGGACTTCGAAACGCTGGGCAAACATTCCAGCGTTTCATCGACGAAGTCGTGAGGGGCCTCGACTTCTGCTACCCTTACGTGGACGATGTCTTAGTCTTTTCACGTACAGCTGCGGAACACCTGGAGCACCTGCGCACGTTATTCCAGCGTTTGTCTGACTACGGAGTCGTAGTCAACGCTTCAAAGTGCGTTTTTGGCGCTGATGAGGTCACTTTCCTAGGGTACCGCATCAATAAAGACGGCACGCGCCCGCCTATTGAAAGGATCGAAGCACTGCAGAGCTACCCCTTGCCAAAAACAGTACAAGGACTTCGCAGGTTCCTAGGCATGATAAACTTCTATCGTCGTTTTCTGCCTAACGCTGCAGAGCAACAAGCGCCGCTCATCAACGTCCTCGCCTCCACAAAGCTGAAAAGAGCAAAGCCAGTACCTTGGACGCCTCAACTTGAGCTTGCGTTTCAAAATTGCAAAGACAGCCTTGTCAATGCTACTCTCCTGGCTCACCCAGTTAGCGACGCTGCTTTGGGACTTTTCACAGATGCTTCTTCTGTCCACGTAGGATCTTGTCTACAACAGAAGATCGGCGACCAGTGGCAACCTTTGGCCTTTTTCAGTAAGAAACTGACTGATAAACAAGCACAATGGCCCGCGTACTATCGGGAACTTCTTGGCGTATACGAAAGCGTGCAACATTTTCGACATTTACTAGAAGTTCAACACGTCACGATCTATACGGACCATAAGCCACTTGTCTACGCTTTTACCCAACGCCGCGACAAACTTCCTCCTGTGCAGCTAAACCAGTTGTCTTTTATCTCGCAATTCACAACCGATGTAGTACATCTGAAAGGAGAAGACAACACAGTTGCGGACGCAATGTCGAGGATCGAAACCATCACACTGGAAGAGAGTTTTGAAGCATTGGCAGACGAACAGGCTACCGATGGCGAACTTAAAGACGCCATGACAAACTCTTCCCTAAAATTAGAAAAAGTTTGCATCCCGGGCTCTGATATTGCAATAGTTTGCGACACTTCAAAGGGAAAGCCACGACCATTTCTAACACCTTCTTTTCGTCGCGGCTATTTCAATAAATTGCACAACCTCAGTCATCCCGGCGCCCAAGCTACAACACGCTTAATGACAGATCGATTCGTATGGCCATCAATAAACAAGGACTGCCGGAAATGGGCCAAGGAATGTCTGGCGTGTCAGCGCAGCAAGATATCGCGACACACCACGACACCTTTAGGATGTTTCCCCGCCCCTACAAATCGGTTCCGAAATGTCCACATTGATATAATTGGACCTATGCCTTCAAGCAAAGGATTTCAATACTGTCTCACAGCTGTAGACAGATTTACTCGATGGCCAGAAGCATGGCCAATGTCTGGCATTACGGCCGAAGAAGTTGCAGAAACATTTACAAACAATTGGATTGCTCGCTTTGGAGTCCCTTCCATCGTAACTACGGATCAAGGGCGACAATTTGAATCCGCCTTATTTAAAGCTCTACTGAACCAATGCTCCGTGCAACGCAAACGTACTACCAGCTACCATCCATGTGCGAACGGCATGGTAGAGAGAATGCATCGCCAATTAAAGGCGGCACTTATGTGCCATGGTGGTTCATGGTGCACTGCTCTACCGCTAGTACTGCTGGGTATGCGATCAGCCTTAAAAGAAGATCTCCAAACATCAGCCGCTGAGCTCGTGTACGGTAAACCTCTCAGACTACCTGGAGAGTTTATGAGCTCTTCAACGAGAAATGAATCTCTTGAAGACATACACAATTTTACATGGCAACTGCGTACTCATATGGCGGATCTAAAACCAATCGCGGGTTCTCGTCACACTCAACGTAGCCCATTTATATTTAAAGAGTTATCTACTTGCACTCACGTGTTTCTACGAGACGACTCCGGGAAAGCTTCTTTAAAACCACCTTATACCGGCCCACATCCAGTAATAAGCAGAAATGATAAAACTATCTGCATTACCGTGGGGAACAGGGAAGTGCAGGTCAGCTTAGATAGAGTAAAGCCGGCTTTCATCGAGGAATCACCTTCCACAACACTCCAAAAACCATGTCCAACCCATGTACCATCCACTACAGAAGCCTCAGTCCCACCTAAAACCTCGACACAGGCCACTATGAAACCAATTTGCAATACACCTCAATATGTCACCCGTTCAGGACGTCACGTCCACTTCAAGCTGCCTATTGATGTGTAAGAAGCAAAATGTATAGTGTTATAGAATATTAGAATAAGTACCCTTAGGTTTGAAGAGATTGCTGTGTTAACTAACATTTTATTTGATTGTGTGTTTTCTGTATCGTTTAAGTAGGTCCTAAGACAAATGTTAACATGTTTGTTTTACGTGGGGACATTTTTCTCCCTAGGTGGGTGGTGTGGCGATACGTGCCACTACACTTCCACGCATACAAATTCAATTGCACTGGTGTGCGCGAGAGCAAGACGGAACGCGTCACATCGTCCGATCGCGACACGGGCCTCGCACCCGCGAGCCCGTGACGACAAGTTCAGTCCGCATCTCACTTCCGCCCGAGACGCACGTAACCTGCGTCCAGCGTCCCGCGTCCCACGGCTCTCGCGCACTCCCCCGCGCTACATACGCGCATTAGACTTAAGAGGCTCGTGTGAGTTAGCTAAGAAGTAGGTCATACTAATATAACTATAAGAACCGACTTTGTGGCAGGACAATACATGACGTTTATTGAACCACTTAGTTTCATTGACATTACCCAAGTAGGTACCTACCCTGCGTAACAGCGAGTCCTCAGTATCATTGGCTTGGCATTTTTATTTTTATTTCATTGGAACGTTTGTTACTTTTTCATGTAGAACATTTTTTGCATGAACATTTAGTTAAAAGTCGAAGAATGATATAGGCACAGAACAGAATGGTGGTGGTCTGTGGTTATAGGCTACTATTTCTATATTTCAGAAAATAATTGGAATCCCGTGAACAGTAAGTACCTAAACTTAATGCCTGTGGAGAATCTTAAGCCGCGGGTAAGCTAGTTTCGGAAAAAATAAGAATCCTGTGAAGAATCTTCCTGAAAGAAGCCTGGGTAAAGCTAGTTTCAGATAACATAAGATGGAGTACCTGATCGGTACCTCATCGACGGGAAAAGGCCACGCAGTCGATCGCCTACAAGATGGACGGATCAGATAAAATCTTTGACCGGTATGCTCTTACCTGACGCTGAAATCCGCAGCGGACAGGTCCGGGCGGAAAAATATTGTTCAAAAAGTAATCCAGGATCAAACTGCTCCAACTTAGACACGATCTTCAGTATTGAAGAACACGACTAAGTAGAAGACCTCATCATTGACGATTAGCAGCGGCCCGTCGCGCCGACGCATGTGAATGCGCCTCCACCACATCACTGCAACATCACATCATGCCAGGTTGCTGAAGAGGTTACCTCATCGGTGACGAGGAGCGGGCGCGCGTCGGCCGCGAGCGCGGAGGCGAGGAAGGGCGCGTCTCCGCGCGTCGCCGCCTCCAGCAGCGGCCCGCCGCCTCCCATGCGCCTTCACCACATCACTGCAACATCACATCATGCCAGGTTGCTGGAGAGGTTACCTCATCGGTGACGAGGAGCGGGCGCGCGTCGGCCGCGAGCGCGGAGGCGAGGAAGGGCGCGTCTCCGCGCGTCGCCGCCTCCAGCAGCGGCCCGCCGCCTCCCATGCGCCTTCACCACATCACTGCAACATCACATCATGCCAGGTTGCTGGAGAGGTTACCTCATCGGTGACGAGGAGCGGGCGCGCGTCGGCCGCGAGCGCGGAGGCGAGGAAGGGCGCGTCTCCGCGCGTCGCCGCCTCCAGCAGCGGCCCGCCGCCTCCCATGCGCCTCCACCACATCACTGCAACATCACATCATGCCAGGGTGCTGGAGAGGTTACCTCATCGGTGACGAGGAGCGGGCGCGCGTCGGCCGCGAGCGCGGAGGCGAGGAAGGGCGCGTCTCCGCGCGTCGCCGCCTCCAGCAGCGGCCCGCCGCCTCCCATGCGCCTCCACCACATCACTGCAACATCACATCATGCCAGGGTGCTGGAGAGGTTACCTCATCGGTGACGAGGAGCGGGCGCGCGTCGGCCGCGAGCGCGGAGGCGAGGAAGGGCGCGTCTCCGCACGTCGCCGCCTCCAGCAGCGGCCCGCCGCCTCCCATGCGCCTCCACCACATCACTGCAACATCACATCATGCCAGGGTGCTGGAGAGGTTACCTCATCGGTGACGAGGAGCGGGCGCGCGTCGGCCGCGAGCGCGGAGGCGAGGAAGGGCGCGTCTCCGCGCGTCGCCGCCTCCAGCAGCGGCCCGCCGCCTCCCATGCGCCTCCACCACATCACTGCAACATCACATCATGCCAGGGTGCTGGAGAGGTTACCTCATCGGTGACGAGGAGCGGGCGCGCGTCGGCCGCGAGCGCGGAGGCGAGGAAGGGCGCGTCTCCGCGCGTCGCCGCCTCCAGCAGCGGCCCGCCGCCTCCCATGCGCCTCCACCACATCACTGCAACATCACATCATGCCAGGGTGCTGGAGAGGTTACCTCATCGGTGACGAGGAGCGGGCGCGCGTCGGCCGCGAGCGCGGAGGCGAGGAAGGGCGCGTCTCCGCGCGTCGCCGCCTCCAGCAGCGACCCGCCGCCTCCCATGCGCCTCCACCACATCACTGCAACATCACATCATGCCAGGGTGCTGGAGAGGTTACCTCATCGGTGACGAGGAGCGGGCGCGCGTCGGCCGCGAGCGCGGAGGCGAGGAAGGGCGCGTCTCCGCGCGTCGCCGCCTCCAGCAGCGGCCCGCCGCCTCCCATGCGCCTCCACCACATCACTGCAACATCACATCATGCCAGGGTGCTGGAGAGGTTACCTCATCGGTGACGAGGAGCGGGCGCGCGTCGGCCGCGAGCGCGGAGGCGAGGAAGGGCGCGTCTCCGCGCGTCGCCGCCTCCAGCAGCGGCCCGCCGCCTCCCATGCGCCTTCACCACATCACTGCAACAACACATACATACATCCATAAAAAGATACACAGAAAATATAAAAAAAACCGGTTGAACACGGTTTGCATCCAACGTGACCCTGCGGTTACAACGAAACAAGTGGAATATATTTTAGTATCTCAAATACTAATTTAGAGTTAAGCCGCTAATTTAAGGATTGATTTTCGCCCGCTTTTTGTCGCCCACTCAGTGTTTCCGTAAGCCATTTCTAATTTGTTTGATACCCATTAGTTCGAATTAAGAGGAAGGATGGTCTGTAATTTTCCATACAAACGTATTACGCTGTTTTATTCCTGGAAAATACTTTTAGAGCCTCAATTTTTTGTCATAAAATTAAATTTAGCTGTTTAGACTACTCTGTCTTTTCTTTTTCTTGATAAATTAATTATCAGGCAAAATATGACCCTTCAAAATCACAAAAAAATTCACCATTATTACTGACGTCTTTAGAGACCTACCAGAAGAGACTAAATAATATCTAACGAAATATAAAATGACAGAATCATGAACACATGTTTTTTTTTAAATTTTGACATAAAAAACACTTGATTGATCTTGTTTTTGAAGAAGAAAACAGCGTAATACGAAACGTTGTCTCGCCATGTTTTTTGTAGGTATAAATCGCTCTGAGCTGCAATTGTCCCTATCGCACGATGCGGGGGTAGGGTCGAGGTGAGGGAGGTTCATACCTATACGTACACAAGCACTAGGGATGTAGTAATAGTCGATATTTTTGTCGATGCTCTAGTGATGTCCATCGATATCGATGTTTATTAAAAAGATTAGTTATTTTTCAAGTCCTATGATTTGACCGTTGTATGTTTGTTACTTTTGAAGAAAAGATTTTATGTATGGAATATAGGCGTTTAGTTGCTGCGACATATTGCAGCGATTATACAGAATATCGTGCTGTATCCGCAGACATCTAAATGAGTTAGGCGCAGAATAACCAATTCTCTTAATGCCCAACTAATCTGGGAATGCTCAATTCTACGAAAGCATAATTCTATGAATGCCCAGACGCAGATGACACTTCGCCGTAATTCGCTAATTATTGCGCATGTGCGCACAATGCCGACGCCGCGTGGCGTAGTGGTAAGCACGGGCGTGCGCGCGGGAGACATGAGGTTGGCGGGCGGTTGTGTCCGTGCAGCGTCTTGTCTCTCTGGCTCCTGCACATACCTATAAGTATTTTGCCTATTGCGCAGCGTTCTGCGCCTAACTTTCCATCCGCTGACTATTGTGTGGCGCGAATTATACGTGAGATTCATTCGAGAAAACAGCCCCATTGGCTATCCGTTCATTGAACTATGTGCCTTGCCCTTTGTCATTTTAACTTGGCTATCCGCTGAGTTTTGCTGAAAAGTGTGTATTAATTTGTGGATGTTCTATCCTGTATTTATATGGTGTGTGCTACCCACTGCTGCTTTAATTTGCTAATAGTTTCAACTTTTTTAAACTTATTCAAAGTAGAACCTAAGTATGACAAGCAGTTCTCCAAACAGTAAGCATTGCATCTGTTTAATTGAATTCTTAATTATTTTTTATACTACTGGACTACTCGCGCAATGAATATACGGGAATAGTTACAATATAAAAGGCAAGAAGTTTTATATGTCCAGATATACAGGGTTATCCAGAACTGGTGTACTAAGCCGAAAGGAGGTGATTCGGACTAATATTATGAACAACTTTTAATAAATGTGGCCAAACCGAAATTCGAGAAAAAAACCAATCGTGTCAAACATTTTTTCGAGTCCAAGTTGCAGTTTTGTATGGAACAGCTGATTTTTAGTTCACGAAATCCGCAGCTGGACCCATATTCATATATTCATATAATTTTATTGGTATCAAAATACAAGATACAAGTCAATCCAAATCAATTACAATTGTAGTTATAATTATAATATCCTTAAAATTTCAGCTTAGCTAAAGCAAAGCATAATTATCTTAAAATTACAATAACTTAAAATAGCTGTAGTTAAATTAATTAAATTATATATTTAAATAAATGATTAAATATTAAATTGTAAAAACAAAACGATAATCATTCAATATAAATCTGAACAATGCTACAATATCAAAACTTAAAATGACAAAAATTGCATAGTTAATAAATTAACAAATATGAATTTGTAACAAAATATAGTAAACATAGTAAACTTTGTTCATAATAACGAACGTGTAGGTAGGTACACCTCTGAAACCTCCTTCACTTTGTAAAACACGACCTTGTAAACAGGTATCGTGTATGCACCAGTAGACGTCACGTGACAGAAATGATGATGATGAATTGAGAAACCTTTCATTTTGACTGACCTACAAAAAGAAGGGGATTTGCAATTCGTGTATGATAAGATAAGATAAGATATATTTATTGGCCTTATAACTACAAACGTTACACTAGGCAAGTCAAATTTACAATTGTATCACAAATAATCACAATGCATAAAATTCAAAAATAATAATAAAAACAAAACTTAAGTAATACAATATCAATTAGGTAGAAACAACTATTATAAAATTAGCAAAATTTAAAACTGTTAGGTAATTCAAGGGCTTAAAATAGGTACTAATTACTTCACATATTCGATTTTTCCGAGCCGATTCTCAAGTTTATTTTTACAAGTTTATGTTTAACTTGCAATGTATGTATGTAAATAATATATTTTTTTGGGTTAAACCATGCAACGCAATTTTGAAGCAGATATTGAAGCTATCTGTTATTTATTACGTACCTAAATCACTTGAAAGATTTTATACCCCTAAAATTGTGTAATATTCGAAAATTTATAGGTTGAATTAATTTTAAAGTTTAGATTCTTCTTTTTGGACTATTTAATTTAAATAAAAGCTTGTTTTTAATAAGATTTTACACTTTGTTTATTGTCTGTTGAAGAGTTATGTGCGTATTTTCCTTAAAAAAAGTTATTTGGTATATCTTAAGTTAGGTATTTGGTAGAATTTTCAGTATGTATTATGCAGCGCCTACAGAAATCGATTAGTTAAATAGCTATTTTTGTTTGCAGCTTTTGGATTGAGGTCAATTGTGTAAAGTTGGCTATTTATAAGGTTTTTTCAAAAAATATTATTCGAAAGAAAATTAAAATCAATATACCTACTTCGCCTATATGTGTAAAAAAAGACAATGTAGCTTTCTAATTCGATTAAAAATATTCAGTATAAAGGTTTTCGTTTGCTATGCGCTATCCCAAAAAACCGGAGCTTATGTACCTACCATATTTTGCTACAATTCAAAAGAATACACCAGCCGTCCGCCTGAGCTAGGAGCGCGGGCGGGCGCGGGAAGGGCGCGGGCGGTGTTGTTGCGCAGCACACACACAAATACAATTGCATCACACCACACATAGAAGCTCCCTGGCTTGGGCGCATCGCGACAGCAATAGTTTAGCCAAATACCTACTTCTCAAATTCCTTGGCGCTCAGCTTTCCTCTTAATTGACGCTCGGTTCATATTAACAGGCGCTTGGTTAAATACTAGCCAAATAATAGCACCAATACATGGTGCTGTTTTGTAGTGTTGGGACTTTTTAAGACGTGTAAATGCTCATCATTATGAACCAATTTTACTATAGAACTAGCTGCAAAACTGCGAAAAAAATCATCAGTTCTATAATAAACAATTACTGACTCTCGACATAATTGCATCTCGGAAGCGACAAAATGAGAATAGCTGATTTTTTCAATAGACCAATTCTTTATTGAACACACCAGAACTTAAATAAACTAAGAACACAAGTTTAGTGGAACTTATAGCTAGTGTTTTAACTAGCTGTCTTATCGCTAAAAAGCAATTTCTTCAAGGAAACCGTTACTTTTGAAATGAAAATTTCTTTACGGCGTTGTGCACTTTTTGGGATGGGCAAAAATATTTTTTATTTTTTAAAATTGTAAAACTCGCATCAGGACACGTAGGCTGATAGAAAATTCGTAAGATGGAGGGAGCAAGTTTTCGCTACTGTCGGCACTCCCGGAGTTCAACCCGATGTTTTTTTTTCCTTGAATTCCGGGTTGGCACCATAATAAAAGTTGTTCATAATAATGGTCTGAATCCCCTTTCCTTTCGTCTTAGTACACCTTTCTGGTGATGATGATTGTACTCTTCTCTGATATTCTTACCATTCGAACTGTTTACTATAACAATTTCCATATCATTAAGCGGTACCCCTAGAACAATAAGCTCGTGGTATGTTCCGAGAGCAGGCGGCGCGGGCGCGGGATTTGAAAGGGCATCATTAGACGACATTATAATGAGGCGGGCGCGTTCAGCCGCGGTCTATCTCTACCTAAGCTGCATCTTTTACAGTGCGACCAATAACTCTGCGCGTGGCCAAAATTGCGAACTAATTTAATGTTCCCAGTATATTCCAATGTGCTAGCAACATAATGTACGTGGCGCGTACATAACTCCGCGCGTATTCTGGATAAAACAGATGGAGAGGTCAGAGGCATAGAGTAAGTTGAGTATGAGTTTGCATAGTACCGAAACGAAAACTAAGTACAATACCTATTTTCAATACCGTGCGTCTGGCTTGTTATTTCATCCTCGTTTCCGCCAGGGGCGCAATAAAGAGCTATACGGAAACTACAGTTTTCGTTTACATATAAACTCATACAAGTCGCGGCATAAAAGTCTAGCGCTGAGCGAAGTATGGAGGGGATGGCTGCGCTCGAGTTTAGTATGGCGGTCACTATCCCCTCTACAGTGCCCTCAGCGCTAGACTTACGTGCTGCTACCTGTACTATTCAATTTTCGAAACGTTACTTTACTTTTATTATAATCGAATGCTACCTGTACTATGCCGTTCGCATTAGCATAGATTTTAGACATAGACAGCTTTTTATTGTGACATAAATACGTAACATACAGTACAACATAATAAATATTAAAACTATATTTCAGTCACAAACCAGCTCCACTTCAGCGTATGCTGGTTAGGAACCAACCAGCGCTGGCCTTCCGGTGGAGCCGGCAGGTGACGTCACATATTATGGATTGAAAAAAAATATTGAGCTAAATATTTTCAACGCCCTAGCCTGTTCTGTCCGGCCCAGCTACGGACCCAGCAGGCTATTATTGGTGCAATAATAAAGCCCTTCTCCAGGCAGCATAGTCTATTACCCGCTATGACCACATTTTCTCCAATTAGATTTCTTTACATTTCAATTTCAATGGTTTAAAAAAGTAAATGCCAATTTTTTTACATAGGTATTACCTAAATGGTTTTTTTTACCTCTGAATTATTACCGTTCTGAAAATAATACCCCCATTAGAGGAATATTGACGCAACGAATTGCCCCCGGGGTGCAATTTAGACTTCATAATGACTGGCTTGCGGTTTTCTCGAGCAAGCTGCTTGCTGCTTACTGGTAACACCGCAGTGAAATTACTGCTACTTGAGCTTTGGTATTTGTAGGAAAAAGTTTCCCTTTTTACTCTCGACTTACATTTAGTAAGTCCCTTCACCTTTATTTAGATAAAAAGGTAATTAAACAAACGCGTCGCCACAATCGCACGGTCAATCTGTCAAAACTACTTGGGTAGTATTGTAACAATTTTTGACCCCGGGACTAGATTTTTTTGTGTTCTTAGTTGTCATCGGTCCTTGGTAAATCTACTTTGAATGATATCTGTCGTGTCGTGCAATAACAGAATAGTAGGGTAGATGCACCGGCTGTGGTCATCTTAGTACCATTTGTGGCCACTTTGAATTATAAGCACTAAAAAGACAATTTTATGTTAAAATAATATTTTTAAATACATTTTCAAACAATTAGATTCATTCAAACAATATTTTTGGTATTACATTGTTTATAATTATCATTTATGCAATAACATTGTCACCAAATGGCCACAACCGGGTCAGTGGCCACAACCAGTACACCTACTACATATATTTGCGGCCATACTACGCATTTTGATAATTACAATATGATCGGTTTTTGAACCTTCAAAAAAATATTTTTTTTAGTTAATTAACAAACCTGGTTTTAGATATACATCAACCCATCCCACTTTAATTTAATAAATGTAAATTAACACATGTGTTAATGTAAACCCGATAACTACCATAAACTATAAATATTACTATCTACCTCTAAATAACCCATCAATTTAATATTGAAATGATACTATTAACAAATATCAACGTTTAGCGAGTCGATCGAGCATTCATATACGAATCAAGATAAGAAATACACCGTTGTATGTACCAGAGAAGCAATTAAGTGTCCGTTCTGTTACGGCAATTATAACATCAACATAATAATTTTATTTTAATCTATGAAAACGATGAAGTTCAAACAAAACGCAAAAAAGTGTGAAGAATCGCAATAAAAAACTTAGCGCGATTCATTAGAACCTCGTTGGTCCAATAAACTTTTTGTACGATATCGATGGCGGGAGATTTTTTTTGGCTCAGCACGATTGATGCATTTAGCCCGTCATACAAAAGGAATCGACATTCTTATTATTTCTTCGCTGAAGAGGCTACGATTACAACATAGGTTGTGTTGAATATTCATATTTGATCGGAGCGATCGGAGCACACGTTTTTGTTTATTTGCGTGGCGAGAATAATAATCGATAATGGGATACGCTAGATCGATTTCACGGGTAGTGTTTTATGAAGAAACTCCTTGTAACGGTTGGTTTCGATTTCAAAAGTCCGTTATTTGTTTTTGACGGTGGGAAGTTCACACGTGCTCGATTTACAAACTAAACGTAGGTAATGTTTTTGTTATACTTTTTGCGATGCCAGCGCATTTTAGTTTTATTTTTATATGCCGATTGACTAAGTATGTCAATGTCGTTAATTTAAGAAAAAAGGCATATCTACGTTTTTTCATTCAGAAGTGTAGTTAAAATTTCCATATTCATTTCGTGATTATATTTATTAAATCTTTATGAAGCAAGAAATCTTACACCTAAACTGATAACAGATCAAAATGAAGCCATAAAATGTCTTAATCATCTGTAATAAAATTTTATAAAGGATTAATAATATTATTTAGTTGACAATAACGTAATAACCGGCTTCTAATTATAATGGGAATTAGCCGTGGGGTGCCGGCAGAGTAGAATAGCACCCCCCTCTTGTATCAGGTGTCGTAAGAGCCGACTGAGGTACTACGGAACCGACAGATGGCGGTATATCCATCCAAAACAGCGTAGCTCAAGTGCAACAGGGCGGGGATGGGCAGCAGCATCCCCGTCGCGAGAGCTACGCACTGCGATTGCCAACACGCCTGCCCAGCGCGGCAATTACGGGCAAAACCCCCTTAATGATTAGTAAAAATAAGACCAGGCCCCCAGTCCCCGGCAGCGCCGCTATTCCTGGCTCCGGCAGCAGCCATGGTAACGGCGGAGCACGGGGTGCTAAGAATCGCCGGAAGAGATCCGGCTGCCACCCCACCCGACAACTGGCCCTGGCAACATATAACGTGCGCACAATGAGGACTGACGAGAAGATTGCGGAACTGGAAGAAGAGTTGAGTAGGTTGCGATGGGATATTGTGGGGTTGTCTGAAGTCCGTAGAGAGGGCGAGGACACGATAACCCTGAAATCCGGCAACCTACTTTACTACCGGGAAGGTGACCAACGGTCCCAAGGTGGTGTCGGCTTTCTCTTCCACAAGTCTCTCGTTAACAACATCATTACCATTGAAAGTGTGTCGAGCAGGGTTGTATACCTAATACTCAGAATATCTAAACGATATTCGTTGAAGGTCATTCAGGTATACGCACCGACCTCGTCACACCCAGATGATGAAGTGGAGGCTATGTATGAGGACGTAAGTCGGGCCATACATACGTCTAAGACCCGCTTCACGGTTGTTATGGGAGATTTCAACGCAAAGTTGGGCAAAAAAAGCGATGATGAGTTGAGAGTGGGGCAATTTGGATATGGGCAACGGAACCTCAGGGGCCAGAGGCTGGCAGATTTTCTGGAGAAAGAGGGACTCTTCATGATGAACTCTTTCTTTCAGAAGCCACCTCACAGGAAATGGACCTGGATGAGCCCCGATGGTTCTACGAGAAATGAGATAGACTTCATCATGACTAGCGAGAAACGGATATTCAACGATGTCTCCGTGATCCACAGGATAAAAACCGGTAGTGATCACAGAATCGTGCGAGGCAAACTGAATATTAACGTTAAACTCGAAAGGTCCCGCCTGATGAAGTCTACGCTCCGACCTACTCATGCTCATATACAAAACCCCGAGAACTTTCAGCTCGAGCTCTCAAATCGCTTTGCTTGCCTGGAGAACTTTGCGTCTGTGGACGAGATCAATAACGGGCTCGTAGAAACTGTCCAAACGGTAGGTTCTAAGTTATTTAGACCCCGCCGTTCTGATAGACCTCGGAAATTTTCCGATCATACTCTAAATCTCATGGCCGAACGACGCTCGCTAAGACTGCAGTCTTCCGATGATGCAAAGTCATACAGGCGGCTCAATAGACAAATTTCAAAATCAGTGCGGTGCGACATTCGTCTCTTTAATACCAAACATATTAAGGAGACGATAGAGCGGAACAAAGGCTCCAAAGTGTTCGCAAGGCATTTGTCTATTGGGCAAAGCCAGCTGACAAAGCTGAAGAGAGAAGATGGCAGTACAGCGTCGACCAAGGCAGAGGTATTGGAGGAGATCGAAAAGTTCTACGGACAGCTATACGCCTCGGTAGCAAAGCCTGTAAACAGCGCGGCTAGAGACCCAAGAGCCAAGCTGACCCGACACTTCACCGAAGACATCCCGGACATCAGCCTGTACGAGATTAGAATGGCCCTGAACCAACTTAAGAACAACAAGGCGCCGGGTGACGACGGAATCACTTCAGAGCTTCTGAAAGCGGGTGGTAAACCGGTACTTAAAGTCCTTCAGAAGCTTTTCAACACCGTCGTCCTCGAGGGCATAACGCCAGAAGCATGGAACAGAAGCGTGGTGGTGTTATTCTTTAAAAAAGGTGACAACACCTTATTGAAGAATTACAGACCCATCTCGCTTCTGAGCCATGTTTATAAGTTGTTTTCAAGAGTCATTACGAATCGTCTCGAACGCAGGCTTGATGACTTCCAGCCTTCCGAACAAGCCGGATTCCGAAAAGGCTTTAGTACCATGGACCACATACATACGCTGCGGCAGGTTATACAGAAGACTGAGGAGTATAACCAGCCACTTTGCTTAGCGTTTGTGGACTATGAGAAAGCCTTTGATTCGGTCGAGACATGGGCTGTGCTTGAGTCTCTTCAACGATGCCGTATTGACTATCGGTATATCGAAGTGTTGAAGTGTTTGTATAATAACGCCACTATGTCGGTCCGAGTACAGGAAGAGAGCTCCAAGGCGATCCCTTTGAAGAGAGGCGTAAGACAGGGAGATGTTATATCTCCGAAACTGTTTACTGCTACTCTGGAGAACGCCTTTAAGCTCCTGGAATGGAAAGGATTCGGCATCAACATCAATGGCGAATACCTCACTCACCTTCGGTTTGCCGACGATATCGTAGTCATGGCAAAATCGATGGAGGAACTCAGTACGATGCTCGAAGGCCTCAATCGAGTATCTCAACAGGTGGGTCTTAAAATGAACATGGACAAGACAAAGGTCATGTGTAATTCCCATGTTGTACCCACCCCCATTTCAGTTGGGAACTCGGTTCTTGAAGTCGTTGACTCGTACGTCTACCTAGGACAAGTAGTCCAGTTAGGTAGGTCCGACTTCAAGAAAGAGGCCAATCGCCGAATCCAACTCGGCTGGGCAGCGTTCGGAAAATTGCGTAACGTCTTCTCGTCCGACATACCTCAGTGCCTCAAGTCGAAAGTTTTCGACCAGTGTGTGTTGCCAGTGATGACTTACGGCACAGAAACGTGGTCTCTCACTATGGGCCTTATTAGTAAGCTTCAAGTAGCCCAACGAGCCATGGAGAGGGCTATGCTCGGAGTTTCTCTACGCGATCGAATCAGAAATGAGGAGATCCGTAGAAGAACCAAGGCTACCGACATAGCCCAGCGGATTGGCAGGTTGAAGTGGCAATGGGCAGGGCACATAGCGCGGAGGACTGATGACCGATGGGGTCGAAAAGTCCTCGAGTGGAGACCACGTACCGGCAAGCGCAGCGTAGGACGTCCACCCACAAGGTGGACGGACGACCTCATTAAGACCGCAGGTTCGCGCTGGATGCAAGCCGCTACCACCCGGTCTTATTGGAGATCTTTAGGGGAGGCCTATGTTCAGCAGTGGACGTCCTATGGCTGAAAGGAAGGAAAGGAAGGAGGAATTATAATGGGAGAAATTTAATTCGTTTCTGGTATTAAAAAAAAGCAAAATCTTTTGAAAGAATTCACAAATTAAAATAGCGGAGTAATGAGCAGATGTGTAAAAATATGTAAACTAGTTTCGATTTATAAAACTATAACCCAATGCAGTTTTTTTGTATGTTTTTTACATACATGGTGCCCTATTGCAGTCTGCTTGCATGTAAAATAGTTATTGAGTTAAGTAAATTAAAAAATTAGAAGATGTAAGATTTATAAAAACAATCAAATTGAAAATCTCTTTCATCGAAAAAAAAAATAAACCGATTCACGTTCATTGATACTACCTAATGTAGTCTCATCTCTACTCACCTATAGGAGCTAGTTTCATATTGTGCGCCTGCACGACCTTGTATTATTTGCACGTCACTCAGATTAGCACTCCGATTTTTTTTGCACTCATAACAATACGTTATAGACTCTATAGACATTAGTATCTTTTTTGTTACGATACAAAAAGTCTTTTATATATTTTCCAGCCAGGTTTGGAGCACAAGTGTGCCGTTGGGATCGCGTGACCGATACTGGGCTAATGGTCGATGATCGTTCGCTGATCACATGTACAATGTATGGATACTTCGTCGATACTTGATGGGTACTTTAGATATTGTTAGGGTGAGGCTCTGTGGGATGAGCGATGGCGAATTAGAAGAGTAGATACGGGCTCTACCTACTTCTAAACGATGCGGACGGAAGCATTCTAGGATATTGCTGTACCTACTCATCATTATGGCCAAAGGTGATATTGCAAAAAGGGCTCAGACTAGGTACAGTAGCTCAAAAAATCCGATAAACTATGATAAATAAATGCGCAGAGTAAAACAACCGCATCAAATGCTTAATTTATGAGTAATTTCACATTTTCCAATTTGATTTTTCTCAGTTAGTGAACTACTGCCATTTTGGTCACATATAACCTTTCTATATAACCTACATAGAATTAACAGCCTACATGTAAAAATGCACTGAAGAGTTTAGTTTTGTTAGCAAAACTTCTCAGACGTTAATGATACATCAAATTGATACGTTTATAGGTACTAAAGTAGTATACTTCGATCAAGACTTTACACGTTTCTTTTGTTTCATTTATTTCGTTGATTTTTTTATTATGGGACCAACAGCAATCTTCAGTTGTTCATAATAACGTAGGTACTACATATAAGTGGTTTCAGTATTATTAGATCTCTGAGAGACACACGGTATATGTATGTATCTACCTTTCATGTATCTGTAATTTTTAAAAGTATACAAGTATACTGCTGAACATAGGCTAGGCCTACGAGTCATATCCACTGCGCTGGCCCTGAGGAGGATTAAGTTAACTTAATGAAGTCGCGGGTCACCGAGAAAGTCGAAGGCAAACGTGTAAGAGGTTTGTTTTTATTTTCCTGTTTATCGTAAATAATCAAAAACATTTTGTCGTTATATTAATTTTGTAAAACCATCATTAATAGTGTGATGAGTGTAATGTTGTTTATATTCTCTTAAAAGTATTATATTATATCATATTTCTGTATAAATGGATCTAAACAACTGTGAATTATTTCGAAGTAACTTGCCCCGCATTCACATTGCTGTATTCTTATAATGGTGTATGAAGATCACGTAGCACATAGAAACCTCTTTAGTAATCAAACTCACGGGACAAGTTAGATCTATATATTTAAAAAAAAGGAGAATGAAAGATGAATACTAACTTTTTGGCGGGAAAGAAACTAAGGAGGATCAATGATGTGAAAATGGAGCGAAGAATAAAAAAATGTTTGTAACCATATATTTCTAAGATCGGAGAATGCTGAATAAAATATTTTGACTACGAGGTGTTTAAATCCTGTAATAGTTAACAATAAAAAATCATCCAACGAATTGCAATGAAACGTGTTCTTTTCGTTGTTATAAGAATCCAGGATAATATAGAAATCGGTTTTAAACAGGCCTTTGGCCTATTTTTGTTATTTGTGACATTTTATTAATGTTTCAAGTCGAGTATGGCCGGGTGGTTTTTGGCGGGAACGGGGAAAACTCATGTCGCCGCATTTTATTATTTTGTGAAATGTGTTTCTATCAGTGATAATTAGTTTGCCGATGCTTTACTGAGGTCTAACTTGACCGCGACTTTTTCGGACTACGACGTGACTTAGACTGTAACTATTTTGATGAAATACAAAAAAAAGGTTCAATACTTACAGGTAACACTAGCAAATGCATAAACCATGCGACACCAAAATATAAAAGAAGAAGAGTATGGCTGCCTTATTTTTAAACAATGTCAATGTGATTTTCAATCCGAATACATGAAATTACTTTTAATGGACACTGTTATTGTAAAAAATAACGGGAAAATAATTATCCGAAAGAAACGAAGCAAATTATGAAATACTGTACCCTTTGGTGGCCCAATTTCTATATATTTTTGCAATATCTCCTTTTTATGGGATAAACACTAAAAACGCGTGAAAAACAGTTATGCCGAAAATAAATTGTCGAAGGTAAAGTAAATAAGTAAGTTCGTATAGGCCGGGTGGTTAGCCCTGGTATCAGTCATTGAACATTTAAGCCTTTAAATAAACTTTAGTCGATTACATCACAGAAGATGTTTCGTTGTTGCTGTAAGTGAAAGAAAAGAAGTGTGAAGTAAGTCATTATTATGTTGAATATTCAAGTATTTAATTTATTTTGATAACTGATTAAATAGGTACGACTAAAATTGTAAAATATTTTGTAATTACGTTATCATGTAAGTGACTAACTGTTTGTTTTTATGATAATAAGTATCTATAAATCTATAGATAGCCACTTTCAAGTTATCAATCAGAACTTTAGGTACCTATGTAGTTACGCCTATTCCGGGATTTATACCAGCCCCATTCCTAAGAAGCCTACAAACTCTTCTGTGTCTATAGGGCTATACTTTCAGCTTAGGAGGTTGCATCATTGATGCGGCTGATATAGTGGTAAGTAGCTTTTTTTATATTCCGTACAGGTTTGCGTTTAACTATATACTGCCTGATGTTAAGCAGATATATGGTCTAGGGTGTAGCACGCTTACCTATAGAAGAGTAGTTACACCTGTGTTACCGAACAAGCAGCGGTATCGGCGGCGGAAGCAGAATAGGCTGCAGTGACTGCGCGAGTAACCTAATGTATATACTTACTCACACTTCTTTTTTGTTCAACAAGTTGGATGAAAATATGGTTTACGTTAAGAAAATTTCCGTAATGTAGTACTTATCTGTAATAGTCTGTAATACCCGCTACCGCTCCGTCCATCACTAAGTTGCAACCTATACGGAACAATAAGGCATGCTCCGCGCTCCAGCGGCCGCCGGGCCCTTCCTGCTTGCAACACGTCCTTCCTCTGTCACTCGTCTTGTTTATGCTCGAGGACGCGGGGTGGGGCTTCCTACGATTATATTGAGCTGGTTCTGTGACGGGCCTGAATCATTACACGGTTGCTCTACCTTACTTGCTCGTAACTTGGAGCTAATACTGGCTCCACTTTATCTTAATTCAACAACTTCTAATTTCTTGTTAAACTTTCGCGATTTGAACACATTATTATTGTATACTAGATTTTGCCCGCAGCTTCGCCCGCATGATATTTCGAGGCCCTACCTTACCACCCTTAATAAAGGAGGTGGAAAAAAACCGATTTGAAATTTGTTCGATTCGTCAGTTCTTTTTTGACATTTCTTAGAGCGCACGCTAGAATAGCTCGCAGATGGCAGAATTTTTCCTACTTACTTAACACAAGAAATATTTTAAGAAATATAAGCACTTTCGTTACTATTATGAAACTCGCTGCGCTCGTTTCATAAACTCACACTCGTGTTTTAATACCCTTCATTATATGACAGTTGCATAAACTACTATTATTGTTCAGAAAGTGCCTATATTTCTTAAAGGTTTTGCAGAAAGTGCCCACAAAGTTATAGAGCAACTTATGGTGATTTTTTTTCCGATTATAAAAGCTAGTCCAACATTGCATCTGCTGTATAATAGAGATAGAAAATTAAATATTTTTATTCCAACTTAAAGTCATCATAAAAAGTTTATGACAGACTTTTTTTATAAATTAAACTAGATTACAACTCCAGTTATTAAAACTAGACGTATACAATACACACAGCTTAATTAAATCTATAAATATTGCCACACAGCTTTTAATTTATTAAGAGGAGTGCGAATCGAGCTCACGAGAATTTTGGTAAATTTTTGATTGAATTAATTTACGTTCTGGGAGAAAACTCTTTTCACTCCTTAAATTGTAACGAAATGTCATGTTTTGTGTTAATCGCTTGAGGAAAAAATATTGCACGCACGTGTCTTAATTTTTTCAGAAAAGTTTTTAGTTTTTGTGTAGGTAATAATTTAATAATTTTCAGCTAAGATTTTGCGTAGTTGTGTAACTTTAAGATATTTTTAACCTTAGAAATTGAAGTGCTGATGATATGATAAAAAAACACTCAAATCGGATAGTAGGTAGATAAGAGGCTGATAACAGCTTATTGTTCTTATGTAGTCATGTTCGCGGTTCTCAATGATTCGCCTAACAGCACATATATAACAAGCACACTATAGCACGATCGAACGAGAAATAGCTACAGCTATAAAAACTGTCAACGTAGATTATAACATCTATCTAAGGCACAAAGAGGCAAAAACTCCGAACAAGTTTTGCGCAAGATAATATCATCAGAGTTCTAAGAAGCATGAGGTGTTGTCAAGTCTATTACTGTTGAAGAACCTATCGATTCCAATTCCGTGACAATACGGCGATGTAAAAGAATCTCATTAAAATTCCGGAAAGCAGGTTGCTTGCTACCACTACTTTATCTGTGGTGGCTAGAATACCTGCCAGTGACATGCACGCGGAAGGCATCAGATTGTCTATGATAAAACACCTACAATATGGCGGCAAAAACAAAGCGGTAAAGTGTAAATAATGATGATTCAGGACGCATGCTCTTGATGGAAATATGATTGCATAAAGTTTCTTGAGTTCGCTTATCTCGATCTTTGCTTGCCGACGCAAGTTACTTAGAAAATCCAAATACGGAATATTTTAAGTCCACTCCGCCCTCTGTTTTATTTTGTTGCTCAGAGTGAATTAATTGATCTACAAATAGATTATTTTAATAAATACCGCCTCAAATAATTAAATGGAAAATCGCAAACGTTTGCTAGATTTTCGCTTGTGTACAGTGAGAAACACGCTATTATTAGGTACATACGTGTTTTTTGGTTGTTTATTTACTAACCCTAATGTGTAGGTAAGTAGGTACCTATGCATTGCTTTACAAAAAAGAATTTCGCATCTTTTATTAAAATAAATTTTCTACAATAATGATCTTAATGTTTTTTGCCCTTAAGTACAGTTTCCGAGATATCGGCCAAAAACATTTTTTTAAGATGACGTGTCAGGAACGCATTCTCTGAACGGCCGAACTACATAATTATAGTCTAATTTTACGCTGCCGTTCTTCTTTTTTTCTTATTTTAAATGTGCGTGATCGGAGTAGGTAAATTAAATTAAGTAAATTAAATGTAGGTAACGCTTTTATATAAATACTAGCTGCCCGACCCGGCTTCGCCTGGGTACGATTGGCTAAAGAAACAAAATAGTAAAGATCCCTATTTTTTTTATTATAGCCTATGTTCACCGGGGATAGCGGTGATTTCCAACAGTGAAATAATTTTTCAAATCGGTTCAGTAGTTTCGGAGCCTATTCGATGCAAACTAACAAACAAACAATCAAATCTTTCCTCTTTATCATATTGGTATAGAAAAGAAATAAACTTCCTTTATTGAAATACGTACTAAACCCTATTACCGAAAAAAGGTTGCTATTGAAACTGACCTTGCTTTACCTATGGAGAAAAAAGGTTAGTAGCTAGCCTTTTCACTCTAGTACTCTAGCACATAGTCTCTCTCTAGTCTACTCCTACCTAATTATTCATCCTAACACCTTGTCAAGAAAATATCGTGCGGAAACTATAATGGTTCCTCACGATGTTCTCTTTCAACGGTAGCTCAAAGTGCCGTCGTTAGGACTTGAATCCGCACCTCATAGCGTGTGAACTAAACACTAAAAACCTCCAGCTGTATCCCTTTACAACCGGCTCAATATAGGCATAAAAACATCAAAAAAAAATTGACGGGAAAACCATGGTGATTTTGTGAACGCAACCGGTTTCATACGATCGTGCGGTTATCTGCTCATCCCGCACGAACGTATGAGACCGGTTGTGTTTACAAAATCAATATGGTTTTTGCGCCAATTTTTTTATCGACCCTCACGATTGTATTGAGCCGGTTGTAAAGGGGTATTCTTTACATTATCTTTGTCTTTTCTAGTTTTCTTTTCCCGATCCTGACTTGACTTGTATCCTTAGCATGTAGCGCTCGTAGCGTAGTTTGTTTAGGTGTTTGTCAGCGATCACCGAAATTAAGCAACGTTCCGCACGGTCAGTATTTGGATTGGTGACCGCGGGTGGCATTTTCCAACTGAGCGCTACCGTGACTCGGATAACACGTTAAATTGTAGGTCCCGGTTGTTTTAACCGTTTAGCCTGTCAGAGGCCTTCAGGCGGCCTAAAAACTCTGACACCAGGGCTAGCGGTCTATACGAACTTATTTACTTTTAGCATGTGTTTTTTATAGTGACGTTTTCGTATGGCCGTACATTTTTGTTTGTTCTTGGTTGTTTCCACTACAAGAGCTTCATAAAAATTATAGAGTCACACGAAAATGGAAACCTTTTATGTAGCTTTAATAATAAATTTAAATTTTAACGAAATCAGCTGAGCCTTTTTTGATAAATAAATACCAATGGACATGGATGTCACTTGAAAGTCGGTGGTGCCATTTTTTGCGAAAAATACGTAATTATGTATTCCAACTCACGATTTTAGCTCTATTATTTATTTTTTATCGAAAGTAGACCGGCAGCTTCAAGCAATCTGTATGTACTCTGAGTTTAATTTACTCATATATTATTAATCTGTTAGTTTAGTACCTTTCCTGTGGCTTTATACTTTTGTACCCTATTGAATTTTTTTTTAATTCGTTTCACAATATATTTGGCGAAAAGATCGATGAACATACAGCAAATAAAATACATCATCCATCAGCCATAAGAAGTCCACTGCTGGACATAGGCCTCCCCTATGGATCTCCAATAAGACCGGTTGGAAGCGGCTTGCATCCAGCGCGATCCTGCGGTCTTAATGAGGTCATCCGTCCACCTTGTGGGTGGACGTCCTACGCTGCGCTTGCCGGTACGTGGTCTCCACTCGAGAAATTTTCGACCCCATCGGTCATCAGTCCTCCGCGCTATGTGCCCTGCCCATTGCCATTTCAACTTGCCAATCCGTTGGGCTATGTCGGTAACTTTGGTTCTTCTACGGATCTCCTCATTTCTGATTCGATCTCGCATAAATAAAATACATACAGATACAGACTACCTACTAACATTGCCTCCTACTTTTTCCGACAATTAATTTGCATATTGTAAGCATACATTAAATCAAAGATTGGCTAGAATAATGCATAAGTGGGCAATTGGGCATGTAGCCTTGTTTCTCGTGTTTGGACAGCCTTGTCATACCGACGGAAGTAAGGCCAATCTTACACGAAGCAGCCAACTCTACTTATGCTAGTTGGCATCTTACGTACGTTTTTTTTGACACGATAACGTCTAATAAATCGATGAACATCGGCTGCACGCACGAAAATGTGTCACGTTTCGCCTGACTCGAGCGTGGAACAAGCACGATCGGCCTAAGCGTTCGGCTTGTTTCAGTTGTTGATTCAACAATGTCCTATGAAAACATTATCACGTAAAATGATCGTCCGTAAACCGACTAACTGACAACCAATTTTTGAATTGAAAACTTCTTTAATGCGTCGTATGCAAAACTAGTTCCCGACAGAAAATCAATAATTATATAATCAAATAACACAGAGTTACATAGCACACATCTTCTTCTTGTAGTTCCACTCCTATCGGAGGTTGGACAACATCAGGGCAATTCTAATTTTTGAAGCTGCTGCTCTAAATAATGAGGTGGTACTGCAGCCGAACCAGTCCCGCAAGTTCTTTAACCATGAGTGCCGTCTTCTGCCAGCACTTCTCTTTCCGGCAATCTTTCCCTGGATGATGAGCTGAAGTAGTCTGTACTTATCATTTCTCATGATGTGACCAAAGTACGACATCTTCCGGTGTTTAATGGTATTCATAAGCTCCATCTTCTTTTTAAGCCTGCTTAGTACCTCAACGTTAGTAATTCGGTCACGCCATGAGATCTTCAAGATACGGCGGTAGATCCACATTTCAAAGGCCTCCAACTTCTTTGTCAAATTTTGTGTGAGAGTCCATGTTTCTACGCCGTATAGTAGCACCGAAAAAATGTAGCAACGTACTATGCGTAGTCTTAAGTCAAGACTCAGGTCTCTGTCACACAAAACTTTGTTCATTCTGAAGAAGGTTGAACGAGCCATTTCAATGCGGACCCTTATCTCCTGCGCATGATCCCCACTTTCATTCATCCAACTCCCCAGATACTTGAACTTAGCGACCCGTTCCACTAATTCTGTTCCGATGTAAAGCTTGGAGTCTTGCTGTGGTTTCTTAGAGATCAACAAGTATTTGGTTTTTGCAACATTGATGCTTAAACCCATGTCCTTACTTAATTCGTTAACATTATCAAGAAGTTCCTGTAATGATGCCAAATTGTCTGAGATCAAGGCAGTATCATCAGCATAACGTACATTATTGATAGGAATGCCATTTACAACAATGCCGGTACGACTAGAAGATAGTTTCCGAAAGATCTCTTCTGCATAAATATTAAAAAGGAGTGGAGATAAAATACAGCCTTGTCGCACCCCTCTTTGTATCTCAGTAGGAACAGTTGTTTCGTTCTCCACTCTTATTGCAGCTTTTTGGTTCCAGTATAAGTTTTTGATAATTCTGGTGTCTCTCGAGTCTAAGCCTTTTGATTTTAAAACCTCGAACAACTTTTCGTGTCGAACTTTATCAAACGCTTTCTCGTAATCGATAAAGCAGATATGTAAGTCACGGTTCATGTCTAAGCACCTTTCGCTCAACACGCGAGTACAAAAGAGGGCGTCCCTAGTGCCGAAACCATTCCTGAAACCAAACTGTGTGTCGCCAAGACCTTCTTCACATTTTCGGTAAATTCTACCATGTATTATTTTAAGGAAGATCTTCAAGACATGGCTCATTAAGCTAATAGTTCTGTAATCACTACAAGCTTTGGGTCGACTCTTCTTCGGGATGGTGATAAAAGTTGAGATAAGCCACTGTTCTGGTATGATACCGGTCGCATATACTTGATTAAAAAGGTTGACGAGTAAATCTAAGTCATCTTCTTCTATGAGTTTGACTAATTCTGTCATAACCTCATCAGGTCCCGGTGCTTTACCAGTCTTAGCATTTCGGATCGCAGCAATTACTTCACTTTTTTGTATCTCAAGACCGGATTCGTTTTCTACATTAACTTCAATCTCATCTGGCCTCGAATCGTGAAATAATAATAATAATAGCACACATACAAATATAAATTATTAAATTATTGTTCCTGACAGAATAGTCCTTTGCTGAACATAGGTCTACCCTACCTACAAAAGGCGATGGATATCCATCATGCTGGCCTAAAGCAGGTTTATTATCATCATTTCGTCCACTTCTCTATACCAGTAAACTCTTCAAACTAAATATAGTAAAATTGCATTCAATCGAACGACAGATGACGACATGACTCTGGTTCATGTAAGAGGAAACCCTGACAAATATACAAAAAAAAAAATTGTCCGTGTTGTGATCCAGAGAGGAATGCGGTTGGTGGATGTAATCTGATACATGGCTACTAAAGACGTTTAGGTTTATCTTGGTTGCCTCGTGTGAGAAAAGCCTAAGGCCGTCGTACAGTGGCAGCGGGCCGTTATGTTCGAGAATTCGGTAAGTAGCTTAGTTATGAGGTCAAATGCTCTGTGTTTTGAAGAGAAGCTCGAGGCCACAATACACTAAAAGTAAGAACTGTACTTGAAAGAAACCGCTGTACCGGCAAGCGCAGCGTATACAGATAACCGCAGGAATGGGATGAATGCAGGCTGGTTCGAATCGGTCTCATTCAAGATTTATTATTTAGGGGGAAGCCTATGTCCAGGAGTAGACGATCTATGGCTGAAATGGTGATTGTGACTTGGCTAACAAGAGGAATTCACACATTATAGACTTCGGTCATGGACTCATTGAATATGAATTATATTTTTCTGAACGTATTTTTTGTTTTGCAGAAATAGAAGAATATAATTTCAGAGACGCAACCAAAAACTTCTGAAAAGTTGATGAACAACAGCTTATTTGATTATTTGCTTAATCCAGCCAAAAAAGAGTGAACATGTACAGCTGCTGAATTACCTACTTAGTAAATACCTACCTGGTATTAGTTACAAGTTCTGACTATATTTTTAACCAACTTCCAAAAGAAGGGAGGTACTATGTCCGTATGAAATTATTCTTTTTGTGTAGGTATGTTCGTCGATATTTTCGAAAATTGTGAACCGACTTAAAAATATTTTTTAGTTCGAAAGGGTATACTCCCGACTCCCGAGGTGTTTCCATTTAAATTTTATCGCAATCGGCAGAGCCATTTTTGAAAAATCAACAATAATGTAAATATTACTAAGTACATCGATTCATGCGATCTATTCGAATTATGTACACGGTTGAAGTCAGTTATAATATTGTATAAGTGTATGGTTTTTTATGTATATTTATGCATGTTAATGTCGCTTAGAAAATAATATTTAATTAAAGACCATTCAACTCTAACCCTGCACTGCACCAGCTTTAATCGGGGCATCCGTGAAACAGAGAGCGTGAAAAGCTCAATTCATCCCGATTTCACGGCTGTCAACCCAGCTTCTATGTCTGATTGTAAGCTGCCTGATTTGAATTATTTATTATACTAGCAAGTGCCGTCATTAACTATGACAAACATTGTAATGTGAATGCTGCAAATAAAGCTACTGGACTATCCACATACCTCTGATTAACTACTACCACTAACATTAATTAGGTACAAGATGAATGCTAAAAAAATGGACCTCTGAATACTGAAAATAAAATAACAAATAATGATTCAAGTCCACTGCTGCCAGTTAGCAGCGGATCCAGCATGCTGATAGCATTGCTTAGATAAACGTTAAGCCCAAACTAGTGTGACGTGTGCACTACTGATAAGTACTTACATACCATTGTCACATTAAAAAATACATCGAAGTAGATAGTGTTAAAAACGAAAATTAGGTCCTATCTAGTAAATAACCTACCTATACAGCAGATAGATCTCCTGTGAAATGAAAAGAAATAAAACAAAAATTTCTGGAACACCTCTACATTTTACTCGTAAGCATTATGTTATGAACGTGTTATTGGAAACTCAATGCTCTATGTTTAAATAAAATACATAGATAGAGCATTGAGTTTGCTGCGCAATAGCCAATCAACGCGCGGCTTTATGTGAGCTTCAGTTAGGATTGGATATTGCGCAGCTTGTAGCTAACTTCACATCCGCCAACTTGTGTGACGCGGCCTATACCTTACTTACTAATGTGCAAATGAGATAGCTGTGGCATGAATACAAGAGCGTTAATTTATATTTCTAAACATCGAGATGTTATACTAACTCGATTCATATTCGATTACACAGCTGACAAGTGTGTGCACTTGTGTTTGTGGTGCTGCCTGATTTGAATTTTTTATTACTACAGGTAAGTTTCGTTAATAACTACATACAACAAAATACGATGCGACTGCTTAAACTGCTAGGTAGGTACTATATACAAGCATCTGGTTAATTCAAAAATACTGAAAATGTACAGAAATAGATATATACATGCAAGTTACCTATCCAATTGCTTTAGCTCGTATATCACCATTTTTGAATCTAAACTAGACATTTGAACGTAATTTATATAGGTATACAGGGTTATTTCTAATCAATTAGCATTCTTTTAGGGCTTATTCTGTACATCAAAACTAACAACATTAGTTCTGCGACTTTTGTGAAAACTCAAAAAAAATCAGCTGTTCCATACATTTTGTCTAGGGTGAACGATATTTTTCTATGGAACAAGACCTTTTTTTTGAGAATAACTAAAAGTCGTAGAACAAAAGTTGTTAATATTTATGTACAGAATAAGCTCTTAAAAGGATACTAATTGATTAGAAATAACCCTGTATATGTAAACAAACATTTCCATAGTTAGATCTAACTCGATTCATATTCGATTACACAGCTGTCAAGTGTGAGTCTTTGCTTGCGGTGCCTGATTTGAATTATTTATTACCTACTCAGATTGGTCGAGCAGTCCGCGGTCCAAATACGGTGACGGTGATTAAACGATTCGGATCCCTTTGGTGAACTTGTTGAGATTGAGATAAAGAAGTCTTAATCAAGTAAAAATCTATTAATACTATTACGATGTCTTTTATGCAATTTCTACATAAATGTTGTAGGTACCTAACTTAGTAATAAAGCTTTCTGATAGACGAGCACATATTGGAGTAGACGAAAGAAATCTATCACATCTCTTCATAACTTCATGTAAAAATTGCAAAAAAAGTCATCATGTATTTATGTGATAAGATTTTTGTTTAGAGTGCTTTCCACACTAGATTTTATATCAAAGAGTTACTCGTATCTTTGTGATAAGCATTTCAAAAATTTGAAGCGAACGCATGATTTATGTATTTATGTGTTAATTATCTTTTAAGCCATAGCAAATTGCAAAAGCCTCTTGTTAGGGCTTTGCAAGAGTGTCTTTACGAATGTTTTATATTATACGTGTTGACAAACACAAAAAATAAAATAAGTGTAAAAATGTTATCTCGACTCACACCCGCTGAATTAAAGTTGAGAGCTTTGATGTGTTTCGGGAAATTGTACTCTATGGAACACACAATAAGTAGGTACCAACTTACTGAGATTTCGGTGTAAATCACCAACACCATCTTCAAATAAACACCACGAATAAACTGGGCAACAAATGACAGCACTGAATTTCTATCATTACTACACTATAAATGACAACACTTTTCAATCCGGACTTTTCATCAAGATTTTTCTATTTCTTGAGTTTGGGTCATTGTATCTGAAAAACCGGGAAACTGAATGAAAACAAAAAATATCCTCGATGAAAATCTTGTGCTAGTTTGAACACAGAGATTGCAAAAACACTGTTTTGATCTAGCGGAGCGAGACCTTCATTCATCTATGGTTTTGATATTATTTAACCTTTGCGATTTGAGCACACAATGAGGTATTTATTTATTTCGTATTTTTTTTATTTATTTTTTTATATGCACGATTAGTCTCGTATGAGGTATTTATAGGTACTCGTAGTAAGAAAACTGCTCTGTTTTGCTAAAAAATCTTTAGATAATAATGTTTATTTCCAACACTTGTTTAACAACAAAAAATTTAAATACTACATCGTCCAGAGTGTTGTGTTAGGCTGTGTTGCCATGGTTTTATTATACCCAGGGCCGGATTTAGAGCCCCCCCGAGTGGGTTCCCGCCTTGTCGTGGCGGGGGGGCTTAGTAGCCAGGTCTCGCCAGCCTGGTGAACCAAGAGGAACCCGAGGTGGGGCCGGCCTCTCCGGGTCTTGGGCCTCGACAAGCCCGTGCGGAGGCTGGCCAGTAGGTCGCTAGTCGACTGAGGTGGACTGCGGTGTCGCGCTCGTCGCGATACCGCGGCCGAGCCCATCGAGGCGGGGGCGGCGACGGGATGGACGGGCGGCGAGTGTGCCGCTGTCTATCCGTCCTGCCAGCGGCCCTAACGGGTGCTGCCAACGTGTTGGCGGAGGCGGTGGGGCTGCAGGGGAAGAGGAGTGTCGGTATCGCGACGGCCGTTCTCCCTATCCTCTGCAGCCGTAGTGGCAGGCGCGGGGCCACTTTAATTGACCCGTTGCATTGGGACCAGGGCTGTCGGACACGGGTGCTGTCTGACGCCCAGTGCTGGTTGGTCCCAGGTGGTGGATGACGATGTGTCTGGTGTTCGGCACATCGTCATTCTGGCGGGAGCCGAAGCTCCGTGGTGGGGCCCAAGTTGGGCCAGCGCTGTCGGGTGCCGCGGAGGAGTGCGCAAGCGTGCCCGTAGCCCCGACACCAGGCGCAGTGGTGGAACACCCAGGGGTTTTGGTGGGTACACTGTCCAGTCGGCAGGACTCCCACATAACCACCCGCCTGCCCTCGAGGTGTGGTGGTATCTATAAAAGATTTCCCCTGGTAAAAAAAAAAAAAAAAAAAAAAAAAAAAAAAAAAAGGGCCGGATTTAGAGAGAGGTTTGGAGGCCAGGGAGCAACAAAAAAGTAGAGGCCCCTTGTTCACAAAGTGAGGAATAAATACCTACTCTTTTACGATGGGTTTCCAAGTATACTTATACCTTACTTACAGGACGATTTGGAATTTTGATATTCTACGGTTTGCCTGATGAGAGTGAACAAAATGTAGATCAATCTTTTTGTCAATATTTGAAAATAACAAGTATTTATTTTTCTACAAAGTACTGTACTGTACATAAATGGAAAACAGAGAAAAAAAATCGGAAGAAACATTTGTTTGCTAGTGTTTCGTTCGTTTCAGCCATAGGAAGTCCACTGCAGAACACAGGCAAGTGTTTATGGATTGGAATTTGTTTTTTTTTTCCAAAACCATTGTAGAAGCTCTGGCAGCTGCCCCGGTTGCCCTCCCCTAAATCTGGCCCTGCTACGAGTAGTTTAGCACACGATCACGAAAATAGTTTAGTCGAAGTTTGAAAAAGTGACAGATATATATATACTTCACCATTACTCTGTCTTGTTCAAACACGTCGATAGAATTATTTCGTGGTCCGTGTGCTAGCCCGGCAGCATCCCGGCAGGTAATACCCAGGTGGCTCGTCGGTCGGGCACCGGGGCAGAGGTTAATTGGAGCCGCGGGCTCGGCCGATATAGGTATCTAAATAAATTTCTGGAGTATTATCCCGCATCTCATTCTCAGCTTAATCGAAAAGGATTGCTTTCGAAATGTGTTCTGTTCTGTTTTCTGACACGGGACTATATAGCTTCGTTCTCTTAAATTCGTTTGTTAGAAATTTAAGAAATTTTACCAGTTAACAGCAAAGTTCTTTAGAAAAATTTGGGTTTTTATTTTTTCTTAATTTCAGTGGACTTCTCACTTTGACCCCAAACTAAGCAAATCTTGTAATATGGCTGCCACTGCCAGGGACTGATGTACTACCTATATTATATTAAATATTTTTGAATACTTACTTATATGTATCATTAGTAACATTCAGACACAGAGCAAACATCTATGTTCATCACAGAAAACTTGCCCTGAGTGGGAATCGAACCCACGCCTCCTTGGCACAGTAGGTAGTCAGTAGTTAGGGTCACTAACCACTGGGCCACCGATGTAGTCAAACCAAGTCAATGCTAGCTGGTTACAAATTAACCAACCAACAAATACAGGGATAACGTTTTCGACTGATTTTGTGCTAGGCTTACTGAGATCTTAAACTTCATATCGAGTTTGCGTGTTGCTCTATATGTGTACATTTTTGTCGAGCATTCGACGTAAAAGAGGAAGAACTAATTAATAAGCTCTTTAACATGAAGTTCCATTGTGTATGAAGTATCCTCTTCCTGTAGGATAAGTCAGCCCCACCACAGCTCAGATAATAGTAACCACACTCGAACACTTTCACTAACACACGCACGCGTTCAACAGCTCTATAAGCCGGAACCGTGATAACTTGATAAGCCGCGGTGACGTCACTTCCTGTTCTTTCACGCTGTCACGCTATAATGCCGGTATGGCATACATTACTTGCAGCCGGTATGATCTGTCGTTTGTGTGAATAGTTTGATGAATGTGAAAGTACTTGTGTAAGTACCTACGTATTAAACTTTAAAGAAACTAAATATTAAAAATAAGTAAGTTCATATAGGGCCGGTGTTAGAGCCTAAAAAAATAAGTCTTTAAGTAAAGGCCTCTGACATGGCTAAATGGTTGAAACAATCGGCATTGTTTTATCAAAATACCCCATATAATAATAAGCGCTGCAAGCTATTAATATTTTACAGTTATTGTTCAAAGTAAAAGGCGAAAACTATAACTTCACTGCGGGCCCTATGAATAAGCTCAAAATAGCCCAACGTGCTATGGAGAAGGCTATACCTACTCAAAGTCTCTCGGGAAGATCGCAACAGGAATAATAATAATAATAAATAAATATTAGGGGATATCTTGCACACGGTCTCTGACCCCAAACTAAGCAAAGCTTGTGATATGGCTGCCAGAGACTGATTTACTACATATTATACATATTTTAAATACATATACTTACTTATATAGGTAGTACCTAAATAACACCCAGACAAAGAGCAAACACCTATGTTTATCACATAAATATTTGCCTTGGGTGGGAATCGAACCCACGCCTCTTTGATCCAGAAGTTAGGGTCACCGAAGCAGTCAAGAATGATGAGATCCGCAGACGAACCAAAGTTATGACATAGCCCAGCTGATTAGCAAGTTGAATTGACAGTGGGCAGAACACATAGTTCGAAGAATGGTCGATGGGCTGTAGAGTTCTCGAAAGGAGACCACGGACCGGCAAGCGCACTGTAGGACGTCTATGGACTAGATGGATCTACGATATCATTAAGACCAATGACAATTATTTTGCAAAATTGTAAGTCACGTCCTTCTTACTTTTCGTCGACTGCGTTACAATGTAGGCCTTTTATAGAATTAGTTTAAGACTCCGTTTCCCAGCTTCATTGTTTGCTTACAAAGTCGTACTCTTGAGAAAATGCTCAATTACACACCATACTGCTTTCAAAACATGCTAAATAATAAATACAAAAGCTCAGTTGTCGCCGGAAATGGCATCGACGATGAAGACTTACAAAAGGGACTTTATTTATACGAATAGAAAGCCGGAAACACTTTGTTTTAATTCATTAGTGAAGTATGAAAGCTCTATAAACAATAGTAACCAACGTACTAAAGCACTAAATGGGCCCCTTAGGTACCTCATTTAATAGGTACCTTGGTTAGGTTAGGTACCTAAAGGAAATGAATGAAATGGGTTTTATGAATAGACTAGCAGCCTCCTTATTTTTTTTTTTTCAATATTGTAGCCTATGACACCCGGGGATTGTGTAGTTTCCCAACAGTGAAAGAATTTTTCAAATCGGTTCAGTAGTTTCGGAGCATATTCAATGTAAACAAACAAACAATCAAATCTTTCCTCTTTATAATATTGGTATAGATGGTATAGATTAAGGGTGAGCTGATGCAGCACGTTTGGTTTTGTATTGCATAGCTTTTGTTTATGGATATTTTATATTTTAGTTATTAGAGTTAATCAATCTTTTCAATGTCCATCCCATTAAAAATTTCTTTACGAAGTTATAGTTCATAGCGTATCAGTTTGGTTATCTATCTTCGGATAGGTGATTCAGGGTGATATTTACAATTGCACTGCCTATAATGATTAAGCATTGATATTAACATTGTGTAGATAAGTAAACTGATCAGTATTAACAACTTTAACTATAAAATTAACCCTGAAACCGCAAAAGAAAAATCCATATCAATCCATCTAGCTGTTTCATAATAATAAGCCTTGCAAAGTAATGTTGTCGAAATCAATTCAATTCTTTTATACTACACCTGCTCGGAAAGTACCTTGATACTTTATCAAATTTACGGTAGAAATTACGTCATTGCATATCGAACAAATATGCGGGGAGAAAACGCATCTGAGCGGGAGAGAAAAGTGTATGAAAATCCATTTCTCACGTGGTTTTTCTTTTTTAATTTTTGGGTAAGACTATGCGCTGGTAACCTAAATATCAAAAGCCAAAAAGTTTTTACAGTGAGTTTTTATCTCCAAGTTCGCAAAATGACACTGGCCACTAGCTGTGTGTTGGATGGTGTCAAACAATTTGAAAAAAGAACATGTGAAAATTGCAGACGCCATTGGCGCCATTTTCAATTTGTGTGTTGTTTGAGGATTCAGTTTTTGTAGAAAAGTAAAATAAAACTATCAAAATAATAAGTAGTGATGGTGATGATGAAGATTTTTTAACTCCGCCGCAGTTGAAGGAAACAGCAAAAATACTGATTGATAACCTCCTACATTGTCGCAAACATCTCAAACAAACATTAATGGAAAAAGTGTTACATTAAGCTTCACTAACTGCAACAATTTCAATATAAATTTCAATTAGTAAAGATTTAGTTTTTTATTTTCCTCGTAGGTGTAGTATAAAGCACTATGTATCACTCGAAAGAAAGTGCGATTCCCGATCTCGGGTGTTTTAAAGCCCTCGCCTACGGCTCGGGCTTCAAACGACACCCTCGACGGTAATCGGTCACTTTCTCCTCTCGGTGAACAATGTACTATTATTTTTCTACATTTTAGGAGATTAATGTGCCCCATATGGAAAGTTGTTTTGTACCAATGTTGTTCAAGTTGTTCTTATGGATGAAAATTGTATATTTACCTACGCGTATGTAGATAAAGACAACACATTCTACATTGATATTCCAATAACTGCATCAACGTACTAATAAAAAAGAACTTAAAAAAGAACTCGTAAAGTAGAAAATTACAGAGAGAGTCTTTCGTACTAGGAAAACATAAACACAGCCCAGTGGAGGCACAATGGAGGCGTGTGCTGGAGCCATAAAAGCCTTTATCCCTACATTACACCGGTCGGCTGCTAATATCTTACTCAAACACTACTCTATTCATACCCTGTGGCTCACGTAGTACCTATAGCTTCTTCAGACCTATTATAAAAGACAATAATTTCAATGATAGCTCCATTATTCAATTTTAAATTAGAGAAAACAATATTAAATTAAATAAATGCAGCCAGCATGCTGGGCACGCTGCCAACTGGCAGTGGGCTCGAGCATTTGGATTATCTATAGACCTTCAAGGTTCTGTCTGTGGATGATCCAATTGCTTTCTATGTACGAGTAGTAAGTAGTGTAAGTAGTTTTAACATATAAAGTAGTATTGTATCTTATTGCAGTTAATAAAGGCACTATCACAATAACATTAATTAATATCAACGTGTAAGAGAAATCAAGCATCAAGATAATCAAGAGATATGAGAAATGAATGAAGTAAATGTTTCGTTTATGGAACAGTTTTTGATATTATTTTCGTGTAGGTAAGTCAGGATTGCTCCCATAGCGAAAGTGAATTCCGCACAACATATGAAATATCAAATTAAAATCTGTAAATTATTTTCTTTCCTCAGATTATTAAAAATAAAAGCTTAATATTTTTGTATCTGATCTAGGAGAACTCTCCCCTTTCCACACAAAAAACAAACTCTGATCTGACGGAAAATCTATATTTCAGTGTGTCATTCCAACCATTTTTGTATTGAGTTACTGAACTTTTATGTTCATCTGCCCTATGCAACAAATTGAAAATCCTTTTTATAGATATTATCGAAATATGTTTATAATGTATGAACATTTATAAATAGCTCTGTAGAAGAGAGCTCAAAGTCACAGGCATAGGTCAGTGTATTGGCAAGTCGAAATGGCAGTGGGCAGGTCACTTAACTCAGAGGACTGATGGCCGATGGGGTCGAAATGTTTTCGAGTAAAGACCACGAATCTGTTCATTTATAGTTATCAAAGCACCGTTTCTAAATACTTAATAATTTGTACTCGTCTCTAATTTCATTAACAATAAATATATTGCATCTACATTACCACAAGTCATAAAAGAAAACCGTTCCAAAATCCAACTTAACGTTGGCGTTCAATATTATCGCTAACACAACGACATAGAGCTTTAAATTTCTTAAATTACAACCTCTATTGAATTTGGTAATGTACTTACTAACTAGATGACCAGCGGAGCTACTGTCGCAATTGCAACAGATTACTGCTTTCCATCATTGGTCATTTTCAGTTCCATCTTTAGGCCGATAGTAAATTGGTTGTTGTGTACCACGTTTGCCGTTTGGTACAGCATAGAAGAGTTGCAAAGTTATCAGTGAACTCAGCTAGAGTCGCCACCGTCAAAATTTCTATGCCATCTACTGTTGTACAGCAGTTTCACCTTTTTGGCCAACAGCAAATTGGGTAGTTCAGTAATGTTTGCCTCGGGCAACGGAGAGAGTTGGTGGTATGCGAAGTCAATAGCAAGTCATTGTAAGAACATTTTCACTGATTAACACTTCTTAACTTGTAATACATACTACAAATTGTTCTTACGAAAGTTGTTTTTGTATGTTTTAGCTTTTCATTCTTGGCTACACCAATTTTGAAGTTATTACTTACAATGAATAACGGAGAAGTTCAATAACAAAATAATTATTTTGTATAGGTTAGCATCATTGATAAGAAATTATGAATTTCTCGCAATAAATGAAAAAAAAAAACAGAAAGAATTAAAAAAAAATGTTTTAGGTGAATTTAGTATTAGTTTTCTTTCTTTTTGACCGACGAACCAAACCGGAGGAGGTACTCAATCCGACGCGTATATATTTTTTTAAGGTGTAGCCACGTATAACTTTTTTCGTAGTAATCTAATTTCAATAATTCTTTTTTTATTGGAATGATTATACTTCGAAATTGGTCCCATTAAAATTTTATTGAAATCAGCTGAGCCATTTTTGATAAATCAACCATAGTGTGAAAAATGAAACATCGATCCGTGCGAAATATTCGCGAATTCTGTACACGGGTGAAGTCGGTTATGCTATTTTTTGCGAAAAATAATTATAATATTAACCCCCGACGCAAAAGAGGGGTGTTATAAGTTTGACGTGTCTGTTTGTCTGAGTGTCTGTCTGTCTGTGGCATCATAGCGCCCGAACCACTGAACCGATTTCAGTTTAGTTTTTTTTTGGATGAAAGGAGACTTAATCGAGAGTGTTCTTAGCTATGTTTTATAAAAATCGATTGGGCCGTTTAAGAGTTATGGTGGGTTAAAGTGGGGATGGAAGAACCAAAATTCTACAAATATTTCGTACTTTTTTTAGGTAGGTTTTTGTGTCGGGGGTTTTTAAATTTTTAATTTAATTAATATGTTATTTAATTATGTAGTAGGTAGATGTAAATAATATTTTTTCTTTTCTGTTATTAACAACAAAATATAACATAAAATTTGCAAATTTAAACGAAAATGTCGGATAACGATAATCATAAAATATTTTTTAAAAATCCAGTGCTATAATTGAAATTTTATAAACTCGTCTTATCTATTTTAGGTACGCCATTAAAAGCTATGAATTTCCCTTACAATGCCTAAATATGGAGTACGGAGCTTACGAAAGTTGACAACCCACTTGTAAGCTCGGTGCAAGCCTCTAGTTAGGGTTCCGTACCCAAAGGGAAAAACGGGACCTTATTACTAAGACTTCGATGTCCGTCTGTCTGTCTGTCTGTCACCGGGCTGTATCTCATGGACCATGATAGCTAGGCAGCTGAAATTTTCACAGATGATGTATTTCGATTGCCGCTATAACAACAAATACTAAAAACAAAATAAATATTTAAGGGGGGCTCCCATACAACAAACCTGAATTTTTAGACGTTTTTCGCTCTATATTTAAAATATGTATTGTGGTTTTATAGTATATTCATAGAAATTTGTACTTAAACACTAAGACGTATGTACTTAGATGTGGTAGACTCGACTTGCTTTTTCTTTTCTTTTTATAATTAATTTTAGGATTAGGCCTGTTATTGGCTATTTATATTTACTCGTATTTGCATAATTAAGTTTAATTTTATTTTTGTGCTGTTGGCCTGTAAATAAATAAAATAAAATATTAATAATGGTACCAGGTAGATGCTTGAAATTTTCACAGAATATTTAGTTTTATATTCCCTTCAATAATAAATAATAAAATAAAATAAATATTTAAGGGGGGCTCCCATACAGTACGGAACCCTCCGTGCGCGAGTCTGACTCGTACTTGGCCGATTATTGTTATTATACCTACCTTACGCAATGGTTATATGAACCGACTTCTATACACCACATAGAGAGAAAAACTAATCATTTATTGCCAATATGTTAGATAATATATACCTATCTCCAACTTTCCCATGCGATATAATTAAGTATAGAAAAGTAAGACGTGCTATTTTGTCATAGTTTACGTATTTTGTTTAGTTTTTAATCGATCACTAAATTAGAATAGTTTAATTGGATTATGTAGCTATGGTATCACACATGGTTTTTATTCTGTATAGGTAATTATTTTTCGCAAAAAATGGCAAAACCGTCTTCCATTGTGTACAAAATTCGAATATTTCGATAGAATTGTTTACATTATTGTTGATTTTTCAAAAACGGCTCAGCCAATTTCAGTAAAATTTAAATGGGACCATCTCGGGAGTATACGCTTTCGAACTAAAAAATAATTATGCTGACGCTGATAATATAGTTTTGATGTACATATAACGCGACCTGTTTTGTGGATTCGATAAATAAACTCATAAGTGGATGAGAATTTGTTAAAAAACTAGTATGCACCACGTTTAGTGACATTTCGCCACTTTCGGTTATAGGTAGCTAAAAACTAAGTAAGTTCGTATAGGCCGGGTGGCTGGCCCTGGTTTCAGAGTTTTTAAGCTGTATGAAGGCCTTTGACATGGCTAAACGGTTAATACGACCGGGGCCTACAATTTAACGTGTCATCCGAGCCACGGTAGCGCGTCGGTTATATTATAGCTGTACCTAAAGCTATCCATAAAAAAAAAACTATTTTTGCACACTACACCGCTATCTTAAAAATGTCCGCCATCAGACTGTGTTGCTACAACATCGTCGTACAAAAACATGTTATTTCGACGTAATGTTTCACTCTAGAGTATGCGAAACCACAATGTTGCCAGCGTCGTCTTATAGACGTTTACGACAGCATTGTGGCAACATTGTCATGAATATGGTACCTACTTTGAGAAGATATCTTAGTTACCTCATGCTTTTTGCTTGCTAAAGAAATTGTAAAGCGCCTCATTGTCACATAGCTTTGGTCGTTTTAGAATAGTTAGTTTCAAACAAAAAAATAATTGATTTTCGACAATATTTATAAAGCAGCTGATTTATTTTTCGCGGTTTCGCAGTTAGCCCCATAGTAAACGTTGTTCATGATGACCTACTAATATTATAAACGCGAAAGTTTGTGAGTATGTATGGATCTTTGTTACTCTTTCACGCAAAACTACTGAACGGATTTCGATGAAACTTTGCAATAATAATGCTAATACATCAGAATCACACATAGGCTATAATTTATTAAGATATTGCGTGAAACGAAGTTCGCCAGGTCAGCTAATACACGTATAAAAGTGCCTACACTTTGCAAAGCAACTCTCTGTATACATACAAACAGTATCAATATTGTCACTCACTGTTGGACATGGCCATGGTGTTCTAGTGGTAATGACACTCGTCTTACATTTGTGAGGTCGTGGGTTCAAGTCCCGGTCCCGTACCAATGAGTTTTTTGGATGTTATGTTCGGAATTTCACACCACTGGCTTTTCGGTGAAAGATAACATATTATCGTGAGGCAACCTGCATATGTCCGTAGAAGAAATTCGATGGCGTATGTGAATCAACCAACCCGCACTGGGCCAGCGAGGTGGATATGGTCCAATCACCCTTCGTGGGTAGGCCTACGTCCTGCGCTGAACCATTCAAAAGGCTGTTATGGTACAGTACAGCAGATGGACATAGTGACATAATATAGTCTCTATCTGGTTTATTATTCGATATTTTATTAAAATATCAGATGCTTAGCATTGCCATTCAGCGTGGCAATGCAGCCAGCATGCTGGGCACGCTGCCAGCTGGAAGTGAGCTTGAGCATTTATCTTTAGACCTTCAAAAATCTGTGGAAGATCCAATGCTTTTTACGAGTATGTAGTAGTGGTGTAGTTTTGTTGTAGTTAATATAGTCACTTTTGCGCGATAAAAAAAAGAATTACAATGATGCTTAGTATCTTCTCTACTTTCCTTTCTGTGTAAAAGCGATAATTTTACGAATATCAGTTCCGTGAGCGATATAATCTTGTAAATCTTGAAATACGCGCCATTAATGTCTCACATCGAATATGATGTGAAATACGCCAAGGCGTGGGAGCACTCGTAACTCCCCAGTTTATTTATAAAATAAACTTGTTATAGTAAAATAGAGGTTTTATGTAAAACTGTGACAGGAAAGGAATGGGCCCGATAAGGTAACTATTGTTGTGTGTTGGAGGTCGACTAGTGAAGTGCTGCGACCACACACGAGCTTGAAATTTTGTTTTGGAAATATTGTACAGCGGAATTATCAAAAATCTTATACTTACCAGAGATGTAATAGAGTATCTGGGTGCACGGCAGTGCACTTGTGCTTACATTTTGATCTCACTACTTTTTACTGAAGAATTGTTGCTCGACTTGTTGTACTTTTTACATGCCATGTTTTTGTTGGGATACAATATTCATGGAATTAAACCCACCGAAACACTTGTTTCCTCTCGGTGGGTTTAATTCCATTCATAAGTAGATTTCTTCTCAGACCAAATAAAAAAAATCTTTATTTGGTCTGAGGATTTCATAAAAATAATTAAATAAATATTAGGGGGACATCTTACACACGATCTCTGACCCCAAACTAAAACAAACTGACAACAAACGCTTGTCATATGGCTGCCAGAGACTGACATACTACATAAAGGGTGTCCAGCGGCAAATTTTCGATTTAAAAAAATTGTAAAAAAAAAACTATTTGGTTTATTTAACTTTTATTTGGATAAAAATGAAGCTTAATGTTGCGGATTTTACTTTTTAAAAATTATGTCGTCTAAATGATTTCCATTTTTTTTTACACACTCTTCTAGCCGAGCTCTCAAATTTGAGACCACTCGAGCGCAGAGCGCCGGTGTGATGGCGCATAAACATATTGTTCACAGATGAGGCACATTTTCACATCGATGGCTACGTAGACAAGCAGAACATGAGATACTGGAGCCCCGAGAATCCTAGAGAACGGCATCAAAAGCGTTTGCACTGTCCAAAAACGACGGTGTGGTGTGGGATCTTTGCCCAAGGGATAATCGGCCCTTATTTTTTTCACGAGGGAGAGACTGTCACTGCTGAGGTGTACTGCCGCATGATAGACGAATTTTTGTTGCCCGAACTGCAGCTGCTATCTGGATACAACAATAGAACTCACTTCCAGCAAGATGGCGCCACTCCACATACAGCTAGGGCATCGATGGAGAAGATGAGGTCGATTTTCCCAAATAAACTCATCAGTAAAGGCGGAGACATACCCTGGCCTCCTCGATCACCCGATTTGTCACCATGTGACTATTTCTTGTGGGGATATCTAAAATCCAAAGTGTACAGTAACAGCCCTATTTCAGCCCTACAAGAAAATATACGCCGTGAAGTTGCCGCCATCACACCGGCGCTCTGCGCTCGAGTGGTCTCAAATTTGAGAGCTCGGCTAGAAGAGTGTGTAAAAAAAATGGAAATCATTTAGACAACATAATTTTTAAAAAGTAAAATCCGCAACATTAAGCTTCATTTTTATCCAAATAAAAGTTAAATAAACCAAATCGTTTTTTTTTTACAATTTTTTTAAATCGAAAATTTCCCGCTGGACACCCTTTACATATAAATATTTTTAAATACATACTTATTTAGATAATGCCTAAATTACACCCCGACACAGAGCAAACACCTATGTTCATCACATAAATACTTGCCCTGGGTGGGGATCGAACCCACCAATTAAGCAGTTAAGCAGTCAGCAGCAACAGTAACTTTAAAGATTGGTAAAAGCACTCACAGTACGGACCCTGAAATTCAACGTCGTTGTTTCAGCCGTAGGACGTCCACTGTTGGACATAGGCCTCCCAAATAGATTTCCAATAAGTCCAGATGGAAGCGATCTGCACCCAGCGACCGGGCTAGGATGCGCACCACGAAATATTTCTTTCGACCTGTTAGAACGAGTCAGAGCTATGGCGAAATTTATATTTGTTAGTTTTTCACACGTCGAAGAGTTCTTTTCGTGGTCGTATGCTAGGCTAGCATGTCTTGATGAGGTCATCCGTTCACCTTGTGGGCCGACTTACGCTGCGCCTGCCGGTGTAGGTATGGTCCCTTAGAGAAATTTTTGGTCCTATCGATCACCAGTCCGTAGTTAGTGCCCTGCCCACTGTCAGTTCAATATGTCAATCCGTTGCTATATGGTTACTTTAATAATTCTTCTACGAATCTCCTCATTTTTGATTCGATTTCGCAGAGAGACTCCGAGCATAGCCCTCTCCGAAGCTCGTTGGGTAATTTGGAGCTTAGGTCCCAGAGTGAGAGGTCGCGATTCTGTGTCGTAAAATTAAAACTGAGTAAGTAAAACAAGGCTACCGGAACAAACTATTGAAACAGTCAAATATGTTACCTACTCCAACTTCTCAGACAAGCACAAACGAACAAACTTTCCATACAAATTACAAACATTCAAAAAGTTGTTAACATACAAATATGTATATCTATATTCAAATCGTAAATAATACAAGACATTCCAAGGGAAATGTCCGAGAGAAACCATAAAATACATTTTGCGATCTTCATTGCGGTTTTTATTATCTACTTTATCACGACGATTTAGAGTTGGTTTTGAAGTGCTTTTGCCCATTTAAAACAGTATTAAACAGTATTTTCTGAGTTTTAAAATCGGTTATCGTTTTCAATTAGGGTTGCTAACTTTAGTGAGTTATTTTAAAAATGTTTAAGGTGTAGGTAGGTATATTGAGTCATTAATTTCAACTAATTATGCTGATGGTTTGCTAGTCAATTTTTCACGTAGAATGAAGCGATGAATCGGGTTGATTATTTTCATTACAGATCGGAAAGTATCATCTATGAGCTATGTTTTTTCGCGGGTACTGTACTGTACCAGCCTTTTTAGTCCACTGCAGAACGTAGGCCTACCCACGAAGGGTGATTGGGCTATATCCACCACGCTGGCCCAGTGCGGGTTGGTAGATTCACGTGCGCCATCGAATTAATTCTGCGGACGTATGCAGGTTGCCTCACGATGTTTTCCTTCACCGAAAAGCCCGTGGTGTGGAATTCTGTACATAAATTCCAAAGAACTCATTGGTAAAGGATCGGGATTTGAACCCACGACCTCACGATAGCAAAGCTAGTGTTACTACCTCTAGGCCACCACGGCTATATACGTATATTATTTATATTCTGATTACTAGTTTTCGCGGGTAAAAACTAGTAATCAGAATATTTAAATTAGATGCATGATTGAAAACGCTTAATTAAACGCAGCCAAGATGTACAAGAATAGCCTCTCATATAAAAGCCTTTGATGTGCGTGTGTTAGCGCCTTCCAACAGCTATAATTACGTCAAAGTGCTCAGAAACTGCGTGCTTTCGCCCCTTGAGGTTTTCTCTCCCGCCAGGCTTCGTGGAGGCCCTAATCACAGCCTAATAATGCTAGTTCTGTTTACTAATGCCAGTTCTCTACTTTAGAACTTTATCTACACCGACAGTTATCATTATCAGGCAAGATTGAGACGTCCACTTCTAGCAACCCTACAATATACCTAGCACAGAACCTGTCGGAAAAATTCTTACACCCTACAATATTCCAAGCACAGAATCTGTTGAAAAAAAATTGGTTGCCTGTAAAGTCGGTATACGGGCGAAAGTTTTACGTGACAACGACTTTGAAACGAATGAGACGAATGAGAGCGCATGAAGTGTGAGCGGAGCGTAACGCAGTTTCTTGAAGTGTCACCCGGCAAACCAATTTATAAGACGTTGTCACGTCAAAAATTATGTGACGTTTTTGATAGCAAACGTATGGAGATACTGAATTCTAATTTCGATTTTTTACACTTTTTTGTTACGTAGTAGGTGCTTTAGTAAAGGCTTCCTAAATTGAGCTAGGTTTTATATTTATACTGGTAGCCATTAATCTTCTTTTTATTAATACATATTAAGCTCACTATGCGCCGAATCAAAGTTGTTGGTAGCAGTGAACTTAGCTACAAGCTGAGCGAATCCCAATCCTGTTCGCCGCTGCTATGTCCTGATATGTGCCTGGAAGAAATTAGCTATAATCAATAAGACCGCTCTTTGTTGCACTAGTTTTAAGTCACTTTTCCTTTCTAAGTATATTTCTGTATTTTATTTTGGTATTAACAGTAAAGTGTTCATTCATTCTATGAGAGCTTCAGTTAAAATTGGGTTTTGCGCAGTTGGAAATAACTAACTTCACAACCGCCAAAAAGTTTGATTCGTCCTACCCAGTTGTTTTATTCCGTTTGAGCTGTACGTGAAGAGGTATGTGACAATAATTATGACGAGTATGATTAATAAATACGTGCAGTCATTCTAACAGAATTTTTTATTAACATTTCTTATGAAACATTGAGCTGTCATTCTATGCTACCTAAATACTACACAAATAATTATTTTTCGCAAAAACCGACAAAACCGCCTTCCATCGTGTACAAAATTCGAATATTTCGTTTAGATTACTGTTGGTTTATCAAAAATGGCTCAGCCGATTTCTGTAAAACTTAAATGGGACAATTTTGGGAGTATACTTTTTCGAACTAAAAAAAATTCTTTCGATTCGGTTCACAATTAAAGAAATTATCGATGAACATACACAAAAAAAATACATACACACGAACATAACCTCCTCCTTTTTGGAAGTTGGAAGAACCTACCTATAATATATATCTCGTTTACGTTCTAACTGTAAAATACGATATTTAAAACCGACATGTTGTATTTAATTTAAAATCCACGGGGTTTTATTAATTTTTATACGCTTATTTATAACTTGATCACTTTAATAGGATAAAACAAGTCATTTTCTTAAATACGGTTGGCAACCCTATCCCCAATTGACATTTTCATGGCTTCATCGGAAAGCTGGGTCTCAAATGTCACCGCAGCCTTATACGGGGAATATTTATGAAGATAATAACGTTTTTAATACGCGTCTTAATTCTGATAACGCGAGGTGTGTGGATAATTAAGACGTTACGTCTCTAATTATGACGGAAGAGCGGATTTTATAGCAACGTTTGTTAATTTGTTTTTACATATCACAAAGTGTTTCCTAGAGTTATGACGGAAATACAAGAAAACCATGATTCCGCTTTGTATTATATTTTAAAACTTGTTTCTTTGTTTTTTGGATGATAATAGCGAAAAATTTTGATACTAGTGAAAGTAAAATAGGTATCTAGTTATTTACTGAGGCGTAACTTCAACTTGATCATGACTTTTGACTAGACTTAATCATTGACTTTGAACGTATTCCGATAAATATAATTATTCACATTAGGTACTTCAAATAAATACTAGATATATGTACAATAATTAAAAATATTATCTTACACCAGACAAGGCAAATACTCTAATCGCGATGCCAAAATTAAGAATAAATGCTAAAAAAAAAATCCTAAATAGTTTTAATACCGCGAAGTGTGTGGATAATTCAGACGTTAGGTCTCTAATTATGGCGGAAGAGCGGATTTTATCACAACTTTTGTTAATTTGTTTTTACATACTATAAAGTTGTTTCCTAGAGCTTTGGAGGAAACGTTAGAGAATCGTATCATCTCGTTGTATTTGTATTACTTATGTTTTTTTTCTGAAACTTGGGTCTTTTAAGAGTTGTGGTATTAGTGGAAGTTTTTAGTATAGTACCTATCCATGACCTTCTTTCCCGGTTTCTTGAATTCCGGATTGGCTCCATTGTAAAAATTGTCCATAATAATGGCAAATATACCTTTTTCCGCTTAATACTCCCGTTAAATAATCCTCTAGAACTGAAAAGACTTTGTTTTGAACAATCGAAAACATAGCCAGCGCTTACTATCAACGCGTCCGACGTAGGTATATCTCACCAGTAACCAACTATACATATACTTACATACATACTTAATAAGATAAATATTTTTCGCCAAAAATGGAACCACAGAGTTTGCACGAATTGATGTGACATCCATGTACATTATTGTTGATCTATCAAAAACGGTTCAGTTGATTTCGATAAAATTTAAATGAGTCCACCCAAGACTATTTTCCTTTCGAAATTTGGTTCACAACTGGGGAAAATCTTGATGGACACACACAAAAAAATACAGACGAACATAGTCCCCCTTTTTGGTAGTCGGTAAAATGAATATTCATTACATAAAGTACGCAATTCTCGAGTAATTCCAAAACGAGCTCGTCCGTTACGACCGACCGTGGGCAAATAGAAAGCGGAGTGCGTTGATGTCTTTTGTTCGATGGTATCGCCCTACGCCGTAGCCTGGAGATTGTGCCAAAGATATGGTTCATAGTTAAATTTAGATTACGTGGGTATTTGTTGTGAATAGTTCGTGGTGACACGTCTTAGTGGCTTTCTAAGGGACTAATCTCTTTATTGAGCTACTTGGAGCTTATTTATAAAGTTGCTATGGGCTTAGTAAGTTCGTATAAGCGCTACAAAAGTTTTGCTTGTGTGGTTCCAAGCTCTAATTACAAGTTATTTACAGGTTTCTTGTTTGACGTTTAGCTATGTCAGAGGCCTTCAGGCGGCCTAAAAACTCTGACACCAGGGCTAGCCACCCGGCCTATACGAACTTACTTACTTTTTTAGCAAAACTCCTGCAAGTGTTGAATTGAAATCTCTTTTGAGGGGATTTATTATTTCCATGCACAATAGCAACTGATTACACAGCATCCTGTTTGGATTGTAGCACAAATGCGCAGAAAGCGCCATTTTGGTTTCTCACTTGACGCTATCAATATCTCAAATATATTATGCTTTAATTTGTTATTGCAGCTCAAAAAACCCGTTTTGATTGATCATTTTCTACTAGTTCAGTAGCTATAGAGAGAAATTAAGTTTTTTATAGTATTTTTAGTGACATCGGGAAAGAGTCTAGACCATCTAGACGAGTCAAGTATAATTTATGTCTTTAGATAATATCCAGTTCCATAAATTAGCATATTTTGAAAGTGCCGAGACATTTTATTGACGTGTTTATTTATAATTTGACCTTTGGATTTCAGTCAACGAACGTTCTAATTTGGCTTTACACTTATTTTTTGATAATTGCAGTTAATACTACATGATGTTTTACAAATCTTTCTGTTATTGGCTGTTTATATGTATTTATACAATTAAGTTTAAATTATATTTTTTGTGTTGTAAATAAATAAATAAAATTAAAAAAAAAATATGTTTCTTACTTGCTTTAGACTTTTTTCTTTGGTTACCGTTTTAATAAATTTATAAGCGAGCCAAGTTTTTAAATTATTAAAATATTTTTTGAAGTTACATATTTAAGGAAGAGGTTTTTTAAATAATAACACACTTTTAGCAATTACTAGCTGGCCATCCCGGCTTTGCCCGGATAAGAATTATTTCTAAACGATACTGAAAACCGCATTGAAATCTGTTTTGTAATTTGGTAGATATAAGCGGCTACACAGACAGACACACAGAAGTAACGGTTTTGCTTTACACTATGTAGCTATGATAATGATATGTTACTTGTTGATTACAATTATAACTCTACTGTAAGTCTATCGATATAATTACAGATCACTTTACCAATTTAGATGAAAGGAAATGCCAATCTAAGGCGTTGCCTCCCCCAAAGCGAAGCGGAGCGGGCCACGATATAAATTTTAGAAACTATAGAATATGATTGCATGCTATAAATTCCTCTGCTGTCCCTTTTGCACTAACGTATGTTTTCAATGCCCTTTCCTGCTCTTGCTCGGTCTTATATCGTCCTATTTCGAAAACAGGGCACCATATTGTGTTCGTTACCTCCGTAGCAAAGTTACGAATCAGTTTTCACCAGAGGGTTTATAATGCTAGTTTGCTCTTGAACGTTTTAAGTGTTTTAACATCACTACATAGTATACGAGTAAAACAAAGTCGCTTCCGCTGTCCCCATGTCCCCATGTATGACTGCCTCGGTGGCTCAGTGGTTAGTGACCCTGACTTCTGGGTCAAAGAGGCGTGGGTTCGATCCACCCAGGGCAAACATTTGTGTGATGAACATAGGTGTTTGCTCTGTGTCTGGGTGTTATTTAGGTACTATCTATATAAGCATGTATTTAAAATATGTATATGTAGTATATCAGTCTCTGGCAGCCATATCACAAGCTTTGCTTAGTTTGGGATCAGAGACCGTGTGTAAGATGTCCCCTAATATTAAAAAAAAAAAAAAAAATTATGCTTACCTATATCATTAAAACTACGCAAAGGATTTTGATGCAGTTTTTTTTAATAGATAGCGTAATACAAGAGGAAGGTTTATATGTATAATACACCTGTGCGAAGCCGGGGCGGGTCGCTAGTATTTTATAGATTTGAACAATTGGAACTTCGTAACCGTTAGAGGCAGAACTCTATAGGTTACCAGGGTGTGTAACACCACATTATGAACAGTTTTACACAATAATCTAATCCAACCAACAAAAATTCGCTAAAATGGCAGATTCAAAACTTAGCTATGTATGGCGGTGATATTACCATAGTCCGTCTATAGTACAATGGGCATGATAACTAAAAAAATGAATTAGTCCGTCAGATAGACTATTCAAAAATATTACACAATTTTTTTTCTATGGTCAATTAAACAAAAATTGATGAAGATATAGCCCGTCAAAGTTCCGCGTGACGTCACAAGTGCCATACAAATGTATAGACTTCTGTAAGAGAGGTGACGTCACGACCCTCACTCCCAAACTTTGACAAGGTTTATCTTTGTCATTTGTTGTTTGATTGACAAAAGAAAAAGTACGAGCCCAATTTTTTTTTAAATTTTACTCGCGGACTAATTATAATAATATTTTTTTTACCCAGTCCTCATGCCTATTGCCATGTTTACTCCATTTTATGGAGTCTGTGCCTAAACAAATTGTGTTTACCATATTTAATTTTTTTTTATCGGGCAAAAGTGCCTTTATTAACTACAAAAAAATTAATTACATACTATATTATATTTATTTAATTACTTTTCTAAACTTTTTAGCTATTTAAATTTTAACCTCAATTTCCAAGCAAAAACATTATAAAAAGAGGTTCTGTTCCGCAAGTCTAACGATACATTGTCATTAAAGATTGTATCCATTGATTGATGATCTCTGATGATTGCCTCGTCTAAACGCGAGAGCTATTTTCTAGTCCAGTGGCTCTCAAAGTGGGGGCAATTTAACTGCGGCCCACAAAAATTGCTTAAAAATGCCTAGTGCTTATTGGTGCGGCACATTATACGCCTTGCGTGTTTATGTTCAAAGTCCGTTAACAGTTATTTTATCTCTGACATTGCTAGCTGTCTATTCGCTATATCTGTCTAGTCATAACACAACACCACAGGTTAGACAGAAACTGCAACAAATGTCAGAGTTAAAACCACTGTGAATGTACTGTAAACGAATTGTATATTCACGCCGAAATTTAAATACTAATATTATCAGCAAATTTTCAGTAATTTTTTTGCTGTTCTATTAATATCAAATAACAATCCATATTTTTTATCATTAATAGCTCTCCCTGAAACGGCAAGTATGTAAACTCAAATTACTATTAATTACGAACTACAACAAATGAATTTGATTTGATAACATATTGTACTTGCGACCCACACTTTGAGAACCGCTGCAATAGCCGGTTGTTTATTTCGGCTATTATTTATTATTCGCCTCTATTGCTATTTAAATAAAGGTTTTTGAGCCATTGTGTGTTATACCTATTCAATATTTTATGCACATTTAACTGGTTTTGTTCATATCTATAAATCCGATATCATAAATCTCGCAAGACATTTTTGAATTTGTAGTAATTATTGAAATATGCAGAATTTTTATAGCTATTTAATAAGAGTGTGAATATAACAAGTTGTTCAGCTTGTTTCACTTTATTGTGTGATGATTTCACTTCTACTCTGTTTATACCAACGGTTTGTACTCGTACAAAGTCAAACTGACTTAAACAAAGCCAAACTAACAAGCATAAGAAAATACATTTTTAACACACATTTCTATGACCTTTTAGACTTTGTTTACCTATAATAAACACGATTACAGAGGCGCCAGCGTAAATTAAATAGCAACGTAAAAAGCGTTCTCTCTATCGAATGCCTAAAGTGAAAAAGGAACAGAATTATGCTATTTAGCTAATTTAATTACGCTGGCGCCTCTGTAATCGGGCTTATAATGTAGTTTAGTCACTATTAGCAGAAAAAATACTTGCATAGGCCGAATCATTCAAGTCGCCGGATATTAAGTTAGCTACAATCTGCGCAAAATCCAATCAACGCGTAGCTTTATGTGAGCTTCAGTCATTGGGTATTGCGTAGCTTGTAGCTAACTTCACATCCGCCGATTCGTATGATTCAGCTCATTCAGCCTTTACGTCCCAACAACTAAACAAGCAAACACACCGACACAATAAATGAAAATATTACCAGTCGTTGCAGAAACACTTCATTTATGCGGGCAATAAATGTATAGTAGACAGGGCTTTGCATAGTACAGGGACTAATATACAAAAATAATTATTTTTCGCAAAAAGCGGCAAACCGCCTTCCATCGTGTACAAAATTCGAATATTTCACTCGAATTGTTTACATTATTGTTGATTTTTCTAAAACGGTTCAGCAGATTTCTGTAAAATTTAAATGGGACCAATTCGAGAGTATATCCTTTCGAAGTTAAGAAGAATTTTTTGATTCGGTTCCATTTAAATTTTATCGAAATGGGCTGAGCCATTTTTGATAAATCAACAATAATGTGAAAAATACTACATCGATCCGTGCGAAACATTCGCGAATTCTGTACACGGGTGAAGTCGGCCATGCTATTTTTTGCAAAAAATAATATATTACATGTATCGTTCAATACTTGCTGTGATTAAAATGTAAAAGACAGAAATAATCATAAAAGATTACGTTACATTAATGGCTTAACATTTGCACGTCTTGCTATGAACCTGGAAGAGATTGCTATAAGCAATAAGGCCGCCCTTTGTTGCACTAGTTTTAAGTTGCTTCTTTTTTTCCTTTCTGTATATTTCTTCTGTATTGTATTTTAGTGTCAACAATAAAGAGTTCATTCATTATGAACTAAAATGCGCTATGGAGATAGCTATGCTCGGAGCCTCTCAACAAGATTGAATCAGAAGTGAAGATATCATAGGGCAGCGGATTGGCAAATTAAAATGGCAGTGGGCAGAGCACATACCATGGAGAACTGTTGACCGATGGAGACCACGTACCGGCAAGTGCAGCGTAGGACGTCCATCCACAAGTTGAACTCCATTAAAATCGCAGGATTACGCTGGATGCAAGCCGCTACCAACCGGTCTTATTAGGATCCATACGGAGGCCTATGTCTAGCAGTGGACGTCCTATGGCTGATTTGTTTATTTAGTCTAAGGACATGTCACATGCTGAGGAAAAGGCTTACCTACTATCAAAATGTTATTTTCACATCAAAAGCTATCTAAACATGTTTAGCCGATTGCTAAAAGTGACAGACAAATGTGTTTATATCGATAATAAGCCAGGCGTTTAACCACAGATCATTTGAAGAGCATAAGTCTAAAAATTAACCAGTTCTCATTCTTTCGACTTCTCTTAAGTGACAGCAGAATACATCGCAAATAGTCTGGTAAATAAATTACAGTAATGAGAAAGAAACTACTTGGAAACTCACCTCTTATACATCCAATAAGATCTCCGTGTTTCCACAATATATCGCACACACACCACTGCACGTTACACACCGAACTCGAAACAATGCACACCATCCATCACAAAACCACCCACAAAACGGCACCCGAATCACGTCAGCGCCAGCATACTTGTCACACCACCATTATGCAAACACATTAATAGTTAATACCAATTTTCCGTCTCACTGCGCACGATTACAAATAAGAAAATGCATAGAACTACGCGTCGTAGCGTCTGCTACCCACGGGTGTTGTCCAACGACTGACGATAGAGGCCGCCACGATCGCGCCGCATGCACAGCCTTCGCGTGAAATACTCCCCTCTCGCTCCCACTAGTATCACACGTCTCATCGATCTGAAAAAGACAGAAATATGATTAATTGGGCTTCGATGGAACGAAAGCTTTTGATGCGTTACGAAAAAAGTTGTAATTTTTATATGGAGGTCGCGTCGTACTCGGGGTGGCGATTCTAGAGCCGTCGACTTCTGACGTTTCTCTCGCTTTTTTCTTTAAGTTTTGATGAGATAACACGTTTTATTATCAGAGAATGAGCTTGCAGAAGTCGGTAGGTACGGGAGAATAAACATATTTGTTCGGTAACGGTACTCGATAATGCGACATTGGGCTTCGAATTCTTAGTAATTATCGATCGAATGTTTGATTGTAAGACAAACTTGTTAATAGCCGTAATCAAAATGATGGGCTCTGATAACTTTATTGCAATTGAACTATTACCATATAGATGGATATATATGTGCGTTGAAAATTGTGTGAAATGAAGTGATGCCAGTTATTTTAGCAATAACAAGAAATATCTTAATTGTAAGAAAATTATTGAGAAAATTTAGTCATTAAGTCTAATTTCTGTCCATCCAAAGGTTGCCTGGAAGAAATCGCTCAAGGCGATAAGGCCGCCCTTGTATCACCTAATTTTAAGAATATTATGTACTTTGTTATTTAAGCTGTTTTTTTGGTGTACAATAAAGTTATATTGTATTGTAAGTAAGATTGTGAGATTTTTGCACCTGTGAGATTACCCAGACCATATAAAACAAACAAAAATACTATCAGCGTTCTCTCTCTCTCTCTCTCTAATTATCATAATAATATCATCTTCAGAATGATCTTATTAGCACCACAAAATCACATTAGATGCTTAAGACGTTTGCAACCGATGCTACTGGAAAATTCTTGGAGGCATATGTGTTTACAGAGAACATTCCACCGCGGGTGGCATTTATATCTGAGCGCTACCGTGGTTCGGATGACGCGTAAAATTGTAGGTACTGGTTGTTTTAACCGCTTAGACATGTCAAAAGCCTTCATGTGGCTTAAATACTCTGACACCAGGGCTAGCTACCTGGCGTATACGAACTTACTTTTACATTAGCGTATCAAATTACGGATTTATAAAGGACTAGCTTTTGCCCGCGTGAATTTTGACTTAAATGCTATCACATAGGAACCTTTTATTTTTCCGGGATATAAGTAGCCTATGTCTTTCAAACGATGTCCATACTAAAAATCAATTCAATTCATTGCTCCGTTGCTGCGCGAAAGAGTAACAAACCAAGAAACACACTTTCGGATTTATAATAATTTATATTTACTGGTAATCGATTAGCATCCCCTTAGGGGCTTATTCTGTACATCAAAACTAACAACATTTGTTCAACGACATTTATTAACCTGTATAGTAAGAGCGTTTGTACACGTCCGTTTTTTCACCTCAAGAGAAGCATGAGCAAGAGAGTAGAAAATGCATGCTCTTGCCCATTGTGGCGACAACGGACCGTCAATAAACGGATTCTTTGATTTGTTCGCCGGATGGTTGGGATGATGTCCGGTGCGTCAATGTAAGTATCCGTATATTGAAGGTCCCGTTGTCCGGTGAAAAAAACGGACGTGCCCAAGCGCTCTGTGAGCGCTTGTATACGGCCGTTTTTTGGGTTCCGTACCCAAAGGGTAAAAACGGGACGCTATTACTAAGACTCCGCTGTCCGTCTGTCCGTCTGTCTCCAAGCTGTATCTCATGAACCGTTATAGAAATAGAAAATCTAGAAATCTGTAATTTGACACAGAGGACGTATTTCTGTTGCCGCTATAACAACAAAAACTAAAAACAGAATAAAATTAATAATTAAGGGGAGCTCCCATACATCAAGTCTGATTTTTTAGCCGTTTTTCGCTCTATATTAAATATTAATAATGGTAACAGGTAGATGCTTGAAATTTTCACAGAATATTTAGTTGTAAATTCACTTTAATGATAAATAATACAATTAAAATAAAATGAATATTTAAGGCCCCCCTTAAATATTCATTCCCACTCCCATACAGTACGGAGGGTTCTCCGTGCGCGAGTCCGACTCGTACTTGGCCGATTATTAATATAGGGGCGCCGATGAGATGTTTGCCTACGGCGCTCCCAGTGTTTAATCCGTCTCTGATCACAGAGGAACCACTTATTTTTCCGGGATAAAAGTAGAACAATTATGTCACTTTCCGACCTTTGAACTATACAAGCCAAAAATCAAGTCAATCCGTTACTCTGTTGCTGTGCGAAAGAGTAACAAACCGACAAACACACTTTCGGATTTATTATATGTAATTAGCAAGTAGGGTAGATGCACCGGTTGTGGCCATCTTAGTACCATTTGTGGCCACTTTGAATTTTAAGGATTAAAAAGACAATTTTATGTTTTTTTTTTTAATTACATGACATGTAACTCTAGATTCAGACGAACAATATTTATTGTATTACATTGCTTATAATAATCAGTTATGCAATAATTTTGTCACCAAATGGCCAGAACCGGGACAGTGGCCACAACCGGTACACCCACTATATAGTATAGCAAGGATGCATGTTGCCAGCGTGTGTCGATCAAACAATGGTTGTAGCATAGCTTATTATAAAATATCTGTATGGTGGCAGCGTGCGGCGTCCATGTGCATCATTATAGAGCTATGTATGCGCCGCGGGGCTGGCAGCGGTTCACATCAAGACTTGGAAAGGGCATGCGGTTGTAGAGCTAGAGCCTTGGAGAAATCATTCACGGTACAGAGATTCCTCTCGAATATCGGCATCATGGCACTCTGTCAGGCCTGGGGCCTTTTTGTAAAAGTGCTCTGACGTTCAGCTTCGCTTTTTTTCCTTCTCGCGTCAGTTACTCATGCCACGAGAGCGAGCGGGAGGAAAATCGAAGCGGAACGTCGGAGCGCTTACACAATAAGGCCCTGTCCTGTAATTTTTAACCCCCGACGCAAAAGAGGGGTGTTACAAGTTTGACGTGTCTGTTTGTCTGTCTGTGTGTCTGTCTGTCTGTCTGTCTGTCTGTCTGTCTGTGGCATCATAGCGCCCAAACCACTGAACCGATTTCAGTTTAGTTTTTTTTGGATGAAAGGAGACTTAGTCGAGAGTGTTCTTAGCTATGTTTTATAAAAATCGATTGAGCCGTTTAAGAGTTATGGTGGGTTAAAGAGGGGATGGAAGAACCAAAATTCTATTTCGTACTTTTTTTAGGTAGGTATTTGTGTCGGGGGTTTTAAAAATTTTTAATTTAAGTAAGTTTTTTTACTGTAATAAATATATTTTTGGTCAAAAATGGCACAACCGACTTTAACCATGTACAGAATTCAATTATCTAGTTCGCACGAATATCGATGTGTCATCCGAGTTGGTAGTTATACATTATTGTTGATTTTTAAAAATGGCGCAGCCGATTCCGATAAATTTTAAATGGGAACATATCTGAAATATGATCTGCCAAATAAAAAAAGATTTTTGAAAAAAATAAAAACAGACGAAATAAATAAAATACATACAAAAAAATACCTACAGACGAACTTAGAATCTCTTCCTTTTTGGAAGTAGGCACTGTCGATTTTCCTTCGATACGTACGAAGCGGTTTGACTCAATTTTTTTTTTATTCGTACCGCCAGGGACTAGAACAGTCTTCCTGATTTCCTGTTTCCTAAGACATACAATCTAAAGCTTTTCAAGATCAGAGTGAATAGGTATCTTCTAAGGTCTGCGTGCTTCATCTTCGACCACAGCGTTGCTTACCACCAGGCGAGTTGGTGAATCACGGACTTTTTCGCGATAAAAAATGTACTAATACAAATATGCCAGTGTAAAACCACAGAAAAATATGCGGAGCTAGGTTTTTTTTTTACTGAAAATCATTATAGAGAAAGTTAGCTTTCACTGGTTGGGACAATGTTTCTTAACGATCTCCAGCAAGCAACACGATACAAAATGTGTCAGTTAAACTTGAGCCAAAACGGTTTTTCATCATCACTACATAGTCCTTACATAGTATAAAATAAAGTCGCTATTTTCGTTTGTTTGTCTGTATGCTTAAATCTTTAAAACTACGCAACGGATTTTGATGCGGTTTTTTTTAATGGATAGAGTGATTCAAGAGGAAGGTTTATATGCATAAAAATTCCCGAAATTCCCAAGGGAACGGGCACAACGTGGGTAAAACCGCGGGGCACTGCTAGTACTCGTTAACAAAGTCGCTTCCCGCTGTCTGTCCCCATGTATGCTTATATCTTTAAAACTACACAACGGATTTTGATGCGGTTTTTTTTTAATAGATAGAGTGATACAAGAGGAAGGTTTATATGCATAATCCACCTGTGCGAAGCCGGAGCGGGTTGCTAGTGTATAAATATTATGCACTGTTGCTTTCCAAGTAGATACCTAACTAAGGCTAGTTACAAATTACAATCAGCGCGTACTTGCAGCATTGATCAGATCGTTTAAATGTCTTATAGACGTCCTACGCTACGCCGGTGCGTGATTTCTAATCTCGCAAAGAATAAGTAAAAAGCTATAAAATCAATTGAAGTTTTACGAGCAATCAATAATTAGTTACTTATTATTTAAGGGACCACCTGGTGCGGGCCGAGTTGGCGATTTACGCCTCCTACGCCTGGTCGCGGCACTTGTCCATTTTACTGCCTGTAAGTAATAGCCTATAAAACTAGCATTAGATATCTATTTTCTATCACAGTGATAAATAACTTAGGAAGCATCATCATCACATTTTAACATTAGGTATTTAAAATTTATATGGAATTACTCCTTTACAGCAATTAATCCTATTGACGTAGTTAGTTATTTATTTATTTCTAATATATCATTGTATTAATTTTAAAATTTTGTAATAATTGTGGAATTTTGAGGTTTATTTTGAGGTTTTAATATAGTAATCATTTTTTATATTTTTACTATGTATTCTGAAATGACGAGATTTTTTTTTGCGGTACTATATGTTATTTTACAAATTGTTGTATATTTAATTTTAGTATTAAGCTTAATATTTCAATAAATGATTATAATTCTAATTCATAATAAATAGGGAACATCGGTATCATAAAAAAAATGTACAAATGTGATAAATAAGCAAATAGGTAAACATTTAAAGCGTTTTATTTAATACCTTAGCATTGCATGTCTCGACCACAAATGCTCGCTATCGAAGGCTCATTCAATTGGTTGTGGTAGTTAGTTAGCTCGTTTTCTTCTTTCAAATATGGTCGAAGAGAGCGATGGCTGGCAGATGCGTCAAACTCATGTCGTGATCGAGTGCTGTCAGCGAGTCGCCGCCGGTCTGCTCGTGGCATTCACGCTATGCTCCGAAACTACTAACTTAGCCTAACATTTAAACGAATTCTTCTCTATGTTTAATTGTATTGTCCGATTCAAGTAATTGTAAACTTTACTTATGTATGCGTTTGTGTGTATGTGTATGTTTTATAAGTACGAATTATTTTTGTTAACGCACACCCCCGTCTTTACTTGTTCTATATTCCTATCCCATCCAAAGGTTGCCTGGCAGAGATCGCTTTTAGCGATAAGGCCGCCTCTTGTTACACGCTATTATTTTCATGCTTTTGTTATCTATGTTACTTGTGTTCTTTGTGTTAACGATAAAGAATATCTATCTATCTATATACTTAATTATGGCGTGAGGCGTCAAATTGACCACATAAAAACAATAAGCTGCTATCTTATTTTCCGATTTGAGTGTATAAAAAAAACTCCATATCCTTGAAATCATTGGTTTATTGTTTCACTTCATACTTCCTTTAAACGTCACTTATAAACCATATCTCACTTATATATAACTTATATGAATTTGGGCAGATTAAAGGTGTAAACAGAGGTGCACATCGCACCGCTTCACAGAACAGACTGCCGACTTTCTTTCGCTCATCCACGGCCATGCTTTTTCCCCTTCCAATTTTTAGTCGGGTAGTCCTTCAACTGACTAGGTAGTCAAATCAAAGTCTTCAAATCAAAACAAATAATCGATTAATATCAGAGTCAAATTAAATACTTATTTAAAAAAAAAAACAATTACCATTAAAATACTTAAAACCTAACAAGTGTTTTTTTTCAAGTTATCAAAATTTCAATCGATAGAATTTAAAGGATTTAAGAGTCTTAGTTTTTACAGCTTTTTAATGAAATGACCTTAAAGTTATAAGCCTCTAAAAAGTCACAGTTTTATGGAAAAACTTGACTGAAAAGTATAAAAAAACTTGTTTAAAACTAATAAGAGATACGAGCGTGCAATATTTCTTACTCAAAACGATTGACACCAAAACATAACAGAGTTTTCTCCCGAAACGAAAATTTTATCAAAAATTTACCGAACATCATCTCGATGTTCTACAGAAAACGCGAAAACACTGGTCGACTGGACGATCCCTTAACCAGGGGCACGGTACGGATCCTGATGTCTGTGGTGCAGTAAATTTTAATAAACGGCGCCGCTACGGGGGAAGTCCAATCAGAGAGGCCGACTTTCTAACATATTTTGTGATTTTAGTGTAGATAGTAAAGATCCCACCTGCCCTTTCTTCTATCGTATCGTACGGCTAGACAGACGCGACCAAAACGCCACCCTTTTATGGTGGACATACCGCACATTAGAACCAAGCGTTTCGAGTCCACATTCCTCATACGAACTGCCAGAATGTGGAACGCTTTACCTGAGTCTGTCTTCCACTTCCCGCTAAAGTACAATATAGGTGTCTACAAATCCCGAGTAAATAGGTATCTTCTAGGTAAGCGTGTTACATCCTATCATCCTAGACCGCATATCTCTTTAACATCAGGCAGTGTGTAGTCAAACGCAACCTGTACGAAATAAATAAAAAAGATTAAAATTTGAGATTAAGCGCGCGAAGTTGCGGGTACAGCTAGTGGGCAATAAAACTAACACTTACAATGACTTACATATCAAGTTTCTTTTAAAGTGATAAATAACTTAGCGCCCAATTTAAATACGAATCTTTGTATGGAAATTAGGCATCGGGTTGTCATTCTTTGTTGATGGAAGTACATAAAAGCAGTTATTTTGCATTCAGGTATTTCATATGTATGCCTAAATACTCAATTAAGTACCTATGTTTCATTACCAACAACTTTTACCAAGAAACCAACTTTGAAATCGCCCATAATCAGATCTTTCAAAATTTTTGTTAGGATTTGATGAACTTTTTGTGTGTAACAGAACTGCTGATGTCCATAATATTGTGATATGCCAGACACTCAAACAAACTAACAGTGCGCCACCATCTTGCGTACGATTAATTTATTGTTAAGTATTTATTGTAGCGCTCGTAGCGTAGTTTGATTAGGTGATTGTCAGCGATCACCGAAATTAAGCAACGTTCCGCACGGTCAGTACCTACTTGGATGGGTGACCGCGGGTGGCATTTTCCAACTGAGCGCTACCGTGGCTCGGATGACACGTTAAATTGTAGGCCCCGGTTGTTTTAACCGTTCAGCCATGTCAGAGGCCTTCAGGCGGCCTAAAAACTCTGACACCAGGGCTAGCCACCCGGCCTATACGAACTTACTTACTTACTTATTGTTAAGTATATCTATATATCTATACCTCTATACCAATATTATAAAGAGGAAAGATTTGATTGTTTGTTTGTTTGTATGTTTGTTTGTTTGTTTGTTTGCATTGAATAGGCTCCGAAACTACTGAACCGATTTGAAAAATTCTTTGACTGTTGGGAAGCTACACAATCCCCGGATGTTATAGGCTATATTACATTTTCAAAAAAAATAGGGATCCTTGCTAAAACTCCAATAAAGTAACTCAAGGTGTAAAAAAATACCTTATAATTTAAATGTTATGTAATCTGAATATGTAAAAAGTATGTAATATTTAACTGTCATAGTCTATTATTGGTTATTGTTACCCTAGCAACCAAAAATAAGTATGTCACTTCTGTCAAATGTTTGAAATATAAACAGCTATAATAACAGTTTACAGCTTTAAACCTTAGATTATGCTTTAAACACATTGAATTATAAATTTCATTGCTAAGACACATATTCAGCTTTATTTAATTTAACTGTGTAGCTACAGGCCCGTTTCCGTCATAATTTCTGTTCAACAGTTAGCAAATCATTTATGAGGTACATAGGCAATTTACTTATATTTTCTACAATTTTAAAATGCTCAGAAGATCAAGATCTCAACTTTCTAGACATAGTTCCCAGGCAAGGCGACGGCATCAAAAATACGTCGTAATGAAGAATCTTCATCGGAAACTGAAAATCGTCTTGAAAGCCGGAGAGAATACGCGTCACAATCGCGTGCCAGAGAGTCGATTATCGAGCGTTCCCAGAGGCTTGTCGAACAACATTAGAGAACCTCCCAAGTCCGCGCGCGAGAGTCGAGTACAGAGCGTTCGTAGCGGCTTGAAGAGCAAAATAATAGAAATATTCTAACTCGCACTACGGAATCGAACTCTGAGCATTCCCAACGCCTACGAGATCAGAGAGAAAGAAAGAATACGTTAACAACATAACTAGAGTTCGAACTCAAACTTTAGCTCACAGTAGCAGATCAGCATTCAGATACGATCCACAAATAGATTATGCTCAACAGCCTTCCGTCCAAATTGGAACCATGAATAAGATTTGCCCTAAGTGTTATGCAAAAAAATGGGACGATGAACCTAATGGTATATGCCTGGTAAAGTTAGTCTCCCCAATATTGAAGAGCCGCCACAACCAATAAAAAATCTTTTGACAAGTAATCATTCACTAGCCGGACATTTTTTAACCAACATACGAAAGTACAATAGTGTCTTCCAGATGACTTCGTTTGGCGCGAAATAAATCTATACCAATATTTTAAAGAGGAAAGATTTGATCGTTTGTTTGTTTGCATTGAATAGGCTCCGAAACTACTGAACCGATTTGATAAATTCTTTCACTGTTGGAAAGCTACGTTATCCTTGGATGCCAAAGGCTATATAATATTTCTTAAGTAATTAAGAGATACTAAAACTCCCATGTAACCCAAGGAGTACAAAAATTACCTAAAATATTACTTACATCGCGTGCGCTGCGAAAACTATTGATGATACAATAAAATAATGTACTACGACTTTGTAGAGCTTATCATTATTTACAAAAAGTTTCCCGACAGAGTATGTCTATCTATTATAGTTAAGCCACAATAAGTGTTCTTTTATTTGAAAATTTTAATCGAAATGCCGCCGCAAGAAAAGGCTCTTTATATCATGGTATAATATTATGTAAACCTTTTTCAAAATAAACTACTTTATATTCAGGAATAATTCAGGACCTTTATATAACTTTTTAAGTTGTTCAATTCAGACATTTCATTCGAAAGATATCATGAGTTTAAAAATGTAAGTATTAGAAAAAAATCGCGTGGTCGCCGCTCACCCCGCTCGGCTAGCTAGGCATCACCATATTTTATCTCCGCTATTCCTGTAGGTACCTGTACCTATACCAGCCTTTTTTAATAGTCCACTGCAGGACATAGACCTACCCACGAAGTGTGATTGAGCCATATCCACCACGCTGGTCCAGTGCGGGTTGGCGAATTCATATAGGGCATCCGGGCATCGAATGAAAATGTAGCGTCTTAAGTGTTTTAAAAAAAAGACTTTCCTTTTACTGCTTACAAGTTTGACGAAAGTATAAAGAAGTAATATGAAATAGACATGAAACCGCGACCGCGTTGTAATCTATTGAGTAGCGAGAGAGTCTACCTACGGTTGGGCCATATCCACCGCGCTGGCCCAGTGCGGGTTGGTGGATTCCTATAATAATACGAAATCCAGTTCTTTCTACGGACGTAGGTATGCAGGTTGCCTCACGATATTTTCATTCATGGAAAAGCCAGTGATGTGAAATTCCGTACCTAAGTTCCAAAGAAACTCATTGATACGGGATCGGGATTTGCACCTACCAACTCACGATTTTAAGACAGGTGTTACTACCACTAGACCACCACGGCTATATACCTCCTCTATCTACAGATTTGGAACAGCTAACTTAGGCAACCGACATACAGACGATTTATAATTTCTGTTATAGTGAGTGGAGTGAGTGTCCTGACACATAGTACGTAAAACGAACGATCGATGGGCCTTTAAAGTTCTCGAATGTAGACAATGTATTGGCAAGTGTAGAGAAGGTCTTCACGTGAATCTAAGATCTGGTCGAGACCATCGGAACACGTTGGATGCCAGCGCTTCCATTGGTTCCATCACAGCTTTTTGGGTTAGCAAGTTGAATAGGCCTTAGGTAGGGCACACAATTCGTAGAAGTAGAACTGATAGACAATATTGTACAAAGTACTCGAATGAAGAAAAGATCAAAAAAAGTAAAAGATCAAAAAAAGTGTATATTAGAACGTCAACTAACTTACGTTGAAAGAATCTAGACGGACTGCGGGCTGCGGGTCTCTAATATTACAACCGTTTAAAAACTCTGAAGCCAGGGATAGCCACCCGACCCATATGAAATTACTTTTATTTAGATAGGCAAAAACTATCTTTACTTTATGTAAATAGTCGAACAGATTAAGACTACGATTCGATCGATTCTACTGCAAAATTGATTCATTATTGACGGAATGATCGCGTAACATACATACAAAATGAAACACACAGTCGAATTGCAAACCTAACTTTTTGGTGGATACATGGATGGACGCTAGATGCAAAATTCTTGCAATGGTTTTATTCGGTGTTATTCAAGATCTAAAAAGTGAGCCCTATATTAAGCAGTGGGTGTTCTTTGGAAAAAAATATTTGCTTATATGAGACTGTAATATGAAAATGCGCTAAAATAACTGTGTTCATTTGAGTGACATATCTACATTACGTGGTAGGTAAATAGGCACAATACTCAGAAAATCTGTCTTCTTTAACTAATCGTACCCGGGCGAAGCCGGGGCGGGCCAGCTAGTTAGAAAATAATTATCGGAGTGTACCTAACACACAATTTTATTATACTTTAATACAGCTATGGTTATGCAATGTTTACGGAGTACGTAGATTTTTATGCTAGGCGTACATAGGTGACTGTAAATTGAACCAATGTTCTAATTCTAAGAATACGAGTACGTCGCCGTTCGCATGAGAACCATAATCTATACTAACCACGGGGCTGGATTCTCATAGATCTCTTCATTAAAATAACTTGGACATATTATGGAACCGACAGGCTCGTAATAAGTAGGTACTACTGACACGGCGAAGTTGTTAGTACCGACTTCATTAGGCCACTGAAGGTGTCTATCCACTATAATGTACAATAAAAAAAACGATAATATTATAGAATAGGATCAGATGTGGATCACAATTTCAGCTGTAAAATTTTCAGTTATAATTTGGCCTCAATCTAATAAAGTTATGTTATGGTGTTATATTTTTAGGGTTCCGTACCCAAAGGGAAAAATGGGACCCTATTACTAAGACTTCGATTTCCGTCTGTCCGTCTGTCTGTCACCGGGCTGTATCTCATTAACCATTATAGCTAGGCAGCTGAAATTTTCATTTCTAATTATCATTCTTGCAATAATATTGACACCAAATGGCCACAACGGAGTCAGTGGCCACAACTGGCACACCTATATAACTATACTAGCGACCCGCCCCGGCTTCGCACAGGTGTATTATACATATAAACCTTCCTCTTGAATCACTCTATCCATTAAAAAAAACCGCATCAAAATCCGTTGCGTAGTTTTAAAGATTTAAGCATACAGACAAACAAACAGACAAAAATAGCGACTTTATTTTATACTATGTAAGGATTGATATATTATATGACTGTACTGCTATCATCCGGGTTGTTTCAATTTTCAATTTAGTTCACTTATACCTGCTTGTATCAGATGTCTACCGGATAAGGGAATTTATTTACCCAGTAGACTCGTATTAAATCTAATTTGACAGAAACGTGATCACGGTCATAATAATTGTTCATTGATTCTAAAAAAACAGCTACTGCCGAAGATAAAACTATAGATATCAGTAGACCTTATACCTTAGGAAATAAATGTCAAATTCCTGTATTTCTCTTGCAACTGAGGTAGGATAGTAATATGAGATATTAATCAGCTTGACACTTCGGACCACCCGGCCACAGGGTATTTAATACTTTATTTAACCAACATATTTGTACAGTCGGCGAAATGATAAAACTAAAATTTCCAACAGAAGGTTACAGTTTTGCATAGAAACTGCGATGGTGGCGGTGTTATTTAATTCTGTAGAAAAGTCGGTAATGGTGTAAGTGCGTCAGTTGCTTTTAGGATTTTTGCTCAAAACATGAGGGTTACAAGTTAAATATTTGGATTCTTTCTGGTGTAAATGAAAAGATATGAAGAAATTAATTATAGAGACCTGTGAGCATTTATTTTCAAGATAAGTAGGAGTATGTGATGTAGTCAATGTGGGGCACACTAAATTACTTAGTGCATTTTTTGATGAGGTCCAGGATGTAGCACGTTGATCTAGAAGCTACCAGTCTACTCTGAAGAAGCTTTGATATATTGTACGTGATCAAACACATTTTCATGCATAGGTAGGTACAAGTTTATTCCGAAAAGCTGTACTAAGCCAAAAAAAGATGTACTAAGGCCACTAAGAAAAATATGTAGTGATACCTATAATTCCGATTATCATTATGAATCACTTTTACTGGTGGGCCAACCGGAAATTAAAGTAAAGAAAACAACTGCTAACGAGCAACATGGATGTGGAACTACTTATTATTTTTTTTTTGTTTTCTTATTATCACTTTATATTATAGTATTATGACATTATTATTATGAATTTATTGTGAAATTGTTATTAATTCAATCTTAATATGTATTGTTCATAGACATTGAGGTGGTTACAAAATGATGCACGGGAATATACACATATATACACTACATTTCCATAAAGTTACTAGATTTAGTATATTCAGTACATTATGATAATCGTTATTATATTTAATTATGTAATAAGAGATTTACTTGATGACAATAAATATTATCTTATCTTATAGATAATAACACAGCAGTGTTTAAAAAAACCGGCCAAGTGCGAGTCGGACTCGCGCACCGAGGGTTCCGTACAAACCTGCAAGGTTTACAAAGTTCTAAGTTCAAAGTTCTTCAAAAAAAGTAATAAGTTTATATTTATTAAAAAATATATATTTTGTAATGTAACTAAAAATTTAAGGTTTTCGGAATTTTTCCTTTATGTGTGCTATAAAACGTTGCTTCATGCCAAATTTCAAGATTCTAGGTCGACTGGAAGTACCCTTTAGGTTTTGATTCCCTTGCGAGTACTTGCGAGTTTCAAAATATGCAGCTTAAATTGCTGTTTCTTTTGATTGCGTTGACATAGAAGTTTGATTTTGTTACAGCTTAAAGGTATTATAGACCTGAGTATTTGGTATGAATTTCAATTTAATACCTCTACGCGTTTATGAGGAAATGGGTAGTAAGGTTAAAATTATTAAAAAAAAATATATTATGTGATGTAACTAAAAATTTATGGTTTTCGTAATTTTTCCTTTATCTATGCTATAAGACGTTGCTTCGTACCAAATTTCAAGATTCTGAGTTCACGGGAAGCACCCTGTAGGTTTTGATTCCCTTGCAAGTGTCGAAAATTTGCGGCATAAACGGCTGTATCTTTTGATTGCGTTAGCTTAGAAGTTTGATTTTTTCACAGCTTCAAGGGACAGTAGACCTGAGTAATTGATATAAATTTCAGCTTCATGCCTCCACGCGTTCCTGAGAAAAAGGGTCTTGACAGACGGACGGACGGACAGACGGACAACAAAGTGATCCTATAAGGGTTCCGTTTTTTCCTTTTGAGGTACGGAACCCTAAAAAGCCGAATCCTTTACCAAAAAGGCAGTTTTGTGCATAAATTCTATAGGTACGCAGAAGATTGCTACGGAATCGGAATTTCAATCTACCTATACAATCTCACGATATTTTTGCATTCTCTCAATGGGTTATCACAAAGGATAGTAGCTAGGCAGCAGAAATTTTCACAGATGATGTATTTTGGTTGCTGCTATAACAACAAATACTAAAAACAAAATAAAATAAATATTTAAATATTTCCCATACAACAAACCTGAATTTTTAAACGTTTTTCGCTCTATATTAATAATGGTACCAGGTAGATGCTTGAAACTTTCACAGTATATTTAGTTTTATATTCCTTTCAATAATAAGTACCTAATAAAATTAAAATAAAATAATATTTAAGGGGGGCTCCCACACAGTACGAAACCCTCCGTGCGCGAGTCCGACTCGTACTTGGCCGATTAATATGAATATCTAACACAATAAGTCATATTTTAGACATTCGTGACACGAACCTTTCTAATGCATAATTTATAACAATAAGTCGCAGAGGAGTATAAATAAATCACGAATTTCTAAACAATATATCACCGAAAAGAAAGCTTTGTGACCGGTTTTGTTTAATCACAATCAGAGGCACCGCCTTGAGGACGAGTTTACAGAATTTACCGTACCGTACCAGTATAGCCGAGCCAAATTAAACTCAAAATCAAATTATTTATTGCAACATATGAAATTTACATGCGGTTCTTAATTAACATGTTTTGTATAGTTATACATTTGACCCTATAAGGGTATGGCAATTTTATTATTTGTATTGAAACGATTTATTATTATGATTTCTAGATTACCGTTAAAAAAATCGTCTAATGTGTAATAGCATTTGGATAATAGAATAGTTTTTAGATGTTACATAAAAGAGTTTTCCTTTTCGATATCTTTTAGATTATTTGGCAGTTTATTAAATATTTGCTCGTAAAGTGGCTGTAATTACACCAATTTCAATACCGTAATGTATTTCATTACGCACTTGTGCTTTATTGTAATGTAAATGCACGCTGCCACCGACTGCAGAACTCTGTGGTCTCGTTTCTCCTACTTTCACTCAAGAGAGTGAGAGACATTACGGCACTTGTGCGGTAATGTAATGTAAAACGCACGATGCTTCGACTGATGCACGACTTTCACTCAAAGTCAGAGTTTTATTAATTTCCTCGCAAATATGTTATAAAACGTCGTATGACATACGTGCGCTTTTAAAAATTACAGCCGAGGCGATATTGCTAGCCCGGGCCGTAGGCGAGGGCTAAAAGGAAGCAGAGGCTGCCGCACTTATATCATAATTTACTATTAAAGCCATAGAATGTGGGCTGGAACTATGCATTGCTAAGTTGGACTTTGATTAAACTTCTTGGCGGGTGTGATGTTAGCTACAAGCTGCCGATAACCCAATCCTGACCAAATGATGCGCAGCTGCGCAAAGATTGTGTTAACCGCATCTTGTAGCGAACATCACAACCGCCAAGGAGTCTGATTCGTCTCGTCACCGTACTGTACAATCTGGCTTAAATAGAAAAGGAGGGACAGACAAACAGACGGATAACAAAGAGATCTTAATAACAGTGTTTTCTTGACTAGCCTTGCAAAAATAAGTAGTCGCTAGTCGAAAGCTAGATATGTTCTTGCAGCACGGAGGCTGACCATGACGATGCAGAAGTAGTGAAAAGTTCTATTAGAGTAGAGACCACGTACCGGTTTATACTTATTTGTAGTTTTTAGGGTTCCGTACCCAAAGGGAAAAACCCTATTACTAAGACTGCGATGTCCGTCTGTCCGTCTGTCCGTCTGTCACCGGGCTGTATCTCATGAACCATGATAGCTAGGCAGCCGAACTTTTTCACAGATGATGTATTTCGGTTGCCGCTATAACAACGAATACTGAAAACAAAATAAACAAAATTTAAGGGGTCTCCCATACAAAAAACTTGAATTTTTAGACGTTTTAGCTCTATATTAATAATGGTACCAGGTAGATGCTTGAAATTTTCATAGAATATTTAGTTTTATATTCCCTTCAATAATAAATAATAAAATTAAAGTAAAATAAATATTTAAGGGGGGCTCCCATACAGTACGGAACCCTCCGTGCGCGAGTCCGACTCGTACTTGGCCGATTTTTATACTCAGTGATCTGGCAATTACTAAATGATTGAGATTCAAAATAGCTTGGGAAATCGTGCCTCAAATTCGTACAAAAAAATCATTTTAATTCAAAAATGAGTACGAACATGGATAGTGCAGCCATAGCCATGCAAACTAGGTGAGTTCACACCTGTGTTTTGATGGATAGAGAAACGCTTGGTATGGTAATATATGTACAGATGAACAAGTATAAATAAGAGATTTACCTACATCTAATCAAAATGATGTCTTTGTTTTACATTTTTGCAAATTTATAAATGTTATTAACTTAAAATACATTCATAAAAATTAGTTCATAAAAGAATTTAACTGCCATTGTGAGGTAACTTACATACGTCCGTAAAGGAATTTCAATGGTATACCTGTGTAAGTAATTCGCAACCCGCACCGGCCCAGCGCGGTGGATACGGCCAAGCACCCTTCGTCGGGTAGGCCTATATCCAGCAAAGGCCAGTACAGTAAACACGTTCTTCTTCTTGGCTACTTCTCAAAGCAAATTTTTCAATTGGCCAAGGCATTCTGCATTTTTTGAAGATTTCTCTGGCATCCAAAAGAAGATACAACTGTACCCGCAAGCGTAAGCAAAGCAAAAGTGCCTTTATTAACTACAACAAAACTACACTACTACCTACTATATAAAAAGCATTGGATCATCCACAGACCTTTGAAGGTCTAAAGATAATCCAAATGCTCAAGCCCACTGCCATTTGGCAGCGTGGCTGGCTGCATTGCCACGCTAAATGGCAATGCTTATGCGTTGAGCCAAATAAACACCAGCATTTTGGTCACGCGTCGCGTCCACCAGACGCTCAGAAAGACTTTTGAAAATAATATGAGCTCCCGGCCCCCACGGACCCAATGTCTCAACTCCAAATGGCTCAAATATGTAAAGTAGCTCTAGCTATAAGTACCTACCAAAGTACATACATAAGAAGTGTTCACGTAAGTATGTAAGTATACCACTTACTTATTGCACAATGCTTTCTGAAGCTATTTTTATTCTGTTTAACAGTAGTATATTAGCAACATAATAACGACGTACGTGATACCAGTAATTTAGAATTTTGACGTAATTATAGCTATTATAGATCAGGAGGTTACTGCTATTTAAATAAAGAGCATGTCAAGAGATAGACGAAGTACAATAAATAGACTCTATAATATTATAGAGATATTAGGTAAGTCAAAAGGACAATGAGAGTCTCTTTCTGTTTCTTTTTTTTTGTTATTACAACAAATACTTCACTACTAGTATCATATGCAGTACATTATTAACAAAATTAACAATCAGATCCTCAGTACTGTTTCTAATGCTGCTAAAAATATTAGGAACCCGAAACACTTCTGCCTACTTCCCTGTCCAACAAAGCTTCAAGTAAAATAAGGCATGACATTCGGAGTATTATGTATGAAACACCAGGTCTGCCTTAGTAAAACAAGGTAACCAAGGAAAGTTAACAACATTTTTACTAGGGTACCACAGCGCGAGATACTAGTATGCTTCAGGGTATCACATATAGACTACCAGCTCTCCGACTATAGCGTAAAAGGCAATACGACCGAGTCACCCGCGCCAATGGCGGCGGATGTCGGGCAGAAGCAATAATTCAAGGAAACAAGGCTACCAACAAAAGTTGCTTGCATTTTAGCAATATTTTCACTTGGGTATCATGATGCAATATACCAATATGGTTCAAGGTATCACCTATAAACTACCAGCTCTTCCACTATACCGCAAGATACCAGTACGCTTCAGGGTATCATCTGTAGAATATCAGTTCCCTCACTATAGCGTAAGATACAATACCAGAAGCAATACGTCAATGAAATAAGGCTACCAAACAATATTAGCCTTTTTTTTTCTAGTGTACCATAATGCAAGATACCAATATGTTTCAGGATATCATCCAGCTCTCCGACTATAGCGTAAGAGGCAATACCGCCGAGTCACTCGCGGTAATGGCGGCGGATGTCGGGCAGAAGCAATAATTCAATGAAACAAGGCTACCAATGAAAGTTGCTCGCATTTTTTGCCAGAAGTACCTAAGTAGGTATCTAAATACTCGTTTTGGTAAGATTTATGCTGTACTTGTGTCGGTAGTATGCATGTAGTATGGGGCCGCTCAACTATTACGTAAGCAGATTTATTACAATTATTTACCCCTCCCCCCAATTCTTACGTAAACATTGGTACCTGTATGCATTTTTCTTTTTTAATTGATTCATGAGCTGCAGATATAATTCTAGAAATAATAAAATAGATTTAGTTAGTGGACTTTAACACACATATGCATAAAAAAAACTATTGCTGACGTAATCACCTTCTAGATCCCCCCCCCCCCCCCCCCCAACCCCCGTGTCATCAAAAATAAGCAAAGGATTAACCCCCCCGCCCCCCTATAGTGCTTACGTAATATTTGAACGGGTAATCTAATGGCGCAGAATAAAAATATCGTTCACCCGCGACAAAATATATGGAACAGCTGTTTTATTTTTAGTTTGGACAAAAGTCGCAGAACTATATAACTTTATATTTATTGAATTTTTTTGGTATGAAATAAAACATATTGCGTCAAGGAGGGCACTGAATCTTTTCCAGCCGTTTTTTTCAACGTTTATCACCCGTTTAGTACCCGACGCCTTTACCGGTAAGATTCTCAATATTCACCACAAACTAGGTAGGTACTTTTATCACTGGCCGGTCCAGAGTACATGCAATAAAAGAATTTCAAATTGCCTACAAAAAGTTCTGCTAGAGTTCGTGCAAAAAGAGAACCGTCGTGGCGTTACGGTGAACTAACAACAAGATTTTAATCAGCAGCCAAGGTACCGACTACTTAGTAGACGCAAGTCTACTGCTGGAATGATTTGTGTCTACCAAGTATTAAACACTTTTAGTTGTACTAGCAATGACAGAGCAGACTCCGAGCTCGTGTGTTGTCAACGTAACAATATTAGTAAAATAGCACAAGGGCGACCTCACCTACGACGCTTCTCTTTTTGCACAAACTCTAGTCAGACAGGTACCTAAGCCACCGTTAAGTGTTGTGACATTATTCGTAGAGTAAAAAAGCAATGTAACAACTCACGTCCAAGAAGAATAATTTCTTTTTAGGTCTATTTTTAGACTTGCGGTGGAAGCTCTCAATTTTCGGCTGAAACGAGGCATGCGGATGAAGTGGTAACTTTACTGTAACCTACCCAGGGGCCGTCGAACTGTTCTAGAGGGTGTATAAAATTCAAAAAATTCAAATTCAAAATATCTTTATTTCAGGCAAATATACCCATGTAGAACAATAATTCACTAGTATTTAAACAATGGTTGTCAATAAGTAATACTATAGTCAATATAAAATTATGAAAATGAAATAAAATTGTACAATTACATAATAAATAATAAAAAGTAAAATTGGAACAAAAATAATTAATCATGATAAAATGTCAGTCTAAATAAATACATCAAAATAATTACCACAATTAATACAAACTACAAAATAATTGGAAACAAACATCTCACAACCAAATGCTCAACAATGCGATTCCTAGAACATTCTCTCCGGCATTGGCACCGGCACATGCCTTCCGCAACAGTGCCGAATGTAGGGACAGTCTAGTCTCGCCGCGATCATTTCCAGGACACTGTTTGAGCTGGCCCGAACTCTGTGCACCAGAGAGGCTGCCCGCGATCTCATGGTGGCGTGAAAGCATGCAGTGCGAGCATCCGCGAACATACCTGAGGCGCTGCAGAACCGGGGCAGCCCCAACAGAGTCCTGAATGCGTTATTATACAGGACTCGGAGGTCACTGTACTTCTTTTTAGTGTAGTCAGCCCACAGGCTACACGTGTAGAGGGATGTGCAGAACGCTTTGAAGAGCGTTATTTTCACCTCTGCCGAGCAGCGTGCAAACCTGCGGGCTATCATATTCGATCTGACCGACAGTGACCTCCGCTCCCGCTCAATGTCCTCATTGTCTTTGAGGTCGACGGTGACCACGTGTCCCAAGTATTTAAAGCGATCCACCCTTTCCAGAGGAACTCCGTTTAATAAAACAGGAGGTATATTTGGAAGGCATTTACCGTCAGCCTCAAATACCATACACTGGCTCTTTTTTACATTGTACAGTAAACCGTGACCACATGCGTACTCCTCGCAGATCTGAATTAACCTCCTTAAGCCACAAACGGAGGCACTCAACAGCACCATATCATCGGCGTAACTCAAATTGTTGACACAAACGCCATCGATGTGACAGCCGACATGCTGACTGCTGAGCGCCACAATCAGACCATTTACATAAAGGTTAAACAGGGTCGGAGAGGTTAAACCGCCCTGCCTCACCCCGCACTCAAGGCGATACGAATCCGACATGACGCCTGCCCACCTAACGCTGTTTAACTGGTGCGCATACCAAAACTGGAACATTCTGATAAGTTCCTGGGGTAATCCAATGTCTCGGAGTTTCTTCCACAACAGTTCATACGACACCAAGTCAAAAGCTTTGGACAAGTCGAGAAAGCAAGCATAAACCGGAGTTTTACGCTTCGTGTAGTATTTGACGGTATGCTTCAGACACAGAATAGCACTTTCTGTTGATAGCCGGGGACGGAACCCGAACTGGTTATCGTGCAAAGCTACATGTTTATTTAACTGTGTGTTAAGCAAACCATCAAACACTTTCGCGATAACCGTAGCAAGAGATATAGGCCTGTAGTTACTCTTGTATAAACCTGCGTTTAATTTGAGTTAGCAATAACGTTAAAACATATAAAATTTAAACGATAATATATTTTTATTTGGTACAATTTACTGGTTCTACTTAAAATACCTACGCCACCTACAACTAAAACCTTGTAAATTATTCGAATTAAATGAATAGCAAATGTTAGGTGTGCTGTAATAAAACTCTACAAGCTAAAAATAACAAATAGATTAAATAAAGGTCGTAAAAATTGTCAATCGCTTATATATTAGCGTCATCAGATTATCTGAAAAATTCCAAAAATGCAAAAATATTATGAAAATTAATATCACACTCAGTAGTCATCACCGACACGGAACCGGAAATGATGATGCAATCAAAGTAGATCGAGTTTATTTTCAAGAGGTTCAAGAAAAAGGTAGGACTCAAGACAGTCAGTCTTGGTATTTCCAAATATAGGCCCACTTGATGTGAAGAAGAAAACATGACATCATCCATTAAATCCCCTATCGCTGCAATAGGTAGATATCAATATCGAGTTGATAAGATACCTGTTTGATAATGCAAAGTAATACACCGTGAATCAGAGATCTTGACGGACGCAAACACGTTGTTATTAAACAAAGGATATTTTTAATAGTTAGATCCTTGAAAAGTTTGGAATTCTCTTATCTTGTGCGTCAAAGTGATGTTCCGTGTCGACGCAGTGCACTTTTAGCATCATTGTGTGGGGAGATGCCTCCATGAGTGGACTACCGTGACTAATATAAATAATAAAAAAAATTGTTAATATACATGTGTTCAAAAATGAATGACGACTTTCAACAATATTTAAACTTAGAATATGAAAACAGAAAGAAGAAAGGTAGAAGAAAACGCAAACCTAACCTCACTGTTAAAACTAATTTAACGGAATCCAAAGATCAAGAGTCAGATGAATCTAACGACGATATACTAGATGATCCCGTGGAAAATGGACTTGAGGATAAAGCTTTATCTTCAAATGAAGGAATGGCTTTAGACGGATTTCGGCAGATTGGTGGTTCGTGGACCAGATCTGTGGAAGGGGGGTTCCCTTCGCCTCCGTTAGATAAAGGAGTAGAAATTTTAGAACAAAGTAAAGAGCTAGAACCGGAAGAACTGGAAGAACTTCATTATCAGGAAAATTTCAACGGAAAAGCATTACCAAGATTCGCAGCGACGTACGAGTTAGAAAAGTTTAAGAAACATGCACTTATTATTTTTAATCAAGAAGATATCGACGATGAGCCCAGACACGGGACTATTACTGACGTTGAAGCTCTAACTAATACATTTGAGCAGTTCGGCTTCGAGGTCAAGGAAAATGTTCACCATGATCTGACGAAAGAAGAGATCTTCCAAAAGCTAGATGAGTTTATGAAAAGGGACTATACTGACTACGGCTGCGTCGGGGTAGCTGTTCTGACCCACGGCTCGCGGTACGGCCGCTTGCGAGCTAAGGATAAACAATACAGTGAAGTCGAGATCATCAACCATCTGAAAGTGATTAACAAACCAACCTTGGTCACGAAACCTAAGTTCTTGATCATTCAAGCCTGTCGAGGAACAAGGATCAAGCCTCCCGTGCCAGTGTTCCAGTCGGCGAAGATTCGTACAGACACGGACACAGACTTGGAGCCCTACCATTTGCCAGAGGAAGCCGATATGCTGATTCTCCACAGCTGCTACGTCGGCAGTCCAGCGCTCCGGCATGAGGTGTTTGGGTCCTGGTTTATCCAGACCCTCTGCCAGAAGATTGATCAGCTCGCCGCCACCCATGACTTAGAATCCATTATTACCGAGGTAAAACGAGTGGTGGCTATCGATAGATTTCTATTGGAACGGGAAACCCTCCCTGTACAGATCTGTCAGATGCCAGTTCTCACATCTACATTGATTAGGAAGTTGTATTTAAAGAAGTTTGGCGATCCGCCACCTTCAGACAAGTGCTTAGTGCTGCCTGTTGCAGAGCTAGAAGTTCCTCCCCCAACAAGGAAAGACAGCCAAATGATAGATCCGAGCACTCCGCTGCTTCCTCAGTTATCTTGTTCATGCTTCCTAGAACATTTCAACTACATGCGAACCTGCCTCAAGTACTATGTCGAAGATAACCCTGATGACGAGACTGGAAGGTTACACTTAGATCTGGCAAACGAATTCGACGACAAGGTAGACCATAACAACGCAAAGCAAAAGATGCTAAGGATTATCCACGACCATTTAAAAAATAAGGCGAAAGAATTTGAATATTACAAATATTTGTACCTTTACAACAAATGAGATTATCAAGATGTATTTTTAGGATATTAAATTGTCATCTAAAAATCGAGGTTGTTTTTCAATCGACGCCATTTCCCTTTGTTTTGAGTTGTAATTGTGATGCAATAGTTGTGAGATCTTAATCTATACTTTTCAATACTAAACTATGGATGATTTTTTTGGGGCACTTCGATAAACAACGGGTTGGAAATTTTGAACAAATGACTTGCAGGATTTTCATTGTCATTTCATTTGTCTTTTTCGTAAATAAGAGGTTATATAATTTTGATTTGTGTAGATCTGAGTAGGATTGATGTTTATCCTGAACATGTTCTAGACCAACAGGAGTAGCTAGTATTGGTGTAGGCCAAACCACTTTCTTTTTTTTTAACCTATACTGTCCCACTCCTGGGCAAAGGCCTCCCCCATTTCCTTCCAGGACTCGCGATCCATCGCAACTTCCTGCCAACCCCTCTCGAACGAGTCAAGATCGTCATGCCAGCGCTTCTTGGGCCTTCCCTGGCTGCGTCGTCCGTCAGGCACCCACTCCGTGACGATCCTGGCCCATCGATCGGGGTGCATCCGCGCCACATGTCCCGCCCAATCCCACTTTAGTTTGGCGGCTTTTCGGCCGACATCAACAACGCCTGTCATAGAACGCAGTGTGCTGTTGCGGACTCTATCAATTCTTTTGATACCAAGTTAGCTGTCTTTTAATTTAATTCAATTGTGTAGTTAGTTTGTATCAATAGTACTTGATGTGACTTAAGTGCTGCATTAAATAATTTCCAATACAGTTCCAGGACATCGACCCCGAGCTATTTTCCGAATATAAAGGGTGAGTCTCCATGAAAGGTGAGGTCAGTTAATAATGTTATCAACGGACCCCGAGGCCTCCCTTTCCGTTGATAATAATCTAAAAGGGCGATTGCCTTAATAGCCAATTTATTTATTTCTTTATGCGCCATTTAGTTTATGAAACTGTTTAACGGGTTATTTACGCTTGTATGTAGGTATAGAGAAAATTATATATGTATATAATGTAAGGACAGCAGTAATACTTTGGATGCAAGTCGCTTCCTATAATCAATAATCCTATTAGATGAACAGGGATGTAGCGCTCATGGCGCAGTTTGAATAGTTGTTTGTCAGCGATCACTAAAGTTAAGCAATGTTCAGCACGGTCAGTCTTCGGATGGGTGACCGCGGAATTACAACTGAGCTCTACCGTGGCTCGGATGACACGTTAAACTGTTGGTCCCGGTTGTTAACCGCTTAGCTATGTCAGAGGTCTTCAGGCGGCATTTAAGCTCTGACACCAGGGCTAGCCACCCGGTCTATACGAACTTCGTCAAATTGACCTCCTAGTCTTATTAATGGGCTAATACCTACTTACTAAGTATAATCTGGGGTCTATTTAAGAGAATCTGACCCGATGGTAAACGTTCATGTAATCAAAGATGAAACAAGCAAGTGACGCAGGTTTATCGATTAGATAGGAACCCATCACTCCATCAGTTTTGTAGTTTATGATGGAAGTAAGTACCTATCTAGATATATTTAGACAAAGATTTTCACATGTGTTAAATGATTGGCTATGAGTACACTGTACAAGGCCGCGCGGTCAGCGTGTTAAAGATAAGATATCCATCGAACGGTACAAACAAATATGTTAGGTATTATAAATAAAAAAGGATGATTTAAAATAAATTATAAATACAAGTAGATATGCTTTTCTCAACAATTAGCTTGCTTTTTAGCAAAAAAATACAAGCAGATGGTAGGTAAATGAGTAAAGGCATGCATACATTCTGTACTTAGGTAATGTGCAAACTTTTGATACGCCATTGTTGATCATGAGCCTAGGCCTAGCCTTGAGGGGCGGTGGGGTCATATCAACGACGTACAATACCACGCTGGTCAAGTTACGGGTCAAGTACGGTCAAGTACTTATATCCAAAGAAGAAATTAGATGACGGTATGTGAACCCGACGAAGAATTAAAGTTCGGGACATTGGAACCGTAATGTAGTACCGTATGTCAAAAGTAAATAAGTACTAGTACCAGGACTACAGATATCTACTATACTAACCTCGACTATCCCTCGGGCCCTCGGTTATACGGAATAACGATTAACCGAACTACTGCCCGCGATCAACAAAAAATATTTTTTTAAGTTAAATCCATACGTAGACAGACATGTCAGAAGTATATCTAACCCATACACGCCTCACTTTTTCTCTGCTAATCGCGAATCTACGTTATTTTTGTTGCTTAGTGTACCTATATTCTGAACTTAAAAATTTGTATGCGAGTGGTGTTATTAAACATTAGTCATTTATTATAAAGGGGAGAAACTGTTTGTAAGTAAGCTTAGATAATAAAACAAACCGAATTTTTTACTAATTCGGTTATCTGGATTTTCGATTATCCGAATGCTCGACGACACGAATTAGTCCGGTAATCGAGGCTCTACTAGGCCCAATTTTAAAGGTGCCATCGTAAATTTAATAGGAACGTAAAAGTGGAAAAGAAACAGAAATTCGCTAATTAGCTACGCCTTTAAAGTTGGGCCTACTGTATTGCTTTAAAGTTTAAACTGTATCAGTACAAAGTTGTAAAAAATAGTTGGTCTTAGCTGTAGTCATGAACTGACGTGGAGTTGGGCAGGGCACATAGCGAGGCGAAGTGTCGACAGATGGAGTAGGTAAGTATCACAGAATGGTATGGCTAATGCAAGGTAAGAGGAGCGTTGGTCGTCCGGTTGCAAGATCAGTGGACGATATAGTCGAAATCGCGAGTCGAATCCTGCTGGGCCAGGATGCGTACCCAGCGATGTTACACAGTAGACTAATAAAACGTGGTTCTTTTAGGTTTTAGTTTATGTATTAGGTACTTGTAGTGATTGTATTTAAATGTTGTTTGTTGATAAAATAAATATTCGGAGTCTATGTTCGGAGTTATGTCGTACAGCCGTACTATCAGTATTTAAAAATCTACAGCTGAAGTGCGATGAAGTCATGTTCACCGCGCTGAGGCAGTCGCGGGGCGGTGGATCCACGAACTCTATCGAAATCCTGCTCCGAGTGAATGCAGGTAGCCTCTTGATGTTTTTCTTTACCGCAAAGTCCCTGGGGTGTATTTTCAGTCATTTTTGTATGATTTATCTTATGCAGGTGCCCCAGTTGTGGCTTCTTAGTATCATTTGTAGCCACTTTGAATTTTAACAAAAAATTAAATAATTTAAAGTTCAAATATTATTTGAAAAAATATTATGTCAGATTCATGCAAACAATATTTATGTTGTTACATTGTTTATAATTACCATCTAAGCAATAATTTTAAGACGAAAATGGCCACAACCGGGTCAGTAGCCATAACCGGGCACCTGTTATTTCCGATTCTATCCGAAAATAGAAGGAGTAGAAAAGATACAGAGCGAGAAGGGAGAGAGATTATAAATCATTGCTCTGTTATTAGCTTTTTTTGTTATTAGTAGGTAGGTATCTGTTAAGTAGGGCAAAAAATGTACAAATAGAACAGCTTATTGATTATTTCAGTATTGCGTGTCTGTCTGTACGGAATACCTGCTCACGGAGCGTGGTGACCCTCACCGTACCATTGCGTACCAAACCCGTCATATTGTATTACTAAGTACCGACGCTTCCGTAATAACTCGGTGAAAAAGAAAACTGCCTAAGTTATTTTAAGAGGTCGTCAATTTTGTTCAGATATTGCGATAGTGGCTCTACCATTCTGCTTTAGAATAAGTTTGTCTGTGTTATTCTGTATTTTGGTTCTTCATAAACATTCTTTGTTTGTTTTTGACTGCCTCAAACTACTTACAATACTTAGCTAGGTAGCAAACGAAGCAATAAGTATAACTAGTATATGTATGTATTTAGGTGTTCCGCAAACATAACGAAACTGCAAAATGTATGTAGGTAGGTATGAACATTTTTATGAAATTCTTTAGTGTCTCATTTATCTTTCTTTAAATTTGCTAGGTATGCTTCATCACTATCATCCGCAGTCTTCTTTATCGCACTGATGATTAAAGGCCTCTTATGGTGCCATAGCCTCCTGAGACCCCGCGTACTAGTATTAGAACAAATTCATGAAGTCGTATAGACCCAAGAATTTTAGAGCCGTTACTGGACTATGACCCAATGTTCTAGTACTAAACCGAAAGATTTAAACATGTTTTGATTGTTTAAATTTGGCGCCACATCACGTGGTTAGTTCCGAGTAATGTTTTGACATATTTTGACACATGGTAACACTATGGTAAGGAAGAGGAAAGCTATATTTTTCTCTTTTTGTCACGAAACGTCGCCGCGATGACAAGCTCGCACCGAAAAGGTTAGTTTAATCAATTAATATTCTTGAAATCTCTATGTAGATTGCAAGTAATTTATTCTTATCTTATAAACAAATGTCACAGACTACAGAAAAACAAAATATTTTGCAATTTAACTTTAATTTTGTTTAATTTTCTTGCACCTGTTTTATTTTGTACCTACTAGTTCCAGTACTTTGGGTTTTCATTCAGTATGTTTACTTATTACGTTTAATTTTGCATGTTATTCTTACAGCTTCTTTGTTATGTAATTTTTGATATGGTGCATTTTAAAATGATACTTAGTTACATTTAAAATGTAGCATACCAAAATCTCACACGTATAAGTAGTAAGTATATGTTTTGATTATCGTTTTGCTTATTATGTTAATTTTTGTAAGAAGAATTTGTTTTGTTTTTATTTTTTGCTAAGAAAGTGAGAATTTTTGTTTTGATAAGCATAGCTTTTTCCTATGTTATATATTAATGTAAATTATAAGTAAAGTAGTAAAGGGTTTATCGTCAGTTTATTTTATTGACCTAACACCCTGTTACATTTTAGTTATGTACCCAACTAACAGTAAAGTTCATCTGACAAGTAAAGTAAAGTAAATTTTTGTCTTAGCGGACATGCAATAGTTTAATTTTAAGTAGCAGTTTTAGTACAATTTTATTATAATTATGTAGGTATAGGCCGAATCATACAAGTTGGCGGATTTGAAGGTAGCTACAAGCTGCGCAATATCCAATCCCAACATTCCCGACTGAAGCTCACGTAAAGCTGCGCGTTGATTGGATTACGAACCGTCTCGAGCGCAGGCTTGATGACTTCCAGCCTTCCGAACAAGCCGGTTTCCGAAAGGGCTTTAGCACCATGGACCATATTCATACGCTGCGGCAGGTTATACAGAAGACCGAAGAGTATAACTTGCCACTTTGCTTAGCGTTTGTGGACTATGAGAAAGCCTTTGATTCGGTCGAGACTTGGGCTGTGCTCGAGTCTCTCCAACGATGCCGTATTGACTATCGGTACATCGAAGTGTTGAAGTGCTTGTATAATAACGCCACTATGTCGGTCCGAGTACAGGAAGAGAGCTCCAAGGCGATCCCTTTAAAAAGAGGCGTAAGACAGGGAGACGTCATTTCTCCGAAACTGTTTACGGCTACTTTGGAGAACGCCTTCAAGCTCCTGGAATGGAAAGGATTCGGCATCAATGTCAATGGCGAATACCTCACTCACCTTCGGTTTGCCGACGATATAGTAGTCATGGCAAAATCGATGGAAGAGCTCAGCACGATGCTCGAAGGCCTCAATCGGGTTTCCCAACAGGTAGGTCTTAAGATGAACATGGACAAGACGAAAGTCATGTGTAATTCCCATGTTGTACCCACCCCGATCTCTGTTGGGAGCTCGGTTCTTGAAGTCGTTGACTCGTACGTCTACCTAGGACAAGTAGTACAGTTAGGTAGGTCCGACTTCAAGAAAGAGGCCAATCGCCGAATCCAACTCGGCTGGGCAGCGTTCGGAAAATTGCGCAGCGTCTTCTCGTCCGACATACCTCAGTGCCTCAAGTCGAAAGTTTTCGACCAGTGTGTGTTGCCAGTGATGACTTATGGCACAGAAACGTGGTCTCTCACTATGGGCCTTATTAGTAAGCTCCAAGTAGCCCAACGAGCTATGGAGAGGGCTATGCTCGGAGTCCCTCTGCGAGATCGAATCAGAAATGAGGAGATCCGTAGAAGAACCAAAGTTACCGACATAGCCCAACGAATTGGCAAGTTGAAATGGCAATGGGCAGGGCACATAGCGCGGAGGACTGATGACCGATGGGGTCGGAAAGTTCTCGAGTGGAGACCACGTACCGGCAAGCGCAGCGTAGGACGTCCACCCACAAGGTGGACGGATGACCTCATTAAGACCGCAGGATCGCGCTGGATGCAAGCCGCTTCCAACCGGTCTTATTGGAGATCCATAGGGGAGGCCTATGTCCAGCAGTGGACTTCTTATGGCTGATGTATGGATGGATGGATATATTAATGTGGTTATTTTAGTCATAGGGTTGTCTCAAGATAATTAAGATGTCTAAGTGTATTGTTAACTGCCTTTAACTCATAAGACTGACATTATTTTGATCTCTGTGTGAGTGCAAACTTAACTAAGGTTTAGATAGAAAATAAATATGTTATATTGTGAACTTTTTAAAGTTTAAACAGAGGTTTATACCCTAAAATTATAAAATTTAAAAAAAATATGCATTTTCCCTTATAAAAATAGATTTAAAAAAAACACCCTATTTATGTAATGTGGACCCAATGTCATAAAAAAAGAACAAAATGAAATCCACTTTTTTAATCGTTCAAGCATCTCTAGGTCAACATAATACCACCCCTAAAATATTATTGACAAGTCTCATCTCCCGACGAAGATATACTAAAAAGTTGGTCTGGGTCTATACGCCATATTTTTATAAGTTCTAATTTTAGTACATTGGGTCTTAGTTTAGAAAGCCCTTTTAAATTGTGGGTCTCAGGAGGATAGATTACTTAGTTAAATATTTGTCTATAGATTTTGTGCTAAGCAAACAAGTATCATAAAATTAAATTCTCTATATCTAAAATGGCATTGCAGTCTCTTCCTTTCCTGAAAATAGAATTGATATAATAGAACACGTGCTAATTTTAGGTCTATCTATGTGATTAGTTTCACAATAGTCCCAAATTATGAAGGCACACTCGTAAATTTAATAGCAACGTAAAAAGTGTTCTCTCTATCGAATGCCAAAAGTGAAAAAGAAACAAAAAAATCTAATTAGCTAATAATAGCTAATCACTTAGATTATTTCTGTAAGTAAGGTACATGATACAAATAAGGCCTATGCTCTAACAAGGCCTAATATGCCTAAAACCCAAATAAATCGTGTTGAGAATTGAATACTTTACTCACACAAATATATAAGACCTACATAACGAGGGGCGCGGGCGCGGGCGGCTCGCTCTCGCTCTCTGCGGTAGTGCGGACGAGTTCGTTGTTGAAGGTGGTCGTTTCACGTTGCGAGTTAAAATTTTCGTAATTTTGTGGTAAATTTACAGTTATTTGTTACCTGTTTTCGTTTAGTTAGCTAACACAATCTGTTAAATAATAAATTTTTGTGTACATAAGTGGCTTTTAACTGTTAATTAAACAATATTTGTATTTATTAAAACCTTTTAAACTATACAGCTAGTATTCCACAAATAAGGCCTAGGCCTTATTTGTGGTTGGTAGGCCTATTTAGTGATCTTGGCGTTTGTGGTACATTTCTTAGATTAGTTTTATAAGTAAACAATAAACAACAATATTTTGGGCCTCCCACATAAAAATGACGATCAATTAATCGAGTTACTAGGTATGTATAGGTAATATTATTTTTTAACCCCCGACGAAAAAATATTTAATAAGGCTATAATAATAAATAAATATAATAGATATAATAAGGCCTATAATTTTCTTATTTTTTTTTTAGTTTTACTATAGTGCTATGAGAAAGTGTATTGATTTTTTTTAGTTTATTAGATCTATCTTATAAACTTTGAGATATTCTGATTTTCTTGTTTAATATAAGACAATAAGTCTGATTTGTAATTTTAGTACACTGAATTTACATTAATTATGTTACAAATTCTATTATCGGATATTTAAAAGTGTCTGCTCACAATTTTTAAGTAGTTTTTTTTTATAAGATCTTTTATTTTAGAGATTTTTTGGGTGTAAGGCTATAGGCCTTATTAAATAGGGGTGATTTATTATGACCAATGTGAAAGGTTTAAGATTTGTTAATTTTTGCTTATTTTTTCTTAAAACTAATACTGTTTCATCATTATATCTTGTAGAACACAAATAAATGAGTCTGATTAACCACGTTTGCATTTGTTTCCTTAAATTATTTATTATGTTACAAGAACTTGAAATAAGGTAGGCCTTATTTGTATCACTTACCTTATAATATTATAGTGATGTGGATAGTGACTAGCAAAAATAAAGATTTAAGTAGTAGGTAGGTATGTTCCGGACCGGCTGATAAAACTGCATTGATGACAAGAAGGGGAAATACCAACAAATATTCTGACAATATCTAGTAGGTACCTATTGTAGGTGCCGTTTGGAAATATCAAATTTTCTTTGTCTAACCGTTTTGATACTGCAATTGACGACGATCCGCTTAGAGAATTGATATTTCATAATTATTTTTCGCAAAAAATGGCAACACCGACTTCCACCGAGTACCTATAGTATTCGAATATTTTACAAGAATCGATGTGACATTCATATGCATTATTGTTGATTTATCAAAAACGACTCAGCCGATTTCGATAAAATTTAAATGAGATCACATCGGAAGTAACCCTTTCAAACTAAAAAAAAAATTTTTAATCGGTTCACAATTAACGAAAACATCGATGTAGGTACATACAAAAAATACATTCCTCATGCAACACAGAACCTCCTCCTTTTTAGAAGTCGGTTAGAAATGGATCCTTATTTTATCATTGTATCAGCTGCAGGACTAGTAGGGGAACGGAGTGTTGTACCGTACAGCGGCCATTTCCGTACACTTCAAAATAATAATAAGAAACCGAGAAACATGCATTTGTCTCTATTGCACGTATTCCTTGTGTCTAGTTTCGCCTTGTCGCACTCTATGGAATCAGTCCGGGCCATGACACCGATGAAATAGGTGGGCACTTGATTGCGTCCTGATTTTTATAGTATTGTGAAATCGGAAAATAAGACGTAACTGGGTTTGGGTTACAGTTTTTTGTAATGACGGCTATTTATTTCATTTGTAGATTATTTATTGATGTTTTGTTGTTTGTGTAATTTTTAACTAGTTATTTATTATTTGTCAGCTTACCAAAACAAAAAAACGAGTTCGAGTTATATATAAACCGTTAATAACCTATAACAAATGTACTAATTTTTTGATGGCTGTATTTTGCGAATAATTAATTCTGATAACTATTTGTGTGCACTTTTCTAATAAATAATGTCTTGAAATAAAAATGAAACCTTTTATTATCGATAATATGCTCATAAACCGAATTTAAGAAGGCTTTTTATTTGTACGATATTGAACGAACCGTGTACGGAATTACACTCAAGCGTCGGGTAATTCCGTAAATGTCTCACATTCAAATTATTTAATTTTTACAATATTATATATTAGTTTATTGAATCAGGCGTTACTTTGCGGAAGTTCATCTTCAAATTCTTGTTTTGAATAAATATTTAGTGTATTTCCGCTCTGTCGTAGTCATATAAGTTAAGGGTACTATTCAAAATCCAAATTAAATCACAAACAAAATTAGTAATTAATCATCAAACTGTATCATGGTTCGACTATGGTTAGGTCAGGTTAGAAAAGTTAGGCTTAGGTATGTTTACAAAATATGAATGAACCTGAAACAAATTTTTTTTTAATTAATCCGTTTAAAATAATAAAAATAATTAAACCTGTAACAAAAATAGTGATTAGTAATCTATTTAAAAAATGTAGTAAACCTGAAAATAATATTTAATTAATATGTTAAAATTACAAATATAATTTATTTATAAAAAATGGTATAAAATAATTGAAAAAATACTTAGTCAATAAATAGCACCCCTATTCTTACTGTACTCTATTCGACACGTGTTTCGCCTCTAAACGAGGCATCTTCAGGACGTGTTGACTCTTCGAGCTCACTCGCAAGAATGACGGCTCGCCGCGCCGGCGCTTCTTATATACTCGTCGTGACGCACCGCAGTAAAGGCGATGTGACGGTAGTTTGATCGTTCAGCAACTCGTTGTGTGTGTTTTGATGTTTCATTATTTCTAAATGCTCCAAAACATTTAAGCGAAAACCTTTTTCACATACATGTAGAATTTCAAAAGTGTTGTTGTTATCCAAATCGTGTCCAGTTTCTAATAAATGTTTCGCAAAATTCGACTTCTCTGGGTGATTGTTTCTAGATGCAGCTAAGTGTTCTTTGTAGCGGGTTTGAAAACTCCTTCCAGTTTGTCCCACATAAACTGCGTTACATGTGTCGCAGGTTAACTTGTATACCCCCGATTTCTTGCTTTTTTCTAAGGAGTCTTTCCCATTGCACATTCGTCTCATGTTGTGATTCGTTCGAAATGCCACATGTACATCATTTCTCCGCAGTATTTTTGCAATTTTTTCTGACGTAGTCCCTAAATATGTCAAACTACCCACATATTTATTTACTCTCACAGGTGGGCAGGAGTATAACATAGATCTTGCTATGTTTCTATTCTTATCTCTGACTAAATTGTTTATCATTTTCTTGCTGTACCCATTTGTCACTGCTATTTGATATATTGCGTTGAGTTCCTTGTTGTAGGCTTCTGGAGATAATGGGACTGTCATTAATCTATGTACATAGCTTCTAAACGCAGCCAATTTGTGCTGCATGGGGTGATTTGAAGACTCTGGGATTGCTATATCTGTGTGTGTGGGTTTGCGATAAATTTGGAAAAGAAACGAGAAAAGAGAACAAACTGGACTTCCAAATTTATCGCAAACCCACACACACAGATATAGCAATCCCAGAGTCTTCAAATCACCCCATGCAGCACAAATTGGCTGCGTTTAGAAGCTATGTACATAGATTAATGACAGTCCCATTATCTCCAGAAGCCTACAACAAGGAACTCAACACAATATATCAAATAGCAGTGACAAATGGGTACAGCAAGAAAATGATAAACAATTTAGTCAGAGATAAGAATAGAAACATAGCAAGATCTATGTTATACTCCTGCCCACCTGTGAGAGTAAATAAATATGTGGGTAGTTTGACATATTTAGGGACTACGTCAGAAAAAATTGCAAAAATACTGCGGAGAAATGATGTACATGTGGCATTTCGAACGAATCACAACATGAGACGAATGTGCAATGGGAAAGACTCCTTAGAAAAAAGCAAGAAATCGGGGGTATACAAGTTAACCTGCGACACATGTAACGCAGTTTATGTGGGACAAACTGGAAGGAGTTTTCAAACCCGCTACAAAGAACACTTAGCTGCATCTAGAAACAATCACCCAGAGAAGTCGAATTTTGCGAAACATTTATTAGAAACTGGACACGATTTGGATAACAACAACACTTTTGAAATTCTACATGTATGTGAAAAAGGTTTTCGCTTAAATGTTTTGGAGCATTTAGAAATAATGAAACATCAAAACACACACAACGAGTTGCTGAACGATCAAACTACCGTCACATCGCCTTTACTGCGGTGCGTCACGACGAGTATATAAGAAGCGCCGGCGCGGCGAGCCGTCATTCTTGCGAGTGAGCTCGAAGAGTCAACACGTCCTGAAGATGCCTCGTTTAGAGGCGAAACACGTGTCGAATAGAGTACAGTAAGAATAGGGGTGCTATTTATTGACTAAGTATTTTTTCAATTATTTTATACCATTTTTTATAAATAAATTATATTTGTAATTTTAACATATTAATTAAATATTATTTTCAGGTTTACTACATTTTTTAAATAGATTACTAATCACTATTTTTGTTACAGGTTTAATTATTTTTATTATTTTAAACGGATTAATTAAAAAAAAAAATTTGTTTCAGGTTCATTCATATTTTGTAAACATACCTAAGCCTAACTTTTCTAACCTGACCTAACCATAGTCGAACCATGATACAGTTTGATGATTAATTACTAATTTTGTTTGTGATTTAATTTGGATTTTGAATAGTACCCTTAACTTATATGACTACGACAGAGCGGAAATACACTAAATATTTATTCAAAACAAGAATTTGAATATTATATATTTATTAACTTGCTCTTCTATTTACCAACACGTATTATAGTATATTTTACATTATCTGGAACGTGACACTGGGCCTAAAGCTGAACAAATTTGTAGAAAAAATAATTTGAAGTTAGGTGTACGGGAACACCCTCCCCTCCCCTAACCGTTATTCATTTATTTATTGAATGTTAAACTATATCAGTAGGTAAGTGGATTGTGTATGGATTTTCCTATTCCTGATTCGACTAAAACGTGATATTATGATACTATTTGCCATATTGTGTTGTATCTACTATAGTCCTTACAAAGAGATTATAATACAGTACATACAGAATAAGTTTTTAAAAAGTCCTATGTCACAATCTCAACTAGCCCTAATCAGCTATAGGTACAGAAGTATCTTGTCTCAGTATCATTTTAGGGTTCCGTACCCAAAGGGTAAAAACTGGACCCTATTACCCTTAAAATACTTTGACACCAGGGCTAGCCACCCGGCCTAAACAAACTTACTAAGCTAAGTTGGTTGGTATTGGTACCGCGCGCGCGCGCAGCGTCATAGCTCGGCCTAGCATGCGGGGAGGACGTATTGGGTTTCACCCCCTCACATGAAAAATTACGCTGATACAATAGCGCCATTGCTCTAATCCAGAATTCTAGAAAAAAATTCAGCTGTTTCATACATTATGTCGATTCGGAGTAGCGACTTTTATAGAACAACTGTTTTTTTTTCGTATTCTGGTTTGGCTTCAAAGTAAAAGTTGTCCATAATGATGGTTTTAATCACCCCATTTTGGTTTAGTACAGGGCAAGCAGACAAATACATAAGCCCAATTATGAGGGCGCCATCGTAATTATATATGTAATTTAAAATATTCCTGTTTCTTTTTCACTATATGCATTCGAAAGAGAGAAGACTTTTTACATTATTAAATTTACGATGGCGCCTTTATAATTGGGCCTAATATAGGTACCTACATACCTTGTGCGCGGTCTAAAGTTTGGTGCGCACTGTAGGAATAGTGCAGGACGTATCGGTTGCGGTATCGATTCCGCGATAACTCGCTAGTGCACACGTAACTTAAAACGTGACACCTGCATTCCTATATCTCGTAAACCTGATTCTAGAACCACGGGCAAAAAGTAGTTACAGCTTGTAGCTCGTGGTTAACTTTCTTTGGTTAAAACGTCAAGATAGTCTTGGTAACGTTTAAATAAAACAATGAAGATGTAATAATACTTACTACGTGATTAAAACAAGCAAATAAGTTATTTAATAATAAATAATAAATAAATATTTGGGGACATCTTACACACGGCCTCTGACCCCAAACTAAGCAAAGCTTGTGATAAGGATGCCAGAGACTGATATACTAATTATATTATTTATTGTTAACGTTCAATTAAAACAAGTAAATAAGTTATTTGTTTAAGTTTTGGCCATGCACATGCCTACAATTAAATCCGTCATTCTTAGAACAAAAGTTAACCGAACTACAACCTTTTTTGGTATAAAAGCTATAGGTATGTTTTTGATAGGAAGTCTTTAATCTTTTTTAAGAACATATATATTTTTTAATGGTCGGGTCGATGACATCGGATGATAAATAATTATTGTAGAAAGAAGCCATTCGGGAGCTACGGCTACGTTCTACAAAGCTTACTTAATCGTTGGAGAAGCTTAATAAGTTTACCTACCTATTCCGTCTGTAGCAAATCACTATCGATGTTGAAGCGTGGTTGAAGCCATAGCTCATCGATAAAAACATAACAATACCACTTCACCAAGGCTAAATAAAATTCACATGGCAAGCCGTATCGCACAAAAAAGTCAACCTGAAAAACTTTCTTGATAATTTGAAATTCGAACGCACTCGTGCGTTTCCGACGAACGCGTGCTGTATTGTAGACTTTTCCAACAACTGCTATTTAATCTATGTCACAACAGCCAACCTTTCCCCATCCTTTTCTCACTGTGATTGATTTCGTATCGTTAGAAAGGGAAAGGTTGTTTATTGACAGCTCGCGTGACGTGATTGAAGCTCTAGTGAAAACCGAAGAGTAGCGTAACGTAACTGTGTAGCTTTTAATACATTTTCCGGTGCAAAAGAAAAGCTTTTATTTTATTTGTGCGGCACGAACCTACTATCTACATGAGTAGGTCATCAGCATCATCATCACCTCAGCCGTAGGTCTTCTATACTTGCTGGGTAGAAATCAGGAGCATTATTTTTTACTTTCGTACAGCTAGGAACTTATACGGAACTTTACGGACTACTTTTTTAATTAAGTGGACACGGTTATCATAAAAGAAACAGTAAACTGCAAAAGAGGAAATAATATTCAAATGGGACGTTACCTAATTAAAAAAAAAAGTTTTGTTGTCCATGTGTTTTCCATAAAGTTCCGCATTATAAGTTCCTAGCCGTACCTACGAAAGTAAAAAATAATGCCCCCAGACTATGTAAAGGCGCCATAAAGATTTCCAATGTGAATGGTTGGAAGCGTCTTGTATCCAGCGTGTGTGATAGGTTATATTGGCACTAATATACTGTGAACCTAAGGAGGTTTTACAACTAATAGCTATTACCTACCTATTTGAGTATTGAGGGCTCTTTTGGCGTAGTACAATGCCATTGCCTTTAATAGGTAATAATACTAAATATTGCATGTCCGCAAGGATAAGCTGTTGCGTCTTAATATTCTTGTAACATCTAATTGTACACAGTTGAGAGCAATAAAGAATCTTTATCTTTATCTAGGTACCTATCGGGGTCTAGTGTTCGATTCCCGACCGGGCGTAAATTAGTACATGTTCTAAGATGATATAATTAGTATGGTAGGTATTGTACTTAGGTATCATTACCAACTTTTATGGGACCAAACAACAAATCATGGAACATAAAAAATCCTACACAAAAATTTTGTCAAACTTCGACAAAAGTGGGAAAATCATTTCAGGAGCTAGAATATTATCTAAGTAGGATGTGCGTTGTCGAGGGATACACACTAACACACTGCATAAAACAATAAGAGACTCAAGAAGGCGCCGTAGGCCCTGCAGGAACCTACTAACCTAGCTATAGGCCTTCAACAATAAACGAGCTCATATATTTTATGTTAATGCCTCTCAATAACAATGTTATATTTAAAAAACTTTTTTTGTTATTAAAACAAGCTTTTAATGAACAAGTGCTCGCCAAGACGAATCAAACGAGCCGAAACTCGATGGGGTTACCTCGTTTCATTACAGAGCAGTTCCTATGACTACCTTCCAGCTCCATCATCAGATTGAGATCCTGGTTACCATTGAAAGACAAACTACTCTCCAAGACGATTCAAATGAGCCCAAACTCGATGAGGTTGTGACGTTTCATTGCGAAGTTCCTTTGGCCACCTTCCAGCTCCATCATCAGATCAGCACCGTGTCAACATAATATTGCATTGTCACGCAATACACACATGTACATATGCAAAATTTCAGCTCAATCGGTAACCGGGAAGTGGATCAATTTAATTAGCAAGTTTTGATTACAGACCGACAGACAGACAACGGAGACCGACAGACAGACAACGGGACAGGTGAAACTAAATAAAAGCTTGTAATAAAAATATATGATAGATATGTACCTATATGCTTATTGCACAGTAGTACCTATGTATATGCAGTAAGTACCTATACGCATCAAAGAATCAAGCAATAAATATCACCACCTGTATTGATAAAATTGAATCAGATAGACCGATGACCAAACTCCTGAATGTGACAATGTGAGATAACCGTCATGAATGGCGACCGGCGCAATCGGCCGTGTATCAGATGTTCCCAATAGATAAGGGACTGAGCTTGAATACACGAACCTTCGATCATTTAAAAACATAAAGACATAATGTTGTGAACACTGAGTTTGAATCCATGGATCTCAGACCAAATAAAAAAAAAGACAGAATGTTGTGAATAAACAAGTGAGGCCAGCATAAACTATGCCTAGCCGTGTACAGACACAACACACACATGTACGCGTACAAAGATACTATGCCTAGGCTCGGCAGTCGAACTATGGCGGCGCAACACCGACGCACTGACACATGTATAAAAAACCGGCCTCACTTGTCTCTTCACGACGTTCCATCTTGTTTTTTTTTTATTTGGTCTGAGAGATATACGGACTATGTCCCTCTGCACAGACGTATATATACCAATCTATAGCTGCGATTGATTGCTGAAACGCCTGGCACAGCGTGGCACGGGTCAGGTGGGACTGCACTGGGTAAATAGGTCAGGTATGCTCATTAAACGATGGGTACCTAGTTGATTTGGTGGAAAAATTAGGTGACTTCCACTAGCCGCCCGCCGCCCTGGAAGGGCATAGTCCACTGCTCAATTTTTAGGGTGAAATCTACCCCACTCGTCGCTCCTTGGTGGGTCAGATTCCACTCATTCTCTGCCCCGCCAAGGAATTAGCGCGATTTTATTTATTAGTCTGAAATTAGAACCAAAGTTTCCGATAGGTATTACCCAACACGATTGACTGTTCTCGTATAGGCTACAAAAACTCTGACACCAGGACCATCCACTGGTGTCAGAGTTTTTATGCCACCTTAAGACCTCTGACATGGCCATACGGTTAAAATAACTGAAATGGCAGTGAGCAGGGCACATAACGCAGGTCTTATAACCGATGGGATCGAAAAGTTTTCAAATGGAGACCACGTATACTAAGCGCCACACAAATCGGCGGATGAGAAGTCGCCGCAGATGACACTTCGCCGTGATTCGCTAATTATTGCGCATGTGTGCACAATGCGTAGGGAGTTGGCGGGCGGGTGGTCTCCAGCATCTCGTCTCACTGGTTCCCACGCATACCTATATTTGGACTTTTGCGCATAACTTCCCGTCCGCCGATTTGTGTGCCGCTTAGTATACTGGCAAGCGCAGCGCAGGACGTTGGATGAACAAGGTAGACTGATGACCTCATTATAAGACCTCAAAACCTCGCTGATACCTACTTACAACCGGGATTATTGGAAATCTATAGGGGAGGCCTAGGTATATCTACGGGTGGACGTCGTATGGCTGAAATGACAAGATTATGTGTGTAACGAGAAGACCTCATTCTAAATCTTTATAAAGATGAAGTGAACACATATTTCGTCGCTCAATTGAAGGTAGGTATGTAATAGACCGAAACCGAATAATTCTAGGCGGCTGTGATGTTAGCTACGAGCTGGTCACATCCCAATCCTAGGCAGACCTGATATGTGAGATCCAGCAAGGATTGGGTTCTCAGCAGCTTTTTTTTCTTCTTTCCCCATTTTGGGTATTTGGCTTCGCGCGATCGGCGCATTTGCCATATTCGAGTTCAAAGTGGACTTCAAACACAGAGTTTAGTTTAAAAATATGGATGACGGAAATATTTTTATTTACAAGTTAATTTCAGCAGCTTGTAGCCTGAGACAAAGCCTCGTAATAACGTGAATCATCGCGGTCGTACTGTCAGACTGTCACGTACCGTATAATTTTCCGGTGGTTCGCGACCAAACAAGTCATTTATCGCTGGGACTCCCTCTGGCGACGGTATCGACGCACCTGCGCGGAACATTGATATTTTTTGCTTATTTATTTCAATTGACATGCTAATCATTTACATTAGGCCCAATTTTAAAGGTCCCATTATAAATTTAATAGCAACGTAAAATTGTGTTCTCTCTATCAAATGCATATAGTGAAAAAGAAACGGGGTTACTCTAAAGTGCTATGTTACGATTGCGCCTCTAGTATTGGGCCTATTGTTATCATTCGTGGGTAGGCTTACGTCCTGCAGTGGACTGTAAAAAAAGGCTGGTACTAACAGTACAGTTATATTTATTCTTTTTTAGGTACAGTGGCTTAGCGAGCCTTGGCCGGGCCCCGTATAAAAGTGTGTTTGGGGGCCCTGAAAGGTAAAGATTTCTCACAAAAGAAAATAATCGGCCAAGTACGAGTAGGACTCGCGCACGGAGGGTTCCGTACTGTATGGGAGCCCCCCTTAAATATTTTTTTATTTTAATTTTATTATTGAAGGGAATATAAAACTAAATATTCTGTGAAAATTTCAGGCATCTACCTGGTACCATTATTAATATAGAGCGAAACACGTCTAAAAATTCAGGTTTGTTGTATGGGAGCCCCCCTTCAATATTTATTTTATTTTGCTTTTAGTATTTGTTGTTATAGCGGCAACCGTTATACATCATCTGTGAAAATTTCAGCTGCCTAGCTATCATGGTTCATGAGATACAGCCCGGTGACAGACAGGCAGACGGACAGACGGACATCGAAGTCTTAGTAATAGGGTCCCGTTTTTCCCTTTGGGTACGGAACCCTAAAACATTGGTATTATCGTTTGTGGTTCCGGGCGATACGCCCGTTTGTTGTGCTAGTAAAACTTCTTCATATCTTTCATAATAGCTTTTATTTACTTAAAATACTGTACAATACATTAACAATAACATTGTTTTTAAAGATGATTAACAAAATAAACTAATCTTAGTTACGACAAAAATCTTTCACTCGCATATTTATTAAAGATGGTCTTTAAAAAATTCCAAAACTTATTGACAACACAATAAAATTTGTACAAGTTGTTTTGCAAGTGCTGGGATTTTAATTGCTATACAGGGTTATCCAGAAATCGTAACCAAAGCCGAAAGGACGTCATTCAGACCATTAGAGAAGAAAAACAGCTGTTTCATACATTTTGTCAATTCCGACTTGCAATTTTGTATGGAACAGCATTTTTTTTTTTTCAAATTTTGGGTTGGCCCCATAGTAAAAGTTGTTTATAATGTTGGGCTTAGCTCCTTTCGGCTTAGTACAGGGTAAGCAGATAACCCTGTATAATTATACTCCTCATTATAAACAACGAGAGATGATTTATAAAGGTACGAGTAGCGGCACGTAAGTGTAGCGCTGAGAGTACTGTGGAGGGGATGGCTGCGCATAACGACCGCCATACTAAACCCATACGCAGCCATCCCCTCTACACTTTGCTCAGCTCTACACTTATATGCCGCGATCTGTATACAACTATCATTATAAACAACTTTTACCACGGTAGCAACCTCGACGTCGCGAAGAAACAAACAACAGTCCCATCTTCGAGTAAATATCTATAGTCACAATCGTGCAAAAAAAGGGTCCAAGCCAAAACCCTGCCCAAGCTACGTAGTGGCGTACAGGCTTTTTAGTTAGTCGTAAGGCGATTGCAAGCCGACTACAAAACCGCGCGATGCCAAAGTCCTCGATTACAAGCACTAATTAGATGCCATAACGTCGAGATTCGAGAAAACGGGTCATTGTGAATAATTTAATGTAAATATCTAAGTTGGTATGTATGACGGCACTCGGACATTTTTTTACTACTTTCACTTAGGGACTGCGCCTCTGTAGATATTTGCTCGAAGAGTGCCATACATAAAGTTCAACAAAATGTATAGAATAGTAAATGTTTGTTTCGCGATTTTGGGGGTTAGTAAGCCCGATTACAGAGGCGCCATAGTAATTATATTAGCTAAATAGCATAGTTCTGTTTCTCTTTCACTTTAGGCATTCGATAGAGAGAACGGTTTTACGACGCTGGCGCCTCTGTAATCGGGCTTAGTGTCGTATAGGCCTTATCATACAAGTCGGCGGATGTGAAGTTAGCTACAAGCTGTGCGAAACCCAATCAACGCGCAGCTTTATGTGAGCTTCTGTCAGGATTGGATATTGCGCAGCTTGTAGCTAACTTCACATCCGCCGACTTGTATGATTCGACCTATAGCCTTTCTAAATCTTTTGTGCACTTTGCAAAGCGACACACGATATTGAGCAGAAACTGAGAGAAAGAGAAAGAACTATTGCAACCCTGCCGTTAAACAAGGAAAGCTTGCACAAACAAAGTCACCTGTTCCATCAAATCGTCACTTTTACATTCTTCCAGCGCTTTGCTCCTCAGCACATTGCAATCATTTGTTACAACCGCTTTCATCAGTAAAGAAATACTGTCCCCGTTCCTTACTACCGCAACAGTTTTCAAAATATTCTCAACTTGATTTTTCGTCAACGTTTTTATCGTTCTTTTCGTCATAGCATTATAAACTTTAAAACAATCCAACAGATCAAAATCTTCTAGACCTTCTAAATTTCTGTAGCTATCATGAACGACTGCCAGCATTTCACTCTCAACATCTTTATTCATATTCAAATCCGGAAATTCGTTCACTTTCCCTTTGCTGGCTTGTAATTGAAGACTTTTTGTTATTGAGTTAATCTTCATGCTGTAGATTGAATTTTTGACGATGTTCAACAAGCCTTTAGCTAAAGACTTGTCTTGCTTCTTTACCTGTCTGGACACTGCGTGAAGCCACGATATCAAACCGTAACCCTCAACTAAGATTTCAAAAGCTCGCGGCACCGCTACTAAACTAGCAACTACCCTCAAAATCTTCTCCCTACCCTTTCTATCACTGAGCACCGACGAGTAGTAATCCATAATCATCTTTACGCACATAGTTTTAAAGACTACATTCACGTCTGTCATAGTCCTAGTTCCGTCTATGATAATGTCTAGGATCCAGTTTCTTCTGTCTGTAGTTTCGACGTCGCTATCGTGGAAAAGGCTTAGGAAATCTGGAACGATGGTTAGGTCAACGAATTGTTTTGCTATAAGGAAGTTGTTGATTGGTTTGTAGAGGGGATCGAAGGGGGCGGTGGTGGTGGAAAGGGCTCGGGCGAGGTAGAGGGCAGGGGGGGTGGGGAGGCGCGGGCAGGAGGGGGGCAGGGCGCCGTTGGAGGGGGTGATGCTGCGGCGCAGTGTGGCGATGTAGTCGGACAGGAATAGCTTGTCGTTCTTGTGGCGGCTGGAACAAATCATGATGATGTTATTCTTACAGCAAAAAGTACCAGAAATACAGGAAATATCACTACATAGTATAAAACAAAGTCGCTTCCCGTTGTCATGGGGACAGATATGTTTATATCTTTAAAACTACGCAACGGAGCCAACGGATTTTGATGCCGATTTTTTAAATAGTGATTCAGGAGGAAGGTTTATATGTATAATACACCCGTGCGAAGCCGGGGCGGGTCGCTAGTAAGATATAATATCATATCAGGACAGACTGTACAGCGCGATCCTACAGACCCTACTCTGTAGGATCCCGCTGAATGCAAACCTAAGCTTGTAGGGGAGGCCTATGTTCAGCATTGGATGTCCTATGTCTGAGATGATGAGAAATTCGTACAGTGCTATTCTGTACAAGTGTGCCCACTGTGTACTGTAGTGTATATTGTTGTACATGAACACGTCGTTTTTCGTTACATCTCAATGGCTCTACCTAAGAAATAAGAATCATTTTGGGATGGAGCTGTTATATTAGTGTCACTTACAGACACACATTACCACACGTCCAAATGTTTATATTGTATATCAGCTTTTATCCGCGGCTTCGTCGCGTGATTTTTGGATTTTCGTGTCTTTTCACATTTTATTATTTTGGGATAAGAAATAGCCTATTGTTTGACAGTCTGCGATTTTTAACGTAAATCCATGCAAAAATCATTTCAACCCATCTGCCCATTGCTAGGGAAAAGAGTAGGTAACAAACTAACCAACAACACTTTCGGATTAGTAAGGATTATAGCAGCATTCTTTTTTCGTTTCAGTTTAAAAATCTTGTGGTAAATATACAAACATTAGCTCAATATGTTGTTTTAAAACTTTCCCGATTTGAACGGTCGTGGTCACGTGTCGACCCGTGACCACGATCGATGCAACTCGGTTGAAACGTCGGGATGATGAGGTATTTATTTATCTCGTAGTTTGAGTGCGCGATTAGTCCCGTAGTACATAGTTAAAATTAGCTCGATAGCCTATCTATTAACCAGCCATTGGATGTCCACCTTAAGAATGAGTACTTTGTTGAGCGCGACGAGCGTCCTGCAAAGAGTCAAAAGCAGAAAGCACCGAAAACTTCCCTCGAATAAATCTCTTAAACTCCGAGACCGATGGTTTATTTTGCCGTACCGAAAACGCAAAGATAACAAAATACATCAAATAGCTCACTAAATTCATTACAAAAGTCATTTGCGGGATTCAGGATTTTGTCGCTCGATGAACGGAGCCATCTATGATTTTTAAGATTGAACTAATGTGCTTAGTAACTAAGTATATGAATGGTTCAAAAGGTAACTTTGCGTAAAGCGTTTGCTGGACATAAGTCTCCCCTAAGTACCTTCAATAAGACCGGTTGAAAGCGGTTTGCATCCATATCATTTGTACTATAAAAATAAAATGCTTACGTTTCAGTCTCCAACAGCATGTAGAACCTGTGCAGCACGTGGTAGGCCGCCGCCCGGAGCCGCGGGCAGGCCGCCGCCAGGGCCGCCACCGCCAGCGAGGCCGCGCCCCCTCGCACCAGCCGGAAACACGACGTCACCGACCCCGGGGCCAACAGGTGGCTCAGCAGAGGCAACACGAACAACGGATCATATATGCCTTCATCTTCATCTCTATGGCTAGAGTTGACCAGCTCCGATAATCGAAAAGCCTCCAAAGATCTGCTAAACCTCCCTTTAAGCTCCAGTCCTTTCACAGCACCTTCAGTATCTTTGACCGCACTAGATTTCAACACCCCATCTGCGGTCATGGTGTCTAAAACTGACTGGATGGAATCCGTGTTGATTCCGTCGATGTTCGAAGGCAGATCGTAGTGGTATTCCAGCGCTTGCAAGACGGGGAAGTGCCGCACGGTTCGCTCAAGGATATCCTTTTCGAATAGGTTGAGAACTTGGTTTGGGGTGGGATGCGCCCACAGGGAAGACGAGCGGTTCTTACGGACGGCGTAGTAGTTAGCCCCCGATTCGCCCCAGACGTAAGGCTTGTATTCGTTGACTGGCAAGCCACTGATTTCATAGTGATGAAGTATTGCTAGTAGCAGTCTATCGCAAGGGTCTCTGGTAGCGTGATACGAACTCAAATACACGGGAATTTGCTGCGTTTTCATCACCGATTTGTTCATCAAAATCAACGTGTACAGGAACTCGATGAGACGGGATTTGATTTCTGAGCTGTGGTAACTCAGCATCACGTTTAGAAACTCCGAATGCGATGTCACCATGTCGAAAAGCGTGTTAATGTCGTCGTGATCGTTTGGGTAGAACAGTTTTATCAAGTTTGTCAATAGGCAAAGAAGCTGAGGCCCGATGGTGGTTCCTTGGTCGACGGTTTTTACTTTTAGCGAGTCTTTCAGAACTGCCTTGCAGAAATTCTGCCACAAACCGCTTTCAGTGACTTTCTTGAACTCATCTTTCTGTGTAATATCGAAGGTTTTTACGATTTTGCTGATCTGAACGACTTGATAAATGTTGGTTATTATTTCCTTTATTATCGTCGTGTCCTTTCCTTCTTTCAGGGCAATCGTTGCAAGATGCAACATCGACGAAAAGTAATTTATCAGATGATCTAATTTCGCGTTTTCGGAGGTGCACAGCTTTACGAATATTGTCTGCATCAGGTTCACGTGGCTTGGTTCCACAGATTCGAACTTATGGGTCTTTGGATAGATCTTTTCGCACTCTTGTAAAGTCATGCATTCTAATATCAGCTTTCTAATAAACTTCCAATTTGCGATGTAGACTTGTCCCGCCTTGTGAGGCTTTTCTAACATTTTGCTGATGTTGGATTTGTATTCATTGTAGAAATCTGCGAGAATCTGTCGATTTTGAAGTAAGAAAGGCTTGTGGCAAATAATTCCACTGCCCAAAGGCAAAGCTAGCTCCCTCTGACTCAAAATTTCAGGTTTCGAAATTTGTTCCTTGAACATGTTGCAGAATTTGACGTTGTTCTTCAATAGAACATAAGCTAGATGAGATGTGGTCTTCCTTACTGTGTTGGCTTCAAAGAACTTCTTGAAGAGTTCATCTGACACTTTGTTGACTTGATGAGGGTTGTTTTCGAAATATTGCGCCAACGATTCTTCGAGCTTCGTCAAGTTTACATTTACCTCTTTATTGGTCAATAGCCCTGTGTACAGTATCATACACTTCCGTAATATTTGCGGTTGTAATGTTAAACTAACCGTTCCAGTATATTTATCAATCAGACCCTTCAGTAGTTCTAAAACAAAGCTTGGCTCTTTGTCATCTTTGAAGCAATTACTATGATCTGTGCTGAATATCTCCTTGAAAATCCTTTCGTCATCTTGGTCAGATAGTCCCACTGTGCTCAACACATCTATTGTATGATCAAAATTCAAATTCTTTCTTTTGTTGATCTTTATGAAAGCATTCACTAATTCATTGTAGTTTTTCTGTTGATACGAAATTAGCACTTTGTGTTTTGCATTCAAATAGTTAACAATATCCTTGTTATCAATGATTATTTGCAATATTAATTTGGTGGCAAGCATACTGTCATCTCCTTTCAAATCGAGAGGTTTGTAAATTTTGAGTACATGGGGATTTTTCAGCAAATTCAGCACAATGGCGCGACAAACGTCGATCTTATGATGTTTCTTAGCAAGGGTGATTATACATTGGATATAGTTTCTAATCTTTTCTTGGCGATCGTTACTAAGCTGTTTCATATCTGAGAGTCTGATTATGCAGAATATGAGATATTTAGCCCAAACGAGGAGCTCTGAACTGTCTATTTGTACTGCAAGATCGAATTTATATGCACCCTCATTAATCGTAATTTCTTTGTCTTCTGATGATTCTTTCAGAAAGGAGAAAATATCAGGTAGACTTAAATCTTCATTATTAATGACAGATTTAGACATTTTGCTGAATGTCGCATCACCTCCTTCAGCAGTCTCAAGCAGTGGGACGGGCTGACTGGTCCAACCAGCAACATAACTCCGAGCTTCCAATTTGCAATCCCCCATCAACACTTCAGTCAATTCCGGAGAGTAATTACTGTGAAGCAAGTTAACCACATACAAAGACAGGAATGATTTTAAACTTTTTGTAGTGCTTTTGTTCGCTTGATGATACTGAATGCAACCTACAATAAAAGGCGACGGTAGTTTGCTCTCCAAAAATGTACCATCCTCAGCAGTTTTGTTATTCATTAGATCGTCAAATAACTTTTCTAAAGTGTTTGCGCTGTTTTCATCTGCCATTTCATAGTTTACCAGTTGACTTCTGACATAAGCTGATAATTCTTTCATGTTCTCTAAGACGTACTCTACAATATCGCCAATTAAAGATGGTGGCTCCCATTTTCCATACCGCAGAGTATATAAGACTAAATCTATCTCATCTTCATCTGTTTCGAATATGCCTGTGTTTTTGAAAAAGGTTTTCAATGTATCCTTTGCTTCAAGACATGTGTCGACATCACGAGCGTACACATCCAGCATGATGCGAAGTAGGTCTTTGAACATGGGATTCTTGAGGGATATTGTTGAACTGTCTAGCGTAAGCCATAGTGAGACAACTTTGAATTTCAACAGTGACACATGACCATCCGAAAGAGTGACAGAATAGTCCAGAATCTTTTTCATATCAATAGTACCTTCCAGTCTTTCAAAAAATGTGGGATGGATATCATTGTACAACAGTAGAAGGTCTATCAGAGATATCAGAGCATCTGTATCAGAAACTTTAGGGAGGGTGTAATCTTTACCAGCTTCAGATTTGTTCTCACCAGCAATTACACCTTCAATCAATGCTACAACTGTTGTTGGTGTGGGCATATGCTTTGGCAAAAAATACTCCAGCCGATTCTTCAAATCTGTAATAGGAGCTGACGAATCATTTGTTTCTAAAATTTGCATATATCTCCTCAATGTCTGCAGCATTTTCACCAAAACTCTGATGCAGTAAAGTGATATAGTTTGGTCTTTTTCAAGATTCGTTTGAATGTATTTCAACAACGGAATAGGTAATGTCAAAAATCTGACAAAGTTAGCCATTTGTGGAGGAGGCAAGTTTGACATTTTTGGTATAATTTCTTCTGGCTTCAATTTGTTCAGCAGCTTTAATGTAAAATCTACAGTTCGTTCCCATATGGGGGAATGTTTTGGCTCGAAGCTCTGCTCTATGACACTTATGATTGCCCGGTGGAGGTCTGGACATTTGTGGATAATATTGAGTGTAACTTCACACTCTGCTTCATTTTCCCAGGGTCTTTTTAAGCTTAGCAATGCATAGAACAGGTTAGGATTTTTATTTGTGTCTGCCATTCCTAAAGAATTGTCAATAAAGTGGAGACCAATTTTGTGATTCGTAAACAGTGTTATGAGGATTTCAGACAATAGAGAAACAATTTCTTGCCGTGACTCGTTCTTGTTTGCATAACTGATTTCCGGAGGCCCTTTCCAGGAGAAAATTTTAAACATATTATGCAGCATATGCTGATTGAAAGTTTTCAGTTTCAAACTCTTCGAAATAAGGGCATTATCAATCACATTCTTCTTCAATATATTGAGGAACATCAGAACGGCTTCTGCTTCATCATGGAACAGGCCTGGTATGATTAAACCAAGGAGACCTTGCTTTTCTAACAAAGCTTTTATTAACGGTAGATGACCTTCGACTAAAAATGATGTCATGAAGTGGACAAAGCATGTTCTTACATTATCCTTTTCTTTATAGTTACATTTCTCTACGATATGCTGTAGGTGCTTTGGAGTTAAAGGAGCCTGGTTGAGGACTTCGATACCTAAATCCGAGTTTAAGGTTACCATTGAAGTGAGTAGCTTTAGAACGATTTTTCTGTGCCTCGGACCGGAGCTTTCACTGATCATGATCTCCACCGTAGGCATAAACGTGTTGAGGAAGTAGCGGCAAGCTTCTTCAGTTATCGCAATCATGTGTGGCAAGGAGGACTGCACCTTCAGTACGATCAAGTGAAAGAGGTGGAACACTGGTGTGGTCAGTGTAAGATTTTTCTTGTTGTCCGCTGTTATTTGGCGCAGTATCTCGTGAGAGTTGCCGCCACATTTTAGATACTCCAGCATGTAGTCCGCATCACTGTCTGGGTTCAAGCAGACTTGGAGAAACTGAGTTAGCACTGGAAAAGAGATTTAAAGGTTATGTACTTACAACATTTTTTGCTGACTGCCTATGGTGGCTTTCTAAACTATAACATCAAATTCAATACGAGATTAAATAATAAAAACTATAAAAGATCGTATGAAAGGCAATAATGACAAAATATTAAGGATAATATCGACACAAATAAGTGCACTTTTTTTCAGTGTTCTTAACAGAATATCGATGAACTTTAAATCTAACTCACCCATAGTCTGCCCCTGCTTGCTTGCCAATTCTTTTCTGAAGTATTTAACATCAAATCCACGAGGAATATGTGGTTTTTCTTCATCTTCTGGTTTACCATCGTTTTGAGGTTGTTCATTATTTTCATCGGTTTCAATGGTTATGCCTTTTCTAAGCTTTTTAGGAGAGTCTCCTTTTTCACTAACGTATTTTCGCTTACCCATTTTATAATAAACTACGAGAAATTAAAATTAATTAAATTAACTTTGAGCCGAGCACAACGTGCGTTTGTTTTGTTTTGATTAGCGTTGACGTCTTGTTTTACCTTGACGTTTTGTTTGACTTTGACAGCCTGTAATTAAAGGATATTTTTTTATTACTGGCATCTGGACACTACATTCTTAATACTTCTCTTAGGATCCTAGGACAGCGCGCGAAATTCTTGGGCCTTTACACCCTTTTACTAGGTCGACCTGGTAAGTAACTACTATGTAATGGAATCTAAGTTTACTAATTTAACCATCTTCCAAGAGTCGTTGCGTAATGAAAATTGGCAGCTGTAATTATGTAGTTCTGATGACAATACATTAATGTGGTACTGTCGAACTGATCTGATGATGGAGCCGGAAGATATGAACTGGAACTTCATGATGGAAAATCGTATCATAACTGTTTTGGATTTCTTAGAAAAAGTGAACTTTGACCACGTTAAGATTTCAAGGTCTGATGAGCGTTTTTTAGTTTTTGTAAACTACACTTATTATGTTAATTTACAGATAAACTCTACTTATCGTAAGTTAACGAAAATATTGATGCACTTTTGTACAAAGACTGACTACTTTTTAGGTTTAAGTGCTTTGTTAACAAAACGTTACACAAAAGGAAAAGACTTACTGGTGCTCATTTCAAGTTTCTTTTTATTAGGTAATTACGTAATTACTAAGTAAAATATTAGGTTCTAGGTTCGACATAGTTGGTAGGTAATAAAATAAAAACAAAGTAGGTAGGTATTGTTTAAATATCAAATATATTTAAGTATTTTTACATTTCCAGTTACAAAAAGTAGTTATATGTTTTGAGCAGATTTTTTTATTTACGGCGGCTTATATTAACATTTATAAATTTTCTGTGTATAAATCGTACATTTTGTGAATATTCAAGAGTCTTGAAATTATAATTACTAAATTATAAAACGCTACATAAATCAAAATGCACTTTGAGATATTAAGTTGATTGCATTTTTCATTTATAGATAGTAGTTGTAAACTTGGTCACTGGAAAAGTACGGGACGACTATAACACATCTAGATGAATAAAGACGCTAAAGGCCTAAAAGACGCTGGCGTGACGATCTTGACACTTTCCGGGAAGGTTGGCAGGATTTGGCTACAGAACGCGATAAATGGAAGAAAGTGGGGGAGACCTTTGCCCAGAAGTGGGACAGCATAGGTTGAGAAAAAAAAAAAAGATGAACGACTTTTACTATGGGGTAATGTCGTATTTACCAACCCAGAAATTGCGAAAAAAAAATTAGGAACAGCTGATTCTTTTTTTCTTACACTATGTGTATAGCGCATGAACTTTTTCTACAAGACAGCTGCTTTGTTTTCTTTATTTCGCGGTTGGTCTCATATAAAAAGTTGTTCATCCTGACATAATTATGTAGGTACTATAGTCGTCTTTAAAAGGTTGTGTGTAAGTTACCACTTTACCATGTAACAATGGTGTTATTAATAAAAATATTGTATTGTACCAGTAGTGCCCCTAGAGATTGCAATACCGCCCGTAGCATCACGAATAATAGAAATACTTAGTAAAGCAATGGCACTTCAACATGTTAGAAAAAGTCAGAAATTATACAGGAGGCGACTTAAGGCATAAAACATTTCAATTTTTTTGAAAATATGCTCTCTGGGTTTCCGTAGAAAGTATTTCTACTTTTTCCATTTTCCACACACAATGATAATGACAAGTGATATGTTATCACTACACATTAGGCACTTAAGAATACTAGTACCTAGGCACATAGGAAAGAACTTTTTGGGAACAACATTAATGAAATGAATTCCAAGAATATCTGAGCTTTTGAACCTCACATCCTCAATTATAAGTACTTAAAAACTATTATAGGCCGAATCAAAAAACTTGGCGGGTGTGATGTTAGCTACATGCTACTGATAACCCAATCCTCGCCACAGAGATACCAGAGGGATAATGTGGTCGAGAAAAGAAAAAAAGAGATGCAATGATTTAATATGACATGAGTTAGAAAGAGACATGAAAAATATCTCGATTCAGTGGCTATTATAGATCCAACCGTTTATTTTCTTTTTGACAGCACCAATAGAACGTAACTGCGTCATGTTACGCAAAAGTTCACTTTTAAATGCGAGGTTTTAAAAACATGACAACTGCCTAAGTTTGCTCCTCGATCCCGTATAATAATCATCTTTGACAAATTGAGTCCATGAGTGCAGTAGTTTTTTTTTTAATTACATAAAATAACAAAAAATTTAAAAATTTACGTTCTATGGCTATGGTGGCGCGCTGCGATTGGTGATATTGGTGCTGTCAAAAAGAAAATAAACGGTTGGATCTATTATAGTTACCGTGATTTTCTCTCAGTATAGTCTTTTTCAAATAGCTAGTCACTTATGACACTTCCGAAATGTCAGCTGTAAAACATAAATTGACAATTTTAATGATGTACCGCACCTATATTCGATTTGTAATTACAGATTTTAATCGATTTTACGTACTTAGCGAAGTTATCGAACAATATACCTAAAACTGGTTTGGTGAATTTATCTACAAGTCAGTAGGACTTACTAAGACGATAGTTTTAGAGGAATCAAAAAGAAATAAAAAGTGACAGGAAAAAAAAGATTTATTTGGGAAATAATGTCCTCGTCACTTCGTCATCGCAGCTATCATCATTATCATCAATTGACGAATCTTCCAGATTTATAATCATTTGATTATCCGTTATATTGTCTATGTGAACATCGGAGGTAAATGGAAACTAAGTTTTTATAAATTTTTGTATCGAATACGCACTACATATTTTATAATTTTTGTACTAGGGGTACAGATTAACGATAACCCTTGCTTAAATCAAGTCGATCAATATGTTTTGTTTTCGATATTCTTCGATTTCTATCTAGTCAATTTCCCAGCCCTCTTATCATGACGTCACGATCGGCAATAGCACGTAACGTAACAATTTAACGAATTTAATATTTTATTAAATTGAAAAGTGAATGCGAATATGTTTACGCGGATCAATAACCTTTATTCTATTTCTTGCGTTCTTTGTCGTTTATTTTAGTAGTTTTTCTTGTAAGTTTGCTTAATGTTTTCACTGATAAATAGAAATATTCAACTATTGGTGTGACGTCACATGATGTATTTACGTAATATTTTACGTTCTATGGACCTGTCATAAGTGACTTGCTATTTGAAAAAGACTATAGTGTCAAATTCCAATTCTCATTTGACAGTTTTGACAGCCATGGGTCACATTGTCCATACATTTTTGTGGTTGAGAATTGCCTCAAGCGACAATAGCGCTATCTCTCTAATTGCAATAGCTCTGTGATCCTCGCACACCTGTTAAGTGAGCTTCAGTCAGGATTGGGCTATCCGCAGCTTGTAGCTAACATCACAACCGACAAGATATTTGATTTGGTACTTTACGAGTACACTTAGCAAAATTGTATTACAATAATCATTCTTATAGCCATCACAGATATTTTACTCAGTAAAATCTCACCAATACACATTGTATTTGCCATCTTCCCATAAAACGAAATAACATGGTTTTACCATACATTAATTTTGTCTTTGGTTTTACTAATATTTCTTATCTATAACATTTTAACAAAACAAACACATCAATGCAATTTTGATCTATGTTTTACGAAATAATATCAAATTCTAGCTGTATCTATTTCGATGTGACATTCTTTACGCCACACTAAAAAAATATAATTAGTCCGTCAGATAGACTATCAATTAATATTACACATATTTTTACTTTTGTCAATAGGGTATTATAGTCATTTTTGAAAAGTATCTCAATTAGATTCTGTAAGGCTAATAAACCACTAAAAAAAAACAAAATAAGAAATTCAGGCTTTAAGTGCTTTAAAACTGCATTTTAATTTTACAGTTTCAAAATTTCGCGCGTAATTTACGAAAACGATTGATGTCAATATTTTACTCTGTGGTTACGAATGACGTCACGATGCTATGTAAATATTTCTCACGACAGTGTCTTTGACAGCTGACATTGACACTGCCATTCTATAGTTTTCAATATTTACATAGCATCATGACGTCATCACATAGCTGCGCCTATTTTATGTACAGATTAAAAAACGGAATATTTTGTATTGATTTTTAAAATTTATTTTGATGTTTTGTGATCTAAAACTAACATTTTCCGATTGCTTTTTGCCTAAGCTATCTCAAAAATACATTTACAGATTTTTTCTCGTCCATAGTAAAATACCCTATTAAACAAAAATTGATTAAGATATAGTCAGTCAAAGTTTCGTGTGACGTCACAAGTGACATACAAATGTATAGACTTCTGTAACAGAGGTGACGTCACGATCCCCACTCTCAAACTTTGACAAGGTTTATCTTTGTCATTTGTTGTTTGATTAACAAAAGAAAAAAATACGTGTCCAATATTTTTTGATAATCTAACTCACGGACTAATTATAACAATGTTTTTTTTACCCAATCATCAGGCCTATTATAGACACATATAGTATTAAAATACTTGCATTTTTTTGCTCTCACCTCCCGTGCTATAGTGACTAAGAAGACCAAAACATCAACAATAATAGAGAGATCTAAGATTTTTGGCACATATTTTACATTTATTGGTTTAATATTGACATAAATGAATTTCAGAAGATATATTTAGCAAGAACACAATGTTAATCGAAAATATCAAAAAGTTGCTACTTTTTATGCAAAAAAAGTCTTTCTTTTTATATTCGTTTCACAGCATAATATTCTTGCTATAATAAAAATTCTATTAATTATACTAAGCGCCACACAAGTCGGCGGATGAGAAGTTAGCGGCAGATGACACTTCGCCGTGATTCGCTAATTATTGCGCATGTGTGCACAATGCCTACACAAGTGGCGAAGTAGTGAGCACGGGCGCGGGAGGCATGAGGTTGGCGGGCGGGTGTGCCCCGGCGCGAGTCTCTCTGGCCCCGCGCATACCTATATTTCGGCAGCATTCTGAACATAACTTCCCATCCGCCGACTTGTGTGGCGCTTAGTATACTTCGAAACTTTTTGCTATGTTAAAGTCAAATGATATTTCTTAGAGGGTGTGAAGTTAGCTACAACTGCTACAAGCTGTGTGAAACCCTATCCTTGCGCTGCTGTTCAGTGACCTTCAGTCAGGATTGGGTATTGTGCATCTTGTAACTTTACAACCGCCAAGACTTTGATTCGTCCTATACCACCAAATAAACGTTTATCTAAAGTGTTTAACCAAATTAGCACCATTTAAAACCAATTCTTTACCATGTCGTTTCATTTTATGTCATTCCAACATCCTAACAACTAAAAAAATCACTTAACAATTATTTCAAATGTCAAAATGAGTGAAATCTTAACAATAATAGTGTATGCCACATTCGGCACTAGCAACACGTTTATAGAAAAATAATCCTTAATACGTAGGAAATGAAATTAAAATTGCGTGTCATGAAGTTGATTAGATCGTTCGACTCTATCCGTCTTTACAACAAAAGTTTTAAGCACGCTTTAGACAATGATTAATAGTACAAACGGCACGGTTAAACAGTGTTTAAATCGTGTTGAAATCTTTTGTGGTAAGGCGGTAAATGGTTTAAAATAACGATATATTGAAATTTAAACATTCTCCGTCTTACCACTAAAGTTTTACACACGCTTTAGACAATGTTTAACAGTACAAATTGCAGGGTTAAACAGTGTTTAAAGTGTGTTTAAATCTTTTGAGGTAAGGCGGTTAATCTTGTAACACAAAGATAAAGATGATCTAATTAATGAGGTATAGACCATTAGAATTGCTTAAAACACTTCTTAAAAATGTATTTAATATTACGTTCTAATTTATAAACGCTTATAAACCTACTACAACTAATGGTTGATACACATAAGCGGGCAGGCACTATCGGTTCGGCAGAATTTGTCGAACGGCTTAGTCTTTCGAAAATTCTGCCGAAGCGAAATGTTCGGCATCGGGTAGTTCCTACAGATCAGGGGCCTTATTGTGTAAGCGCTCTGACGTTCGGCTTCGTTTTTTCTCCTGCTCGCGCCAGTTACTCACGCCACGAGAGCGAGCGGGAGGAATAGCGAAGCCGAACGTCAGAGCGCTTACACAATAATGCCCCAGATCGGCTCAATTGTTTTTATTCGGCATCACAGGCCGATTTTTTGACAAAAGTAAGTTCGTATAGGCCGGGAGGCCAACCAGAGTTTTTAAGCCACCTGAAGGCCTCTGACATTTTTTGACAAAAGTCGGCATCACTTGTGTTTGTTCTTCCCGAACATTTAGTAATACATATTCGATTTTAAAGTCAGTGCCGATTCATGCCGGCCCGCTTTTGTGTGTAACAAGATTACAGTAGCCTTCGTTTCGTGTTAGAAAACACATTCAGTCAGTCAGAAATAGGGAAATGCATTTAGATCTTTATGAATGTTGAAATGCATTTAGATCTTTATGAATGTTGAAATGCATTTAGATCTTTATGAATATTGCATTAACCTGTAAGAATATATTCTAGAGCCGCCGATCGGCGAGCCAGCCGATGAGCTTTAAAACCTGGTTTTACAGTTCGTCGACAAAGTTCACCTGTTGGTTACTGCAAAAACCGTGGTTTTAAAAACCGACGAGCCTGGCTCGCTTCAAACATGTTGAAGCCAGCACAATTGTTTGGCTCGCTAGTCGATCAGCGCCAACGAGCCAAAATCTTCGAACTTTAAAACAGAGTTTTAGGCCGCTGGTCAATGTGCAATAGTATTTAACCAAGTACGAGTCAGACTCGCGCACGGAGGGTTCCGTACTGTATGGGAGCCCCTCTTAAAATTTTATTTTAATATTATTATATATTTATTATTGAAGTGAATATAAAACTAAATATTCTGTAAAAATTTCAAGCATCTAAAAGGCCCTTAATTTTTTTTTTTTTTTAGTATTTGTTGTTATAGCGGCAACAGAAATACATCATCCGTGAAAATTTCAGCTGCCTAGCTATTATGGTTCATGAGATACAGCCCGGTGACAGACAGACAGACAGACGGACATCGAAGTCTTAGTAATAGGTCCCGTTTTTCCCTTTGGGTACGGAACCCTAAAAAGTCTTCGACTTTAAAACCGCTGTTTTAAAATCGACAACTTTTGAAATCGAGCATATTCCCTATTTTAAGTGCACTTTAAAGCTAACATCTTATTGCGCGTTTATGAATAAGGCTTATTTTTAAACTTATGTTAGACTAGAACATAATTTGAACTGTCTGTATTAAAATATGTAAAATGATGTCAAAATGCTAAAATTGAAGAGAAACATTATCATTAACAGAGAATAAAAATTAAGACATAAAATATTACAATAAAACATGTTCAAAAAATTCTTATAAATGCACAATTAAAAAGAAAATTGGGTCACTTCCGAAGGCCATAGAAATAAATCTAAACTTATATTAATGTCTTACTGTCATTATCTAATAAAGAAAGCAATAAAAGAGACAAAATAACGACATAGTAAGTTTAGAATTATCAAAAAAACCTTCCAAACTGAGCCCTAAATGCAGGTTGTTGCCTTCTAAAGTTCAAAAACTATATTAAAAGGTGTATTAAGCTCATCATAATGTACAGCTTTTACTGTGGGACCAACTGCAAAATCAACTATGCTTCGAGCAAATATCAATAGTCATAATCGTGCAAAAAGAGTGTCCGAACCAAAACCCTGCCCAGGCTAGGTAGTGGGCAGGCTTTTTAGCTAATCGTAAGGTGATTGCAAGCCAACTACAACGCCGCGCGATGCCAAAGTGCTCGGTTACAAGCACTAATTAGGTGACATAACGTCGAGATTCGAGAAAACGGGTCATTACGAATTATTTAATGTAAATATCTAAGTCGGTATGTATGACGGCGCTCGGACATTTTTTTACTACTTTCACTTAGGGACTGTGGCTCTGTAGATATTTGCTCGATGGTTCTATGCAAAAAGTTCAATGACTCGATAATATGTATGGAACAACTGATTTTTCCTCTGCAATTTCGGGGTAGCCCAACCCATAGCAAAATAAAATATTGCATAGCAAAAATTGTTCAAAATGATTAATATTTCTACCTCTAAAAGTCAACAACTTGTAGAATAAAACTTAAGATAATAAATCCGTCGATTCTTTTGTACAATTATTTAAACTAAATATGACAGATACATATTTAAATTCTTGTCATCTCTTTCTGATAAATTATGACAAGAGGTCAATTTAAAGAAATGTGAGGCCCAATTTTTAAGGCGCCATCTTAAATTTAATAGCAACGTAAAATATTCTTCACTCTATCAAATGCATATAGCGAAAAAGAGACAGGAATATTCTAAATTGCTAATTAAATTACGATGGCATCTTTAAAATTGGGCCTATTATATTAGTTTAGTAAATTGTACTACAGAATTGCCAGATTCATTAATTAATTATTTATAAATTTTTGAGACATTAAAATACTTATACAATTAAAAATCAATAGAATCAAAATCAACATTTAAAATAATTAGTACCAATATGGTACAAGACGCCGAATTAGAAATAAAAAATAGTCAAATATGAAATTTTATATAAATAGTGCAACTATCTCACTCTCGCATCAGGTAAAATTAGATGTTTTTTTCACTGTATTATAATGGCATTTCTTAGTTTTCATAGACATTTTAAAATGAACTCAGAAAATCGTATCAACATTTTTAGGTCATTGTAAAAATATCATTACGAAAAACTGTTCAAATATTTCAAATAAAATAAGCCTGCTAAAATTATTTTGATAAACATACATTATGTTTAAGTTTGAAAGCTTTTTGTTTGAACTATATTTTTACTATCTTTATCTATTAGATCGTAATGAAAAAGACAGCTTTATAAGATCACAAACAAGTGCAAGTGAGATGGTTGCACCTTGTATTCTGCTCATATTAAAATTTTAAAAAATCAATGTCAACATATACTTAGTGTAAATACATGTACAGGGTTATTTCTAATCAATTAGCATCCTTATAGGGGCTTATTCTGTACATCAAAACTAACAAGTTTTGTTCTGCGACTTTTATCAAAACTCTAAAAATTTTTTGTTTGTTCCATAGAAAAATATTGTTAAACCGCGACAAAATGTATGGTACAGCGGATTTCTTTTTCGAATTCTGACAAAAGTTGTTAGTTTTGATGTATAGAATAAGTCCCTAAAAGGATGCTAATTGATTAGAAATAACCCTGTATAGCATATAAAAATATAATTATCGAAGAATTATTTGCGGAGGAGTTTAGGTTGGTCGCAAACGAACGTGTAGCAGCCACTAAAGCCGACGTTAGAAAATGCTTTTTTTAATCTTGTTTTTTTTTTGTAAGTTACAGATAATAGATTACACTGGCCGACAGCCATTTTGGTGCCGAGGTATACTTAACATATGTTTACAAAAACTTATTTGGCTACTATAAAAAAGCAGTATTAACAAGTTACATAAGTCGCAAATCGAAAATTACGGTCAGTATATGCATAAAACACATCAACTAAAAATTAAAAAAAAGTGAAAATTTATATTATATACTACGGGACTAATCGCGCACTAAAATTACGAAATAAATAAATACCTCATCAGCATTTTAGTGAGCGATTAGTCCCGTAGTATATAATAATTGCACTTTAATTTGCGGATTAGCAAATTAAAGTGGCAATGGGCAGGGCATATAGTTCGGAGAACGGATGGCCGATGAGGCAGTAAAGTTCTCGAATGGAGACCACAGAACAGCAAGCGCAGCGTAGAACGTCCACCGACTAGGTGGACTGACGATATAATAAAGATCGCAGGAACGCGCTGGATGCAGGCCGCTTCCAACCGGCCTTATTGGAAATCCATTGGAGAGGCCTATGTCCAGCAGTGGACGTCTTACGGCTGATGGATGGATGTATGGATATAATAATAATGTGTTCAAATCGCGAAAGTTTGTAAAACAACAAGTGAAAATTAGTTGACGTACTTTTGTGGAGAGTGACCACTATTTTGGTTTTTTTGGTGTACATGCCTCATTGACACAATCTATTCATGATCACAAAACGAGTTATTGTAAACTTGAGACTGGTTTATCTATAAATAGCAAATAAACTCAAGAAAATATGAATTTCGCGCTGACCTATACAGGGTTATCCAGAACTGGTGTACTAAGCCAAAAGATGATTGAGACCATCCTTATGAACAACTTTTACTATGGGGCCAACCCTGAATAAAAAAGAAAATGGCTGATTCATACTTTTCGTCGATTCCGTGTTGCAGTTTTGTATAGAATGGCTGATTATTTTTCTCGATTGTGTAGGGTCACTATGCGAAGGCTACTCTATCTCATTCCAACATGTAATGTCTGCGAGTATTTCTCTTTCCTTCACATTGTTACAGCATAGCATTGGAACTACTAGACGGAGTAGACGGCGCTCGTGCCTGTTCTACAAAAGGCATATAATATTTTAAGTAATTATACAACGGTTTAATGGTGGAGTTATGTAACTGATAATAATATACTCATCATCTGAAAATGTATAAAACGGAAAATATACATCATGTATGGAAAATACTGGACGTCGTTTGATCACCCTGACCTTAGGATAAAAATTGGGGTTTCGAGTTGGCCCTTGAAGGAAAAGTTGACTGCCTCGGTGGCTCAGTGGTTAGTGACCTTGACTTCTGGATCAAAGAGGCGTGGGTTCGATTCCCACCCAAGGCAAACATTTAGGTGATTGGCATAGGTGTTTGCTCTGTGTCTGGGTGTTATTTAGCTACTATCCATGTATGTATTGAAAATATGTATATGTAGTATATCAGTCTCTGGCAGCCATATCACAAGCTTTGTTGCTTACACTAATAATAAATATAAATATTAGGGGACATCTAACACACTTGTGTTAGATGTCCCCTAATATTTATTTATTTTATTTATTTATTTAGTTGTACATAATGATGGTCTGAGTCACCCCTTATTGGCTTAGTACAGAGTAAGCAGATAACCCTGTATAAATGTATATAAATGCATCGCACACGGTAATCTCCATTAGCCGCTCCTTTTAGCGTCATCGTTTGCGACAACACGCTCGTCTGCACTGGCACTTATCGTCACATTACCCGTCCACGTGTTCAATCTTATTCTCCGCCCGTCTGGCGAGGATCTTATCCTCGAAATTGGGGCACAGCTCCCGGATCCTGGCCAGCAAGATCTCTGATAGATTCTGTGTCGGGTCCTCATCTGGAATTGGGGAATTATTTTAATTTTAATTTTTTTTTATTTATTTATTTCACAGTATTTATACACCACAGACCGTATTTCTATTTTTCGTGCCCAGTCCATCCAAAGGTTGCCTGGTAGATATTGCCAAAGGCGATAAGGTCGCCCTTGTACAACTTTTTTTTTGTGTAGTTTCTGTTGTACCTATATTACTGTAATTTTGGTGTACAATAAAGATATATTTATTTATTATTACGAATACTACTATTATTACAGGCTTAGCTTAATGCAATAGTGTATATCACTCTTATAATTATGTTAGTTTTGATTTTTGATTTTAAAAAATCTTTATTGACAATAATAAATGATACAATGTGTATTTAGCATTACATAGCTTAAATAACATTTAACTTAATAAGTTTCATTGTTTTATAGGCTAGTGACGCCTTTTTAAAACTTTAAGCTAAAATTAATATAATATAGAATTACAATAAGTCACATGCATAATAAGTTAGGAATATAAATTCGAAATTCATGTCAGTATTAGAAAAAACACATGATCACAACAATATCAATAAATATGTATATGTAGTATATCAGTCTCTGGCAGCCATATCAAAGCTTTGCTTAGTTTGGGGTCAGAGACCGTGTGTAAGATGTCCCAAAATATTTATTTATAATATCAAACAAAAGTCAATATAAATAAACAACGTTCAACACTCAGATTATAATGGTATTTCTCCGCCTCACAATCATGGGTTCAAATCTCGGTCCCGTAAAATGAATTCCTTGGAATTTAAGTCAGTTTCTAACACTTCTGGCTTTTCGGTGAAGGAAAACATCGTGAGGCATCCTGCATACGTCCGGAGAAGAAACTTGATGGCGTATGTGAATCCACCAACCCGCACTGGGCCAGCGTGGTGGATATGGCCCAATCACCTTTCGTGGGTAGGCCTACGTCCTGCAGTGGACTATAAAAAACACTGTAACAGCCTTTTTTATTAAAATATTTTATTAATATTGTGTGTGTAGTACAACACTCAGATTACTACATTACTAAGATTCGCCATGTCAGGGTGTCACGGAAAACATAAAAACATGTATGGAAATATATAAATACGAATTTGTAGAAGTCGTAGAACAAAAGTTGTTTGTTTTGAAATGCAGAACATGCCCTTAAACGGGCACATTAGGTAATTTAGGTATATCAACTCGCTAAGAAGGTAATTTAAAGATTAATTTATTACTTATGTTTGAATGGGTCCCGTGTTTCATTTTTATACAACTACATAATACAAGTTGAAAAGTTATCGATTTAATGAAATGTAAACTCACGGTCGTAGAAGATAAGTTCGCATTTCCCGCGACACTCGTGGCTTTTATTAAGAATAGACTGCAGAGTGGTACAGAAGTCATTCTTCACTTCTTCTATATCAACCTCTGCGAGCTCTGGAAACACAAAGTTTATGAAATCAGCTTAATTTATGTATATTCCTCAGGTAAGTTTTAATGAAGTGATCGCAAAGTCAAAGATAAGAATAAACGCGTTCGATTTTGTACTGTGTTTGTAGCCAAACATCACGCAAAAAATGAATGAGTGAATGATGAACGATAAATTGAACGACTGACCGTCATACAGGCTCCAGTTGCAGATGAACTTGTGGAGTGTGTGTAAAGGAGAAGCACACTCCACGGTGAGACAGACGGGTGGCGCGCCCAGTTGGTAGAATGAATGAGTGAATGAATGATAGAGTGAACAACTGACCTTCATAGAGGCTCCGGTTGCAGATGACCTTGTGGAGTGTGTGTAGCGGAGAAGCACACTCCACGGTGAGGCAGACGACCAGTAGAATGAATGAATGAATGATAGAGTGAACGACTGACCGCCATACAGGCTCCGGTTGCAGATGACCTAGTGTAGTGTGTGTAGAGGAGAAGCACACTCCACGGTGAGGCAGACGACGAGTAGAATGAATGAGTGAATGAATGATACAGTGAACGACTGACCTTCATAGAGGCTCCGGTTGCAGATGACCTTGTGTAGTGTGTGTAGAGGAGAAGCACACTCCACGGTGAGGCAGACGACGAGTAGAATGAATGAGTGAATGAATGATACAGTGAACGACTGACCTTCATAGAGGCTCCGGTTGCAGATGACCTTGTGTAGTGTGTGTAGAGGAGAAGCACACTCCACGGTGAGGCAGACGACCAGTAGAATGAATGAGTGAATGAATGATAGAGTGAACGACTGACCGCCATACAGGCTCCGGTTGCAGATGACCTAGTGTAGTGTGTGTGGAGGAGAAGCACACTCCACGGTGAGGCAGACGACGAGTAGAATGAATGAGTGAATGAATGATACAGTGAACGACTGACCTTCATAGAGGCTCCGGTTGCAGATGACCTTGTGTAGTGTGTGTAGAGGAGAAGCACACTCCACGGTGAGGCAGACGACGAGTAGAATGAATGAGTGAATGAATGATACAGTGAACGACTGACCTTCATAGAGGCTCCGGTTGCAGATGACCTTGTGGAGTGTGTGTAGCGGAGAAGCACACTCCACGGTGAGGCAGACGACCAGTAGAATGAATGAGTGAATGAATGATAGAGTGAACGACTGACCGTCATACAGGCTCCGGTTGCAGATGACCTAGTGTAGTGTGTGTAGAGGAGAAGCACACTCCACGGTGAGGCAGACGACGAGTAGAATGAATGAGTGAATGAATGATACAGTGAACGACTGACCTTCATAGAGGCTCCGGTTGCAGATGACCTTGTGTAGTGTGTGTAGAGGAGAAGCACACTCCACAGTGAGACAGACGGGTGGCGCGCCCGGTCGATAGATTTTGTAGGCTGTGTTGTGGTAGGTTCTGTCTTTTACTCCCGCCACTGACTTCTTTATTGTTGGCAGCAGCTGTGTGTTAATAGCACATGTTAGTATTTATTTATGAATATCGGGCGAAAAAATTAAAGACAATAAAGCAAATTCAAGTAAAATTGTATTCAATCGAACGCCTATTTCAGAAGAAAACTTGCGAATATAATATATTTGCTGGCGCCTTTTCGATGGCGTATGTGAATCCGAATCGACCCGCACTGGGCCACCGTGGTAGATATGGCCCAATTACCCTTCGTGGGTAGGCCTACGTCCTGCAGTGGACTATTTAGAGGCCGATACAGTAGAGTACAGTTTATTTCTGGTCTACCTAAGTAAGTAGTCCCAAGTGTGGTACGTCAGTCCCTCGGTTGAATTCCTTGAGGTCTAGTGGCGACTAGTAGAACGATTTAGTGATAAACTTGATGACTATGAACATCTTTTAATTTCTAAAGAGCTATTAGCATAATTAAGTACTATCAGGGCGCCATAAGTACGGCTTACATTGAAAGCTTCGAATTGGGGCACGTCGATCCCCCAGTTGAACTCCTTGAGGTCTAGCGGTGAGTAGCTAAAGATCATAGGTTCAGTTCCTACCGGGGCGATAAGTAAGACTTGCATAGAAGGCTTCCAAGTAGGGTTACGTTGGTCCCCTGGTTGAACATCTTGAGGTCTGGTTCTTTCTTATAATATCTTCTAATGACAACTAGTTTGGGTCTGTAGTACCAGGGCGACATAAGTAGGTGCGACTTACATTGAATGCTTCCAAGTGCGGTACGTCAGTCCCTCTGTTGAACTCCTTGAGGTCTGGCGGCGAGTAGAACGACTTGGTGATGACTATGAACATCTTTTAATTTCTAAAGAGCTACTAGCATAGTTCAGAACTATATGGGTGACATAAGTAAGACTTATGTACATTGAAGGCTTCCAAGTGGGGCACGTCGGTCCCCCAGGTGAACTCCTTGAGGTCTAGCGGTGAGTAGCTAAAGATCATAGGTTTAGTTACTACCAGGCCGACATAAGTACGACTTACATAGAAGGCTTCCAAGTTTGGTCCCCCGGTTGAACTTCTTTTGAGACGGCAAGTGGAACGACTTCGTGATGACTCTGAATATCCTCTAAAGACAACTAGTTTGGGTCTGTAGTACCAGGGCGACATACGAGTAAGTAGGTGCGACTTACATTGAATGCCTCCAAGTGTGGTCCGTCAGTACCTCTGTTGAACTCCTTGAGGTCTGGCGGCGAGTATCATGACAGTGATGACTATGAACATTTTTTAATTTTTAAAGAGCTATTAGCATAGTTCAGTACTATCCGGGCGACATAAGTACGGCTTGCATTGAAAGGTTCGAAGAGGGGCACGTCAATCCCCCAGTTAAACTTCTTGAGGTCTGGCAGCGAGTAGCTTAAGATCATAGGTTTAGTTACTATCAGGCCGACATAAGTACGACTTACATTGAAGGCTTCCAAGTGAGGTACGTTGGTCCCTCGGTTGAACTCCTTGAGGTCTGGCTCTCTCTTATAATATCTTCTAAAGACAATTAGTTTGGGTCTGTACTACCAGGGCGACATAAGTAGGTGCGACTTACATTGAATGCTTCCAAGTGTGGTACGCCAGTCCCTCTGTTGAACTCCTTGAGGTCTGGCGGCGAGTAGAACGACTTGGTGATGACTATGAACATCTTTTAATTTCTAAAGAGCTACTAGCATAGTTCAGAACTATATGGGTGACATAAGTAAGACTTATGTACATTGAAGGCTTCCAAGTGAGGCACGTCGGTCCCCCAGGTGAACTCCTTGAGGTCTAGCGGTGAGTAGCTTAATATCATGGGTTTACTTCCTACCGGGGCGACACACTCATAAGACTTGCATAGAATGCTTCCAAATGAGGTACGGCGATCCCCCGGTTGAACTCCTTTTGAGACGGCAAGTGGAACGACTTCGTGATGACTCTGAATATCCTCTAAAGACAACTAGTTTGGGTCTCTAGTACCAGGGCGACATAAGTAGGTGCGACTTACATTGAATGCTTCCAAGTGCGGTACGTCAGTCCCTCGGTTGAACTCCTTGAGGTCTGGCGGCGAGTAGAACGACTTGGTGATGACTATGAACATCTTTTAATTTCTAAAGACCTATTAGCATTGTTCAGTACTACCAGGACGATATAAGTACGGCTTACATTGAAAGCTTCGAATTGGGGCACGTCGATCCCCCAGTTTAACTCCTTGAGGTCTGGCATCGTATAGCTAAAGATCATAGGTTTAGTTACTACCAGGCCGACATAAGTACGACTTACATAGAAGGCTTCCAAGGTTGGTCCCCCCGTTGAACTCCTTTTGAGACGGCAAGTGGAACGACTTCGTGATGACTCTGAATATCCTCTAAAGACAACTAGTTTGGGTCTCTAGTACCAGGGCGACATAAGTAGGTGCGACTTACATTGAATGCTTCCAAGTGCGGTACGTCAGTCCCTCGGTTGAACTCCTTGAGGTCTGGCGGCGAGTAGAACGACTTGGTGATGACTATGAACATCTTTTAATTTCTAAAGACCTATTAGCATTGTTCAGTACTACCAGGACGATATAAGTACGGCTTACATTGAAAGCTTCGAATTGGGGCACGTCGATCCCCCAGTTTAACTCCTTGAGGTCTGGCATCGTATAGCTAAAGATCATAGGTTTAGTTACTACCAGGCCGACATAAGTACGACTTACATAGAAGGCTTCCAAGGTTGGTCCCCCCGTTGAACTCCTTTTGAGACGGCAAGTGGAACGACTTCGTGATGACTCTGAATATCCTCTAAAGACAACTAGTTTGGGTCTCTAGTACCAGGGCGACATAAGTAGGTGCGACTTACATTGAATGCTTCCAAGTGCGGTACGTCAGTCCCTCGGTTGAACTCCTTGAGGTCTGGCGGCGAGTAGAACGACTTGGTGATGACTATGAACATCTTCTTAACCGGGAATAGCACGCCTTCGTTGTCCTTCAATAGAGGTAAATTTTTGTCGAAGGTTAATTTTGCGCGAACGCAGGAAAAATTTTTCAATTGTTTTTTGAAGTACGCGAAAGAAATTTTAATTTTACTAAGTAGTAACCCAGTGAGCACAGATTTTCAAATAATCCGCCAAGTACGAGTAGGCCTCGCGCACGCAGGGTTCCGTACTGTATGGGAGCCCCTCTTAAATATTTACATATTTCATTTTAATTTAATTATTTAATATTGAATTGTAGATTCAACTAAACATTCTGTGAATATTTTAAGCATCTACCTGTTACTATTATTAACATAGAGCGAAAAACGGTTAAAAAATCAGGTTTGTTGCATGGGAGCCCCCCCTTAAATATTAATTTTATTCTGTTATTGTTGCATGGGAGCCCCCCCTTAAATATTAATTTTATTCTGTTATTAGTATTAGTTGTTATAGCGGCAACAGAAATACATTATTTTTGAAAATTACAGTGTTCTAGCTATAACGGTTTATGAGATACAGCTTGGTGACAGACAGGCAGACGGACAGCGGAGTCTTAGTAATAGCGTCCCGTTTTTCCCCTTTGGGTACGGAACCCTAAAAAGGGAATTTTTTGACAATCTGTGGTAGATTTTTTAACATTAGACGACATATTAACATTACGGAGGGTGAAGGGCTTGGAGCAAGTATGTAACTAGAGCATTGCTATTAGAATAGATAATAGTAAAAACCTGCATAATAAGTGATGGAATATAGATTTGAACTGAATAGTTCATAAATATGTTGAATTACTTAAGCATCTCATCAAAAATTCAACAGTAGTTTTTGGCGCGAAAAATTTGTCGACGTCTAGGCCGTGCGTCGTAGTCAGACAAAAAAAAACGTATACGAAAACAGAGACAAAAGATATTAGTTTCGTCCTGTTTACACTTTCATAATTTCATATCTCGCCCTCTTACTTTTGTAAATATTATTATTTTGCGCCCTGTCTAGTTTTATAAAATTTCACTATGGAGAAGGGTTATTTTATTTTCATAACAACACACATACGCACGGTCGCTACACGTGCATTTGTGTGCGGAACGTCTAGGGCTGTCAGCGATCACCACAATGTGACGTCATGCCGCGTGAGTGAGACAGTTGCGTATTCAATTAACGAGTGGCCGTTCTATACGTAGTATTATTATATCTCATCAAAAACATAAATGTGAAATGCGATGGCAAAGTGTCGCCACCAAAAGAATTGAGATCTAACACGGGGGTCAAGTGTTCTGTAGAAAATCCTAAAGTTTAAGCTACAAGATCATACCTACAACATTCTAAAGGGATTCACTTATGTAATTCAAGCTCGTGATTTGACTTGGCTAGTTTAAGAATAAGTACAGTGCAAATAAGCATTTGTCTGTACGTGTAAACTAGCCAAATCAAATCTTAAGCTTTAAGTACATAAGTAAATTTCTTTTAAATGTTGTAGGTATATTTTTGTAGCTTAAACTTTAGGATTTTCTACAGAACACTTGGCCCTCGTGTTAGATCTCAATTCTTTTGGTGGCGACACTTTGGCTCCCATTTCACATTTATGTTTTTGATGAGATATCATAACTTTTTGTTCAGAAATAATTATTAGTTACATCATGATTATCATAGTACACTTATCTCTGAAAAAGTTATCTAGTATTTATTATATTACTATCACAAATGGCATGGTTCATCTATCGAAAATCTCAGTGCCTCGCGACGCTACCGCCATTTATTGTAGTATTAGTTAGGTAAATTTTACAATTACTTTGTTAATAGTACTAATTATCAATAATTTTCAGTTTTTAGATTTTTTCCTTTATTTATGCCCGATAGTCTACCTTGGTGCCAAATATCAAGATTCTAGGTCATCTGGAAGTGGGTTAGGTTTTTGATCTATAAGTCAGTGAGTCAGTGAGTGAATCAGTCAATGAAACACGAGTTTTTAAACGTTAATATATCAATAACTGACTGAGCAAAATTTATGAAATTTTGGATTCTTGATAAGCTAAAAGACTTTAGTAAATGTGCCAAATTTCATGTATGTAGGCTAAATAGTTTTTGAGTTGTGAGGGGGTCAAAAGTAGCTCCAAATGGTTCGTGTAATATTACACACGGCCGCTGCGTCGCCAGTTTTCTGTAGAACACTTTGGCTGGACACGCTGCCGCGTGTCTAGATATTCTTTGCTCTGACGCAGCCGGAGCGCTAATAGTTGGTTAGTCGCCTCAAGAGATTCGAAATATGTAGTAGTATTAAGTAGTTAGTAAGCTAGAATAAGTTAGAATATACAATGGGACTGCCATGTATTTTATATAAAAGGCCCAAATAATAAATTGGAACAAAAAAAAAACATCTATACTCAATGACTCACCTCTAAAGCCCTCACATTGTCCTCAAACCCTACCAGTTCCTGTCCATCCGAAGTCAGTAAGTGCACGAGATGGTCTTCAAAGTAATGACAAGCCAAGATGGCTCCGCAGCTCAGAGCTCTACGAGTACCTCTCACCACGCCCCGCCCGTTCTACACAGATGAATATAGCAGTTGCTTTGCAAAATGTATGGGCTGCATTTTTGAATATTTTACATTGGAAAGAGTATACCCCGAAGTCCCATATCAATGAGACTAAGTACGTCTGAATGTATTTTTAGGGTTCCGTACCCATAGGGAAAAACGGGACCCTATTACTAAGACTTCGATGTCCGTCTGTCCGTCTGTCTGTCCGTCTGTCACCGGGCTGTATCTCATGAACCATGATAGCTAGGCAGCTGAAATTTTCACAGATGATGTATTTCTGTTGCCGCTATAACAACAAATACTAAAAACAAAATAAAATAAATATTTAAGGGGGGCACCCGTACAACAAATCTGAATTTTTAGACGTTTTTCGCTCTATAATATATGCTTGAAATTTTCACAGAATATTTAGTTTTATATTCACTTCAAAAGGGGGGCTCCCATACAGTACGGAACCCTCCGTGCGCGAGTCCGACTCGTACTTGGCCGATTATTTTGTATGTATGTTCATCGAATCGAAAATAATTCGTAAAATGAGAACCGATTTAAAAAAAAAATTGATTTCAAAAGGGTAAAGGTACTCCCGAGGTGGTCCCTTTTAATCGAAATCGGCTGAGCCGTTTTTGATAAATCTATATGTACATGGCTGTCAAATCAATTCGGGTCAATTTTTCGAATTCTGTACATGATGGAAGTCGGTTGTGCTATTTTTAGCGAAAAATAATTTATTTTAGGCATCAGTTAGTGTAAGGTTAAGGTAGAGTAAGGGTTAGTGTAGAGTTAAATCCGAGTTTAAGGGGTTGCAACCCTTGGCCACCATCTTGGAAAAAGTTGTACAAATGCACGACATGCCGACGCCATTGTTAATCATGCTCTTTTACTACAATTATTGCTGTTAGCCTGTTACCTATAGTATAGGTTGAATCAAACTAATTGACGGGTGTGAAGTTAGCTACAAGCTGCGGATAACACAATCTTCGCACAGCTTTTGAGTGAGCTTCAAAAATAAGTTGCGCCTGAAATTAACTATCGCGGATCCGCCATATTGCGTAAAGGTTGTCCGCCATATTGCGGAAAGGTTGTCCGCCATATTGCGGAAAGTTTGCCGGCCATATTGCGGAAAGGTTGTCCGCCATATTGCGGAAAGGTTGTCCGCCATATTGCGGAAAGTTTGCCGGCCATATTGCGGAAAGGTTGTCGGCCATATTGCGGAAAGGTTGTCAGCCATATTGCGGAAAGGTTGTCCGCCATATTGCGGAAAGTTTGCCGGCCATATTGCGGAAAGGTTGTCCGCCATATTGCAGAAAGGTTGTCCGCCATATTGCGGAGACGATAACTTCGTTGCTTACCTCCAAAGTCCGTATATTCTCCTCGAAGCCGACGAACTTGTGTCCGTCGGAAGGCAGGATGTGCACGAGGTAGCCCTCGAAGTAGGAGCACGCCATGCCGACGCCGTAGTTGACGCTCTTCTTGCCGCTGCTGGTGCTGGGACCAGCTAGTTGCGATGGCTTCTCTACGCCTTCGGCCTGGTACGATGACAGATGGTTATTAACTACTAGCGACCCGCCCTTCGCACTTCGCACAGGTGTATTACACATATAAACCTTCCTCTTGAATCACTCTATTTATTTAAAAAAACCCGCATCAAAATCCGTTATGTAGTTTTAAAGATATAAGCATACATGGGGACAGCCAGCGGAAAGCGACTTTGTTTTATACTATGTAGTGATTATAAGGAAATAGGGTTAACAGAAGTGGAACTAAAAAGATAAACACCTAATTTATCAACGAAACTAATTAATTCTATTAAAATATTAAGCGACAATTTATGATGCACACGCACGCCTAGCCCGAGGCCCTATTCCGAATTGTCCCGCCGCCGGTGACCCAGTGCTGCCAACTGCTCTATGACCAGTGTAGCTGGATCTTTTGCAAATTCCAGACAAGATTCCCAGAAAATGACAGATTCCCACATTGTCACCTCAAAAAGTAGCTAGAAGTTGCCAAAGTTTATCAACCTATAAATTCATCTAGGCTCTAACTCCGTCTTGTGTTTTTGGGAATAAGTCTTCTGTGTTTTGGGTATCCATTTCACATTACAATAATTACGATACAAACTGATGACTGGCGAACGCACACGGCTACAATAATACTAACGCAGAATTCTTAAGTGAGTAATCGACCTACAACAACAGACAAAAGTGTAGATGAAGTTGAAATTTGCTATAAAAAGTAGCTAAATATTAAGCTACAACTTTTTAGAAATTGTAGCCGCCACGTGTCAAAAATAGCTAGATCTAGCTATAAAATAGTGAAGTTGGCAACAATGCGGTGACCCCCTCTCCGAACACACAGCGCTGGACGCTGTGCCGTCATCGGCAGCTCTCAAATACCTCTCCAACACTATATTATTCGTGATCAAAAGAAATAATAAAACTAAACTAGTAGTTCAGTAGACCTCGCAAACTCCCCCCAAATACCGTGCATATAGTGTGCAGTACTCGTCTATGTTTTTTTTCTGAAACCTTACCTCAAAATAATAAAATCGATCCACACAGGTTTATGTTATACTAGCGACCCGCCCCGGCTTCGCACAGGTGTATTATACATATAAACCTTCCTCTTAAATCACTCTATCTATTTAAAAAAACGCATCAAAATCCGTTGCGTAGTTTTAAAAATTTAAGCATACAATGGGACAGACAGCGGGAAGCGACTTTGTTTTATACTATGTAGTGATGACGCGAGCTGTATACAATATCAATATAAACGCTCAAAACTCACCATTTCTGGATACTGCACAACCAGATACCCCAGGAAGACGAACACGAAGTCTTGGTTAAATATCTTCTGCTCTGTTAGCACGAGGAGCACTACACAGGCTGAGTATATGAGGGCGTAGCCCCGCGCCGCGGCCGCAGCCCCCAGCGCCACTTGTACGGGCTCTTTTTGGAGCAGGAGTCGATAGAGGAGTCTGCAGATGTGGGGGACTGCTGATATGGTTAGGATGTAGATTGTGTAGCGGGCTGCAATCAAAGCAAATCATTCTATTGAAAACTGAACACTAAAAAACTAAACACTAAAAAAAACTTATTCGACTATTTGACAACATTGAAAATATACTATTTGACTATACTATTGATTGTGGTAATTAAATCCTTAAAGATAATAGCCTGAAAAATACATATTTCACTTTATTTCAACTAAAATATGTCTAATTTCCGCAAATCGCACGAAATAAAATTCGAAATTTTTTTGAAATTTTATCTGTGACGTGATTTCTCCGGCAACTTTGGTGACGTCACGTAAATAAGAATTTCTCGATTGACTGTTGGTTGTGTAATTTGTGTTTTATGATTTCGGAGTAATATTATTGGATCTGTAAGTAACTTTTAAAGTATTTTTTGTAAATTTTTAGATGTGAACTAGCGTATTTACTAGTATTAAGTAACTTTATTTACTAGTGTGTGACGTCAAAGTCCAGCGCCATTACAGAATGTCGTTTTTGGCGGGATCTTGAATGTCTATACTTTAAACACTGATTTTCATTGTTAACACAGTAGATCTCTCGGAAATATAAATGTAGTGTGCTCATTATATACTAACGAATAATTTAAAACGATTTCCAAAAACTAGTCAAATAGCCCATTATCTCATTAATATTTTTAGTAACTCTTTATACTACTACCAAAAAACCCACACACATTATATTCCTCACTTTATATTCCTCACCAACACTGTACATACAACAATACAATACCCGAAAAAGTTACGATATAAATTATCTAGTATTCAGCGTTGAGAATGGTGGAGATTGTTGTCTTCTCTTATAATTTATTGTGTCACTGTGAAGTGACGAGTAATATTTAAAAAAGTAATTGGGTCCTGTTGTTACCATTTGGGTTCGGAACCCTAAAAACAACGGGTTGCACTCCGGGAGTGCCGACAGAAGTGAAAACTTAAACATACAAATACTATCGATTTATGTGGTAAAATGCAATGTCCCACACGCACACTCGCGCAAGCGCTCTACGCCGCTTAAACAAAACAGCAGGATATATATTCGCCGCGCGGTAGAAAGAGAGAGGGATACTTCTTCCCTACGCCACGCCAGCGGTCTGCTCTCGCTCCGTCCTACGAATTCTAGATCAGCTTACGCGTCTGTTCTGACGCGAGTATAACATTTTTAACCCACCCCAAAAAGTGCACAACACTCTAAAGAAGTTATCACTTCAAAAACATCTTATCAATGTTATCGAGTACACTATCGATTCAAAGAAAAACTCGTTTTGGCACCCTACATTTTGACCAAATTCCTAGAAGTACTATATTTTGGTTTATTTTTTGGACAGCTTTGTCAAATAAAAAGATTAATTATCCTAGCTAGCATACAAAATGGTGATTTGGAATTCACAGAAATGTGCAATACACATCATTATGTACAATTTTTAAGCAACAGCTTTTATAAACATAAAGTTAAATTGAGGATTAACTTTTTTACCCGACTGCCAAGGAAGGGTATTGTTTTCCGCGCGTATAGCTTGTATGTATGTTTCTAAATTTCATTATTCCCACGTATTTTTCAAAAGGCAGGATGACTTTCGACAATTGGGGTAGGTATTATTAGATTGGCGCCAAATTCTAAGTAGTTCAAACTGAGAGGATCTATTTACGAGTATACTAATAGATCCTCTAAGAGTTCAAAAATCTTTTTTAGCGAAACCTATTTTGGAAAACTTCGTCGTCATCGTCGTTTCAGCCATAGGACGTCCTCTGCTGGACATAGGCCTCCCCTAAAGATCTCCAATAAGACCGGTTGGTAGCGGTTTGCATACAACGCGATCCTGCGGTCTTAATGAAAATTTGGTTTTCCAAAATAGGTTTGGCTAAAAAAGTTAGCCAAATAAAAACCTTTGAACACTTACCAACGTTCAGCCACTTCAGTTTGTCTTCTAAGTTGAGGACTTGAGATCCTGAAAATAATAACATATTACATTTATTTCATTAAGGTATTTGCTATTCTTTAAAAAAATACAAATCTATAGACTGCAAGGGCATATCAAGTTAAATTATATAAGCATTTTTGCTGGGTAAGTACTTTATAAGTTTACAAAAGAATCGAGTAGAGAGATGAACGAATTGCGAACCTCCCCTTTTTAAAGGTGGTTAAAAAAAGTAAGTAAAAAGCTATGGAGTCTCTCGGCAAAATTGAATCGACGACGCACGAAAGACTGATGACCAATAGGGGCGATAAGTTTTCGAGTGAAGATCACGTATCGGCAAGCACAGCGTAGGATGGATGCAGGCCGCTTCCAACCAGTCTTATTGGAGAGGGCAGGCCTATGTCGAGCAGTGAACCGTCCTATGGCTAAGAAGAAGTAAAATGTGTACCGTTTCGTTGCGCAAGTACCAGGGTACCATGTAGTTGAAGAGCACAACTAAACTGTTGATTAAGCAAGAGGTTGTTTTCATTAATATAAGTGTTAGTACAGTCAGCTGAATGAACGAGCTTGTAGAGTAGGTACATGAACGTAGAAAAAACAGTTTTTTCTACGTTCATGAGTAGGTATAAGTAAAACTTCATCATCTAAGTAATAGGGATTAATTTAATATATTGAAGAGGTTTTGATAATAATGGTAATTGAGGTAGGAATTCGATTTCGTTTCAACAAATCTATAGTAGTTGTGTAGTATATTTTTTATAGTTGGTTATTGTCGCCGTTTCAGCCATTGGACGTCCACTGCTGGACAAAGGCCTCTCCTATAGATCTACAATAAGGCCAGTTGGAAGCAGCTCGCGTCCAGCTTCTTGCGGTCTTGATGTGGTCATCTGTCTACCTTGTAGGTGGACGTCCTACGCTGCGCTTGCCGGTACGTGGTATTCACTTTGGTCACTATTACATATTTTTTACACGAAGGAGATATTGCAAAAACATATAGAAATTGGGCCACCAAAGGGTACAGTATTTCATAATTTGCTTCGTTTCTTTCGGATAATTATTTTCCCGTAATTTTTACTACAACAGTATCCATTAAAAGTAATTTCGTGTATTCGGATTGAAAATTACATTGACATTGTTTAAAAATAAAGCTCCAATACTCTTCTTCTTTTATATTTTGGTGTCGCGTGGTTTATGCATTTGCTAGTGTAACCTATAAGTATTGAACCTTTTTTTTATTTTATCAAAATAGTTACAGTCTAAGTCACGTCATAGTCCGAAAAAGTCGCGGTCAAGTTAGACCTCAGTAAAGCATCGGCAAACTAATTATCACTGATGGAAACAATATTTCACAAAATAATAAAATGCGGCGACACGGTTTTTCCGCGTTCCCGCCAAAAACCACGCGGTCATTTTCGACTTGAAACATTAATAATATGTCATGAAGTAGGCAGGGCACACAGTTCAAAGAACGGATGGTCGATGGGGCCGTAGAGTTCTCGATTTGAGACCTCGGACCACCACCGACTGACGATAGGAACGCGCTGGATGCTGCAGACCGCTTCCAACCGGCTTTATTGGAAATCCATAGGGGAGGCCTGTGTCCAGCCGTGGCCGTCCTATGGCTGATGGATGGATGTATTCATATTTCACTAGACTCTATCTGTCTTCAAGAAATATACCTAGTAATGTAGCTGAGTGTACAGGTCATATATCCATTATTTAGGCACGCACGCTGCGATAAGCAGTCGTTCTGTGAACAACGGATGCTGTCGCCAAAACAATGGCGTCGTTATTCTGCGTGAATGCCTCGACCTGCTCCATTATTTTTGTTATTTATTATACGTACTTCCATGAAGTGTTATGCTATACTACTGCAGACTGCAGGGGTTCACAAACTTTTTTAGTTCACGGCGCACTTATAGAGGGCGGTGGCATGGGAGTAATCACTATCACTACATAGTATAAAACAAAGTCGCTTCCCGCTGTCTGTCCATGTATGCTTATATCTTTAAAACTACGCAACGGATTTTGATGCAGTTTTTTAAATAGATAGATAAAATGATTCAAGAGGAAGGTCTATATGTATAATACACCTTTGCAAAGCCGGGGCGGGTCGCTAGTTAAATAAATAAAATAGTAGTCCGCCCCGAACTTGGATCTCGCGCTATTCCTATTTTATATCAAAAACTAGCGACCTGCCCCGGCTTCGCACAGGTTTATTATACATATAAACCTTCCTCTTCAATCACTCTATCTATTAAAAAAACCGCATCAAAATCCGTTGTGTAGTTTTAAAGATATAAGCATACATGGGGACATGGGGACAGCGGAAGTGACTTTGTTTTATACTATGTAGTGATGATACTGATTTAAAAAAAAATTGGCTTAAAAGTTTGGCGATTTTTATAAACAAATATTTAAAAAAAAATGTTGTCAAAAGTTTCTATTGTTCCGCTACAATGTTTGAATTATGCTAAATCTGGTCATACTGAATGGAATCTAACACTCGGACAGAGATCTCGCTTTCACTTGGTCAAGTATCAGGGGACATCTTACACACGGTCTCCGACACCAAGGCAAAGAACTATAGAAGGCCTATACTTCTTTGCCGACCCCAGAAAGAAAACTTGAAAGAATTGATGCATTTTATTTTACTGGAGTGGGCAACAGTAAGCTATCCCCCAATGAAAATATTTAGCTACGTCAAGGATCGACGTGAATCTAGGATTCAAGACGAATAATTGGCCAAGTGCGAGTCATACTCGCGAACGAAGGGTTCCGCACCGTATTCTCCCTTAATATTTTAATTTAATTCATTAATTATTTTTGAAAGGAATTTATATCACTTAAAATTTCAAGCATCTTCCTGTTGCCGTTATAAATATCGAGCGAAAAACGTCTAAAAATTCAACGGACAGCAGAGTCTTAGTAGTAGGGTCCCGTTTTTTCCCTTTATGTACGGAACCCTAAAAAGGAAGAATTCTAGGTTCATATATTCGGTACCAATGTATTCATTATTGCTTGTGAAAACTATGTTGGTACTTTACTACATTTTTTTAATGTAAGGTTCCGCGGACCTCAGTTTGAGAGCCTCTGAGCTATGTTAACTAACAATGTTAAAATACTTGGAAAACTGATTGAATTTACGTTGTTTTCATAGTTGGATAAGGAAAGGTAATGCCTTTCTAGAGCTGTGGACTACATGTATAGTCTGCTATGGTTGCAGGTTGGCAAATACTCAATAGCCTATAAAACTGGACAACTATTCTAGAAGAAAAATTCTGATTACCTCAACTCTTTTCAAATAATAAAAGCATAGATATCATCATCATCCTCAGCCTTCTTTATGCTTAGTATAGGCCTCTCTCTTATTGTGCCATCTGCCTCAGTCCTTTGCCAATCATGTCCATGCATATTATGTATAGACAGAGAAACATTTTATTGATAAATTGTCAAAAATTATCGTTCAGAAAAGGAAAATGCAATATCATTATTACTTTAAATTAATTTAGTAATCTCATTAAACCAATCAATAAGATTAACATTTTGCAGCTTAGCATCACTTTGTCTACAAATACTTTCTATACCCATTCATACATTTCATGTTTTAAGTCATTTAATTTTAATGTGTAAGTTGCATTGTCAATTGCTTATAATACTTTCTATACCCATTCATACATTTCATGTTTTAAGTCATTTAATTTTAATGTGTAAGTTGCATTGTCAATTGCATATAATACTTTCTATACCTATTCATACATTTCATGTTTTAAGTCATTTAATTTTAATGTGTAAGTTGCATTGTCAATTGCTTATAATACTTTCTATCCCTATTCATACATTTCATGTTTTAAGTCATTTAATTTTAATGTGTAAGTTGCATTGTCAATTGCTTATCATCACATGATTTAGAGTTCAAACACACTTAATTATCACAAAGTCGATTCCCTGTCTGTCTGTCCCTATGAATGCTTATATTATTAAAAACCACACAACGGATTTTGATGCAGTTTTTTTGGATAGATAGTGATTCAAAAGGAAGGTTTATATGTATAATACACCTGTATGAAGCCGAGGTGGGTCGCTAGTTGTTAATAAATACATATAGTTCGTTCCATTACCTCTGAGATCGGACCAGTTGAAATGTTCATTTTCATCATGCATTTATTATAATTTAAAAACTATGAAAATGATACTTTTAATGCAAACCTATTAGGTAATTATATTCGTCAAAGGTCGTCGCGACTCTAGTTCTCAGCGGTTATGGAATGGACTAAAGTAAACATTACTACTAATACATATGATAACTTCTCAAATGGATACCATGTACCTACAGGCAAGTGAAGTATAGGATCCCGGTATCACCTTGACACCTGGACAGAAGTTGTTATTTTAATTAAAACTACAGGATAGCGCTGGATACAAGTCACTTTGAATTGGTCTTATTGGTGATCTATAGAGCAAGCCAATGACAGGTATAGGCTGACTCCTACAAGTTGGCGGATGTGAAGCTAGCTACAAGATGCACAAAACTAAATCAACGTATAACTTTATGTGAGCTTCAGTCAGGATTGGATATTGCGCAGCTTGTAGCTAACTTCACATCTGCGGACTTGTATGATTTGGCCTATAGTGTCCATCCTATCGCTGAGAAGGAGATAAGATAGATAAATATAGGAGTACCTGCAGCTATTCCAGTGACAAACAACACCTGGATAAAGTAGATGTGGCCATTATTCATGTTTTTGCCTCGCTGAAATAAAAAGTTACAAGTCAACATTCATATTGGCATGGCATTAAGTTTTCAAGTTGTCCGAAGTCATCTAACTCCCACACTTATAATAATAGAGATATGAGAGATTGAACTGCAATATTATTGTGGAATTGAGTCATAGCTAGCACTTTTACTGTAGTGTAATAAAAAAATAGGAATTTAGAGGTTGATATCCAAATGTAGTTATTACAGCACAGTCAGCACACATAATGCCAATGTTTAAGTGAAAATAAACCTTAAAAGTTGTAAGAAAATAACGTAAAGTATAAAATTAAAAGTCTATTGTTGAATTATTAAGACCATAGTAATATTAGTATATTTTTGAGACAAATAGATGTGAAATAGACAAAGGCACTCACCAAATATGGTTTTAATTGCGAGAAAGTTACTTACAATATTAAAACAACCTCAAAACAATACAGTAAGAAGTGAATAAGAACAAAAGTTTTGTTACAAAACAGAAAAATGGCAATAGCCGTGAATTTCGCAAATTGGCAAACCGAAAATGTCAAACAAAACTGTAATTTCGTAGCAGTGTTTCCACTTAGGATTTTGGTTTTGCCCTAAATTCTTCGCAAAATATCCCTAAAAATCCCTAATTATTTTTCAAAATACCCTAATTTAGGGCGCATGAATAAAAAACACATATTTTGGCATAATTTTAATACTTACCAAAATACATTAATCAATTCGAAGAAGCAGAAGCATTGTTTTTGCAGCTTTTGGCGGCACTGAGCATGGCACTCGTAGGTTCCAAAATTGAGCAATTGTTTGCCGCCATCCCTAATTTTGTGTGTAATACTCCGTTGAGAGTTTGATTTTTCAGTCGGTTTCGTTTGTCTGTTTTAACATTTTTCAATAAACTGAATAATCGTTCTACTTCAGTGTTTAACAGTCACTAGCAAGGTGAATTTGGATTTGATATTGAAACACCATTTTGCACTGTTCACATTGTTTGTCTTTATTACGGGCGCCAGACTACGCCTTAATTAACTCACACAACGTTTTACAAATCACTTGTTAATAATCAAACCGTATAATTACAAAGAAAAGGGTGAAAAAAGGAAGGGCGTTGGCCGTTGCGCACAGCGCGGGCCATGACGCGTCCCTTGATTGCTAGTTGCACTACTTTTCGAAATCAGCGAGACGGCGCGGGAGTCGCCGTTCACGCTGAGGGCGAACACGGGGGTTGCGCGCGCAGGCAGGGGGTCGATATTGCATCATCCGACCTTAGCGTGGGCGCGAAGCCCCCTGATTGGCCCGTTATTGGCGCCTCAGAATGCGCGCCAAATGGTTTGGTTGTTACAGACTCCCCCTCCAGGTGGGAAGAACGTCCCGCTTCCCTCCTGGAACCTACAGGCTGACGGGGTGGCCTGCCCCGGCGGCGACGACAAGCGATAGGCGAGACTAAATCGCCGTCGAATGGAGTCAAATCCGTGCTATGGAATTTCCCTATTACTTGACCATGCGTGTCAGATATGACAAAGCTTGTGGGGCTAGTTATCTGCGTTATTAAATAAGGGCCGTCTCGCTTCGGCATAAATTTACGAGTAATATTTTTAGACGCGTTACTCAGGGTGTGTGTTTTAACTAGGACTGGATCCCCAATCTTGTAGTGAGGAGCAGGACGTCGCTCGGCGTCTGCGGTCTCCTTACGACGGTCCTGCTGCACCTCGGCGCGCTCTCGGATTGCTTCCTGAAACGTAGAGACAAACGACTGTAGATAAGGCGTGATTTGAGGTACAAAGTTATCTTTTGACAATACGCCGCGTAGGTCGTTGTGCGCATCGAAGGGAGTGCGCATCTCCCGTGCGAACATCAGGTACGCAGGGGTCTTCCCAGTAGTGGACCACACTGAGCTGTTCATGGCGAACCGGACGCTTGCTAAATGTTTAGGCCAGCTATTGTGAGCCGTTTTGACTAGTATGGACAGCTGGACTTTTAGGTCGCGGTTTTTCCTCTCCGCAGGATTTGCCTCCGGATGGTAGAGTGGTATGAGCTCTTGTTTGACACCCATTAGATACATACACTGCTGCATCACGGCGGAGACGAGCTGAGCGCCATTGTCAGAAATAACCCGACGCGGGATTCCAAACCGTAGAAAGTACTCCTGCAACAGGACGCGGGCGCACGACTCGGCGGTAGCGTCGACAAGAGCGTAAAGTTTGACCCACCTTGTTGCTACATCCTCGACAAGGAAGACCCAGCGCTCCCCCTGGTCTCCAGCTGGCAAGGGACCAAAGAGGTCCATGGCCAGAACCTCTCCCCGCTGCTGTAGAATGGGCGTCCTCAACAGTCCAGCAGGTTTCTGATTGCTTGGCTTGTACCGACGGCAGTCGTTGCAACCATTAATATATTCCGTTACAAACCTCCTCATTCCAGGAAAGTAATAATGTTCCCTGATTCTAGATAAAGTTCTTTCGATGCCCTGGTGACCAGCCAAGGGAGAATCGTGAAGTTCTTTCATAACTTCTTCCCTCATGGCTCGTGGAACTACTAGTTGGGCGTCCTCGAGGTCTCCGTCGGGGTCATACCGATAAAGAACTCCCTGTGACATGACGTATCCTCTCTCGAGCCACCTGCCTGCCGTGAGATCGTCTGGATTTTCCAGGTCATCGATGATTTTCAGCACATCTGGGTCTCGTACTTGGGCAGCTCGCAGGTCTGTAGCTGTAGTTTGTGGGAGGTCTACTGTAACAGAGCACACGGCACAATCAGCATCATGATCACATGTGGGCCTGCTTAGCATGTCGGCGAGAAAGTTTACCTTGCCCAGAGCATACTCGATGCGTAGATCATATGATTGTAGTTTGAGAGCCCATCTTATGAGACGCCTGCTAGGAGTCTTAACAGTTAAGAGCCACTTCAGAGGCTGATGGTCGCTTTTAACAACGCAAGGGTGCCCATCGAGGTACCCTCTGAACTTTTCCACTGCCCACACCACGGGTAAGGCCTCTCGTTCAGTAGTAGCACACTACTCCACAACAGCACGTACCTTTTCGTTGTCTGGAGTCACGCCCTCCTGAGTAATGATATGGCCTAGATACTTTACCTCACGACGGCCAAACACGCACTTATCACGGTTTGCCCTCAGGTTGAAGGAGCGTAGACCGTCGAAAATCGCGCGCAGAGCGGCTATGTGGCCAGGCCGGTGGAACTAATTAAAAGCAGATCATCTTGGTAAGCCAGGATGGAGACACTATCACCCTCTATCCGACTGATCGTGCGGTTCACAAAAGTTCGAAGTTTATCGATTAACCGCTGGAAGGTCGACGGCGCATTTTTGAGGCCAAATGGCATGCGGTTGAAACGGTACGTTCCGAATGGCGTTTGGAAGGCAGTCTTGTCTTTATCGCGTTCGCTCACAGAAACGTTCCAAAATCCGCTCCGCATATCAATTGTGCTCATTATGCAATTTCGTTTGGTCGACTGCAGTAATTCATCGATAAGCGGTATTGGATAAACATCCGACTTTGTGATAGCGTTTAGTCTTCTATAGTCCACACAGAACCTAACTTTGCCGTCCCGCTTAGGTACCAAGACGGCAGGGGCAGTCCATGCAGACTCACATTCCTCTATAACTCCTTCTTCAATCATCTTTTCGATTTCTTTTTTCATTATTTCCTTTTTAGCAGGAGTGAATCTATATGGCGGCACAGAAATAGGTGGATGGTTACCAGTATCGATGCGATGCTCAGCATAAGGAGTAGGTGCTCCCCCTGGCATGAAGATGTCCTGGTTATCCAGCAGGAGGTCAGCTAGCTGCTGCCGCTGGTCAGCTGGAAGCATCTGCCCTTCATCCGAGCGCAGGCAGTCGGCGGCGCACGCTGACGCCACAGGCTCCGTAGACTCACACTGTAATTGATAAATGTTTGTGCTATTTTTAAAGGTCCACTTCGAAGCTGCAAAGTCAATCATTAGCCCAGCAGTGACTATGAAGTCCACCCCTAGTAACGTTTCGTTACATTGTTTCTCTGGAAATATAATACATTCTACAAAAATGGTTTTTTCTTTCTCGATTGTAATTGCCAGTTCGGTAAGCAAAACCGAGCGCTCTTGAGCGGAGCCATCAGCCAACATAACCCTGCGAGTTGCCTCTTTACAAGGGTGTTTGATATTACAAATGTGCTTGTATAACGAAGAGCCTACTATACTACTCTTAGCACCTGTGTCAAGCACAACTTTTTCATGTTTTCCCAAAATAGTTACATCGAGGATGGGTCTCGAGCCTGAATGGCAACTATTAGTATAATTTGACTGCATTACCGTATGATCCTGTTTGTGCTCAACAGCAGATAATACCGTCTTGTCAGGCACGGTGGGACTGGACGGTAAGCTGGACGCTGAGGGGCTGCTCTCTGCTGGAACACCTGTTGCATCGGAGCTGTTGCAAGCAAAGTTAAGAACATCAGAGCAATATTGGTTACCCATCTCAGTCGAAAAACACCACCCACACATACAACTAAAATCTGTGGGAAAGTATGAGGTATTGTCGTCGACGCCGGCGCGGGCATCTGAATTTTCACTTACAATTAAACTATTACACTTAGTGTCTGTAATATTTTTGCTGTTGCAACGCGGGCAGTCACTTCTAGTCACTCTTTCCTTTCCGCAGTTGTAACAGGCGGGTGGAGACTCGGCGTAGTCGTTTTTCATTTTTAGTTTCATACAGTTTTCCTTGGTGTGATTGCGCGATCTGCAATACACGCAGTACATACTCGGCGGGTTCGTGGATTCTCGTGTGGACGTCTGCCGGCTGTCTACCGGTTTTGTAGGTGCACCGGCGGATGTTTGTGAAGGCGCAGCCTTAGGAGATGCGGTCGACGCTGTTGCCTTTGCATAATCGCGCTGCTGGTGTGACGCCGACCTTCGTTGGAAGTTCGGCCGCTCCTCATCATAGGCGTCTTCTATCTCTCTCACCTTCTTCAGCAGCTCGTCGTAAGATGCGAATTCATCACGGCGAAGGCGCACTCGTATGCGCCGGTGCAGGAGGCCAAATAGCATGTCCAGCTCAGCGCGCTCGGATATGTCGCCCCGAGGTAGCTTGGCAAGGAGGGCTCTTGTTTTTGCGGCGAATATCTCAGTTCTTTCTCCATCCTGCTGCGGGCTGCTGAATAATTCGCGGTATAGCTTATGCGGAGGGCGGGTATCGCCAAAGGCAGCGCGAAGCGCTTGCAGCGCAATCTCCCATGTTTCAATGGTTGTCCGCGTACCCTGCCACCAGACGCTGGCTTGGTGTGTAAGCAACATGCTCATGCCTCTCAAGGCGTTGGCATCACTAATATTGCACTCACGATAAGCTTCCACGGCGTCAATAAAACTCTCAACGTCTTCATCCTTGGCCCCGGAGAAGCGCGTCTTGCACGCTGCGAAGTGACCTGAAGAATGAGGTGAGGACACGAAGCTCGATGACGGCGGCGAGTCGAGGCGGGGCCCGAGCATACGGTTCATCATACGCTCGAGGGCTTCGTTCTGAGACTGCTGGAGCCGAGTCATAAGAGCGGCGACGTCCTCCAACGGCAGGCTTGAGTTATGAACCGGCGCGGAGGCAATGGACGCTGCCTCGTCGACGTCGAAAAACTCGCTCTGCCGTCGGGACTGACGACGAGTTCGCGGCATGGTAACAACACGGATTAGTTTTTGCACGACAGTTTATGAAGTGTTAGTGTTTGAAGATGGAACCCCTAGTAACAATGAAACTACCACTTCAAGGTTTTCATATGAAAAATTGCCACGATGATCTTTCAATCTTTCTATACCTTATTCCAATAAAGTTTAGCTGGCATTTTTTTTATTTGTTCTTCATCAACTCCAAAGTACTTGGGTTCAATTAGAGCCTGATTTCGCCATTCGTTATCAGCTTTTTGTATGTTGCATTTTGTGAACAAAAAACCAAAATGGTCAAATACCTCTTTCATAGACTGCTTTTCTAGATTTCTTGCTACATCAGGATCGACATATTTAATCAATTCAAAAAGTTTCTCGTCTAACTCGAACTGCTTTTGAATCTGTAAAATTATTTCTACATAGAAGTCCCGGCAAGTAGTATAAAATTTACTTACCTCTTCTATTGGGGCTTTCGTTTTTAAATCTTGTAGAATGGCATATGCTTCCAGACCGACATAAATGTGGTCCTTATTAAGGTGGGTTTCTAGTTTAGTTACATCTATTGTCATGAAGTGGTTAAGATCTCCAGGGCTTAGGTATTGTTTTTTAATGAAGTTGGACAGAAAATTTTGTAACATTTTTCGAACCATCTCACAATCAAAATCACCTCAACTTTACATGCTGCCATAAGAAGGTATTAAACTCGTTTGTTTCAGAGAAGACATAACTCATGAAGTGCAAAAATGCATGATTAAATGGGTTATTAAGGCTTGTTAGTATGGAATCATTTGTATTAGAGGGATCCTGAAAAACTGCCTCTGTAAAAAATAACTTCAAGGCATCATATTGTTCCAGTATCCTGTCAATACAAGCTTGAAGTGATATCTTGTATTAGCTGCGGTTAACAATTTATGATGGTCAATCTTCACAAAATCTTGGAACTGTTTCAATAATTCGGTTCGTTTCGGGCTCATGTGAAAATAAGCTGGTATATTGCGGCACAAATCTTCTATATTTTTAGGCAGTTTGCGGGAAGCATGTGATGTTGCAAGATGAATCAGGTGACATGTGCATCCAATAACCACAAGATGTGGAATTTCTTTTTTTAAGTAATGCCTGAACTGAATTGTGTTTTCCCATCATAACATTTTGTTGTATCAGAAGTGAATCCAAAAACATGATGAAGAGGTATTTCATGTTTTGCAAATATATCTTTCAATATTTGGAATATGCCTTTTGCTGACCCATCAACTATATCAATCATATCGAAAAAGCAATCTACCTTTTTTGTAACGCTGTTAAAATATGTTACAATTATTTATAGCCAACTGTTTTTTTACAGACAGATCTGTTGTTTCGTCAATTATAATATTGAAGTAGCTTTTCTTCATTATATCTATAACATCTTGTTTATAGGTGGATCCTGTGACTTGGCGTAAAATATTTGTTGCTTTTTGTTTTCCAAGATGCACATCTTCTAAACATTTCGACTCCGGAAACAAGTTTCTCATAAGTGCAATAAAATCATCTATTAAGGAACAACAATCTCACAATCACATACTTTACAGTAAGCTTTTGTCTCACCTTTGTCAGATCTCTTTAGCCATGACCTAAAATCTGGATGCTCCAACCAAGACGTTTTAAATTTTTGTGCATATTTCTTACTATCTTTACTTGCAGCTGACGTCTCTCCTTTATCTTGAGACGAAGAAGGCACCTGCTCACTATCACCACCCGTGTCTTCCATTTTCAAGTATAAAAACAATAAAAAATGATATTCAAATTAGTTGAGTGTTTCGCGACCGCTAGAAAAATTACAAACGAAATAATCCATGAATCGTGTAAGTGTAACTAATTTATGATGTCCTTCACAACAAAGGTATAGTACTATCCAAAAGGTAAACTAACATTTGTCGGATTATAATACGAAACCAATTTGGGGAATCCCCCTAATAGGAGAGCCATAGAGCATAGAATAAATAGGGTTACCACATCAGGTAAGTTTTCCCTAAAATGCCCTAAATCCCTGTCGCAATAGAAACCGCCCTAAGTCATACATAAAATAAGTAGTTTCATCCTAAAAAAGGGCGAAAACCCTAAAAGTGGAAGAGATGTATTAAAAATGTTTACCATTAAAAAAATATCTATTCGATACTTCCGATATGAACTGTGTAGTGATGAAACTACGAAATTCGTAGTGATGTCAATTCATATCTATCGGAAGTATCGAATAGATATTTTTTTAATGGTAAACATTTTTAATACATCTCTAAACTTACAAATAACCACGAAGTTTTAGGTAAAGGTGGACATTGCACTCTTAATACCTATTTGAGTCAAATACCTACACATTGCTATCTCACTCTTCTGTGGTCGGAACTATCTTTCTAATAGGGTGACCCTACATTTTTGCCTAAATTTAGGACGCACAATCACAATGTTGAGTAAACCATTATATGAAAATACACAATTAGTATATGAACAATACAAAGTAAACTAAAGGACCTTGTTATATAGGGCATTGCAGATATACAAAAACTAATTCTTCAATAAATGTGTAAGAATGCAATCTTGCAAGTCAATAAATGTGTACAACTAACTACGCTCTGGATTTATAATAATATGCTTTATGATGAAATACTGCGCCTGTTATTGATGGCATATGTAATTCGACAGCGCGCAGCAGAGCCTTAGTAATAGGGTACCGTTTTTACCCTTTGGGTACGGAACCCTAAAAAGGTAATCAAAAACAATGTAATTCAAATTATAATAGTTTATTAACAAACATACATAATTTACAATTATTTACAAAAAAAAAAACAAATCATTCGTATAAATCATAAATTCATATAAATCATAGTTAGGGGTTGGATGAAATTGATAAACTCAAAACTTTGAAATTAAATTTACCCATTTTCGGGAATAAAAGGTATTAGGAATGCACTCTCCACCTTTACCTAAAACTTCGTGGTCATAGGTCACCCGCCGTGCATCACGAATTGTGAGACAGTGACGGATGGACGTAATGACATGTAAGAATGAAAGAGAGAAATAGTGTGATGCGTGAATGAGATAGTAATAGTTAGTGATATAGGCTGCGCAAAAGAAAAAAATCTCCCTCGCCATCCGCCATTTTTTCTCTTGTTGTTTTACGGAAAATATTAATAAACAATAGTTTTACGCCATGAAAACTTCGAAAAGCCATGTATATCGCCATCCTTGATTAATCTTCTTCCTGTGTGTGTATGTCTAGTGTCTTCAGTCACTTACTTCAAGATAATTCAACGTGTTTCGAGATGACCGGCTCATCTACATAAATTGGATGAAAAATCATCAATGCAGTGTGTATTTTTTTTTACTTCTAGGAAATAATAAAGTGCAGTGCAAAATAGTGGTGAATTTCGTTTCATTTTCGCCTGTAGTCTTTTCAGTTTCTCAAAATATTAAGTAGAAATACAAATAATATATAGAAACCTATACTTATAGATAGATTTATAACTATAAGTACCTATACATAGCTATAGCTATACCTTTTGATATCACAGAATAAGTAATAGTTTGTATGGCATTGTTGGCCGAGGGGTGAAGTATGCGGCGGGCGAGGTTCTATTGTCACACCACAGATAACGTTACGGCCTAAAAAAATCTTCGGCAGTCGGTCGTCTGATACGTAGTATCCTTTATGGCGTGGCCACATTATCGCCCTACGGCGAAGTTTTCGTCACTGGGGGCTCATTCATCTAATTCAAACGGTAGTAATTGGTTGTTCACGATTTGAACTACTACCTGAAGCTGGGCACACACGCTGCGATGATCGCATCTATTCATCAGATCAGTCCAGCGAGGTCCTAATATAGTTACATTGCCGGTAGGTAGTTATTGAGGAATCAAAATGACACCCCTATTTTAATCGAAAAAATTGATTTAACAAAAAAATTATTGGCATCAAAGTTGTAGAAAATCAAATTTTAAACAACTTTTGTTCCTATAACTTCTGCTGAAAAATTGAAATAACACAAGTTATTGAAGAAATGAAATGGCACAACCGGCTATTTGAAATAAATATCGATCCTACAAAAAGTTAATGGGAACTAAAATTGTAGAAAATCAAATTTCAAACAACTTTTGTTCCCATAACTTCTGCTGGAAAATTGAAATAACACAAGTTATTGAAGAAATGAAATGGCACAACCGGCTATTTGAAATAAATATCGATCCTACAAAAAGTTAATGGGAACTAAAGTTGTAGAAAATCAAATTTCAAACAACTTTTGTTCCCATAACTTCTGCTGGAAAATTGAAATAACACAAGTTATTGAAGAAATGAAATGGCACAACCGGCTATTTGAAAAAAATATCGATCCTACAAAAAGTTAATGGGAACTAAAGTTGTAGAAAATCAAATTTCAAACAACTTTTGTTCCCATAACTTCTGCTGAAAAATTGAAATAACACAAGTTATTGAAGAAACAAAATGGTACAACCAACTATTTAAAAAAAATATCGATCCTTCAAAAAGTTGATGGGAATCAAAGCCTTAGTAATAGAACCCGGCGAGGATGTGGTGTGGTACAAAAGTTATACGTCGAGGATGTGGAGGGTCATTATGACCCTGTTTTTAAAAACAATATGTTAAAATAATTGTGATAAATTTTAAAATAATAGATAACGATTGTATAACTTTTAGCTATGGTTTTACAAGATTCTTAATAATACATCTCTATTTAATGAATATATTATGTACTTATTTACTATATTAATTGTACAGTTCGTTTTGTGGTACAATGGGTTAAAAGCGTCATAAAACCAACAAATTAATATTTTTGATCTTATTATTTAGATTTTTAGTACTTATATACCTGATTATTAAATGTTTACAAGAAATAAATTATCAAGTAAGTCATTAAAATTAGTCAAGCAGCTTACTTCATCAAGAAACTTATTTTACTATTTAGCTGTATTTTACCCGTTTTAATTAAATTATGTCCAACTATTTTTTTGGTTTCTTTTAGATAATGATTACAAATCGTATTTAGTAAACAGATGTGTTTTGCTAATTTTCGTTTTCTTTACTTCGCTCACATATTTTTTTTTAATGATTTTCATTTTCACTACGGTTGCTTTGATTTACTAGCCAATACTGCATATACGCTCAACTACTGTCACCTTGGCTACGTTTATAATAATTATTGACCAAAATTAACAAATATTTAGAAAAAATGGTAACGAAAATGTGGCACAAAAGCGCTACGCCGCGTATGGGGAAGGGTCAAGATGACCCTTTGCGGCGTTTGTACTCACCTACCTCCCAAACCAGGCCTCCTACAACTAAATGGTGTTTTCTAACATAAAGACGGGTTCATTACCTACAGCTACTACGCCTTTCAGAAACATATGACCGCAGAATAAGAAGTTGTGCACGTAACAAAATGAACAGGGTCATTATGACCCCTCCTCATCCTCGCCGGGTTAACAAACACACATAATTTACAATTATTTACAAAAAAATACAAATCATTCGTCCTGCAGGCTTGTTGACTTCAATTGCTACGAATCGAGTATAGGCTACAAATTCCTGGAACTCTTGTAAAAATGGCATTTCAGTGGTACAATTGCTAAGCACGAAGTTCTTTAAGATTTGTCTTAGGGAAACCTGAAAAAAAAACACAATGATACTATAGGTATTATAATAATTTAACCAGATGATAATATGATAGTAAAAAAAGGACAATATAATGATTTTTTGCTATAAATAAAGATTCTAATATAGTAGGTACCTAAAAACTATAGACAATGATAAAGATGTGAATCACATAGTGATCTTGTTAATTTTAATTGTATAGACTGTCTGTACGACAGTCTATAATATTTAGTTACGCATTGCTTACACAATGAAGGTAAATTATTCTCAAAAAATATTGTATGGTTACCCTACTGCATTTTTACGATTTCATTGATGATTCGGCCATGACAGCTAGTATTTTGGTGATGGGTGTTGCCGCATTAGGGAATTCCCAAAATTAGGGTATTCTTTTAATTCTCTCCAGTGTTAGTAATTTGGAAAACTACAGCTGGGCCCTATTTTATAAAACTACAAGTTACAGGCTACATGTTAATTACTGGCAACATTGACGGAATCCGCATTCGTGATTGGTCGAGACTGCGTCATTAATGTCAATTTGCCTGTAGAATTGTAACTTGTAGCTTTATAAAATAGGGCCCAGCTGTACTTAATTTTTAACACAACACATACTTAATATTTATTTTTATTAATAACGTTATTATTTCTTAAATTTTCTATGATATGGATCTGATACTGATACAGTTACTGGAAAACACTTTTGTAATCAGTTTGTGCATTCTGCTTTTATTATCAGTTTTCCAATAATTCACATTTTATCCCCTTTTAAACTGCAAACACTGTAAATTCATATAAATCATAGTTTGGGGTTGGATGAAGTTGATAAACTCAAAACTTTGAAATTAAAGGTGATTTTCTCAAACCTGGCCCATACCTGGCTCGCTTTTAACTTATAGACAAAAATATGAAGAATCACGAAAAAATACTGAAAAAAATCCAAACGCTTTAGAAAAAAGCAAAACATTTATCATTATCGCAGGCCTAGCAACCCATGGTTCGAATTTTCCGCCATCTTGTGTACTTAAAGAATGAAAAAGTTAATTTCAGCGTTGCCGCAGTGTGGGAAATCACCCGAATCACGGGGAATTTGAACTCTATTGGTAATTGAATTTAAACGCAGGGATTTTTTTTATATTATTTTATCGATCATGAGGCATTATTATTTAAAATGAAAAAGGATCTTCATGCTAAATATGAGTGTCGTAGTGTGATTTGATAAAAAGTTTTGTCGCGAATATCTAAGGAATTTCGCGAAAATACGCATAATTGTTGATGAGATGAGCTACGATATTTTTCAATCTTAGTGATTGCGAAAACATAATGTAGGTATCAAATCATCCTACTACATAATATTACTATTTATTATTGGAGAATTTCGCCTCATTTTTCTGGGAACAAATAAAATAGAAACTGGTAATACTGTTTACGGTTTGCCATTGTTTTTTCTTATTCGGCTTAAAATGTACGAATGCAATGTGATATCTTTGCGTTTGCGACAATTCGATTCTTATTATTTACGACATGGTTACGATAATGAACTTCGATGTATTACAAACCTGACAGATCTGGCGATGACTTTTTTGGACAACCGTGACATTTAAATCTGCAGATTTTGAATCTTGTTGCCGATTGACTCCTTTCTTACATCCATGATCCACAACATGGTGGATGACTTGAATGGCGGTTAATATGGCAATAACGCAAAGCAAAAAAAATTGTTTGCTTTTTAATTGACTGTTCGATTAAGAAACACTATGCCTCATCGAATTAAGTTGATTTTTCTCCCTATTATAGTTTAGAGCCCATCATTGAGCCAAAGTCCCATACAAAAAAGAACAAGTCCTTTACCCATTTTCGGGAATTTTTAGTGTATATTTAGAAATACCATACACCACACTAGAAAGAGAGTTCCGACCACAGAGAGTGAGATAGCAATGTGTAGGTATTTGACTTAAATAGGTATTGAGAGTGCACGTTCCACCTTTACCTATTAAAACTTCATGCAAATAACACAAGATCTCTATGGTTATCTGCAAGGTTGCCTACTCGAGAAAAATCACAGATTTATAAACTTTATAAGTCTGTGAGAAAAATATACTCCAAAAATAAGGAAATAGTAGTGAATCAATTTTGTACAATTTGGATCTATCTTAGTTTTTCAGCAAGATTCAATGTTTAGTGAGAAAAAAAAACTTTTCTTCACGATTATTTTATAGTGATTAGTTAAAGTAGGCTGATTACTTGGATTGATTGTTATATTTTATCGGAGTTTGAAGGTTGTTATCCAAAGGTCTTAGTTTCCAGGGTTAAGAAAAAAAAAACAAATCTTGTTATGAGGAATTTGAGGTTATTTGGTTGTTTTCAATTTCAAGAATTTTGTTGGCAATAAAATTAAAAGAAATAATTATCCACTATGCCGGACATAGAAATGAAACGAAAAGGGGACGATTATTCCGTAGTCCCATCAAAGCGGACTCGCCATGAAATCTCCGTGGTTGGAACGAGAGAAAAAGCTGTTGTTACTTCAGCTGTGAGTGTTTCTTGGCTTATTTACAAATAAGTGGCGTCTGCTTAGCACTTATTTAGCTCTTAGCTTCTGTTCTGATATGCTAGATAACTTAAATATCTCGGAATTAATCTAATATACCTATGTGAATGTATCTTAAATTCTATATGTTCCTTTAAATTTTTATATCCATTATGCTGGTGTCACTAATTTAGTTCCTATAACTTACATAAGGTTGTCTAAAAGAGATTGCTCGTGCTGATAAGACCGCCTTTTGTACTTTTCTACTGTGTTTTTAGGGTTCCGTTTATAAATTCTGTGGTTCCATACCCAAAGGTTAAAAACTGGACCCTATTACTAAGACTCCGCTGTCCATCTGTCTGTCACCAGACTGTATCTCATGAACCGCTAGAGAGTTGAAATTTTCACAGATGATGTATTTCGATTGCTGACAACAAATACTAAAAACAGAATAATAAAAATATTTAAGGAGGGCTCCCATACAATAAACATGATATTTTACCGAGGAGCTCCCATACAGTACGGAACCCTTAGTCTGCGAGTCCAACTCATACTTGGCCGATTTTATTTCCTCCTGTTTCTTATGGTGTCAATGAAGTTACATATATTGTGGTCTCAATAAAATACAAAGCTTTATTAATATAAAATGCCTTAAGGATGATGCCTAAAAAATGTTATGTAGGACTACTGGATCATATTTAACTATTTACTGTTATTTATAGTTGTTGTTAAGTTAATATAGTTTCGTTTAAAATAAAATGGAAACTATAATGTCATGCAATATTTTGAAAAATAAAATCTTTATCATTTTAGTTATTATCTGGTTGCTTTACCTCAAAAGCCCAATTTTTGATAGGTACACTCTTTTTTTTAAGATTTTATGACATGTTAAATTGTAAGTCCCAGTTGTTTTAACGTTTTAGCCATGTCAGAAGCCTTCAGGCAGCTTAAAAACTTTGACACTAGGTCTAGCCACCCGGCCTATACAAACTTACTTTTAATGAAGAGAAGTACTTGGTTTTTTTGAATTCCATGGTAAAGAGTGAATATATTATGTCTGAAATATTGTTACTTTTTCAGGTTCCTAGGACTTCAAATTTGTATGCACCGATTATGTTGCTGGAGGGCCACCAGGGAGAAATATTTACATCACACTTCCATCCCGAGGGCAAGCACTTGGCGTCTGCGGGGTTCGACAGACAAATATGTGAGATTTACTTATTTTTACACTGATATTCACCAATCCGCACTGGGCCAGCATGGTGGATATGGACCAAACACCTTTTGTGGGTAGTCTTATGTCCAGCAGTGGACTAATAAAAAGCCTGGTACAGTACAGTACACTGATATTAATCTCATGGATCCTGACCATGATAACTTGACACCACTGCAGTAATATTTAGTCATATTATTGAGTTAAATACAAATATTTCATTCTAACCCTCACTGGGCCAGTTTGGTGGATATGGCCCCATTGCCCTTCATAGGTAGACCTATGTTCATCAGTGGACTATTAAAAGGCCGGTACAGTGTAGAAGCATGTCACAAGTACCAGTTTATTTTATTAGCTGAAGTTTAGAGTCAACTTTAGCCAGATTATGATATTTTTTTTTTAATTTGTTTGTAGGCGAGCAGTATAAACTGATGTGCCTAATAATTCATAATCATAATTCATTAATCAGGTTTCAGGTACATACAAGGTGGTTCATTTTTAAAGTGCTTATGCCAAAACTTGCCTTTTCAGGCATACGAATACATTTTAAAATAGTCAAATTTAAATCAAAATACAATTAATAATATTTGGTCATTATAATACTTTCATCATGATGTTTTGCCATTATGCAAAACTATCAATGATAATTCTAATTATTCTAATTCATTCTAATAAAAATGTCATAATAAGTACCTACTTCTTTGCAAATTAGTCATAATAAAAAAAATGTCTAATGTCAAAATTGAAATCATAGTACTTTGTCAACCTACATAATATTTTTAACTGATTTTCCATAATCTAAAAATTCCTTCATATTATAATAGTAGTTTATGCAACTGTCATATAATGAAGGGTATTAAAACACGAGTGTGAGTTTATGAAACGAGCGCAGCGAGTTTCATAATAGTAACGAGTGTTTTAATACCCGTGTTATATGCAGTTGCATACACTACTTTATCTTCACTAATAAAAAAAAAAACATATTGCGAAACATTAAATTCACGCGTACGTGTATTGTCACAGTGAACTTGGCGCCATTAAAATCTAACCAATGAGAGCGCAGCTGCGCGCGCAGGGCCAATCAGGAGCGAGCGCGCGATGTTATAATGAGATTTTACGATATCGATGTGGATATTATAACATCATGTGAAATTGCTTAAATTGAGTGTTTTGTTGTCTGCGCTATAACAGTAGTCATTATAAGTCAAGTATTGGAAACATAAGTAGAATGTTACAACATTAGTGTAGATAAAAGCATTTTTCAATTAGCCAAGGAGTTAAAGGTTTTTTAAATTTAAAGAATGTATACTCTTTGAGTTCATCAGGGATAATATTGTATATTGTAATGCACATGATGTAGCAATATATCAAGCAGAGTCGAATAAAAATGGAATTTATCTGTCAAGGAATTTTTTTTCTTCTTTATCCAAAAGTCCAGTCTATTTTTAATTATGTTTATAGTCCTTGCTGAGATTACATCCTTTTTGTTGAAATTTTTTTACTAGGGGAAATCTTTTATAGATACCACCACACTTCGAGGGCAGGCGGGTGGTTATGTGGGAGTCCTGCCGACTGGACAGTATACCCACCAAAACCCCTGGGTGTTCCACCACTGCGCCTTGTGTCGGGGCTACGGGCACGCTCCCGCACTCCTCTGCGGCACCCAACAGCGCTGGCCCAACTCGGGCCCTACCACTGAGCTTACGCTCCCGCCAGAATGACGATGTGTCGAACACCAGACACATCGCCACCCACCGCCTGGGACCAAGCAGCACTGGGCGTCAGACAGCACCCGTGTCCAACAGCCCTGGTCCCGATGCAACGGGTCAATTAAAGTGGCCCCGCGCCTGCCACTACGGCTGCAGAGGATAGGGAGAACGGCCATCGCGATACCGACACTCCTCTTCCCCTGCAGCCCCACCGCCTCCGCCAACACGTTGGCGGCACCCGTTAGGGCCGCTGGGAGGACGGATAGGCAGCGGCTTCCTCGCCGCCCGTCCATCCCGTCGCCGCCCCCGCCTCGATGGGCTCGGCCGCGGTATCGCGAAGAGCGCGACACCGCAGTCCACCTCAGTCGACTAGCGACCTACTGGCCAGCCTCCGCACGGGCTTGTCGAGGGCCAAGACCCGGAGAGGCCGGCCCCACCTCGGGTTCCTCTTGGTTCACCAGGTTGAGGCAGACCTGGCTACTAAGCCCCCCCGCCACGACAAGGCGGGAACCCACTCGGGGGGGAACGAGATTACATCCTCAGGCAACCTATCCCAATTGTAGGCAACTCTGTTGCTGAGGATATGGAATGCTGTATTGGTTTGTGATGGTGTAGGCTGTAAGATAAATTTATGGCGTCTGCTGTCACATATGTTTTCTTTCATGGTGTACATGTCGTGAATATCCAGAAGATTATAGAAACCATTGAAAATTTTGAACGTCTCGATCAGGTCTTCCCGTAATCGCCGTTCTTTGAGGGTTGTGAGCTTGTAAGACAAAGAGCTTTTATACAGATAACTTATAAATATTAACTAAGTAACAGTTTAGACAGTGTGTTGTATTTTTTTCTAATTTTTTTTATTTCGTATAGGTTTGCGTTGACTACACACTGCCTGATGTTAAGGAGATATGCGGTCTAGGATGTAACACGCTTACCTAGAAGATACCTATTTACTCGGGATTTGAAGACACCTACATTGTACTTTAGCGGGAAGACAGACCCAGGCAAAGCGTTCCACATTCTGGCAGTTCGTATGAGGAATGTGGACTCGAAACGCTTGGTTGTAATGCGCGGGATGTCCACCATGCCTATAATTATCATGTAGGTAGTGTTAAACTGCGAAGCCCTCACGGGGTCAATGTCACTAAGTTTAGACTCTAGTTTGTAAAAACTTTTGTTATAACAGTGCATTGTGCAATAAACGAAGATAAATTACTTCTTATTTGGTGTGGGTGCTGATAGTTTCTGCACGTCCCGCACTTTGTACATTTCCCCTGCAGCGACGACCTGAGCCAGCCCAACTTCTTAAAATAATAGGCTTGTTAACTAAAAAAATATTAGACACGTATTTTTTCTTTTGTCAATTTAACAAAAATTGATGAAGATACAACCCGTTAAAGTTCCGCGTGACGTCATTAACCGCTATTAAATGTACCGGCTAGTGCCGTCACGAGCCCCCACTCTCAAACTTTGACAAGGTTTATCTTTGTCACTGATTGCATGATTGACAAAAGAAAAAATACGTGTCCAATGTTTTTGTATAATCTAACTGACGGACTAATTATAATAATGATTTTTATACCCAGTAAACATCCCCATAATTTCATTTCCATTGCAGTCCTATGGAACGTGTACGGGCAGTGTGAGAACGTGATGGTGATGAAGGGGCACACGGGCGCGGTGATGGAGCTGTGCTTCTCCCCTGATGGGGGCCGGCTCTACTCCTGCGCTACCGACCAGACTGTGGCCGTGTGGGACGTGCCCACGGGCACACGGGTCAAGAAGCTGAAGGGGCATGCTAACTTCGTCAATTCAGTCTCAGGTTTGTAAGCGTTTAATGTAGATGCGAATCAGGGGACGACCACAGAAAAGATGGGAAGACGACTTGCTGCCAGGGTAGGGAGCACTGGCGACTTCTAGAGGAGGCCTATGTCCAGGGTGGACAATCTAGTATTTAAGAAATATGTAGAAATAACAATGTTTTATATGACAGACAGACAAAACTCTTTATTTATAACCACAAACAATAATTAAACACTATGTACACACTAAGGACTAAATATGATTATAAGATGGCGGCCTGATCACCCATGGCGCTTTCATATCTATACCAATAATATAGAGAATAAGATTGTTTGTTTGCATCGAATAAGCTCCGAAACTACTGAACCGATTTGAAAAATTCTTTCACTGTTGGAAAGCTACAATATCACCGGTGAACATAAGCTAAGCTATCTTTTCCATAAAATTAGGGATCCTTACAATTTGTCTTCTTTGGCCAATCGTACCCGGGCGAAGCAGGGACGAGCAGCTTGTGGTTAGATATTAGAGAATAAAGACTATTTTATTTTATAATTCTAGATGCTAAAGGAAAGATTTGGATAAAGATGTGTGTGAAAATTTGTTTCTGGGCTTCTGTGAGAGTGGTTCACAATTTCGTTACTGCTAAGTGATAGCACAGCCCGGACACTCCGCGATTTTTCATACAAAATCTGCTGTCTTACGCACACTAACACAGTACTTACTCACAGACAACACACTTACGCACGGTCGCTACACGCGCATTTGTGTGCGGAACGTCTATGGCTGTCAGCGATCACCACAACGTGACGACATGCCGCGTGAGTGAGACAGTTGCGTACTTAATTTGCAAAAATGAATATTAATCTAGTGCTTAAAAAAGTATAACAATTACTTAATTTGGAAGCATTTTAACAAAAAGTAACCGATCTACTTCTTTTCTAAGATAATATCAAGAGGAAGTTACCAAATAATGTAAAATAAGTTCCTATTATTTATCCTTAGGGAAACATTAAAATTTCTTGTTTTGTTACATATCATTGATATTCAACCATACACAGTACAAGTGTTCCCTATTGTCACAGTCTAGGTAGTTTTTATTAGAAAATCCACCGGCCAGTGCAGCCCGCGCGCGGAGTACACGATGCGGTACGTAGCGCGGGGTGGAAGTGAGGAAGACTCAAACGGGTGGGGGGTAACGAGTGGCCGTTCTATACGTAGTATTATTATATATTCTTTGGTGATAGATAGTTTCAGGTATGTGTGATAGTCTGTATTAGACTGTCACTAATCAAGCAATCACTACTTTAGAATCACTGAGCAGTTAGATTTGTCGCTACTCATATATATACTAGTATTGATAATTACAAATTAATTTATAAATTTCAAATGAGTACCTATAAAGAAAAATAAATTGTGATGTACACAATTTTTTTTTGGGATATATTTTTCGTTATGTATATGTTAAATATTTACTCAAAACAAAGATCTCTTGTTCTTAAATCTTGTTCATAGACGGATGATTTAGGTATATTAGAATCAGAATCAGAATCAGAATTCATTCAATCATTTCAATCATTCCTTAATACACAAGTCGACTGAACGAAAATTGCAGAGTCAGCAATGTTGAGTCAAACCGCTTCTTTCGTATCGAAGGAAAATCGACAGTGTAGGGGTGGTAATGTGGCGTCCTCCTACTTGTCCTTGTATAATATTACTAATCAGAGTCAAAGTCAAAATTTTTATTGCAGTTTTCATGTTACATTGGTGGTATAAATATATAATCATGGCTCAATACAAACTTGCCTATTCAAGGCGTGCAACGTTACTGGCAGCTCTATTTATTATTATCAAATCGAATCTAGACACGCGGCAGCATGTCCAGCCAAAGTGTTCTACAGAAAACTGGCGACGCAGCGGCCGTGTGTAATATTACACGAACCATTTGGAGCTACTTTTGACCCCCTTACAACTCAAAAACTATTTAGCCTACATACATGAAATTTGGCACATTTACTAAAGTCTTTTAGCTTATCAAGAATCCAAAATTTCATAAATTTTGCTCAGTCAGTTATTGATATATTAACGTTTAAAAACACGTGTTTCATTGACTGATTCACTCACTGACTCACTGACTTATAGATCAAAAACCTAACCCACTTCCAGATGACTTAGAATCTTGATATTTGGCACCAAGGTAGATTATCGGGCATAAATAAAGGAAAAAATCTAAAAACTGAAAATTATTGATAATTAGTACTATTAACAAAGTAATTGTAAAATTTACCTAATCAATACTACAATAAATGGCGGTAGCGTCGCGAGGCACTGAGATTTTCGATAGATGAACCATGCCATTTGTATGCCATATAATAAATACTAGATAACTTTTTCAGAGATAAGTGTACTATGATAATCATGATGTAACTAATAATAATTATTTCTGAACAAAAAGTTATGATATCTCATCAAAAACATAAATGTGAAATGGGAGCCAAAGTGTCGCCACCAAAAGAATTGAGATCTAACACGGGGGCCAAGTGTTCTGTAGAAAATCCTAAATGAGATGATGAGATTTAATGTTACAAAAATAAATGTCTAAGATTGTGTTTAAATTGATTACAATGTCAAGGATTAGTGTAAGTATTATGTTAGTAAATTACAATGTCATAGATTGATTAGTCAATAATAGTATTCCAATTAATTTTTTTATCAGTCATAAAGTCGCTAACAGTGTAGTAACACTTAGTCAGGAGGACCTTCTTTAGTTTTGCCTTGAACAGAGTGTGGCTGAGTTTTTTCAGCGAGTTCGGTATTTTGTTGTAGATAAGCGAATATTTAATAGCGTGAAAAGCTTTGGACTATGAGGTCGTCCACACGATGATGATGATGTTAGGATAACCGCTCACAAAGGAGTACTCCACCGAGCGAGGTGTTGTGCTCGGGGATAGCTATCCAACAGTTTCATCTTAGGTCTTGGTATGGTTCGGCCGCCGCTGTAAATTTCGTTAGTGCGATGCAGCCCTCGGCTTGTGATTGGCTGACGTTACTTTCCTGCGCGGTGCGTGTGGTGGCGCCACATGTAGCGAAGTTAGTCGCTACAAAGCTAATGTTAGCGAATATGTCCAGGCGCGCGGCGCGGGCCCGAGGTGCTGGTGTCGGCAGGAGACGACGGCTCCATCAAGACGTGGGACGCGAGACAAAGAAATCCCACTGCTACACTCGACAGCTCATACCCGGTCACTGCTGTGCTCTTCAACGATACCGCTGAGAAGGTAAACCAGCCTTTTTAAAATAATCGGTCAAGTCCGAGTCGGACTCGCGCACGGAGGGTTCCGTACCGTATGGGAAGCCCCCCTTAAATATTTATTTTATTTTAATTTTATTATTTACTATTGAAGTTAATATAAAACTAAATATTCTGTGAAAATTTCAAGCATCTACCTGTTACCATTATTAATATAGAGCGAAAAACGTCTAAAAATTCAGGTTTGTTGTATGGGAGCCCCCCCTTAAATATTTATTTTATTTTGTTTTTAGTATTTGTTGTTATAGCGGCAACAGAAATACATCATCTGTGAAAATTTCAGCTGCCTAGCTATCACGGTTCATGAGATACAGCCCGGTGACAGACAGATGGACATCGAAGTCTTAGTAATAGGGTCCCGTTTTTACCCCTTGGGTACGGAACCTTATATAAAATGCCAATGTTATGGTATGAACAATGTTCATACTTGCTTTCAAAAGTGCCGGTTTTAGCTCTACCAGCGCCCTGGGCGAGATTTATACGGCGCCCCTAATTGAAATTCAAACCGAAATAACAAGTAGTAAAACTATTGTGTTGTGGTTCAATAGTCCTTTGCTCAAACTACGATTATATCGCCACTAAACGTGAGTGCAGCGGACGCGAAATTTTTAGATTTTGTCTTTCAATAGAGCTGAAATTTTAATACAATAGGTGTACCAACAGACAGTGGTGTGAGCAAATGATTGCTCACGCACTATAGTGCCTAAAAGCTCAAGCGCAGCGAGCGAGGAATTTTTAGATTTTATCCTTCAGTAGAGCTTATATTTTATTTAATTCAACATAAAGAGTGAGCAAACAAAACAGTGAAAAAATACATGATAAATATGTAAATACATTTTGCTTAAAGAATAAACTGTAATGATAGAGCGCGAGCGAAGCGAGCGCGAAAATTTTCCTGTTTTTTTTTCTCACGGACAAAATTTTATTTTAACCTTGGTTAAACGCGAAATGGCGCCTGCGGCGCCCCTTTATGTCTCGCGCCCCTGGGCGGTCGCCCAACCGCGCCCTACCCTAACGCCGCTACTGGCTTTCAATACTTACTTAGTGTACCTAGACTATACTCGGAGTATATTTTAATTATACGCGTGTGTAGCTAGCGCGATATTCTTTCTTGTAGATAGCTATTCTAGTAGTTTGAAAACAGATATGATACACATGACCTCCACCTATACCGAAGGCCGCGCCAATCACGGTTGACGACCACTGCTCTAAAACAATCATCTTCCCATTAAGGCTGCGCCTAATGCTAGGAAAAAAACAGCATGCAATAAAAAACTGATTGATTACTCGATAACATTAGCTTGGCTACGTGAAAGAATGGAAAAAGAGCATTTGAAATAAAACATATTTTTTTTATGGTGCGAAGTTTTCATTTTTTTCTAAAGTAAAGTAAAAACCATATTATTTTCCAAAATTCTACGCGATTACTCTGCTACTTTAGATTTTTTTCTTTCCTATAATATTTTTTTAATATGGATGTTTATGTTCGTTACCTTTACACAACGTCTTTAAAAGTACACTTTTCGCTTGATTTTGGCATTACCACAGCTAGGGCTTCATAAAGATGTTAATGAAAAGGTACCCTACGAAAATACCTATTTACAGTTATTAAAGTATGTACCGTTTCGATTCCAGATAATATCGGGCGGCGTGGACAACGTTATCAAAGTGTGGGACATCCGGAACAACCAGATAGCCTACACCATCAAGGGACACACGGACACTGTTACAGGTCTGTCTGTTTGTACCAGAATCAGAAATTTATTTATGTTACAAAAATAAAAAAATGTTTACACACTATAAAAGAAATAAGAACTTAACACTACACTAATATACTAAAAAAAACATTATTTTTTACCAGTCGTTGGTATCGCCACAGCAGTAGTTAGTAAAAGTAAATGATCGGCCAAGTACGAGTCGGACTCGCGCACGGAGGGTTCCGTACTGTATGGGAGCCCCCCTTAAATATTTATTTTATTATTTATTTTTGAAGTTAATATAAAACTAAATATTCTGTGAAAATTTCAAGCATCTACCTGTTACCATTATTAATTTAGAGCGAAAAACGTCTGAAAAATCAGGTTTGTTGTATGGGAGCCCCCCTTAAATATTTATTTTATTTTGTTTTTAGTATTTGTTGTTATAGCGGCAACAGAAATACATAATCTGTGAAAATTTCAACTGCCTAGCTATCATGGTTCATGAGATACAGCCCGGTGAAAGACGGACGGACAGACAGACATCGAAGTCTTAGTAATAGGGTCCCGTTTTTCCCTTTGTGTACGGAACCCTAAAAATAGGGACTAGATTCACAAAATATGGGTTCAAAATTCAAAGTATGTAAATCGTATCATGTAAGGTATCATTTAAAGAGCGTCATTAGCACATGTTTAAGCAGGATTTTGATTATTTTAACAATGTGTAATTTTCGATGTATGACGAAAAAAGTGAAAAATAAAATAAAAGAAACTTTTTTGTCGATGACTTAGATTTTAACAACTTACTTCCCAATTTTGTGAAATTTTCTGGATTTGTACGGAACCCTTGGTGTGCGAGCCTGACTTGCACTGGTCCGGTTTTTATTTTTTGAGTTTTGACAAAAGTGACACAACAAAAGTTGTTAGTTTTGATGTACATAATAAGCCGTTAAAAGGATGCTTATTAGGAATAACCCTGCATAATAGGTATTATTGTGTATTGATCGCAGGGTTGTCGCTATCGTCGGACGGTTCGTACCTGGTGTCGAACGCGATGGACAGCACGGTCCGCATCTGGGACGTGCGCCCCTTTATTAATATGGAGCAAAAACGACAAAAAAATACGTTTGTTTTATGGGAGCTCCATTTAAATATTTATTTTATTGTTTTAATGCGTTATATGTTATAGCGGCAACAGAAATACATCATCTGTGAACATGAGATACAGCCTGGTGACAGACAGACGGACATCGGGGTCTTAGTAATTAGAGTCCCGTTGTTAAAAAGGCGAAATTACCGTTAACGATGAACATATTGACATAAAAACTATGTTATCTATAAACATTCGTGATTTTAGCACATTATCCTATACTTAATTAATGTATATGTCATGTTTTATTGCGCGATAAGTCCCGTATTAATATAGTAGGATAATAATTAACTATATTGGAGATAGTAAATCACTACATAGTATAAAACAAAGTCGCTTCCTAATGTCTGTCCCCATGTATGCTTATATCTTTAAAACTACATAACGGATTTTGATGCGGTTTTTTTAGTAGATAAGAGTGATTCAAGAGGAAGGTTTATATGTATAATACACCTGTGCGAAGCCGGGGCGGGTCGCTAGTTAAATATAATTGTGTGTTGATCGCAGGGTTGTCGCTATCGTCGGACGGCTCGTACCTGGTGTCGAACGCGATGGACAGCACGGTCCGCATCTGGGACGTGCGCCCGTTCGCGCCGCCCGAGCGCTGCGTCAAGTTGCTATCGGGACACGCGCATAACTATGAGAAAAATCTGTTGAGATGTGCCTGGGCACCTGATGGATCCAAGGTTCGTTATATATGTGCCTCTAAATAACTCCATGTTTATCCTAGGGAAAATCCTTTATGGATACCACCCCGCCCCGCCCCAAGGTGGTTATTAATGGCGTAGCGTGCCTTGGCGGGGCCCCAAATAAAAATTGTTTACCTTATGAAGGGTAAAGATTTCTCACAAAAGAAAAAAAAATGTTTGCATAAAATAAAATAAATATTTATTCAGCATCTATCTGTCACTTTTTCCAAAATTTTTACAAATAATTCAAATTAAAAACATACTCTCCTTGACTTTTCTCGGCAAACTGATTTATCAAATCATTTATAGCTGATGATGACTTTAGTTTTTCTAATTTTATTATTTTTTTACTTGCGTACGTCGGGGGCCCCCGTGGCCTGGGGGCCCCGTATAATTGATACGGCAGATACGGCGGTAGCTACGCCCCTGGTGGTTATGTAGGAGTCCCGCCGCTGGTGTACCTACTAAAAACTCTGGAGTGTTTCTACCTGACACCCATGTGCTGGAGTTGCGGGGACGCTTTCGCACTCGTCCTCGGTTCCAGAGGCGCTGATGCATAAGACCTGGCCCTGATTAGTGGTGGACCTTATCCACCCTACTTTCTTTGAGATGGCTACGGGAGCTTCTCGGGTGCTACGCTTGTCGGGCAACGGGCTCCCCCGAGTCCACCACCCAAGTCCCGTGTTATGGAGGTTTGAAGAGAGCATGGAAGCCCCTTTTCCGACGACCAGAGTGTCAAGTGGAACTTTTACGTTGACTGAGCGCGGCGAGCACACACGCGAGCACATTGACACACACGCTTAAGTTAGCCAATCACAGATGTTGCCGCGCGTGTGTTGGATCGGTTTGGCGCTCGTTACATTACCGTAAATAAAACTCACACTGACCTATTCAGTTTTCCGTACGTGACACAAGATGGCGCTGTGCCATTTCAATATAAATCATATCAAACGATAACGCGATCGAGCAGGTTTGGAACATTGTTAAAATCTGCCACTCGGCCCTCTGTTCTTCGTCAGCGCATTGGAAGCTGCGATCCGAAGGATCTCCCGTTCGCGCTCCGCTGTTTCCTTTTGCAACATAACTTGTTCGCAAAAGAAAACGGCCTCCCACGATCTCTTGAAACCGAGTGCCGAGTGGACCGATGTTCGAAACCTGCTGCTATTTATATGGAAATGGCACAGCGCCATCTTGTGTCACGTACAGAAAACTGAATAGCTTATTAGTGTGAGCTTTTTACGGTAATGAAACGAGCGCCAAACCGATCCAACACAAGCGCGCCAACGTCAGTGATTGGCTAACTTAAGCGTGTCACGTGTGTGTTGTGTGTTTCATTGATTTAGCAGTGCGCCATATCTCGTCAATATTTAAAAGTTCTCATAACTTCAATTGAGTGATAACCTGTCTAATACGGGTATCACAGGTGGCGCCGCCAACGCTATAAGTTGGTTAAAGCTATAAACCCTTCACAAATTCGACGCGAAGTCAGTACTGCGAATTAGCTCAGTTGGGAGAGCGTCGGGCTAGTGATCCGAAGGCGCAAGGTTCGAGTTCTGCATTCGCGGCGAATTTTTGATATGTTTATCACAAAATTAACTCTTTGGCTTTAGGGTCCTTCATTATGTTCAGGATCCATATCCTTGACACTAGAAATGATTTTGTTTTCTAAATATATGATCTACTATCGTATTTCCAGGTGTCTGCGGGATCTGCCGACCGGCACGTGTACGTCTGGGACACGACGTCCCGGAGAGTCCTGTACAAGCTGCCCGGCCACCACGGCGCCGTCAACGACGTGCGCTTCCATCCCAGGGAGCCCATCGTGCTGTCCGCCTCCTCCGACAAACAGATATATCTGGGGGAGATTGACAACTGACCCACCTGCACTCCAGGATACACCCCGAATACTGCTGGACCTTGATGTATCCCTTTACAACCGGCTCAATATATATTGTTTTTAAACGTTCGCGATTTGTTTCGACCGAGTTGTCAGTCTACCCGTGACTACAATCGATACAACTCGGTCGAAACGTCGGGATGATGAGGTATTTATTTATCTCGTTATTTTAGTGCGCGATTTCCAAACGATACTGTGACCAAGGCTTGAAAACCCGTTTAATTTTCTAGGCCTAAAGCACACTTTTTACTGTTTTTCGGTTTCATTCTAATTGAGGTTAATTTTAAGGGATTTTTTATTGAATCAGGCGTTACTTTGCGGAAGTTCATCTTCAAATTCTTGTTTTGAATAAATATTTAGTGTATTTCCGCTCTGTCGTAGTCATATAAGTTAAGGGTACTATTCAAAATCCAAATTAAATCACAAACAAAATTAGTAATTAATCATTAAACTGTATCATGGTTCGACTATGGTTAGGTCAGGTTAGAAAAGTTACGCTTTGGTATGTTTACAAAATATGAATGAACCTGAAACAAAATTTTTTAATTAATCCGTTTAAAATAATAAAAAATAATTAAACCTGTAACAAAAATAGTGATTAGTAATCTATTTAAAAAATGTAGTAAACCTGAAAATAATATTTAATTAATATGTTAAAATTACAAATATAATTTATTTATTAAAAATGGTATAAAATAATTGAAAAAATACTTAGTCAATAAATAGCACCCCTATTCTTACTGTACTCTATTCGACACGTGTTTCGCCTCTAAACGAGGCATCTTCAGGACGTGTTGACTCTTCGAGCTCACTCGCAAGAATGACGGCTCGCCGCGCCGGCGCTTCTTATATACTCGTCGTGACGCACCGCAGTAAAGGCGATGTGACGGTAGTTTGATCGTTCAGCAACTCGTTGTGTGTGTTTTGATGTTTCATTATTTCTAAATGCTCCAAAACATTTAAGCGAAAACCTTTTTCACATACATGTAGAATTTCAAAAGTGTTGTTGTTATCCAAATCGTGTCCAGTTTCTAATAAATGTTTCGCAAAATTCGACTTCTCTGGGTGATTGTTTCTAGATGCAGCTAAGTGTTCTTTGTAGCGGGTTTGAAAACTCCTTCCAGTTTGTCCCACATAAACTGCGTTACATGTGTCGCAGGTTAACTTGTATACCCCCGATTTCTTGCTTTTTTCTAAGGAGTCTTTCCCATTGCACATTCGTCTCATGTTGTGATTCGTTCGAAATGCCACATGTACATCATTTCTCCGCAGTATTTTTGCAATTTTTTCTGACGTAGTCCCTAAATATGTCAAACTACCCACATATTTATTTACTCTCACAGGTGGGCAGGAGTATAACATAGATCTTGCTATGTTTCTATTCTTATCTCTGACTAAATTGTTTATCATTTTCTTGCTGTACCCATTTGTCACTGCTATTTGATATATTGTGTTGAGTTCCTTGTTGTAGGCTTCTGGAGATAATGGGACTGTCATTAATCTATGTACATAGCTTCTAAACGCAGCCAATTTGTGCTGCATGGGGTGATTTGAAGACTCTGGGATTGCTATATCTGTGTGTGTGGGTTTGCGATAAATTTGGAAGTCCAGTTTGTTCTCTTTTCTCGTAATAGTTAGGTCTAGAAAATTCAGTGACTTGTTATCCTCCTTTTCTGTCTTGAACCGTATCTTTGGGTGTATATGGTTGATTCTATCCATATATATGTCCAGTTGACGCTGCGTTCCAGTCCAACACAATATAATATCATCCACGTACCTGTAATAAAACAAGATATTAGGATTATTAACCATATGTGTACACTCAAACCTGTCCATGAAGTACTCTGCCATTAATGGGCTCAATGGTGACCCCATTGCAAGACCTTCTTTTTGTGTGTAGTACTGTCCCTCAAACTGGAAGTAGTTCTGTTCCATACATATTCTTGTTAACGTCATTATATCTTCTCTTTCTCCAGGATGTAAATGTCGTTTCTCTAAATGTTCATTCAAAATTTGTAATGATTCTTCACCCGGAACATTTGTAAATAAGCTTTCCACATCCAATGAAATCAGTTTACCATTTGATGGGATCTGTATATCTTTAATTTTTTCTATCAATTCCTTTGTATTTTTCAATCCATATTTCGGCTTAAATGATGATCTTTCCTTCAATAATCCATTCAAGTACTTAGCTAAATCATAGGCCGGGGCACCTATGTATGACACCACTGGTCTTATCGGCATATCTTCCTTATGTAGTTTTGGCAAGCCGTACAGCATTGGTGGGCGTGGGTTCATTGGCACAACATTCTTGAGTGCACGTGGTGACATGTAGTCGACGTTTTCAATAGCCCTCTTTAACTCTTGAGCGTATTTCTTTGTGGGGTCGGTACGTAATGGTTCAAAATCTTCTCCATGTATTACATTGTGCACTTTTTCTTTGTATTCTTGTTGTTCTAAAATTACAATAGTACTGCCTTTATCCGCTTTTGTCAAAATTAAATTGTGTTGATTTAAGCGGTCCTGCAAGGATCGCTGCAGCTGTATTTCTGGATTTCTATTTGTCGGTAATCTGAGACTTTTCTTTATTTCGTTTGCTACTTGATGTTTCACTCCTACGTCTTGTTTTCCTCTAATACAGGGATTTTGTTCAATAAAGTTCGCATATTGGTTGAACGGACTAAGCCGGTTTAGAACAATTGTTTCCACCCGCGCCCCTTCTTCACGCCTTTCAATAGGCCACGTGACGCGAGGACAAGGGGTGCGTTTTTTGAACTTCGAACGTATAATTTTGACAGACTATATGGAGAATTTCTGTGTTGTATATACGACCAAACCGTGTGAAATTGAAAAAACGATCCCAAGGAGCGTGTGTAAGTTACCCGCCCCCTGCCTTACGTACCGCGATGCAGGCCTCTCGCAAATAAAGGTTTTTACAACTCTTTTTAACGGCTACATTTCAGAGAAACCGGTTTTTACAGTTTTAATTCTGGTTAATTTTAAACCGGTTTCAAACCTTGAAGACCACGTATAGGGAAGCGCAGCGTAAGACGAATTACCTCATTATAACCGCAGGATCGCGCTGGATGCAAGCCTCTATCGACCAGTCATATTAGAGTTCTATAAGGGAGGCCTATGTCCAGCCGTGGCCATCCTATGGCTATCTTGTTATATTGAGCTCTTTTCTAAATTGAATTTTATGATCTTTTGTAAAATGCACATTTTGTTTAACCCAAACATGTGCAAGTGCATTTCATATAGGTAAACTTTAATAAAATGACATAAAAGTGTAAAATTAATTATAATTAGGTTAATTTAATTAGGTGTAATAAAAGATTGATTTTATAAAAATATATTTTTTATTTTTGGGTCTCCATAATCTATCAGTCGGCGATAAACATTTAAACTTAATACTCCATAGATCAAGTATCACATTGCAGTTCAAATATAACAATCTTTTAATAAACTACAAAATATACAAAATTAATGCCTATTTTAAACTAAAACTGCTAAACTTGTTTAAAATTGATTGTCTAGGTCAGAGCGCAAAATTCCATTTTGTTGTCTTTTACAAATAAACTACTCATTTTATGTTTACGAAACTTCGAGCAAATTTATATTATTGACACAATCGTCCAAAAAAAGTGTCCGAGGCAAAACCCTGTCCAGGCTACGTAGTGGGCAGGCTTTTTAGTTAGTCGTAACGCGATTGCAAGCCGACTACAACCGCGCGATGCTAAATTGCTCGGTTACAATTACAAGCACTAATTAGGTGACATAACGTCGAGATTCAAAAAACGGGTCATTGTGAATTTTTTAATGTAATTTGGTCGGTATGACGGCGCTCGGACATTTTTTTACTACTTTCACTTAGGGCTGTGGCTCTGTAGATATTTGCTCGAAGTTACGAAAGCACATTTAGTGGCCGGCCATGAATAGGTACAGGTCTACCAGAATCTCATGGCATACAAAATAAATTGTGATTTTCATATCGTCGTTGCAAATTTTATCTTATTTTCTTTCTTTCTTTTTGCAAAAAGTAAAATTTTAAGAAAAACAAAAAAATTACTGATCAACATTGTTCAGTAGGCTGTCACATAAGGCAATTAAATGCACCGTGTGTCAGTTAAATATTAAGATATTCACATAACAGTTTTTACAAACGATAGCTCCTAAAAGAATCTTGCAAAAAAATTGAAAATCTAATTTATAAGAAAAAATTCACATGGGAGGTTTTAACATGAATCTGTATACTTCGTAAACGGTTTTAAATTTATTGATATCGATATGGCAAATGTCAATTGTTATAATTACAAAATAAACAATTCTTAATACAACAATTGATTAACGATCTCGACGAGTTTCTTGATATAACAATAATTGACATTGCCATATGAAAATAACAATTTATTTTTTATGCCATGAGATTCTGGTAGACGTACGAACTATTTTAGCGTTTAAGAGTTATGTATACCTGAAATCAAATTAGTGGTCAGTTTCTACAAGTGCATTATTATTTTCACCTTAGTTTTTAGTTCGTGGACTCTAATGCATAAACTGGCTAATATTTTGGTTTCTAAGAATTTTTCGAAGACCACAAAATAAGCAAATATAATTTACTTAACCTGTAATTGACTAGCACATTTATGTTGAAATTGTTAATAATAATAGGTATAAGTCATCTATAGTTATCTGTACTTAACAAATATATCAATTACTTTTGTTAATATAGAACTACCTATTACTTATTATTTATAAATCACTATTGTACGCTCGAAATGGGCAGGCTGTTGAAACCATTTTTTGTAACATCTTTTTACACGGCCTCGTTAACACTATCTATTCATGGCTGCTAAATAATTTTTTTTACCAACTTATAACAAACAGTTTATATGTAAATGCCAAAAACCCCAAAAATAATAATTTCGCGCGCTGACTACAGTTAAACCACCTTAACAACAGACCTCAGCCCTCACCCCCGCTGCCCTTTATATTCGATACTGCGCAATGACGCGCTCAGTCGCAGTTAAGTCGTGTCATAGATAGATATACTAGGTGAGGTGAAGGGTAAAGGTAAGTAGATAGGTAAATTAGTAAAAAGAAGTTGTATCAACTTTTACTAATCAATCTGTATGAATTATGTACAAAAACTTGAACTAAGAATATTAAAAGCAAAGAGACCGAGGTGGTGCTATTTCTGGAACAAAACCCATTTTGAAATCAGCACAGTTGAAAGCTTCCACATCTTCCGCAGTCAAATCTTCCACCTCACTGTAAACATTCGGACCACCTGTATCTCCTTGTTGAAACGCATTTTGGTTCACATTAAAAGGGTTTCGAGGATCAGCCATATTAGAATTTTGCGAGAATATAGCTTGATTTGAAAAAGGTGCCTGATTTGGAGCAAACACTGATTGGGAAGCAGTTGAAAAAATGCTCGCCGCGTCATTCTGAGTATTTTGTGTTGGAGCAAAGGCCTGAGTCGCTTGAGAAAATATTGACTTTGCTACATCTGGTTGAGGTCCAAATACGTTCTGCTGATTCGCATTTTGGTTTTGTGTGAATACACTCGGAGTTTGGTTGAATGGACTCTGATTTGCTTGCTGGAAGATTGATTTTGCCGGATCTGGGCTATTTGGAGCAAAAATTGATGCATTATTTTGATTGAATGCCGATGGTGGGTTGTTTTGATTGAATATTGAGGGAGTTTGATTGGTCTGGCTGAAAGGTGACGTTTGCACGGCGCTGCGGAAGACTGAAGATGCGGCGTTGGCTCCAAATCCTGAACTGTCTGAAGTATTTGCAAAGGAGAATGAGACATTTTCTCCGTTGTAGATGGAGCGCAAGACTCTTGTGATGTTTGAATTCTTCAGGAGGAGTTGCTCATATTTTGCTCTTGCCTCTTTGAAAAGACTGTTCATGTAGGAAACCTGAAACGTTTTTGTTATTATTATTTTGGTGTGATTTTAAAAATCTATTCTTTTACCCATAAAAGATTCCTATTTCATGTTCTAACAAAAAAATAAATACACATATCAATTAGGCACGAAATATAATTATGTTATTCTTGTTTTAAAGTTTTTTTTTTTACATTTTGTAGAATTAAATTTTTATAATATTTTTTTAATATGGTTATACGCATCTGGTATTAGGTATGCTGAGGTGGAGCCAACTTGTCGCAGAAATGAAATAATATACATTTTACATAATATTTATATGTAGAAAGTGTTAAGTTTTCTTTCTCTATTTTATAGTTCATGTAAACTTTTATTTTCATTTTTGTAACACTGTTAACATATTTTGCCATAAATTACAAGTACATCACATAGAGTAGGGAGACTAAAAATTGTGATACAGGGTACCATACAAAGTAGTCTAAAAATAAAGTTGTAGACTACCCTGTATGGAAAGGGTAAGACGAAAAGGGGTGATTCTGAATATATATTAAAGGACCAACCTTGAGTTTAGGAAAAAAAAACATCCATCACACGTATTAATTTGATTCCCAGTGGCAATTTAGTTAGGGATGGTCCCATAATGTAATAATAATATGTTGTTCAAAATGATAGACTGGATCACCTTGTGGCTGAGTACAACCTTTCTGAATCTTTATATATAATTTTTTTGTGTCACATTGTTTGTCCGCGATAAACTTCTCAACTACTGAACCAATGTGCAGTTTGATCCAACTTGAGAGACAGCATAGTTTATATCTCAATTATTTTTGTTGGTGAAATTTTATTAATTATTATGACAAAACAATGTTTGGCAGGTCAGATAATAATCCTATATGTACAGACACTAGTACAGTATAATTAAAACTTAATAGCATCTGAGAGGTCTATAAGCCGTGGTGGTCTAGAGGTAGTGACACCCGCCTTACAATCGTGAGGTCGTGGGTTCAATCCCAGTCCCGTACCAATGAGTTCTTTGGAATTTATGTACGGAATTTCACACCACTGGCTTTTCGGTGAAGAAAAACATCGTGAGGCAACCTGCATACGTCCGTAGAAGAAATTCGATGGCGTATGTGAATCCACCAACCCGCACTGGGCCAGCGTGGTGGATATGGCCCAATCACCCTTCGTGGGTAGGCCTACGTCCTGCAGTGGACTATTAAAAAGGCTAGTACAGTACAGCATCTGAGAACACGAGACAAGCCTTTGCACAGTAGCAATTGTGCAAATTCATAGATGTTTATTAAGTTTGATTCAACATCAGACAAAATAAAAAAATCAAGACAGAATGTTGTGAAACAAGTGAGGCCGGCAAAACTATGCCTCGCCGTGTACAGACACAACACACACATGTACAAAGAAACTATGCCTTGGCTCGTCAGTCGAACTATGGCGGCGCAACACTGACGTATTCACACATGTATAAAACTGGCCTCACTTGTCAGTTCATGATGTTCCATCTTAATTTTATTATTTGGTCTGAGGATTCAACCTCATAATACTGCTACAGTTACTTACAGCTTGATCCAAATTATTATTTGCTTTAGCCTCATAGATGAACAGTCTGGCCTCCTCAAACGAGAGATCGTTGATGCCGGGGAAGGCTTGCTTCTCCTTAAAGGGGCAGTAGCTGGAGAGGATCCACTGGCCGCCTTTCAGCGCCGCCTGCACGTCGGACTGCACCTGCTGTATCAGCTGCTCGTCCGTGGTGGACGGGGCAGTCTGGGCTGGGGCATTAGCTGGAAATTACATTTGTTTTAGGATAAGTGACTAGTGTTGCAGTTTGATAGTTAAAATAGTAAGGAAGCTAATAGATTGGAGGTTTATGATGTAGATTAGGCATGACAAAGATAGAGGGTGTTCTTGATATACATTGTTATAGGCCACGCCACATAAGTTGGCGGATGTGAAGTTAGCTATATAGCGCAATATCCAATCTTGACTGAAGCTCAGTTAAAGCCGGATGTTTATTGGCTATGGGCAGCTTGTAGGTAACTTCACATTATACTGTTGGATAATAAATCAGTCTTATACCATCTTGTGTCTGATTATAGTCCCTATTGTCATCCTGGCAAAAATAGCATTCTATATACACTATACACATATCGTTACTAATATTATAAATCCGAAAGTGTTTGTTGGTTTGTTCCTCTTGCACACAGAAACGGATTGACTTGATTTTTGGCATGGACATAGTTTGAAAGACGGTGACATAGGCTACTTTTTATCCTCGAAAAATACAAGGTTGCCGTGGGACAGCACCAAAATCAAAATATTGCTCGGGCAAAGCCACAAGCAGGAGTAGTAGGTATGTATAAATCTCAACAATAAAGCTCAACCTCCCATGAGATGGACAGATGATCAAAACAGTAAACGAAGTCTCTTTTTTGTAGAAAAAATGTAACGTTTAGTATTACAGTACTTAAATAAATTGAATTGAAGACAGTAGGATGGCACTGGATGCAAGGCATTAACAAACGGGTTTATTGGGGGATTCATAAGGGAGCCCTATGTTCAGCAGTGGACGGCCTATGACTGATATATGGATGGATAAAGCCCAAAAGTAAGAGCATTTTTCTTCATTATTGAAAGTTTTGGTTATATTAATGTTTCATTTTGGAGCTTAAGATAAAAAAGAATTACTTGATTAGCTTCACCAACAGAGTTGGTATAAAATATTACATTACATTAATAGTAGGTATTCCGATGTGAGAAAATAGAGGGTAGTTCCACTTACCATGATACGAATATTTAGACCCGTAAATATGTTCGAATCTGCAATTTTGACCAAAGCGGCAGTTACCTTGCTGGAAGAATTTACAAACCACCATTGTGCTTATGATAGTTTAATTTATTGTATTGGAATTAATAAAAATTAAAAAACAGAAACGCTGCGTATTTGTTGTTATAATATCACTTTTTTTTTAATCGGCGATTTTTTTGACTAATTTTGACAGGCACAGGCCTCAAGGGCCAGGGCCGCCAGATTTTTTTATAATTTACATTTAATTTTTACAAATATACGATGCTTTTCCCCCATTTTTGGTTATATTTGTAAAAAAACTACCATTTTTAGTTTTTATTTCGATTATTAAACTCGAAAACTGAGTAAAAATATTAATTTAATTTTTTTTTTTATTTGACTCTTGGCAAATGTCGATAATATTCCTTTTAAAATGAAAAGAAAAAAATGTTCCATAGATATTGTCACCATCATTGTCATTACCGTGTTACCGTCAGTGTCAAAATTTTTAAAAACCCGAAAATTGGCAAAGTAGTGTGATGTGATTTTCTCAGATTTTCTTTTTATCCTTTTTAAATCCTTAAAGATGTGATAAACATTCAAAATCTTGAATAAATAATGACAAGGCTAGAACTAACATTGGCTATAATAAAACCACATGCTGTGAAAAATCCTATTGCAATATCTTACATCAGAAACCTTCTCAGGAACAAGTTTGTGGTAGTGAAGACCAAAAGAATTGCGTTGGATTCGAAAACTGCTGGAGATTTTTATAAGGAACACATAGGAAAGTTCTTTTATAATCGCCTCGTTACTTTTATGACCAGGTAAGAGTTTACTTATTGTAGTTCTATACATTTGCCAAGAGCTCTTTTGTAGGGCATTTTTACGACAGGTTTATGTCGCACTGATACAGTTTAATATTAATTCCACGTACGTCTCTTACAAACATCGCAACTCACCCCAATCTTTACGGTTTGCCATGAAATCTTATTATTATGCACATTATGTTTCAGTGGTTCCATCGATCTCCATATAATAGGGCATGCTGATGCCGTGCAGCGGTGGCGACAGATGCTAGGCCCTACCAGTGTGTACAAGGCCCAGTTCCAACAACCATACTGCTTAAGGGGCATGTTCGGAATCTCGGACACAAGGAATGTTGCACACGGATCAGGTAATTTAACTTTTGACCTGTTAAAACTGTTTAATTTATAACAATCTGTCTCTTTTCATTGTAAGAAAGATTAGGCTGTATAGACCCAGCAGTGGAACAGAAGGTATAGGTTAGAATTAAAATCCCAAGGAATGTATCTATTTTTACAAAATCATAAGATTATAATTATTCATAGCTTCAAATACATTCAAGTTTACATACTTTTGAACCTAACTATAACTATTATACTAGCGGACTCGCTACAGTGCCATCTGCAGGGCTGATTTGTGAATCTAAATCATCCAGGGAGCCAAATGGATACAAGAAAAAATCATTCAAATCTGTCCAGCTGTTTTGGAGGAGTTCAGTGACATACACATGTACAGTAGAATTATATATATAAAGATAAAAAGAAAGAGAAGCAAATAGCATCTTACTGTCTCAAAAATAATTTAAAAGACCATTATAAAGCCCTAAATAATTTCCAATTACCATCTCTCGAAATCAATTTTAAAATGTCAACAATGGTGTAAAATATGATAATTCTCAATTTCCAGACTCCCAATCATCTGCTGAGCGTGAAATAAAATTCTTCTTCCCCGATTTCTCCTTCTACAAATGGCACAAAGAAGAGGAGGTTCTCTATAGGAAGGGGCCCATCATATTCAACCACCATTTATTTCAGCATGTTAGGAAATTATAGAACAATTACTAAAAAACACCCATTTTCTGTGATTAGTAGTTACCAGTGACATGATGGTTTTAGTAATATTTTTTAGTGTAGTGTTATTGTTACCTATAATTCACTTTATTGTGCTATTTTTTACCAGAAAATAGTGATGATAGACTGTTTAGGTAAATTATGCCTTCATTAATAGTAATTAATGCCTGCCTTGCACTTTGAGCAAAATGGACCCATTATGTACAGAATCCGTTTACTTGTAACAGCATTAACTCAGGTCTTATTGTAATGCAGTGGAAACACTTGTATGAATTTAGTTTTTATGAGTCTAATTTAGTCCATAATGGGTCCATTTTGCTCACAGTGAAAGGCAGGCATAACCAATGTGTATACTAAGCGCCACACAAATGCAGATGAGAAGTTAGCCGCAGAAGACACTTCGCCGGGATTCGTTAATTATTGCGCATGTGTGCACAATGCGTAGGGAGCGCGCGGGAGGTTGAGGTTGGCGGGCGGGTGTGCCCCGGCGCGAGTCTCTCTGGCTCCCGCGCATACCTACCAAATTTCGGCTTTAGCGCAACATTCTGCGCACAATTTCCCATCCGCCGATTTGTGTGGCGCTTAGTATACAGAGCTTTATACTGTGTGTGCCTGAATCCTGATATTTATTTGTTATGCATGATTGAACCCTGATATGCATGCTCTATAATCATTAGTAATTGAATTATTGTTAATAGTCTTAGTTATTTTGTTGAATTTAACTCAATAATTCAAAAGTTATAGAAATACAATTTCTATAAAAATATAACCCTTTTTATTTTATCTAAAGAATGTTTGGGTAATACAATAAATGTATTTAAATATCCAAAAATTACAGAAACACTGTATACCATACAAACATCACATTATATTACATACAACATAATGTACAATTAACTAACAACGAGACAAACAATATAACTTACATTTGAGATCACAAAAATTTCAAATTCATAGCACAAGATAACAATTGAATTTGGCCCTGAAATAGTCCTAGATTCTAAGAAACATTAAAAATAGACTAAAAAAAAATCACAATTTCTTAATCAGAAAGCAACTACACTGGTCTCGTTAACTTTTTTAAATTGTCACTTATAATTAGGGGTTGGAATAGGTAGCTCAATTTACGTACTTGTGACTTACTGTATTCAGGTATTCAGAGGTTGTAAATTTTGTGTCGAACTTTGAAAATAGTAATAGTTTTTTTCTGCAAGCAAAAGCTTTTTTTTTTTTTGGAAAAAATGTAAAGATGAAAATAATAATCGAAGCAAACAGCAAATTGAAACATGGATTTTCTTTTTAACTGAAAACCCTTCTTTGAAAACTATTTTTTTGTGCTTTATCCTTGTTTTTCAGTGGAATATTTTGGAAATCATGCTGATCACTGTAATTTTAGGTCTTATCCATGTATGATGTTGGCTTTCTACCTGCAAGTATGTAAAATTAAACTACCTATTCCATCCCCTGCTTATAATCACAATAATTTAGTTTGGTCGGGATTGCATGGGTGTGTAGGATTATTCCCCGATCTTAACAAAGACCTTGGCCCGAGAGAACACCTTGATGCCCTCCTCGAGCTTGGTGAGCTGCTTCTCCAGCTCCATCTTTCGGTTTCTCATGCGGAGAGTGTCCGTTTTCACAGGCAACTTGTTCAGTTCACTTACTAACTCGGCAAAACCTGGAACATTGAGCCAGTGGTTATGACCAGCAAATAAAGTTGTTGATGAATGATATTGATTTTTTTATAGCCACTTAGGATTCATTTAAGATAATTATAGATCAATTTGGCTCATGAATAGTACACCACTGAACATAGGCCTACCCTCAACCACATGGTTGATGGATTCACAATTTTCTTCCAAACACAAAATATAATGATGTTAATCATTTTTCTTCACTGAAGAGTCAGTAGTATGAAAAATTGTATATAAGTACCAAAGAAGGTCATCAGCTTTCAGCTTCACCAATTTTGGGATCTTATCTGACTCCTATAAGGAAAATTTGGAAAAACAGGAACAAAAGTATTTTTGTTTTGCCTGAAAAGCATGTATACAGAACTGGGACTGAAACTAACAAAACTGCAACAACTTGCAGGAACTAATCCAGTTCCAAATTTCGGATGAAGCAAATTTGTTATAGGGATGCATGACATGACGCTTAAATAAAGGCAAGTTTAGTGTTTTGGTCATCTTGTCACTCAATTGTATAAAAAGTACTGACTATTTCTAAGCATCCTGAGCGTCTCCTTGCGCTCGGTGTCGGGCAGCGCCACGTGTCCCTCCGGGCACTCGTCGGCCGGCGGCGCCTCCGCCCCGGCTCCGGCGCCCCGCGCCGGCTCCTTCCTCTCTCGAAGGTACTTTGGCAATACACCTTTTTGATACCCTGCAAAAATGATAATGGATGTTTGAACTATGACAAATCATGTACTAGTTAAGCACAAGCATAGACAATCTGTAATTTTATTCATAGTTGTCCAAGCAAAATAATTTTTCAGCTAGTATGAATGAAATGAAGTTATTGTACTCTGAGCAGGCTGACAGATCATGGCGCGGTCAGTTTTTACAATATCATCTTGGAGAAATGACAAGACTGAATCTCTCGTATACAATTGAATGATAAAACATAGTCGCTACTATCATACCTTATCATGTCGTATCTTACAAAAGTTTGTCATTATATAGAAAGAGACGTAATCATACAGCAACTATCATCTTCAACGATGTGAAGCCGCATTTCACTTGAAGTGAAAGTGACCAGCTGTGGACTCGCTGTTTTCGAATTTTTTTGATATATTTTTGTCCGGGAAGTGTTTAGGTGTGAAATACTTTGTTATATGAAAACTTGAATCTTTTTTCTCATGATGGCTTGCATAGCTTATAGCTGTAACAGCCATAGTTCAAAGAAAAGTGTAGAAATAGAAGTGTAGCATTTCATGGATAAGACTGTTTTGGATGGTATACTTGGCTTCATTGAGATTTGAAGACAGGGCAGATCGCATATCTCTTTCTTTCTCGTTGTGTAGTAATTAAGAAGAACACAATCAGATATAATATAAATGTTCAATATAATACAAGAGCTTCATTCTTGTCATTTCTCCAAGGTTATCATGATGTTAGAACTTATTGCAAACTATTATTTATTAGACAATAAGCTAGTAGTTTAAGCTGTATCTACTATATAGATCTCTCATTCATCCATCAGCTATAGGACATTCAGTGCTGGGCATAGGCCTCCCTTTATATCTCTACTATATCTCTCAGTACCATAATATTATATGATCTGTTGCTTCTACATTTTAATCTAAACTGTATAATTCAATAATTTACATACTTCTATTATTTACCTACATAAGAGGAAACTGAGAATCCAAACATTTAACTCGGAAAACTTACCTTGTGGTAAATAAGGATCTTTGTCTTTTCTTTCAAGGATAGCATTGAGGCGACTGTGGTTTCTTTCCATGTTTCTGTCCATATTGAGGGGCTCATCACCGGCCCGACGAGGCGAGGGTGACGTCGGAGGTGGACTCCGATAGTGGCTGCTGTCTCCACTTGCTTTTATCTTAGCCTCCTCATCCCCATCCTTTCTAGGATATAACACTGTCAATTTGGCACTTTCCGTTAACTTCTGAGCAAGATTTGACTCAATAGTCTGACATCCGATGTCTCTCAGGTGGCTGGCAGACTCTGTGGACTTCACATCTTCTTCAGCAGAGTCTTCAGCCGGCTTCACGGACTGTCTCAACTCTTTCCGTTTCAAAAACTCCGCCATGTCACCTTTTTTTAATCTTATTTCAGGATGCTTTTTACGCGAGTTCGTGGAACTAGTCTTTCCGACGCTCAGAGCCATTTTGCCGCTCTTAGTGGAGGGCGAAGACTTCACCTGACCGAGCGAGCTCCCCGCGGCGACAGGGTTGGTCAACCGCGGAGGGTGCACTGCTTTCATGTTATATTTTGGTTCTTTCGGTGACTTTCCTTGTATTAATTTTAGTTGCTTCATATTTTCCCTTATGAAGTTTTTTTTCTGCTCTTTCTCTGAAACGAAAATAGATTTATACGGCATGCCAAATATGGGAGAATGACGTTAAAAAGTCAAATCAAAATACTCACTCGGCTCAGGAAAAATACCCTTCAAAGTATACATCGCTACAATGATTCGGTAACAAAATCTAAACAAAGAAAATAAGCACTCATTATTTAGAGTCCAACAAGCAGGAAACTTTCTTAATAACTGTAATTGATCATCTTGAAGCACTTTTAAATATTTTCTAAAATAATTTGCAAAGAGTAAGTTACGCTCGGTTTTTGTCACTTTTCAAACAGCTGTCAAAAACTCAAAACGGTTTGTTTATGGTTCACACTTTGTTTCTGGCCGCTTTTTGTTTTTGTTTACCTACTTCCTGTTGTCCATTGATTACTTTACTTCAAAAGCGGCAAAGACTTTAAAAGTTTGACACAAATGTGTTTTCGTTTCTTTACTTTCTTTAATATACCTAGTTTTTTTTGAGGTATTTTTAGATATCGACGCAAATGGGTCGTAGATTTTACTCGTATCTTATTGTTTAGTAGCTAGAATCAAAATTGCCTTGGTGAATAATCCCAATCTGATAAAATAAGTATGGATTGGGGTGGTTAAGTGCTCAAAGATAACGATGCCTAATTGCCTACAATCTAGGCCTACTTGAATTTATAAAGAGTTCACCTAAAAAGGTGGAAAATGATAGCTTTATCTGACTGTATCCAACCAAAAAAATTCGAAAAACAGAGATTTATTTAATAATAACTAGTAGCAAAACCAATGGTCAGTGAGGTTTATGGGATTCATCTCCCCTTACCTACACCTAGGCCTACAGTGCCCACACCCTTGGAAAGTAGGCCCCGTGAACCAAAGACTTTGGAATAAGATCTATGAAGTGCCTATATTTGGCTTATTACCAGTGTTACCTTAGAGAAATAACGTACTTTCTCTAAGAGTGTTACTATTATATTGGAATAATACAATCAAAAAAAGCCAAAAAACAAATAGGTACATAATTCATTTTGCCAATGAGGTTGTACTCATTTTGAGAACTCTTCGTCACAGTAATCAACATTCTCTTTGGTCTCTTCTCCTTGTTCTTCGTAAAAATTGTCGTTGATTTTTAGGGTTCCTTAACCAAAGGGTAAAACGGGTCTATGACTCCGCTGTCCGTCCGTCTGTCTGTCTGTCTGTTTTTCACCAGGCTGTATCTCATGAACCGTAAAAGCTAGAAAGTCGAAATGTTCACAATGATGTATCTATTTCTGTTGCCGCTATAACAACAAACAACAAAAAAACAGAAAAAAAATGTTTAAGGGGGTCTCATAAGAGAATCCTCAGTTTGTAGCCGTTTTTCGCTCGATAACGGTTAACGGTGACATCAGGTAGATGCTTGAAATATTTACCGAATAATAAAAAGTTGTAAGTAGGTACCTACATTCCCGTCAAAAATAAATAATTGAAATAAAATATATAAAGGGAGGCTTCGACCACAGACTTAATGGGAAGGGAAGTCTGTGGCTTCGACACGGTACGGATTCTACGGATCCCTTCGTGCGCAAGTTCGACTCGCACTTGGCCGATTATTAAATGAAAAGTTTATTTACAAATCTTTTTTTCGATAATTTTTACCAATTAAAATAATGAATAATTTATCGCCACAAATCAGTAAGTATAGGATATCCAGAAGGGGCAGAAAACTGCATGTTTCGGATGATTTTAGGACGCTAACAGCTTTACCGAAAGACGTGCCGGAAAGGACATGGTAACCTCATTTCAATTTATAAAATTCCCTCAAGACCCATCTCTTGCAATCAATAATGTAGCTTATGTAGTGGAAATTTCGCTGTGTATTGGTACCTAAGTATGTGTCCCGTATCATTAAAAATACGCAGTAAGTACAGAGAGCTTGTTCATTTATGATATATTTATTTATATTCGTTTATTGCACAATGCACTGTTATAACAAAAGTTCTTACAAACTATAGTCTTAACTTATATCAACAGTCAATGATCATAAGTACCTACCTACCTCCTACCTACCTATCTATTTAGCTCTGTATAAGGAATAGGTATAAGATGAATAGTTGTGGGTATTTGTGCCAATAGAAACACGTATTTTGGATGGCACAACTAGCTGTGTGAATACAGTAGGTTCACGAGATGCCAGCGCCACTCCGAATTTTAAGTGCAAAATGCTCCAAATGCATCACGATCACCAATATACATACCTACTCGTACTTAGGTACAGGTAGCGGCACAAAAGTGTAGCGCTGAGCGAAATGTGAGGGGATGGCTGCGCATGGGTACCGTTAGTTTACTTTACCCATGTGCAGCTGTCCCCTCCACATTTCGCTCAGCGCTAAACTCACGCGCCGCTACCCTGTAGGCCTGTACCTGTTTGCTCATTCATGAATATCCAATTATTTACCCATAATTATTAGGATTAGTAAGTTGAAATGGCAATGGGCAGGGCATATAGCTTAAAGAACTGATGGCCGATGGGGCAGTAAAGTTCTCGAATGGAGACCACGCACCGGCAAGCGCAGCGTAGGACGTCGACCGACTGCTGTCTAAATAATATCGTTATCATTAAGACCGCAGGAACGCGCTAGATGCAGGTCCCTTCCAACCGGGTTTATTGGAAATCCATAGGGGAGACTTATGTCCAGCAGTGGACGTCCTACCTGATAATGATGATGATTATGAACAAGGTAATCCCGTAAGCGTTCCTTTTTTAGCTTTTTACTCTGGAGTTTGGCGAAGCTAGGTGGCACCTTAAAAAAATAAAAATTCGCGGTAATAAGTGAAATTAATTTGAACATATCCACCATGGAACGCGTCTGAGGGTCTTCTTTCGTGAAAAGCACTCTAGTCTTAACTGTATGGGTAAAATTAGAGTCCGTATCACGAAAGAAGTGCCCCGAAAGTAAAACTAATTTTAACGAATCGGTCGAATGCAATAGTGACGACGATTCTGAGGGATTTTTTTCGTGAAACGCACTCTACTTAATGTCTATGGCTTCCAAGTTTTGATGATCGGGCAAAAAAAGTTTGTAGGGTAGGCACACAGAACAGAAGAACTAGATTCTCTCTCTTCTGTGGGTAGGCAATGCCCACCAATGCAGATAATTTCTTTATTTTGTGCAAAAAGAGAACTGTCGTGGCGTTACGGTGATCTAACAATAAGATTTTAATCATAGTTTATTGAATCAGGCGTTACTTTGCGGAAGTTCATCTTCAAATTCTTGTTTTGAATAAGTAAATATTTATTGTATTTCCGCTCTGTCGTAGGCATAAAGTTAAGGGTACCATTCAAAAACCAAATTATATCATAAACAAAATTAGTAATTAATCATCAAACTGTATCATGGTTCGGCTATGGTTAGGTTAGGTCAGAAAAAAAAATTTAAAAGAAAATTTGAAGATTTTAATCAGCAGCTAAGTTACCGACTACTTGGTTGACGCGAGTATTTTGATGAAAACGGAATTGATGTACATATTTGGTGTCTACCAAGGATCAAACACTTTTAGTCTAACAATGACAGACAAAGCAGTGTTGTCAATGTACTACGTACTCGTAACAAAATTAGTAAAATGGCACACGGGCGACCTCACCTACGACGCTTCTCTTTTTGCACAAACTCTACCTTATCCAAAAGTCCAAAAGCAAGCAAAGACCTAAGTTTAATGACTGTGTAGGGCGGAAATCCTACAAAAGGAAGAGAACGACCTGATAGTGCTCGACCTCCGGGAAGAGATCATAGAAGAAGCCATGACGATTTGCTACGAGCGCTACATGGAGCGCCAGTGCGCGCCCTTCACCGCCTTCTGTGTGGCGCAAGCTTGGCTGGACCTCATCAACTGGTATATCACCTCCTTGGTTGCTATCCTCTTATCGTTTTGACCGTCACGTCTTTTTTTATTTTTCTTTATATTCGTAGTCAGGAAGGGGCCCAAAAAAATCGCTAGCGTGATGATCTTGACACTTTCCGGGAAGGTTGGCGGGTTTTGGCTAAAGAACGCGACAAAGGGAAGGATATTGGGGAGACCTTTGCCCAGAAGTGGGACAGCATAGATTAAGAAAATAAAATTAGATAGGGGCCTTTTTTTACGATTGCAGACATCTTTGGCGTCTGAAAATATACTAAACGCCACACAAATCAACGGATGGGAAGTTATGCGCAGAACGCTGCGCAAAAGCCGAAATATAGGTATACGCTGGAGCCAGAGAGACGAGACGTCGGGCACACCCGCCCGCCAACCTCATGCCTCCCGCGCGCTCCCTACGCATTGTGCACACATGCGCAATAATTAGCGAATCACGGCGAAGTGTCTTCTGCGGCTAACTTCTCATCCGCCGATTTGTGTGGCGCTTAGTATACTAGTCAAATATGTGACTGCCGATCAGAAGTTTAATGAAGTTGGCATTTTTTTGTTGTAGTCGTATCTATCAGATATCAAAAAGGTACCACTCTTTTAATAATACATTAACCATGTTCGCACAGCGTAGGATGAACGCTGACAAGAGAGACATGTAGGTACGGTCTAACGAATACCGCAAGAACTCTCTGGTGGCACATCACTTCCAACCGGTCTTATTAAAAAGTCATAGGGAAGGCTTTATGTCCATCAGTGTCTTTTATCTGGTTTAAGATGTTTATTTTCTCAAAGAATTAAGAAAGTACATAAAATTCACTTATAAGAGAAAATATACATATTATAGGTATGCTAAATTAGTCCTATATTAAAATAAATAGCAAGTGTAGAAGCAAAACTTATTATAATACAGGCTGATTATGCTTGATAATATGTCGAGAATTAGGTACTTATATTTGTGTAGTAGGTATATTTATATTATGAGGGTACTTACTTGTTGATCTACCCTCACTATTATATGACAATAAAGTCAGTGTTCAACCAACTTGCGTGTGTTTCACTACAATTTGGACATAGGGCTACCCTTGAAAGAAGAGTGAACCACCATGTAGTCCTCGTTACGGGCTGAATTCACACTGAATTAGGTAGTGCTTCTCCGTGCGTCAGTATGCACATTTCCTCGTGATTTTTAACTTTTCTTACCAAAAACCGGGATACTAAGATTTGAACCCGAGTTTTACGAATTCATTTCAAGCTCTTCATACGAATATTAGGTATCTATATCTACTTACAAAATACCGATGATTCAGGCAATTTTTCCACCACGACCCGGGAGAAGAAGTCAGCGCTCAGCCCGCCTGTTTCATCCCCAAGCGAGCCGAGTCCTGGCTGCCCGACGACCTGCCCGAGCCTTCGCCGAAGGACTCGTGGTGTCGACAAGATCTGAACGTAGTCGAGGATACTTCTGAGGAGCCTCTGCAGAAGTGGCCGAGCAGTTCCTCCCTGGACTATCCTGTGGTCGAACCCATACCGGAGGAGTACTGGTGAGGATATTAGCAGGAATTCAAAGAGAAATTGGTGAAGCAGCTAGGAGACTCTTTTACCACCAGGCAAGATGGTACTATCAGGTGAGGTGGTGGCCAAATACGAGCCGATACGTAATTATTATAATAACTATCGAATGGCTGCTCGACGAGCTGCCAGAGCCTTCGCCGAAGGACTCATGGTGCTGATACGATCTGAACGTGGTGGAGGATACATCTGAGGAGCCTCTGCAGAAGTGGCCGAGCAGTTATTCCTTGGACGATCCTGTGGTCGAACCCATCCCAGAAGAGTACCTGGCTACTACTGGTGAAACTATTAGCTGGACTTTTAAGAAATACCAGGCAGGTAGGAGGCTCATATACCTACCTATAGGCAAGGTGTTATATAGTATTAGGTATGTAGGTTGTCACACGATGTTTTGACACTGACAATATAGAGCGTATCATCACTAGAGCACTGAAACGTGGTCTCTAACTATGGGCCTTATTAATATGCTCCAAGAAGCACAACGAGCTATGGAGAGGGCTATGCTCGGAGTCTCTCTGCGAGATCGAATCAGGAATGAGGATATACGTAGAAGAACCTAAGTTACCGACATAGCTAAGCGGATTGGCAAGTTGAAGTGGCAATGGGCAGGGCACAAAAAGTTCTCGAGTGGAGACTACGCACTGGCAAGCGCAACGTAGGACGTCCACCCACAAGGTGGATGGATGACCTCATTAAGACCGCAGGATCGCGCTGGATGCAAGCCGCTTCCAACCGATCTTATTGGAGATCTATAGGGGAGGCCTATGTGCAGCAGTGGACGTCCTATGGATGATGGATGATCAATAGAGTGTATCAGACGATTCAAAAGTAATTGTAGTAGTATTATTTTGTAGCTAAATAATTATGTTTAACAGAGTAGTCTAATGTGATGTTTTTGTGCGTTTCAGGTTCCCTGGTAAACTGAAACAGTACAGCGATAGTGACACTTCGCGTACAGATGTTGAAAGGTTGACTGATCGATATGTGAGTATTTTATAACACAGCGAGAGCCTTGTAAACACCAAAAAATACAATATACCTACTTAGCTATTATTGCTACACTTTTTTATACCTACTAATATGTTGACTCAAATTATAATAGTATGTATCATCACTATCACTACATAGTATAAAAAAAAGTCGCTATTTGTCTGTTTGTTTGTCTGTATGCTTAAATCTTTAAAACTACGCAACGTATTTTGATGCGGTTTTTTTTAATGGATAGAGTGATTCAAGAGGAAGGTTTATATGTATAAAAATTTCCGAAATTCCCACGGGAACGGGCACAACGCGGGTAAAACCGCGGGGCGCTGCTAGTATAGTATACTCGTAAAACAAAGTCGCTTCCCGCTGTCTGTCCCAATGTATGCTTATAATAATATCTTTAAAACTACACAACGGATTTTGATGCGTTTTTTTTTTAAATAGATAGAGTGATTCAAGAGGAAGGTTTATATGTATAATACAGCTGTGGGAAGCCGGGACGGATTGGTAGTTAATTTTAAATAGGTATTTGCACCTATTTTTACATTCGTTCAAACGCCTGCTACTAATTTCATGGACCAAAATTCCCGTAGCAGAGACTTGCTTGCTGCTTGCTTATTTTGCTACGTGGCGTCGGCGCTGGAACAGTGTACCATGTACTTGTACCTATTTGTGATTGGGAATTTGGGACGTAAATAAATTATTATGAAAACGTAACTTTAAAAATACAAGCTTTTAAGATTTAGGATATTATGTAGCAGCAGAGTTCTAGCCAAGACGAGTAAAACAAGCCCAAACACGACAGGTCTAGCTTATTTGGTACAGTAGTTCCTATGGCACCTTCCGACTCCATCATCAGATCAGCTCCTAGGTACCATATTATTGCATTGTCACGCGACATGCATATTCATGCAAATCAGCTTAGTTGGAAACCGGGAAGTTGGTCAAATTTAACTTCCAAAATTCCACCCGAACTTACATAGGTAGGTAGGTTACCTACATACATCAATTGCAAGTTAAATAAAAGCTTGTAAAAATCCTCTAAAAAAATGTTGCCTGTAAAGTCGGTATACGGGCGAAAGTTTTACGTGACAACGACTTTGAGACGAATGAGACGAATGAGAGCGCATGAAGTGTGAGCGGAGCGTAACGCAGTTTCTTGAAGTGTCACCCGGCAAACCAATTTATAAGACGTTGTCACGTCAAAATTACTAAGTAGGTACCTATTTTTAACCTCCAGATTGACAAAAATAGCTTTGTATTTAATTTTATAGTATTTACCGACTGATAATCTTCTTCTTCTTCTTTCTTATATGTAAAAATAAATCGTGGTTGTTAGTCTCGCTAAAACTCGAGAGTGGCTGAACCGATTTGGCTAATTTTGGTCTTGACATATTTGTGGAAGATAAGGGAAGGTTTAAACGGCGAGAAAATTTATAAAAGTTGCGAGAAAAATAATACAAACTTGAATTTCATTTTCCAATACAAAATGTTCCTACATGTAAAAGTTGTCATTGACAGTTGACAGATGGTGAGATGAAGTTCACCGGGTCAGCTAGTATATTATAATTTAGCCAAAAAGGAAGGTCCTTGTCCTTTAGCTACACAAAACTTGTACTTAGGTATATATTTAGTAACTAAATATATACCTAAGTACAAAACTAGGTAAATATTTAGTAACTAAATATATACCTAAGTACAAAACTAGGTATATATTTAGTAACTAAATATATACCTAAGTACAAAACTAGGTATATATTTAGTAACTAAATAAACTTCAGTAAAAGTTACAGGCACCAACTACTAACTGTTAGTAGTTGGTGCCTGTAACTTTTACTGAAGTGAAACTTGTAATGCGACTTCGAACAAGGTTGCGTTAAACGTTTAATGCTACCATGGAGGGGGTATGAAAGCACTGATGTCTGTTGTGTCGAAGTTTCACTTCTTCCGCACGGAGGGACGAGTAACTCCACTTCCATTTTTTTTTTACAAAATCCAACTATAGGTATTTGTATTATTTATTATTAGTATATTTGTATTTTGTAGTATTTTTGTAGTATTTATGTATGTATTATTTACATTTATATTATAATCAGTTGTGTTTAGTACCTCCCATTTATACTCTTGTTTGTAATCTTTTCCGTTCAGTGGTTGCCTGGTAGAGATCGCTGTCAGCGATAAGGCCGCCATTTGTGGCACTAATTTAAGACAATTATCTTCTTTGTACCTTCTGTTGTAATAGTTGCACACAATAAAGAGATATATCTATATCTATCTATGGGATTAGATGGGATATTGACAACTGAGAATTACCTAATTCTCAGTTGTCAATAAGCTCGATTACAGAGGCGCCATCGTAATTATATTAGCTAAAGAGCATAGTTCTGTTTCTTTTTAACTTTAGGCATTCAATAGAGAGAACGCTTTTTACGTTGCTATTTAGTTTACGCTGGCGCCTCTGTAATCGAGCTTACTGAATAACTAATGCGGCAGTAGGTATTGTCTTTTTAACCCCCGACGCAAAAGAGGGGTGTTATAAGTTTGACGTGTCTGTTTGTCGAGAGTGTTCTTAGCTACGAGTATGTTTTATAAAAATCGATTGAGCCGTTTAATAGTTATGGTGGGTTAAAGTGGGGATGGAAGAACCAAAATTCTACAAATGTGCCCAAAATGGTTGTCAAAATCAAATTTTTCGTACTTTTTTTAGGTAGGTTTTTGTGTCGGGGTTTTTTTAAATTTTTAATTTAATTGAACTTGTTACCAAAATGAATTGTTGACTTGCCATCCGCTAAATAGATCTGTTATAAGCCGAATCAAACATTTTGGCGCCTATGAAATCAGATATACGACCTGCGCCAATCTTCGCGCAGCTGTTAAGTGAGCTTCACTCAGGATTGGATAATCCGCAGCTTGTGGCTAACATCACATCCGTCAAGAAACTTGATTCAGCCTGTAAACAATAATGATATTACTGGTGTCAGGACGATGAGTACTCCCACGCGAGCGTGCCGCCGGCTGAGAGCGAAATGCTGCAGAAAGTCACCGACTACAGCACCTCCGAGGTTTCGCAGAAGGTGAGTGTTCAGCTGTGCAGGGTTTTATGAATAAAAATAAAGTTGTGGCGCCACCATTTTGGCGGTCGTTAGCGGAACTAACTCCTCCAGTCGGCCAAACACAAGCCAAATCCTACGCGAACAAAACTTACAGCGGCGGATGAGGAAAGCTATCCTCGGGATTTATACCTCTACTGCTCAAAATGGCTGTTTAGAGCTTATTTCCACAGTCTTTAGCCTTTTTTAAAGGTCAAAGGCGTGTCTATTCTTTCCTCCATTGGCTTTCATTTTTGAAGCATTAAGCGGTGCCCCAACCTACGTTTATCACAATATATTTAGCAATGATTTCGGATCCCGATATCCGTAGAATAAAGTCTTGAAATCCCACTAATATTATAAACGCGAAAGTTTGTATGTATGGATAGGTATTTGTTCTTCTTTCACGTAAAAACTACTAAACGGATTGAGATGAAACTTTGCAATAGTAATGCTTATACATTAAAATAACACATAGGCTATAATTTATAAAGAAATTGCGTGAAACTAAGTTTACCGGGTAGTTAGCATACTATAAGTAATCAGATTTTTAATCGAACACGCAAGACTTCTGAAACCTTCTTCTGCTATGTAAACCTAAGATCTTTCATCGCAAATAAGTTCGCGCTTGAGCAACAACTCGCCCAATGGTTAGCAACGTTGTGGTCGAAGATTAAGCATGCAGACTTAGAAGTATTTTTTTAATCCAGACCTTTTTTTGTATATTACCTACACTCTACAGACTCCGGGTCCTGTACCTACCTTTTATTAACAATGTTTTGACTTTTTTTTCTATAGGAAGACGATACATTTTAAATCTTGACTTTAAAAAGCTTTAGATTATCCATCAGGAAACAGGTAAGCCTGCAGGCTGTTCCGTTCCCTGGCCTTACGAATCAAAAATATTGATCTCTCCCATGGTGTGCACAGGAGTCGACATTCAGCGCGCTGAAGACAACAACTCCTGTGGAGGGCTCGCTACAAGGTGCAGGAGATTCCGCTGCGGTGGTGCGACACAAGAAGCGGCCAGAGAAGAGCAAGATCTTCAGCAAACAGAGGTATAGCTTCAGCAACAAATAGAGGTATAACTCGGGCAATTTATGACAATACACTGGAAGTCCAAAATACGCAAAGCGAGATGAGCTGCAATTTTTTTACGTTTTTAGGCTTAATGTTGTTCAGTGTTTGTTAGATTGTACTATCTAACTAAGCGCAGGTAAATTGTGGGCGAAAAAAATCTGAATAGGTGAATAGAACAAATGATAAAACGTTGGACATTGTTGCATCAATACCTACTTCACTTAGGTACAGAGTATCGTTCTTAATTGCATGGTAGAGCCACGTGAAATCTAAGTACCAGCTCTTACAGGGTTATGTCGCAAGAGCAATCAGCTAAATCAATTCAATTCAATTTCAATTCAATTTATTTAATAAAAATGCAACTTACAGTCCATTATAATACTAAACGTTACATTTTTAGGGTTCCGTACCCAAAGAAAAAAACGGGACCCTATTACTAAGACTTCGATGTCCGTCTGTCTGTCTGTCACCGGGCTGTATCTCATGAACCATGATAGCTAGGCAGCTGAAATTTTCACAGATGATGTATTTCGGTTGCCGCTATAACGACAAAATAAAATAAATATTTAAGGGGGGCTCCCATACAACAAACCTGAATTTTTAGACGTTTTTCACTCTTTATTAATAATGGTACCAGGTAGATGCTTGAAATTTTCACAGAATATTTAGTTTTGTATTCCCTTCAATAATAAATAATAAAATTTAAATAAAATAAATATTGAAGGGGGGCTCCCATACCGTACGGAACTCTCCGTGCGCGAGTCCGACTCGTACTTGGCCGGTTATTTATAAATGTTGAGAAGCAAAGTTTATGCAGATTTGCTGTAAGCGTGCTGCTTGCTGCTTTGGTGTGTGTCCTGGTTTGATGTTGCGCGTTGTTGCAGCGTGTCGGGGCGGTCGCGCGGCGCGCTGCCTCCGCTGGACTCGCTGTCGCGCATCTCCGTCATCTCCGACTGCCGTCTGCGAAACCTCAGGTTCGTAACATAATCTATATAATTATGATGACGATGATGATTTCCAGGCCGTTGTCGGCCACGGCGACTGCGTAGTTTCTTCTTAGGTTACGTTGACGTCAGGTTAGGTTAGGTTGATGGGTTCTCCCCCCCGAGTGGGTTCCCGCCTTGTCGTGGCGGGGGGGCTTAGTAGCCAGGTCTCGCCAGCCTGGTGAACCAAGAGGAACCCGAGGTGGGGCCGGCCTCTCCGGGTCTTGGGCCTCGACAAGCCCGTGCGGAGGCTGGCCAGTAGGACGCAAGTCGACTGAGGTGGACTGCGGTGTCGCGCTCGTCGCGATACCGCGGCCGAGCCCATCGAGGCGGGGGCGGCGACGGGATGGACGGGCGGCGAGTGTGCCGCTGTCTATCCGTCCTGCCAGCGGCCCTAACGGGTGCCGCCAACGTGTTGGCGGAGGCGGTGGGGCTGCAGGGGAAGAGGAGTGTCGGTATCGCGATGGCCGTTCTCCCTATCCTCTGCAGCCGTAGTGGCAGGCGCGGGGCCACTTTAATTGACCCGTTGCATCGGGACCAGGGCTGTCGGACACGGGTGCTGTCTGACGCCCAGTGCTGGTTGGTCCCAGGTGGTGGATGACGATGTGTCTGGTGTTCGACACATCGTCAATGTAGCGGGAGCGCAAGCTCCGTGGTGGGGCCCGAGTTGGGCCAGCGCTGTCGGGTGCCGCGGAGGAGTGCGAAAGCGTGCCCGTAGCCCCGACACCAGGCGCAGTGGTGGAACACCCAGGGGTTTTGGTGGGTATACTGTCCAGTCGGCAGGACTCCCACATAACCACCCGCCTGCCCTCGAGGTGAGGTGGTATCTATAAAAGATTTCCCCTGGTAAAAAAAAAAAAAAAAAAGTTTGATGGGTTCTCCCCCCCGAGTGGGTTCCCGCCTTGTCGTGGCGGGGGGTTTAGTAGCCAGGTCTTTCCAGCCTGGTGAACGAAGAGACAAGCCTGTGCGGAGGCTGGCCAGTAGGTCAGCTTGCCGACTGAGGTGGACTGCGGTGTCGCGCTTGTCGCGATGCCGCGGCCGAGCTCATCGAGGCGGGGGCGGCGACGGGTGGGATGGGGAGTGAAGACACCGCTGCCTATCCTACCTGCCAGCGGACCTAACGGGTGCCGCCAACGTGTTGGCGGAGGCGGTGGGGCTGCAGGGGAAGAGGAGTGTCGGTATCGCGATGGCCGCTCTCCCTATCCTCTGCAGCCGTAGTGGCAGGCGCGGGGCCACTTTAATTGACACGTTGCATTGGGACCAGGGCTGTCGGATACGGGTGCTGTCCGACGCCCAGTGCTGGTTGGTCCCAGGTGGTAGGGGTCGATGTGCCGAACACCAGGCACTTCGAGTCATTCTGGCGGGAGCCGAAGCTCCGTGGTGGGGCCCAAGTTGGGCCAGCGCTGTCGGGTGCCGCGGAGGAGTGCGCAAGCGTGCCCGTAGCCCCGACACCAGGCGCAGTGGTGGAACACCCAGGGGTTTTGGTGGGTATACTGTCCAGTCGGCAGGACTCCCACATAACCACCCGCCTGCCCTCGAGGTGTGGTGGTATCAATAAAAGATTTCCCCTGGCTAAAAAAAAAGGTTGATGGGTTCTGAAGTAACCAATTTTAGCGGTGAAAGTTCGAGAACAGCTGCTACAAGTGAGGACACCATCAACGTAATTGTAAAGTATGTTTGCAGGCGGTCTGTTTTTAAGTTGTTCTCTTTCCGCATCTAGTTCGCGCCTTCGTTTGTCTTCAAATGCGTAAATCTTTTTGTGAATCGACTGTCTCCACACAGAACGATTGCTGGCTTCATCTATTTATTAAATAGATTAATTAATCTATTAAAATCCATCTTGATCTATTTATTGCTAACGTTTTGATACATATATACGTGAATATGTTGTTGTTGAATATATACGTGACCGTAAATGGCACAGATCATCGAACAAGGTTGTTCAGGTTTGATCTGTGATCCTTCTTCTCTGATCTGTGGTAAATGGTCATGATCGAGTAGGAGCAGAAGCGATTGGAAATCCTCACAGAACAGAATTTCTTTCTCTCTTCTCGTGGAAATTCGTGTAAGTGGGAATGGGATAGTGATAGTAGATAGCGTAGTATGAGATTCGTTTCTAGGTCTTTTTTCCAGGTCTGTGGCGGAAGATTTTCGAGCGACATTCCTGAGAAATCTCGTGCAGATCATTATAATTTGTGGTTAGGTTAGTGCAAATACATACATAAATCCAAAGGATCTCATTTTTACGGGACCATGAGTCGAACCGTCGAGCTTACGTTTGTAAGGCGACCGTTACTAATACTAGGCCACCACGGCCTTCATCACTCGCTATAAGACCCCAAATATACATTGTAATTATGTACCAAACTAATAATACACCTGAATCGATTGAATGGCAAACAAAGAGGTGTATTCACAATGATCATCAACCTCCCTACAGTCACTACATAAATAAATATTAGGGGACATCTTACACACGGCCTCTGACCCCAAACTAAGCATAGCTTGTGATATGGCTGCCAGAGACTGATAAACTACTTAAACTTATTTCTAAATGCATACTTATATAGATAGTAACTAAATAACACCTAAACACAGAGCAGACACCTATGTTCATCACACAAATATTTTCCCTGGGTGGGGATCGAACCCACGCCTCTTTGACCCAGCAGTTAGGGTCACTAACCACTGAGCCACCGAGGCAGTCAAAGAGTAAACAGGGCTGTCGGTCGTATCATGGGAACCTGAAACATTGAGTATCTAAGTAAGTTTGGCCCACTGGCTAGCCCTGGTGTCAGAAATATGGAGTAGCGTGCAGGTACAAACCAACTGTGCAGGTTGCTTGGCGATGTTCACCTACACCGAAAAGCCAGTGGTGTGAAAATCTCATAGAACTTATTGGTATGGGACCGGGATTTGAACCCACGACCTTACGTTTGTAAGGCGAGCGTTACTGCCACTAGGTTACGACTGCTTACATTGTTCCATATTCTACATACGAATAGTCAGTAAATGGAACGTTTTATCTAAGTTTGTGTTTCCACTAAAGTACCTCCAACGTAGATATCTTAAAATCTCGAGTAAATAAGTAGATATATTCTAGGTAGTCTAAATAGCTTATCTGCTTAAAAGCAGGCAGAATGTAGTCAATATCCAAACATAAATAAAAAAAAAACTCACTATAAGACCCCAAATATACGTTGTAATTATGTACTTACCAAACTAATGAAAACCTGAATCGATTGAATTGCGAAAAAAGACATTCTCTAGGGATTCTAGATCGCTTATCTCCTTAAAATCAGACACAATGTAATCAAACGCAAACAAAAATGAAATAAAAAATCTCACTATAAGACCCCAAATATACATTGTAAGTACCAACCAAACTAATGAACACCTGAATCAATTGAATGGCGGACAAAGAGGTGTATTCACAAAGATCGTGAACCTCCCTACAGCCACTGAAAGAGTAAGTAAAGGGCTGTCGTATCGTGGGAACCTGAAACATGGAGTGACGTGCACGTGCAAAACAACAATACGTGCCGCGGCAACCCTCTGCGATGTACAGGGTGACTCACAGTAGAGAGAGAAATTCTGCTGTTCTGTGGGCTGACTAGAATTTGATTGGAAATAATTAATAGTTTAAAAAACACTAGAAAAACGTGCTTAGTCCATTACGTGGCCTTTCTCACAAATGCAAACACGACTATGATACGATATTCCATCATGGAATGCCAGTGCCTATCTTCCGGCTTCATCATCAGACCTTGAAACCTAATCGTGGTCAAAGTTTTTTAAAAGGCTTTTCTAAGAAATCCAAAACAGCTATGATACGATTTTCCATCATGAAGTTCCAATTCAATTCTTCCGGCTCCATCATCAGATTAGTTCGACAGTACCCTTTTATTGTATTATTGTCATCAGAACTACATATTACAGCTGCCAATTTTTCATTACGGCCTTTGGAAGATGGTTAAATTAGTTACCTTAAATTCCATTACATGTTAGATACATACACGTCGACCTGATACATATAATCGTGTTAAAAATAGAGACCAAGAAAAAGAAATTAAAATAATTGTTTATTTATTGACCGACTGAACGAAGAGCGAGAGACTTTCAGTTTTGACTCGACAATTTTGTTTTCGTCTGTCCGGATGTTGATTCTCCACTACAGGTCACATTTTTCAACGAATCTTGACGAAACTTGGAACACGGGTTCTATTTATTTTTAGATTTTTTGTCGTCAGCGATCGATTCCTTTAAAAAGGGGCGACATTTGCTGTAGCGCTTTTTATGTACTTATGTAAATGTTTTTGATAATATTTGACAAAACTGTTTAATATCTGAATCTTAAAACATCTGCGAATATTAACTAAATTGGTCGAGAGTGAGTCAAGATAGTCAATTGTTCGAAAAACTACCTACTTTAGCTAATATCCACAAGTTTATTGTTAGGAAAAGTAATTTTTTCGCAATTCTAGGATTAGTCCCATAGTAAAACTTGGCCATAATGATGAGTATCATTGGTTCAGTATTCACACAATTTCATCGAAAACAACAGCAAAATAATTATTCAAATTATAATTCCCGAAATTACCCGGAACTATAAACAAACAAAGTCTGCGTCCTGTCTTTACAATATTTGTAGATGTAGATTTATTAAATCGTCCAAAGGTCATGGCATCGTCTTATAATTCACCCTGTATAATAAGTTCACGCGAGTCCGTTGCCCTTTACCTTTTGTCTTGCAAGCGATGGCACCTCCACTACCTGAAGGGGAAGGCAATGGGAGGAAAGGGGGGAGGGAATAAAAAACTCGTATTTGATCAATGCAATGCGCATAATGTGACGCTTATGGGTGACACTTGTGGAGTCACTCTAGGGTTGACACGAGAGTGAAATGGTACGGTTTATCTTCAATTAGCTTTCCCCGTGGCTTCCTGCAGGATTTTTATTTTATTTCTGCACAAAAACTTTCCAACGTTTGAACTAAGGTCATGTCGAAAATCAAGGCGATCCGTTGCTGCGTGCATTATTAGTTAACAAACAGACCAACAAACATACTTTTCTGTAAAATGTTTTTATGATAGGGTTCATAGCGTTCATCATATAGAATACATATTTTTAATAACATAAATGTTAATTAAACAATCATTCTGAAACAAGTACCTTTGTAACCAACCAAGTACCAGTATTTCTTTGAAAATTGACGAGAGTTAAACCACACTGATTATTGGACCTGCAACAGGGGCCTTATTGTGTAAGCGCTCTGACGTTCGGCTTCGCTTTTTCTCCCGCTTGCTCACGTGGCGTGAGTAACTGGCGCAAGCAAGAGAAAAAGCGAAGCCGAACGTCAGAGCGCTTACACAATAAGGCCCCTGTCTAACTTTCTAAAAACTGTATTGCGAGTCATATTCATTTAGAGTTCTCAACCGAGACTAGCCAGGGGTCGCAATGGGCGGATGGATATAGATAAGTCAAATAGAAGGACAATGTACAAAAAAACATGTGGAAGGATAATAATATGGTCAAACGCGAACCTATATTCAGTTAAAATATATCACTTTATGAACCGGTTGGTATTCATATTCCTTTAGTCATACATAATCATAACACAACAGTAGGTATACGTCAAAAATCAAATACAATAGAAATATTTGGAATTATTGATGAATTGAATATGAAATTGAAATATTGATATATTTGGCCATATAGGCCTGTGGTCTTAATGGTGTCATCCGTCCACCTTGTAGGTGGACACCCTACGCTGCGCTTGCCGGTACGTGGTCTCCGCTCGAGAACTTTTTGATCAGTCCTCCGTGCTATGTGCCGTGCCCACTGCCATTTCAACTTGCCAACCCGCTGGGCTATGTCAATAACTTTTTAATAATAAGAGGCTTTCAGGCGGTTTAATAACTCTGACACCAAGGCTAGCCACCCGGCCTATACGAACTTACGTACTTTTTTATTAATGGTTTTATTTACTTTTAAATGGCAGCCCTGAGTGGTAAATGCGGCCCAGGTGTGCGGGTCAGGCGTGCACTGAACTGCGCCCGATTATTGTCCGACCTCGCTGCCATTGTCTATGGTCAATAGAAGACCCCATTTAATCTTACACGGAGTACACAAAAAGTTTTAATAAATTAGGGAGTAAGTACATGAGGAGTTCACATGTTTGACGAAGTGTACGGCCCGGGAGTTTCTTTAAACGACGGATGTACTCACATATTCGAGGATATCATTGTACTTCGTCATTTTATTAAAAGTATCTATGTCGTATTCTCCTCACGGCTTTGATGTCATCTGCGGATGCCCTCTGTGGTTGCATTGATATGAATGTATCCACCACTACTTTTCTTCTGATAGATATTAGAATAGTTCGATTCTATCCTACGTTTCCACTTTATCATCATTAATATGTTCTACGGTCTTAATAATATCGTCGGTCCACCTGGTCGGTGGAGTTCCTACGCTGCGTTTGCCGGTGCGTGGTATCCATTAGAGAACTTTACTGCCCCATCGGCCATCAGTTCTCAGAGCTATGTGCCCTGCCCATTGCCATTTCAACTTACTAATCCGTTGGACTATGTCGGTAACTTTGGTTCGTCTGCGAATCTCCTCATTCCTGATTCGATCTCGCAGCGAGACTCTGAGCATAGCCCTCTCCATAGCGCGTTGGGTTACCCTGAGCTTATTCATAAGGCCCACAGTAAAAGACCACGTTTCAGTTCCATATGCCATCACTTTTCCACTTTATCCTACTTACTTATTTTCTAAAATAAAGTGTTTCAACCTACTTTCGAAAAGAGAAAACTATTTGTAGAGCTATTTTCAGCGATATGTTTGCCAAATATTGTGAATCTTACGTTACCATAAATAGCTTTTAGAATAAACACTATATTTACGTAAGTATTACGTGCAATCCATATAGTACCTACCTAAAATATAGGTCAATGCCTATAATAATATATCATCTAATTATGTACATGTATCTCTGTCGTATTGTCTAGCCTCTGATGTCGTTTGCAGATAAAGCCATTGTTGCACTGATAGGAACGTAACCACCACTATCATTCTAAGGATACCTACGGATATTGTATGTATTGATTCAGTCACACTAAGTAAAAGTTATTAGGTATCTCAAGTAACATTAATAGATAAATAATTATGTAGGCGCATTCGTTCCTTGCAATAATTGCACAACGTACATAATGTTATGTGCAGATTTTCGTACTCGGCTTTTGTTGAAGAAAAACACGAGGCAACCTACATATGTCCGTGGAAAAACTTTGAAAGCTTATGTGCTTTAGATAGCTTCAATCTGGACAGTGCGCAGTGTGGTGGGTACCTATATGGTCCAATCAACATTCATGGGTGGGCCAATGTTCGACATTTCGAACATTTCGACATTGGACTACTAAAAATCCAGTGTAGGCTCATTAAACCTGAAATTTTGAAATCTGGCCTGGCCTATTGGTGTGCAACAAAGTTAAAACAAGTGTTATATTTAAAAAAAAACCTTTTTTTTAAAACAAGCTTTTACTGAACAAGTACTCGCCAAGACGAATCAATCGAGCCGAAACTCCATAAGAGTTGCGTCGTTTCATTACAGAGTTCCTATGACCACATTCCAGCTCCATTATTAGACCCTGGTTACCATTGAAAGACAAACTACTCGCCAAGACCATTTAAATGAACCCAAACTCGATGAGGTTGTGACGTTTCATTGCTAAGTTCCTTTGGCTACCTTCCAGCTCCATCATCAGATCACCATCATGTCATCATGCTATATTATTGCATAGTCACGCGATTTACACATGTATGCAAAATTTCAGCTCAATCGGTAATCGGGAAGTGGATCAAAAAGATTTGATTACAGAACGACAGACAGACAACGGGACAGGTGAAACTAAGTAAAAGCTTGTAAAAGCTTACCATCCCCACGACTCCAGTCATTATATCATCACCATAGATACCGCCGATAGGTTACGTCTAATTAAAAGTATCCATGTCGTATTATCCCTGCCCCGAGCCCGTGATGTCGTCTGCAGATGCCCCCCATTGTTGCACTGATAGCGAACGTAACCACTGCTATTGTATGGACCCTATCGATTCCGTCCTGTTATTTTCTTAACTATATTTTCCTCTTTATCGCCAAAGAGAGAGAGAGCAGGTTTTCAATTTTTTTATTATTTTACATACCTAAGTTTGAGTTTGACCACATTCTAAATCATAAGCAGATATGCGGTCTAGGTCTTTAATAAGGTCTCAATTTGACAGTACTTTAACCGATTTACCAGTATATGTAGCTAAATTTTGTTGAGAGTCAATGAGTTTTTTGTATGAAACAGCTGATGTTTTCTTCGAGTTTTCGTTGCTGGTCCCATGAGAGAAGTTGGACCTACTCTAACCCGGAATTAGAGAAAAAAATCAACTGTTTGCATGAACAAAATGACAGCTCGGAATCGACAAAATATATATAAAGCTAATTGACTTTATTTTTTCGCATTTCTTGTTGGCCTTGTAGTAAATGTTGTTTAAAATGGTTTTAATCACATTATTTCGGCGTATTATCTACACCATTTCTAGATAACTATGTACTTTTAGTAAACTCCTTGAAAATTGTAAAAGCATGCCGTCGTCACGCGTAGAAATGAAAGCAACTCTTCATCTTCAATAAATAAATTACCGTACTCTAACAAATCACCGTGTGACAGAAATAAAATAATGAAAACAAGATCGAGACGCTACGTTTCCTCTTTATCTCAGTAATGTGGTGAAACACTCCCTCTCTCCGCGTGTTACACGCTACGTGTGTACAAAACATCCAACACAACAATGGGACAAGTCGACACGTTGCCGAAACAAGGGTCCATCAAATCAGGGGCCCCTGCGGGGGAGGAGGGGAGGGGAGGGGCCCCACTCGATTGAGAACGCGTTTTAATCAAAAGGGGACCAACTATAACGCTGTGATGGGTTGTGAGCAGTAACCGATCTTTACAAAATTGGGCTATAGGCAGAAACAAACATCCTGCACGGGAAGCATGGCAAAGGGACAAATAGTCTTTCCACCATTATATCCCCTCGAAGAGGAAATAATGTATGGATTGACAATGACATCTGACATTAAGAGTGGATAAAATGGTTTTCTCCCCTTGCCGTGCTACCCGGGCTGGCGACTGTTAAATTAGCCATAGTCCGTTCCTTAACCGCTGCGAACTAAAGTCGCAATAAACTTTGACGAATATAATTACAAAAATATAAAACCGCTATATTCTAGCAGTTTTTAAAAGTTAATAAATGCGTGCTGAATATAGGTAGTAATTATGTAGGTATTATTTTTACGACTTGTGCCAAATCCTTCAATATATTTCAACTGGTTCAATCTCAGCGGTTATGGAACGGATTATACAAGCGGCAATTCATATTGCAGACGTAGGATGTAACTCTATTCCTATTTATTAATTATTTTATTTAATATTTGGCCAAAAATAAAAGTGATCGTCTAGTAAATATCTAACTCAAATGGACCCTTCATCGTTGTGTAAGATTTACGTTGTGTTTTTAAAAATAAATAATGAAATAAATAGTGAACCTAAAGTAGTAAAGTAGTTTCGACACTAGTTTATATAACTTTATAAATCAATAGAAAACCATAGGTGTTGCCAGTTCATTGTATAATCAGAAATAAATAGGTGTTGCCAGTTCATTGTATCAAAAATAAATAAACGAAAAGTCAATAAACGCCAGCACAAACAAGAAAACATTCGCTTAGCACATAAACACATAATGAAATGAAATTAATGGGATTTAAATCTGGTAAGATGACATATAAGTCAATTGGACTTTTATGTTATCTCACAATACGTCATGAACGATATAAACGAAAATATAAAATCAGTCGTGAAGTTAAATAAAAGCATGCAACTTAGCTTGTTTTCCGGCTATCTGCTACACCTTACAGTTACAGCGATCGGTGGTCCGCAGTCTGTCCTTCTTCTCTCTTCGTGGCCAACATTATGCTAAAAGAAATAGTGATTAATGACATTAGTACAATGAGAATAATATTATCTGCTCCTCTGAGCTGCGCCAGACTGCATCGCTGCTAACACCATCTTCTAAAAGGGAAACAGGTATGGGATTTGGAGTTTAGATCTTTAAGATCTAAAAATGGAAAACCTAAGCGAAATAGAATGCAAGGCTCCCTGCCAACTCTACACCTTGCTCCAAAGTTGACCAACAAATCCGTCAAGTTTAACCCTAACCACGCCACTAAAGACGCTAATTCTTCAAACCTTCTTATCTCTTACCGATCATCATTCATTCATCTCTTAAACCAGTCATACATCCAAACACTCTTTTATTAAAGTTAGAACCTAAGGTTCTCAAATTTTGTTATTATTTAAGATTCCCTAAGCTAAGTATTTTGTGACCAAGAGATTTCCTCATGACTCGAAGCGATCCCTACAGAAATATCATGGTCGTGTGGTGTGTGTACCTAGTGCATGTTCGGATATCCAGTTGCGAGATAGCAACCGCTAGCAGGTCACTATTTCGGCCGGATATCCTGTGTATTCCCCCCTGCTGCTGCTCCTGGCGGCCGGCTTTCCCTGCTGGAAGGGTGGGGTTCGAAGGGCCCGACTCTCACATCTGACCAGCTTTAAACCTTCGCCCGACTCTTATTCGAGTTTATCTAGTGTGCACGTGTGTAAGAAAGTGATTCTTCATATAAATTTTTATTTGGGGAAAAGAGACCTAATTCCAATAAGATTATTTTCCGTTTTGTGTTAGTTTATGATGAAAACCTTCAATAACCGAATACTTTTGTCAATAAACATTGTGTTTAAATGTTTCAAATATGAAATCATGTAAAGATAAATATTCCAAATCTCGTACTGCATTCGTGAAATACGAATTTGCAGTGAGAACGTATAAATATTTTGGATCTCGTTCAATATAGGTACACGAACTCTGAACTCCTTACGTAGATGTCTGATCTCCTTACATAGATGTTTGATTTTCTTATGTAGATCTTTGATCTCCTTATCCCCGGAATGAGGTAAATACTGTTATATTTTATAACAGCATAATAATATATGTACAGCTTAATGTGTTCATATATCCAAATATCATGAGAATAAACCAGCAGATGTGCAATATGAGGTTATCAAAAGTTTTCATTCAAATATGTTATTGTTTTGTTTGTACCGGAACTATAAAACAGCCTAGCTATATGTTGCTGAATTTAAATGTTTAGTAGCACTCATCCACTCAGTCTTTCCAAACATACATCTTATGAGTCCTAACGTAAGGAAAACTAATAAATAGTCTACCCTTAGATGGCCCAAAACAATGTAGTGGCGCGCTGCTTCTGAAAGAAAAGACTACGCTACCACTATTGTAATTTGCCTATCAAGTAATCTGATAAGATGATGGGAGAGAAACGGAGTCTAAGGCAGAACCGTACTTATAGTACCGCCACCTGAAAGTTAAATACTTTGGAAATTAGGCCTGAAAATAAATACCTTGAAAAAATATGTATTAGTTAGAAATCTTTCTGAGACCTGGGGCAACACAAAACTTTATCCTTGATACTGGAGAACAGCAGGAAGTAGCTATAAATTGATTATATTACTTAGATGAAAGATAACATCATCAAATATCTGATTTGATCAAAGCTATTAAGTACTGCAAATATGAATCCTTGAAAAGCATCGCCAAAGGTCTCAAAGAGATTTATGATGTATCACTTTCACAACACAAACACTATAATAAGCCTTAATCGACGAAGGCTTTTGTTTCACTTATACACTTGGGAAATGAGCAAAGCGAGCGAGCTCTAATTTCAAAATTTTCACACGCGTTATAATTTAACACCTGAACTATTTTCAAAAGCGAGTATTCTTTACCGCGACCAAACCCGAACTGTCTCCAAAAGCCCTAGTTAATTTTCAGTAAAATCATTCTAATCTCAACGAATCCCATTCCTGTCAAACACTTCAAAAAATAATTATAGAAATATTTATTTGTTTTGGCAAAATGAACGAAAAAATGGAACCTCTTGAAATCACTTTAGTTTTTGTCAAAATTTCTGGGGCTATTTATCATTCCCTTCACCAGTAAGTCAACTAGCCACAAATATAGAGTCTTCGACAGAAACAAACCTATATATGTGATTACTATCTAAACATAGTACTTTATTTGTATTTCAGTACCTATATTATTAAGTGATTTGATCTTATATTGCTATAAGGTTTATATTTACATTACAGTCTGCCGCCATTCCTGTAATACTTCATTTATTTCGTAAAATTGTTTGAAACTACTTTCAATCAGCACGTAATTAACCATAACTTATCATTATTTACTTAATTTAAAGTTATTTTCGCCATGAAATTAAATGTCCTAATACCGTACCAAGTTGTCTTACTGTCTAAGTTTATACTGTATCTACACGACAGTTACCACTTGAAGCTATATTATCGAAGCAATGTAGACTGCATAAGGGACAACTAGGGTTAACACATTTATATTTTTGACCAACTACCAAAAGTAGAGAGGTTCTCAAATTGTACATACTTTCGCTTTCTTATAAATTTTCAAAATATTACTAGAAAATAGTATAATTCATATACTCGTATTCAGAATAACACGTAAAATTATAATAATAATATTTAATCTGACATAAAATCGAAGTAAGCAAGATATTGACATGGAATGCATGAAGACTTCTATAATTAATGTTATCATAAAAAATCAGAAATCAAAATGAATATTCTAATTATTTTAATACAAAAATAGCATGGTAATAAGTAAAACGACTAAAAGTTGAATGTATGTAAAATAACAGAAAAACAATGACTTTCGAATTTTTACTTTCTCATATTCAAATATTTACTTCTTTACTTATTTAATATAATAATATCTCATTCAAACTACATATAATTAAATATCTCTGAAACAGTGACAACCCTGTCTTCAGTGTTCGATTTATTTCAATACTATATTTCTGTCAACGCAGTAAATAAAAAGGGAAAAATATGACTTCCTAACATGTTCTACAGAATTTTAGAGGCCCCAGTACTTCAGACACTCGAAAGTTTAAAGCTTCTAATAATTTGCGGTTGACCTGTGTCAGAGAATAGCAATTTTGGACTTTATTCTTTAGTGCTTTAGACTCTCTAACAAACACTGACCAGTAAACTGTCGTGGTATTTTGTCTAGAACTTCTCTAATCTTTTAAGAACAATAAATATTTAAAAATCAACATTAGCATGAAAAGGATAGCAAACACAACAACATTACTAAGTATGAGAGAGACAGAAAATTTTAGTTATTAATTTATGAAGTAAATAGTCGACATATAGCATAAGTACATGGAACAGACGTTATGTGTATATATAGATACATAACGGCGGTTACAGATCACCCCTTTGAGTTTAGACGGGTTTTTAATTTTCTTTTGAAAATTGGAAACTCGGAGAAAATCACATAAAAGGGAACATAACTCATAAAATAACAACTAAGTTGATAACGGTTCACCTTTTACTACATAAGCTAACCTACTACATAACATCACCCCTTAGACCTTTGGACACATAAAGCATCGATCGCTAAATCGCGCCAGTCAACGTTGCTCACTACAAAACTACATCAACCCTTCATCCCTTAGATTTTAGACATTAAACACATTAAAAGAAAATATAATCTATCACCCCTTAGAGAAAAAGACGGTAAACACTCTTAACAGCAATAAGTTCAACGATGTTCACTACAAAACTATATCGATCCTTCACCCCTTAGATTTTTAGACATTAACCACCCCAAAAAAAAATATATAAATCCCCCCTTTGAAAGAAGGACGGTAAACAGTCTCAATAGCAATAAGTTAAAATTTTCTCTGCGGTTTTACTATTATGAAATTTGTCAATGTGTAAAATATATTCATGTTATTTTATCTATTTGATACATAATAAAGTCATTCTAACCAAAGTGCATTCTAACTGTTTTCTTTATGCATCGAGATATAAATAAAATAGAAAAATAATAAGTTATTTTTCACAAAAATTACACAATCTGCCTCAGTCGCGCACAGAATCTGTACAGACCGCACGTATCGATATGATAATCACATTATTGTAGATCTGTCCAAAATTGCTCAGTCGATTTTGATAAAATTATTTTTTTAAAATTTAACGCAAACTTTCTTTTCTAAGGTCTTCAAATAAGCTTAAAATAATCAATCCATTTACCCACGTGAAGGATCTAACTAAAATATTAATATTACTTTACTACCATTAAAGTATCCTATCTGTATTTTTAAAATATAATTGCAACAGGAACATTGTCTAAAACGTAACAAACAAAAATTTTGCAAGCAAGCAAAATGGAAAGAAACACAAAAAAATGTAACACAATACGTATTGTAAATGTAATGTTATCCCTAAGGTCAATCTAAACTGATACTACAGAAACTGTTATATGGATGCAACTAGCCATATGTTCAACCGCCTGTTCATTGACCTACATTTTTTTTTTCTCAAGTGCATTCCATCGCTTGTATCGTTCGTTGACCCCCTTTTTTTCAAGTTCATCGACCCAACATTTTTTCTACCCCCTTAAGTGCCACATCTGTGATATTCCAAACCTCGTATCGTCTATTGACCTATTTTTTTGTACAAGTTGTAAACTAACATTTTTTTCTGCTTTTATTTAACCTGCAATGGATGTACCTATGCATGTATGTAAATTTGGGTGGAATCTTGCAAGTCAATTTTGACCAACCGATTGAGCTGAAATTTTGCACACATAATGTGACAATGCAATAATATGGAGCCATGGCGCTAATCTGATGATGAAGTCGGAAGGCGGCCATAGGAACTCCTGTACTAAACAAGACAGAACCGTTGTGTTTGGGCTCGTTTTACTTGTCTTGGGTAGCACTCTGCTCCTACATGATATCCAAGATCTCAAAAGCTTGTATTTAAAAAGTTATATTTATACAATAATTCACTTTTACTCAGAGTCTATTTGAATAATGATTTCTGAGAAATGAAATTATATTATGTTTCTAGCTAAACATTTATCAATATTTATTTACTCTATGGGTATGCAAAACTTGGCGCGAGTGAAACTGAAGCTGATAACTAGAGCTACTGAGCTCCGCTACAAAAGACGAAAAAAAAAACGCATGTTATCGGAAACACTGCATATACCGATAACTTAATTATATGAACTTAACAGAGGAACTCTATGTAGAATCTATAAAATCTTAATTCTCCAAAATCTCGAGATTCACGAGATCCGAGTTTGAATAAACAATAAAATAAATATATTTAGGACAATACAATTTAGACAAATATGGCATACTAAAACTAGTCCTTCATTTGTGTTTAAACTAAAGTTGAAACGACCTAAGATTTACAGAAAGAGGGAAAACTGTGTGAAATAAAATAGTTGTATTTTAACCAGTGTATTAATTAGACCAAAGCGAAAATTGATTCGAATTAAAAGCATACGAAAATACTGATTGGGTGACAAAAGCGAAAGAAAATAAATGCCTAAATCAGCCCCTAAACTAAATCATGTTGGATGCAAGCCGCTTCCAATTGGTTCTATTTCTGATAACAATGATGATAACTTTTTGTTTCACACCTAATCTACATAAGCGATTTGCCTCTGGCACTTCGCCGGTTGCTACCGTGGCACGCTCGCTTCGCTCGCTCGGCTTAATAATTCTACTAAATGAAACGTCATACAAAAAAATCGGGCAAACAATTTTCCTCGAAAAGGCAGTAAATCATAAAAATATTTTAACCGCATAAAACGTTGATCTAATGCTCAGCTCAAACCCGTCAAATAGTCACACACTACGACTCGTAGATAGTCGCCATGTCACCAAACGATGAAATCTTTCATCCGGTTTATTACTATCCGAAATAAAATGATGTGCTCTGTTTTAAAGTAAATATTTACATTAAGTTACTACAGGGCATCATAACCTTGAAATATGATATTTTACTCGAATTACACAGTGATCTATTTGTGGAGGCCTATGTCCGGTAGTGGACGTTCTACGTTATCAAACAAACAAACAACAAAAAAAATAGGAGGAAACAAATATGGTATGTTATTCGAACTACAACTTGATTTATTTAGAGACCCATGTCCGGTATTGGACATCCTATCGTTATAAAACAAACAAACAAAACACAAAAAAAAATTGATAATTAAATGGCAACTATATATTAAACCAGACAATGCAAAATACCAATGCCGTCAAGCAAATTAGAACATAGGCCTACATTATAGTTCTAACATCATCTATATAAAACCCAGTTAAAACAAAACATTTATATTTATTGATTTGACTGACTAAGAAAGACATATTCAATTACAATCTAATGATAAGCTGTTTTACACATTTGCAACTTCATACATCTTATCATTCCTGTAGTGTAAAATAAACCAATAAGAACTTTGACTAGAATTTCAATGAGATTTTTCTTTATCTGAATTGGAATAAGAATATTTAATGGGAATGTAATAAGACTTGCATTGGAAACATTTTCTAACTACCATAGTAACTCAGGTATCTTTTTAATACGTAATTTAATCAAGTTGATTAAATTTTTAATGACGTATTATCCTGGTCACGGCACCAACTGTAACTCTATTCCTATTTATTAATTATTTTATTTAATATTTGGCCAAAAATAAAAGTGATCGTCTAGTAAATATCTAACTCAAATGGACCCTTCATCGTTGTGTAAGATTTACGTTGTGTTTTTAAAAATAAATAATGAAATAAATAGTGAACCTAAAGTAGTAAAGTAGTTTCGACACTAGTTTATATAACTTTATAAATCAATAGAAAACCATAGGTGTTGCCAGTTCATTGTATAATCAGAAATAAATAGGTGTTGCCAGTTCATTGTATCAAAAATAAATAAACGAAAAGTCAATAAACGCCAGCACAAACAAGAAAACATTCGCTTAGCACATAAACACATAATGAAATGAAATTAATGGGATTTAAATCTGGTAAGATGACATATAAGTCAATTGGACTTTTATGTTATCTCACAATACGTCATGAACGATATAAACGAAAATATAAAATCAGTCGTGAAGTTAAATGAAAGCATGCAACTTAGCTTGTTTTCCGGCTATCTGCTACACCTTACAGTTACAGCGATCGGTGGTCCGCAGTCTGTCCTTCTTCTCTCTTCGTGGCCAACATTATGCTAAAAGAAATAGTGATTAATGACATTAGTACAATGAGAATAATATTATCTGCTCCTCTGAGCTGCGCCAGACTGCATCGCTGCTAACACCATCTTCTAAAAGGGAAACAGGTATGGGATTTGGAGTTTAGATCTTTAAGATCTAAAAATGGAAAACCTAAGCGAAATAGAATGCAAGGCTCCCTGCCAACTCTACACCTTGCTCCAAAGTTGACCAACAAATCCGTCAAGTTTAACCCTAACCACGCCACTAAAGACGCTAATTCTTCAAACCTTCTTATCTCTTACCGATCATCATTCATTCATCTCTTAAACCAGTCATACATCCAAACACTCTTTTATTAAAGTTAGAACCTAAGGTTCTCAAATTTTGTTATTATTTAAGATTCCCTAAGCTAAGTATTTTGTGACCAAGAGATTTCCTCATGACTCGAAGCGATCCCTACAGAAATATCATGGTCGTGTGGTGTGTGTACCTAGTGCATGTTCGGATATCCAGTTGCGAGATAGCAACCGCTAGCAGGTCACTATTTCGGCCGGATATCCTGTGTATTCCCCCCTGCTGCTGCTCCTGGCGGCCGGCTTTCCCTGCTGGAAGGGTGGGGTTCGAAGGGCCCGACTCTCACATCTGACCAGCTTTAAACCTTCGCCCGACTCTTATTCGAGTTTATCTAGTGTGCACGTGTGTAAGAAAGTGATTCTTCATATAAATTTTTATTTGGGGAAAAGAGACCTAATTCCAATAAGATTATTTTCCGTTTTGTGTTAGTTTATGATGAAAACCTTCAATAACCGAATACTTTTGTCAATAAACATTGTGTTTAAATGTTTCAAATATGAAATCATGTAAAGATAAATATTCCAAATCTCGTACTGCATTCGTGAAATACGAATTTGCAGTGAGAACGTATAAATATTTTGGATCTCGTTCAATATAGGTACACGAACTCTGAACTCCTTACGTAGATGTCTGATCTCCTTACATAGATGTTTGATTTTCTTATGTAGATCTTTGATCTCCTTATCCCCGGAATGAGGTAAATACTGTTATATTTTATAACAGCATAATAATATATGTACAGCTTAATGTGTTCATATATCCAAATATCATGAGAATAAACCAGCAGATGTGCAATATGAGGTTATCAAAAGTTTTCATTCAAATATGTTATTGTTTTGTTTGTACCGGAACTATAAAACAGCCTAGCTATATGTTGCTGAATTTAAATGTTTAGTAGCACTCATCCACTCAGTCTTTCCAAACATACATCTTATGAGTCCTAACGTAAGGAAAACTAATAAATAGTCTACCCTTAGATGGCCCAAAACAATGTAGTGGCGCGCTGCTTCTGAAAGAAAAGACTTTACGCTACCACTATTGTAATTTGCCTATCAAGTAATCTGATAAGATGATGGGAGAGAAACGGAGTCTAAGGCAGAACCGTACTTATAGTACCGCCACCTGAAAGTTAAATACTTTGGAAATTAGGCCTGAAAATAAATACCTTGAAAAAATATGTATTAGTTAGAAATCTTTCTGAGACCTGGGGCAACACAAAACTTTATCCTTGATACTGGAGAACAGCAGGAAGTAGCTATAAATTGATTATATTACTTAGATGAAAGATAACATCATCAAATATCTGATTTGATCAAAGCTATTAAGTACTGCAAATATGAATCCTTGAAAAGCATCGCCAAAGGTCTCAAAGAGATTTATGATGTATCACTTTCACAACACAAACACTATAATAAGCCTTAATCGACGAAGGCTTTTGTTTCACTTATACACTTGGGAAATGAGCAAAGCGAGCGAGCTCTAATTTCAAAATGTTCACACGCGTTATAATTTAACACCTGAACTATTTTCAAAAGCGAGTATTCTTTACCGCGACCAAACCCGAACTGTCTCCAAAAGCCCTAGTTAATTTTCAGTAAAATCATTCTAATCTCAACGAATCCCATTCCTGTCAAACACTTCAAAAAATAATTATAGAAATATTTATTTGTTTTGGCAAAATGAACGAAAAAATGGAACCTCTTGAAATCACTTTAGTTTTTGTCAAAATTTCTGGGGCTATTTATCATTCCCTTCACCAGTAAGTCAACTAGCCACAAATATAGAGTCTTCGACAGAAACAAACCTATATATGTGATTACTATCTAAACATAGTACTTTATTTGTATTTCAGTACCTATATTATTAAGTGATTTGATCTTATATTGCTATAAGGTTTATATTTACATTACAGTCTGCCGCCATTCCTGTAATACTTCATTTATTTCGTAAAATTGTTTGAAACTACTTTCAATCAGCACGTAATTAACCATAACTTATCATTATTTACTTAATTTAAAGTTATTTTCGCCATGAAATTAAATGTCCTAATACCGTACCAAGTTGTCTTACTGTCTAAGTTTATACTGTATCTACACGACAGTTACCACTTGAAGCTATATTATCGAAGCAATGTAGACTGCATAAGGGACAACTAGGGTTAACACATTTATATTTTTGACCAACTACCAAAAGTAGAGAGGTTCTCAAATTGTACATACTTTCGCTTTCTTATAAATTTTCAAAATATTACTAGAAAATAGTATAATTCATATACTCGTATTCAGAATAACACGTAAAATTATAATAATAATATTTAATCTGACATAAAATCGAAGTAAGCAAGATATTGACATGGAATGCATGAAGACTTCTATAATTAATGTTATCATAAAAAATCAGAAATCAAAATGAATATTCTAATTATTTTAATACAAAAATAGCATGGTAATAAGTAAAACGACTAAAAGTTGAATGTATGTAAAATAACAGAAAAACAATGACTTTCGAATTTTTACTTTCTCATATTCAAATATTTACTTCTTTACTTATTTAATATAATAATATCTCATTCAAACTACATATAATTAAATATCTCTGAAACAGTGACAACCCTGTCTTCAGTGTTCGATTTATTTCAATACTATATTTCTGTCAACGCAGTAAATAAAAAGGGAAAAATATGACTTCCTAACATGTTCTACAGAATTTTAGAGGCCCCAGTACTTCAGACACTCGAAAGTTTAAAGCTTCTAATAATTTGCGGTTGACCTGTGTCAGAGAATAGCAATTTTGGACTTTATTCTTTAGTGCTTTAGACTCTCTAACAAACACTGACCAGTAAACTGTCGTGGTATTTTGTCTAGAACTTCTCTAATCTTTTAAGAACAATAAATATTTAAAAATCAACATTAGCATGAAAAGGATAGCAAACACAACAACATTACTAAGTATGAGAGAGACAGAAAATTTTAGTTATTAATTTATGAAGTAAATAGTCGACATATAGCATAAGTACATGGAACAGACGTTATGTGTATATATAGATACATAACGGCGGTTACAAGGACTTCCACTGGTAGTCATATTCCTTCCTTGTAGATTTCTTATAAAGTTAGAGGTGGCTTGTATCCAGCGGATTCCAGAGCGATTCTGCGGTTAGGTTACTTCTTGATCAGGTCGGTCTCCACCACAGATCAGGGAACCAGGGTACATGAACTCTCGCTACACTTGCTGAAATGTGGTCCCCATTCAAGAAACTTAATTACGAGCCATCAGTCCTAACTCCTAAGTAAAGTGCCCTGCTCTCTGCCACGTACATTTGGTTTGTCTACGCGTCAACTACGCCATACTCCTGATTCGCTTTTGTGGAGAAAGGACATGTTCTTTTTTGTATGGGACTTTGGCTCAAAGATGGGCTCTATACTATAATAAGGAGAAAAAACAACTTAATTCTATGATGCATAGTGCTTCTTAATCAAACAGTCAATTAAAAAGCAAACAATTTTTTCGCTTTGTGTTATTGCCATACTAATCGCCATTAAAGACATCCACCATGTTGTGGATCATGGATGTAAGAAAGGAGTCAATCGGCAACAAGATTCAAAATCTGCAGATTTATGTAACGGTTGTCTAAAAAATTCAGCGTTAGGTCTGTCAGGTTTGCAATACGTCGAAGTCCATTATCGTAACGTTGTAAATAATGATAATCGAATTGTCGCAAACGCAAAGATATCACAATGCATCCGTACATTGAAAGCCGAATGAGATAAAACAATAGCAAACCGTAACAGTATTACCAGTTTCTATTTTCTTAGTTCCCAGAAAAACTCGGCGACATTCTCCAATAACAAATATAATGCATGTAGTAAGATGATTTGATACTTACATTGTATCTCATCTACAATTATGCGTGTTTTCGCGAAATTCCTTAAATATTCGCTACAAAACTATCAAATCATATTACGACACTCATATTTAGCATGAAAATCCTTTATCCTATTTTTATAATAATGTCTCATGATCGATGAAATAATTGGCAAACATATTTTTTTTAGTATTTTTTCGTGATTCGTCATATTTTTGTCTATAATCTAAAAGCAAGCCAGGTATGGGCCAGGTTTGAGAACATCACCTTTCCAGCACCTTGACGTTTCGCTTTGAGTACCTAATCTGAAAACGTTATAATTCTTTGTGCTTGAAAATACTTTTCCTAGCGGCTCACCAGCCATCAGTTCTAAGCGACATAATATGTGCCTTGCCCACTACTACTTTGATTTGCTAATTCCGCGGCTATGTCGGTAACTTTGGTTGGTCTATGTCATAGTCATGATCCGTTTTCATGGAGAAAATTCGAGCACCTTCACCTTAATGTTTCCCTTGAAGTAATGACAACGTTATACTTATTTGTGCTTATAATAGGTACGAGGTATAAGCGTATAAGTTTTGGTAGGCTCGTAGGTATAAGCTTTGTATTGGCCTAATCACACAACTTGGCAGGCGTGAAGTTAGCTATAAGCTGCGGTTAACTCAATCTCCGCGCAGCTGCTAAGTGAGCTTCAGTCAGGATTGGGTTATTCGCATCTTGAAGCCAGGGCCCGGTTTACCCTTAGGCTAATTAGGCTGCAGCCTAGGGCGCGAGGATCAGGAGGGCGCGCGGAAATCGTGTCTTGCATGCATACTCGTATATGTATATCAAGTGGATAGAAACAAAACACTAAACTAAATGCGCTGAGACTGGAAAAGCTTGGGACTTCCTGATTTTTCTCTTGTGTTTTGCCTTAATGTGGTTAGCCAAGGTTGAATGTCTGAGTTTCGCTTGCAGATCGATCTGATTTTATAGGTACGAGTAGGTAGGTTATAATTGGCCTATGGCGGTCAGAACTCTTAATCAGTCGCTGCTTGTAGCTAACATCACAGCAACCAAGTTGTTTGATTCTGCCCGTACTTGTGCTTTGCTTTGTACTTCCTAGTTGGCAGTTGTGTTACTGCTCCTGTCTGTACTGTGCACCTTTCAATGGGACAAAGAAGAGCTCCGCCCTAATTCCGGGGATATTTGCGCTATTCAATTAATTCGTATTCGCCATTAATTTGAAACGGTTGGAGGTTTACTATCGCATGGTTTGGTTTAGAGGTGTGGTATTGGTTCGTCCAATTTATAATACTTACCTATTTATTTTGCAATTATCTATATCATATCAACTTATCATCATCAATAACTCAGATCAAATAAAAAAATAAATACAGAATGTTGTGAACAAACAAGTGAGGCCAGCATAAACTATGCCTCGCCGTGTACAGACACAACACACACATGTACACGTACAAAGAAACTATGCCTAGGCTCGTCAGTCGAGCTATGGCGGCGCAACACCGACGCACTCACACAAAACATGTATAAAAAACCGGCCTCACTTGTCTGTTCACGACGTTCCGTCTTGATTTTTTTTTTGGTCTGAGATCAAGAAGACATGAAGGCCTATTCTTCTTCAAATCTCAGCATGAGTTTTTTTTGGTGTAAAATTAGCTGTCTCTGGAGCAAATACTTGGTCGTTGAACTTTTCGTATTAAGTAGCTGATTTTTCTTGCGATTTAGGTTCCATAGTAAAAGTGGTTCATAATTATTAGTACCTACTTACACGTCTTTGAATTCTCGCACTTTGCAAGGCAATATCTTGTTTATTATTAGCTTTTCATTGAAGTATAAATTCACAAGGAAACCTGTGTACCAGGACGACAAAATTCAATACCGAGAAAAAAATTAAGAACCGTTAAATTCTCCTTCTTCATCTGTATTCTCCTGTCTATCGTTCCTGTGTTTTTTCTTCTGTAATGTATTTATGCCGAACACAATATGTAGGCTTAGGCCGGAGGGCGCAGTCTACTCTAGTAGCCACGTGCGTACATCAGAGCGCTAGTAAACGGGACGCGGCCGTCTTAAGACAACAAAAGAGGTTAATTGCCAGTGATTGCCGCTCAGCCCGACCAATGGCATATCCTCACGCAAATTACTAGCTTTGCCTGTTGTTTTACCTGTGATCTTCTCGAAATTTAATACACACAATAGACAATAATTTATTGAGACAAAAACAAAATTAAACAAAACAAACAGCATAATTATTATTATCCCAGGCCAAATAAGAAAAATCAAAACAGAACGTCGTGAACAGATAAGTGAGGCCGGTTTTTTATACATGTGGTGAGTGCGACGGTGTTGCGCCGCCATAGTTCGACTGACGAGCCAATGCGTAGTTTCGTTGTACGTGGTAGTGTGTGTAATTGTGTCTGTACATGGCGAGGCGTAGTTTTGCCGGCCTCGTTTGTTCATAACATTCTGTCTTTTCAAACAATCAATTCTGTTTTGGTTTTTTTATTTGGTCTGATCATATTATAGGTACATTAAATCTTATATAGGTACTAAAAACATTATCAACCTAATCTAATTATTTATATTATCTTTGTCACAACCCGGTCTCATCTTAGCTCATGCTGGTTGTGGACCAACCAGCGCTGGTCTTCCGAAGGAAACGAACCGAATTTCCATGAATATAGCGTTGTGTTCCTCGTTGTATCGTTGTTAGAAGTGGTAGTTACGTGTATAGTACAAAAGCACTTCTCTCCTGCCTCCATTTTTCAGGGCTATCGAACGTTTCTTCATGTGTATCAGTGTATTTATATTACAAGGACACTTAAACCATGGTAATGATATCATTACTGTGCTAAACATAGTGTTTAATACTGTTTCCTTTTGACACTTTACTCTGTCGTATTAATATCATCATAGTATACTGTGCAGTTTTTATAAGATCGGTTCAGAGGGTCAAAGTAGGTACTTTGCTTTTCTTTGTCTTAGCCGGACTAGTATCTACGATGAGTAATCGTTCTTTATATCGAATAAGTTTATCTACCAGTATCTTCCTTTAAATAAACCAGATATTGCCCCGTCCAAATGAATATTTTCGAAGTTATGTACGGGTTTTCATACCTCTGACTTTTCGCTGAAAAAAGATACGAGTATCGTACACATATATAGAGAGGAAACCATGCACATAATTGCATACGTCGTATGTGATTCCACCAACGCGTAATGGCCTAAATAATTCCTTTCCGTTGGTGTTTCTACAGTGAGCTATTAAAGATAGGTACAGTACAGACTCTGATCTGTGATACAGACACACTTTCCCATATAAAAATAGTACGAGTAGAGTCTCCTATACTCGGAATTTTAATTCGATTCCAGATTTGACAATTTCAGTGTTGCAACGTTATGACAAGTATTACTACTAAATACTGACTAAATAGTGACGTTGCGAAATTATTCGATATGGAAATGGAATATTTCCAGATCAATTATTCTCGTTTATAATTTTACTCTCGTAAACTAAGTATATCAGGAAATTAAATATTTCTGAACCAATAATTTAGTTTTGATGATTAATTAACGATCTGAGACGATTACTAATTAACAAATAATTGTTATGAATAATTATATATTTATTTAAATAAAAATCAATAATTTAGTCTTTAATTGGCACACTGATGGCACACACACTGATTGTTTATCGATTTTTGTGTTCATCACTACACTATTATATGTGGTATCATTATTTCACAAAATGACAGTAGCTATTGTCAAATCTGGAATCGAATTAAAATTCCGAGTATACTTACCTAGTTACTAAGCCGGTGTGTACCGGGGTGTATTCGGCGGGCGGTAATCTCGTAATCATCGCTTTAAACGTCTACAGCTTCCAGTGGAGCTTGAGACGAACCTGGATAATGAAGCTCGATAATTGATCTGCCATTGGTAACTCGCTTCTATGTGTCAATTTAGACTGCAGTTGATATCTTGCCATATTAAGACCTATCTAGAAACAAATCAAGTAGAAATCGGCTTATAGGTGATGAAAAGTTAGTTGCAAAAAAACTTCATAGTCTGGAGCATCGCCGTAGGGTTGCGAGTCTGTCCATTTTCCATAGGATTCATTTCGGAGAGTGTGCATCTGAGCTGCACGACCTTATCCTACCATTCCCTTTTTACTACAAGACAAGTAGGAGAACGCCACATTACCACCCCTACACTGTCGATTTTCCTTCGATACGTACGAAGCGGTTTGACTCAACATTTCTGATTCGTACCGCCAGGAAATGAAACAGTCTTCCTGCTTTCCTGTTTCCTAAGAGATATAATCTAAAGCTTTTCAAGGTCAGAGTGAATAGGTATCTTCTAGTCTGCGTGCTTAATCTTCGACCACAACGTCGCTATAATAAAAAAATATAGAAAGGTGCTATCGCTACCACCTCTACACTATCGATTATTTATCGGTTTGACTCAACATTTCTGATTCGTCCAGAGAATGGAACAGTCTGCTGGCTTTCCTGTTTCCTGAGAGGTTTTTTAGCCATAAAGAAATAGGTATCTTCTAAGCCTGCGTGTTTCATCTCTGTTCTGGATGTGGGTGTTAGTTATTTTTATCTCTATTTTTGTGATCCACGTTAGCACTCCCGATACCGGAAATTGCCGTGATGAGGCTATAAATGTTTTATCGTTGGAAGGTACAACTACAGATAAACCTGCCCATTAATTATCAGTTTGTAGCTTAGTTACAAAGCCGGTGCGTACCGGGGTGTATTCGGCAGGCGGTAATCCTGTAATTATGGCTTTGAACATCTACCGCTTCCGGTGGAGCTCGAGACGAACCTGGATAATGAAGGATTTGACAGATCAATTATCGAGATAATTGATCTGTCAAACCTGGGGTACTCACTTCTACGTCTCGATATAAACTAAGTACCTACAGTTATACTTTGCCATATTTACGAGGATATAATGGCAATTTTGAAGGCGTCATCTTATACCTATATACATAATAGGCCCAATTACGAAGGAGCCGTCGTGATTATAATAGCTATTTAGAATATTTCTGTTTCTTTTACACTTTAGGCATTCGATAGAGAGAACACTTACGTTGCTACTAAATTTACGATGGTGCTTTAAAATTGGCCACGAGTTATATACTAAAATTAAGTAAGTTCGTATAGGCCGGCTGGGTGGCTAGCCCTGGTGTCAGAGTTTTAAAGCCGCCTGAAGGCCTCTGACATGGCTAAACGGATAAAACAATCGGGACCCTTAATTTATCCGAGCCACGGTAGCGTTCAGTTGTAAATACTCGCGGTCACCCATCCGAAGACTGACCGTGCTGAACGTTGCTTAACTTCGATGATCGCCGACGGACACCTAGTCAAACTATGCTATATGCTTATTGCTGTGAACTAAATTACCTGCTATGGGTTTAACCGTGAAATAATTTATTCCATGGCTACATCTTTCCGAAAGTAAAAAATCTGCCAAGTACGAGTTGGACTCGCGCATGAAGGGTTCCGTACCATATGGGAGCCCGACGGCAAAAAAATCACGTTTGTTGTATGGGAGCCCGCCCTTAAATATTTATATAATTTTGTTTTTAGTATTTGTTGTTATAGCGGCAATCGAAATACATCATCTGTGAAAATTTCAACTCTCTACCTATGGTTACGGTTCATGAGATACAGCCTGGAGACAGACAGACGGACAGACAGACAGCGGGGTCTTAGTAATAGGGTCCCGATTTTACCCTTTGGGTACGGAACCCTAAAAACAATTTTGTTTCTGGAACAGTGATTCTTTTTGATGAAATCTGAGAACAGACCTGTGATAGAAAAATTGTCTCTAAAAATATTGCGATATTTACAAAAGTCTACCTCTATATTCGTGACTAGTATGCAATAAAGCTTATGTATCAGGATCAGTTTTTTTTTTCAAATTGTGGACTATACAGGGTCATAGGTATTAAACGCAAAGCCTTTAAGGGCGGGTCTAGTAGATCTAGACAAACAACTTTTGTACTACGACTTTCGAAAATTCGCAATAAAATCGCTTCTCCATACATTTTGCCGCGCGCTGCCGAACTTTTTGTATAGAAAAGGTAAGGGTAAAAATGGGACCCTATTACTAAGACTCCGCTGTCCGTTTGTCCGTCTGTCTGTCTGTCACCAGGCTGTATCTCATGAACCGTTATAGGTAGACAGCTGAAATTTTCACAGATGTATTTCTGTTGCCGCTAAACCTGATTTTTTAGCCGTTTTTCGCTCGATATTTATAATGGTAACTGGATGCTTGAAGTTTTCACAGAATGTTTAGTTGCATATTCACTTCAATAGTAAATAATAAAATTAAAATAAAATAAATATTTAAGGGGGGCTCCCATACAGTACGGAACCCTCCGTGCGCGAGTCCGACTCGTACTTGGCCGATTATTTCTTTGTGATTTTCCAAAAGTCCTTGAACAAAAGTTGTTTGTCTAGATGTACTAGATCCACCATTAAAAGGTTTCGCGTTTAATACCTATGACCCTGTATAGGTTATTTATTTATGAAGTAACCTTTGCTCGGCATAGCACCGAATCCGATGGCAATAGCCTGTCCCGATTAAGTCTGACTTATTGAAATGGGCCGTCTGCCGGCTACCTGAATCGATGAATACTATAAAGCTGTGTCTCCAGTAACCATAGTTACAGTGAGCGCTTTACTATTTGCTGACTTTTTTTATTTCGTGTAGGTTTGAGTTTACTTTGACTGCACACTGCCTGATGTTAAGCAGATATGCGGTCTAGGGTGCAGGGCGTTTGTAGTCATATAGTCATTTATTCATAACACCATTTGTTACAAGTCAAAAAGTAAACATCACATTAGGAAACTATACAATATAGCACGAAATAAAAATTGATAAACTTGACAATTTCCAAATTAGTCACTAAATCTTAATACAATTCAGGTAACTTTAAAAAGTCATTTATGTCATAAAATAGTTGCTCATGTAGCCAACATTTTAATTTATTCCTAAACGACCCAGCGGAAGGTGCATCCCGAACTTCTACGGGTATTCGGTTGTATATAGCGGGCCCACCAATATATTCAGACCTCTCCGATTTCGCCAGCTTATGAGCTTACCTCGATGATACCTATTTATTCAAGACTAGCGACCCGCCCCGGCTTCGCACAGGTGCATTATATATAAACCTTCCTCTTGAATCACTCTATCTATTAAAAAAAACCGCATCAAAATCTGTTGGGTCGTTTTAAAGATATAAGCATACATAGGGACAGACAGCGGGATGTGACTTTGTTTTATACTATGTAGTGATAGCGATTTGAAGACACCTATGTCGTAGTATTATTAATCAAAGGCTTTTTTTTGTATGTTCGTCAGGATTTCCTCTGACATAAGCCAGAGACTTTATGATAACAACATAATTGCATCTGTCTTTAGATTGATTACTATATTTTGAAGACTTAATAATATACCTTATACAGATATACACTCGTCATATCTAGTGGGTTAAAGGGAAATGGGAGAATATCATGAGGCGAAGGTTCATGATATTATGGATAGGAAAGAAAAAGAATACATCCTGGATTCTTTTTCTTTTTTTTTCTTAAATAATAATTTTTTTCATCTTTGTTTTTTTTACATAGTTTATTTCTTTTCTTCTTTATTTTATTTTATTAATCTAAAGCTTACAGTATGGATACTCGATTTAAAATATATTATAGGGAGGAGAAGTAGCTTATACCTACTGTTCGCCTTATGTGCATACGGCCTAACATGGTCATAGTTTCCTCTGGTCGTTTGGGAGTCAATAGGGGTGAGTGGCCGGAGCGACCCCGGCGGTCCTCTCGACATTGACCCGGGAAACAAATGAAGAGTCATTTGGAATCAGTGTTGCCATCCATTACAAGCTTCAAGTCGTCCAAAACTTGTCGCGATATAGTCTCAAGACTTAAGACCATCCATCCATCAGCCGTAGGAAGTCCACTGCTGAATATAGGCCTCCACTATGGATTTCCAATAAGGCCGGTTGGAAGCGGCCTGCATCCAGCTCGTTTCTTTCTCCATTACAAATTTGTAAAACACGCCCGAAAAACGATACCCTTCCTGTCAATCGGGTAAAAATATCCTAAGTAGCGATAATTAGCCTATTTACGTTGGCAACACTATTTGGAACCCTAGGACAGCGGTGTGGGTCGTGAAATATTTAACGCGATTTAGCAAAGCCTGTGAACAGATAGGAACATTTTACAATCGATGTACAGAAAACTCAAAAATAGCTGTTCCGTACAAACGTGTCTAGAAAATGTAACTATGGTAGAGCTGATCTTTTGTAGCAATTTCCTAGTTTCATTGTAAAAATATAAGTATACCTAATGATGAGTTGATGAGTAGGTATAAGTACTATGTAGACTTACAATGCTTTGAAAAGTGTAGGAATTTAAACAGGAATAAGTCATTGTCACTTGTCATTAAGAAAAAACGTTAACTAGAACTAGCTGTGAAATCACGAAAAAATCGAATCTCTCAATATCTAGGTTGACCGCATGATAAAAGCTGCTCATAAGGATGGTCCGAATTATCCCTTTTAGCTTAGTATGTGCATATTTGAATAACTCTGTACTTACAACAAACCATTTGCCTCTCACAGACCCTGCACTTTGTAAACCTTCAAACAAAACCTTGTATCTTTACGGAAGGCTTATGCAGCGTCGAAGTTTTTGGAGCACTTACCCTCATGTTTGTTTGATTTGACACCATCATCTACTGTCCATCATCAGTCCTAAACAAACTTGCCGATAAGCTTCGTGTATATTAAAGGACTGCTCCTGGAAGCTTTTGAATACTCTTGATCCCGAATAAGAAGCCTTCGAGTAAGATTGGTAGTGGACGGTATTGCAGTTTATCCTACACACACTGATATCATCATTATATCAGCTACAAGACATCCACTGATATAGATACCATGGATTTAGATCTAGTAGAGAGACTGTGCTATATATTGTACATAAGTGCTTAGAATTCAGTGTATAAGCGCATATGCGAATTAGTGATTTGTTGTTCTCTGCCTGCAATAATTGTATTATGAATAAGCGTTACGTGTAGTTTAAAATTTAAAGTGTTTGCAGACTATAACGTAGGTAACTTTCGTACCATGATCGTGCTAGCTGACGCGTTGTCAGACAAAAAATATTCTTGGTATTGAAAAGTATGAGACTTCTGCCCGTTAGAGCGTTCTGTTAGTCCGGGAGGTAAGTGCAAAAAATGCAACTACTTTCTAAAAGCTGGATTTTTGGTATTCGGTAGTCACAGTTGTGTACAACAATATCCCGGAGAGCTCTTTTTAAATTACTTATTTACACGTACACCCATTTTCAGCTTTTAAAAGAAGTTGCAAGATACCTACTAATTAATTTTTTTAAAATTCAAACTGTTATCCCCACCAAACGCAAAGCGTCTCAGTCTCAGCTGACTGAATCCGGGGTGTTGATGTACACCACCACAACCTAATACAAAAAAAAAAACTTTTAGAAAGTAGTTACATTTTTGGCGCTTACCTCCTGGGCTATGTCATCAACCGTACCGTCGAACCGTATGTACGTTCCGCAGCAAAATATTTTGCACTACTATTGTACTTAGAAGTAAGTTGTTGGTAGGTACATTGTAGTGGGCATAGTAGAACGTATTATATCGTATTGTTTTCCGTGATTGATACGTTTCTAGCACGGTCAAAGTGGGCACGTCATAGTGGACAGAGATAATTTGGTGCGAAATTAATTCTCCAATAGATGTTTCCTCGATCTCGATTCTGGAGATCTGCGCCTCCTTTATTGACTAATAAGTCCATTGCCAGGCAGCACAGAGCTTTGAAGTCCATGCGTGTCGCCCTGTCGCGGGGGCGATGTGGCCCGATCGTTGTTCTGTGCCAGGCAGTTTGCCGCTTCCCAACACCTGAAATCTGACCATAAACCTGAAAAAAGTAATATCAAAATTAGAGATTTTGCAAAACTTCTAGGTAGGTACCCTGATAGCGGCTAGTCCGGCAGTGCCGGGTATTTTACATACAAAAATCATGGAAAGGGAAAAATACCTAGCTCTCTTATCAGCAAATAACAACTTTGATATAAATATGCAATTAACGGGCAACATTCAACCAGACCTTCAGTGGTGGTGTGACAACATTAATATCCATTATTTTAGTCGATGAAGAAACTGGGTCTTCACTTGATGCCAATAAATGTGCAATCTATACAGCTGTCAGGCGCATAGTGCGTGATGTGATGCATCTTGCATGCGTCTGCTATACGTTACTTATTTTCCATACAGTTTATAACCTAGGATGCTTCGAGAAAAATGTGAACAGCACCCTGAAGAGTAAGCGATACATTACTCCGGGTTGTCAGCCGGTGTCGCTTCGTAGTAGCGCCGAAGAATAATAAAAGTCTACCTATACATATATTCAGTATTTATAGCAGATGAATAAACCTGGGTCTCCAACTCATCACCCCGTGATGTCAATAAACGTACTGTATAAATACATTTGAACAGCTGTCAGGCACATCACGCATGATAATATAATAATTGGCCAAGTGCGAGTTGGATTCGCGCACGAAGGGATTCCGTACCCTAGCGGAACCCCCTTAGCCCCATTTAAAGCGTCTACCTGTTGCCGTTATTAATATGAAGCAAAAAACTAAAAAAACTTTTTGTTGTATGGGATCCTCCCTTAAATATTTAATTTAAGCAGTTTTTGGTATGTTTGTTATAGCGGCAACAGAAATACATCATCTGTGAAAATTTCAGCTGCCTAGCTAGCACGGTTCGTGAGATACAGCCTGGAGACAGACAGACGGATAGACAGACAGACGGATAGACAGACGGATAGACAGACGGACAGACAGACGGACAGACAGACACACAGCGGGGTCTTAGTAATAGGGTCCCGTTTTTACCCTTTGGGTACGGAACCCTAATTATGTGATGCATCTTGCATGCGTCGGCAAGGCTAAAGCCGCTGAACTGCCGTGCACTCCGTGAACTGACTGTCAACGAGGACGGGGACTTTCCAGATTCCTCATTTGTATATCGTCTGCTTTACAAATATTGTGACGAAGATCTGTCAAAACAACGTTGTTTTGTAGTGCTTACGTGGAAGCGCTATGACCTACGCTAAGCTTTTTCCCTTGTATTGAGTTCATTCCGAATTTTGAAGCTGATTAGTTAATGTTTCTTTCACACTACAGACAGTTGGGTTTGCAGCTGCGGTCAGGTCATCCACCAAACAGATATATAGATTTAAAAATTGAAGCCACAGTGATTGATCGCATGATAGGTCGCAGCCGCAACCGGCAGTTGCTGGGAGATGCTTGATATGAGTAAAATGGGAGTGAATTCAGGCAATAAGACGAATGACTGAAACGAATGGAAAAAGTGGGATTGTGATGTTTTTGAACTGCAATTTCATTGAAAAAAATGCAGAGAAACTACTCGTAACTCCTTTAATAAAATTTAAATTATTTATTATTAACATTCAAATTTTTTATTTTGCGAAAACACTGTGCATCAGTCATTTTTATTTTTTAAATTCAAATTTAATTCGCTAACAAGATCAGCTAATTTGAATTTTGTTTTGGGAATTCCTGGAGTCACCGAGAAGGCACTGTCTTGATGTACATGAATTTAGGGAAACTAACAATGAGGTTAGTTTCTCTATAAAACCTATATACATTTTTTAATTTTATTTGATGATCTGTTCATGAAAAACGGATCTTTTATTAGTTTTCATAAAATGCAATGAGTAGTAAGTCCAAAATATAAACAACACCATTTGAGCAATTTAATTCAACAGTTCTGAAACGATGTCACATTAAACCTAAATGCAATTTAGTAAAATGCCTGTCAGTCTCCCCTTTTTGTCACAAAACACGTGTTAAATGTCATTTAACATAATTTGCCCAGTGCCCCACCCACGCAGGCATAAAGCTCAGACTCCACCAAAATGGAGCTGGGCGGAGAGCTGTGATAAACGCGCACTCATAGGCGCCGAAGGAGCTGAGCGTCAAAAACTTTCTTACAACATAATATGACAGAAATCTATTTGGGCCACATTTTACGGAAAAGAAACTAAAATCTCGAGGAATCGGTGGTCATAGAGAAAGTCGACGGTAAGGAGTCACGAGGTAGTCGAGGTAGATTAGAAGTACTTATATAGGTAGAACAGTGGCGGATTCACGTATTTGTCGTCAGTAGGCTATTGAAATTTACCAGCCCCCCTTGATACTGAGCTGAAAAACTAACCATATATGTTGTTTTTTCTCTGTAGAAGAACTTTATAATGTTTAGGTATTCAAATTAATCTTGTATTTTTGTCAATTATAAAATTAATGGTCCTAAATTTGCCGCCCCCTAATATCTGCCGCCCTAGGTTTCAGCCTACTCAGCCTGCTGGTAAATCTGCCACTGGTATAGAACCACTCTTGACACATCTGTCTATGAGGAGCTTCGTGTTGCTGAAGATAGAGGGCGATGGAGAAACTACGTCCATCTATTAGCCTTAGGACGTCCACTGCTGGACATAGGGCCTCCACTATGGATTTCCAATAAGATCGGTTGGAAGCGGTTTGCTTTCATCGCAATCCTGGTTATTGGAAATTAAGCTTATCAGAGGTAATTGTCACGACTGTTACGACCCTAACGATAATCTAACCCTAACTTTAACGATAATCTAGAAAACATAATAATAAATCGTTCCAATACAAATAATAAATTTGCCATACCCATATGAGGGTCATATGTATAACTATACAAAACATGTTAATTAAGAACCGCATGTAAATTTCATATGTTGCAATAAATGGTTTGAGTTTGACCCTCAGATTTAAGGAATATGACGCGAGGAGAACGAAGCAAGTATGTGATTTCTGCAATTGATTAAGAAGTACAACCAAACGCTCCGCTCTGCTCAGCCCACCTCCGTTTGGGTGGAGCCAGTTCTCTACTGACTAGTCAACTCGACTTGTTTCGCAGACGTGGCCGGGCTAACAGCTATTTAATCCAATAAAAACAACATTTGGGCCGCGAGCGTCCCCAAAACTACACATTTATCTTAATTCCCTATTTTTTACACAAAAATCACTTTATTATCGCGAGTACTCTCGACTCTATGTCTTAGAAATATGGTTGAATTTTGCGGATAAGTTATTTTTGAGGGTAGGAAAAACAAGATGGCCGCCGCGTTATAAGAATTATCCTTTGTTTGCTGGACACTATCCCGTCTTGTTACTTTTTCTGTTGTCATTATGGGTAATAGACGTTTCCTCCGTATCGTGTGTAGGTGGGACTGTAAGTAATTAGTTTTGTGAATAGGAGCTATTTTTACGATGGACGCTTTGTGCAAATGTGTGCGTATCGATATTCTATGACATGTTTGGAGACATAAAGTTCTACAAAATACCTACATAAAAGGTGTAGTTTTTTTTAGTTATTTTCAAAGAAGGACTTGAGGTATATTTGGCCATCATTATAGCAACTTTTATGAGACAAACAGCAAAATCGCGAAAACATTTTAACGTCGCAGAGGGTCGCATGTTATAGACCCCATTCACAATCAGGCCAAATGAATGTGCCTAATGTTGGCAATTTAGTGTATTTAAGTTTAGACTTCATTTTTACAGAAACTTCGTTTGAAGATATAGGTAGTCAGAAATACTATGTGCATAAAGATAAATCCACAGATGATTTAGTTTGAAGGTAATCAGACAAGTTGCTAAACTATTTTTGTCGCTAAACACTCGCTATACCAATGAAAAGTCGCCATTTCTAACGACGAAGTCGCAAACTCGTAACATCGAATGGATGACATCCATTTGGCCTGATGGTAAATGACGCCTATTATGTCTTCATCCTCTCACAAGCACAGAATTCAACGTTCGCTCCCGCTCCCACTCGGTCCTATGTCGCATACGTTCAGCCGTTTTACCTAATTATTTATTAAATTATTATACTCGTATATCCCCAGGAATGTGTACATCCGTAGGTATTGTACACATACATTCCAAAATAAATCATTGGTACGGAACTGGGTTTATATAAACTCGCACCTCCCGCTTATAAGGCAAACGATATCCCTCTGAGCCACCAGGACTACATAAATATATTAGGACCTACACATAAACAATAGGATGTAAATAAATTCAATAGTTGTCTCGTTTGTTTCTCCTAGCAACTCTACTAGAAAATCATTATAGATTCTTGATACATATTCCTGGGAGGTATTCCTTAGTTTTATTCATGTATTTGTCTATTATTTATAAGTCACCTTCGAGGCAGGTCAGCCACCTCCACTGAGCATAATCAACATGATATAATTTGGTGATTATATAAAAGGGATATGAGTTTTTTTATTTTCCTCATGGAGAAGCTTTTTTTTTCAGCAAATTTTTGGCGTTGCAGCGTTATGTATTTTTCAGTGTCATGTACTGTACTAGCTTTTATTAGTAATAATATTTTATCTACACTAATGTCGTAACATTCTACTTATGTTTCCAACACTTGACTTATAATGACTACTGTTATAGCGCAGATAACAAAACACTCAATTTAAGCAATTTCACATGATGTTATAATATCCACATCGATATCGTAAAATCTCATTATAACATCGCGCGCTCGCTCCTGATTGGCCCTGCGCGCGCAGCTGCGCTCTCATTGGTTAGATTTTAATGGCGCCAAGTTCACTGTGACAATACACGTACGCGTGAATTTAATGTTTCGCAAAATGTTTTTTATTTTATTTTTATTAGTGAAGATAAAGTAGTGTATGCAACTGCATATAACACGGGTATTAAAACACTCGTTACTATTATGAAACTCGCTGCGCTCGTTTCATAAACTCACACTCGTGTTTTAATACCCTTCATTATATGACAGTTGCATAAACTACTATAATAGTATGTTGCTGAACATAAAACAATCCGTGAAAGGCGATTGGCTGTTATTCACCACGTTGACCCGGGGCGGGTTGGTTGTCACTTATGTTAGAATACAGCGATATCATTTCATCGTGTTATAGCTAAGTACAACATTTAAATAAGTATAAGCAATCGGTATTATACTTGTTATATGTAAAAAAATCGATTGCTTATTGGATCTCAATAATAACCAATTATGGTTTATGTTTTCTAAGCGTAACATATATTTACGTCTTTAAGGAGTCGTCCAAAACCGTCCTTCAATAAAAAAATCGGCCAAGTACGAGTTGGATTCGCGCATGAAGGTTTCCGTACAGTATGACAAAAAAATACACGTTTGTTGTATGGCCCCCCTTAAATAAATCTTAAATATTTATTTTATTCCGATTTTAGTATTTTGTTGTTATAGCGGCAATCAAAATACATCATCTGTGAAAATTCCAACCCTCTAAATATTACGGTTCATGAGATACAGCCTGGTGACATACAGACGGACAGACGGACGGACGGCGGAGTACTAATACTCCGCTGTCCGTCCGTCCGGACAGCGGAGTATTAGTAATAGGGTCCCGTTTTTACCCTTTGAGTACGGAACCCTAGAAATGGCAGAATTTTCATTTTTCTTGACGTCTTTCTCAGATTTATTTAGTCGTCTTTGTCTAATTAAAGTCTTAAGTTAAAGTTTGTCTTAATCATTAGCTAGTTAAAGTTCAAAATGCCTAAAACTGTATGTTTAATTTTCAGATTGGACACGCAATACGAAATATCTTCAGAAAAGATGGACACACCGCCCGGCGAGATGGTGAAACGAAAATGAATAGCTTGTTTCTAACGGTTTGTAACGGTTATTTTATCATTGCATCTGTGATAACCATGGAATCATGTTGTTATTACTTACTAGAATACTAATATTAGAATATATAATAAAATATGTACAGCTTATAGCGTAGTTTGATTAGGTGTTTTTTGGCGATCATCGAAGTAAAGTTATTTTTGGTTTCAAATTGATTCCATAGCAGTTCTCAAGATCACCGTGAGTGGCAATTAGAACAATTGTTTAATTATTGTTTGTGGTTATAAATAAAGAGTTTTGTCTGTCTGTCTGTCTGTCTATGAGTGTAAAATGTTTGCAGTGAACGATTAATTGAACGACAGCGCGTTCGTTCATTCAACGCGCTCGGTCATCAAGTGCTAAATGAGATGAGACGCAAAACTTATTTTCAATGGCGATAGTACGCGACAGCTGTAAAGCTGTAATTGAATGTATTATTCATTTTTTATTGTTTACTTGATGGAATCACAAACAGTTTCTTTGGAAAATGTATTGTGATATCTATTTTATTAGAATGTAGCGTTAGAACCTTTTCCGTGCCACACCTGTTCAGTTTGTCTCATTTAGTTGTGTTCCGCGCGACAAACAGGACGTCGTGTGATGGATGGTGTGCGTGGGCCTTTATCTAGGGCTGACTATTTCCTTTATATCCTACTAATATTATTATAAACGCGAAAGTTTGTAAGGATGCATGGATGTTTGTTACTCTTTCACGCAAAAACTACTGAACGGAACGAGATGAAACTTTGCAATAATGTAGCTTATATATCAGAATAACATATAGGCTATAAAGTTTAATGATATTGCGTCAATTTTCCATAATATAACGATAAGTGTTAAGTAAGTAGGAAAAATTCTGACATCTGCGAGCTGTTCTAGCGTGTGCTTCAAGAAATGTCAAAAAAAAAAACAACTGTCGAATCGAACATCGTTTTTTTTTCTATCTCCTTTATTAAGGGTGGTAAGGTAGGGCCCGGGTAAATAGCACATTACTTTTTCATTCATTACTTTTTATCCCGGAAAAATAAAAAGTTCTTATGGGATAGCACAAAAATCAGAATATCATGCGGGCGAAGCCGCGGGGAAATACTAGTTTCAACATAAAGTCTACTAGTTTTAACATAAAGTATCAAGGAAAGTTTAAAAATTAAGCTTTTTTCTATTGAACAAACGCGCGAAGTTTTTCGATATATCGAGATTTATTCTTCACACATTGCTGAAACTGAAGCGCCGTCTTAAAGCCTGACTGAAAGGCCGTGTTACTTATTTCAGGTAATTGGCTTCTATTAAACTCATTTTAGGGTTCGGTTTTAAGTCGGTCATGCCATTTGTTGCGTAAAATAATTATGTAATGTATGCGACGGCAGAGAAGACACTTTCCGAGAAGACTTTTTTTGCGGGATTTGACTGCATAACACGATAAATGGAAGGAAGTTGGGGAGACCTTTGCCCAGAACTGAGACAGTCAAGGTTGAGAAAAAGAGGAAGCTGTGCTGTGCTGTGCTATCCCGTCTGCACTAATAGGGATTTTCAAAATACTCCTATTCTATTGGTACCTCCCTTTTTTTGTGATATCTTTCCGTTCAGTGGTTGTCTGGTAGAGATCGCTGTTAGCGATAAGGCCGCCTTTTGTGACACTAATTTACGATGTATTCTTTGTACTTTTTGTTATTTTTTTTTTATATTTGTGCACACTTTAAAGAGTTCTGTCTGTCTGTCTTACTTGACTGCCTCGATGGCTCAGTGGTTATAGTGACCCTGACTCCTGGGTCAAAGAGGCGTGGATTCGATCCCCACCCAAGGGCAAATATTTAGGTGATGAACATAGGTGTTTGCTCTGTGTCTGGGTGTTATTTAGGTATTATCTATATAAGTATGTATTTAAAAATATGTATATGTAGTATATTAGTCTCTGGCAGCCATATGACAAGCTCTGTTTAGTTTGGGGTCAGAGACCGTGTGTAAGAAGCTAAGAAGTCCCCTAATATTTATTTATTTACTTAATCTTTGACCGTTTAGGCATAAGTACGTCCTAGGGAGCTAAATGTTTAAAAATTGAGTCTAGAGCTCAGGGGACAGCCCTAGCTGTGTGCCCGATCGATGGGCACCCTTTTTAGCGACGGGCTTGTGTGTCCTTGGCTATCACTTACCGTTACTTACGGTATAATTCTAAGGCAACGGCCAGTATCTACTATTCGCATTGAGTAGATAATATATAAGTTTTCATCAGATTCAAAACAGAGGCTCCCAATTCGACCTTCATGCGATTACTCCGCCGATTTGGTTGTTCTTTTTGGTTATTCTTCTGCTTAACCGATTTTGATTAGTCTTTTTTTGATAGGTCTTCAGGTCTTCAGAGATTCCATTTAAGTTTAATCGGAATTGGTTAACTTTTTTTTTGAATAATTATTTTTTGCAAAAAATAGCACGACCGACTTCAACCGTTAACAGAATTCGCGAATATTTCGCACGGATCGATGTATCATTTTTCACATTATTGTTGATTTATCAAAAATGGCTCAGCCGATTTCGATAAGATATATAATAGGTATACGCGTCGAATTAAGTACCTCCTCCGTTTCGTCGGTCAAAAATCAGCTATAATCTAAAAACACTCATGTGTGTTAAATAATCAGCTGTTTTATACGTGTTGTCAATTCCAAGTTGCAATTTTGTATGCAAAAGATTTTCTTTACCCGAATTCCGGGTTGGCCCCGTACTAAAAGTTGTTCATAACGATGGATTTCGCTACCCTCTTTTGTCTTAGTACAGGGAAAGCAGATAGCCCTGTATAGCACCTTTTTTCGTCAGAACTTAAAAACAACACATCCACGTCAAAACTAGAGCCTTTCCATTCCATACAGGGCGATATTTACATCTCTACATTCTTCAGAGATCTTGGCATATCTCTTCCCGCCCTCTTATCCCGAGGGTCTGGATCCCTCCCGGAATTCCAGGACCTCGGGACCTGATGGTATCGCTCCATTTGTTTTGTTTATACGCGAGATGACCGCAGCTATGTCGTTTTAGCTTAGGTCCAAAAGAGAATTAAATTTATCGCAGCGTTTTTTTCGTCCAATGTACCTCAGTGTTTCTTCGTGATAAGATAAGATAACTTTATTGATTTTAATAGAACCTAGTATTACAACAAAAGTTGCATAATATTGATTCATTTACATGCTCGTCCGGTTTAAAAATTTTTCACATTTTTACTAATAACTAGACGACCCGCCCCGGCTTCGCACAGGTGTATTATACATATAAACCTTCCTCTTGAATCACTCTATCCATTAAAAAAACCGCATCAAAATCCGTTGCGTAGTTTTAAAGATTTAAGCATACAGACAAACAAACAAACGAAAATAGCGACTTTATTTTATACTATGTAAGGATGATACTAGATACAGTTGCAGTGTTATCTAAAACTAGCTGCGCCCCGCGGTGTTACCCGCTGTAGACCGAGATAAAAAGTAGCCTATGTGCTAATCCAAGGTCCAAGTTACCTTCATACCGAATTTCATCCAAATCGGTTCAGCCGTATGTGCGTGAAGTGCGTGAAAGAGTAACAAACATCCATCCATCCATCCATACCTACAAACTCTCGCGTTTATAATATTTGTAGGATTTTCATCACAAAGTAATATTAAATTCATTGACAAAATATACGTAGGTATTGTTAATTTGTGAAATCTAATAAATACAAATACAAATCGCAGGCTGTAAAGAGGTTTACAATTCAAAATTAAGTCTTCGGCCATTGAGTGTTACTGGTTCTTATTTAAAGTACTAATAATACACACTGGTATATAAATGTAGTATTTTACAATGGGTCCTACAATTTAAGCTTACAATAGCTCAATGAACTGTGGCGAAGGCTGTGCTCGGAATCTTTGAGTGAGATCAGAAAAGCTGCAATCCGTAGACTAACCAAAGTTAAAGATATAAGCTCAGTTAGTTATTTAAATGGCATTGGGATTCATGGCTGATGAGGCAGCCATTATCACAGATGAAGACATAGGGGCTTGCTACCCGTTCACCCACTGGCTAACTCACTGATGGGCAACCGTAGGACAATCCCACCCAGGCCACTAGGACGACAGATGATCTGATAGAGAAGGATCATGTGGACGCGAGCCACTTCCAGTAACAATCTGTAGAAGAGGTCTGTGCCTACTGCCTACTGGTGGATTTTCTATAGTTGAAATTATCATTAATAACCTTCGAGCAAACATCTATATACTCGGAATTTTAATTCGATTCCAGATTTGACATTAGCTACTGTCATTTTTGACAGTATGTACTGTCAAAAACTGTCAAAATGACAGTAGCTAATGTCAAATCTGGAATCGAATTAAAATTCCGAGTATAGTATTTATATCGTACAAAAAAGTGTCCGAGCCTAAACCCTGCCCAAGTTACGTAATGGGCAGGCTTTTTAGTTAGTCTTAAGACGATTGCAGGTCAACTACAACGCCGCGCGATGCCAAAGTGCTCTGCTCGGTTACAAGCACTATAACGTCGATATTCTAGAAAACGGGTCATTGTGAATTATTTAATGTAAATATCTAAGTATGGTATGCATGACGGCGCTCGGACATTTTTTTACTACTTTCACTTAGGGACTGTGGCTCTGTAGATATTTGCTCGAAGTCAATTACGAATACTTATTTTTCAAAGTGTATTCAGTTTGTACGGAGTCACAAATATGAATCTAAACAAATGAAAATATTACCGATGCCTTAGAAGAGACAGACATAGTGCTTACTGCTTACATCTCGAGCAAAAAAGAAATAAAATCTACATAAATACGGTTATTAAAATAAGTATATCTGAAGAACACCAGTTTATATGAAGTTTAGATTGCGGGCGTCACACGCCGCCCGCCCCCGGACCTGCTCCCAGGGGCGGCTCTCGTATTCCCATTCATGAATGAAATTCCACCCTAATGCCGCCCTTAGGATGGACACGGTTTAATTATATTTAGCCAGGGACGCAGGGTTTAAAAAGATGTGGATAGCATGTTGTCAGTACTGGGTAAGGATTTAAATCATTTCGTTTTCAAAATCACTCAAAATAATAAAAAAAACGTATTGCTTTTTTTCTCCAGCATTACAAAAAGGATCTTGTTCTCAACTCATTGGTATATTGTTATGTTCTTTATAATTTAGTAGCGACCCGCCCCGGCTTTGCACAGGTGTATTATAGATATAAACATTCCTCTTGAATAACTCTATCTATAAAACAAAACGCATCAAAATCCGTTGCGTAATTTTACTCGTACAGGTATAAGCATATTTAGGTAGGGACAAACAGACAGGGAAGCAACTTTGTTTTATATTATGTAGTGATTTTGCGTGCTTCATAATTTTATTATGTAGTTTTGTGTTTGGTAGGTGTCTGCAATGCAAGATGCAATTTGCTACAAAATACACTATAAGTGGTGGAGCGCCTTGACATCTTTTATTTAATAATTCCGCATTTCTTTTTTCAATTTAAATTTACCCGCTTTCTGGTGTCGTCGGTAAAACAGGTGCAACGCTGGGACAATCTGTCGATGTTCCATTGACGTCCTAGAGTTTACCGAGAGATGGCGCTAGTCGTCTCGAACCGCGATGCCCTCGACCGCTATTATTGGTCGAAAAAGACGCGATATTCATCGCGTTTCGTGTCACCGCCGTTATTTTATGAGTGGCAGAAAAATCATTCTGTCAATGTACTTCTATCCGCCGCAATTTTACTTTCATCCGCAAAGACAAACTTATATCTTTGAAGTTTGGAACTTTTTATTGTGTGCAGTGCAGTTTTTGGACAATCATACTTCGCCTCGATAAACACAGGACTTCGGTCTCGATTACAAGGTGATGAATGCGGTCATTTGCAGGTTAGTCTCAGTTTAGTTCCTGTATATACGTCGACACCAAACTCTTTCGTGAATGATCTTCCCGCCCTTTCTTATTTAGAGTTTTTCTTCAAAAACTTTCGTGAGCAATCACACCCAGGAGTTGGCTATTTACACGCCATTCCAGTAAGTTGTTGGATAAGTACAGACCTATCTGATCTTATAATAAAAATTAAGGTGTATCACCTGATGATCTGACTAAGCATGTTTACTATTCAACGTGTAATACAAGCCATAAGATCATCATCATCAGTCTGTGTCAACCCACTGATAGGTATAGGCCTCCTTTCTTATGTGCCGTTGTGCGATAAGATAAGCATAAGATGGCAGGGTTAATTATCATGCACACTTTTCTAAAAAGTTTCACAGTTCTCTATTGCCACCACATTGAAGTACATCACTGATTCTTAGAGTTTGAGATATTTTTGTGCTAAACGCACTCCTGACAAATTGAATTGACCGACCCAAGACGCTTCACCCAATTTTTAGATAACATTCCTTCTGAACTTTTTTATATCAGTGGCCGAATGATTTAGCGAAGGGATTACCTAAGGCTCCATTGTAGGACCGACGGTCAGTTATTTGGACGCGTAACGATTTTGTATTTCCCTGCGTAAGTTCTTAAGTTGGCTCTTAGTTTGTCGTAAGAAAAAAACTCATGTTACATACTTGACAATTGCTGTTTAACAAAAGGTCTACAGGGTGTGAAGTTTTTAGTATGTATGGTGGATGGGGGTGTAAAGTTCTCGAACGGAGATCACATACCTACATACCGGAAAGCGCAGTGTAAGACGTCGACCGACAGGGTGGACAGATGTTTGTTTTGATGCATATAATATGCCTTTAAAAGGATGCTAATTGATTAGCAGTAACCCGTTTTACTTACTATAATAGTCAGTCAAAACACTACAAGTCACACCGTTTCATACCTTCGCTACTCTTTTCTGTACATCTCTGATGGTTAAGTAGTCTTATAAGTCTACGAATTTGTTCTTCAATCCTCTACAAAATATGTTTATGAATAACCTATTGTAGGTAGACTACCTAGCCCTTATTCTTATCAGAAATAGACCACCTAAAATAGTCCACTTAAATTGCTATCCGACTCTTTGAGAAAATTGTGATTAGGTACCTTTTTCCCTATACTTTAAGGTACTTTCCTTTATGACGTCAAAGCTCAGGTATTACGGACTCGATCTTCAAAGCTCGCTCGAGCATGAAAGGTATGAAAAATAAAATATTTCGCCCAAATAACTAGTTTCGGAGGTATTTCTTTTAAAAATAGATTTCTCCAAAGGAAATTGTTCCTCATCCATCGGTAGGTATTATTTCGGCTCTCCGTACCCCAGCCGGGTTTTCAGGGTTCCTTGCCGAGGGTAAAAACGGAGCCGAATTACTAAGTCTTTGAAAAGCTGACTCTATCTGGCGTATTGTATTTATTGCTCATGATTAATGGGTTGCCATCGTTTGGTTCAATGTCTCAACTGATACGTTGCAATAACGAGGGAAAATAGGACCAATAACTGGCATACCTACTTAATAATGTTAAATTTTACTAGAAATTAATTTCACTAATTGGCCTGTGGGTAGCTGGTAGTTTTATAGTAAGTAACGATCTCTTTAAACAAACAAGCATTGACACAAACAAAAATAAGAATTTTTCTCAAAAAATGGAAAACCGACTTCCATCGTGTACAAAATTCGAATAGTTCGCTCGAATTGACGTATACAATTTTCACTTTATTGTTGATTTTTCAAAAACGACACGGCCGATTTCGATAAAATTTAAAAGGGCCCAAAAATAAAAAAAAAAAAAAATGGGAATCAAAAAATATTTTCCAACCAAAGTTTTTTTTCATTTGCTTCACATTTACAATTGGCGAAAATATAGATTACCATGCACAACAAAATACATACAGACGAACATAGAACATCTTCCTTTTTGGAAGTCGATTAAAAAGAGATATATACTTAGTGACTTCAACTTGACTTGACTTCTTGGGTGTTATTTAGTTACTATCTATATAAGTATGTATTTAAAAATATGTATATGTAGTATATCAGTCTCTGGCAGCCACATCACAAGCTTTGCTTACTTTGGGGTCAGAGACCGGTGTAAGATGTCCCCAAATATGTATTTATTTATTTAACTACATACTGACATATATCTACCACTTGAGATACCAGTATAAGAAGAGTTTTCTACAGAACCGTTACTGCGCGGGTTCGTCACGCTCTTGGCGGTTTCTGGGCCCTCCTCGGCCGAGCCTTTTCAGGGCCCTTTATCAATCGCCGACCGTCCTCCCTTTTAACAAGAAACACTTGACGAGATCTCCACGTCTTTATATTATTTTCCCGGGAAATGGTTTTGTTTTGTTTTTTGGTTACTTTTTTAGCGAGTCTCGATTAGGATTTATTTTGTTGTTGTGTTAGTTATTTTGTTCGTATTGTTGCTTTAAAGTTATAGATTGATAGGTACTAAAATGTGGCTTGGAATCGTTTTTTATAAGTTAGAGGAACGTTATTTTTATAACCGCGAAACGTAAAAACGTGAAATAATTTTCATCGAGTTCTTTTTACAACTCACGTGTTTTTAATCATTACATTCTCAGGTTTTTGATTATAATCAAAGCTTAAAAATTGGCCAAGTGCGAGTTGGACTCGCGCAAGGTTTCCGTACCCTATCGGAACCCCCTTAGCCCCATTAACAGCGGCTACCTGTTTCCGTAATTATTATGGAGCAAAAACGCCAAAAGAATTAGGTTTGTTGTATGGGAGCCCCCTTTAAATATTTACATATTTTATTTGTTGTTATAGCGGAAACATTAAAACATCATCCGTGAAAATTTCAGCTTTGTAGCTATAACGTTTCATAAGATACAGCCTGGAGACAGACAGACGGACAGACAGATAGACGGACAGCGGAGTCTTAGTAATAGGGTCCCGTTTTTACCCTTTAGGTACGGAACCCTAAAAATCAGCGGTTCATTCGTTTGGCTATTACAACAGCACAGACGGAGAAACAAATACAAATAATGAATTAAAACACCCCTCTTGTTGCAGGGAGAGCAAAAGCAAAAATAATGATGTCTATTCTGGTCCCGAATAACAACACGTAATTAAAATAAACTCCTTACGCACGTGTTTACCAAAAAGGTCTCTTGCTTACTTAAAATAGTACCGTAAAATGTCTGTCTATTCTTAATTTGCCCTCCGGAAAGGGTAATATTTTTAAATTAAGCTAATTAAAGATTTTACGAGTTTTTTTACGCGTAAGCAAGCAGTCGTAGGACGCAGGGTGGACCATTGAGTTATATTGTAATTTGGTAGGACCGGGTGGTGAACATACCTAATCTTAGGTACCTACGCAAGAAATGATACCAACTGAGCACTACCGTGGCTAATGTTAAGCCATGGAGCCATGGTGCCAGCCATGGTCTAGTGGTAATGACCCTCGCTTACAATCGTGAGGTCATAGGTTCAAATACCGGTCCCGTACCAATGAATTCCTTGGAATTTATGTACGGAATTTCACACCACTGGCTTTTCGGTGAAGGAAAACATCTGAGGCAACCTGCATCCGTCCGTAAAAGAAATTCGATGGCGTATGTGAATCCACCAACCCGCACTGGGCCAGCGTGGTGGATATGGCCCAATCACCCTTCGTGGGTAGGCCTACGTCCTGCAGTGGACTATTAAAAAAATAATCGGCCAAGTACGAGTCGGACTCGCGCACGGAGGGTTCGGGTACTGTATGAGAGCCCCCCTTTAATATTTTTTTTATTTTAATTTTATTATTTATTATTAAAGTGAATATAAAACGAAATATTCTGTGAAAATTTCAAGCATCTACCTGTTACCATTATAAATATAGAGCGAAAAACGTCTAAAAATTCAGGTTTGTTGTATGGGAGTCCTTAAATATTTATTTTATTTTGTTTTTTATTTGTTGTTATAGCGGCAACCGAAATACATCATCTGTGAAAATTTCAGCTGCCTAGCTATCATGGTTCATGCGATACAGCCTGGTGACAGACAGACAGATGGACAGACGGATGTCGAAGTCGTACTACCGTGGCTCAGACAACACGTTAAATTGCAGGTCCCGGTTGTTTTAACCGTTTAGCCATGATGCCTTCAAGCGGCTTAAAAACTCTGACACCAGGGCTAGCCACCCGGCCTGTACGAACTTACATAGTATACCATTTCTAAAGGTATACATCGATGACACAACGTTTAAAGCTGTTGGCATTTGAAAAGGAATACCTGTCGAACATTAAACGCAGACTTTACGGCGGATTCCTCCCGGAGCGGGAAATGTCGGCTCTTCGTCATCAGCTCATGCTGCAGAGGAACCAAAGGCAGACCATAACGCTGACGATTTGTATTTTCTTTTTCATCGTGAACTATTATCGTCAGATTTTTCCCGCGGATTCGCCCGCGTAATAGGTAGATTTTTCTGCGCTCCCAAACGAAAATTTATTTTTTTGGGATTAAAATTTATAAATAAATAAATTCTTTATTGCATGATACAAAAGCCACTTATTAATATAATTATAAGCCACTTATTAATATAAACAAATATTATTTACATTTACATTATCGGCTAGCTAGCCGTTACAAATCTATTTAGTACACATAACCTACACTAAGCAAACGCTTGTAATGCTTGTATTGTAGGTACTGTTTACCTTCAGGGAACTACATGCGCAGAATAAGTAATAATAATAAAAAATAGTAAACTTGTTCGGAAGAGTATTCAAAAAATGTGCTGAAATATCCGCAGGAATGTTTGTGTGTATATGAGTGTGTACGTGTGTAGCATAAGTCACTCTCCTATCTTTAAATGCTTTACAATACATGTAAAAAATCAAGTCGATCCGCCTCTCCGTTGCTGCGTAAAAGAGTAAGACACCAACAGAAATACTTTCGGATAACTATCCAATATTAAGCTACGAGTACGAGTAGCTTTTGCCCGCATGACTTTTTAGATTTTGTGCCTTCCCATAGGACACTTAGGTTTAAAAAAAGCATCTTATGTCGCTCTCCGATGTTAATCAATACTAATATCCAATCCATAGGTACAAAAAATCAAGTCGATCCGTCTTTCCGTTACTTCTTAAAGAGTTATAAATCAGAAAACACACTTTCGGATTTATAATATTAATCCTTACATAGTATAAAATAAAGTCGCCATTTTCGTTTGTTTGTCTGTATGCTTAAATCTTTAAAACTACGCAACGGATTTTGATGCGGTTTTTTTTAATGGATAGAGTGATTCAAGAGGAAGGTTTATATGTATAAAAATTCCCGAAATTCCCACGGGAACGGGCACAACGCGGGTAAAACCGCGGGGCGCTGCTAGTTGGTAAGAAATAAGAGAGTAAACGAAGGTAAGAATAAGTCCGTGCTTGACCACCAACTCGCTTGATGGTAAGCGACGTTGTAGTCGAAGATGAAACACGTAGACTTAGAAGATACCTGATTCCCCGAGACTTTGAAACGTTTCTTAATTTCATCAGCTCCATTCCCTGGCTGTATGGACACGAAACGATTGATCTTCAATAGCACGGGTAGGACCACGTTTTTTGGATGGCACTACTGGATTTGCGACCGCAGTTGGTCCACAAGGAATACATCTGTTAGAGACAGACGTGGTTAGTTTATGTGATCTCGATGGGTGGAGTCAGGTTTTGGTGCCAGAAACATGTTTCATAATTTTGATAGTTAAATAAATAAACAAATAAAGCTTTACTTCCATTTTAACGTTTACATTCTTCGAGCAAATATCTACAGAGCTACAGTCTTTATGTGAAAGTTGTTAAAAATCCGTCATACATACTTCACAATGACCTGTTTTTTTAAATCTCGACGTTATGTAACCTAATTAGTGCTTGTAATCGAGCATTTTGGCATCGCGCGGCGTTGTAGCCGCTGGTCTGGACACCCAAATTTGAGCGAAGGCCTCCTCCATGCGTTGCCATGTTTTTCTTCTTTGCGTCAGTCTCGTCCATGTAGATACCTACTCCCAGCTGCCTCTACGATGTCATCTCGCCACCTCCTCGGCCGTCCCTTCGATCGTGTGTCTTCTCTCGGCCACCAATATAGGACTTTCCCACTCCAACGTTATTATATTTTAATAGTTGCAGCCCGAAAACTATACATTTTTGTGCTGAGAAGAACTGATATCATGCGTTAGGTTTCTACTGGTTTTTATTCTGAGGCTCCTGCGAATAACGCCGGTTCACTTAATTTGAGGAATTAATCATTGGCTGCTCCGAGGTTCTGCTCAATGATTCACAATTTCAATTTAAATTTTCCATGTACCTGAAAGATATTATTATAGATTTTTTACAGGTGAAGCGTTATTTATTTTAGCTACAGTTTTTGCTCGCGGTTTCGCCCGTGTGATGTTTTCCTTTTTGCCCTGTCCCATAGAAATTCTCTATTTTTCTAGTAAGTAATAAGTAATTTATCCATGCGCAAAAGCAATTAGATTCCTCTCTCTGTTGCTACATGAAGGAGTACAACAAACACACTTTCATCCATCTATCAGCCGTAGGACGTCCACTGCTGGACACAGCTAGGCCTCCTCTATGGAATTTCAATAAGGCCGGTTGGAAGCATCCAACTAATCGGCTGTACGTCATACGCTGCGCTTTCTTAATCGTGGTGTCCATTCGAGAACTTTTAGGCCCCATCGAATCGTACAAGGACACACTTTCGGATTTATAAATTTCGTAAGTATTTTGGTGTATTTTTGTGTTGTACCTACACCTAATATGAACAATTCAACTATTAGGTACCATGGCGCCAGCCTTGAAATCTCAAAAAGATATACTCCCGTCCGATAATAAATCTAAAATACCTACGAAACATCAATCTGCAGCAAAAATTACTCGGCAATTTTCCCCACTTCCCGCCCGTTTCCCTCAATTCCCGCGCATTTTCCCCATACCGTCGGTAACTAATGTAAACCATAAGTTTTCTTTCGTCCCTACATCAAAGCTATCAAAGATATCCATAACGAAAAGAATGGGATGGAAGCCATAGATCTCGTGAGATGGGAAATGTTGCGATCTAGCGGGAAGCTGATTTTCCACCAAAATGACTCCTCATCACTACATAGAATAAAACAAAGTCGCTTCCCTGTCTGTCTGTCCCTATGTATGTTTATATCTTAAAGAATACGCAACGGATTTTGATGCGGTTTTTTTAAATAGATAAAGTGATTCAAGAGGAAGGTTTTTATATGTATAATATACTTGTGCAAAGCCGGGGCTGGTCGCTAGTCCTATATAAGTCCTCACGTCGCCGTCGGGGTAGAGGGCCTAAAATTTAATTCCGCGTAGCGCCATTCATTATACATTCACACAATATTATACTATAATCTGCATTGTATATTTCGTAAACATGAATTTTGCGTTGTATGAGTATTAACTACATATGGAGTGTAAATGTAAAACGACTGAGATATTCTAGAATATCATCATTTTGATAAACTTTTTCTGTGGGGCCAACCCGATATCGAGAAACAAAATTCGCTGCTCCATTGAAAAGTTCATCAATTTTCGAAAAACTGTATGGATCACAATTTTTTTTCGATTCTAGGGTTGGTCTTTACTTGAAAGTTGGTCATAATGATGAGTACAATAGTATTCTAGAATATCTCCGTCCATCGTCTAGATTTCCACAACAACTAGTCGTGCGAGCCCAATTGGTCCAAGAGGAACACCTCTAAAAGTTGTTTAACCATTCAGCCATGTCAGAGGCCTACAGGCGACTTAAAAACTCTGACACCACGTTATTATTATGTACTACGGGACTAATCGCGCACTTAAATTACGAGATAAATATATACCTCATCATTTCGACCGAGTTGCATCGATCGTGGTCACGGGTGGACTACCCACAACGGGTCCAGTCTACCCGTGACCACGATCGATGCAACTTACTCTCTCTAAAACTCTATGGAGGCAGGTATTTGTTGAGCACAGCATCATCAAAGGTCGGCCAGCTAGATATATTGCGCTCTTTGATCGGGTATGAGAATGGAAAAACATAATTTAAGTTATGGCGAGGAAATTGCTTTTAGCTTTTTGCAATAAGTATTTATGAGAGGCTCAAAATGTATTTATCTTCATCAAAATACACTCTTTTAGGCTAGCGTTTTTCACATTAGCCATAGAATACTAAGTAGTATTCTATGGCTAATAAATAATTCTGATGTTAGATCAGGGTTAAAAGAGGCGGGTACTTTATCTATTTTCTATCAAAATATCATTGTCAGGATGGAAATCTCACTCGAGACCAATGCAGCAACCCTGAATCTAACATAATAACAAAGAAACTAATCAATCTGATCCTTTAAATGTTTGTGAGGGTAGTTACCTAACTTGAGGTTTCTAAATTAGTAAAGGAAACAAGTAAATAAGTATATTTTGTTTATTATTTTACCTCATGGGTCCCGAGAGGATACCTCCATGTATTGCAAAGACTCTAAGCCACGTTCGTAAGGCCCTAAACGTCTTGAGAAGAAGTGGCAAGAAACTCCGACGCTATCAATATGATCTTTTAATCTTTTGTACAATGATCAGTCACATAATTTAGATATTACACAAAGTACTTAACTTTAGCAACATGGCGACGTTCACTCGGCTTGGCTTCGAATATAAAAGTACCGACACTCAGCATAACTAGCTAAGTGAGACTCAGGGCGACAAAGATTTGTCCAACGTTATTATTAGGATACTTGGCGAACACTAAGAGATACTAAATGGTACTAAGAGATATTAGGACAGACGTAACTAAGTAGTTACGTCTGCCCGCTCGACTGAATTTATTTAGGTACTTAATACCAGCTGACCCGGTGAACTTCCACCAAACCAAAGCCAAGCCTTTTATGGTGGACATTCCGCGCGTTAGAACCAAGCGTTTCGAATCCTCATTCCTCATACGAACAGCCAGAATGTGGAACGCTTTGCCTGGGTCTGTCTTTCCGCTAAAGTACGACGTCTTCAAATCCCGAGTAAATAGGTATCTTCTAGGTAAGCATGCTACACGCTAGATCGCATATCTGCTCAACATCAGGCAGTATGTAGTCAAAAGCAAACCTATATACGGAGTAAAAAAAACGTCATATCACCTTCATCTGTCACTAATTTCGATGGCGTTTAGCGCCACCAACGGCCAGATACGGAACTTTTACATGTAGGAACATTTTGTACGGGAAAATTGAGTCGATGTGCTTATTATTGTCCGCGCAATTTTCTTTTTTTTTTCTTTCTAAACTTTCTCCTGCCTAAAACAACAAAAAAAGAAATTGCGAAATCGGTCCAGCTGTTCATGCGTGATGCCATGATTTCAAGCTTCTATCTATTGTCGTTATTAATATCGAGCAAAACGCAAAACGGGGAAAAATCACGTTTTTTTTTGTATGAGGAGGCTCTCATACAACCTTAACCCCCTGACGGCTAATGATTCCAATCCGAACCAACAAAAATACTAGAATGTTTGCATCCGTCTATGGCTAATGGTGCGGATTTGAACCATCGTACTACAGGTCATTTAAAACCTTTTCACAAGGGTATAGAGTCGATTATAGCATGGGAATTTTATATCCATCTGTTGTTTAGAGAATGAACTGTAAAATAAGCCCGCCATTCATTAGTCAAGTGCTATTTAGTTGTGACAAAAAATAATCGATTTCATTTTGATTTTTTAGTTGATTTTTATTATAAACTAGCATGAAAAGGAGGTTTGGTGGAAAATATGGTTCCTTCTTAGTGCCGGGGTAGATATTCTAGCCTCAAAATCGAGCCGAGAATGAGAGAAAATTACCTTGACAAAAAACTCATCTATTTTTGACTTAGTGTTTGAAAATCAATATTTATAACTTTAAAAAAAATGTATATTTGTCACATATCGGATAGGTAATATATTTCTCATCAGAACTACATTTACAGAATACAAATCGGTTCAGTACTTAAGATTTTATGATAAGTTTATCAAGTGGTCTCGCCGGGCTGGCGCCGTGAGGCAAAAAAGAGGTGTTCGAGTGGCGGTAACATATCGCGCGCGCTTGCTCGCACTGACAACTTCAAAGGGTTAAATATTTGTTTCATTCTGTTTCTAGTATTTGTTATAGCGGCAACAAATACATCATTGTCATAATCATTATGATAATTTCAACTGTCTAGCTATCACGGTTCATGAGATACAGCCTGGTGACAGACAGACAGACGGACGGACGGACAGTGGAAAAGGTAAAAGGTTCCTGTTTTTACCCTTTGGGTACGGAACCCTAAAAATATGAACTGTTAATAATTGCTTAGGTATGTAACAACCCCAAAAACTAAACAAACGGATGTCTCTCGTCTTTATAGCTTTTATTTCCCCGCGAGTTGGCGAGTTGTACATCATATTTACATAAAAAATGCAATTACTCGGCGTATGGCGATGGCGTGGCGCATGGCGTGGCGATGGCGCGCCATAACGTAAATATATGATCACTATGTCCCGTGGTTTATGGCCTCGCGTGACAAATGCCCCCTTGTAGGGATACCAGATGAGAAAATTAAAAAACCGGAGACAACGTTTGATTTTTGATCTACGAGTATCAATAAAAATCATAAAATCCTGAACATAATTTAATATCTGCTGTAGGGTGTCAACTGCTGTACACAGGCTTTTCCAATCCATTTCCTATAAAACCGGTAGAAAATTGCTTGGATCCAGCGTGTCCTTGCGGTTTTGATAATATCATCGGTCCGCCTTGTCACTAGATGTCCTACGCTGCGCTTGCTAGCGTTTCTCAAATGGAGACCATATAGGTCTACATTCGAGAACTTGCCACAAAAATGCCTGCATTTTTTTCGCTATTTATAAGGTATGGATACCTTGAAATACTGCTCACAGGGGTACTCTATTGGAGTCTAGATGATGTAAAAGTAAAATAAGTAAAAGGCACTAAGAGAACTGCAGCGATACTAAGAGATACTAAAAAAGACGAAGCCACGCCAACAGACTGTTTTATACTAATTTCACAAGCTCCCACCATGCCTTACCACCACTGCTCGATGTCAACATTTACACCGACCAATAGGGAACGAGCAAGATGGCGGGAACCGCGGCAGCCTCAATTTAACACTACTTTTTATACATCAAGCCATCTTAAACTGCGTTTCATACTTATTAGAATTATTAGAACAATTATTGAAACATTTCAAGTCATCTATAACAATATGAAATCACAGTATTAATTAAATAGTGTATGTAAACAATAATGGCTGACATTCGGACATAATATTTCACACTCTTATTTAGTTACTAGCAAGTCTTAAATTACTTAATACATTTTGAAAACCTTATTAAATATTATCCTAACATTTTAAACTATCTATTCTATCTATAACATTATAAAATTACAGAAACACTTGAGATACTGATTAAAATAAATAAAAAAACAGCCTAAATTGCGACCATCAGTTACCGATTCTAAAACGATAAAACTGATATCTTCTGGAATCTCCAAAGTCCGATACAATTGTGAGCGCCCTAAAAACCCTGAGATTTCGGGAAAGATCCCGTGCTATGGTAACCCTACCCCGCGAGATTATGTGTGGAATTCCGAGGATAAATGATGGCTTTCTTTATGGAAAACTGTTTTGCTTTTCCGGATGCAATGAGGTTGTCTTCTTTTTTATTTCGTCGCACTGAATTTTCCCTTCTACAATGTTCGAGTTGATGTAGGGAAATAAAAGCCTCTGACATGGTGAAACGGATAACCGGATACCACAATTTATTGAATCAGCCGAGCCACCCACGGTAGCGTTCCGATGTTTTGACTTCAGTGATTGGAAGGTATGTAACATCTAGGTCTAGATGTACCTACATATCTAGGTCGTCGGTTTATTTTTAGGGTTCCGTACCCAAAGGGTAAAAACGGGACCCTATTACAAAGATCACAAAGATCCGTCTGTCGGTCCTTCTGTCTCTCACCAGGCCTGAACCGTTATAGCTATAAAGCTGAAATTTTCACATATGATGTTTTTCTGTTGTTGATATAAAACAAAAACTAAAAACCGATTAAAATTACTATTCCCATACAACAAACCTGACATTTTAGTCGTTTTTCGCTCGATATTAATAATGGTATCAGGTAGATGCTTTAAATATTCACAGAATATTAAGTTGTATATTTACTTCAATAGTAAATAATTAAAATAAAATAAAATGAATAGTGGGGGCTCCCATACAGTACGGAACCCGTCCATCGTGCGCGAGACGGACTTGTGCTTGGCCGATTATTATTTAATAAGATCTATCGCTTACTATATCTGATCCTGCAGTTATCTGAATTAGTGTTATGTTAGGTAACATACTTATTTTTGAGAAAAACGCAAAGACCAATTAATTTAATTTGAACCAATCGAGCTTAAAATGTTGCTATGTGATTTGTAACAGGCGTTAAGCATTAAAATTTCTCCAGTCATACATATCAGAGTCGTTTTTAAAGTACTAAACCAATTTTTTTTTGGTAAAAAGGAACATAAGAATCTGCACTTAATTTATAGTACGTAAAGATATCGCACAGCATAAGTAACATTCAAAAAACTGCATCCTCTTTAGGAGTATAAATGAATGAATTATTAAAATATACATTTATTCTCTTGTACTGTACCACCCTTTTTTAATAGTCCACTGCAGCACGTTGGCCTACCCACGAAGGGTCATTGGGCCATATCCACCACGCTGGCCCAGTGCGGGTTGGTGGATTCACATACGCCATCAAATTTCTTCTACGGACGTATGCAGGTTGCCTCACGATGTTTTCCTTCACCGAAAAGCCAGTGGTGTGAAATTCCGTACATAAATTCCAAAGAACTCTTTGGTACGGGACCTGAACTCACGACCTCGCGATTGTAAGGCGGGTGTCACTACCTCTAGACCACCACGGCTTCATTATTCTCCTAAAATTAATGAAAAATTAAGTAAAAGAATAGGAAGAAAACTCACGAAAATTATTGATGAAAATGAAACAAATCTGGGAGCCACAGCTAGTATCCGGAAAAGCAATATCGGGCCCCACCCAGTAGTTCCCGATATCTCGGAGGCGATTAATATCTCCAAATGAGCTCCAACTCAAAACTAATCAACGCAAGAAACGGTTTCCGGTTCCGCTCCCAAAATGGCGCCCGCCAGGGTTGGACTTTGGAAGATTTTCGTATTTGTACTATCCTTCTCTACTAATCCTTACTTAGTCCGAAAGTGTACTTGTTGGTTTATTGGTTTGTTACTCTTTCACGTGTTATCAGAGAACCAGATAGACTTGATTTTTGGCAGGGATAAATTGTTATGGACATAAATGAAAATCTCTACATAGTATAAACAAAGTCGCTTTCCGCTGTCTGTCCCCATGTATGCTTACATCTTTAAAACTACGCAACGGATTTTGATGCAGTTTGATAGACAGAGTGTTTCAAGAGGAAGGTTTATATGTATATACACCTGTGCGAAGCCGGGGCGGGTCGCTAGTGTCTTATAAGTTCAGTACTTTAAATTTTTCACTGCCAATTAAAAGGTTACAGTTGAGGCACTAGGGCACGTCTATTTCCGTGCGTATCGTCAGGAGGTCTCTCGATGGCTCCTCCCGTAGAGCTGCGCCCCGCTCGTCCAGGCTGCCTCATCAGCTACACTGCATGGCCAGCATAGCTCGCCTACGGCCGCCTGGCCCGCTGGTCGTTCGGACGCCCAAAACTACACCGCATAGCTAGCATAGCTAACAATATACAGGGTTATTTCTAATCAATTGGCATCCTTTCAGGGGCTTATTCTGTACATCAAAACTAACAACTTTTGTTTTACAAAACTAAAAAAAAACAGCTTTTCCATACAAATGTATGTCGCGGGTGAACCATATTTTTCTATGGAACAACAACAACTTTTTTTTTAGAATTAATAAAAGTCGTAGAACAAAAGTTGTATAGTTTTGATGTACGGAATAAGCCCCTGAAAGGATGCTAATTGATTAGAAATAACTCTGTATATGTAGTGAAAAGGTTAGAGACTGACATATGTTACTTTTTATCCTGGAAAAGTTAAAGGTTCCTATGGGATAGTACATAAATCAAAAGATCACGCAGGCGAAGCCGCAGGCAATAGCTAGGTTTTCTATAATTTATATACCATAATTTTGGACCAGTCCAAGTCCCCCCCTGGCTCGACCCGTCTCTAATAGCCGTTATTAATCACACACGCACTAACTGCAATTATTTTGATACAATACCGAGCCGAATTTATGGTGCAATTTTGACAAACTCCGCCGAATATATGGGATACGTTGTAATTATTATTTACTAGCTGCGCCTCGTGGTCTCACTCCATTGCTACTTTCTCAAGACAAGCGTAGGTAATCAGTTTTACGTATTGTAAATTATTTTAAACTAGCTGCGCCCCGCGGTGTTACCCGCGCTAGCCCGAGATAAAAAGTTTTTTTCTAAAATAACCGTAGCCTAAGTTACTCCTTATTACATCAGCTACCTGCCAATAAAAGTACCGTCAAAATCGGTCCACCCATTTCAGAGATTAGCCGGAAGAAACAGACAGACAGACAGACAAAAATTGTAAAAAATGTTAATTTGGGTGTATGTACCGTATATATATTCATATGTATACAGTCATGTAGTAAAAAACGGTTATTTCAATATTACAAACAGACACTATAGGTGTATAGATGACATAAAGAAAGAGGAACTCGAGTTAAAAATACTAAAAATTTTATGTAGGTACATGTATATTAGGCCCAATTATGAAGGCGCCATCGTAAATTTAATAGCAACGTATAAAATAAATAAAGTGTTCTCTCTATCGAATGCCTAAAGTGAAAAAGAAACAGAAATAGTCTAAATAGCTTTAGCACCATCGTAATTATAAAAGCTAATTAGCATATTTCTGTTTCTTTTTCACTTTATGCATTCGACAGAGAGAACACTTTTTACGTTGCTGTTAAAGTGATGTGAAAATCCGTAAATATATTATAAAGAACATTTATTGATAAGGAACCGGATACGCCCGAAATGGAAATTCGTTGCCGTACTATGTGAATCCCGTAACAGTCAATGGGGTCGGCGTAGATGTATGATCCAATTATCTCTAGACCTATGTTCAGCAATAGACTATTCATTAAAATGGTGATACGATACAATTTATTCACAAATGTATAAAGTATAAACATTGCAAAATATCGATGCATTGCTTTTGCGTGAATTCTCCGTAGTTCTAATCAAAACTTGTATTTACCTTATGGATTTTCTTACTCTACGCTTCCCGTTGCGTAGAGTCAATATCTTTATCTCTCATAATCTGTCCATACGTAACCTTTAAACTTTCCTAAATAAATGGTCCTGAATACACTCTTCCTAATACCATAGTACCTACCTACATGTTATAATGATACCAACAAAAACCCTAAGGCTAGCCGCACACACGCAATAATATTGGCAACGCAAGATTGTCAAAAATATTCATCAATATATAGCCCCGCACATTACGCAATACTGTTGTCAATTTTTTGTGGTACAATCTGACTCAGTCGCTCTGCAGCTAGACTCATGTGCGCACGTTGAATGTAATGTATAGAAAGAAAAAAAATGTTGCATTGGGTATTGCATTAATTTTATCAACTAAAAAAAGGCAATCAAGAAAAAAACGATAGATTAAGGACTGGATGAGAAAAAAAGCTGAATTAAATCATTTTAATCTAGTAAATGAACTACGAGATATACCTAGAAGAGATATAACACAAATAAACTTATTCACCTCTCACCAATACACAACTACACAATCTTCCTTCACACCCACTTCCGCGTTAAACAAACCTATCACCGTAGAAGCACGTACCTACCAGAAACATTCACGCAGAAAAACGTTGATGAAAAACAACAAAACTGCTTCCCAACAAAATAAATAAGTAGAATGGAAGGGAATCCCGGAGCTAACAACTTCCCTGAATGCCTGATGCCTCGCGTTTTTCATTCAACAAGACTTATCAGGATTGTCTTGTCTACAAAACGTCAGGAGAGAGACTTTTATTACTACACTCTTCGTATTTGCCGACAGCTTTCTTTTCAACTAAATATTATTAAAAACGGGCGCGCGGATACTTGGCTGTTTTTGTTTGTCAGTTTTTTGGAGTTGGAAGGTTGTGAGGTGATTTGTTCAGTTTGTTATTTTTGCGATGCTATGTATTTTATGAAATATTGTTGTACAGTTCTAGAATTAACACTGCAAGAAACTTGTATGAGATGTGTTATGCAAGTATGTAAATAATTTTAAAAGTTGTAACCTATTACAAAGTTCTGATTCACTTTGCTCGGGTTGGACTAATTCAAATCAAAATTACATTTACTTACAATAAAAGTAGTCAGGACATTTAGAGTCGGCCAGCTTTATTTGGGATATAAAGGCTATTTTATTTATTAACATTTAGAGTGCTCTGGATCACACAATACCTGTGTCGTACAAGGTACTTATTACGCAATCGAATGTCAAAGTCAAAATCAAATCATTTATGGCAACATATGACTTCCACGGCTGTACCTAAGTAGGTTGCCTCAGTCGCAATATATAAGCTTGATACTTCTAGACTTTTTCACGAATTTTGTTGGATTTCTCCGAAACGTCCGTATATTCAGAACTACCCATACAATTTCCGAAATGAAATCATAATCGTAACGCGCCGTGTTGACCGAAAATCAAGTAAATACAATGTTTTGTTAGGACGGCCGGCAGATAGCCCCACCGGCGTATTTACTTAAGTTGTATATTTAGTTTCAGTATATTTAGTTTGGTTCCTTTCGCCCCGGGGTGCGGCAATGACGCTCTATACGTAGAGACGCTATTTTGACGCACTTTATGGCACGAAGAACTGACTGAAAACAGAGAGTGCAAAAAACTCATTTTTAGACAGAGGTAGGGTTGTCATCTCTAAATTTTGGCAACTAGGACAAGTCGTATGGAAACTCCAGATTTTAGAGCCCAGTACCCCAACATGTCAATGTGTCGAGTTTTTTTTTTTTTTTTTTTTTTAATCTTAGTAAGTGCAGCGCTGTGTGCAGCAAGTGTACGATGAATCTTGCGTTTCGGAACCCGGACCACAAATAAACCTCGCCCGGACTCTCCCCGGACGCCCTCTAAACTAGGACAAATCCGGGGAAACTCGGACGGATGGCAACCCTAGACAGAGGTCTAATGACTGATAATTTTCTCAGCAACGAGCCGCGTAATTTTGGTTTAATTTTTAAAAAGAATCAACTCATTTTCGATCTCCACGTGGCACAAATATGACTCTTGTAATGACCGAATGCAACTGAAAATACGCTATTATTTTTTTGCGACTCATAACTACAGAAATTGCGCTCAATTGGCCTCAGTTCTATAGGAAACACTACTTAAACTCATCTATTAAATGACATAATATTTTTGTTTTGTTCGCTATACTTAGGCAAGGAAGCCATTTTGTCAACAAATTGAACGTATTGATAGTTGGTAGTCTTGTTGCTAGGGCAGTGTCTAGAGCGCAACTAAGTGAAATTCCGGCATTTGCCTTAATTTTTCTTTAGTAAATAAAAAGCGGGTATACCGTATCTATAGTAAAATATGATCAGGTTGTGGCTTGTTTACGGAAGACGGTTGTTTACGGATCATTCTGTAAATATTAATGGACTTGTTCCGCTTTGTAGTTATGTAGGTCTTTATTGTTTTAACAGGAATTATGGATTAGGTGTTTTCGGGGATATCGCCTTTATATTTTTAGTGGAAATGCCGTCTTGTATAATAAAGTGTTTTATAGATGTCGTTGGGCAGGACACGTGGACTGTGTAAAGTTTTTTTCTATCCGATTGCGTGACGAGATGAATTCTATACTCACATGATGTTTAGAGTTACGCTTATGACATGTATGTACAGAATAATGAAAAAACAGTAGAACTGAAATAAAAAATCGGCCTAGTGCGAGTCAGACTCGCACACGAAGGGTTCCATATCATATGGTAGCATTATTCCTCTTGTTGTTATTAATAGCGAGCTAAAAACTCCTAAAAATAACGTTTGTTGTATGGGAGTCCCCCCCTAGAATATTTATGTTATTCTATTTTTAGTATTTTTTGTTATAGCGGCAACAGAAATACATCATCTGTGAATATTTTAGCTGCCTAGCTATCACGGTTCATGAGATACAGCCCGGTGACAGACAGACATACGGACAGACGGACATCGAAGTCTTAGTAATAGGGTCCCGTTTTTACCTTTTAGGTACGGAACCCTAAAAAGTTGTGATGCATGATCTCAGAAACATGGCGTCGAAAACGCATAGAAACTGCTATGTAATCTCGACACAAATGACATTTAAACTAGAGATCAAATGTTAAATTCGATTTCACAATAATGGTGGACAAACTTCAAACGTCTCTTAGACGGCGTTTTATTTTGAACCCTAGGTTTATAGTAATAATGCCATGTCAATTCAAACAGCAACCCTATGATACAGCCCAACCCAATATTCGCTGACATATTTGGTCACTGAAATTCATACTGTAGACTGACAACCATATTTTACCATCATCTATTTTTATGACTACCTATTTTTTATAGCGTAGTTTGAGTAGGTGTTCGTTAGCGATCATCGAAGTTAAGCAAAATTCAGCACGGTAAATCTTCGGATGGGTGACCGCGGGTGGCATTTACAATTGAGCGCTACCGAGGCTCGGATGACACGTTAAATTGTAACTCCCGGTTGTACTAACCGTTTAGCCATGTTAGAGGCCTTCAGGCGGCTCAAAAACTCTAACGCCAGGTATAGCCACCCGGCCTATACTAACTGACTTAGTATTTGGTACCATACTAAGGGTATGTACGAGTATGTACCACACTAAAAACCCATTTTTCGAAAGTAACTATCCATGATATGCAACAAAATATTTATATGTCAGTTTGTGCTGTGGCCTCGGCTGTATTATGTACGCGTTCTGACGTTCAGCTTCGCTTTTTCTCCTGCTCACGCCAGTACTCGCGCCACGAGAGCGAGCGGGAGGAAAAGCCCAACGTCAGAGCGCGTAGACAAAACAGTCGCCGTGCCGTTTGAAGCTTAGAAAAATATCCTATTACTTTCAGCACTTACTAAATACTTACTTTACAGATTACCTGAATAAAATAGACACGTAAGTATTCAAGTAGCTATAATTTATCCGAGCGTTCATTTAGTTTCATTAGTGTAGGTAGAGACCAATTTATGGAATGTTATCATTTTCCTCTTTCCAATATTTCACATCACCATCCATTAGCATAAATAGCAATAAATACTTATAGTGTCCAGAATGAATATTGAAACGTTATCTATTCATGAATATTATGCGTCTACAACGACCTATACGTTTGTGTAATACTGCCCGCGGCGTCAGCTAAATGACTGTCAAGATGTCACAGTAAAGTGCATCAAACGGCCAGACTGAGGCTGCTTTTTCACCAGATTAGAGGTGTAGAAGAACTTTGTGTTTAAAAAAAAAACTATTATTTGTTATCTAGAGCCTGTAAGAGACTTCTCTACGTGCCAATAAATGACAAATAGAAAGAGTTATCTTAACTGTAACGCCTTTTATGTACTTTAGTGTAATAACTGTTGAAATTTTGTGCGAGGAAAGGCTCAACAAAAGGTCCATCAGTTAGAATTGTAGTGATTTCATTGCTTGATTTCCGAATATAAATCAATGCTACTTATAAACAAGTATTATGTTAAAAAAACCTTTTTTTAAACAAGCTTTTCCTGAAAACTGAAACTCGATAAGGTTGCGTCGTTTCATTACAGAGTTTCTATGACCACCTATCAGCTCCATCACCAGACCCTGGTTACCATTGAAAGACAAATTACTCGCCAAGACCATTCAAATGAACCCGAACTCGATGAGGTTGTGTCGTCAAAACTTCCTAAAAACACTACCTACACTTTTCATTAAAATTAAATTAAATATTCATTTATTCAAGTATCAGAGACTCAACATTAAAGAATTAAAAAAAAAAAAAAAAATACATTATCAGTCACATTACAAATACAATAAAAATGATTTGGAAACACATTTAAAAATCATTAAAAATTACTAACATAATTATACAACATAAATTTCATAATTTACAACATTAACATTCAATAAATTCTGGCTACGACTTCATCTCTGTGTGCAAGGTGCAACCCACACGCGTGCTGTATATACGGGCAGTCGAGCCTCTCGGCGAGCGCGGCCAGCAAGCCATTGGTGCTCCCTCGCACTCGCCGCACCAGGGACGCGCCTCTCTTTCGCATGATTGTATAGAAACAATCTACACGAGCTTCGGCAAACATCCCCGATGCACTGCAATAGCGAGGGAGCCCCAACAACATCCTGAACGCGTTATTGAATTGGACGCGAAGGGCGTTGTATGATTTCTGCGTGAAACAAGACCACAGGCTGCAGGTGTAAAATGAGGTGCAGTATGCTCTAAAAAGAGTTATTTTAACTTCGGCGGAGCACCGAGCAAACCTGCGGACCAACATATTCGCTCTGATCGCCATCGCCCTCCGCTCCCGCTCTACGTCCGCATCGTCCTTCAGGGCAGATGTAACCATATGGCCTAAATATTTAAAAGCATCTACCTTCTCGAGAGGTGAGCCATTCAGTTTTATAGATGGCATATCGGTTACTTTCCTCGGCCCGCCCTGAAAAACCATACACTGGCTCTTTTTGACATTATATATTAGCCCGTGAGCTGCAGCATAACTCTCATTGATACGCGTTCAAAAATTATTCTTAAAACACTACGATAACCCTAAGTTTACTAAGATTGCATGGTTCCTTGGTTTTTCTGCATACTATGGCTGCATCTCCTCTACGTACATCAGTTGCCAGCGCGACAAAGTTTGTGAATTACCAAAATAATCCACTCGGTTTTCCTAAGTAGTTTTAAGTAATTAAACTTATATAGCTTTCTAACTAATGAAAAGCTTCATAAAGATGTAATTCTGTTTTCTTCTTTCTGTGGCTTGTGTTGTAAGCCTTTCTAATGGGCGTGCGGCGCCGGCGCCGGCGAAGAAAGCGGCGCGCCCTGCCGCTGGCCGCCAGCCTGCTAAATGAAAAGGCACACTTAAGGTACAGCTCCGTAGCCGACTACACGCAGCAGCACAATACAGTGTCGACCATATTCTGTAGTGTGCGCTGGCGAAGAAAGAGGCGCACCCTGCCACCGGCTGCCGCGCCGGCCCGCTAAATGAAAGTCTAGTCTAGCTAGTCACCACAGTAGTGTATTGTGCTCGACAAACGACGGATGGGTACAGTTGGATGAGCAGTGAGCACAACGACATATACTGCAACCCTGGGAAGGGATGACACCGGTGAAGAGCCTTAAAACTATTCACGCTGTCGTTGAAGTCACAAGAGTTACAAGAGTGGACTTCTACTAGCATGCCGGCAGTTGCAGTCGTATGTTGAAATCGATTAGGTACAAGTATAAAAAAATCAATATTGGGTATAGGGCGTAAGGTAAAGCAACATCTCCTACTTGTCGCACATGTACAATCTTTCCGCTGCTATTCTCATCTGTCGCGTCGCTCGGACTCCCGCCTTTAGCAGCTACCGGCGACCGCTGCCAGCCAGATACTCATGCTGATAACGCAATCAATGTAAATAATAGGTGTCTACCTTGTCAGCAGTCGACTTTGAAAGCGAGATTTCCTCTGCTTTTCTGAGATATAAATCTAGGGTTATCTTAAAGGCTGTGAGGTCTTTCTTAAATCATGGTCATTGCTGAACAGTAGCTCTGAAAGTACGGTTAGTATCTCGTCTATCTTTTTGCCATCAAAGTAGTAAGTTCGCATGGGCCGGGTGGCTAGCTCTGGTGTCAGAGCTTTTAAGTCGTCTGAAGGCCACTGACATGGCTAAACGGATAATGAAACCGGGGCCTACAATTTAACGTGTAATCCGAGCCACGGTAGCTCGAGCCGCGGTCAACCATCCAAAGACTGATTGTGCTGAACGTTGCTGAATACGTGGCTTGGCTGTTAGTGATAGGTAATAAGAAATTTATTAGAGCAGATTATCTGTTATGCAGTTTATTTTTTTTAACAACTAACACTGTACAGTCACGGCCCCTACTAGGACTCTGTTTTTCGGGGTTGTGACGGAACACACACAAAGGACAACACCCCAATCTAGATCAGATATTGATCATCCAAATATCTATCCCGCCGGAAATTGAACCCGGAACTTCCTGTACCGAAGGCAAATGTATTCACAACTTAGCGCCCTGCGCCAGGAGACTAGTCTGATCAAAAATCTTTAAAATGGACACAATCACGATATTTTTAATATTTCAACGAAAAAAAAATTAATATCTACTTTATTTTGGATTGATAGCTGATGGGGTAGCAAAGCTTTCGAATAGAGACTGCGTTCCGGCTATTCCGGTAACAAAGCACTAAGTAAATTCATATACCTAGGCCGGGTGGCTAGCCCTGATATCAGAGTTTTTAGGCCGCCTGAAGGCCTCTGATATGGCTAAGCGGTAAAACAACAAAGTACATAGATAATAAATATAAATAATAAATATTTTGGGGACATCTTACACTCGGCCTCTGACCCCAAACTAAGCAAAGCTTGTGTTATGGCTGCCAGAGACTGATATACTATATATACATATTTTTAAATACATACTTATATAGATAGTAACTAAAAAATACCCAGACACAGAGCAAACACCTATGTTCATCACATAAATACTTGCCCTTGGTGGGGATCGAACCCACACCTCTTTGACCCAGAAGTTAGGGTCACTAACCACTGAGCCACTGAGGCTGTCATAGAATAGAATAAGATAATATAAGTTAATAGAATAAGGTTTATAGCTACTGCGAGAATAGAATAAGATAATATAAAGATAATAGAATAAGGTTTATAGCTACTGCGAGATTGCGCTGGATGTAATTCGATCACAACCTGTCCTATTAGAAATCTTTAAGGCCCTAGGTTCAGGAGTGGACGTCCTGCGGATGATATGAAGATGCTCATAAAGTTTTGAACATTCTAGAGGTCTAGATAAAGGTCATCGTTGGACAATCCTTTTGAGGAACACGCTAAACGCTAACGGTCTGCCGATCCTACAAGAAATACCTATGTGAGAGTGAAATGATGATGTTAAAAAATCGGCCAAGTACGGGTTGGACTCGTACATAAAGGGTTCCGTACCGTATAGGAGCTTCTCGGAAAAAAGATCACGTTTGTTTCCCATCTTATATGTTTATATTATTCTGTTTTTAGTATTTGTTGTTGTAGCGGCAATCGAAATACATCTTCTGTGAAAATTTCCTAACTATTACGGTTCATGAGATACAGCCTGGTGACAGACAGACGGACAGCGGAGTCTTGGTAATAGGGTCCCGTTTTTCCCCTTTGGGTACGGAAACCTAAAAAAAGACAAACATTCTATTCATTGACCACCGAGCCTACTTGTCAAGAACCAACGAACCTTGCCTGAAGTACACCGTGAGTGGTTACAAGACAGGCCCTTGGGCTCTGACTCCACCAAGGTGGTGCGGAGACGTAGAGCTGGCTAGAGCTGTAGTCCGTATTCTCATTGCAGATATATCATATTCACTTAGCAAACAATAAAACGTAGCTCCGATTCGCTCACGACTGTTTTTCTGTAAGCATATGGAATTTACTTGTGGGACACGTAAGCCAATAAGTCTCCCATTCGCTTAGGTGGGGCAAAGAAGAATGCTTGCATCTTTTGGCGTGGAATCTGCCCCACTCATATTGTCTTAGTGGGGTAAATAAGTGCCATGCATTTTTTATACCAGAGTGATCTGGCGCACCAGGGCTATGCTACCCAAAGCACAAAAAGCTACACTGGGGCAAAGTGGAAGCAATACACGCAAATCATTTTGAAGTCTGGAAAGTTAACCACAAGTCGCGCGCTGAGTAAGTAGTCGCAGGCCTGATCCCTTCTTCCACTTGGATCCACAGCTCGGCTCCATATGTGGATCCACGGATACTTCTATTTCCTCTTAAATCCACTGGTGGATCCATGGGTACTTCTTTTTCCTCTTAAATTCACAAGTGGATTAATGGGTATCTACTTCTTTTTCCTCTTAAATTCACAAGTGGATTCATGGATACTTATTTTTCGTCTGAAATCCACAAGTGGATCCATCGATACTTCTTTTTTCTCTTAAATCTACATGTAGATTCATCGATACTTCTTTTTCACCTAAATCTACAGGTGGATTCATGGAATTTTGGATGGTGGATTTAAGAGGAGATAAAGGTATCCATGGATCCACATGTTGAGCCGAGCTGTGGATCCAAGTGGAGGGAGGGGGCTTGATACCTCAAATATACGTTCTACGCAACCGTTTGCCTAACGCAGTCGACTCACGGATATCATCGCTCCGTCCAGCTCTGCACCTCTCTGCTGAAGTCCGGGCCCTATAAGTGCCTACCTATTTTTCTATATAATATATACCTACCTATTTAAGATGGTACCTATCGTATTTGTTTCGAGTCAGTAAAGGCTGCATTGACCTTTAGAGCCGGTTCTACAGTTAGGGCATGCGGTGCCCTTTAGCATAGCGGGACCATGATAAGCTGTTGCTAACGAAGCATTTCCATGACACAATGTTTCAAACTAGTTTTGTGAAAGAGCGTGATGAGATCAATGTACTTTACTAGCGACCCGCCCCGGCTTTGCACAGATTTATTATACATATAAACCTTCCTCTTGAATCACTATATCTATTAAAAAAAACCGCATCAAAATCCGTTGTGTAGTTTTAAAGATTTAAGCATACATGGGGACATGGGGACAGCGGAAGTGACTTTGTATTATACTATGTAGTGATAATAATCTTCTTAGTTCTAGTTTTATAAATTGATATAAATAATAATATTAGCCACTATGTTAACGTTTATTAAGTTCCCCTGAAAAGTCGGAAAAATTGTGCTTGCTCGGTAAAATTTTCCGACCTCTGCGCTCTCCGAAAAAGACACTCCCAATCACTTTTCATGATATAAGTACGTATATTTGATAGTGGATTTATTAAATGCTTATCGGAAAAATCGGAAAATTTAAATAAATATGAATTGGAAATGAATAAAAAAAAATAAAGAAACTAAAAAATAAATAGAGCAACATTATTTCCCTGAAAAAGATTTGTTGTCGCGCTATTAATCCGTCGATTTCGATAATATTTGGCAAGATTATTAATACCTATCTAAATCTTTATCTTTTCGTGTATACCAAATCGGTCAGGAGCGAGTCGAGATTTAGTGATATAGGCTTATGAAATACAGTCAAAGAGATGTGTTGCGAGGTCTACCTGTTCAGGGAACTACTACCTACTTAGGTACATAGATGATATCATCAAGAATTTTCATGATCTTTACTGTACTCTACTTTAATTTTATTTATTTATTGAGATACTAGCTTAAAACCCGCGGCTTCGCCCGCGTTGTCCTAGTACTTGCTTAAAATTATAATAGCCCGCGATTTGGCACTTGTTGTCTTACTCGTAGCACTTGTTTCAAGATTCAAGATACTTTATTTTTCAGAAACATGGTAGCGTAAACAACATACAAAGTAGTACATATACAGATTTTCAGAGAGTAGAAAATGCATGCTCTTGCCCATTGTGGCGTACAAATATAAAAGGCATATTTACACTTTAAAAACATTATGAGCAGAATTTTAAAATAATATAATTGTATATTAAGAATATTACTGATTTATAAGAAGCCAAAAATTGACATTTTAGTTAAAATGATAAATATGATGGATTGCTTATAATGATAATAAGCCACTATTTCGCCCGCGTTGTTGTATTGCTTTCTTAAAATGATAATAGCCCATAGATTGGCCGCGTTGTCTTAGTACATTCTTAAAATTATAAGAACTTGCAGTTTGATCCGTGCTCTCTTAGTAGGTATTTATGCCTAGGATGATATATAATATCCCGCGGTTTGGGCCGCGTTGTCATAGTACTTGCTTAAGATGATATTTTGTGGCCTGCGCTTTGGTCCATATTATCTTAGTACTTGCTTCAAATAATAATGGCCGCAGTTAGGGCCGCACCATTTTAGCACCTTCTTGATTAATCTGAGAGCACGGCGGGCGGTGCCCGCAGGAAATAGTAAAAGAGTTAAGTCAAATGTCTGATTTGGCAATCAGACATTTGACTTAACTCTTTTACTATTTTCTGTGGGAACTGTTTATATCTAGATAGTGAGTATGTAAACCTATCGTATTAACATGTAAATGTAATATTTTATGAATTAATTGAATATGAATATACTTTACGTGATTATGGAAAACTAATCCATGTAATTGCCTACTCACATATCTATCTTACATAGTTAATAAATAAATAACATAAATAGTTAGCAATGTGATAAATAGTTTTCCAGAAACTCACTAAAATCAAACCAAGTTCATCAGCACATTTTAAAATACTGTTTTTTTAGGTCGTGAAAGAATATTTTTCAGTATACTCACACATGACCCATGTCGTTTCACACTTGTATCTTGTATACCAAATTTTATTCAAATGCATTCTCATGTCATGATCTAGTGCAGTGGTCGTCACACTTTTCTGTTCAAGGGCCACATACGACAGTGCGAAGCAACACTGCGGGCCGCACACGAACTTGATTATAACATACCAGCCCGAGTTGTTTTAAGTTACCGCGCTGTCCACTGAACAAACCATGGCAAAAAAACATGCGCGAGCGAAGCAAGCGCGTAATTTTTTAGGATTTTTCAGTAATTGTTGTGTAATAGACCAATCAACTGCTTTTTTTGCAAAAAAGTTTTTTACAGTGATTTCAAAACCGATGTATTATGAGCTCAAGGGCCACATACGACAGTGCGAAGCAACATTGCGGGCCGCACACTGATGAACTTAATTATAACATACCAGCCCGAGTTGTTTTAGGTTACCGCGCTGTCAACTTAAAGAAGCATGACAAAAAAACATGCGCGAGCGAAGCGAGCGCGAAATTTTTTAGCATTTTTCAGTAATTGTTGTGTAATAGACCAAACAACTGCTTTTTTTGCAAAAAAAATCGGTTTTTTACAGTGATTTCAAAACAGATATATTATGAGCTAAGCAGACTAACGACTGCTATCATGCGTGACCGCGGTGAGCCCCGATTTTGTTTTGTTTGTTATTTTCAGTCATTTTAATCCTGGCATGAACAAAGCAGACCACGTTACTACTTTTATGCGCGAGTGCCGCGAGCGTGAATGTTTTTCCGTTAATTTTTAGTTATTTGAAAACAAATATGAACATTTTTCAGATTTTAATTAAAGAATGTACCGCGGGCCGCACCAATAAAGGCCGCGTTGCCGCATGCGGCCTGCGGGCCGCGTTTTGACGACCACTGGTCTAGTGGTATTAACACCCGCTTTACAATCGTGAGGTCCTGGGCTCAAATTCTGGTGCCGTAACAGTAAACTCTTTGAAACTTATGTACGGGATTTTACGCTACTGGCTTTTCAGTGAAGGAAAACATTGAGGTTACATAAGTACGTCCGTAGAAAAAAAAAAACATGGCATATGTGAACACACCAACCCGCACTGAGGTAGCATGCTGAATATGGCCCAATCACCCTTCCTGGGTAGGCCTACGTCCAGTAGTGGACTATTAAAAAGATCAGTACAGCATACGGCATGTTTGATTAAGCCATCAGTCATTTCAATTTTCCTGACTGAAGGAACCCATATTTTTCCCGGAACAATAAGACAATCTTACCCAAAACCGTTCAGCCAGCTGAAAGTGATCGAGGTAGTTGTAGGACATTCAGGCGTCGTCTGACCCAAGACAGATGAAAAAGTAGCACACAAGTATGTTTTATTTTATTTGATAAATATATAGCGTATCTCTAGACAACAGGCATGTTCTAGTGTACCATACTCATTATTTGACTAACTTTTACAATGAGACCAACCCCGAAATAGCGAAAATATAATTAATCGGCTAATACACAAAAAGTTTATCGACCCGCGACAAAATGTGTATATAACTAATTTTCGCTATTTCAGTTGATCCCATGGTAAAGTAAACACCTATATTGACCCAAGATGAAGTCTATTGGCTCACAAAATAAAAAAAATTGTAAGCTTATAAAAGCCCATTATAAAATGTTGATGATTCATCTTTAAAAGGTTAAGGATGAATCATCAATTTTATTTTCTAAGTTTACCACTTATACGATTACACACTTTTATTATATATATATATATATTTTATCGATTACACTTATAAAAAATTAAATAATAGTATTTTTTACGATTATTTAATATTTTTCACCTGAACCGTACCTACATTAATAATTTATTCGGGATGAGAGAGAGCGATACGCTAAGACATATTGTTGCCTACTCCCATATTTAAAATTATAAAACAAATCTAGTATCGTTTTAGCAAACTGTTACGAAGGTTTTTAAGTTTTTTCCTGAAGGAACTGTGAACAATTTTCCGGAGACGTAAATATCTAATTTTCTTGTTATTTCTGTAATGAAATCTCATACAAAGTATTATAGAAATATAATCAGTGTTTTAACAATGTGTAAAACATTTTTTTATTCGTTTCTGAGGGAATCGTCTATGTTTTTCGGAATAGTGGATAAAAATACGTTAATCCATGTTGTTCCTTACTCCTATACCTATAATAAAACGAATTCATTGTCGTATTAAAAATCCGTCATGAACTTATGTATGTTTCTTCTGAGCTTGACCGGAATTGTTTTCCAGGCCATCCACAGTCCATGTCTTAGAAGTGGTGGGCTATTTCCGAACAAAATTGTAGTGAATTTCAGTATTTTTGTGATAAAAAAAGTGATATCCTGAAGGACCCAGGACCCACTCACATTTTCCGGGAAAGCAGTACCCTATGTAGTATTTGGACTGTTTTCTAGCTTAATACCAAATTTCATAAGAAGTCATTTACCCGTTCTCTCTAAACTTAATAGCTATCTGAAAAATGTTGGCTATCCCTAAGAACCTTATAGATTTTCCGGGATAATAATAGTTCCCTTATTGAAAGATAATGTGTGCTCCCTCCCAGATTCAATGCATAACCGTTCAACTCGTTAAACTGTAATTGATGTTTTGTTCACCAACTTTGTAACCTTATCTGATACCTTAGATAAGAAAAATTTGGTAAAACATAAACAAACGAATTTTTTATTTGGTCTACTTGTAGCATGTACACAATGTTTCAAGTCAACTGGTACAGGAAATAAGAAGTTACGTACGAACGAAAAGGGCCCGTTTTACCCCGTTTGAGGTCGATTTTTCAAAATTTTCTTCTTTAGTGCCCCATAACGATGTACAACTTACATAATATATTCCAAATTCCAAGTTTATACCTTCATCGGTCTGTAGCCTAAACTGGTATATTTTGGATATCCCTAAAATTTCTCTAAATTTTTTCGAGATAGTAATTGTTTTTGTATTGAAACATGGTGTGTGCTTCCTACATAGATACCGGATTTCATCCATAAACGTTTAGCTCGTTAGATGTAATTGAAGCTTTTTTCACCAAATTTGGGTCCTTATCTGATCCCATAAGGAAAATTTGGAAAGCAGTACCAAACATATTTATTATTCTGTCTAAATAGCATGTGTATAAAGTTTAAAGTCAATACAAATGAAAAGGGCCCGTTTTACCCCGTTAGAGGTCGAAAATTCAACATTTTCGTCTTTTGTGCTACATTGTGTCGTACAATGTACCTATATTCCAAATTTCAAGTTTATGTCATCAGCGGTTTGGGCTGTAGCATAAATTGATTTATTTTGGATATCCCTGAAAAACCCAATAGATTTTCCAGGATAAGAACAGTTCCTGTATTTAAACATGCTGTGTGCTTCCTCCATACCAGATTTCATCCATAACCGTTCAGCTTGTTGGATGTAATTGTTGCTTTTTCACCAACTTTGGGACCCGATTTGACCCCTTAGACAAAGAAAATTCGGAAAAACAGGAAAAATCGTATTTTTTATTTCGTCTGAGTAGCACGTATACAAAGTTTCAAGTCAATCGGTTCAGGAATAAAATATATACTTACAAACGAAAAGGGCCCGTTTTACCCCGTCAAAGGTCAAAAGTTCAAAGTTTTCGTCGTTAGTGCTCCATTACGTTATACAATAAACCTAGATTCCAAATTTTAAGTTTATATCTTTAGCGGTTTGGGCGGCAGCCTAAATTGATTAATTTTGGCTATCCCTAAGGAAACCTTTAGATTTTCCGGGATAATAATAGTTTCTGTATTGAAACATGTTGTGTGGCTTCCTCCATACCAGATTTCATGCATAACCGTTCAGCTCGTTGGATGTAATTGATGCTCTTTTCACCAACTTTGGGACCCTATTTGACCGCTTAGATAAGGAATATTCGGAAAAACAGGAACAAACGTAACTTTTATTTTGTTTGAGTAGCATGTATACAAAGTTTCAAGTCAATCGGTAAAGGGAATAAAAAGTTACATACAAACGAAAAGGGCCCGTTTTACCCCTTTAGAGGTCGATTTTTCAAAATTCCGTTCTTAGTGCTCCATTACGTGGTCCAATGTATCTTTGTTCCAAATTTCATGTTCGTATCTTTAGCGGTTTGGGCTGTAGGCTGTCTGTCAGTCAGTCACTCAGCGAAGCCTTTTATATAATAGATAAACGAATAACAACGTTTACATTTATCTGACAAAATAATTATCAGAAAAAGTATTCAAAAATTAAATTAAAAAGAATACAATTTTATTACTATTAGGTACAATACTATGCCATTAAAATATGTTAAGATTAAAAATGTCCAATTAAAATGTTAATACATTATGCCAAACAATTTCTTCAATTTCAATTGTGCCGTCAACTTTACGGCATCTTTCCCATTGGTCGGGCAAATTTATAAATTTGTAAGATTAACTGGCTATTCAGCGCGGAAACGCTGCCAGCATAATGGGCACGTTTGTGCGTAGAGATGCTGAGCGTGGGGCGTATCTCGGTTAGATTCTCGGTTTTTAATGTACCTAATTTAATATCATATTGTAATTTTATTTGACTTTTGTAATTTCTGTATTATGACGCAATGTAATTTGATTAAGTAATAAAATATAAGATTAACTATATTTTCATAATAACATTGGGCATGGTGGTGAAGCTGTACGCGGTATAGTTGTGCATTGTCTCAACTTTTAAGTCGGCAACGAGTAATTATTATTATTATCGACGAGCTCTTGCAGCCAATGGTTGAACTGCGGTGGCGCCTTTTACTTTGAAAGTACCAGATAGTGTCTACAAAAACAGGTAAAGAAGATCGCAAACGAACATGTTACAGCCGCAAGCGCTAACGCTAAAGGAAATAATTATTTTTCACAAAAAATAGCACAACCGCCTTCCATCGTGTACAAAATTAGAATATTTCGCTCGAATTGTTTACATTATGGTTGATTTATCAAAAACAGCTCAGTCGATTTCTGCAAAATTTAAATGGGACCATTTCGGGAGTATACCCTTTCGAACTAAAAAATAATTTTTCGATTCGGTTCACAATAAGCGAAATTTTCGATGTTCGTGTACAAAATTCGGATACTACGCTCGGACTGCTTACATTGTTGTTGTTTTTTTAAAAAACGGTTCAGCCGATTTCTTTAAAATTTAAATGGGACCACTTCGGGAGTATACCCTTTCGAACTAAAAAAGAATTTTTCGATTCGGTTCTCAATTGGCGAAATTATCGATGAATATACACAAAAAAAAATACATACACACGAACATAGAACCTCCTCCTTTTTGGAAGTCGCTTAAAAACGATCATCACGGGATTGTATGATGCGCAATATATTCATAATACGTATGATAAAAATATATTACATACTCATATACCTAATTAATGTTCTAATTTTCTTTCAGAGAGATTTGCAATAAAGACCAGACGCCACCAAAGTGGAGCGAAAACGAGCAAGGATACAACGCCTTGCTCGTTTTCGTCCACGGCATAAATGCCATATAAATTTACTTATCAAGAAACAAAATTTAGCTTCAGTTTAGTTGGTAACAATATGACATCTCTGTAACGGGTCTTACACATCATCATTTTGCTTTAATAGTGAAGTTTGAGCCAAATTCTGCCAACTTTGCTTGGTAACTCCTTGAAAAAAAGATAATTTGAACAACTATACAAGCTAGTCAAACGACATAACTTGTCTAATAGGCGCCAACTGTCTGCGATAGTAATGTATCTATAATTTACGAAGCGCTCCTTACCCTTACAAATATATATAAAGCTCCGACACTTCCGCGCATTAGCGGCGGATAAAATACTGCCGTCCGTTTACTTACCGTAAACAAGCTCAACCCGTGTGCTACAACCCTTTGATCCTCGTTATCGAATCAGGACTGAAAATACTACTAAACTAGAAATAACCGGTATAGAAATAAAAAAAATAACTTGGACGGTACTCGTACCACTGTGTAATCTGTATAAAATCGGATTTTTAAAGGGTTTTAACAACACAAGGTCTTTCTTACAGGTCAAATGCTAGGCTCGATAAACACCAAGTAGGTACCTAATAATAAGGGTCTAGGGACCTACGACTAGGGAAACATGAGAAATGTGTTTTGTTACTTTTATTGTCCTGTAGTATATAAGGATCAATAAGGACCTTATTCACAAAAACCTCAAATATCTAAAACTTTACTTTTCTCCCGATTGATCATAATCATCACCTTTCCATCCTGTTTTTTACTTATACCTCTATTTCATAAAAGCAAACATTAATTTCTAAAAAAACTCCCGTGTCATTCGATTTTCGCGTCCAAAAACGTTTTATTTATTAACGATCTCATTTAAGCACTTATCTTTGTCTATGTGTACCCATAAAACAAAAGTAACCCACTTACAGCAATTTTCGTGAAGTTTACAAATTGGTTCGTTTAAGGAGTACCGAGTACCGGAGTAGCAATATTTTTACCGTTAACCGGCCCTTTGATCGTCTATTCAGAAGTGCTTTGTTTATTCTCGAAGAGAATCAATTACGGAGACAAAGCGCTCTTCCGAGCTTCCGGGTGAAAAAAATACAACTTACCCTTATCTGTCTACGTTACGTCGTTAAGGAGAGATGGCTCCTATTTTTATACAAAGATGGTTTCAGTAGAAGTAAAATCATAGGATTGGTAAATGAAATCATAAAACCTCTTATTACCCATTTTATTATCAGTTCCGGAAGAAAAAAAAAGCAAGGTGTTAATTTGGAAAATGCAAGGAATTTGAAAAGTCCTTATATATCCATCATTATGAATTTGAATATTTTTATTATTATTTTTTTATTTATAATTTATTTAATTATTTATAACTTTATTGACTGCCTCGGTGGCTCAGTGGTGAGTGAACCTGACTTCTGGATCACAGAGGCGTGGGTTCGATCCCCACCCAGGGCAAGCATTTATGTGATGAACATAGGTTTTTGTACTGTGTCTGGGTGTTATTTAGGTATTATCTATATAAGTATGTACTTATTTGAAATATGTATAATATGAAGTATATCAGTCTCTGGCAGCCATATCACAAGCTTGTCCCCCAATATTTATTTATTTCATAATGGGACCAACTTCGAAATCAGTTTAAACATAAGCCGTCTTACCACAAAAGTTTTACGCATACTTTAGACAATGTACAACTGTGCACGAATGTGCACGGTTAAGCCGTGTTTAAAGCGTGTTTATCTTTTGCGGTAAGGCGGAAGCGGTTCCATACATTTTGTCGAGACGATGATTTTTTTTTGTATGTAAGTGCAATCCACCAAGAGAAAAAGAAGAGAAGAGATAAGAGAAGAGATACTGTTCCATCGTGGTGGTATGACAATCACCTTTCGTAAATAGGCTTCTATTTTTTTTTCATTTCATTTATTTGATAGTTCCTATCAGAATAAATGATACAATTTTCAATTCATAATAATAAATATCGCTTAAAAAGTTATAAAATGTCAATTTGAATAATAATAATCCTAGTAGGATAATATAAACGCGAAAGTTTATGTTTATGGAAGCACGCAAAAACTACTAACCAAACTTTGCAATAGTAATGCTTATACATCAGAATAACACATATGCTATCACTACATAGTATAAAACAAAGTCGCTTTCTCTGTCCCTATATCCCTATGTCCCAATGTATGCTAAAATCTTTAAAACTACGCAACGGATTTTGATGCGGTTTTTTTTAATAGATAAAGTGAGTCAAGAGGAAGGTTTATATGTATAATACACCTGCCTATGCGAAGCCGAGGCGGGTGTATATTGAGGGTCGCTAGTAATTTATAAGGCTAATTCTCCTTGAAGCCCAAATTTGATGGTCACACAGTTATAATTCCTAAACGGTATGAGATAGATACAAAATTCTTGGATTAGAGGATAGAGCATTTATTAGTCTACAAAATACACAAAGCTTGTTATAATACAAGCATAAATAATACCAAAAAGTTGACATCCATTGTCAAAAACGGGGTCATTTTCGGTATTCTCCTCGTGTCACACTTCCCGTTTCAGAAAATCATTTGGTTACTGCCACACCAAATTTCAGTGTATTTGTATGATACATATACTTCAGTTATCGTAATAAAACACACTTTACATCCATTAGTCTAAAATGTATCTATTCATCATCATTTTAAATTTATAACAACATATGCGTATGTCACACGATTTTCAATTCTTTAGATTTGCGTAGTTTAACGGCTGGCTTTTGAACACAACATCAGCAATCAAGCTCAGAGTTCGTTTCGCTCAAATTTCAGTCGTATGCCGCCACTGTGGACGTAAAACGTGCGGCTCCTCGTGCTTAAGAATAAAATTATTCGTAAGCAAACATTTTTTCGTAGATATACCGCTCACTTGCGTGGACCTCATTTATGTGCATTGTATTTTAGCAATTAAAATCAAAGATAGCTCATTTAAAACATCAAAATGTGCTAGATATTTATGTAGGTTTTGGTTACGAAACACCTAAAAACTTTACAGAATTTAGAAAAAACTGATATTTTCGTCACCTTCGTGCCGTCACTTTCGTGGTCTTTTGGGCCACGAAAGTGATTTTAAGCCACGAAAGTGATGTTTTGTATTGATTTATTTAGAAACTAACTGCGCCCCGTGGTGCTACCCGCGTTTACCTGGGATAAAAAGTAGCCTATGTGTTAATCCTGGGTCTAAACTATCTCCGTACCAAATTTCATCAAAATCCGTCCAGCTTTCTGAGCGTGAAAGATTAACAAACATTTTTGCGCACATCTTAACATACTCTCTCACAATTTTTCGCATTTATAATATTATAGTTTGGCCGTTCAGAGAATGCGTTCCTGACACGTCATCTTGAAAAAATGTTTTTGGCCGATATCTCGGAATTAAGGGCAAAAAATATTAAGATCATTATTGTAAAAAATAAAATTTCGCATCATTTGTTGCCAGCAAACTTTTTTGTAAAACTTACCGTTTACGATTTATGGCCCATTTAATGAAATTTCATTAAATGGACCTTAAAACATTCGACCAAAACAACGATCTTAATGTTTTTGCCCTTAAGTACATAGTTTCCGAGATATCGGCCAAAAACATTTTTTCAAGATGACGTGTCAGGAACGCATTCTCTGAACGGCCGAACTATAGTGGGATGTGACAATAGCAACTGGAGTAAAGGTTTTTTTACAAAATTATCTTTTTCAGGTTTTGTGAAATAGTGTAACCAAAGAAATGTCATAGTTAAATGTAAAAGTATAATATTAGATAATTCCAAGGTTGTTTAGTAGATGCTATGTGATACATTTTGGAAATTCAGATTTATATTACCATATTCATGGTAGATTGAGGGATCCCTAGCTCTCACACTAGGATTCTGAATAGGTTACTGTCTTTTGTACTAAGATATTTTTAGAATAACGTTTTTGTTTTTTATAGGTTTAGTTTTTGTTTTTGAAAAAGACTGGTACAACCTAGTATAGTGTCTAGTTATGTTCTGGATGTTATCCTATGTTTTGAGGTTTATTGTTACATAAAGTCGTTTCGTTTTAAATATATCTAAATTAAGACTTTAATAATAAAAACTTTTCGCTAAAATTGTGTAGTTATTAATTGACGTAGCAAATCAGTATACCTGTTTTGTAGGATGACCGAACTGTTAAGAGATACCACGAATTTGCCTGTTACACATTAAGTGCCATTTACCTGGGTCCGAGTGGAGCGGGGCCATAATAGCGGTGCCGCTCACTCGGATCCGTGCAAGCGTCCCGTTCATTTTGTCCTCGAGGCGAGCTCACGTTGTTTTGCGCGGCCACTCTGGCAATATTAATTCGCCATAAAAAGTTTTGGCTTCCGGCATTAAGTTAACCCGAGTAAAGAGCACTAAATGTGTTTGTCATGAAAATAAGAAATGAAAATTTTGTTTGACAAACAGTAGTAAGTTTTGGGAAAATAATGCCTATAAAGTCATATCGTCACTTTCGTGGACCATCGCGTCACTTTCGTGGCATCTAGAACTTCAAACCCATTTTTCTTCCAAACGAGTATCACGATTTTATTAATTCATATATGAATTTACTCGTCTCATCAAACGTTATAGTTATTTTACAAAAATAGATCAAATACGCAGGAAACAAAAAAGGCCACGAAAGTGACGATGAGAATCGAGTCCAGGAGAATTAGCCATAAAGACAATGCGTGAAACGAAGTTCACCGGGTCAGCTAGTAATGTAATAAATTAAAAAAATGACGATACAATAATTATGTGTTCTTGCACTTGTTCAATGTTGAAGAGCAACGCTTACCAAATGTTTTAAAAATATTTATCTATTGACCACACAAGTGGAACCATGATACCATATTATAAATTCCGGTACTTTTAGGTACGTACTCAGGAAACAAAAATAGGAAATTCGAAATAAAAACTTAATGATCGTTTCTATCTCTATGATCTTAATGATGATCGAACAGCGCGTGTCAAGTGAAACTCGTTGATCGAGACCTGTGATATGAATTGAACTTTAGAACATTTCAAAAGTAGAATTAGCTGCACGTCACGGCTATGAGCTATATAGATAACTAGCTTTTACCCGCGGCTTCACCCGCGTTATATTTTGATTTTGGCTTATGTTTATGTCGGCTGCGAAACCTAACCTAACCGACAAATTTAATTTCAAAATACCTTAGGAATGCTTTTGTTGGTTAAGTTACGGTTGGAGTGTATATGTTAACGGAAATGTATGTAATCCGTCATTGTATACAATTCCTAGGAAATGTATGTAATTCCTAAAATCGCACGGAAATGTGTGAAATAAATTGTATTAGACACATTTCCTAGGAATTCTATACATTTCCTAAATAGCAATCGGAAATGTAAAACATTTGAGATAGGGCCTGATCTACGTATAACAGACTTCGACGGTATAAAGGTCTTTACGTTTCATTTGACGCTTTTCTCTATTGCAGCTTACAGTTAGATTAGGTGTGATACAAAAAATAGGTTAGGTTATGTTAGAACATGACAAAACAACGCACGAGCCAAGCGAGCGAAGCGAGCGTGCCGCGGCAGCGGCCGGCGAAGTGCCAGAAGCGAATCGCCTTTAACAGGTATAATGTGCATTAAGATTATTAGCTGTGCATTGATGAAAAAGCTTTAGCTTTTTTATTCTCATTTTAACAATGTGTTTTATTACAGAAAGCATTATTTTTATACATTTCCTAATACGATATCGGAATTACATACAATTCCTAGGAAATGTACACATTTCCCAGGATATCTATGTATTAAATAGTTTTTGAAACAAAATTTTATACATTTCCTAAATAGCTTCGGAATTGTATACATTTCCTAGGATTTGTATACAATTCCTAGATTTCATACATTTCCGTTAACATATATACAACCCCCCCGTGTATTCCCGCCTTGTCGTAGGGGAGGTCTGAGGCAGCTGGAAAGGCGGCGCTCGAAGTCTCCCTCTTCTTTGGGTCTTTTCCCCCAAGGCAGCTTAGAGGCTGGCACTCGAGGTTCAGCCGCTTTTAACTAAAGCAGCTAAGAGAGGATGGTCGGTAGGTTGCGTGCCTTATGAGGAGTGTCGCAACTGAGGCGGGCTGCAGTGCCGCTCTTGCGACGCTGCAGCCGAGGATTTTTTATTTTATTTTATCGCGAAATATCCCTGACAAAAATATGTTTCAATGTTTTTGGCTGTTTGCAGTTAAAATAAACATTACAATGGTACAGCCAAGTTTATACCTACTTGTTCCTAATTATTGCTTTTTTACAAATATTTGTGCAAAATTCGATTAAATTGTTTCTAAGGTTCTTATCTTATCTTATCTTTCATTATTTCATCTAAGTTTTTACGTGTTATATTAATTCCAATTTTTTGTTCTAAATCAAATCGCTGCTTTCCATAAACTGTGCATTCCAAGATTATGTGCAGTGGAGTCTCCTCTTTTGTGGGTTCACAGATGCACGATGGGCTCTTTCTCAACTTAAATCGATGTAAGTATTGGGAAAACCCACCATGCCCCGTCAGCACTTGAGTTATGATTCCCACTGGTGCTTTCTCTTACGATCTTGTATGCCGCCCTTGCATCCGGAAAATATGTTTTCGTTACCGCCGCTGTGTGTCCATCCTGATACCGCCGGTTCCACTCGTTAAGAGAGTCCTTTCGGATTTCTTACTTGACGAATGAAATGGGGCAGTTATCGTAAATAGGTCTGTCTGCACTTCGAGTGCAGTGCTGCTTCCTTTGCTAGCTGGTCCGCTCTCTCATTTCCCTCCATCCCCGCGTGCGCTTTAATCCAATAAAATTTCACTATTTCATTTTGTGCGTGTAGTAAATCTATGTTAACTTTGAATTTTACTGCTAAGGGATGGAAGGAAGAGACGCCAACTGCCGTTTCCAGTGCAGACCTGGAGTCACAAAAGATGCTGTAGCTGGACTTTGGGAATTGTAATGCTTTTTCGGTAGCCTCAAGAAGTGCCAATAGCTCGGCCTGGTACACGGAGCACCAATTAACTAATTTCAGCTTTCGGGTACATGCCAAATGGATAATGCCGCCCCGACTTTCCCTTTAATTTTGCTGCCGTCTGTAAATATGTTAATTTCTCGGTTAAGATTTTGCTCTAGTGCTGCTCCGTCTACCAGACATATGAACTCCAGCTCCTCCTGCTGCGCTGGGTGTGTCTTCTTTTCTGTCTCTTTATCTCCAGTTACTTGCTGGGAATAACCTTTCTTAGTTTCATAAAGCAAGGCTTCTTACTGGACTCTGATATGACAGCCGAGGATTAGGGGCCGCGGTGGGATATATGGAATTGGTGGTGTGGGTGCCGCCACCTACCCTACCTTCCGCTATGCCGTCAACGTGTTGGCAGACGCAGTGGGGCTGCAGGGGAAGAGAAGTGTCGGTATCGCGATGGCCGTTCTCACTGCCCTCTGCAGTTGAAGAGGCAGGCGCTGGGTTACTATGACTGACCCGTTGCACTGAGACCAGGGCGTTGGAATGCTGTCCGACGCTCAGTGCTGGTTAGTCCCGAGTGGTGGATGATGATGTGTCTTGTGCTCCGAAACACTCCGTCATTATGGCGGGAGCGCAAGCTACGTTATGAAGCCCGAGTCTGGGCTAGCGCTGTTGAGTGCCGCGAAAGAGTGCGAAAAATGTAGGAACGTCCTAAACTTGCCATGACAGGTTATTTCTGGCGCTTAGACGGCTGCTACCGCGGCCAGCTCACTTAGTTTTTATCCTATCCTACAGGAACTGTTAAAGTTTTTGGGATAAAAAGTGGCCTATGTCACTTTTCGTCTTTCAAACTACTTATATTCATGCAATAAGCCAAGGCAATCCGTTGCTCCGTTGCTGAGAAAAAAATATTGTCTTATCTTACGGGAACCACAATTTTTTCGGGATGGAAAGTATCCTATGTCACTTTCTGTCTTCCAAAATATGCCAAAAACCCCAAAAATCAAGTCAATCCGTTGCTCCATTGCTGAGAAACAAATATTGTTCTATCCCATGTGAATCACGAATTTTCTCAAGATGAAAAAGTATCCTATTATCACTTTCAGTTTTTTAAACCATAGGTATATCAAAAATCAAGTCAATCTTTTGCTCCGTTGCTGCGTCAAAGAGGAACAAACCAACAAACTTTTCGGATTGATAATATTAAAGTATGATGATTCTCTACCATAAAGGTAGAATAAAGAAACATGTTAAACCTCTAATGATAGAAGATTTAAAAATATTTTTAATGTCAGACAAAATGACGGCCTGGTATTAAATGTCATAGTAACATGTAGCATGCAGAGGGAAAAAAACATTTTATCCAATTTTAATGTCAGTTGTCATTTTCAATCCATACTTTATTTCCTCTTCAAAGGGATATAATGGTAGAAAAATAATTTGTCCCCCTGCCATGCTACCTGTGATTTATAAAAGTCTGCAGACAATGTCACCTGTCATCTATTTACGTTTCGCTGTGACGTTTCGTTAGTCCATATTAGCGTCATAGAGGAATTTAATTAATCACTTAGCGTCTTTGTGATAGTGGCGACAGTTTCGCTTTCGATGGTTTTTGTCCTGTCCTACAGGAACTATGCAATTTTTCGGGATAAAAAGTATCCTAAAGCTCCTTCCGCCTTTTAAACTATGTCCATGCCAAAAATCAAGTCAATCCGTTGCTCCGTTGGTGCGTGCAAGAGTAACAAACCAACAAACCAACAAACTTTTCGGATTTATAATATTAGTAAGGATAAACCTTCCGGAAGAAATATTTTAATAGATACTGGAACCAGCATAGCAAGTGTGGTCTAAAAGATCAGAGTGGTAAACAAAGTCACACAAAAAAAGCGAGGCAGCCAGCTTCAGTTTTTTTTACTAGTTATGGGAAACAATCAACTTCTTTAAAATCCATGTTATATAAGAATGAATCGATTACAATAAATAAATAGTTACAAAAATTGGTTTACGTGTAGAGTAGAATATACCAAGCAATTCACAATTACCTATCACAAACCATTGTTTAAGTTTTTTTTTAATTTCATTTCTCTCGTAGCACTCGTAGCACAAAATGTATCCAAAAAATAATCCATATTTTTAGCCCCTTGCCCTAAAAAGTGAGATGAATAATAAAAAATTCAAACGATTTTTTATTATTATTCAGGGGGTCTAATTTTGAACATACGTACACAACAGACGTATACGGAAGTTACTGAAATCTCGAAGTATAAGTATCTGTGCAGTAACACACTTTTAACAAACAGCAAACACAAACGACAGCAAAAAAAACAGTTAAGCAAGTGGTAGATTCCTTATTGTTCAGCGGAGAATCATAGAGAAAAAAAATCAGTTACAAGTGAGTAACTGATTTTTTATTGTAGAATCACATACGTAGGTTTCAAAAATGCATCAGATGTATAAGTGTGTATGTTGCAAATACACTGGTGTGTGTCTGGTGCGTAGGAGCCGTCGATTTGCAAATATTCTATGCAATAAATACATAGTATAGTACTACATTCAACATTGTCTACGGATACCATAATGGTATCGTCACATATTACCTACAGCTTCTAAAAATTCAAAACGAGTAAATTTTACGGCAGAAGTTTATGTCACGACGTTTAGAGAATCCCATGAAACACGTTGGGCTATCAGCCCCATCTCCATGTCAAAACATGCATACATGTGTGCATGCTAAGACAAACGCACATACAAGCGGGATTCGTGGGCGGGCGCGCCCGCGGCGCGCGGGCGTGACACCCGAAATTATGGCGCTAGCGCGTGACGGCCCGTACTGGCGTGGGGAAAATTCATAGCCAAATTTGTTTAAACAAATATGTGCATTTACGTTTTGATGTTGTAATCCGAAAGAAAAAATAGAACTGTGTAATGAACATGAGATATATGGTAGATATTTAAGGTTCAGGGTTCGTCAATGATAGAAATCGATCAGCAAATTCCAAATGACACGTCAGTGATCTGTCCACTTCCTTATTCAGGTAGCTTGTATTTTTATGCATTTAATAAACTTGTAATGAAAATAGTAATGAATGAATTAGTTATTTAGAATTTGCTTGAGACTTTTATACTCGTAGCACTGCCTTTTCCGTGAATTAAAACATCGTCTTTTACGGTAGCTTATGTAAACTAGAGAGTAGATGATAGATATATGATGTGGCCTAATTGCCTTTCATGGGTGTGCCTACGCTTATAGCACTGAACTAATATAGATTCTTGCCGTATACAGTAAATAATTACATTATTATATTCAGTAGTTCAGCCAGCAAGCGCAGCGTAGGACGTCCACCGACTAGGGGGACTGACGATATAATAAACATCGCAGGAACGCAATGAATGCAGGCCGCTTCCAACTGGCCTTATTGGAAATCCATAGCGGAGGCCTGTGTCCAGCAGTGGACGTCCTATGGCTAATAGATAGATTCAGTAGTTACCTAAATTTCATTTCTTGGCACTTATGTAGCGTTCTGTACACTTGATCGGGCGATGTATCGACTTTCGGCAGCTTTTCACGGCACCAATAAAACTACTTTATGTTACGTCACCATGTCGGTAGATGTCGCTAAAAGATGCATGCAAAGCTGATTCAATAGATTTTTTATTTATAGTTTACGGACGAACGTATGCAGGTTTTTTCGCTAAGGTTTCCATCACTGAAAAGCCCGTGGCATAAAATCTGTAGGTACATTTTCACAGAACTCATTGATACGGAACTGAGCTTGAACCGAAGATCGAGTTTTAAGATAACTGTTCTACCAACTTAAGGTTGCCCTCCGTCCGGTTTCCCCGGATTTGTCCTAGTTTAGAGGGCGTCCGGGCGGAGGTTCCGGGTTTCGATTCGCAAAATTCACTGTACAAACCCCCGGCCTCCCGTCACAGTTTTTTCGACAGTCGGTTCTGGACTCTAAAATCCGGGGTTTTCACGCGACTTGTCACGTGAGTGGACTTCCTACGTTGCGCTTGTCGGTGCGTGGTCTCCACTCGAGAACTTTTAGACCCCATCGATCATCAGTCTTCCGTGCTAAAATTCGGGATTTACACGCGACTTGTCACGTGAGTGGACTTCCTACGTTGTGCTTGCCGGTGCGTGGTCTCCACTCGATAACTTTTAGGCCTCATCGATCATCAGTCCTCCGTGCTATGTGCCCTCCAACTACCATTTAAACTTGCCGATTCGTTGGGTTGTCGATACGTTTGGTTCTTCTACGGATCTCCTCATTTCCGATTCGATTTTGCAGAGAAATACCTACAGTTACCTATATCAAGAGTAATTTTATAAATACAGATCAGATTCTCTAAATGATACAATGTAATCGAAATCGAATACCTACACCATGTTATAAGGCTACATGATAATTAAGACAGTTTACTTCCCCAACTAATCTCCTATGGCTTTATACCAGATATTAATTGCTAATTAATAATTACTTATTGTATCGATGTCGGTAGGTATTGCAAACACGTGCGGTTATTATCATCATCACACACATGACTCAATATCGAATGTATTTACAAGATATTATTTTATATCACAACTCACAAATATAATCAAACGCAATTAAAATGTCAAATATTATACAAGGTTATCCAGAACTGGGATACTAAGCCGAAAGGGGGTGATTGAGACCATCGCTATAAACAATTTTTGCTATGAAGCCAACCCGGGATTCGAGAAAATAAATTGAGTTGTTCCATACGAAAATGCAACTCGGAATCAACAAAACGTGTGAAACAGCAAAATGTTTTTCTTGAATTCTGTAAAATTATTAATTGTGATTCCGTAAACTTTAAAGTTGTTCATAATAATAGTCTGAACAAGGTCTGAATCACCTACTTTCGGTTAAGTACACCAGTTCTGGATAACCCTTTGATTACAGAGTCATTCTTTAAATGATGAAGTTATTCTAGGATATCATTGCACTCATTAATACGATCTACTTTTATTACTGGGTCAACCTCGAAATTACTAAAAATTCGGCCAAGTGCGAGTCGGACTCGCGCACGAAGGGTTCCGTACCGTATATGGGAGCCCCATTCCTCTTGCCGTTATTAATAGCGAGCAAAAAACTCGTAAAAATCACGTTTGTTCCGTTAAATGTTTATTTCATTCTGTTTTTAGTATTTGTTGTTATAGCGGCAAAAGAAATACATCATCTGTAAAAAAAATGAAAATTTCAGCTGCCTAGCTATCATGGTTCATTAGATACAGCCCGGTGACAGACAGACAGACGGACAGACGGACATCGAAGTCTTAGTAATAGAGTCCCGTTTTTACCCTTTGGGTACGGAACCCTAAAAATCAGTTGAACGATATAAAAATTCTTTAATATTCGATCTTTAATAATGTATGGAACAGCTCATTTTGCGATTACTAGTTTGGCCCCATAGTAAAAGTTGATCGTAATGATGAGCACAATGCTATCTAGAATATGTATGTTCGTCTAGAGAAATACCAGGTAGAAATCTATAGGCGAAGTCTATGTCCAGCAGTGGTCGCTCAGCAGCGGACAGTCTCACACATTTTTACCATGCGTTTAGATATAAATAAACATATAAACAATCACGCTAAGTACCTATAAATTATAAACAATTCTCGATACCTAACTATGTTTACTCAGAAATGTGGGTGTGTTTATTTGTTGAACAATTGTACAATAACAACGACGTACTCAACCGAGTAGGTATTGATAGTACCGTCTGTGTAACATATTATATTGCAATAGGGAGCGGACTGAGGTCTCATCTTGAACCCATATCAGAGGGCGTAGTTTCGAGTGTTTTTCCTAAGGTTTCTTGAAATAGACATCCCTAGGTACTTAAAGACTTGTGCATCTGAGCTGCACGACCTTATCCTACCATCCCCTTTTTACTACAGGACAAGTAGGAGGACGCCACATTACCATCCTTACACTGTCGATTTTCCTTCGATACGTACGAAGCGGTTTGACTCAATATTTCTGATTGGTACCGCTAGGGAATGGAACAGTCTTCCTGCCCGGGAAGCATGGCAAAGGGACCAATAGTCTTTCCACCATTATATCCCCTCGAAGAGGAAATAAAGTAAGGAATGACAATGACAACTGACATTTAAAGTGGATAAAATGGTTTTCTCCCTTTGCCGTGCTACCAGGGCAGCTTTCCTGTTTCCCAAGAGATAAAATCTAAAGCTTTTCAAGGTCAGAGTGAATAGGTATCTTCTAGGTCTGCGTGCTTCATCTTCGACAACAACGTCGCTTACCATCAGGCGGGTTGATAGTCAAGCGCGGACTTATTGGCGTTAAAAAAAACCACTAAGATCGGTTGGTTGAAGGCCTTGGAGGTTACTAGCATCCAACGCGATCCTCCGATCTTAATTAGGTCATCTGTCCATCGCATCAGCCATAGGACGTCCACTGCTGGACATAGGCCTCCCCCATATATCTCCAGTAGGATTAAGACCTTGTCTATATGCGAGGGAAACAGGGAATTAAATAAAAATAAAAAAACAGGATTGGTAGCAACTTGCATCTAGCGCGATCATGCTTATGTGGTCATCTGCCCACCTTGTGGGTGGACGTCCTATATACGCTGCGCTTGCCGACACGTGGTTTCCGTTCGAGAACGTTTCAACCTCAACGGTCATCAGTCCTCCGTGCTATGTACCCTGTCCACTGACATTTCAACTTTCCAATCCGCTGGGCTATGTCGGTAACCTTGGTTTTTCAACGGATCTCCTCATTCCTGATTCGATCTCGCAGAGAGTCCGTGCTCTATCACTTACAAAAGATACAGGCACAGTTCTGATACCTACATTAATAAAAAAAATAATAGTGACAGTCATTAAATTAAGTTTTTAACCGACTTCCAAAAAAGAGGAGGTTCTATGTTCGTCTGTATGTATTTTTTTGAAGTGAAACTTCTAATGCGACTTCCAACAAGGTTGCGTTTGTTAGATCAGGGTTAAAAGAGGCGGTTACTTTATCTATTTTCTACCAAAATATTACTGTTAGGATGGAAATCTTACTTTTAATTAATGCAGCAACCCTGATTCTAATATAATAACAAAGAAACTCTTCAATCTGATCCTTTAAATGTTTGTGAGGGTAGTTACCTAACTTGAGGTTTCTAAATTAGTAAAGGAAACAAGTAAGTAAGTATAATTTATATATTTTTTATACTTCATGGGTCCCTCGAGGGTACCACCATGTATTGCAATAATTATGCCACGTTCGCAAGGCCCTAGACGTTTTGAGAAGAAGTGGCAAGAAACTCAAGACGCCATCAGTATAATCTTTTGATCAGTCACCTTAATTTAGATATTACACAAAGTACTTAACTTTAGCAACATGGCGACGTCCACTCGACTTGGCTTCGAATATAAAAGTACCGACACTCAGCATAACTAGCTAAGCAAGACTCCAACGTTATTATCGGAATACCGGGAGAACACCAAGAGAACTAAGAGATATTAAGAGATATTAGGAGCCGAAGCCGCGCCAACAGACTGTTTTATACTGATTTCACAAGCTTCCACCATGCCTTACCACCACTGCTCGATGTAAATATTACTAACAACCAATAGGGAACGAGCAAGATGGCGGGCACGGTGGTAGCTTCCATTTTACACAATTGTTAAACATAAAATCATCTTAAACTGTATTTCATACTTATTAGAATTATTAGAACAATTATTGATACGTTTCAAGTAATCTATAACATTATGAAATCACAGTTTTAAATAAATGGTATATGTAAACAACAATGGCCGACATTCGGAAGTCATGATTTAGTTACCAATAAGTCTTATATTACTTAATACATCTTGTAATCGTTATTAAATTAAATATTACAATAACATTATTATTCTAACACGGCCAACCTGACAGTACTTCGTCCTCGAAGTACATACAACCTCATCTCCACCATTACACTACAATAAAACTTAATACTATATTGTATTGTTGATGACATATTATTGTGTTTATTAATTTTTTTTATTTCATATCATATTTTACTATTCTATTGAGATGAAACTTCTAATGCGACTTCCAACAAGGTTGCGTTATAAGTTAAATTAATAAGTTAGATTTAGTTAAATTTAGAAGTTAAATTAATCAAACAAAAACCAAAACACCTCGTCCATCGACGGAGAAAGTAAATACCGCGGCTAACTTGACGCCAACGCCATCTACCTCTAGTTAAAGAGTTAACTACTAAATTTCACTTCTTCTGCGCGGAGGGACTCCACGCACAACTTTGAGGAAATATTACTACGTATAGAGAAGCTACCGTGACCAAATATCATGCTCAATTTTGTTAAGAATATAATCTAAAGTGCGCTTCAGCACTGTAACAATAATTAGTCGTCTAATCAGCCAGTATAAACACGCAGCGCTAGAACACTTTTAAGGTATAGTTTTCTCGTGGCAAAAAGGTCGAAAGCGCCGCGATTCTTCGAAGCGCTTACGCGTTTCGTTCAACGTTCTGCATTCACTTGTCGTTTCTATAGACTAAGATGCTGACTGACTACAGAAGTGACAAAGTTTATGTTACCTACACACGCTTCAATTGAATTCGTACTTTGTTTTTTCTTCTTCATAATATAATGTTAGTTGAATTATTGATCAATAGAAAATATTAAATTCATCATCATCATCATCAGCCTGTAGAAGTCCACTGCTGGATATAGGCCTCCCTCAAAGATTTCCACGACGAACGTAATATGATATCATAATATAAATATTTAAGTTACACTAATTCATTCGTTTAAGTATTTTATATAATATACCACTGTTTGCCTAATCACACTAATATTATAATTGCGAAAGTTTATGATTAGGTACTACAGCAATTTTTTTGTTTAGTTTTTGGTAACAGTTCTTGTTTTTTTTTTTTTATAAGTATAATACCTACCAACTTAAATTCGGTTTAAATACAAATCTGTCATGTTTTGTTTGTTTTTGTTATTATAATTTTACGGTAGTAACAGGAGTATTTTTTTTTACTGTTCTAACAACTTTCAACCGTAGTAGTAAGAAGAGTAATTTGTTTCCCGTTCTTACTACTGGTAGTAAGAATGGTAGTAACACTGGGAACAAACCCTAATTTTACCTACACTTGTTACACACACAATGTCACAACTTCATTTTTAGTCTATGAAAAGTATCGCAACATGGCGTCCACGCGCCATCCGATAATATTTTGTTTGCATTTAATTGTAAAATGATTATCTAATTACTCACCGATGGAAAGTTATTCCTTTGCACTTCGCCGTATTCTTTGTATTATTCGTGCAATATCTTAACACACACGAGACCATATTCAATAATTTAGAACTTTTTTCGTTTTAAAACAAACTAGACTGATGTACTCAAGAGCTAGCAAGCAACTAATTGATGTGCAGCCATATGGCTGCATTTGGGCGGAACATGGTAGGGATGTGCGTCGTCCTCTCTATACGTAGTAATATAGCTCGATGACGCACAATTTTTTTTATTTTCGATGTCAAATGATCTCCCACTCAAACCATCCAATGATTACGTGGAGAACATCTAACAAATCAATCACAATTTTATTATTTGTAGGATCCGTTAACAAAGCCTTTTATTCGTTTATATTTTAAAGAATAAAATCTTAATTTCAAGTACCCTCAATATTTTTTCAGCACCTTTAAAAATTGGTTTGCCATTATCTCGACAAGATATAAATAATTTGTTATTTTTCAGAATGTCAATAAATCAACTGATACACACCTAATTCTGCATCATTAAATAGGAGATCTTAGTCAAGTCATTTCAGTCAAAGTAACACACAGTTCACCCTTCATAAACTTTTTCCGGCCATACAGGACCATTCCATATTTAGCCAGCATTTCAAACTTTCCAATTTCTTATTCCACTGTGACACTAAGCCCAATTATAGAGGCGCCATCGTAATTATATTAGCTAAATAGCATAGTTCTGTTCCTTTTTCACTTTAGGCGTTCGATAGAGAGAACGCTCTTTACGTTGCTAATAAATTTACGCTGGCGCCTCTGTAATCGGGCTTACTGTGTTCTTAATATTGTAGTCAACAGATTTCCCAATAATGAAGCAGCTATGTGAATCAGCTAACTATTGTTTGCATTTTATTTTTCACTTTTCTCGTTTTACTGAAGGTTTACGTCTTTTTCAGACCGCTCGGTTATTCTGACACATTTATAACCAGTTGTCTTTCAAACTTCCCAATATATATATTTGTGTAGTATGTATGGTCTTATGTCGTTAGATAAAAATAATTACAAAATGAACAGAAACTTTCTGCAATATTTTTTAAGCAAAATTCTTCTAGTTTTGTTAACTAATCCCACATTACAAAATAGACAAATTATGCAAAACATTTTCTAATTATATATTATAACAGGGCTCAGCACCTTACCTCCTTTATCGTCAGAGCACTGTATTCACTTCACTATTTTAGTGATACACTTCACTATTTCACTGATTCACTTTACTTGGCCAGGAAACCCAGTAGTTCTGGGACCTGGAGCCCCGCTGCAGAATTTCCCAGGCAAACATTGCCAGGAAATCGAGTAGTTGCTGCACAGGCAGCCTTTCAGCATGGATATGCAAAAAGCTTGTCGGGATTCTCTGAAATACAATGAACGGCATTAATGTGGGTATTTCGGCACCACTTCTGATGTTAGATCAGGGTTAAAAGAGGCGGTTACTTTATCTATTTTCTACCAAAATATTACTGTTAGGATGGAAATCTTACTTTAAACTAATGCAGCAACCCTGATTCTAACTTAATAACAAAGAAACTCTTCAATCTGATCCTTTAAATGTTTGTGAGGGTAGTTACCTAACTTGAGGTTTCTAAATTAGTAAAGGAAACAAGTAAGTAAGTATAATTTATATATTTTTTATACTTCATGGGTCCCTCGAGGGTACCACCATGTATTGCAATAATTATGCCACGTTCGCAAGGCCCTAGACGTTTTGAGAAGAAGTGGCAAGAAACTCAAGACGCCATCAGTATAATCTTTTGATCAGTCACCTTAATTTAGATATTACACAAAGTACTTAACTTTAGCAACATGGCGACGTCCACTCGACTTGGCTTCGAATATAAAAGTACCGACACTCAGCATAACTAGCTAAGCAAGACTCCAACGTTATTATCGGAATACCGGGAGAACACCAAGAGAACTAAGAGATATTAAGAGATATTAGGAGCCGAAGCCGCGCCAACAGACTGTTTTATACTGATTTCACAAGCTTCCACCATGCCTTACCACCACTGCTCGATGTAAATATTACTAACAACCAATAGCGAACGAGCAAGATGGCGGGCACGGTGGTAGCTTCCATTTTACACAATTGTTAAACATAAAATCATCTTAAACTGTATTTCATACTTATTAGAATTATTAGAACAATTATTGATACGTTTCAAGTAATCTATAACATTATGAAATCACAGTTTTAAATAAATGGTATATGTAAACAACAATGGCCGACATTCGGAAGTCATGATTTAGTTACCAATAAGTCTTATATTACTTAATACATCTTGTAATCGTTATTAAATTAAATATTATAATAACACTATTATTCTAACACGTTAAACGTTTAACGCTACCATGGAGGGGGTATGAAAGCACTGTTGCGTCGAAGTTTCACTTCTTCCGCGCGGAGGGACTCCACTTGCACTTTTTTGTGTATGTTCATCCATAATTCCGCCAATTGTTAACTGAATCGAAAAATTCTTTTTTAGTTCGAAAGGGTGTACTTCCGAGGTAGTCCCAGTTCAATTTTTCAAAAACGGCTGAACCGTTTTTGAAAAATCAACAATAATGTAAACAATTCGAGCGAAATATTCGAATTATGTACACGATGGAAGGCGGTTTTGCCATTTTTTGCGAAAAATAATTATAAGTGTAGTAAGATTAATATTTTTTTTGCTAGGATAGTCTTTTGTAATGTAATTTAATTACTATCAGTATTACCAGTACAGCTCTGTCGCTCCACGTGTATCGGTCCACACATACACGCCCCATATGCATAATTATTATGTACCTACAAATACATGTACAATCCAGTAGGTATAACTGATTAGCGGCCAAGGTCGCACGGGTTTACATTATGCAACGCCGGGGGGTCTGGGCGAGCTAGACATGGCAGATACCACAGTAGGTATGTAGATTATACCAAGTCTCGGAGATAATGTTTGGTAACATCATTAATATCATCCAGGAAGCGATGTTAAGTGTTGACCATAGATCCTGTTAGATGGGTCATGTCGTCTCGATTTATCAGACACCTATTAGCGCTTATAACGTAGTTAGGCTAGGTTTTCGTTAGCGATCATCGAAGTTAAGCAACTTTAACAACTTTTAACAGTCATCGGAAAATCGGTCGCTGGTGACATTTACAACTGAGCGCTACAGAGGCTCAGATAACACGTTAAATTTAAGGTCCCGGTGGTTTTAACCGTTCAGCTGTGTCAGAGACCTTCAGGCAGCTTAAAAACTCAGACACCAGGGCTAGTTACATAATGAAATCTTCCAGGCTTCCTCACTCACGATTTTATTTTTGAGTTATTATTTTTAGCTCTTTGTACATAAAACCGTTTAATTTAAAAAAAAATTTAGCTATTTATTTATCTGTGTATCTTTCTGTGTAGTAATAAAGAATTTATCTACATATATTTCTATCAATGTGTAATGTGCATGATTCGCCAATCGACATTAATTACATAATTCATTAATTAAATGCGGAAGAGCCATTATCTTTTTTTTTTTTCTAAATTTGTAAGCGTCTTTTTCTCCCTACAAAAATGGAATTTAACAAAAAAACGCCTCCATTAAATATATTTTTAAAAATTTTTTATTTACGGCTACTTTGTATGTAATAAAATAAATTAAATAAAAACTAAAAAGCTCTAAAAAGTACCTACAAAAGAATTCTTTGTGCTTAATGGGATTCGATCCCACAGCCTCGTGATTTCAAGGCAGGCGTTCTCCCACCAAGCCACTACAGCTTATAATCACAAAGGTACACAAATGTATTGAATAGTTAAATTGAATAATCGTGCTAATTGCCATCATGTTTGCCAGGGATCCGCACAAATCCGCCGATAAAACAGCCTTGGAACGAATACACATTAAAATAACCCTTATTCTTCGTTTCATAACGATTATAATAGAATGACATAAATCGCACATGACCTAACCTGCCACAGCCAAAACATCAAACTGAAATATTTTTTATTTGAAATCCAATAAGTCTCATTTTCGCTTGCATGTCGAGGAAACTTATCCTATTGGAATTTGGATTCTAGTTCTATGACAATAGAATTGAATTTAGTCAGGTGAAAGGTAAGTAAACAATATTTAGCGGTGCCGAGGCCTCGTTCCTGCTGGATTAAGGCCTTTTGTATCGTTTTACCAAATATCATTAAACTGAAGGCGAATTTCATGTACGTATTGTTCTATCAAAAGCTCATACGTGTGTCTTGAAATGAAGTATTATGACGTGAGTAAAATATGAATTAGACCTGACGAAAACTTTTACCTTCTTACCACAAAAGTTTTACGCACGCTTTAGACATTGTTTAGCAGTACAAATTGTACGGTTAAACAGTGTTTAAAGTATGTTTAAATCTTTTGTGGTAAGGCGGTTAGAATCTCATACTTTACGCCGCCGTAGTGCCGGGCAACAGAATACGGCATCGGTAATTTGGTATCAGGTAGGCACAGTGGCAGTAGGCAGGACACATAGCACGGATGACTGATTGATGGGGTCGAAAAGTGCTCGAGTGGCGACCACGTGCCGAAAAGTGCAGCGTAGGACGTCCACCCGCAAGAAGGACAGATGATCGCATTAAGACCGCAAGATCGCATTGGATGCAAGCCGCAACTATTGCTTCTAACCGATCTTATTGGAGATCTATGGAGGAGGCTTATGTCCAGGAGTGGACGTCCTATGGGTGAAGGATGGATGGAAAAGGGGACTTCTGGACTCGTGGATGGTTAGAGTTTCTTGCCATACACTCAAACGGGCCCGGGGAGGTCATTGTAGTAGAGAACCGTCATGCTTACGTAAACTCGAGTCGTCAAATGAAGTTTCTGGGAGCTCTGGTGCGTTCTACTTGAGATCCCGGAACTCCCAAGAGAGCACAAAGTCCGGCCACTGAGGGGGTTTAGTGGGTACAATCCCACATAATCCGGCAGCATCTCAAAGCAGTTGACTATCTTACGAGGAGTTTCCCCTGGTAAAACGTAAAGCTACGCCGTAGAGCGCCATTGCTGGACTTAGGCTTCTATGGGTTATTATCAATAAGACCCGTTATAATTATTTTTCGCCAAACATGGCTTAACTAACTTCCACTGTGTGTTTTATAATCATTTGTTTCATTTCTTTTTATTTTTTAATTGAAATAATAATTATGAACTGTACTGTATGATTTATTGAATTGACATTTAACAATTATCTGTTATGAAGAAAAATTATATTAGTATATGAGTATAAAGAATTCGAATAGTTCGCACGAATCACATTTATGTACATTATTGTTTTCTTAAAAACCTTTTTATTTTTCGTTTTCCATAAAATTTAAATGGATTTGTCTCGGCAAATGACAGTAAAAGAGAGGCCTATACCCAGCAGTGAGACAGAGAAGGCTGCAGATGATCATGATGATGATGGAAGATGAGATGATCCAATTACTTAACAAATGATATTTAAGTATAAACAGTAGCCAAGTGTACTAAGCTCGTAACACAGGTAGAGCTGCAGAAAAACACAAATTAATCTGTTATTAAGCTATAAATCATTTTTATTACACGAGCTGCCTAAGGGGACTGCTTAAATGGCTCGCTGGTAGATGGTACTCTTTGGTCAGCAATTCCTGATCGGTTGTGTAGCTGTTTGGTCAGATGTACTGTACTGTACCAGCCTTTTTAATTGCCCACTGCAGGACGTAGGCTTTCCCTACGAAAAGCGATTGGGCCATATCCACCACGCTGGCCCAGTGCTGGTTGGTGGATTCACATACGCAATCGAATTTCTTGTACGGACGTATGTAGGTTGCTTCACAATGTTTTCATTCAACGAAAAGCCAGTGGTGTGAACTCATTTGTACGGGGCCGGGGATTTGAACCCACGACCTCACGATTGTAAGGTGGGTGTCACTACCTCTAGACAACCACGGCTACATGGTCAGCTATGGGTTTTGAACACAACAAAACTGTGTACTTTAGCTCAACCATGAGATTTTCAGACCAAGTATTCAACTCAGAGCTCAAAAACAAGTTATCGTAGCTAGATTCACTTGCAATGAGTCATAGCAGTCGGTAAATAGCAAACTAAACTCACAATTTGTCATAGTCGGTAAATAACATAAAAAAAACAAAAAACATTTAATTTCTTCCGCTGACCGAAGGCACATAAATTATGTACTAAGATGATATCACTCTGTAATTTGCTGACCATTAAAACCAACCGATTTCTGAATAACTTACCCAAGCTGATGCAACGACGGACTCTAGAACAACGTGTCTCATTTCCATATTACTATTTATGATCGTAATTACACCTCCGTTCATGATAAATGCGTAGTTTTCGCATTCAACGTTTTACAATGTATCACAAACAATTATTGTGTTGAAAAAACTTTTGAAATGTCACCGGTGTAACTGTTTTAAATGTCGCCAAATGTGTGTTAATATGGATATGCAATGCCATCCAGTTTTTTATTTTTTACGATATTATTTGAGATACGTTTACGGTTTCAAGATGTAAATAATAAATGCCACTTTTAACTAGCTATAGCTAATAAATTATCACATGCCACTTCAGAGAGTCAATTCGAAAGACGAATCTCAAGACTGAATTTGTTTTATCGTCTTAAAAAATGTAAAAACTTCGCACGCTTTTACAATATCAATAATTACCGTCGAAAATGTTCCGCGAAGCAAAAATACCTATACGTGTAAAGTAAACCTTCGCAGAACAAAAGTCGTAAGTCTTGATTTACAGAATAAGCCTCTAAAAGGATGCTAATTGATTACCAATAAACCTGTATTAAAACAGACAGACTATAGGTCCGCATTGGATGCAATCCCCTGACAACTGCTGACTTCTTCATTTTCAAGAGTGGAAATAATTCCAGTGAAATGATAGATGGGTACTTCTTCGAAGACAAAATTTTGGATGTCTATGGGTTTATTTCTGTAACCGACTAACAAAACGGCTTGTAATTTTTTTTCTATATAGTTTAGCTTTAACTCTAACTGGGATAAGTGATATTTTTCAAATAGTTGCAGTCTAAGTATAAATTAAAAATATTTGAAGTTTGTTCTTCTGATTCATATGCCGCGTCCGCTTGCCATTTTTCGAAAGAAAATGATCGATATCGCATTTTCCCTTTGGTAAATCATTATGAATTATAATTATATCAAAAGGAAATGAATTGTTCTTTTACAAAAAAAATGTGTATCAGTTATAGCTACTTTAGTATGTTTATAAATAGGCAAATAAGAAGTGTCCGGTACATAATACTGATTAATGTGGCGTATGTTGCGCTTGACCGTGCTTGGTCGGGTGATGATGATGAGAGTCTGACTACCCGCGCGGGGGGAAGCCAGTCGTGCAACAAACGAGCTAGAAGGTGGACATGCGGCTGGTTCACTTGGATCTCGGTTTTACAAAGATAAATATCTGATTCATCTGTGCTTAGTTCAGGTGGCATTATGATTACAATGCCTACTTTATAAAATGTAGTTTATTGTTTTACAACTTCAATCTGTATTTCGTGTAATGCTTCTGGGTTATAGATTCAAGTAGAAAAATGTCAATACTGAAATCAGTATGTATGATGAGTTATGCATGTATGACGGCAAAATCCTGATTCATCTGTGCCTGATTCATATGGTCAAAACACCATATAAATCATAAAATTCATACTGGAAAAGCTTCGGATACACCCCAACAAGACATCGATGACGACAGCTTTTAGATTGAGACTTCGTCAATCGATGAAAAAACTACTACTCCAAAACTCACCAGAGATGTCCTATTGACCCTTCATCAGAAAACCGTGGATGATTGCTCAGAATCTGACGATGAGGGTATTTTTGTGTTTAAAAAGCTTTAATAAAATAAACTTACAAAAGAGTGTCACGCTACTGGTGAAGATATGATCACTCCAACTTCTTTTCAACAATCAAGATCTCGTCAAAAGAAAAAGGTTTTGAGGAATACATTGAAAGTAGGTACCTACTCGTAGCTCGGGCCCTTGCAATAAGCTAAATGATTTTTTCTTGTGGTACTTAACTGTGACTTCATTATTTATAGTTAACGGTACTAAGAAAAATATGTTTCTTTGATAGTTACCAAGAAAGATTACTGTCAGAAATTCCATTTATGTGTAATATAGTGTAATAAATACTTACACTAATGATTCTTTAATTATGGAAGATTATATATAAGCTAAGTCATTAAGTATAAAAAACAGGATTCGTGAGTTGTACATGGAAAAAAATAAACAGAAAATAATATATTGTACCAATTACTATACCAACTCTCAAGTACAATACCTTTAACTAAGTATTATAATTTAATACTGTTTTAGAGTTCTAAAATGTATTACAAGAAATATTGTTAATTCATCAATTTTTTTCCGTGCTATGATTGTTGTTTTCATTTATACAAATATTTTTCCATAATACACAGCCAAATTACGTAGTTTTTAATTTTTAATTCTGATTAATCTGTAATGAATTCTGATTCATCTGGGCCCAAAATATTTGAACGTAGATATCTTGAAAACTACTTTATAAAATCAAGCCCCTCATTGAAATATATGTTTTTTAGTTACCTTTATTACACATGAGCATGTGTGACATAGCTGAAAGTGAAACAAAATTTTGGCCAGATGAATCAGTCGAAGAATGAAATTTCGAAGAAGTACCCAGATATAGACTATTGTTTACGCCCATAAAATACGACAATATAGCATTTATACAGTGGAAACTAGTGCGACAACTGGCACTCGTTTTAGCCTCATTGCTTAAAATGATCTCTTCCAGGCATCCTTCGTATACCAAGAGAGGATTAAGGAGAGAATTTTAATTTTATTGATGATTTTTTTATTAATTTAATACACTCCACAGACTCCGGGGCCTGTGCTTTTAATGACATACATTATTTTTTTCTGAGATTCAACAATATTTCTTAAAACTAAGGGCTTCACATGAGGATAAATTTAAAAATTTAACTATAACTACAATATTGTTATTTTTTATCTACATTAACTACAAATTTAATGATGATTTAATGTATATGTACTTACGTAATTTAATAACTTCTATCTAAGCAATATAACTACATTTATTGAGTTTATACCCCGCTCCATCCAAACTTCTGCGTCTCCAGTTTTTAATAACCTCATTTAAAATGCAAACCATAATATTGGCAGAGGCTCAGTGCAAAGTGGGAGCATCCTCGGCCACCAAACTCCTTAAAGATGTTAATTAATTTACCCGATAACCGGGGAAGTGGCAAGTTTTAGTACGCTGTCAATATGGCGGCGCATGGCCGGATAAGTACGAGTAAGTAGGTATAAACTTACATCATCGGAGTTGTAAGCCAGTGAGATGAGATTATCCTCGCATCTCGTATTTCAAGATAAGTATCCTGAAAATGAATATTATTTACACATGTAGTATCGCTAATTGGCTACCGTTCTTCCACTATTGTTGAGAGTAAGTAAAATTAAATGGAATGTGTATGGTCACCCCACGTCCACCATCCTGCCTTCCCTGCCGTGTTCGCCATTCGCAGTTTAGTGCGCGAGCCGTTCACACTATATACCCCACACTAAACTTATTATATCAAAACGTATAAATACGAAACATTTAGACCACATAAGTGACCAAATCAAAAAACTTAAAAAGTTAAAATGTGCGCGTAAGCGAAGTGATTCAATATCCTCGAGCGGAACGGACAACCAAAGCAACTACGAAGGTATGCTTGTACTTACTTGCTTAGACTTACTTGTCTCAATCAACTCCTAACGATAACTTAAACTATCCTGATTTGAACATCAGGGCAACAAAATGCAATCGAGCTGATCTTTGGACTGCCTCACCGCATTTTTACTCTCCTGCGGTAGTACCACCTACCCATTTTAAACCTTCTGTACAACAAAATGCAATCGAGCTGATCTTTGGACTGCCTCACCGCATTTTTACTCGCCTGCGGTAGTACCACCTACCCATTCTAAACCTTCTGTACAACAAAATGCACTCGAGCTGATCTTTGGACTGCCTCATCGCATTCTTAATCGCCTGCGGTACTGCCCACCTATTTCGAACCTTCTGTACAACAAAATGCACTCGAGCTGATCTTTGGACTGCCTCATCGCATTTTAATCGCCTGCGGTACTACCTACCTATTTTGAACCTTCTGTACAACAAAATGCACTCGAGCTGATCTTTGGACTGCCTCATCGCATTTTAATCGCCTGCGGTACTACCTACCTATTTTGAACCTTTTGTACAACAAAATGCACTCAAGCTGATCTTTGGACTGCTTCACCGCATTTTCAATCGCCCGCGGTAGTAACTACCCATGTTGAACCTTTTGTACAACAAAATGCACTCAAGCTGATCTTTGGACTGCTTCACCGCATTTTCAATCGCCCGCGGTAGTACCTACCTATTTTAAACTTAATGCACTCGAGCTGATCTTTGGACTGCTTCACCGCATTTTCAATCGCCCGCGGTAGTACCTACCTATTTTAAACTTAATGCACTCGAGCTGATCTTTGGACTGCTTCACCGCATTTTCAATCGCCCGCGGTAGTACCTACCTATTTTAAACTTAATGCACTCGAGCTGATCTTTGGACTGCCTCGCTGCACTTTTATTCGCCTACGGGAGCACCTATTATTTATTTTTTTTGTACAAAAATGCACTCGAGCTGATCTTTGGACTGTCTCACCGCATTTCAGCAGTCTAACTGTAGTAGACAACATACAAAGTGCCGCAACAATGTAAACAAATGCGTTTCAAGCGGGCCTATGGGCCACCTCACCGCAATTGTTCAAAATATCTCCTGTTAAGGAATGCACTCGAGCTGCTCTCTGGACTGTCTCAACACATTCCGAGAATAATACGATCGGATCTGCCTTTGGGTCTTTCCACCGTATATAAAATATCATCACGGCTCGACCGTGATAGTCTAAAAAACATTACCTAATTATAGTAGGAATCGCAATAAATTATTGATTGTAGACCTACCGGGGCCTTTGTCATTATCATTATCGGGGACGACCCCATAAACCAAATTTTTTATGGACCCGAGATCCACAAAGAACGGGCTACCCGATCACAACACATTGCATCTGCCGGCCTCAGCAACAAGGCTAAAAAGAGTTCCAAAAACGGTACTTACTCGCATCTAACTAATGGACTCTCTTAGATGCTCCCATTATGTCGAACACAGAAATAAAAGCCATACTAAAGACACCGAGTTTGAATACTTGCAAAATCTTGTGCGATATTCAACATTCAAGTTCTACAACCAGACGAATGTTCAGCACGTCTGTGCTCAAAAAAGGCGTAAGACTTGCATTAAAAGTCGAAAAATTCCCGTACAGTGAAAACCTACCCGACGCACTTAAATCAGCGAAAGTCTTGTCCAAGTCGAGCGCTGAAATAATCACAGGAAACCACGGCTCCGGCCGGTGACAACACATAGTCGGCAGCATGCCTCTCACCAGAGTCAGCATGCCAGACAATCCAAGCCGCCATCGCAGGCGCAAAAACCCAACAGCGACTACCGCTGAACATAGACGAAGTTAAACACGCAGGACGTCTATCCTTATTTTACAACCAAACTAATCACAAATTATAAAAACATCCTGTCCTGGATATCAGGCTATGAAATTAAATTTCAAGCATTATAACACAAGCCGCCCCACCAGCGACACCCATGTAGAACTATCACAGTTCAAAGAAGCCGTATCTGATCTCATAGATATCAGAGCAATATCAGAATGCGAACCCTGCTGTACCAATGTGTACCTAGCATACTTCTCGGAAAAATCCAAACGGAAAGACGCGTTTCATTCTAAACTTGAAATCTTCTAAATTGGAAGACTTACCTACTTATAGTAGTTGTAAAACTCAACTCAAATAATTCGGTTACGGCAATCCTTGATCTCAAAGACGCCTATTTTATTCTGAAAATCCATAAACGATATAGAAAATACCTATGATTTACTTTCAATAACACACTGTGTGACTAACGCACTTCCTTTTGGTTTGAACACAGCTCCCTTTGTTTTTACAAAAATAATGAAGCCAGTCATAAAACTACTACGAGTAGCGAGCGAGCTACTTATCCAGCATATACTTAGATATATGACTTATGTCTGATATCTCAGTCATGTAAACACAGAAATTACCACAAAATTGCTTCTAAGCTTATGGTTTTTAACTAATTACAGTAAAAGCGTCCTGATGCGATCTATCACGTGTAGATAATATCTGGGCCATATAATCAACACACATACGTTTAACGAGATAGGATATCACCAGAAATACGAAAATTCTCAAAACTAAACTCATGCAAAACTAGACAATTTGCACAGCTTGTCGGTCTACTGGTATCAGCTTGCCCTGCCACCGAGTACCTACGGGTGGCTCTATACAAAACAATTATAACGTTGTAAATTCCCAAATTTACACGGCCATGATAACTATGATAAAGGATGCAAATCCCTGATTCATTGCACTCGGACCTTAAGCGGTGGCTGTAAACTATCCCTCATTCAGTAAAAAGAATAAGGGATGACAATTTCACATTATAAAGCTATTTCCTGACGCCTCAAAATTGGGGTGGGTAGGGGGTACAGCCAGCCAGCGGGCATGGTCAAACGAGGAACAAAAACTTCACATTAACCAGCCCGAACCCAAAGCTGCGTTTAAAACGCTAAAAATATTTGCCAAAAATCAACCGAGTTGCCAAATACATGATAATGAGAATAGATAATTCAACCGCCATTAAATCCAATTCCTCTACTTAACCAAAATAACGAAATAATTCTGGCAATGGTGCGAAAAACGAAATCTTATCGCAGCGCATCGTTCGTGAAATCAGCAGAAAACACTCAGGAAGACACGGCGTCACTACGCCTCCATCCATCCCGACATTGAACGGAAACTGAGGGGCAATGCGTTCGAAAATACTATAACCCAATTTGGGCCACCCCAAATTTACTTACTCGCTAGAAGGCAATAAGACGCAGTTGCGTTCACAATTGACGCGTTTAAAACAGTACTGTTTTAGACTATTATCGAGATATTTAGACTGATCAACATGGTTCTTCTGCGCATTTACTCCGTTCTCAGTAATTCTAAAACCCCTCCGAAAACGATAGCAGACCAAGCTAAATGCACTGTAGTCGTCCCGATGTGGCCTACCATGCGCTTGGTATCCACTATTCAGATAACTTCTTATCTCTGATCTGATACTGTTCAAACCTGACGAAAAAGTCGACAACTCGCATTCCAACAAAGGCAAGATTCACGACAATCTTACCGATTAAGCAGTTCGACGTTTGCTTAAGACTATGGCGCGACTTCTGTTCATGAAAGAGTCGCAATGTACTCGAAACTCCAGCACTGTAATGTACAGTAATGTATTTCTTGTCTTGACCCAAGTTTTTTCAATCCGGTGTGCAATAGTCACAGAGGAGCGCTATCCTTCCTAATAGGCCCCCCTATATTGAAAGACGACAGAATAAAATACCCTTTAAAGGAATCTTCAGGACACGACCTCTTTTACCCAAATATAACATAACCTGGGACATTTCTAATGTACTGGATCTGTTAGGGACATAGTACACTAACGAATTAATGCCCTTAGATAGGGTCACAAAGAAATGCTGCACACTGCTAAATCTAGCAACAGCTCATAAAGTCCAGACGCTACAAAAAATCAAAATTGATATTTAATTGTCGATTCCAATATTTCCCAAATTAACATTAAGATACCAGAACTAGCTAAAACGTCAAAACTAGGCGTTAACCAGCCTACCAGCCTCCGCATAAAAAATCCTCAAGTATTTCCAGCTCCAACTCTATTACTATACATACATAAATCAAACAGCTACTCTTCGCAAAATTTAACAATCCTTTCATTGATTTCAAGAAACCTCGCTACACAATATAGTAACCACTCAAACTATTAGCCGTTGGATCAAATTGACACTTAAGACTTGAGGTATCGATATCAATACATTCACGGCTCACGCCTCGACGGCTAAAGCCCACCAACTGGGTGTCAACATTGATGTCATAAGAAAGACGGCAGGGTGGAGTGGCCCCTCAGCCACGTTTGTACTATAGTACAATCATTTCGAATAACGAACAAACTACACCAGCCAGAGCAGTATTTGGTCGTGATTAACCAAATACACCTAAACTAAACCTAAGCATTAGAATTAAAAAAAATGCTAAGATACCTATACTCAGTATAGGTAAATCAAAACATTATGCGACTTCCTATTAAAGATTCTTATAACTAAGAATGAAACCCGAGCGGCAGCTACAGCCGTACAATAAACAGTGGGCAGAATGTACTATGAAACAGTCTGTCTCTTCATACCTACTAACGATGACTACGGTGATATTACCGAAAATAACTCTCAACCTCTACATGTGTAAATAATATTCATTTTCAGGATACTTATCTTGAAATACGAGATGCCAGGATAATTGATGATTAAACGAACGTAGTGACGTTCTATCAAAATTATCCGAAGCATCTCGTATGAAAAGATAAGTATCAATCACCCACCCTTCCCTCATAGGCCTAGCCATGTTGCCCCAACAAATCTTCGGCAATATCACAAAATGAATACTATACTCCGAACTAAATGACGAACACGGCAGGGAAGGCAGGATGGTGGACGTGGGGTGACCATACACATTCCATTTAATTTTACTTACTCTCAACAATAGTGGAAGAACGGTAGCCAATTAGCGATACTACATGTGTAAATAATATTCATTTTCAGGATACTTATCTTTTCATACGAGATGCTTCGGATAATTTTGATAGAACGTCACTACGTTCGTTTAATCATCAATAATATACCTCTACTGTACTGTACTAGCCTTTTTAATAGTCCACTGCAGAACGTAGGCCTACCCTCGAAGGGTTGGGTCATATCCACCACGCTGGCCCAGTGCAAGTTTGTGGATTCAGAAAAATCCATCGATTTTCTTCTACGGACATAATTATGCAGGTTTCCTCACGATGTTTCGCTTCACCGAACAGCCAGTGTGGTAAAAATCCACCAGGGCCAGGATTTGAAATAACGACCTCACGATTGTAAGGCGGGTGTCACTACCACTAGACCACCACGGCTATGGAACAACGAACGCAACGGAGATTAGATATAACCAGTGTAAAACGAAGAAGCTTGAAAAATATCTGAATAGACGTGTTTTATGGTTCCGTACCCAAAGGGACCCTAGGAAGCTTGAAAAACATCTGAATAGACGTGTTTTAGGGTTCCGTAAATCCGTACCCAAAGGGACCCTATTACTAAGTCTCCGGTGTCCGTCTGTCTGTCACCAGACTGTATCTCATGATAACTAGAACGTTGAAATTTTCAACAGATGACGTATTTCTGATGCCAAACAAACACATTTTCATGTGAAATGAAGCCGAGTCTAAATCACAGTTCTCACTATCAAAAAGTTGTCAGATCTCACGTAAAGCCAAGCTTCTAAATCTACACGCCTTACTCTACAAGTCTTTACTTCACAAACTCTACAGCTTAGTCAATATATGTGACTTGGCCGTTTAGCAAATCGAGAGCTTCCTTCTTTTTGGAAGTTGGTTGAAAAAACATAGCAGGGGAGAGTAACCTATATTGGACCACATTTGACTTAAAGTCACATGCAGCTTATTTCAGTGTCTCGATAATATCGGTCTCTTAATATTATAAGATAATAGCAACTAGTGATAAATATCAAATGATAATCGGCTCCACCGGAAGACCAGCGCTGGTTGGTTCCTAACCAGCATACGCTGAGGTGGAGCTGGTTTGTGACAGAAATATAGACTGAACTTATGCAAAATTATTTAGTTTTAATATTTATTATGTTGTAATGTATGTTAAGTGTTTTGTTCTGTATTTTTGTCACAATAAAAAGCTGCCTATGTCTATGTCTCAATAATTATTTAGTAAAAGTAGTCATTCGCTTCCCGCTAAAGTACAATGTAGGTGTCTTCAAATCCCGAGTAAATAGGTATCTATAACTATTTTGTTTTAATATTTGCATGAGACGTCACCTGCCGGTCCCTCCGGAAGACCAGCGCTGGTTGGTCCACAACCCGTTCCACAGCATATGCTGAGAGACCGGGTTGTGACAAAAATAAAATTAAGTGATATACTCGTAGGATGACAACTGTATTAATATTTAAGATTGATTCTTTATGCTGTTATTTTGTTTTGCTGTGTTGTTTATTTGTGGTATTGTTTTTTGTCCTAATAAATAACTGTATATTGTCCATAGTATCTTCCAGGTAAGCTTGTTACACCCTAGACCGCATATCTGCTAACCATCAGGCAAAATAATCATCCGATTAACCATGATATGAATAAATATAACTTTTTAGTTCTAATAAATGTTTTATATACTAGTATAGCATAGTAGTTGTAATATATAGATAAGTTTATGAAATGTTTTATAAGTTTTGCCTGAAATAAAGAAGTGTTTTATATTGTTATAAAACTTCAAACTAAAAATCCCAACCCACTTATAAGTAGGTGTCCTTCCTTCCTTCCTTTCAGCCATAGGACGTCCACTGCTGAACATAGGCCTCCCCTAAAGATCTCCAATAAGACCGGGTGGTAGCAGCTTGCATCCAGCGCGAACCTGCGGTCTTAATGAGGTCGTCCGTCCACCTTGTGGGTGGACGTCCTACGCTGCGCTTGCCGGTACGTGGTCTCCACTCGAGGACTTTTCGACCCCATCGGTCATCAGTCCTCCGCGCTATGTGCCCTGCCCATTGCCACTTCAACCTGCCAATCCGCTGGGCTATGTCGGTAACCTTGGTTCTTCTACGGATCTCCTCATTTCTGATTCGATCGCGTAGAGAAACTCCGAGCATAGCCCTCTCCATGGCTCGTTGGGCTACTTGAAGCTTACTAATAAGGCCCATAGTGAGAGACCACGTTTCTGTGCCGTAAGTCATCACTGGCAACACACACTGGTCGAAAACTTTCGACTTGAGGCACTGAGGTATGTCGGACGAGAAGACGTTACGCAATTTTCCGAACGCTGCCCAGCCGAGTTGGATTCGGCGATTGGCCTCTTTCTTGAAGTCGGACCTACCTAACTGGACTACTTGTCCTAGGTAGACGTACGAGTCAACGACTTCAAGAACCGAGTTCCCAACTGAAATGGGGGTGGGTACAACATGGGAATTACACATGACCTTTGTCTTGTCCATGTTCATTTTAAGACCCACCTGTTGAGATACTCGATTGAGGCCTTCGAGCATCGTACTGAGTTCCTCCATCGATTTTGCCATGACTACGATATCGTCGGCAAACCGAAGGTGAGTGAGGTATTCGCCATTGATGTTGATGCCGAATCCTTTCCATTCCAGGAGCTTAAAGGCGTTCTCCAGAGCAGCAGTAAACAGTTTCGGAGATATAACATCTCCCTGTCTTACGCCTCTCTTCAAAGGGATCGCCTTGGAGCTCTCTTCCTGTACTCGGACCGACATAGTGGCGTTATTATACAAACACTTCAACACTTCGATATACCGATAGTCAATACGGCATCGTTGAAGAGACTCAAGCACAGCCCATGTCTCGACCGAATCAAAGGCTTTCTCATAGTCCACAAACGCTAAGCAAAGTGGCTGGTTATACTCCTCAGTCTTCTGTATAACCTGCCGCAGCGTATGTATGTGGTCCATGGTACTAAAGCCTTTTCGGAATCCGGCTTGTTCGGAAGGCTGGAAGTCATCAAGCCTGCGTTCGAGACGATTCGTAATGACTCTTGAAAACAACTTATAAACTTGGCTCAGAAGCGAGATGGGTCTGTAATTCTTCAATAAGGTGTTGTCACCTTTTTTAAAGAATAGCACCACCACGCTTCTGTTCCATGCTTCTGGCGTTATGCCCTCGAGGACGACGGTGTTGAAAAGCTTCTGAAGGACTTTAAGTACCGGTTTACCACCCGCTTTCAGAAGCTCTGAAGTGATTCCGTCGTTACCCGGCGCCTTGTTGTTCTTAAGTTGCTTCAGGGCCATTCTAATCTCGTACAGGCTGATGTCCGGGATGTCTTCGGTGAAGTGTCGGGTCAGCTTGGCTCTTGGGTCTTTAGCCCTTTAGTATAGCTGTCCGTAGAACTTTTCGATCTCCTCCAATACCTCTGCCTTGGTCGACGCTGTACTGCCATCTTCTCTCTTCAGCTTTGTCAGCTGGCTTTGCCCAATAGACAAATGCCTTGCGAACACTTTGGAGCCTTTGTTCCGCTCTATCGTCTCCTTAATATGTTTGGTATTAAAGAGACGAATGTCGCACCGCACTGATTTTGAAATTTGTCTATTGAGCCGCCTGTATGACTTTGCATTATCGGAAGACTGCAGTCTTAGCGAGCGTCGTTCGGCCATGAGATTTAGAGTATGATCGGAAAATTTCCGAGGTCTTTCAGAACGGCGGGGTCTAAAGAACTTAGAACCCACCGTTTGGACAGTTTCTACGAGCCCGTTATTGATCTCGTCCACCGACGCAAAGTTCTCCAGGCAAGCAAAGCGATTTGAGAGCTCGAGCTGAAAGTTCTCGGGGTTTTGTATATGAGCAAGAGTAGGTCGGAGCGTAGACTTCATCAGGCGGGACCTTTCGAGTTTAACGTTAATATTCAGTTTGCCTCGCACGATTCTGTGATCACTACCGGTTTTTATCCTGTGGATCACGGAGACAACGTTGAATATCCGTTTCTCGCTAGTCATGATGAAGTCTATCTCATTTCTCGTAGAACCATCGGGGCTCATCCAGGTCCATTTCCTGTGAGGTGGCTTCTGAAAGAAAGAGTTCATCATGAAGAGTCCCTCTTTCTCCAGAAAATCTGCCAGCCTCTGGCCCCTGAGGTGTAAGGTAAGTAGGTGTAAGTGGATATAATTATAAGTATTTTCCGTACCTCCGAGTCCGGTTTTACGACGTTTTTAACAAAAAGCCATTTAACCGATTACTTAACGTGTTAACATAACGCGTGGTTTATCTTGGAATCAACAGCTTTAGCAGTTAAACGCTCGTTAAAATTAAGTGCTTTGTGGTAAACAATAGCTGTGGCGAGCCTATAAACATGCTCTGTCGAGTGCTCGCTTTATGGCCTTATTTTTAGAAATACGAAACTGAAATGAGGATTTGAGGGCTGTTTAAAACAAAAACGGGAAACGGTTGGTAAAAACGGGACCCTATTACTAAGACTCCGCTGTCCCTCTGTCCGTCCGTCTGTGTGTCTGTCTGTCACCGGGCTGTATCTCATGAACGGTGAAAGCTAGAACATAAAAAATTTCACAGGTGATGTATTTCTATTGCCGCTATAACAACAAATACTAAAAACAGAAAAAATAACAACATATTAGCTCCCATACAACAAACCTGAATTTTAAGCCGTTTTTTGCTCGATATCAATAACCGTGACAGGTAGATGCTTGAAATACTCACAGAATATTTAGTTAAAAATTCACTTTAAAAATATATAATTAAATTAAAATAAAATAAATATTTAAGAGGGGCTCCCAAACACGTGACTTTTTGCTTGATATTAATAACAATAACAGGAAGATGCTTGAAATAATCAAAGAAACTTAAGTTGTATTTTCCCTTCAAAATAATAATAAATTAAAATAAAATGTAATAATAATGGCTATATCTGTCACATGTTATGCTGTGGGTTCCGGTGTTTTAACCGTTTAACCATGTCAGAGGCCTTCAGGCGGCTTACAAACTTTGACACACACTTTGAATGATTTATATTTTGTTTTTCGTCTTTTCAAAGCTTGCGCGAGAACGGAATAACTGCGGCTGAAATGATGATGATAACTACCAAACTTCAAAAACTAGTTGTTATGTGAAAACGGTAAAATAGAAAAAAACACATCAACATGTTTATTGTAGGCGCCAAAAAGCATAAAATTGGTGGGTGCTACGACAGTTGGACACGATTTTTATTACCTCAGAACTAGTTTTTGGACATCTCAGTCGGTTAATTATAATAATTATTCAATAAACATGCTTGAACGATCTTAAACGACCAATTTATAAACAGTATCTGCTGTTATTCCGGAACTAAAAATGCTCTACGCTCTACCGTTAAGAAAATTCGTTTGTAGCTCCCTCTTTCAGTTTTGCAGACAAGTTGGTATGGTCTGATGGTACATACCTACGCGGGTACGTATGCAGCGGTCCAGAATATGGCATAGTGGCCACAATTGACACGTGCAAGTAACCAGACCACTGAGATAGAATGACATTTCCGATTCACGTGAGGAGAGCAAACAGAGAATCGTGTAACCAGAAACGAATTGTGCATTGTATACGCATTCTATACTTGTTTTTTTAAACTGTCAAGATCAATGAAATCCAAAGACTTGACACGATAAGGCTACATCCAGTTTGTATTTGCAGCTTCGACTTGAAAACAAAATACAAACGATCCTATTGGGCTTCGACTTTTGATTCCGAAGAAAAGTCACTCGAACTTATACTCGGAATTTTAATTCGATTCCAGATTTGACATTAGCTACTGTCGTTTTTGATAGTTTCTGACAGTACATACTGTCAAAAATGACAGTAGCTAATGTCAAATCTGGAATCGAATTAAAATTCCGAGTATAGGGTAGATCTGGATACTAGTTTATTCAACCGATTTTATTCGATACTAGCTGACCCGATTAACTTCATTTCACCATCTGTCAAGTGTCAACTGTCAATGAGAACTTTCACATGCAGAAACATTTTGTATGAGAAAATTAAATTCAGGTTTTTATTATTTTTCTCGCAACTTTTACAAATTATCTAACCGTTTAAACCTTCCCATAACTTCTACAAATATTTCAAGATCAAAATTAGCCAAATCGGTTCAGCCGTTCTCAAGTTTTAGCGAGACTAACAACCACGATTCATTGTTATACATACAGAAGATAGATAGAAGATATAAGTTCTTGAGTGGAGACCACGTACCGGCAACCGCAGCGTAGGACGTCCACCCACACGGTGGACGGATGACCTCATCAAGACCGCGCTGAATACAAATGATACCAACCGGTCTTATTGAGATCGTTACGGGAGGCCTATGTCCAGCAGTGTTGTCCTATGACTGAAAAGAAGAAGAAAAATCCTATGTTAAAAAATTAAATAAAATTCACGTTTGAATAAAGGTAATTATTTTAAGTATAAATTCACATGTCCATTTAAAGAAACGATTTAGAATATAGCATGCTTACCTAGAATATTTCTGTTTATTCTAGATTCTAGAATCTATAAATTAAAGAATCAACTCCACTATAATAATTTTTACTGTAAGTAATAGCGAAAAAAAAGTGTAGCTCTATTAGATATGTTAGTTGTGTCGAATTCGGAAGATACCGATTCTGAGTCACAAAATATAACATTAAGTGCAAATAAAATGTATATATGTGAGCCCTACATTCAGTAGGTATGTATATCTATTACATCTATACACATAAATAAAATTGGAGTGTCAGTTTGTACTATTGAAATAACCGTTTTTTACTACATGTATATGAATAATATACGGTACACACACCAAAATAACATTTTTTACGATTTATGTCTGTCTGCCTGTTTATTCCGGCTAATCTCTGAAAAGGCTGGACCAATTTTGACGGGGCTTTTATTGGCAGGTAGCTGATGTAATAAGAAGTAGCATTGGCTACGTTTATTCAAGAAAAAAAAATTTATCTCGGGCTAACGCGGGTAACACCGCGGGGCGCAGCTAGTTTAACAATACAATAACCTTAAACAAATGTAAGTAATTTCTTAAATGCGCAGTTTGCTTGTTAGCCACGCACAATAGAATTAATGTAATGTCCGTGTAACTATTAGTACACATTTGGTTATAAATTAAGTATGATTATTTATAATTGTAAACTGTACACCAATATATAATATGTACATAGCGTAAAAGTAATACAGTAAGTCAAAGACTACGTTTCGCGGTTTCGACAATAAAATTTCAGTAACCTACCATGCGTTCGGTTAGCAGATTTTAAAATCAACTAGATAAAATTGATGTAGTTATAGAACTTTATAATTTCGAAAATAACACCTTTCAAATATAAGCATATCTTAAATGAGTAAACAATTTAGTTTTTTAGGGTTCCGTATATTAAAGGAACGAAACCTTTTCTCTGTGTTGTCTGTCCGTCCATCTGTCAAGATCGTACGAGTATGTCTCGAATCGCACAGACAACCACACAATTAAAACCTTATTCGCAAATCTATAACGATTTGCTCCAGAGAAAAAACTAAACTGTAATCTCATGAAAAAACTAAGCTTTTCTTATAGTTGTCCTTCTTGTAGAGACCTGCCCCATCGTCGCTATCGTACGGCGACACATCGAACAATGTGCAGTCTCTGGGCGGTTTAATTGGTCTACTTCTTCTTCGTGTCGATGGTTCTAAAGTTGGTCTACTAATGAATAATGTATAGTCTATAGCACCTATCCGCAGCCTTACGGTGCATTGTTGCCAAAATTACTATTATTAATCTTTTAGCCATATCGAAGACCTTCAGACAGCTTAAGAACGGACACTAGGAAACGAACTTCATACCTCAGCAAGTACCAGGCGTCCATACGCTAACAAGAGACATCTATTATTGCAGAGACCTCGTCATGACCATCGTACGGAGGCGCAGTGAACGAAGTTTGGATCCCGGGTTTCTTTGGTTTAACCCTGGAGTACATTGAAGCCAATGTTTGCCAAAATGACAATTTTTAGTGTTCCGTACCCAAAGGGTAAAAACGGGACCCTATTACTAAGACTCCGCTGTCCGTCCGTATGTCTGTCACCAGGCTGTATCTCATGAACCGTGATAGCTAGACAGCTGAAACTTTCACTGATAATGTATTTCTGTTGCCGCTTTAACAACAAAAAAAGCTAAAAACCGAATAAAATAAATATTTATTTGCTCCCATACAACAAACGTGATTTTTTAAGGTTTTTTTTTGCTCCATATTAATAACGGCGTGAGGAATAGGGCTAAGAGGCCTCTAACACGGTACGGAACTCTTCGTGCCCAAATACGACTTGCACTTGGCCAAGTTTTTAATCTAAACCCAGCTGTTAAACCGTAAAGACCTTCAGGCGACTTCAAAACTGACACCAGGACTAGCCACTCGGCCTTAAGAAACATCTTACCTCAGCAAGTACCAGGCGCCCATACGTTAACAAGAGATGTTATGTTCTAAAGACCGCATCGTTGTTATCGCGCGGAGGCGCAGCGAACGACGTGCGGACCCCTACGTTATTTTAATCTTCTTTACCCCGGGCTTCTTGGGTTTACTGTGAGATTGTTTAGTCTGTGGCACCTGTCTCCACATAGCGACCCACATCGCTACGGCCTTGCAGTGCATTGTTGCCAGTGTTTGCCAAAATGACAGTTTTTCCGCCAAATGTTTTGCACAAGTGTTCGCACAAGTGTTTCCTTTGTCGGAGATATGCGGTGACTCCACACTGACTCATCGATGGAAATACTGATGAAATTAAATGAAAAAATATTAATTTAGTACATTTGTACTGAACTGATAAAGTTTTTAGGGTTCCGTACCCAAAGGGTAAAAACGGGACCCTATTACTAAGACTCCGCTGTCCGTCTGTCTGTCTGTCTCCAGGCTGTATCTCATGAACCGTTATAGCTAAAAAGCTGAAATTTTCACAGATGATGTACTTCTGTTGCCGCTATAACAAAAAATAGTAAAAACAGAATAAAATTAATAATTAAGGGGAGCTCCCATACAACAAACCTGATTTTTTTGCCGTTTTTCGCTCTATATTAATAATAGTAACAGTTAGATGCTTGAAATGTTCACAGAATATTTAGTTGTATATTCACTACAATAATAAATACTTAATAAAATTAAAAAATATATTCAAGGGGGCTCCCATACAGTACGGAACCCTCCGTGAGCGAGTCCGACTCGTACTTGGCCGATTATTAAGAAAACGAACTACGTCGTTTAGTATCATGTTAGGGCGATAGAGAGGAATATAACGAATAGTTTAAATTTTACCTATTAGATAATGTAACGGAATACAAGTCTATTCCAGAAATCTTTTTTTCTCGGAACCCTGTAACTGAATTTTCGAAAAAAGAAATGTACTTTTCAAAAAGAGTTTCAGGTTTTAGAGGTTTCTGATGATTCTCAAGGAGTACGTCATTGGAGAAGCCTGAGGGTCAGCAGTGGGGCAGCAAGTCAGTATTATTCCTACTCCTACTAGCTCCAAATTCTGGCAAAGCACAAGGGACCACCTTTTCTGTACTGATTTCAGAATTTCTAGTACTATACAAATATAGGTACATCAATTTAAAAAAAAAGTAAAACTACTAACGCAACTACATCTCCATGGTGGTCTAGTGGTAGTAACACCCGCCCTACAATCGTGTGGTCGTGGGTTCAAATCTCAGTCCCTTGTTGTTCTTTGGAATTTATGTACGGATTTTCACACCACTGGCTTATCGGTGAAGGAAAACATCGTATGGAAACCTTTGTCCACTTTTATATTAAATTCGATGGCGGATGTAAATCTACTAACCAGCACTGGACCAGCGTGGTGAAAATGCCCAATCACCCTTCGTGGGTAGCCCTACATCCTGCAGTGGATAATTTAAAAAGGCTGCTACAGTAAACACGTAAAAAAGAGAAATAATTGCATCATAAATTATCATATCAGCATAAGAATAGCAAATTCTCATTTATCACACTTATCATGTAATGCTGCACACAATCTAATAATCGTATTGTTTTGCTGTCCCGCTGCCAAATGCTTAGCCAAATGAATGTCGGATCCGGCACCCGCCCATTCAAATTGTCCGGAGCAATAACAATTTTTCCGGCAACGGAACGGCTTCATAAACCCGCCGGAATTCGTATATTATCCGGAATAATTCGGATTTCCCATATGAAAGCGTCTCGTAAAATTCTATGTAGTAATTTGTATAATTTCAGCGCGCTATTTGTGTGCAATACAGGAAGAGATCAGTAAATAAACAAATAAATTAATAAATAAAATGTTGATTTCCAAAAATATTGTACAAACTTTTAAAATTGTAGTGATCCCTGAACTAGGCGATAAGGCCTTTGTTTCAGGGTTCTGAGTACGAGTTGCTTTATAATGTAAAGTAGGGTAGGTTTTAAAATTACATCTAAGTTAAAAATCTTCGTTATTATGACAAAAGTACAATACTAAAGATAAACACATGTAAACATAGCCTCAATGCATGTTACATTAGAAAGGACTGAAAGATGGTATTAGTTTGGATGTTGTGTGCGTATGGGGGTAAATCAACTATCAATGTCAGCATCGTGATGATGAGTCAAATATTTAACCAATTTTTTTGCAAATGCACACGAATTTGCACACATCGATTCTGAATATAATTTGACGATTACAAAATAAATTTATTTCACAATTCATCGATTTATGGATACATATCCTATCTTTTATACATGTTAACGGAAATGTATGAAATCTAGGAATTTTATACAAATCCTAGGAAATGTATACAATTCCGAAGCTATTTAGGAAATGTATAAAATTTTGTTTCAAAAACTATTTAATACATAGATATCCTGGGGAATGTGTACATTTCCTAGGACTTGTATGTAATTCCGAAATCATATTAGGAAATGTATAAAAATAATGCTTTCTGTAACAAACACATTGTTAAAATCAGAATAATATTTTTTATTAAAGCACTCGTTGAGGCAATGAGGTAACCATCATACCGTAAAATATAATATCTTTTTATTATCTTACTAATTACAGCTTCACAAAATCAACTATTTATTAACTTTTAAAGTATATTTATCACAAAACTTATATTTTATTCTTATAACGACAAAGATGTATATGAATAATGATGTATGATGTAAGTATACGAAATAATGATGTATTTTTATCACGCACCACTTGAATACTAAACACGGCTATTTTAAAATAAACGGTAAGCTGCAATAGAGAAAAGCGTTTTATGAAACGTAAAGCTTTATACCGTCGAAGTCTGTTATACGTGGATCAGGCCCTATCTCAAATGTTTAACATTTCCGATTGCTATTTAGGAAATGTATAGATTTCCTAGGATATGTGTCTAATACAATTTATTTCACGCATTTCCGTGCGATTTTAGGAATTACATACATTTCCTAGGAATTGTATACAATGATGGATTACATACATTTCCGTTAACATACATATATCTTAGAAGAATGCTTGTACCTACCGTAAGAAGTTATGTTCACTGTAACCAACTGAAATCAGTAAAGGTACTAGTGAATATTATTGTTACTTGTACTAGAGGTAGGTATCGGCGTAACGTTGGTCGCAGAAGTATGCGCAAGCGTTCAGCAATACCGACTGAGATGCGCAGAGAAGCCCCAGGGTTTTTAGTGGGTAGACCACCTTAAGGATTCCCACATAACCACCCTGTCTCCGCGGGGTAGGATGGTAAAGGAAAAGGATTTCTCCTGGGAAGAAAAAAAAAACGTCTCGACGTAATGTACTTTCAAAAAAACATCGTTAGTGATATGATCCAATAGTTCATCAGCATCGGTATTCCCTGCCTGTAGTAAGAGCCTACTAAAAGGGGACCCTTGGGCTCGTGGGTGGTCAGAGTTGGAGCTTTGGCCATCCACTAAGACGGGCCCGAGGAGGACGACAGCGTGTGTGGCAACGCTGTCGTAGAGGACCGCACAAGCCTGGTTCTACTACCAGGCCAGTAGTCACACAAAGTGCTGAGCACAGGAGCACCGCCGCACCGGTTCGTTCCTTTTGGAGATCCCGGAGCTCCCAAGAAGGCACAAAGGCTGGCCACAGAGGGGGTTTTAGTGGGTACAATCCTACATAACCCGACTGCACCCCAAAGTAGTCGGGCATCTTTCGAAGATATCCCCATCGTAAAAAAAGGGGTAAGTTGACTTAGTTCAGCAATAGACTAATCTAAAGGCTGATAGAGGCAGACGAAATTTTGATAGATATACAAGATTGTAGATTCCACATGAGAAGCTCATACTGTCATCACTGTCCATGCCAGACAGGGGAGAGGTGAGCTACGTCCGCTCCGCGGCGATTACGCGAATGGCTCTGTTTACGCGGAAATTAGCCGGAAGCGGGATTATCGAGCCGGAATTATATCGGAGCCGGCTGGATTAGCATCGAACGCCCGTCGCCGTCTAAGTACGCCGGTTGGGTGGAAATGTTCGAATTCCAAAAATAAATACGGAAAATGAATTTTTATCTTACCTATTACCTTTTCTACTAGTAGGTCCTATTGTATTTGTAATAATGTACATGCATTCACGAACCGTAATAGCTAGAGAGTTGAAATTTTCACAAATGATGTATTTCGATTGCCGCTATAACAACATATACTAGTTAAAAACAGAATGATATAAATACCCATACAACAAACGTGATTTTTTGCCGAGGGTTCCCATACGGTACGGAACATGCAATGAAAATAGTTCTTAAATGATCGATCAAAAGCGCAGATCTCCGTTTTAACACAGCGATTTGGCTTTCTTCTGTCCAGGTGTTGGTTTTCGTCGTTTCGCATTTTCCAACGAATCTCGACAAGACTTGGTACACAGGTTTTATAAAATAAAATATTTTTTGGCCTCAGCGATTTTTGACAGGGGGATATTTCCCTAAAAAAGGGGAATTTGCTGTCGCGCTATATATTAGCCGATTCAATAATAATTGGTAATATTGTTTAGTAACTAAATCCTTACGAGATTTTCGAGTATGAATCCAATCAATTAAGAGAGAGTCGAGATATAAGTTTATGAAGTTTCAGTTAAAGAGATGTGTCGCGTGATCTACTGTTCAGAGAACTACTAGTTAAGTAGGTATCTGCTGAAGTTACTTTTCTTTCAGGATGTCTTACGCTGAGGTTGTGCTGGTTACACTCTATTCAAGACGTTATCGAAGTTGTAGACGCTAACTTACAAGAACATAATGTTCATCACCATCGTTAGCCGTAGAACGTCTACTGCTGGACATAGGCCTCCTCTATGGATTTCCAATAAGCCCGGTTGGAAGCAGCTTGCATCCAGCGCGTTCCTGCGGTCTTAAATATAATCGTCGGTACAATTGGTACATCTAGTCCGTGGACGTCCTACGCTGCGCTTGCCAGTGCGTGGTCTCCATTGGAGAACTTTGCAGCCCCATCGGCAATACGTTCTTCGAACTATATGCCCTGCCTACTGCCATTTCTGCGTGATAAATCCCCTATTACAAAATAATACCTCTACCGACATAAAAAGAAAAAAATACTTTATACTTACTTATCTTGATAAAATATTATACAACTTATTAATTCCTGAACGCAGACAAAAGACAAATATTCTGTATTTTTGCTTATTTTGTGCTTTTAAATGAACAAATATTATCATAACGGCGACAAAACATGTTTTATTCACTATTTGTTTTCTACTTTCTATGATAGATAATAAATACGGCGCCGTGCACGTCTAAACACAAGAAATCAATTAATACACAGAGATAAATATTATAGACGCGACATTAACGTCAGAAATAAATTAAAAGACTCATAAAATGAGCCATGCAGGCTCTGGTGCATTTAAGATTTATCATTAAAATTAATGTATAGGTAGAGAGTTCTTCTATGAGTTGTCTATAAGTAGCTGTTCTAAGTAGTATGTTTAAACCTGTTAGATCGATTAAATTATGTAATATTTTTAAATATTTTTTTATTATAAATTAAATTATGTATAATATATTCTTAGCTCATTTTTCGTGCATTGCGATTTGTATTACAATGTACGAAATACAAACTACTCGATACAAAAGTATTCATTTTTATGGTTTGTGGTATCGCAATAAGTATGGCAGCATGTAGTCGTAGTAAACTGTTGAGACGGTTTATTACCTGTGTTACTACCAATCTTACTACCAGTAGTAAGAACAGTAAATGAATTACCGTTGTTACTACTGCAGTTGAAAGTTGTTTGAACAGCAATAATAAATTACAGACATGGTTGAGACAATAAACGCTTATAAAATATTTTGCCAGAACAATATCGTCGTTAAATGACGGACGTACATTTTTAAAAGGTACCCAGAATGAAATAATATATAAAGCGCTCCAAACTGCGGGCTTTTTTGCAGGAGTCGGTCGTGGTCCACCTGCTTAGTTTACCTGGTTGGACCACTGGCTGTTTTTCTTGGTGGTTCACCTAAATGATGAGTAATGTACAAATCAAAAATGTCTATAATGCCATGGTACACCTAAAATTATATAATTCCACGTGAACCTGTAATTTTACTACAGCTAAAAATTAGGCAAAAAATTAACGTGACAACATCTTATAAATCGATTACCACTGGGTGCACGCATGGAAAAGTGTCACGTTCCGCCTGAGCCGAGCGTGCAAGCGAAAGCACGGAACAAGCGATAAAAAGGAAAGATCGGCCAAAACGTTCGGATTGTTTCAGTTGTTGATTCAACAATGTTTTCTTATGACGATATCACGTAAAATTATCGTCCGTAAACCAACTTCACAGACAACCAATTTTTTTATTTTAATTTATAACTACAGTGAACCAAATTGGTAATACACTCACGTACAATGCTATTTTTAAATTTTGACGTAACAGAGCTTGCACAGATTACAAAAGACCCTCATATTTTGACACCGATTTAGGTCCGGCGCCAGAGCTTGTAACACATTAACATACAAACGTCAGATAGAAATAGATGGCGAAGGTTATTGCTTGTTTTGATGGCTAAATGGCAGAACTTGAATAAACTCCGTTTTGTCACGTTGTACTTGTACTTTTTGTAGACGTGGGTGTCATTGAAAACATATTTATGATAGAGTTTTTCCGGGACGCTACTGGTTCTTGATAACAGGTACCTACCTATCTGTAAACACAATTTACTACACAAAAAAATTGTTGGACAACCCTTTCAGTCGCAGTTATTGTAGTTATCAATCTTTATATGATTTAATGTAGGTATATATATTATGCAACGCTAGAACAACTATTATAGATAGATATATATATACCTAGATAAACTCTTTATTTCACACCAAGAAATAAATAAAAAGAAGAAACAAAGATACATAAACAGTGTAACAATGGGCGGCCTTATCGCTGATAGCGATCTCTGCCAAGCAACCTTAAAATAAAGAGGATAGAAAGCGTATAAATGAAGGACGGGGTGCGCATTAGTTGAAGTTGTTTAGTAAAATATAAGTTACACCTCACTTGCACCTGTCCGAGCCCCCACGATCCGTTTTTCTGTCAAATTCTGTCGGCGTTTGACTTTTCCGTCAAGTTCAGCGGGGCAATTCTGTTAGCCGATCTCTTTCCTGCAGTGATACGTTCTTGAACCTCTCTCGTTTTTCTGACAGTTTCGACAGCTCAAAACTGTCAGAAAAACGAGACAAGTTCAAGAACGTATCACCTTTGTAACGAGATAGGTTGACAGAATTGCCCCGCAGGTCTGCGCTCTGCTCTGCGAAGTGGACGGGTGCGCGTTCACCCTTAGTTCACACTTGAGTTAAACTCGCACAACAATACATAGCCGAGATATTAAAAAAAACCGTAAAGTGGAGTCCCTCCGCGCGGAAGATGTGAAACTTCGACGCAACAGTGCTTTCATACCCCCTCCATGGTAGCGTTAAACGTTTAAAGCAACTTTGTTGGAAGTCGCATTAGAAGTTTCACTTCAAAATGTATAATCATAAATAAGTACGCCACAATGGGCAAAAATAAACAAACAGAAAACAAATCTCTATTCAAGGTCCCACGAAAGTCTTTTTAAGAAAAAAGCCCTCAACCCCTACAAGGCATCCATTTTGGAAAACGAAAAAGGTTATATTCTTTTCTTTTCAAAACACAATGAAGGTTTTATCCGTTTCCCTTAATACAAAGTTGTCATGTCCGAGCGCCGAGGCCTCGGTAAGACCAATCTCACACGAGATATCCGATGTAAAACCCGTTTTTAATAAATAAATATAAGGGGACATCTTACACACGGTCTCTGAACCCAAACTAAGCAAAGCTTGTTATATGGCTGCCAGAGACTGACATACTACATATCCATATTTTTTTAAATCCATACTTATATAAATAGTACCTATATAACACCCAGGCACAGAGCAAACACCTAATTGTATCACGTAAATGCTTGCCCTGGGTGGGAATCGAACCCACGCCTCTTTGATCCAGTAGTCAGGATCACTAACCACTGAGCCATTGAGGCAGTCGAGTTATTAATATGTACTTTTTCTCACTCAATAAACCAGTCATCACTTACCATCAGGCGTCATCAGCATCATACTCAAAACTCTGACACCAGAGCTAGCCACCTAAATACTACTGGCTGGCTACTACTACGAATTACTTAGAATCACACTAAAAACTTGGTTCGGTACTCGAGGTCCACCTAACCCATGGAAACATTTTATTTTATGTCCATGTCTATGCCAAAATTTTATCCATTGCTTCGTTGCTGCGTGAAAAACAGAAACAAACCAACAAACACACTTTCGAATTTATGTTATTAGTAATGAAGGAGGGATTTTACTTAACAGTTAAGTTGAATTGCCGAAGTTACCGATGCGTCGTGTAAGATCGGCCTAAAACTTGAGCTGTAGAGAATGTTGAGATAAATCCCGTAAGCCAGCAAAATCGCGAGATTTCCCGTGGGCGCGCAAAATACTAACTTAAAGTGTTATTAGCTTGGAGAGCGGCCATTTTTCTCTGTCGCAAACTGTTTAGGATACGGATGTAATTTATGGAGCTGGTTTTAATTTAGAAGTTGCTGAATTGGCGACTGCGCATCGTTCAATATTGAATTGTTGTGTGCCGTGGTTTTTCGAGTATCCATATCTTGAACATGTAAGCTCCTTAATGCAAGAACATGCGTTCTAAACTCTTGAAAGATCTGTATGCAACTTTGTACGTTGTTTGCATTACCATGTTTTTTGACAAATAAATAATCTTGAATCTTGAATCTTAGTTCGAGTAGATATTTTTTGTATACTTAGTAAGTTTGTGGTTAAAACTAAACTAAAGCGAAAGTGTTATTTAAGTTTTTTTTTGTTTTTCTGCATAAATGGGTAGATATAATAATATTAATTGAATCCTAAACTAAGTAATTTTAATCAAATTTTCGTCGTACGAGTACAATATTATATTTCATCACCGACAAACGTCACATATCACGCAAGTTGGTCCGACCATAGAATAAGAACAGAGAACTGTAATAGAAACCGTACTAAAATAACTAGAGATATACCTACATCACTTTGTCCCATTTTAAATATAAAAAATTGACAGAAAAAGATGCAAAAAACACCCGAACTTACGTAATTTCGAAGGGGTTCACAAACGAGCATTGAGTTATCTCGGCTGTCCAAATTCAATAAGGTATATAAAACGTAGGAAGGTAAAATGATTAGAGATTTGAACCTTCTTACTGGAACTAGAGGGTTCAAATTTCCGAAAAAGACAAAAGACCAAGTTTAACCAAATTTTTAACCATTTTGTCATTCCAACTGGTGATTTTGCCGTATGCGACAGACATTGTTTTTTTGTTCCACTCACTCTCGCGTATGCTGTATAACCAGATATGGATAAGACATCTATACCGTAGTTTTTATTTGAGTAAAATTTAGCAATACTTCTATTACTTGTAATTCTTCTGATGGTCCGACAACGATGTTTTTTTTTTATTTATTTTTATCGCAAATAAGTCCGCGCTTGATTACCAGCTCGCCTGATGGTTAGCGACGTCGCGGTCGAAGATGAAGCACGCAGACCTAGAAGATACCTATTCACTCTGATCTTGAAAAGCTATTATATCTCTTAGGAAACAGGAAAGCAGGAAGACCCCACCATGGTAGCGTTAAACGTTTAACGCAACCTTATTGGAAGTTGCATTAGAAGTTTCGCTTCAGGAACAAAGTAAGTATCAATTCTAATCGCCAATCTTTTGTATTGCCAACTTAGCAACTAAACCTCTGTACACTACATATTTATAGATAAGCATCACGCGAAGCCTTCAAAATAGGCAGGCAAACGTAAACAAAGCCTGGCTAGCACTCGCTCAAGTTTAGCATAATATTAATTCGGATTGAGGCCGGCGTAAAGCAGCCTCTTTCTATGCTGAAGCTTGCATATTAAACACTGATCGGCCATTGTTAAAGCCTGGTGGTAGAGCTGGAAAAAAAATATCGCATACTCGATACTTGTTATTCGGATACAAGTATCGAATAAAAAGTATCGAGTATTTCGGTAATAAGTAAGTAATTCGGATACCTGTGTAATAGTTTACAGTTTATTCTTTGTGTCGGGTAGTTTATTATAGATACTTGAAAAATAAGCTCAAGGTAGCCCAAAGCGCTATGGAGAGGGCTATGCTCGGAGCCTCGCTGCGAGATCAAATCAGGAATGCGGAGATTCGCAGACGAACCAAAGTTACCAACATAGCCCAACGGATTAGTAAGTTGAAATGGCAGTGGGCAAGGCACATAGCTTGGAGAACTGATGGCCGATGGGTCGTTAAAGTTTTCGAATGGAGACCACGCACCGGCAAGCGCAGCGTAGGACATCCACCGACCAGGTGGACTTACAATATTATTGAGACCGTAGGAACGCGCTGGATTGCAGGACGCTTCCAACCAGCCTTATTGGAAATCCATAGGGGAGGGTTATGTCCATTGTCCAACAGTGGACGTCCTACGACTGATAATGATGGTGACTTGAAAAACAGACGGTATTAACAACGGTTTGTCTAAATTTTAATTCTTCTAACAAGAATTATTTAAAAGTCATTTTCTTTAAGCTCCTATTAAGAATTTATTATTTCCGGACAGATCTTATTCTTATACACGTACACACTATAATTATTATTATCGTGAGGTTCTTTTCAAAACAGTCACCCGGGAATTACATAAAGAAGATAATTGACTGGCATTACTGTCTGAAAATGGATAATGGAATATATCCATATTTGGGAATGCTTTGCACAAGTGTTTAGCACCAGTATTAAATCAAGGATATTATACGTGATTCAAATGCGATACGGCGATACCTACTAAGAGCTGTAGTGGTCTGGTAGTACTCGTAGTTTCACTCGCGTTGAAATCGTAAGATACCAATGAGTTCTTTGGAATTTATGTACGGGATTTCACCTTACTGGGTTTTCGGTGAAGAAAAACATCAAGAGGCAACTTTCGTACGTCAGTAAAATAAATTCAATGGCGTGTTTGAATCAACCCGCATAGGGCCAGCGTTGTAGATATGGCCCAATCACCCTTCGTGGGTAGGCCTATGTTCGGCAATGGACTAAAAAAAGGTGGCAAAGTGATACTTTGAGTTTGAGACTCGATTGTTCCGATAGAGTATCAAGTATAGAGTGTCTCGCAACAAATCTTTCCATTTCTTTATAGCATCAACAAGATTTCTTGTGGAAGTTAAATATGATATCACAGATAGATAGACTGATACACATACAGACACACAGAAGTATAATATAAATGTGTCAAACTATGAAACTTTGAGTTTGAGATTCGATTGTCACGATAGAGTATCAAGTATAGAGTACTCGATACTTCATACTTGATACCCTATCGTGACCTTAGTATGCTCGAGGCGCGCGCATATTATTAAGATAATTATAAATTGAGCTATTCCTATACGCCGCCATTATTGATAGCGTTTGTATGCGCTGTGCGTGCGCGGGACGTGGATCAAAGCCGCGGCCGTGGTAGACATGGCTTCTTGGTTACTTACCGCCTCACCACAAAAGACTTAGACACGCCTTAAACATTGTCTAACCGAGCAATTTGTACTGTTAAGCATTGTTAAACAAGCGTGCGTAAAACTTTTGTGGTAAGACGGTTAGGATCTTAATACTGATCCAGAAGATACATGCAATGTTTGTACCTGTACCACACTCTAAAAAATTTCTAGACGCGGTGACAAAAATCCCTTATCAAATGGGAGATTACTAAGGAAACTGAACACAGCGACTGCACAAATTTAGACGCTTGAAAATATCAATGACAAAGGAACTTATACACATTTTTTGTTGCCCCGTATTAGCCCCCTTTGAGGTTTGAAACTATCACAAACATTGTAGATATGACAACGCTAACTGTCCCTATGATAAGTCGCTATTACAAAGGTACTTTCACACTACGTTTTTGGCATGTTGTCATTTTGACCACTTTGCTTTGACCCAACGTTAAGGCACTGTTACTTTTATAATATAAAATGTCACCTTGTTCAATGGTAAATTGTTTATTTGTCAACGTTGCGTTGTCACTGTGACAGAGTATGCTGTCTCACGTCAAGGCAGTGTCATTTTGGACAATACAACTTTGTCCCCATATTTAAAGAATATTGTTAGTTTGTCTACTGTATGATGTCCCTTCATCTTCTGGGTATTATCACAGCGACAGTGTATGCTGTTCCAACGTCTACGACGTGTTGTCACTGTGACAGTGTTTAACTGTCCTTACGTCCACTGGATGTTGACGCTGTGACAATTTATGCTATCCCTGCGTCTACGGTGTGTTGTCCCTGTGACAGTGTTTTACTGTCCCTATGCCTACTGGGCGTTGTCGCTTTGACAATGTATGCTGTCCCTACGTCTACGGTGTATTGTCCCTGTGACAGTGTTTTGCTGTCCCTATGCCTACTGGGCGTTGTCGCTGTGACAATGTATGCTGTCCCTACGTCTACGGTGTATTGTCCCTGTGACAGTGTTTTGCTGTCCCTATGCCAAGCAAAACACTGTCACAGTGACGGCACACTGTAGACGTTGGAAGAACTTACACTGCCGCAGTGACAACACCCAGTGTACGTAGAGGCAGCAACACCCAGTCTCCTTAGACGATGGCACCTACGATAACCCTCTCGACTTGGATTTGGACAGCTTCATAGAGGAGTATGTGGCTTCGCATCTGAAAATCCCAGGATGCCATCGTCATGGTAACTTTGTGGAATGTCAAAACTAGAAAAGAAATTAAAATCAGCAAATCGATTAAGATAGTTTTATTACAAATACAAATTAACGAAAGATAGAGTAATTGGTCTTACTTATACAGGATTATACGTAATGGCTATGCTAAGCTGAAAGGGGCTCAAAGTACTAATCATTATAAACAACTTTTAAAAATTACATGTTGAAAGTAGTATACCATTTTCATCGTGCGCGAAAACTTAAAAAAATAGCGGGCGGATATGCCAGCTTCCATAGAAAAATCTTCGAGCCCCTTAGTCTTATCAAGGATCATATGAAGAGAGGATTGACAATGGTCATGCAAAAGTGTGTATCTGGCGCTGTGCATAGCATTTTTTTTTTTTGCCGAAAACGTAAGTTTATACTAGTCCATTACGATACACGCTCTATTGTATAGCTATTGTCTATCCTCCCATTATAAGATTCTTGGTCTTATTTTAATGATTATTTAGATATAAAAACAGATAGACAGACACACACAGAGACACACTGAATTGATCTAGCACAAACAAAAACTGTCGAAATCGCCTTACAACACAGTTGCGTTTGCGCCGCGGCCGGACCGGAGAAAAATGGCAGACTGATTGGCAGAGCCAGTGTTGCCAACGACTAATTTTTGACTGCCGTGTTTGGTAAGGGAAATTGCCGTGTTTGTAAAGAAAAGCTATCTTCGGCTGCCGTAGCAAATAAATAAAATAAAACATGTTTATTTTTAATTTTTATTATCATTATAATTAACCAAAAAAATCACAAAAATCAACAAAAAAAATTTACCTTATTTACCCAAATACATTTCTGATAGTCTCTACATACATAATCAATTTTAATTTTTATTCAGTTAGTATTTTTTTATCTTATATTTTAGCCATTATTTCTTCGGTTGGAACAACAATAGTAAAAGTCTATGTTTTTAGTATTATTTATTAACGGCAGCGAGAAGGAACTTTCGAAATTCAGTACAAATAACTTGATACTAGCGGTTAAAGTCCTAAGCTAAAGTATCTGTCATAAAACCAACCAATGATTCCCATGTCTGAGATTGCGCATTTTATTTTTAAAATTTTTGGCTTTGGCACTTTGCAAAGGCGATCTTTGCAAATTGCCGTAGATTTTGCTACGGCAGTAGATTGGGGTTAAAGGGTTACATAATTTTTTTGGATAAAAACAAGTTAATATAAACCATGAAATACTTTTGATTATCACTGTTTTTTTTTTTATTTTATTTAAATGTATACTTTTCTTAGTTAGAAATGCAACAAACTGCAAAAAAGGTAACGTCCTGTCCCCTTTTAATTCCAAAGCTTACGATGAAAAATTTAAGTAAGTTATGTAATTGCAATAGTATACTAAAGTATACAATGAAAAACACTTTCAAAACTATATTTATGTCAGATTCGTGGCGAACTACTAGTAAAATACATTACAACAAAACAATAAATTTACTTTTATTTACAATCACTTTACTGCAAAAAATTGTTTACTTATGATCGTGTAATTTTAAGTTAACAAGTATCATAGTATTAATTCAGGATCCAATCGATTTTGTTTAATCAAGTCGTCATTTCTCCTTAGAAAGAGAGGAAGTTGGCCATGATGGCAACATTGCAAAACACAAGCGGCCTCTGGCGACGGCATTTTTTAAGGGCCAATGACGTATTCACTTTGGAGCGTTGACAGAAGCACAAAGGCCTTAGTGAAAATATTTTCTAATTATCCATAGGTATTTAAGCATTGCTTATGCTTCTAGAACTTTTTCAAGTTTCTATAGGTACATTTAAGCTATGGTATGACCATACCGACTTATTTTTTAAAGGCTTCTGTTAAATCACAGAATAACGAATACTTTGTAGGTGCTCCATACAGAATCCTTAGTTTCTCGCCCCAGCGCGTAGGTACGGTAAACGCTACACTAACAGTTGAGAATATTGAAATATGCATAGATTGTTATATGCTAATTGCCAATAGCTAGGTAACCGTCAAGATTATGTAAATTTTAGAGAGAAACTAAGTTGTTGTTACATTTATCAGCATTTAAATGACATACATTTTTGTCAATAATAGCCCATACACTAAAATTATTATGTCGTACTTATAGTTACTGAATTATAATAAATTTCGACGCGATCCCGTTAGCTGATTTTGTCGTAGAGGCTTACCGGCTAAGTCGTAGTTACTAAATCAAAATAAAAATTGACGCCACGTTCAGTTGTAAAAACTATTCTGTCATTTTGTTCAAGTTGCTTGTGAACCAGCGTATAAGCTCATATTCTACCGTTAGTGAATTATGTCGTCGTAACTACCTTCATATGTTGTAGGAAATGAGCTAAAATAAAATTTGACGCTACGTACAAATTAAAAAATGACAATATTGTTGAAAAAAATATTCTGTGATTTTGTTAAAGTTGCTAGTGAACCAGCGTTCAAGCTCACATTTTACCGTTAGCGAATTTTGTCATGTCAACTAACCTAGTTTGTCATATCATCTAAAACGAAATAAAACTTGACGCCACGTACATGTCAAATATGAAAATAACTTTGTAAAAAAAGACTCTGTCACTATGTCAAAGCTGCTTGTGAACCAGCGTTCAAGCTCACATTTTACCGTTAAGAAACTCTGTCATGGTGACTACCTCCTATAGCGTAGTGACAAACTACTTTGTCGTAGCGACAAAATAAAAATAATCATAGACGCCACCTGCTCGGGAACCTAGTCGTAGTGACAAAAAACCGTTCGACAAAAAAGATTCTAATGCGGCGTTTAGGTTTATTAGAACGTACCGTTCAAAAGCTACGTCAGGAGCACAAAAAAAAAACGACAAAGGAATTTAGCACCTTAGACGACCGATTTTTTTTTGAGTGCAGGCTTTTTAATATCCTACTGCAGGACATAGGCCTACCCACGACGGGTGATTGGTCCATATCCACCACACTGGCCCAGTGCGGGTTGGTGGATTCACATACGTCATCAAATTTCCTCTACGGACGTACGCAGGTTGCCTCACGATGTTTTCCTTCACCGAAAAGTCAGTAGTGTGAAATTCCGTGCATAAGTTCCAAAGATACTCATTGGTACGGGATCGGGATTTGAATCCACAAGCTCACGATTGCAGGGCGGGCTCTACTACCACAAGTCTACCACGGCTTTTCATTGTACGTGAAATACTCGAATCAGAAATGAGGAAATCCGCAGAAGAACCAAAGATAGCAACGTAGGTTGGCAAGCTGAAAGGCAGTGGACAGGGTACATAGCACAGAGGATTGAAGTCCGATGGGGTCGAAAAGTTCTCGAATGGATCCACCCTAAGTCTACCCAACGGTTCCACACTAGGCTCTAGGCCCGTGTTGTAATATTGAATATCAAAATGACATATTATCAGAGATGTATATATGCTTAGTATCAATACAGACATGTCTTTCGGACTATTTATATTCATATACTGTAGCCGGCAGTCAGGTGGTCAGGCAGCGCTGGTCAACAAACATATACGCCATTGGTATGCAGCCCCACGTCCCAGCAACCTGATCCTCAACCAGAATATAATATACTTACATGAAACATTGCATAGTAATAATGGTGCACAACTTTTAGTAGCGTTGTTCAGTTAAGCAATGTTTGCCACGGTCAGTTTTCCAACTGAAACATTGAAAAACTTTATAGCCTGGAGCATCGCCGTAGGGTTGCGAGTCTGTCCATTTTCTATAGGATTCATCCCAGAGAGTGTGCATCTGAGCTGCACGACCTTATCCTACCTTTTTACTACAGGACAAGTAGGAGGACGCCACATTACCACCCCTACACTGTCGAGTTTCCTTCGATACGTACGAAGCGGTTTGACTCAACATTTCCGATTCGTACCGCCAGGGAATGGAACAGTCTTCCTGCTTTCCTGTTTCCTAAGAGATATAATCTAAAGCTTTCAAGGTCAGAGTGAATAGGTATCTTCTAGGTCTGCGTGCTTCATCTTCGACCACAACGTCGCTTACCATCAGGCGAGTTGGTGGTCAAGCGCGGACTTAATCGCGATAAAAAAAAACTTCTTTTTACGTATAGTAACTTAGTCTCTCGGGCTATTTATATTCATGTGCCGTAATAACTGCAGTCAGGTGGTCAGACAGCGCTGGTCAACAAACGTAAGCCATTGGTATGCAGTCCCACGTCCTGGCAACCGGATCCGTAAGGAGAATATACCTGAAACATGGCTCAACTTTAGTAAATGGTAAGTAACTTTCAATTGCGTTTATGGCGTAACTTAGCTAGAAGTTTAGCAATAACTGAAGCGAAGCAACATTGAGTACAGTCAATCTTTGGATGGGTGACCGGACGGCATTTACCATGTAACGCTATTAAATAGCAGGCCTGCAGGCCTGCAGGCCCTGGCTAAGAGCCATTTTAACAAGCCTCTGTACTATTTGCGCTGTAGCATGGTGCGGGTGACAGTTGCAGTTTTAGGGTTCCGTAACCAAAGGGTAAAAACGGGGCCCTAATTACTAAGACTCCGATGTCCGTCTGTCCGTCTGTCTGTCACCAGGCTGTATCTCATGAAACGTGATAGCTAGACAGCTGAAATTTTCACAAATGATGTATTTCTGATGCCGCTATAGATTTAAATACTAAAAACGAATAAAATCAATATTTAACCCATTAAATACTCCCAAGGCTCCCATACAACAAACGTGATTTTTTAGAAGTTTTTTGCTCGCTATTAATAACGGCAATAGGAATGGGGCTAAGGGGGCTCCAACACAGCACGGAACCTTTCGTGCGCGAGTTCGACTCGCACTTGGCCGATTATTTTAATTTTAAAAAGGGTTTAATTTGCCGTGATTTACAAAAATGACTTTCAACTGTACCACATTCGTAATATATTTAATTAATAACTGTAGTAAATTTAATTATGTCAAACTCATGTTAGAAGCTTTCAGGTGGCTGGGTGACCGCGGGTGGCATTTACAACTGAGCGCTAACGTGGCTCGGATGACACGTTAAATTGTAGGTCTAGGCCTAGGTCCCGCTTATTAACCGTTTAGCCTTGTCAGAAGCTTGCAAGCGCTTTACAACTCTGACACAGGGCTAGCCACCCGGCCTATACAAACTTACTTAGGTGACATAATAACTTTGACCCCAGGGCTAGCCACAACTTGTTTCTATAAGTATATTTATTCATATCGTACCTTAAGGCGAGAGTTACAAAGCGTTTCTATTGAATGTTGAATGAATTTATTTGAATTTATTCTGAGTGTAATAACTTCATATTTTCACTCCAGTAATGCTTGAAATTACTTAGATATCTCTATTGGATTTATTTTCATATAATTTCTTCTATAGATAAATTAAGGTGTAGGTACTCTAAGCAGTTTTAAATTACATGTTCAAAACACGTGCGAAGCTGGGACGAGCTGCATGTACGAGTAATAAATGCAACACAAACACTTAGATATACTTAGATACCTATACAGAAAAATGCGAAAATGAGTGTGTCTGTTACTTTCGCACCATTTATATTTACTTACAGTAAAATTGGGTTTGCTTGATCTAGCATACTATAGATTGAAAGAAAGAAAGAAATATTTTATGTCGTAGCAAACAAGTACAGGGCACATTACAAATTATTACATATCTAATTATATACAAACAGGCGTCAACTTAAACCTATATTTGTACAGGTACTTGGATTTGGATTGACAAGACAAGCGTGACAAAATTTTCGCAAATCCTGACCCACACATAAGTACCTGCTTACTTCTGAACAGTCGGTTTGTGAACATATAAAATTGCAACAATTCCTTCCATTTCTTTATAGCATCAACAAGATTTCTTATGGAAGTTAAATATGATACCACAGATAGAGAGATAGACACACATACAGACAGATAGACATAAAGACACACAAAAGTACAATATCAATATGCCAAACTATAACTCCTTCACTTTTTCTTCAGAAGCTAAAAGATAAAACAATAGATTCCACGAAATTACTCCTAGCTTGTAGCATCTATTTTTTTTATGGAATTTATCATAATAGGCATGTTTACTGGGTATAAAAATCATAATTATAATGTAGTAGGTTAGTGACGTCACGCGGAATTTAAACGGGATTTTTAAATATAACTTAGGATGTAAGTTTGTATTTATTTTAGAATGTTGAAACATTTTGATACAGTATTTTTATCTGCTATTCGACGGTATATAAAACTTGCGACTATAAAAATCTCATAATTATCAATCAGACATTGTATGAGATCTACTTCACTACATTACAATTTATTTAAGGGTAGTATTTAAACGCAAATCAAAAAATATCCTTTTTCTATGCAATAAGATTCCAAATTCCCATCAAAATTACTGATTGCACAGCATAATATTCAACTCAAAATATCACTAAACACACTACAATTTATTTTCGCAGCGTACAGCGATTTTTCCTAAAGCAAAAGCTTTTTCATCAATGCACAGCTAATAATCTTAATGCACATTATACCTGTTAAAGGCGATTCGCTTCTGGCACTTCGCCGGCCGCTGCCGCGGCACTCTCGCTTCGCTCGCTCGGCTCGTGCGTTGTTTTGTCATGTTCTAACATAACCTAACCTATTTTTTGTATCACACCTAATCTAATTTCTTCACTAATTTACATATTGATGTAAAATTTCGAATTATCTGCAGTTTGAGTTTTGTTAAACATTTAGTTTATTTGTAGTGAAGTAAGTTATTTGATGTAAAAAAGAATATAAATGATGAGTATGTATTGATAGGCGATTATTTATTTGATATGCAATTTATATTATCCCTTTATTTAAAATATTTTTGTTATGTATTTAGTATTAGATGTATCAAACAATATTTCTTCAAATTTTTTTGATAAATTGACAAAAGGTAAAATACGTGTCTAATATTTTTTAATGATCTATTTGACGGACTTATTAATTTTTTTTAGTAAACAAGCCTATTGCGAGCAAATTGCGAGTGAAACCGCAGGCTAAGCTAATCTAAGCTAAAAACGCTTTCGAAGCATTGAAGTGGCATACACGAGTCAATCGCGACACATCTCCCGACGGTCACGGAATCCTAATCAGCTAGCTTAGCATGCGACCACGAAAAGAACTCGTTTCGACGTGAGAAAAAGTGACAGATATATACTTCACAGACAGATATATACGGCCGCCAGTTAGAAACCTACAAATTGTATTATTTTGTCCCTGTAATTTGTTTTTTATGTAATGTGGTTGTCTAATAAAGTGTTATTGTTTGTTTGTTTGTTTGTACTTCGCCATAGCTCTGTCTTGTTCTGACACGTCGAAAGAAATATTTCGTGGTGCGCAGTCTAGCCCGGGACCGAGTGGAGAAAGGTGAGCTCGGATCAGTGGCTAGATCATAATATAGAACTAGTCAGTACTAGTTGTATCGTCAGTACTAGTATCACAATATAGAACTAGTCAGTACTAGTTGTATAGTCAGTACTAGTATCATAATATAGAACTAGTCAGTACTAGTTGTATAGTCAGTACTAGTATCACAATATAGAACTAGTCAGTACTAGTTGTATAGTCAGTACTAGTATCATAATATAGAACTAGTCAGTACTAGTTGTATCGTCAGTACTAGTATCACAATATAGAACTAGTCAGTACTAGTTGTATAGTCAGTACTAGTATCATAATATAGAACTAGTCAGTACTAGTTGTATAGTCAGTACTAGTATCACAATATAGAACTAGTCAGTACTAGTTGTATAGTCAGTACTAGTATCATAATATAGAACTAGTCAGTACTAGTTGTATCGTCAGTACTAGTATCACAATATAGAACTAGTCAGTACTAGTTGTATAGTCAGTACTAGTATCATAATATAGAACTAGTCAGTACTAGTTGTATAGTCAGTACTAGTATCACAATATAGAACTAGTCAGTACTAGTTGTATAGTCAGTACTAGTATCATAATATAGAACTAGTCAGTACTAGTTGTATCGTCAGTACTAGTATCATAATATAGAACTAGTCAGTACTAGTTGTATAGTCAGTACTAGTATCACAATATAGAACTAGTCAGTACTAGTTGTATAGTCAGTACTAGTATCATAATATAGAACTAGTCAGTACTAGTTGTATCGTCAGTACTAGTATCATAATATAGAACTAGTCAGTACTAATTGTATCGTCAGTACTAGTAACATAATATAGAACTAGTCAGTACTAGTTGTACAGTCAGTACTAGTATCATAATATAGAACTAGTAGTATACATATACTGTACTAGTTACTGACTAATTTTAAGTCTCTTTTGCATTATGCGCCTAGTTGACTACACTGACTAAAGTTTAACACTCAAATACGTGGCACCTGCTGGGTATTCCCTAAGAGAGTTCGTATAGTCCGGGTGGCTAGCCCTAGTGTCAGTTTTTAAGCCGCCTGAAGGCCTCTGACGTGGCTAAACGGTTAAAACAACCGGAGCTCACAATTTAATGTGTCATCCGAACTTTGGTAGCGCTCAGTTGTAAATAGTTAGTTAGTTAGTTCGTATAGGCCGGGTGGCTAGCCCAGAGTTTTAGGCCGCCTGAAGGCCTCTGACTTGGCTAAACGGTTAAAACAACCGGGACCTACAATTTAACGTGTCATCCGAGCCACGGTAGCGCTCAGTTAGAAAATGCCACCCGCGGTCACCCATCCAAATACTGACCGTGCGGAACGTTGCAAATGTAACCCGCGGTCACCCATCCGACGACTGACCGTACCGAACGTTGCTTAACTTTGATGATCGCTAACAAACACCTGGTCAAACTACTCTATGAGCTCTACTAGTGACTCTACTAGAACTATTTAATATTTATAGTATAAATAAACTTTACAAGTTACTGACTAGTTTTAAATCTCATTTGCATTACGCGCCTATAGTAGATTGCACTATGTAAATTTAACGCGCACATTTATAGCACCGAATTAGGATTCCTTGTGTCGGTAAAACCAAGACCCAGTTAAATTTATCATCAGTAAAATATAAGAAATCTTTATGGGCCTTATTAATAATCTCAAAGTAGCTCAACGAGCTATGGAGAGGGCAGTTGTCAGGGCATTTAGCACACAAAAAGTCCCGAGTGAAACCTACGTACCGGCAAGCGCAGCGTAGGACGTCTACCGACAGGGTCGATGGATGACCTCATTGAGTCCGTAGGATCGCACTGGATGCAGGCTGCCACCAACCAGTCTTATTGCAGATCTACAGGGTTATTTCTAATCAATTAGCATCCATTTAGGGGCTTATTCTATAAGTACATAAAAACTAACAACTGTTGTTGAGCTACTTTTGTCAAAACTCAAAAAAATCAGCTGTTCTATTTTTCTATGGAACAACACCATTTTATGAGAATTAATAAAAGTTGTAGAACAAAAGTTGTTAGTTTTGATGTCCAGAAAAAGCCCCTAAAATGATACCAATTGATAAGAAATAACCCTGTATAGGGAAGGCTTATGTCCAGCGGTGGAAGTCCTATGGATCCTGATGGATGGAGTAATCGAGTGACTCAGGAACCTCTATTGACCTCGATTAAACATGCATGTCTCATATATAACAATATACATATGTGGATAACTCTAAGAAAGAAGATTATTATCAGATCTCTGGTATTTAAACCAGGATTCTACAGAGCAGTAGCTATAACTATAGTCATATTACATCTAGATTAAAGCAGAGTGCTCCAACCAGATAATGGACTGAATGACCTACACGAGTTTATAGACTAGCGACCCGCTCCGGTTTCGCACAGGTGTATTATACATATAAACCTTCCTCTTGAATCACTCTATCTACGAGTATTAAAAAAAACCGTATTAAAATCCGTTGCGTAGTTCTAAAGATATATAAGCATACATGGAGACAGACAGCGGGAGGCGACTTTGTTTTATACTATGTAGTGATTATTTGTGCACCTAGCTAGATGCTGCCTGACGCGCTTCTTGGCGACGGGCACACAGGCTGCGCTGGCCACGCTCACAGAACCTGCTGGGACGTGTCTCGAGAGCCACTGTTTTCGTTGTAGCACGAGGCTTTTAAGTACGGTTTGACCTTCAACGCCTCCAAAATATTATACTTTAGTTAAGCTTACTATGATGTTACAAGAAACCTTCAATCTTAGAGAAACCTTATAACTTAGTGGCCTCTGAATAGGTTCTCATGAAGTGTGATCGGAAAAACATTGTAGAATAGCGCTAGATTCTAATCTTTAATAATCATAGTTTTATTGGCCTGTCATGATTGTTAGCTGCGCTTAAGTTAGCTTGTTAGTTAGTTGATAGAGGGTGCCTGCCTACACATAGTCGCAACACACTTCGGTGTTGCGACGGTGAGGAGTGTTTGTAATGAGGGTAGACAGAGAGATGGTTCTGGCGACGGGCTGCAGTGCCAGTCTTTGACGTGTCGGAGCAAGCCTTGTAAATACTTGGAGTTTATAATGACTGCCGAGATATTGGTGTATCATATGAGTGTCCTTTTAGAATCTTAGTGACGATGTTGAAGCCCCTCAGCTAACATAATTATTGGTAAAGAATCCTGCAGTATAGAAGTTAAGTAATCAAGCCGAGTGCAATTATATCGTACCTAATACCAAGCATAATACAAAATCGCTTACAGCACTCGATCAGTTTTAATTGTTGGCTCTTGTCTCCAAACTGGGTGTTGAAGACCTGGGGCCTTATTGTCTATTTTTAACGGACTTCCAAAAAGGTTCTATGTTCATATTTTTTTTTGTGTATGTTCATCGATAATTCCACCAATTGTAAACCGAATCGAAAAATTATTTTTTGGTTCGAAAGGGTATACTTCCAAGGTAGTCCCATTTAAATTTTACAGAAATCGGCAGACCGTTTTTGATAAATCAACAATAATGTAAACAATTCGAGCGAAATATCCGAATTTTGTACACGATGGAAGGCGGTTTTGCCATTTCATGCAAAAAATAATTATTTCCTTACTTGTCGTTGCGTCACGTGACAACAGATAAACAATACAACGTGCACGCACCGATAACCGGTTCCGGTCGAATGATAAGAGATCTCGGAGGATCTTGTAACTTTTTCATTCGCTTGGTTCTTCTATGCAAGTCATTAGAGGTTCTGTTTCTGCGTGCTACGCCCATATAGCTTAGCATGCGACCACGAAAAGAGTTTTGTCGACGTGTGAAAAAGTGACAGAATTATACCTACTTCACTTTAACTCTGTCTCGTTCTGACTCGTTGAAAGAATTATTTCGTGGAGCGTATAAGCGGCTGGCAACTGCCATTTTATTTTGCAAAAATAAAAATATAAAGCATAACTTCCTAATTTACTGAGCTATGAAGCTAAGTCCAGTTAGGTAGGTCCGACTTCAAGAAAGAGGTCAATCGCCGAATCCAACTCGTTTGGGCAAAGTTACCAACATTGCCCAGCGGATTGGGAAGTTGAAATTGCAGTGGGCAGTGCACATAGCGCGGAGACTGATAACCGATGGGGTCGAAAAGTTCTCGAGTAGATACCACATACCGGCAAGCGCAGCGTAGGACGTCCACCAACAAGGTGGACGGATGGCCTCATTAAGACCGCAGTATCACGCTGGATGCAAGCTGCTACCAACCGGTTTTATTGGAGACCCATAGGGGAGGCCTAAGTCCAGCAGTGGACGTCCTATGGTTGATGGATGGATGGATGGAATAGTCTACTCGTCCTCGGTCCGTCACGTGACAAAACAGATAAACAAGACAACGCGCACGCGCCGATAACCGGTCCCGTCGAGATAAGGCATCTCGGAGTAACCCGCGGGTCGCCGCAAGTCCAGTGAAAGCCTCTTACAGCTCTGTCGCTTGTTGCTGGGGGCTTCTGTTCGGGACATGTTAGAACAAGTACAATGTAGGGTCTTCAAATCCTGAGTAAATAGTTATCTTCTAGGTAAGCGTGTTACATCCAAGACCGCATATCTGCTTAACATCAGGCAGTGTGAATCAAACGCAAACCTATACTGCCGACTGTTGACTGCCTCGGTGGCTCAGTGGTTAGTGACCCTGACTTCTGGGTCAAAGAGGCGTGGGTTCGATCCCCACCCAGGGCAAACATTTGTGTGATGAACATAGGTGTTTGCTCTGTGTCTGGGTGTTATTTAGGTACTATCTACCTATATATAAGTATGTATTTAAAATATATATATGTAGAATATCAGTCTCTGGCAGCCATATCACAAGCTATGCTTAGTTTGGGGTCAGAGACCGTGTGTAAGATGTCTCCTAATATTTATTTATTTTATTTATACGAAATAAAAGAAACTGAGATTCAATTGGATCAAAAACACAATTCTAGTTATTGATACGTCTCGGGGGTAGTGTGAAATCAAAACCAAACTAAATTCCACTTCCACATTACAATACAGCTAATTTCCACGATCTGGTTAAAGCCAACCAAATCAGGGTCGATACTTTCAACTATATGTGCAAAAAACTACTAGGTATATACATTATTTATACCGCGTACTGTACCAGACTTTTTAATAGGTTCGTAGGCAACCTATGAAGGGTGATTGAGCCACATCCGCCACGCTGGCCCAGTGCGGGTTGGTCGATTCACATTCTCCATCGAATTTCTTCTACCGACGTATGCAGGTTTCCTTACGATGTTTTCCTTCACCGAAAAGCCAGTAACAATAAATTCCAAAAAACTCATTGGTACGGGACCGGGATTTGAACCCACGGCCTCACGATTGTAAGGCGGGTTTCTTTACCACTAGACCACCACGGCTTTTTGATACATTATTTACGTTTGTTATTATTTCAAGATCCTTCAGTTTGCAAAATAGCATTTTATCTCGTTTGTTGTTCTCAGAGCCTTCTCAACTTACTGATCCTAAAAGCTTCTGGCGCTAAAAGCTAAAGTAACTCTCTGGTCTCTACAAGGCTCTCGAACATCTTCAATAGAATGCTTTAGTTCATTTGGAAAGGACTGAACTAAAGCCTTCAAAAATCGAGCCCATTGTTACAAAGACGCTATAAAAGGGATAAAACAAGTATCGAAATAAGGATGATGCAAGTTGGCAACAGAATTGACTCTCCATCGATCGGATCGAACAACATAACCACAACACACGGATATTTCAGTAGTCAAGGTTTGTCCAAAACGCGATCAGACATGCACACATATACAATATACATCACATGTTATGGACACAAGCCAAAGGGGAAAGAGATTCATTAAATAATTTAAATTTTATAGTGTTTTTTACCACGCTGTTTTTTTTAATTTAAATTAATGATCCTCAGACTCCAGGGTCTGTACCCTTTGTTAACTAAGATACAATTAAAAGAATGCGACTGTACAATAGAGATGGGTTTGTTTAAATCTTAGTCTAAGTTAGTCGTTTTAGTGCAATGCGTGAATGCCGCGAGCAGCACCCGATCTCGAGTGTGACGCATGTGCCAGCCATCACTCTCCTCGACCATATTTGAGGGAGGAGAACGACCCACACTATGTTTATCTCAAAGAGTTATTTTTGTGATAAATATTTCAAAAATCTGTTGCGAACGTAGGACTTGATCCTGCCCCTTTCGGATCACTAGCCCGACGCTTTCCCAACTAAGGTAGTTGAGAAAGCGTCGCCTCCTGACATTGACGCCAAAGTGTTTATCATTCCTACCAACTTATATTGTTGGCTAGTCATCCAAAATAGCCAGGTTCAAGTTCTGCGTTCGCGACAGATTTTTGAAATGTTTATCACTAAATTAACTGTTTGAAAGGAGATCCATTTATTAGACCAGTCCAGTAGACGTCCTATGGCTGAAACGACAGTGACAACGTACATAATCCGTTTCACACCGTGGAACAGTTTGAGACTTTGAGTTTAATATTCAAATATTTTATCTCCATGACTGTTTCTACAAACTGTTATTAAGTTTTTGCCAAATTTACAGAGGTTGATATATGTACTGTTTAGTACATAATAATAATAATAGTAATACCGAAATATCTTCATCATAGCATCAAATTATTAGAATTACCTAAAAACATATATATGACAATGCAAAAGGCCGCGATACTAAATACATGTCGAATTGTAAGAAAATGTTTGCAGGAAGAACTTTCTGCAGACATAGTACCCGAAAATGATTTTCACTTGGCTTAAGCCCGTGAATCTCATGTTTTACTACCCAAGTTCTTAAAACTTCGAGATAACAATGTTTTCAAAATAATAATAATAATAAGCCTTTTTATTCCATATTTCTTATAAAAGTTACATTTCAAATGTTTGTTAGTAATTTGTTAGTACTTGATTTTACTTATAGCTATTGTTAGTTTGTTAGTCTTCGTTGTTGGAAATATGGACCCCTTTTTGGGTATAGGCCTCCTCCAACCTTTTCCATAACTCTCTGTCTTTGCCTAAGGTGATCCACTCATTTCCTGAGACTTGCTTTATGTCGTCAGCCCACCGTTTTATTGGTCTTCCAACCTTTCTTTTTCCTTTGGGCCCTGGCCACTTTACGGATTCTATGGTCCATCTCCTGTCTGTGTATCGTGATATGTGCCCTGCCCACTTCCATTTCAGTGTGAGAGCGTGTATTAGGGCGTCAGTAATTTTAGTTTTTTGCCTAATTGTTTCCTTTCTTACTTTATGTATTTTTCTAATTTTTAACATGCTCCTCTCCATTGAGCTTTGGGTGCATTGGATTTTTTGTTTTATTTTGTTTGTAAATACCCATGTTTGGCAGCCATATAGAAGACAAGGTAATACAATTTTTTTCAAAGGTAGGGCGTAATTTCCTTTCATGATCTCTCTCATTGACCAGTATTTGTTCCAAGTTGTATTAATTCGTCTTGTTACTTCATCTTCGTTACTTGTTTTTTTCAATGAGATCTGCTTGCCCAAGTAGATGTAGCTACTTACGTATTCTATTGGGTTTCCATTTACTGTTATAGGTTTTTCGAGGCTGTTAGTCATTACTTTGGTTTTGTTGGTGTTCAATTCCAATCCAACTTTGCAGCTTTCGCGGTCAAGTGAACACATCATTTCTTCTAGATCTTTAGGGGATTCGGTTATTATGACTATGTCATCAGCAAATCTGAGATGGTTTAAATAATGTCCACTGACTCGTATACCCTTGCTGGTCCAGTCCATCCCACGAAATATGTCTTCTAGCACAGCTATAAAGAGTTTTGAAGATAGCGGGTCACCTTGGCGAACTCCTCTTTCAATTTTTACTTCGTCGCCTCTGGTTTCTAGCTTTATCTTGCTTGTGCTATGCGTGTGCGTGCTGTTTAGTACATAAGTACACTCATTGTTGTGTGTGTATCAGTTTGGGTTCAGAGACCGCGTGTATAATATTTCTGTTTAATTCTATATTATTGTACTCGTCATTATGCTCAGACTATTACTCGTAGGAGAACAACTATCGCAAATAATAAGTTGTTCCATTGAAAAAACTTTTGAGAAAATGTATGGAATAGCTAATTATTTTCGCAGTTTTGATGTTTCACGATTGTATGAAGCTTGGATACTGTATTCTCGTCTCGTAACAGGCTCCGTAACCGGTTCGGTGTTAAAAATAATAAAACGTTTATTATATATGCTAACAGCTTTGTTTTCGTCGAGATGACGCAGCCCACTGCGCTCGTGAGCACTTTTTATGCCTTTAGCAGTATTGGCTGGTTTAATTTGTTTGATTTTATGTGTATGGGCTCGTTATCTAGGGAAATATAAGCCTTAAGACTATGTTAATGATGTAAATAGTCAGATATGATATGACATTGAGAGGTTGGGTTGTTTATTTGTACGACTCTTAGCTCTAAGAGGGCTATGGTCAGAATCTCTCTGTGAGATCGAATTAAGGAAAGGATATTCGCAGACGAACCAAAGTAACCGACTTGCGGATTAGCATGTTGAAATGGTAATGGGCAAGGCACATAGTTCGAAGAACGGATAGCTGATGGGGCTGCACGTAAAGTCCTCACATGAAGACCATGGACCAGCAAGCGCCGCATAGGGCGTCTACCAAATAGATGGACTGGCGAGGTGATTTAAATGGCAGGAACGCGCTGAGTGCAGGCCGCTTACAACAAGTCTTATTGGAAATCCATAGAGGAGGCCTATGTCCAGCAGCGGACGTCCTACGGCTGGTGGATGGATGGAGCTCTAAGATGAAGAGAGAAAAGAGAAGCTATGAATTTGATAAATGGTATAGGCCTGTAATTAGCTGTCAAGAATCTTGAATGAAGACCATGCACCAATAAGTGTAGCATAGAGCAACAAACATTGAAATGTTTGAAAAGAGAAGTTAAGATTGTAAGACGAGATTAAATGCAAATCACTAGAAAGTGTATTGCAGTGTATAGAAGTCCTATTGGATTTATAGGAGACGCTTATTTAAGTACACTGGGGGACGTCGCAGAGGATATTATCATAAAATATGTAAAAAGGTTCGTCATCCTAGGTTATCACCTGGTTTAAATTTTAATGAGTAATCAAATAGATCTGTTATTTTCTGGCTTGCTTGTCGCGAAAGTAAATATTTTGTATATTCTTTGCTAAAGAGTCTCCGCAAACCAAAATAAAAGTGCCAAATCTAGGACCCTTATTCTCTCTATTGACATATAACGTAACCTTTCTTCTTCCCGAACAATGTTTCTCCCAATTATTCCTTTGAAATTAAAGCTATATGATTAGAAAAAGATACAGCCCGGTGACAGACGGACAGACGGACATCGAAGTCATAGTAATAGGGTCCCGTTTTTCCCTTTGGGTACGGAACCCTAAAAATAATTTTTCATGAGTCAGACTTTCATTTCTAAAAAACCAAACTTCACTCGCTGCGCGGACGTTTTCACACAGTCCGATACAACGCAAAGGAACCTAAGTATTTTTAATAAAAAAGTTTATAGTTCCAACAAACTTTAGTACGAAGTCTAGATTAGTAACTGTACTACCCGATAAGTTTAAGAAATAAAGTTCTAAACAACTTCAGATCCGTAAACGGAGACTAATAAGTCCTTACAAAGCTACGTGTTTTTCGCCCCCATTCTCAACGACTTACCAAATAGACACCATTAACGACACTGGACTCCATACACGTCGCTTGTCGACATAAAAACCATGATGTTTGACATCACGAGACTTTGTTTTAGTTATCATCGTCATCTCAGCCATAGGAATTTTATAGGGCAAGTGCCTTGAATAACTGCAAAAACAACACTACTTACATGGGCTAAAACTACACAAACTACTACTAAATAATAATCGACCAAGTACGAGTCGGACTCGCGCATGGAGGGTTCCGTACTGTATGGGAGCCCCCCTCTAATATATTTATTTCATTTTAATTTTATTATTTATTATTGACTAGACGACCCGCCCCGGCTTCGCACACGTGTATTATACATATAAACCTTCCTCTTGAATCACTCTATCCATTAAAAAAAACCGCATCAAAATCCGTTGCTTAGTTTTAAAGATTTAAGCATACAGACAAACAAACAGACAAATAGCGACTTTATTTTATACTATGTAAGGAAGTGAAAATAACACTAAATATTCTGTGAAAATTTCAAGCATCTACCTATTACCATTATTAATATAGAGCGAAAAACGTCTAAAAAATCAGGTTTGTTGAATGGGAGCCCCCTTAAATATTTATTTTATTCAGTTTTTACTATTTGTTGTTATAGCGGCAACAGAAATACATCATCTGTAAAAATTTCAGCTGTCTAGCTATCACGGTTTATGAGATACAACCTGGAGACAGACAGACAGACGGACAGCGGAGTCTTAGTAATAGGGCCCCTTTTTACCCTTTGGGTACGGAACCCTAAAAATAAAATTTACCAGTTTTTTTTATCGCAAATAAGTCCGCGCTTGACCACCAACTCGCCTGATGGTAAGCGACGTTGTGGTCGAAGATGAAGCACGCAGACCTAGAAGATACCTATTCACTCTGACCTTAAAAAGCTTTAGATTATATCTCTTAGGAAACAGGAAAGCAGGAAGACTGTTCCATTCCCTGGCGGTACGAATCAGAAATGTTGAGTCAAACCGCTTCGTACGAATAGAATGAAAATCGAAAGTGTAGGGGTGGTAATGTGGCGTCCTCCTACTTGTCCTGTAGTAAAAAGGGGATGGTAGGATAAGGCCGTGGAGCTCAGATGCACACTCTCCGAAATGAGTCCTATAAAAAATGGACAGACTCGCAACCCTACGGCGATACTCCAGGCTATGAAGTTTTTTGAAACTAACTTTTCATCACCTATAAGCCGAACAACCAAACCAGTTTATTAGTTTGTCCTGAATGACCAAAAGAGCTGGTAATGTCAGCATTGTATAATGATGATGGTGTTGTGGATGGAAATGAGGTCCGCCTTGACGCGGCTAACATAACGCCGCCACGGATCGAATACGCAAACACACTGGCTTATTTACAACTTTATGCATTGTTGATCAGCATAATCATCAGTATTTTGAGCCGTAAGACGTGCACTGCTGGATATAAGCCTCTCAGACCAAATAAAAAAATCAAGACAGAACGTCGTGAACAGACAAGTAAGGCCGGTTTTTTATACATGTGGTGAGTGCGTCGGTGTTGCGCCGCCATAGTTCGACTGACAAATCAAGGCGGTTGTACGTATATGTGTAATTGTGTCTGTACATGGCGAGGCGTAGTTTTGCCGGCTTCACTTGTTTTTCACAACATTCTGTCTTTATATTTTTATTTGGTCTGAGATAAGCCTCTTCTATTCTAATAAGCGCAGTTGGAAGCGGCTGGCCTCCATCGCGTTCTGTGCCTGTATCTGTACCAGCATTTTTAATAGTTCAGTTCAAAACGTAAGCCTACCCACGAAGGGTGATTGGGCCATATCCACACTGGCCCAGTGCGGGTTGGTGGATTCAAATACGCCATCGAATTTCTTATACAGACTTATGCTGGTTTCCTCACGATGTTTTCCTTCACCGAAAAGTCAGTGGTGTGAAAATCCGTAATCTGTCTTAATTTTATCGTTGACCCACTTAGTCGGTGGACGTCCTACGCTTACAGTGCAGTACGTGGTCTCTATTTCAGAACTTTACGGCCCCATCGGCTATCCGTTCTTTGAACTAGGTGCCCTGCTCATCGTCCTTTTAACTTGCTAATCCTCTGGTAATTTCCGTAACCTTGATTATGTGGATCTCATCTTTCCTACTTCGATTTCTCAGAGAAACTCCGAGCTAGAGAGAGCTAGAGTTATCTCTCTCCACGGCACGTTGAGATAATAAACCACGATTAATGTATTCATGGTTAATAGCTACGAGTATAAAGCGAAGCCATGGTGGTCTAGTGGCAATGACACCCGCCTTACAATCGTGAGGTCGTGGGTTCAAATCCCGGTCCCGTACCAATAAATTCCTTGGAATTTATGTACGGAATTTCACACCACTGGATTTTCGGTGAAGGAAAACATCGTGAGGCAACCTGCATACGTCCGTAGAAGCAATTCGATGGCGTATGTGAATTCACTAACCCGCACTGGGTCAGCATGGTGGATATGGCCCAATCACCCTTCGCGGCTTACGTCCTGCAGTGGACTATTAATAAGGTTGGTACAGTACAGTACATGCAGTATAAAGCGAAGCCCTGGATCTAGTGATAGTAGTAGAAAGTAACACTTGTATTGTCCTTCAGTTCAACACACAACAGTTTACTGTTGTGTGTTGTTTATTGCACAAAGTGTGTAAAATGGTGGTACAATTTTCTTAGTACCAAACAGTCTATACTAGCGGACATAAATGCAATTGCATGAACAGATTTATTCTAATAGAACGTATTTTCTATCTGAAAGTATTGTCCTTCAGTTCAACACACAATAATAAACTTAAGTTTATTGCACAAAGTGTGTAAGATGGTGGTACAATTTTCTTAGTACGAAACAGTCTATACTAGCGGGCTTAATCCATTGCGTCAACATATTTCTTCTAAAAAAACGTATTACCTATAAGAAAACTAAATTGAATGATTGTTTGCAAACTACTGCTTAGCGACAATAAACGTTAGCAGAGTTGACTCTGATCACACAGTAGGTATGTACCTACAAGCATCGAGTGGAGTACGTATCAGCGTGAAACATTTGCTATTGAAATTGGGCATGCTTTATCAACAGCTCGAATACAAAGGGCCTATCGCTGCACACATGCAGGCGTGAGCGTGTGTGCAGCCAGCTGGGCCGCGGAGGCCTCGCTGCGGGTCAACGACCGGGGTCCTACTAACTGGTGCGTTGTCTGTGGCTGAGTGAAAATACAGAAGGATCAGGGCAAGGGTAACAAAAGTGCCTAAATTTAATTTGAATCGATCAACAAATCGAAGACAAGGCACGATACTGTTAGAGAAAAATTGAAATGTTTCTAATGTAGAATTTTAAAATATGCTAATGTGTTCTTGTCTTACCAAAGGTATACGATGTTTTGACTCATTATGGAATTAACCATGAAATTGGTAATAAGATCAGCTGTTTCACATATGGTTTAATTTTATTCAACTGTTTGTACGGAAAAGATGATTTTTTCTTACGTTTTAGGGTTGGTCCCATACTGACAGTTAGTTATCATGAATACGCAATGAAATCCTAGACAACAATAAAATGTCTATAGTATAGAAAGCATCCGATGTTTTCGTCAATAAAAAAATAGGCATATTTCAATCGACCAGTTTCTACTAAGTCAACTGTCACATACCTTCTCTATGACGCCTAGCAACAGCAACTGGCATAGATTGGGCCACAGTATCTACGTCACAAGTAGGCTTATTCACAGTCAATGTAGCAGTTACTATAAGCTCAGCCACAGTTAATGTAGCAGTTAGTACGGCTGTTGCGCAATTTCTCAAGAACTACTGCTGCATCTACTCTTGGCCTGTGGATATAAACAAGCGATTGTTTATTTGCTTGTATGGGCTCTCCGACCCGGCTTGCTACGTAATGTATGGAGAAAGATAGATACGGAGAGATTAGAATATAAAAATCGGCCAAGTGCGAGTCGGATTCGCGCACGAAGGGTTCCGTACCGCATATGGCAGCCCCCCCTATATATTTTATTTTAATTATTTATTTTTGAAGCGAATTTAAAACTTAATATTTTGTGAATATTTCAAGTATCTTCCTATTGCAGTCATTAATATCGAGCAAAAAATATGTTTATGTATGGGAGCCTCCCTTAAATATTTATTTTATTTCAATTTATTTATTTATTTTTGAAGTAAATGTTTAACTTAATATTCTGTGAAAATTTCAAGCATCCTGCACCGTTATTAAAAGCGAGCGGCTAAAATTCAGGTTTGTTGTATGGGAGCCCCCCTATTTTTTTTTCTATTTTTAGTATTTTTTTTGTTATAGCGGCAACAGAAATACATCATTTGTGAAAATGTCAACGTTCTAGCTATCACCGTTCATGAGATACAACCTGGTGACAGGCAGACAGAGAGCTATGCTCGGAATCACTTTGCGCTACCGTAAAAGAAATGAATGGATTAGGCGGAAAACGAAACTGAAAGATGTGGTCGAAGTAATTGCTCGGAAGAAATGGAGTTGGGCAGGGCATATAGCTCGGATGGATAGCCATCGTTGGACTAAACGCTTGATTGAGTGGAGACTGTGGGCGGATACCAGACCACCAGGCGGCCCGCCACAACGATGGGTAGATGACGTGCGAAAACATGCAGGACAGAACTGGATCGCAAGGGCAGCGGACCGTGAAGCATGGCGTAAATTAGGAGAGGCCTATGTCCAAAAATGGATAGCGAAAGGCTAAAGAAGAAGAAGAAGACAGGCAGACAGACGGACAGCGGAGTCTTAGTAATAAGATACCGCTTTTACCCTTTGGGTACGGAACCCTAAAATGAGTTTATGGGGCGAATCAAACAGCTTGACGGGTGTGAAGTTATTATAGCTCCAAGCCGCGCTAAACCCAATCCTCGGGCAGCTGTTATGTGAGCTTCAGTAAGGATTGGACTTTTCGCAATTTGTAGCTAATTTCTCAGCCGCCAAGAAATTTGACTCGACATAAACAAGGTGTTCTTATGAAAGAAAGAAAAGAAAGAAAATCATTTATTGACATAATATTACATTTTACACATTCTCATATGAGGAAAAGGAGTATAAATGGTTCTATTATGGACTCGTCATTACTTACAGTAGTTCCATTGTTTTTCTAATCTACCTACATTACAAAAAAATAAAGTGTTGGATATGTATATAAAATATTGTTTGCATGTCATGGAAATTGAAATGTTAAATGTCGGCGGTTGCCAAACATTCGCAACATGCTATACCTACGTACATAAATCCTATAGATTTAAACGAGTCAGCTGTAAAAGGGCATTGTCAAAAATATAACCAAAATTTAAATAATAGTAATACAATTGAATAATATCTTAATTAGTTAATATTAAAACAGAACAATACATTATACATTTAAAAAAGTAAAATGGTCTTGTCAAAGAAAAATTTAAGATGAAGTACAATTTATTGCATTATTATTATTTTTTTCTTTTCTACCATAATTATTTATTTATTTTAAAATAATAAAAACATATTTAAAAAATCAGTAGTTAAATAAGCTAATCAAACAAAAAATTTTGAGTCTCAAAGTCATTCGATAAAAAAACAACAATAATAAAAGACATTTAAAATTGCATAAAATATTAATCAAAATTAAGTCATTCAATAAATATTAACAATAAATAGACATTTAAAATGCCAAGTGTACTCATAGGAACATTAAGAGGTAAGTAAGTATATTTTCTTTCCGACAATTTATCAGCTGTTGCTGGACATAGGCCTCTGCTATAAACTTCCAATGAGTACAATTTGAAACGGCTTGCATCCACTGGTATCTAGTATCATTTTGCGGTCTTCATCAGGTCGTGTCGGTCGTCAACTTTGTTAGTGGACATCCTACGTTACGCTTGCCTGAACATGGTCTCTATTCAAGTGCCCCATCAGCCATCAGTTTTATGTGTGATATCTCGGAAACTATGTACTTAAGGGCAAAAAACATTAAGATCATTATTGTAGAAAATAAAATTTCGCATCTTTTGTTTCCAGTAAACTTTTTTGTAAAACTTACCGTTTACGATTTATGGCCCATTTAATGAAATTTCATTAAATGGACCTTAAAACATTATATAGACCGAGATATCGGCCAAAAACATTTTTTCAAGATGATGTGTCAGGAACGCATTCTCTGAACGGCCGAACTATAGTAGCTTTTTCCCGTGGCTTCGCTTGCGTCATATTTCGATTTTTGTGCTATCCCATTCTTCTTATTTCTTCTTTTCAGCCATAGGACGTCCACTGCTGGACATAGGCCTCCCCTAAAGATCTCCAATAAGACCGGTTGGTAGCGGCTTGCATCCAGCGCGATCCTGCGGTCTTAATGAGGTCGTCCGTCCACCTTGTGGGTGGACGTCCTACGCTGCGCTTGCCGGTACGTGGTCTCCACTCGAGGACTTTTCGACCCCATCGGTCATCAGTCCTCCGCGCTATGTGGTGTTCTTATGCCAAGTGTACTCATAGGAACATTCAGAGGTTAGTGAGTATATTTTCTTTCCGACCCGATATCAACTATAGGACTGTTGCTGGACATAGGCCTCTGCTATAAACTTCCAATAAGTACAATTTGAAACGGTTTGTATCCACTTGTATCCAGTATCATTTTGCGGACTTATTTATTTATTTATTCATTTATTGCAAATACATACATAATTCAGTTAAAAACTAGATTAACTAATTATATGGCATATTTACTCTGTATTGAGGGCGCAGCAAGTACAAACTTAAGTTACAATTACAATATTACATACTTAACTTAGGTACATACACAATTAAGCAAGGACAATTTACATTTTAATTTTAGACACCAACAGTGGCATTGATTAACTGCTTATTGCTTAAGAATTTGCTCATTAGGTCATGTCGGTCGTCTACTTTGTTAGTGGACATCCTACGTTACGCTTGCCTGAACATGGTCTCTATTCAAGTGCCCCATCAGCCATCAGTTTTATGTACTAGTAGCTGTTGCCCGCGGCTTCGCTTGCGTCATATTTCGATTTTTGTGCTGTCCCATGTGAACCTTTTATTTTTCCGGAATAAAAAGTAGCTTATGTCATTTTCCTTGGAACTATCTATAAGCATGACAAATATCAAATGTATTTGTTGCTCATTTGCTGCGTGAAAGAGTAACAAACCAACAAACACATTTTCGGGTATATTAATATAAGTAAGGATAAGGATATACCTACCTAGATCATGCAGGGAGACCATAAATATCAAATTATCCGTGGGTTTGTTAATAAGGGTTTTACAATACATTGCTTTTGATTGGTGTTAATTGCAGCAGGTAAATGACGTCACGCCCACCTGTTTGTGCAGCTTTGATTACTTCGAGTTTACAGAAGCTGTTCAATGCCGGTTCTAATTCACTTATTTAGAAATAACCCTCCAACAGCCATAGGACGTCCACTTCTGGATATAGGCCTCCCATATAGATCTCCAAGAAGACCGGTTGCGGTGGCGGCTTGCATCCAGCGCGATCCTGCGGTCTTAATGAGGTCATCCGTCCACCTTATGGGTGGACATCTTACGCTGCGCTTGCCGGTACGTGGTCTTCACTCGAGGACTTTTCGACCCCACCGGTCATCAGTCCTCCGCGCTATGTGCCCTGCCCGTTGCCACTTCAACTTGCCAATTCACTGGGCTGTGTCGGTAACTTTGGTTCTTCTACGTATCTCCTCATTCCTGATTCGATATCGCAGAGAGACTCCGAGCATAGCCCTCTCCGTAGCTCGTTGTGCTACTTGGAGATTATTAATAAGGCCCATAGTTAGAAATAGCCCTACTAAATAAACAAACAATTAAGCTACGTTTGAACTACATTATTAGAATATGTATACTTATGTGTTTTTAGTAAGGTAAGTTCGCATGGGCTGGGTGTCTAGCTCTGTGACATAGTTTATAGGCCGCCTGAAGGCCTCTGACATGGCTAAGCGATAAAACTACCACGACCAACAATTTAACGCCTCATCTGAGGCACGGCTTCGCTGATTTTAAATGCCATCCGCGATCACTCATCCGGATCATTCTCCAGAGAAAATATCTAGCTAGTGTTACGCCAATGCTCATGACCCAAGTAAGTATCATTAAAAACGTGTTTTTGTGCCAAAGAAAGATAAAATGCAAGTGGAGTCCCTCCGCGCGGAAGAAGTGAAACTTCGACGCAACAGTGCTTTCATACCCCCTCCATGGTAGCGTTAAACGTTTAACGCAACCTTGTTGGAAGTCGCATTACAAGTTTCACTTTAAAATCAACCTTAATACAACAGTATAGGTACTGTACTGTACCACCCTAGTGATAGTCCACTACTGGACCGACCTAACTACAAAGAGTGATTGAGCCTTATCCACCAGGCTGGCCCAGTGCGGGTTAGTGGATTTACTTTTACATACACTATCCGCAAGGATTTGGTTTGGCGCAGCTTGGACTCGCTGACAGGGATTCTCTGCGCGAATTGACTTGTAATTGACTTATATACCTACTTTATTATGATTTTCCGATTGATTGAATTTTCATTGTTTTGTTATTGTATAATTTTGAATTGTTTTGTTTTATGTCATTTTTTGACAATTTTTTTTTAAATATTGACATTCATATGTGTATACTGCTGTACCTATATTTGAGAAAATAAATGAATTGAATTGAATTGGAGGTAACTTCACATAAATGAATAAATAAATTATTATAAAAATATAACTTTTTAAAGACAAGCTTTTGAGTTCCTGTATAATTATCATGTAGCAGCAGAGTGCTAGCCTCTCGGCGAGTAAAACGAGCTCAAAGACGACGGGTCTATCTTATTTAGTACAGGAATTCCTATGGCTACCTTCCGACTGCATCTTCAGATCAGCTCCATGGTACCATATTATTGCATTGTCACGCGATATACATATGCGTGCAAAATTCCAGCTCAAACGGAAACCGGAAATTGTTCCGAACTTACATACTCGTACATCCAATGCAAATTAAATGTAAACTTGTAATAAAAATATTTTCAAATTGTAAAATTGAATTCACATAAGCCATCGAATTACTTAGGTTCTCTCGCAGGTACCTACAACCCGGTCACAATATCTGTGCACCTGACTTCGTGACGTCATATCGAATTATCGGGACGTATATGCATTACCGGACGTCTAGTATACCGTCCGGACGTAAATTATTATCGGGACGTGTATCGGCAACGAAGATGCTAACCGTACTGGCGCACCGGGGAGTGCGCGGAGAGGTGACAGGGGAAGCGAGAGAGGCGCCGCATTCCAGCGAGGTGCACAGATATTCTGACCGGGTTATAGGTACCTAGTTTCATTATCTTGTATCCGTTAATCCGTGGCGCGGGCGCCGCAGGACACCGATAGCCGGGCGGCGCGGCGCGCGGTCACCTCTGACCCCTGATAACACGATGTTATTATAACTGCAGGGAACTCGTTAGTCGTTGAGGCGCTGGACTAGGTAGGTATAAAACTAGTAGTTCTCCGAACAGTAGACCTCGCGGCATATTATATTTGACTGAATCTTCATAAGCCTATATCTCAACTCGCTCTTGAACGATTTGGTTGAAGTTGGTTTGAGTGAAAGATATAATCTATGGCTTTTCAAGGTCAAAGTGAATAGGTATCTTCTAGGCCTGCGTGCTTCATCTTCGACCACAACGTCGCTTACCATCAGGCGAGTTGGTGGTCAAGCGCGACTTATTTGCGGCAAAAAAAATTACTCACTAAATAGTATTATTAAAGTAGGCTGATAAATAGCGCAACCTCAAATTTTCCCCTTTCCGATATTTCCATGTTCCTTTGGGGTATATTTCCCTCAAAGAGGGAGGAAATTTTGTGTCGCGCTATTTACGATATCAACCGATTTCGATAATCGGCACTGTGAAAAATCACTAACGACATAAATAAAGAGTTAATACATAAAAAAACCTGTGTACCAAATTTTGTCGAGATTCGTTGAAAAATGCGACCTGTATTAGGAAATCCATCCAACCACATCAGGACAGGCGAAAGCAAAATCGTTTGTTTCCATAGTAAAAGTTGGTCTAGAAAACCTCCTATAAATGCAGCCTAGCTTATTATTCCTCTACTAGCGACCCGCCCTGGCTTCGCACAGGTGTATTATGCATATTTTTTACTACATATTTCTTATTCAATTTCTTCTTATTTTCTAATTCTAATGTTCAAAATAAAAGCAAAAACCTAAATAAATATGTACACAACAAAGTATTGTTCCTTGAGTAGGAACTAGTTTCCAAAACACGGGTTCCCTACACCCAGTTTGGCAGCTAGAGCCTCCGAAAACTTAATGTGCTTTCGTAAAAAATACTTTTTGAATTTATGAACTTGAATAATTTATAAACCTTCCTCTTGAAACACGCCTCAAAATCCGAGATATAATCATACATAAGGACAGACATGGGGAAACTACTTTGTTTTATACTATGTAGTGATAGTGATGGTAGATGTCATAATAATAAAATATACTTTTATGTATGTATATCTAATGTTTTCATTTATTTTAATTTATTCATGCTTCATACAGTACAAGATGTTAATAACAAAGTTTCAGTCACTGGCCCTGTCGGGCACTGCATATTCGAGTGAGAGTGGTCACTAAGTCAATAATATAGGTTGCAAAAATTAAATTTAACATGACTGTTAACAATTTATATAAAATATTCAGAATAAACTGATAGAGAACTAGAGCATACAATATTTTCTTTCACTGTTACCCTCCATCAGGTTAGCAACATTCAAACCAAACCACGCCATCTTTTATGCCACAAACTTGAAAATGACCTGTTTAATTACAAAAACTCTTTCAGCAGCGTGTCCTGTAATTCAAAAACATTATCGTCACATCAATTTTCACATTTACAAACCGACATTTTCCTTCATTAACCTGTCACGGAGCGGCCGTAAAAATATGATAAAAACATAAATTAAATTAAAAGTCAAATTAAAATAAAAGCTTTCAGAGAAAAATAACAGAAATAAAAACAACAAGCCACAAATCAAGTTGCGAACGTTTTAATTTAGTTTCGTGTTTCATTTTCGTGTTTACGGGACTCTACTGGGACACGATACTGGGGTGCCCATGAGGTTATCTGTTTAAGGACTTGACCTATTTTTTTTAAATCTACGTACATCTTATGTCCAAGGACTCTTAAATTCAATGAACCACTAAAGTAAGTAAGTTCGTATAGGCCGGGTGGCTAGCCCTGGTGTCAGAGTTTTTAGGCCGCCTGAAGGCCTCTGACTTGGCTAAGCGGTTAAAACAACCGCGACCTACAATTTAACGATGAACCACTTATACCAGCACTAAGCCTATATTGCTTATTGCTTAGGAAGTGGACTTACCTAATGCGAAATTTCTTTTAGCACTACTAGTTGTGCCAAGCAGTAGAGCTACGGGGGATAAACGCACGCAAATCTGTTTAACACAGAAACATACAAATAATATGTATACAGGGTTGTTTCTAATCAATTAGCATCCTTTTAGGGGCTTATTCTGTACATCGAAACCAACAACTTTTGTTCTGCGACTTTTGTCAAAACTCAAAATGTATGGAACATCTGATTTTTTTTTGAGTTCTGGCAAAAGTCGCAGAACAAATTTGTTAGTTTCGATGTACAGAATAAGCCCCTAAAAGGATGCTAATTGATTAGAAATAACCCTGTTTAGCTCAAAATCGTCAATTTATGTATGTGTTTACACATTGTACACATAATGTACCGAATACATTTTTCGTAACGTAGAGGCTGTCTGATTGTGTGTTTGGGAAACGCAAAATGATTTAATTTATTAATGAATTAGTTTTTAATGTTTGAATGATAGTTTTTGTCAATCTCATGCATTTTTATTTCTGTTGCAAAAAAGTTGAGCCTTTTAAAGACTATTTCGGCAAGGTGAGGCGAGAAAGCAAAAGTTTCCCCCTTGTTCCCTTAAACAGTTTCTCTTTCAAATACTGTCCGACTTTTCCTGCCGCCATGGCCACCCTACACGGAAGCAACACAAATCAACACCAGGCGATTTTCAGTACGGAAGTAAAACACTCGATCCCACAACTTTGGGTCACTTTAATAGCCTAGAAACGACATTATACAGGGTGTTTGATAGCCCAGAAACGTCATTATACAGAATGTTCGGTTAAACGACAGATGCATCGTAATTTATTACTCGTATGTCAGATACGCATCATTATGACCAACTTTTACTAAAAGACCAACAGTTGAATCTCTAACAATCAGCTTTTCCATACATAAGGTTTTGTGACTTTCAACATATTGTTTTGTGATTGAGTTGAGTCAATGAATTGTGTCATTATGTATGAGCCGCCGACACCATAAAACATAAGCGCCTTTGTTGTGAGTAATTTCTTGTTCTTCGTACATAAGCCATAGTGGGGATACTCGGACACTGCAACGGTGCAGTGCGACTGCGGAGCGCCTGCGCAGACTATGCAGCATCTTCTTTCATGCTCTCAGTGTCCGAATGCGTGCACAATGCGGGACCTCTACCAGGCTACCCCCGGCGGGACGAGTGTAGCTGAGTACTGGGAGAGAATTATATATTGTTGAGGATCATCGACACGACGAAGAAGAAGAAGAAGCCATAGTACGTCTATTCTTGGACATAGGCCTGCTCTATAGACCGATTGGAAGCGACCCGCATCCAGAATGATTCTGTTGTCTTGATGAGATTATCCGTCCACCTTGTGGGTGGATGTCCTACGCTGCGCTTGCCGGTACGTAGTCTACACCCGAGAACTTTTCGACCCGATTGATTATCAGTCCCTCGTGCTAGTAATTAATATAGGTATCTTAGAATAATAGTTTAGTTTAGTTTCTTTTCTACTGAAAAGAAACACTCTGTATTTAGACCTCGCAACAGTAAACATAAGTGCCTTTATTCTCACACAGTTTAAGGTTGAAAATGTAAGTTATCTGATGGGCCTGAAGGAAATGAGTTTCCTGATAAGAGCGCTAGAGATAGCGTTAGACAAAATGGTGGCTTTCTTGAAAGTCTTATTCCTTCCTACAATCATACGATTATTATGGGTGACTTTAATACATGTCTTTTGAAGTGTGATCATCGTGCAAAAAAATTGCAAAATCTGATTACATCATGCAACATGAATATTCTGCCTCTAAGTGCCACCCACCATTTTCCTAACTCTGTCCCGTCTCTTCTTGATCTCATAATGGTCTCTTCTCCTCAACACGTTGCAAAACATGGGCAACTTCCAGCGGACTTTTCCTATCACGACCTTGTTTTTCTATCGTATAGAGTACGTCCTCCAAAAATTAAACCGCCAACCATAGTGCAGCGCAATTTTAGTGGTATAGTTCCTGAAAATCTTAAAAATGATGCTAAAAACATTGATTGGTCTCCGGTAACATCAGCAAGCACAATAGATGACAAAGTCTCGGCCTTTAACTCTCTTTTGACTCAGCTGTATGATGTTCATGCTCCGTTTCGGACCATAAAAATAAAGCACTTGCCTGCACCTTGGCTTACGGAGGAAATCAAAACTTTGATGCATAAAAAAGGGGTAGCCAAAACTAAATTTAAGATGCATCCCAACGATGTGAATAAGGCGCGTTATACTGAGCTGCGAAATCGTTGTAACAGGGTGTGTAGGGATGCTCAAAGATGCCACATTTTCAAATCCGTACAAGATAAAGATCCAGCAAAGGTCTGGAAATTTCTCAGGTCTTTAGGAGTTGGCAAGTCTCGTCAAGAAACTATCCCTCATAACTTAGACATCAATGCGCTAAATCAGCATTTTTCTGCGTCTCCAATCATGGATGCTGCTGCCAAAGCTGGCACGTTAAATAATCTTTCAAACATTGCCGCTCCTGATTTTCCTCCTTTTGAGTTCTGTCAATTTTCTGATTGTGATGTTAGAAAGAGCATTCTCTCTATTTCCTCAAATGCTGTTGGACACGATCTGATAAGTCGTAATATGATTATTCCCATCCTAGATTACCTACTTCCAGTTCTATCCCATATCTTCAATTTTTCCGTATCCAATGGCGCCTTCCCTACCCTTTGGAAAGAAGCCCAAATTATCCCATTGCCGAAGAAAGCCAATCCTGTCAATTTTTCTGAATATCGTCCTATATCTATTCTTCCATTCCTATCCAAAGTCCTCGAACGTCTTGTCCATAATCAATTAAACCATTTCCTTACTCGCAATAATCTCCTTAATCCCTTTCAATCTGGCTTTCGGCCGGGACACAGCACGGTTACTGCACTTGTAAAAATCACTGACGACATTCGTCTTGGGATGGAGAATGGAGATTTAACCGTGTTGGCGCTCCTGGACTTTAGCAATGCTTTCAATTCTGTTGATCTTGACATCCTTCTCGCTATACTTCGCTCTTCTAACATATCTCCAACGGCAGTTGACTGGCTTCAGAGTTACCTGTTTGGTCGACGGCAAAGGGTCCGCTTGGAGGAATCTTACTCCTCTTGGTGTGATACGTCAGCCGGAGTCCCACAGGGTGGTGTCTTATCTCCTCTTCTCTTTGCTATTTTTATAAACTCTATTTCTCACAATCTTTCATCATCCTACCACCTGTACGCAGACGATCTGCAGTTATATTGCCAAGCTCCACTAGGATGGCTTTCAGAAGCTGTGGAAGCTATAAATGATGACTTGAGTCGTATATCAGAATGGAGTAAATCGTTTGGTCTAAAGGTGAACCCGGCAAAAACTCAAGTCATCGTAATAGGTAGCCCTCGTAATATTGCCCAAGTTGACTGGGACTCTCTTCCACGAATAGTTTTTGACGGTGTTACTATACCTTTTAGTGACACTGTTAAAAACCTAGGAATTACATTTGATCAATGTCTTTCTTGGGGTCCGCAGATTGCGGAAACGAGTCGTAAGATGTTTGCATCCGGGGGATCTCTACGCAGGCTCCGTAATTTTCTTCCTATTACCACGAAAATTGCGCTCGCACAATCCCTTCTGCTCCCAATCCTAGACTACGCTGACGTCTGCTATCTGGATCTTACTCAAGACTTGCTAAATAAACTTGAGCGACTTCAAAACTTTTGCATCAGGTTCATATTTGGTCTGCGTAAATATGACCACGTTTCAAGTTTCCGTGCTAAGCTCAAGTGGCTCCCCATTCGCCGTCGCCGGGATGTTCATATCCTTTCTCTTCTTTACAACACTCTCTTTAATCCCTCTTCTCCTCCCTACCTTCAAGAACGTTTCATTTTCCGTCGTTCTCTTCTATCCCGCTTTTTGAAATCGTCAGAGAATCTAAAACTTACTTTTCCACAACACAGAACCACTTTCTATGGTTCATCTTTTACAGTTGAAGCTGTTAGACTGTGGAATGAGTTGCCAGTGGAAATTAGACGTGCCCCATCGCTGAATATTTTTAAGAATCAAATTAAATCGCATTATCTGTCATCTTAGCTGTATAATAATGAAATAATATATATTTATGCATTATATATATTTATTTAAGTACAATAATATGTAATAATGTATGTAGGTTTATTATTATTTTATTTTAGATAGGTAATATGTAGTTTATATGTTATTTATGTATGTATCATTTATTGGTATGTGTGTTAAGTAGATTTAGGTATTATTTTTGTTAAGTGTTTGTTTATGAGTTAATTTCTTCTTTCTGTTAAGGCCACGTTTTTTGTAAACTTATATTTTCTTTCCGTACTTGGTTGCCTGGAAGAAATCGCTTAAAGCGATAAGGCCGCCAGTTAGAAACCTAAATTGTATTGTTTTTGTCCCTGTAATTTATTCTTTATGTGGTTGTCTAATAAAGTGTTATTGTTTGTTTGTTTGTTTGTGGGCGGTTGTTGGAGCTATTTTTATTTCGAGGTTCTTGGCTTTGTCTGCCTTAGTCTAAGATAGTATGGCTTTGTCTATTTATAGGCAGGCCGTAAAGAAAACATTATTTTATTTTTAACGGACTTCCAAAAAGGAGGAGTATGTTCGTGTGTATGTTTTTTTTTGTTTTTGTATATGCTCATCGATAATTTCCCAAATTTTGAACCGAATCGAAAAATTCTTATTTAGTTCGAAAGAGTATACTTCCGAGGTGGTCCCAATAAAGAAATCGGCTAAGCCGTTTTTGATAAATCAACAATAGGTAATGTAAACAATTCGAGCGAAATGTTCGAATTTTGTGCACGATGGAAGGCGGTTTTGCCATTTTTTGCAAAAAAATAATTATAGTAGTAGGGTTTCCATTGTTAGACATATGCCTCTATTATGGCATACACTGACTGAACTGATGAAGTAATTTCGATGAAACTTGCAGTATTCTCTTATACCTACTTCAAGTAAATGTAAGCAAAGAATGGTCTTAATTCATTTACCAATGTCGGAGAAATTTGCGGACAAACCATCTACAAGTTCCAAGGTTTATGAGGTCAAAGGTGTTAAAAACCCAGTCCCGTACCGAAAAGTTCTTTGGAACTTATAGGTATGTGCGAATTTTCACAGCACTGTACTGTATCAGCCTTTTTTAATAGTCCACTGCTCAGGACGTAGGCCTACCCACGAAGGGTGTACTGAGACTGGCTAAAGGAAAACATCGTTCGGTACCTAATCTGCATTTGTTCGGAAAATAAAACCTATCTATCAACCTGCACTGGGCTACCATGGTGGTAATGATCCAATTGATATTCGTAAGTAGGCTTACGTTTTGCAGAGAACTATTGAAAAGGCCGCTACAACGTTGACAAGAATTTCATTCATAGAAATATAGATGAATAATAATTTAATATTGTAGTTTACATACATACCATAGGCATTTGCAAAGATGATTTTTTTTTTTCGAACAGGTTTGCGTTTGACTACACACTACCTGATGTTAAGCAGATATGCGGTCTAGGATGTAACACGCTTACCTAGAAGATACCTATTTACTCGGGATTTGAAGACACCTACATTGTACTTTAGCGAGAAGACAGACTCAGGCAAAGCGTTCCACATTCTGGCAGTTCGTATGAGGAATGTGGACTCGAAACGCTTGGTTCTAATGCGTGGCATGTCCACCATAAAAGGGTGACGCTTTGGTCACTTCTGTCTAGCCGTACGATAGAAGAAAGGGGCAGGTGGGACCAGATTGTGCAACTCCTGGGCGCACTCACCGAAGTGTATCCGATAGATATTGTAAATAAATAAAATAAAATAAAAATAGAAGGCTGATAGACACGCTACCTTACGTCGATGCTCGAGACTCTGCAGCTTCGGCTCAGTCAAAGTTTCGTGCCTATCAGCCTCCTGGCTCGCCTTTCAATGGACTCTAAAGCCTCCAGCTGGTATTTGGCAGAGCCATCCCAAAGGTGAGAGCAGTATTCCATGCAAGACCTGACTTGCGCTTTATAAAGACTAAGCAGTTGCTCAGGTGTGAAATACCGTCTCACCTTAGAGAGAACACCAAGTTTTTTTGAGGTTAATTGCGCTTTATATTATTTTGATAATCTCCTTAGTAGAATATTTGGGGAATATTCGGCGGAGCGGCAAGTGAAACGAAGAGGTCGGTGACAGAACTTATTTATTTTATAATTTCCCTACCTACCCACACAACACATTAAACTATGTCTACCCACATTTACTAAATACACCAAATATACAAGTAGCGGCACGTAAGTCTAGCGCTGAGGGTACTATGGAGGGGGTGGCTGCGCATGTTGACCGCCATACCAAACTCATGCGCAGCCACCCCCTCCAAACTTCGGTGAGCGCTAGACTTATATGCCGCGACCTGTACCACACTTTTTTGAAGTCAGGTAATAATTTGAAAGCCCGACTGATTCACCAGAAGGTTACTTAGCAATGCTTAATATGTAATGTAAAAAACAATACGCTACAAAAAAAAATACAGTAAAAAAAATATAAAAATTAAAAAAAAAAATGTTAAAAAAGGAAAAGAAAAACGAGATAAAAAAAAAACTTGTTTGCGTCTTTTATTTCATCCCATCCCACGAAAATAGCATACACGTTTATAACACCATGTGTTGCTCGACTTATACCATATTAAATTTGCATAAATCGCAAGATGATGTAATAGTGTTTGTTGCTAACGTCTCCGACTTGTGTTGGAGGAGAAGTCTGACGAACATACAAAAAAAAAAACTTAGCAATCGATTTAACCTTAATGAATTCTGTAACTTAAGGGAAGTAATTACGAAGCTCCTCATTACAGAGACATTCAAAAGGTTGAAGGTATATTTGGTACAGACAAATATTAGAAATCACGGACTGACATGCAAACTCCAAATGTATTAATAATCTGTGAAATTCAAACATGATGGCGCCACGTTGTACCTGAGGCTCACAAGTAGTAGCAACAGTAGTAAGTATGGGCTGAATCAAAGTTATTGACGGCTGTGATGTTAGCTGCAAGTTGCAGATAACCCAATCCTGACTGAATAAGGAGTGAACTTATATTACGTAGGTAGGAACGTAGGTTTGCACGGTGTACTGCGCAAGTGAAGGCGACGCTATTTCGAGCGTATTGCCAGTCCTTTTATACGAGCAGCCTATGGGTCAAACATACAAAATAGTACATTGTTCACCGAGAGGAGAAAGTGATCGATTACCGTCGAGGGTGTCGTTTGAAAACACCCGAGATCGGGAATCGCACTTTCTCTCGAGTGATAGTGCTTTATACTACACCTACGAGGAAAATAAAAAACTAAATCTTTACTAATTGAAATTTATATTGAAATTGTTGCAGTTAGTGAAGCTTAATGTAACACTTGAAAATGGCGCCAATGGCGTCTGCAATTTTCACATGTTCTTTTTTCAAATTGTTTGACACCATCCAACACACAGCTAGTGGCCAGTGTCATTTTGCGAACTTGGAGATAAAAACTCGCTGTAAAAACTTTTTGGCTTTTGATATTTAGGTTACCAGCGCATAGTCTTACCCAAAATTAAGAAAGAAAAACCAGGTAAGAAATGGATTTTCATACACTTTTCTCTCCCGCTCAGATGCGTTTTCTCCCCGCATATTTGTTCGATATGCAATGACGTACTTTCTACCGTAAATTTGATAAAGTATCAAGGTACTTTCCGAGCAGGTGTAGTATAAAAGTCCTTTGTCGCTTTGCGCACCCAGTACAACAACGCCTTTAGAGCGTTGATGGGCATTGAACTAGAATACACTAGAATACAAAATTCTTGTCTAAGACGGCGTCAGCCAACCGCCGGCCGGGGCCGGCGACGCGCGCCGACCGGCCGCAGTTGCGAGTAAACAAAATGGTGGAGCATATGAGGGGTCAAAATATTATTTAAAAATATAAAAATGTGGAAATGTGTGGTAAAAACGTGCAAATCCCGTTCCCAATTTCACCATAAAGATTCCGGAATTTCTTTCCACAGGTAAATACGTTTTACACTATTCGAATTACTTGAAACTATCACTTATAATATCATGATTTTAAAAATGAATAATTTTACAGTTGGTGCTGTCAGGTAAAACATGATTTTGTTTCCCCATAATTATGGGAGATTTCGACTGATCAATAATTACTTTTTTGATATTATAGGATACCCGCAGACGAAATACGCCGCGATAAATGGGTAAAAGCCATTCGAATATTGAGAAAAGAATCTGACTGGATACCTACCAAGTATACCACCATATGCACGAAACATTTTCATAAAGAAGATGTAGAAACTAATCGTGGCATTAACTATTTATCTCAGAAAGCGGTTCCAGTGCTTGAGGTTTTTTTATTTTATTTCTGATAATGATAACGATGAACATAACACTATTCTAATAAAATAATAATATATAAAAAGGTGTACCTTTGTATTCCAACTGAAAAAGAAATGTTTCTTTTTCAGTTTGCTTCAAAAACCTCCGTACCAAGTATGTAAGTAGGTATGTCTTTCTCAGTTCGGGGCTAGAAAACAGTTTTTTTTAATTTGCATATTTTTTAAATTATATTTTTATCTCAACTTCGGGAAGCTGATAGATTCAAAACTCGGCGAGGTTAAGTTGCTTAATCACAGAGGTCCTGTGGCCACCTTCCAGGTTCATCATTAGACCTTGGATATCATCTAGATCTAAATATTCAACATGGAGTCAATAGGGCCCAAACTCGATGGGTTTATTTAGTTCAGTTTAAAAGTTCTTAAGGTCGTGTTCCGTCTCCATCATCAGATCAGCTTCGTGGCACCATACCATTGTATTGTCAGCGAAGATACATAAGTATCATAAACTATTTGGAAGTGGGTCATTTACAACTAAAAATGCTAAATAAAAGGTTGTAAAAAATAAATTTACAATTGTTAACAATATAACTTTATTGAATACCAAAAATACAAGAAAACAAAAGTAACAAATCCGGTACCTAGATTAATGGGCGGCATTAACGTCTATGTACAGCGATTTTAAACAGGTAATAATAATAATAATAAACCTCAAGAGGCTCTCGCTAGACGGTTGGGTCAAGGGCCATATTCATAAGGCAGTGATCATGGACACGGCGCACATTGTCAGGCAGTTCCTCAGCCTGTAGCCCCAACCACCGGTAGCTTGGGCCTCGCCCCGCTGCCGGCGGCAACCTAGTAAGTTTTTACAATGTTTTTATATTGTTTTTATAAAATATTGTAAAAATCTAATCTAAGATGATAAATTGATAATAAAAAAGATGATAAAGATGATAATAAAAAAAAACCTGAGATAATATTAATAAAAATATTTAAAAAATATTTTTTTTTTAATAGGAATGCGTTCCTGACACGTCATCATGAAAAAATGTTTTTGGCCGATATCTCGGAAACTATGTACTTAAGTTAAGGGCAAAAAACACATTAAGATCACTATTGTAGAAAATAAAATTTCGCATCTTTTGCTTTTTTGTTTTTGTCTGGAAACAAAAGATGCGAAATTTTATTTTCTACAATAATGATCTTAATGTTTTTTGCCTATAGGTACATAGTTTCCGAGATATCGGCCAAAAACATTTTTTCATGATGACATGTCAGGAACGCATTCTTTGAACGGCCGAACTATAGTAGCCTGTTACATTTGTAATTATTTACTCCAACTGTTCCAGAATAATTAAACAAACAGACAGACAGACAAAAATTGTAAAAAATGTTATTTTGGTGTATGTACCGGATATATTATAGTCATATACATGTAGTAAAAAACGGTAATTTCAATATTACAAAGACACTCCAATTTTATTTATAATATGTGTATATTTTACATCATATTTTATTTATTATGACTCAAATTCATTCGGTATTACTAAAATGTTGATTATTATAAATATCGGTTTGCATCACTGACATTGAGAAGGAATCGTAACATTTTGGGGAAATTTTCAATCTAATGAGCTGCCACCCTAAGTAGGTATTATCAGACGAAATTGTAAAATGTTGCTATTTCTGTCTTATTGAACGTCTTGCCGCACCTTAGCAACTAGTGTAACAGGGATAGAGATATGATTCTTTGATTACCTACCAAAGATATTCGGACGGTTATACAGACATGCATGTGTCGCCATGCCTAGCAACGCAGTTATTTGAGTCAGCAGATCTTTTTATAAAACATCATTGTTGATGGGGCTGCCGCGATACTGCAGTGCAGGGATGTTTGCGGAAGCGCACATAGACAGCCATGACAGCTTTGGAGCCATTATGCGCAAACGCACCGCGTCCCTGATGCGCCGTGTGCGCGCCAGCTCCAACACCTACCTACAGCTGCTCGCGTGGAGGATGGACCTGGACTGCCCAATAATGCAGCACTGGACGAAGGTGCACGTTGAGCATTCCGGGTCCAAACTCAACTATAGGTTAAGGTAGGTAGTTAAGTAGTTTTAATGTATTTTGACTTGATGCATATGGATTTTTAACCCCCGACGAAAAAGAGTCTGTTTGTCTGTCTGTCTGTCTGTCTGTCTGTGGCATCATAGCGCCCGAACCACTGAACCGATTTCAGTTTAGTTTTTTTTTTGATGAAAGGAGACTTAATCGAGAATGTTCTTAGCTATGTTTTATAAAAATCGATTGAGCCGTTTAAGAGTTATGGTGGGTTAAAGTGGGGATGGAAGAACCAAAATTCTACAAATGTGCCCAAAATGGTTGTCAATTGAAAGTTTGTTGTCAAATATTTTTGTGTCGGGGGTTTTTTAATTAGTTATCTGAAATAAATTGATTGGATTGAATTGAATTGAATAAGTAAAAACTAAGTAACTTAACTAACTAACTTAACTTTTTTTATAAGTTCTTTTAACAGCTACGCGAGGAATTGGTTATCCGCAGTTTGTACTTAGCTAACATCAGAGCCGCCAACAAGTTGGATTCTATTATTTATAGTTATAGTAGTGAGATGAATTAGGGTAGTTTTATCCACTACGGGCCGGGAAGCATGGCAAAGGGACTAATTGTCATTCCACCATTATCTATATCCCCTTGAAGAGGAAATAAAGTATGGAATGAATTGGAATGACAATGACAACTGACATTTAAAGTGGATAAAATGGTTTTCTCCCTATGCCGTACTACCCGGGCAGGTATACAGGTTTATTTCTAATCAATTACCATCCTTTAAGGGGCCTATTTTGTACATCAAAACTAGCAACTTTTGTTCTGCGAATTTTGTCAAAATTTAAAAAATAATAATTGTTGTTCTATAGAAAAATATAGTTCACCTGCGACAAAATGTATGGAAAAGCTGTTTTTTTGAGTTTTTCAGCAGTGCAAAAGTTTTTAGTTTTGATGTACAGAATAAGCCCCTAAAAAGATACTAATTAATTAGGAATAACTCTGTAAGCCATCATCGTCACAATACCATCCACCGATAAAACCACTTCTACCCTCTTCTTGTCAAGCCCGTAACCACCAGTTTCTATTTACCAATTTCTTTCGTTCAATAAAAATTCAAGCAATTTAATTCAATTTCGAGATTTTTAAATCTGAAGAGTCGTAGTGGCCTAGTGAATGAATGAATGAACACTTTCTTGTTAACACTAAAATAAAATACAGAAAAATGCACAGATAGGAAAAAAAGCGACTTAAAACTAGTGCATCAAAGGGCGGCCTTATTGCTTAGAGCAATCTCTGCCAGGCGTAAGAGAGGAGAGAGGTAGTAAGAGTACGCTTCACAAGGTGATTAATTCACTTCTAGATTCAAATCCTTTACCAATGAGTTCTTTGGAATTTATGTACGAATTTAGAAGTAGCGGCACGTAAGTTTAGCGCCGAGGGTACTGTGGAGGGGATGGTTGCGCATGTTGACTGCCGTACTAAACTCATGCGCAGCCATCCCCTCCACACTTCGCTCAGCGCTAGACTTACATGCCACGACCTGTACATACCACTGGCTTTTCGATGAAGGTAAACATCGCGAGGCAATTTACATACATCTGAAGAAGAAATTCGATAGCGTAGATGAATCCACTGGATCAACGTGGTAGATATGGCACGATCATACCCTGTGGATAGGCCTATATTCAGCAAGTACAATACCTTACGATAAATTTATGTGCGTGTTATGGTCTATCTTTGAACGTATTCTTTATATGCCATGCGCATGCTGTTTATAGTATACATATTCTAATAATAGCGTTATGGGTGTTTTATGTGTTTTAAAATACCTATCATATAACCGAGTAGGCAGCAGCACATTTAAATGAATTAAATATGCAAATAACAGCGGCGCGCTTCGATCCGTATTATAAAATTAACTTTGAACACTCATTTGTATTCTGAACTTCATAGGAGTATCCATTTTGTGAGGTTTTACATCCAAAAACATCTATTTACATATTTATTGGTGGAAAAGTTTAAGCCATACCTTTTAGTAGTTAATTTTAAAGTACTGGATTGGATTTTACCAATTGTAAATGTTCTATTGTAATATGTAATAAAGTATGTTTAACCGACGAAACGGAGTAGGTCAGCAAGTCGACGCGTTTTCTTTGGCAGATGTTTCTTAAAGTGGTCTCTTTCAAATTTTACCGGGACCGAGATATTAAAATATAGGTGCTACTATATCGCACCTATATATTTTTAAAACCGAACATTATTGGAAGTTTGGTTGAGTTGCTTTCATAGACTGACGGTTTGATAGGATTGGAATTTTAAACTACTCGAAGGAAAGGAAACATTTCCATCCTTCTAGTGGACGAATATGTATTAGACGCCAAAACAAACTAGTAGCACCCAAACCATTAGTAGAAATAGTCAGGAAAGGCCCAGAGTACATGCTAATAAAAATATTTAACAAGTTACCAAATAACATCAGAAACGAAACAATCGAAAAAAAAATTAAAGGAAAACTAAAAGAGATTTTCATATCTAAAAGCTATTACTCAGTACAAGACTTCTTAGACGAAAAACGTTTCGACACCGCAAACTAGTAAAAGTAAAATAAGACATAATACTTAGCTAATGTTCCCATTACCTTAGTGTTTAAGTTAATTGCAATACCCTAATACAGGGTCCATGAGTATGTAACTCTAAGGTAGGTTTATATAAATTATACAAACCTTTCTTGTTCAAACCTTTGACAACACCCTTAAAAAGATAATGGAAGAAGTCTTGAATATAAGCTTCAGTGAAGCGCAGTGGCGTCAGGCTGGCTTGCCAGTTCGGTTCGGTGGTTTGGGTGTACGATGCTTGCGGGAGACAAGTCCGATGGCCTTCCTTGCTTCCTCTCATGGGGTCGCGGGTCTTGTCTCCAGCATTCTGCCGGAGACAGATGTGGCAATCCGTATCCCTTACTCTGAAGAGGCTCTCGTGGCTTGGTCGCTGCTATGTCCAGACACTGACCAGCCTGCAAGACCAGAATCACAGCGGAGTTGGGACGAAGTGTTAGGGAAACATATCTTTGTTCAGCTGTGTGACGGAGCTTCAGGAACCGAGTCAGCTCGCCTCAAAGCGGTGTCTGAGAGGGAGTCAGGTGCCTGGCTACATGCCCTGCCATCGCCTCACTTGGGTACGCTGCTGGACAACGATTCTCTCAGGGTAGCTGCGGGTTTTCGACTCGGTTGTTCAGTGTGTGAGCCTCATGTGTGTGTTTGCGGTGCGAGGGTGGAGGCCAATGGTTACCACGGTCTCAGCTGCACTAGGTGCCTTGGTCGCAGACCTAGGCATCACGCTATCAACGAGCTGATTAGGAGAGCGCTCGTTTCTGGCGAGATCCCGTGTGCCTTGGAGCCCCCGGGATTATCGCGTGCTGACGGCAAAAGGCCGGATGGACTCACGCTGATTCCATGGCGAAAAGGACGCTGCCTTATCTGGGACGCCACGTGTGTAAGCACATACGCGTCCTGTCATCTATCAGCTACGCAGCGGACCGCCGGCGCAGGTGCTGAAACGGCGGGAAATGGCAAGCGTCTTAAATACTCTGCCCTGGAATCGGCGTATGAATTTGTCCCATTTGCCGTTGAGACGGCGGGACCGTGGAGCAGAGAGGCAAAGAAATTCATATCAGATCTTGGGCGTCGTCTGAAAGAAAGGGGGCGTGATCCACGCTCCGGGGACTATTTGATCCAAAACATATCACTAGCTATTCAGCGCGGAAACGCTGCCAGTCTTATGGGCACTTTTGGACGTGGGGATGCCGAGCGCAGGGCACACCTTTGTTAGTTTTATAGACAAGCGAAATTGTATTTTGTTAATTTAATTTCTTCTTCTTCTTCTTTTCAGCCATCGGACGTCCACTGCTGGACATAGGCCTCCCCTAAAGACCTCCAATAAGACCGGTTGGTAGCGGCTTGCATCCAGCGCGATCCTGCGGTCTTAATGAGGTCGTCCGTCCACCTTGTGGGTGGACGTCCTACGCTGCGCTTGCCGGTACGTGGTCTCCACTCGAGGACTTTTCGACCCCATCGGTCATCAGTCCTCCGCGCTATGTGCCCTGCCCATTGCCACTTCAACCTGCCAATCCGCTGGGCTATGTCGGTAACCTTGGTTCTTCTACGGATCTCCTCATTTCTGATTCGATCGCGCAGAGAAACTCCGAGCATAGCCCTCTCCATGGCTCGTTGGGCTACTTGAAGCTTACTAATAAGGCCCATAGTGAGAGACCAATTTAATTTATTCCTGGATATTGTGTCACTTTATTTTGTAGTTAGTTTTTATCGACATTTTTATAATAATTGTGTTATTAATTAATTGTATATTGACATGTTTTCAGTGAAAATAAACAATTTTGGGATTTATTTGATAAAAATTATACATTTATAAATTAGACTAAGAGAATGAACTAACTTATGTATTTATGGTACAATAAAAACGATTGAATTGAACTCTAATGAAGAATAGATAATGAAGAAAGATGTGTTTTTTTCTTCGTTTTACATCAGATTGTTTTTTCTATCACGAATAAGTCCGCTTATGATAGCATCAACTTCCCTGATGGTAAGAGACGTTGTGGAGAGATGAAGTATTGTACGCAGACCTAGAAGATACCTATTCACTCTGACTTTGAAAAGCTTCTGTTTATATCTCTCAGGAAACAAGACAGCCGGTAGTATGTTCTATTCCCTAGCCGTGCAGAACACAAACGTTGTGACATACCACTTTACTTGTTTTTTACTATAACTTCTAGAAATTTGTAACCCCCGTTTCCCCTGAAATCTTTGACTGCGTTCGTACCTGTTAGTAATGTACCAAGAGACTGTACACGAATGAGCACTTCACTCTGAAATTATCGCAACAAGTCAACGTCTCTTCAACAATAACATCATTATTTTCAACACACAAACAGTAGAAAACCACTTCCGCATAATCTGTAAACTATTTATAAGTATAGAATGAAACGAGGTTGGCAACATTTGAATCCTCGCCAAGCGACTGCAATTTTGTATTTTATCTGGTTGTGAAATCTCGATATTTATTGGTTTATTTATTGGGCGAATTATTTGGAATGGTACACGTGTTTTGGAGTGGAACTGTTGTTCAGATACAGATACAGACACAACAGGTCACAGGGTACTTAAGGAAAGAGTAGATCTTCTAGTATCTTCTAGTATCTAGTATCTTCTCGTATCTTCTAGATCTATAAACTCTATCCTCGGCTACGACATCGCTTTCCATCAAGTGAGTTGGTGGTCAAGTGTATTGTTGGTGGTCGGTGACCCCATTATGTATGAAAAAAGGTGTATCCACCGTTGTGGATGAAATGGGTTTGCCCACAGATTCAAAAGAGACGTGGCTATGATTCCACTAGGGCCTATGTCAGTTTTTTGATTTTCGATTGACTGATGGTTTTTAGGGTTCCATACCCAAAGGGTAAAAACGGGACCCTATTACTGAGACTCCGCTGTCTGTCTGTCTGTCACCAGGTTGTATCTCATGAAGCGAGATAGCCCAGGAGAAAAAAAAAATACAGAAAGTGTTTTTGTATTGTGTGTGTGTTTTATAGTGTGTATTTTGTTGTTCCATAGAAAAATATCGTTCACCCGCGACAAAATGTATGGAACAGCTGATATTTTTTTGAGTTTTGACAAAAGTCGCTAAGCAATCTGATATGTAAATATAATAAATTAAAGCTCTTTCAAACCATGTCTCCTATGACGAGCCTATACTTATGTGTGCGGCTGAAAAATACATACAGCAAACTTTGCATAAAAAAAAAAAAAATTATGCAATAATGTTTGTTACACAACGACTCTGACCTATTTATTGTCAGAGGAAGACCTGACGAACATACAAAAAAAAAAAGCCGCCTGAAGGCCTCTAACATGACTAAACGGTTAAAACTACCGAGGCCTACAATTTAACGTGTCGTGCGAGCCACGGTAGCGTTCAGTTGTAAATGCCACCGGCAGCCACCCATTCGAAGTCTAACCGTGCTGAACGTTGCTTAACTCCGATGATCGCTAACGAATAATATCACACATTATACTGACAACAACTAACAATGTATTCTTGTCTCCTGATTTTACCATTGGTTTTGTCAGAAAACTAATCATAAAACACGTTTGTTTTTCTAATCGATAATTCAATATGTGCTAATTTGAATGCTACGAGTATTTGCATTGGGCCTTGTAAACCATGGCTTTAGGTATTACACATCTTTTGGCGCCAAATATTTGCTACGAGCCAAACAAACGAACAAAGCGACAGATTACAAGGGCACAGTTTGTACTAACCATAGATATCTTAAGGCATGTATCTGTCACCCGATTATTGTACGAACGGTCTGTTTACAATCTATAGCGTCAAATTGTAATCTATCGATAGATTGTGAACGAATACAACGACGTACAATCTAAAACTTACATTTTCGTTAGTTTTATAAACAAACAGAGTAACTTGAGTGTAACGAAACTCAAAATTGATTGGTTCAACGAATCATTCCTTATTATGGCTACTCCTCTGCCGCCGGGTGCTGCCATATATTGCTCTTTTGATGGTGTAAAGAGTCAATACTGGGCGCGCCATCTTTCAATTTATTAATATTAGTTAAGAATATGACATCTATTTTTGAGCAGCTTCTAATTGAGGCAGCAACTTTTCTTCATCTTTTCGCTCAGGGCTCAGACGCCTCAGTTTATGATCTCGTCTCCATTTGCGTTGCCTTAGCTCGAGATAGCTGCTCGACCCGTGGCTGCCTCTGAGTCTAGTGAACACTTAGCTTTTCGGTGACAGTTATTGGACAATTTGGACATGTTTCTTTCTTAATCTGCGATACATTTAACAAATGTGGCGAACATGTTTGTGTTTTTTTGTTGTCTGGCGTAGGACAGGGATAATTGGCGAATGAAGGCTGCCTGCATAAGACCTGCAGTGGGCTGAAATAGATGATGATGATGTTAAACAGATATCTAGAGAGATATTTAGAAAAACCCGTGAGACATTTAAGTATGTAGTAAATAATCATATAAAACACAAAATGCATGCACAAAACATACATTACAGAATCGCATAAAGGTACCCAAGTTATTTTTTGTACGCTGTCCTGTAAGTTAATAGGTATTACGTAATTACTAGCTTTGCTCGCAGCTTTGCCCGCGTGAAATTTTAATTTTTGTGCTATCTCATAGGAACCTCTCATTTTTCATGGCTTTACATGTAGTGGCTGTAAGTAGAGAATATCGCAAGAAAATAGGTCCCCATTAGACGCGGATTGTCGCATCTCGCAAAATCTGTGGTAGCAACCCACCCACGCCACTCCAGTTAATGCTAGCGCTCGGAGGATTAACACTGCTCAAAGACTAAGATTACATCATAGATGTGACATAGGCTGCCTGCTGACTTTAATAGATGAATAAGTAGGTACCTATTTTGATTTATAATAATCAATATTTGCGCCTTGCGACGTATCACAAAGGACACAATTTGTACCAACCCACTTACGACATAGTGTTAGTTCACGAAGTAGGTATTAGTACTGCTCACGTACTAATGTTACAGTATAGAGGTGACATTGACGTCTATAATATCGAGCTATTTATTATGTCACTGCTATATAGGCTTTCGATTCTATCATCTGTGGGATCTACATCAGTGGCACCATTCCTTCCGTGAATATCGTAGAGTGGCTACTTTACCTGGAGTTATCTCGTCGTGTCAAGTACGAGTACACCACTAAATTCATTTGGCAAACAATGTTGAAATCTATTGCAACATTCAAGGAAACAAATTAAAGACGATCCTGCGTGAGACTGCTAAAATATATTCAAAACATTGTATATTTTTTTTCTAAAATAGGTACAATACTATTCAATGATACCATCTGTACAAATTAATCTTTGCCTTCGCGAGGCATCAAGAAGCGCCGTGACCTCGCAGGAGCAAATAAAGCAATGCATCATTGTGTAACACGCTCAGTGTGTACCAGGCTTTATATTTGCGCACGTGTGTCCCTGTTCGAGACGCTTGGTGAAGCCCAGCCTCACGGACCAGCTTTATTTCGAAGGAATAAGGATTAAATTTGCACTTCATTTTAGGATCTTATTTGAAATTTGTACTCGCAAGTTAAGATTGTGAAGTACGTACGACAGTTGGAGTTATTAGTTACTACGGTGTTCACTCATAGGGAGGTATCCTTGTCGCACAATGAAAAGTGCTTAATCAATTTAAAATTGAAGAAAATTAGACATTTTGCTTTTGCGTTTGTTTCTTGTTTCTTTGTGAAGAAAAAGGAACTTTGCACGAGTACAAGACCTATGCATTATTTTTAGGGTTCCGTACCCAATGGTAAAAACGGGACCCTATTACTAAGACTCCGCTGTCCGTCTGTCTACTCGTATCTGTCCGTCTTCAGGCTGTATCTCATGAACTGTTATAGATAGAAAGCTGAAATTTTCACAGATGATGTATTTCTTTTGCCGCTATAACGAACAATTCTAAAAATAGAATTAAATTAATAATTAAGGTGGGCTCCCATACAACAAACCTGATTTTTTAGCCGTTTTTCACTCTATATTAATAATGGTAACAGGTAGATGCTTGAAATATTCAAAGAATATTTAGTTGTCTATTCACTTTAATAACAAATAATAAAATTAAAATATAATAAATATTCAAGGGGGACTCCTATACAGTACGGAACCCTCCGTGTGCGAGTCGGACTAGTACTGGGCCGATTATTAGTATTTTAAATTTTATTTTGGTAGTATTTTTATATTACTTTTCAATAATTGAAATACCACAAACCCTGTCCTATAATCTGATAGCAAGTCTAAAATGAAATGATTTTAAGACGGCAATCACTCCAAACCTGTTAAGCAATAATATTACTCTTAACTACCCGGACTATAAATTCAGTTTTATGTACCAACTTGCATAGTCATTTCATTTTAATCTACGTACCAACAAATTGCTCAACTAAATAATTTAGAAAAGCTCTAGGGGGCCTACCACCAACTTCGATAAGAAGTTTCCGCTTACATTCATGACCATGAGTCCACGACATGAAGGAAATGAAAAACTTTTAGTCTCTGCTTTTGTTTTTCACTTTATTCATGCTGTATACTTAAACTTGTCCTTATTAACATTATAAATCCGAAAGTGTGCTTGTATGTTATCTACTCTTTCAGACAGAAACAGAGGGATGGAACGACCTTTAATTTTTATCCCGATTAGAATAGAATAGAATATCATTTATTGTCAAAGTATATCATTTACTTATACATTCTTACTTAATAAAATAAAAAAAAATTATAAATGGTTCTACCATGGACTCGTCATAACAATTACAGTAGGTAGTTTTATTTACTCTTATGTACCCTCACAAAAAGAAAAAAATATAGCTTAGATTACATCAGAGAACGACAACAGCAATAAATATAAACCAAAATATAAGTTTCAACTTCCATAATTGCCTCATTAGATTAAGTTCGCGCTTGACCACCAACTCGTCTGATAGTAAGCGACGTTGTGGTCGAAGATTAAGCACGCAGAATTAGAAGAACCTATTCACTCTGATCTTGAAAATCTTTAGATTATCTCTTAGGAAACAGGAAAGCAGGAAGACTGTTCCATTCCCTGGTGGTACGAATCAGAAATGTTAAGTCAAACCGCTTCGTGCGTATCGAAGGAAAATCGACAGTATAGGGGTGGTAATGTGGCGTCTTTCTACTTGTCCTTTATTAAAAAAGTTAACATGTAGTTTAATGGTTTCTACTAAAATAATTCCTATGTGATAGCTAAAAACCAAAAAATTGCACGGGTGAGGGCGCGGGGAAAAACAAATTAATACTATTTGGCAAGTAGATAATATCTAAGGATTGCCTATTGAAATCTATAAAAAACTATTTGAGAAAATAGTAGGCCCCCAAACTTGCTGTCGGTCGTGGTATAATTCGTCCATTATTTAATATTTTTATGGCGTTCTACGACAGCTACTGCATTTGGATTGAAAAGTGGCGGAAAATTTTGTGACACCGCACGAGTGACATAACATTAATAATTATGGCCAAAAGTAGTCATGACCTAAGGCTTTAACACACGGCCTGCGTGGCTTGCAGTGGACCACAGCTCAGTCTTGGGAACGAAAGTCATATCCAATAGGAAGAAAACTTCTGTATATCCTATAGATCCTTCTTGTAGAAGGTTCCCGTGGCCAACAGTTGGATCTGCGAAATCATCAGAAATTAGATACGCAGTGCAGCTATGTCACCACCCAGACCCTTCGTAAGTAGGCCTAGGTCCTGCAGTGGACTAAAGGCTGGTACAGTACAGTGCAATGATGTGCAAAGAAAAATCAACCGCGAACGCAAACGCGTCGAATTTCTTTTGAAAAAGCCTGTATAAAGGTCCAGATTCTATCAAAACGGAGACCGATGTATCTGGTGTTACGACACATCGTCTACAGCGCTGTTTGGTGCCACCAAACACTAGGGTTTTATAGGTGACAACCAGCCAGTACTTTTTTTATTCCTTAAAGGTTTGCGTTTGACTACATACTACATACTTCTCCGGACGGCGGCGAACGGTAGGTACCATAACGGATTTCCCTAGATAAAAAAGGACAACATCTACGAGAAAATGGATCTGACTACCGTTCAGGGTGTATCGGAGATTTTCGATATTTCATTAGCTGTATTTTGTTTTATCATGACACACATACTTCTCCTAAGCCGTAGTGGTTCAGAAAATGGTATTTTAAAAAAAAAACTTGCATAGGTAAACAACCTGCGTAGGTACGTAAAAGCAGTTCAATATTTAAGCGAATCAAATTATTGGATAGTGGCCCAACCACTTTCAGTAGGAATGCTTACGAACAATTAAAAAATCCGATAAAAAGCAGGTACTCATTGATAGTACTGGTGAGTGCATACTTCCACTTTAGAATAATAAATACATTAGAGTTCTCATATCAAATCTAATTACAATTTCCTGTCTGTTATCTGGTGGCGTGGCAACAGCAGCCAAGGTGATGCATTCGATTCGACGCGAGGCCGCCATTTGTTTGGGCCCGACCTTACGTTATATTTACTTAGCGCCGAGGGCCGCCACAGAAACTGCCTAATCAGTAGCAAAAGTCAAATGAGATGCTAACTATTTTTAAGAAATGAAGATTAGGCTTATCGACATTTCGGACACTTTGTTCGAACTGTCATATTATAATGAAATGAAACTGACTACTGAAAGAAAGAAAGAAAGAACGTTTAATTTTCCATAAAAGTCCTTAGTACTTTTTAACACTAAAATGAGACACAGAACCAAAAAAAAATTAAAACGTATGCTGTACATGGTTAGTGAGAAAACTCTAGCGTTTAATTTTTACTAAATAATCATTTCTCGCAAAAATAGGATACTTAACCGACTTCAACCGCGTACAGAGTTCGAATAGACTGCACGAGTCAATTTATCATCGACGAAGTAATTTTTACATTGTTGTTGATTTTTCAATAAAATCGGCCAAGTGCGAGTCGGACTCGCGCACGAAGGCTTCCGTACCGTGTTGGAGCTCCCGTGAGCCCCATCCCTCTTGCCATTATTAATAGGGAGCAAAAAACACCTAAAAATCACGTTTGATGTATGGGAAAATGTTTTAAAAAAAACATTTTATTCAGTTTTTAGTGTTTGTTGTTATAGCGGCAACAGAAATACATCATCTGTGAAATTTTCAGCTGTCTAGCTATCACGGTTTATGAGATACAGCCCGGTGACAGACAGACAGACGGACAGACGGACATCGGAGTCTTAGTAATAGGGTCCCGTTTTTACCCTTTGGGTACGGAACCCTAAAAACGACTCAAGTAGTACCTAACACTCAACTTTCAAACAAAAAAAATCTTTGGTTTTTTATTGGCGTAGTAATCGCATTACCTACTTAGCACTTTTTGGAAGTTGGTTATAAAAACTGAGAGCAAATGACTTAAATTAGGCACAGAACCGATAAGTTGGTGAGTTTACTTACTTTAACATAGAAATATAGCCGGAGATGTCCTACTAAGCTCCCTCTCTACACTGTCATAGGCCTAAGGGCTTCACAAACAGGTACAGATAGAAGGAGTACAACGTGACTACAGATAAATACGACCGAGCTTCCGAGTCGAGCTCTCAGGGCCTAGTACGACTTATCTCTACTTATTCCACAGTCACGTACACCACAATTATAGGCCGAATCAAACAACTTGGCGGTTGTGATGTTAGCTACGAGGTATCCGCAGTATGTACGTAGCTAACATCACATCCGTCAAAGTGTTTGATTTGGCTTATAGTATGGAATTATTTATATTTATTCAAGTACAATAATATGTAATAATGTATGTAGGTTTATTATTATTATTATTTAATTTTTAATGTAGTTTATATGTTATGTATGTATGTACTCGTATCATTTATTGGTATGTGTGTTAGTTAGATTTAGGTATTATTTTTGTTAAGTGTTTGTTTATGAGTTAATTTCTTCTTTCTGTTAAGGCCACGTTTTTTGTCAACTTCTATTTTCTATCCGTACTTGGTTGCCTAGAAGAAATCGCTTAAAGCGATAAGGCCGCCAGTTAGAAACCTAAATTGTATTGTTTTGTCCCTGTTCTTTATTCTTTATGTAATGTGGTTGTCTAATAAAATGTTATTGTTTGTTTGAATTCGTACAACGAGCAACGTCTTCTCATTATAGATTTATTTCCGTATAAGTAAGTTCGTATAGGCCGGGTGGCTAGCCCTGATGTCAGAGTTTTTAGGCCGCCTGAAAGCCTCTGACATGGCTAAACGGTTAAAACAACCGGGACCTACAATTTAACGCGTGGCGTAGCGCCCATAGCTTAGTTTGACTAGGTGTTTGTCCGTATAAATAATTTTTGAGTTTAGAAAAAAAATAAAGTTATTATATTTCATTATCACATTCAGAAGCATGCAAATTACATTACTGATAAGCGCTTTACGTTGCGCTATTTGTTAGTACTCGCACCGGGCTGGCGTGGTGAATATCACCCAATTATCCTTCGTGGGTAGACCTGTGTTCAGCAGTGGACTGACAAAAAAGGCGGGTACAGACATATACTCATGCGCTATTACTCAAATCGGGCAATAAAAAGAACTTTTATCGTGGAGTACGACCACTGATATGTGCAGTGCTAAAACTCGTGCTAGGCCCTTTGTTTGCTCACAGGCCCTCGACCATTTCAATAGAACTACCTACTATTATCACGTTTAAATAAATAAATTGAATTTTTGAACGCTTTTAAGCATGTTTTGCTTCCTTGAAGGTTGCATTATTCCTATCTTTGACGTTCAAGGCGCTAGTGGTTTGAGTGCAAGGCATTGGTTTAATCAAGAAAAAATGCCAAGTGCATGAGTTTAATAGAATAAGTTGTTTGTTCACAATGTCATAATTATCATCATTGTTTTGGATGTAATGTAGGATGTGCTTGTGCACTGAACACATGCTTTACATCACTATCCTTACTTCCTTATCCTTACTAATATATTATTATAAAACCGAAAGTCTATTCGTTGGCTTATTGGTTTCTCTTTCACACAGCAATGGAGCAACGGATTGATTTGATTTTTGAAATGGACTTTGTTTGAAAGACGGAAAGTGACATAATTATGCTACTTTTTATCCCGAAAAATAAAAAATTCTTAGGGAATATCACATAGTCAAAATTTCACGCGGGCAAAGCAGCGGGCAAAAGCTAGTCTCCAATAAGACAGCTTGAAACCGATTTGTTTTCCGATCCTGTGATCTTTGTCAAGTGTCCTGTCCAGTGACCATGTATGACGTCCTACACTAAGCCGCACTTGCTCATTGACCGCCACATGTGAGATTGCGATTGGCCCATTGGCTTTCACTTCTTTTTGCTATTTGCCATTTCAACTGGCTAATCCGCTGGCTGTAGCTTATAAGATAAAACATAGGTAGATATCTCCTCCACTACCTTTTTATCTTAATGCTATGTTGATCTAACCGTTTAACCATATCAGAGGTCTTGAGACGGCTTAAAACACTGACATCAGAGCTAGCCTATACGAACTTATTTTACTTACTCGTACTTATTTATGCCTACCAGCACAAACCTATTTGGTTTATTGGTAGGTTTAATATAAGTTTTAGTTGTTATTTGTAATGATTAATAAAGAAAAAAAAAACGTACTTTTGTTTATCAGCACCTTACTTTTTAGGGTTCCGTACCCAAAGGGTAAAAACGAGACTCTATTACTAAGACTCCGCTGTCTGTCCGTCTGTCTGTCTCCAGGCTGTATCTCATGAACCGTGATAGCTATTTTCACAGATGATGTATTTCTGTTGCCTCTATAACAACAAATACTAAATTCAGAATAAAATAAATACTATCCAAATCCCATACAACAAACGTTTTTTCCCCGTTTTTGCTCCATGTTAATAACGGCAACATTCAAATGGGGCTTAGGGGGTTCCCATAGAGTACGGAACCGTTGGTGCACGAGTCCAACTCGAACTTGGCCAATTATTTACAATATCGCTATCAAAAACTCATGTAGAAGCAGCCTATTATTTAATAATAAATTATATTAAGATGCGTAAACATATTTATGGTGTTTTTAAGCTGGCGTGTACTTAGCACCCTTTGTTCCTCTTCGGAGGGACTTTGGTAACGTCCTCCGAAAGCTGTTATGCAAATAACGACTTAAATAGCATTAAAACGTCAACAGCCGAGCTTAAGGCCTGTATAGTACTGCCTCATCAGATGAGATGAAAGGAATTGTATATTCTGAAGTGAGTATCTGAATTGTATCATGGGCTTACAAATTATCCTATTGAGAAAAAGCCGATTTTCTGCTTATTTACTTACATGAGCTTGAATTCGAAATAGTAGTAAATATTGAGAATTGTAGACAGTGAGCTTATCCAATACTAAAATCATTGTTCCAATACTAAAATCATTGTTCCAATAAAATCATTGTTCCAATAAAATTATTGTTCCAATAAAATCATTGTTCCAATAAAATCATTGTTCCAATAAAATCATTGTTCCAATAAAATCAATCTTCTATTATATAAAAGGCTTCGCTGAGTGACTGACTGACAGACAGCCTACAGCCCAAACCGCTAAAGATACGAACATGAAATTTGGAACAAAGATACATTGGACCACGTAATGGAGCACTAAGAACGGAATTTTGAAAAATCGACCTCTAAAGGGGTAAAACGGGCCCTTTTCGTTTGTATGTAACTTTTTATTCCCTTTACCGATTGACTTGAAACTTTGTATACATGCTACTCAAACAAAATAAAAGCTACGTTTGTTCCTGTTTTTCCGAATATTCGTTATCTAAGGGGTCAAATTGACTCCACTAAAGATAGAGACTTGAAATTTCGAACATAGGTACAATGTACAACGTAATTAAGCACAAAGGACGAAAATTTCGAAAAATCGACCTCTAACGGGGTAAAACGGGCCCTTTTTGTTTGCATTTAATTTTTTATTACCTTTACCGATTGACTTAAAACTTTGTATATATGCTTTACAAATAAAATAAAAGTTACGTTTCTTCCTGTTTTTCCGAATTTTCCTTATCTAACGGGTCAGATAAGTTCCCAAAGTTGGTGAAAAAAGCATCAATAATTACATCAGACGAGCTGAACGGTTATAAATGAAATCTGGTAGGTATGTAGAAAGCACACAACATGTTTCAATACAGTAACTATTTAATCCCGGAAAATCTATAGGGTTTCTTAGCAATAGCCAAAATAATCAATTATGAAGCTAAGATAAATGAATGATTAGGGTAAATGAATTCTAACGAAATTTGCTACGACGCTAGACAATAACACAAATTACCACTTTGGGTACTGCTATCCCGGAAAATTTCAGTGGATCCTTCAGGATATCAATTTCCTAAAAAAAGTACTAAATGACTGTTCGAAAACCGATGCAATATTGTTTGAAAATAGCTCACCCTTTAACTAATATATGACTATTAACGTCCTGGGAAAAGTCCCGGATTCCTTGTCTAACGCTAGACCAAACATCCTATATAAGCGTGAAAAATAACTTGATCGCGTTTTTTTTTAAACGTAGTGAAATATCTAGAATTAAATTGAGATAATTTAGATCCTTCAATGGGGGCAAAATGGGCCCCTAATAGTTTATGAACGATTTTATTTTGTGAGCCAATAGACTTGAACTTAGGGTACATACGGATCAATAACTACTTACTTTACTAAGGGAACTACCCTGAAAAAGCGAAAATTACCTATTCTTTACATTTTGTCGCGGGTCGATGAATTTTTTGTGTTGAACAGCTAATTCTATTTACGTGATTTCTGGGTTGGTACCATAGTAAAAGTTAGTCAAATGATGAGTATAATGGAATCCTAGAACATGCCTGTCGTCTAGATGTAGGTGCGCTATGTATTTTTCAAATAAAATGTACCTTCTTGTGTGCTACTTTTTCGTCTGTACTTGGTCAGAGAATGTCTGAAAGTCCTACAAGTGTCTCGATCACTTTTGACCGCGTAAACGGTTATGGGCGAGATTGTCATTGGGTTCAGAATAATCGAAATTAAATTTCTAATGACTTAATGAAACATGATGAATACCTGTACTGGCCTTTTTTAGGGTTCCGTACCCAAAGGGTAAAAACGGGACCCTTTTACTAAGACTTCGATGTCCGTCTGTCTGTCTGTCACCGTACCGTAATAGTTGGGCAGCTGAAATTTTCACAAATGATGTATTTCTGTTGTCGCTATAACAAAAATACTAAAAATAGAATAAAATAAATATTTGAGGGACATACAACAAACGTGATTTTTAGGAGTTTTTTGCTCGCTATTAATAACGGCAAGAGGAATGGGCTCCCATACGGTACGGAACCCTTCGTGCGCGAGTCCGACTCGCACTTGGCCGATTTTTAATAGTCCACTACTGAACGTAGGCTTACCCACGAAGGGTGATTAAGCCATATCCATCACGCTGACCGAGCGCGGGTTGCTGAGTTCACATACGACATCGATTTTTCTCTAAGGACGTGCCTATGCAGGTTGCTTCAATGTTTTCCATCAATGAAAAGCCAGTAGTATGAAATTCCGTACATAAGTTTCAAAGAGCTCAGTGGTCTGACCAAGATTAGGACCTGACGATTGTAATGTAGTATATGCGAATGGAGTTGGATAAAATTTGGTATACGAAAGGGAAACTACATGGGTCAACTCATGATCGTCATATATCTCATCATAAATCATAAAAAATCTTTTATCGCTATAAAAAAATCAGTATATTAAAATATAACTTTATTAAGTATTTATTTTATGACAAGTTATAAAATAACGCGGTCCAAACCGTGGGCTATAAAAGTCAAAGAACATATTTTATTGTTGAACTGTGTTACATTGAGATCTTACTACTAATCACAAAAATATTGAATTATCAGTTAAGTACAATATGGCCATAAAATAATGATTAGAACATGAAAAAATTATACAATCATTATTACTAAATTTAATTCGAATATTTTGCAATTTATCATCTAAAAATTGTCGTACTCCATAATAAGCTTTAGATACAAGTAAATTTAAGCAAATACTGAGACAAAGCAGGCCAATCCGTGGGCTAATTATTATCCTTGCAAGTAATACGACAACGTGGGCTAAACCAAGAGCTATTATTATAAGCAAAAAAAAGTACTAAGACAACGCGGGCTTAACTGTGGGAAATTACCATTTAAAGTAAGTACTTACTAAGAAAATGCGGACCAAACCGCGCGCCATTATAATTTTAAGCAAATACTAAAACGACGCGGGCCAGACCATGGGCTATTATCATTGCAAGCAATACGACAACGCAAGCCATACGGCAGGCTATTGTAATTTTAAGCAAGTACTTAGACAACGCGAGCCAAGCTACGTACTATAAATTACCATATTAAGCAAGTACTAAGAATGCGCAGGCCAAACCGCGACCTATTATCATTCTAGCTAAACACTGGGACAATTAAGGCCAAACCGTAGGCAATGCCTACGTAGGTAATACGTTATACGACAATGCAGGCGAAACCACGAACTATTATTATTTTTAAGCAAGTGCCAAGACAACGCGGGCCAAACTGTGGCTTATTATCATTTTAAGCAGTTACTCGAACAAAGCGGCCAGACCGTGGGCTATTATCATTGCAAGTAATACGACAACGCGTGCCAAACGGTAGGCTATTATAATTTTGAGGAAGTATTAAGACAACGCAGGCTAAGCTGCGTGCTATAAATTACCATCTTAAGCGAGTACTAAGAATACGCAGGCCAGACCGCGACCTATTATCATTTTAGCCAAATATTAAGACAATTCAGGCCAAACCATAGGCATTATCCTTGCAAGTAATACGATATACGATAATGCTTTGCTAAACCACGACCTATTATTATTTTAAGGAAGTGCCAAGACAGCGCAAACCAACCGGCAGCCTTTTATAATTTTAAGCAAGTACTAAGACAAACGCGGGTCAAACCACGGGCTATTTTCATAAGCAAGTACCTGTCTACTAAGACAACGCGGGCGAAGCCGCGGGTTTTAAGCTAGTGTTCCAATAAAATCATTGTTCCAATGAAATAATTAATCCAATAAAATGATTGAGTTACACATGGTGTCTGCTTCGCGAAGTAATAGGCCCGTCCCCGAAAGCAAACGAATGTGTTTCATTTCATCTGTACTGTACTGTAGCTGCCCTTTTTAAAAGTCCACTGCAGGACGTAGGCTTACCCACGAAGGGTGATTGGGCCATTTCCACCACGCTGGCCCAATGCGGGGTGGTGGATTCACATACGCCATAGAATTTCTTCTGCTGACGCATGCAGGTTGCCTCACGATGTTTTCCTTCACCGAAAAGCCAGTGGTGTTAAATTCCGTACATAAATTCCGAATAACTCATTGGTACGGGATTGGGATTTGAACCTACGACCTCAGTGTCAAGGGGAGTGTCGCTGCCACTAGACCACCACGGCTACATTTAATTTAGGAAAACGATTTTTTCAATGTTAAAAAAAACTCATTAGTCCATGGCGAATAAAGTTTCGAGATTTTCCGCGGTGTTAGTCGGATCTTTAAAGACAATCTATACTATACTTATGAACCAATTTCAACACAATTGCAGGTTTTACAAACGCCAGCAAAAATTTTCGCTATTGAGCGCTTAGCATTTCCCTACGACAGTCCTAAGACACTCAGGGCTACATGGAAAGTATTTCCGTAGGTTTAATTGGTAAAATATGCTAAGCAGGCCTCCGCGGCTCGGCTGCTAAGTGCAGGCCTACAGAAGCACGGCGGCCCTAGCACAAAATAACGAGAGGGCAGAAGGCAAAATCCGTACAACGTACACTCGACAACAACCTTTATCCCATTGCTGTGTATAGGCCTCTCTGCTACTGTGCCAGAAAATAAAAAATAAACCGCTAGAAATTAAAACTAGAGAGATTGTATCGTCTGTGCAGTAGTTTTAATTTATTAGCGGTTGATCGCGATCCATAGCAAAAGGGCGTATTGTCACAGCCACGATCGCCACCTCCAAAGTTATCAGCATTTGTTTAAAATACACATGTTTTGTACTATTTTGTTTTTAAAGAAGAATGAGCAAATATATAGGGCCATTGGTCCAAATGGCCGCAAGGTTGACACAATTGCCAATTTTTAGGTATGGTTTATAGATTTTCGCTTAATAAATCTAGTTGAATTCGAACCCACAGTTTTGGAAATATTTTGTATTGGTTTAAAAAACCTTGTGAAACGAATTCTTTTGTAAACCTTACACAAAAATTGAAGCCTTTAACATCATATTTATTTACAATACAATTAATATACATTTATATTTTACTGTTCCTAAAAGTAAACAATATATCGGTTTCTGTAAGTTGCATTTTACTATTGTCGTTCCATTTTTTTAAGTATACCTATAAATTCTACCAAATGCGCCATATGCCATCGCTGCGGGCAAACTTATTTTTTTAGACAAGTTTGTCCATTGTCCTTTCTTAATTTGACGGAATACACCGAAAGAAACGAAAATAACAGTATTTTTCTATCTCTTCTATCAAATCAAAAGATAATGTTATAATTCATAGGTACATGGAAATAAATACTACCTATATGATGATTGATAAAGTTATTGGAGATTCAATACTTATGTACTCAAACTTGCCAATGTGCGAGTGAAACAGCTTTGGCCTGTAGAAAGGGGACCCGTTGGGTTGGACATTGTATGAGTCTTGTTTCATTGCGCATTGTAAGAAGCTTGACTTCTGACCTCTCGTTGTTTTGTGCTCTGGGCTTCACCCTCGTTAGACTGGCTAGGCGCACAAACAGGCTCAAGGAATCACCAGGGAGGCCCGTAATACCGTATATTACACGTAATTATTATTGCAACACTAACGTTTCACTAAGGCAAAATCGGTCCATGTTAAAAAGTTCCATTATCTACAACTTCCTGAAGAAACTAGAAATACAGTTTTCCGATATTGATACACTTGTTTATAATATCATTCGAAGTTTTTAAATTGTAATCCTACTCTACTCTCTGAAATACTCGTATCTTTCCCTACTTTTTGAAAAAATATTTTGGTTCATGTACGTTAATTGTGAATCCCTGGCAGACGCCCGGCTACCACTCCCGCAAACGACGACTGGCCCTGGTAACACACAACGTGCGCACAATGAGGACCGACGAGAGGATTGCTGAGCTGGAAGAAGAGTTGAGTAGGTTGCGTTGGGATATTGTGGGGTTGTCTGAAGTCCGTAGAGAGGGCGAGGACACGATAACTCTAAAGTCCGGCAACCTGCTCTACTACCGGGAAGGTGACCAGCGGTCCCAAGGTGGTGTCGGCTTTCTCGTTCACAAGTCCCTTGCTAACAACGTTATCACCATCGAAAGTGTGTCGAGCAGGGTTGTATATCTAATACTCAGAATATCAAAAAGGTATTCGCTGAAGGTCATTCAGGTATACGCACCGACCTCGTCACACCCAGATGACGAAGTGGAGACTATGTATGAAGACGTAAGTCGGGCCATACATACGTCTAAGACCCACTTTACTGTTGTTATGGGGGACTTCAACGCAAAGTTGGGCATAAGAAGCGATGATGAGCTGAGAGTGGGGCAATTTGGATATGGACAACGGAACCCTAGGGGCCAGAGGCTGGCTGACTTTCTGGAGAGAGAGGAACTCTTCATGATGAACTCTTTCTTTCAGAAGCCGCCTCACAGGAAGTGGACCTGGATGAGCCCCGATGGTTCCACCAAAAATGAGATTGACTTCATCATGACCACTGAGAAACGGATATTTAATGATGTCTCCGTGATCCACAGAGTGAAAACCGGTAGCGATCACAGAATCGTAAGAGGCACATTGGATATTAACGTTAAACTCGAAAGGTCACGCTTGATGAAGTCCACGCTCCGACCTGCACGTTCCGATATCCAAAACCCCGAAAGCTTTCAGCTCGAGCTCTCAAATCGCTTTGCTTGCCTGGAGAACTTTGCGTCGGTGGACGAGATCAACAATGGGCTCGTAGAAACTGTCCAGACGGTGGGTGCTAAATTCTTTAGACCCCGTCGTACAAATAGATCTCAAAAATTTTCCGATCAAACTCTAAATCTCATGGCCGAACGACGCTTACAGAGACTGCAGTCTTCCGATGATGCAAAGTCATATAGGCAGATCAATAGACAAATTTCGAAATCCGTGAGGCGCGACATTCGTCTCTTTAATACTAAACATATTAAAGAGACAATAGAGCAGAACAAAGGCTCCAAAGTGTTCGCGAGGAATTTGTCAATTGGGCAAAGCCAGCTGACAAAGCTGAAGAGAGAAGATGGCAGTGTAGCGTCGACCAAGGCAGAGGTATTGGAGGAGATCGAAAGGTTCTATGGACAGCTATACGCTTCGGTCGCTAAGCCTGTCAACAGCGCGGCCAAAGACCCAAGAGCCAAGCTGACCCGACACTTCACCGAAGATATCCCGGACATCAGCCTGTACGAGATTAGAATGGCCCTAAATCAGCTCAAGAACAACAAGGCGCCGGGTGATGACGGTATCACATCAGAGCTTCTGAAAGCGGGTGGAACACCGGTACTTAAAGTCCTTCAGAAGCTTTTCAATACTGTCGTCCTCAATGGCATAACGCCAGAAGCATGGAACAGAAGCGTGGTGGTGTTGTTTTTCAAGAAAGGTGACAACGCTTTATTGAAGAACTACAGACCCATCTCGCTTCTGAGCCATGTTTATAAGCTGTTTTCAAGGGTCATTACGAACCGTCTCGAACGCAGGCTTGATGACTTCCAGCCTTCCGAACAAGCCGGTTTCCGAAAAGGTTTTAGTACCATGGACCACATACATACGCTGCGGCAAGTCATACAGAAGACTGAAGAGTATAACTTGCCTCTTTGCTTAGCGTTTGTGGACTATGAGAAAGCCTTTGATTCGGTCGAAACTTGGGCGGTGCTTGAGTCTCTCCAGCGATGCCGGATTGACTATCGGTATATCGAAGTGTTGAAGTGCTTGTATAATAACGCCACTATGTCGGTCCGAGTACAGGAAGAGAGCTCCAAGGCGATCCCTTTAAAAAGAGGCGTAAGACAGGGAGACGTAATATCTCCGAAACTGTTTACTGCCACTTTGGAGAACGCCTTCAAGCTCCTGGAATGGAAAGGATGCGGCATCAATATCAATGGGGAATACATCACTCACCTTCGGTTTGCCGACGATATCGTAGTCATGGCAAAGTCGATGGAGGAACTCAGCACGATGCTCGAAGGCCTCAATCGGGTTTCTCAACAGGTGGGTCTTAAGATGAACATGGAGAAGACGAAAGTCATGTGTAATTCCCATGTTGTACCCACCCCGATCTCTGTTGGGAACTCGGTTCTTGAAGTCGTTGACTCGTACGTCTACCTAGGACAAGTAGTCCAGTTAGGTAGGTCCGACTTCAAGAAAGAGGCCAATCGCCGAATCCAACTCGGTTGGGCAGCGTTCGGAAAATTGCGTAATGTCTTCTCGTCCGACATACCTCAGTGTCTCAAGACGAAAGTGTTCGATCAGTGTGTGTTACCAGTGATGACTTATGGCACTGAAACGTGGTCCCATGATAAGCCATGGGCCTTATTAATAAACTCCAAGTAGCCCAACGAGCTATGGAGAGGGCTATGCTCGGAGTTTCTCTACGGGATCGAATCAGAAATGAGGAGATCCGTAGAAGAACCAAAGTTACCGACATAGCCCAACGGATTAGCAAGTTGAAATGGCAATGGGCAGGGCACATAGTGCGGAGGACTGATGACCGGTGGAGTCGAAAAGTTCTCGAGTGGAGACCACGTACCGGCAAGCGCAGCGTAGGACGTCCACTCACAAGGTGGACGGATGACCTCATTAAGACCGCAGGATCGCGCTGGATGCAAGCCGCTTTCAACCGGTCTTATTGGAGATCCATAGGGGAGGCCTATGTCCAGCAGTGGACGTCCTTTGGCTGATGGATGGATGGATGGATGGACGTTAATTGCATATTGAATTGAACATTGAACAGGAATTTTCAGAAATGTATTATGAACCACATTTATCATGAAATCAAACTGTGAAATCGCGAAGAAGATATTTCTTCTATTTATGTTAAAATAAGTGTATTGATTTGCATTGTTATTGTTTCCAATTAGTGGCACAATAAAGATCTACGTACGTAAAATATACTTATTTACCTATACCATTCACTTGTATCTAAAGTTTTCGTGCAAAATACTTCAATATTTCTATCACAAGTTTTCAATCAGAATAAACATGATTGTATTATTTCTCCATTGCGCAAAATTGGCAAAGATTAATGTCCTCACATTTCCTAAATCTAAATACATACCTATCTTTCACTCTTTTTTCACCATTTAAAACAGACTAAACGACTACAAGATAAATAACCGGACTATGACTCATATAGACTATCTAGCACGTGCTGACGTCACTAAATATATCATTTCAGTATGAGCATTCTAGGGCACATTCCGAATTGTGAATTATCAGTATTTATTGTTACTACAACCGACTTTGTTACGGTGCTCGGTTGGAGATTATTAGGTCTGTACAGAAGGACTCGCGGGAAATTGTACCTAATTTGGTAAAGCATCTGTGAGGTTACAGGGAAATTTAGCATGCTGCCTCGGTGGCCCAGGTTATACGTCGCGCCATCTAAAAAGAACGCTGGAGTGTCAATCTGCGCACAAGGAAATTTAACTCTTATAAAACACGTGATAGGAATTAAATCTTCTTGCAGCAGTTTAAGCTGCGTACTACGAGATTTTGTAACGTGATATAAAAAAAAATTTATTTAAAAGAAGAGGGATTAAATGTTGCTATTTAAAAGGGGTAGTGGTGATGTAAAACGTTACCAGTTAGAGCAAAGGGACAAATGATACAAAAAGGGACTAATGATACTAAAGGGGACAAATGATACAACACCTTCGAAGGTGTGGTGTCGCAGTTACTTGACAAATAAACAAAATGTTACCTGGATAAACTAAGTCGATAAGAACAAAGAACCTCTGTTCCCAAAGACCGTATTATTATCTACCTGTGAGTTGTTGAGCGAGGACAAAATTAAAAGATTTTGTTTTGTAATTTAAATCACAACAAATTTATTTGTAATGACCTTAACTCTTTGAATTTACATTAAATTATCTTAAGTCTAAAGCGGGTAAGTTTACTCGGTGGTGACCAGAAGGGTCTTAATGCCAACGGGCTTAAAATTACACAAACTTAACCGTTGTAAAGTTTATCAATACTTATTGCTATATTTTCAATACTCAAATTAAAGCGAACCTAATTAAACCAAACTTCTAACAATGTGGCGGGTAATTAACTTAACTATTAAAGACTGTGCATATACCGTCTGCGATATTGCATGAAATACAAACTAATGTGATTTCTAACATTAATTACAATCAAGCGAACAAAACGGTAGCTAGTCGTTTAGTCCGGGGATAAAAATAAAGTCTACTTATCTTCACTAAAGCATGGATCATACAGTGAAAACGAGGAATGTCTCATACGCCTAAACTCTGTCCAGATGGCTTCAATCGTGGAAATTTGTAGAAGAGGGTGAACTTAATATTCATACCAAAGTGACCATGTGGCCCTGGGTTATGTAAAAAAAAACTAAATAGGTATTACTTGTGGATCCGTGGCAGGCATGCTCGCAGGATGAAATCCGCAAGTGGAAACAGGTGTAGGCTGGCAGGTACGCCACCAGGCTAGCCCGTCGATACAACCAAAATGACGTGTGCAAAAATCAGGAGTCCGGAATCATCAGCGCGGGGTCCGTCGGGGAATCAATCGGGTCGCGGGAAGATCAGTCGGGTCGCGGGAAGATCAATCAGGTCGCGGGAAGATCAATCAGGTCGCGGGAAGAGGCTATGGACAAACCAGACGGCAAGTAAGTATCACTCGTATTTTTCACCGGGATGATTCCAAGATCAAAAAAATGTTTTTCCAGCGAATCAAAATTCAGATCAAATTGACGAGAGAATCACTAAATCAATTGACTAACCTCAATCGCCTCTTTTAAACGCCTCCGCCCTAAGGCAGATGGATGTCCGGAGCACCACATTCTTCAACGAAGTCTCCAGAAAAAGCTTTTTGCCAGTGCAAATGAAAATTTGCTAATTCACTTGTCACCTTTCAACCGTTTCGAATCACGCATCCACTTATGACGTCACCGCACTTAATTTACTACGCCTTGTAAACAAAACATACTTATTTACGTTCCATTCTCCCAACAAGGTTATGAAAAATACAGACACAAATAATTTCTTTTTTTTTCTTTACGGATCAGTCCGAACAATGACAGCGACAAGCAGTCCATACATGACAGCGACAAGCAGTCCATACATGACGGTTGGAGTGTACGAAAGGGGGCACTGAGAAAAAAAGACTTAGAAAAATTTGCACTAAAATCCTACACCTTATGTAATCTTCGGGATCCGGTGGGATGTGGGAGTATAAGGGTGGAGGAACCCCTGCACGCACCCGGAGGTCACTGACCTTGAATCCAAGATCATTGACCTTGAGTGACCTTGACTCCAAAATAGTCGGTTTTGACAACATAATCATTAACCTTGACTGACCTTTACTCCGACCATCGACCTTGACTGTCTACGCCTATGTTATCTTCGGGATCCGGTGGAATGTGGGAGTATAAGGGTGGGGGAACTTCTACACGCACCGGAGGTCACTGACCTTGACACCAGGGTCATTGACCTTGACTCCAGGATCATTGACCTTGAATGACCTTGACTCCAAAATGTCGGTTTTGCAAACAAAATCATCAACCTTGACTGACCTTGACTCCGACCATCGACCTTGACTGTCTACGCCTATGTAATCTTCGGGATCCGGTGTGATGTCGGAGTATAAGGGTGGGGGAACCCCTGCACGCACCCAGAGGTCACTGACCTTCACTCCAAGATCATTGACCTTGAATGACCTTGACTCCAAAATAGTCGGTTTTGCAAACATAGTCATCAACCTTGACTGACCTTGACTCCGTCCATCGACCTTGACTGTCTACGCCTATGTAATCTTCGGGATCCGGTGTGATGTCGGAGTATAAGGGTGTGGGAACCCCTGCACGCACCCGGAGGTCACTGACCTTGACTCCAAGATCATTGACCTTGAATGACCTTGACTCCAAAATAGTCGGTTTTGGCAACAAAATCATTAACCTTGACTGACCTTTACTCCGACCATCGACCTTGACTGTCTACGCCTATGTTATCTTCGGGATCCGGTGGGATGTGGGAGAATAAGGGTGGGGGAACCCCTACATGCACCCTGAGGTCATTGACCTTGACTCCAAGATCATTGACCTTGAATGACCTTGACTCCAAAATGGTCGGTTTTGACAACAAAATCATCTACCTTGACTCGTAGGTTAGGTTAGGTTTGAACAGTGACAACTACGCGCGAGCCGAGCGAGCGAAGCGAGCGTGCCGCGGCAGCGGCCGGCGAAGCGCCGGAGACAACCAGTCCTTACTACGAGTTTAGGTCGTTCCTATTTATCCTAATCAACACGAGGACTTCGCTAAAGTATTTCGACGTCATAGGTTAGGTTAGGTTTGAACAGTGACAACAACGCGCGAGCCGAGCGAGCGAAGCGAGCGTGCCGCGGCAGCGGCCGGCGATGCGCCAGTGACAATCTGTCCTTACTACGAGTTTAGGTCGTTTCTATTTAACCTAATCAACACGAGGACTTCGCTAAAGTATTTCGACGTCATAGGTTAGGTTAGGTTTGAACAGTGACAACAACGCGCGAGCCGAGCGAGCGAAGCGAACGTGCCGCGGTAGCGGCCGGCGAAGCGCCAGAGACAATCTGTTCTTATTACGAGTTTAGGTCGTTCTTATTTATCCTAACCAACACGACGACTTCGCTAAAGTATTTCGACGTCGTAGGTTAGGTTAGGTTTGAACAGTGACAAAAATGCGCGAGCCGAGCGAGCGAAGCGAGCGTGCCGCGGCAGCGGCCGGCGATGCGCCAGAAACGACTTATCAATGCGGCTGACAACGTGCACATTATTGTTTTATACCCTTTAATAAATCTTCTGCAAAAATAAAACAATTATCTGCAGGATCTGCACCGGCAATTTTGGATTTGGATTCCACGTCTCCCTCGTCCAGGATATACCCTGGGATACTCAGGATCAACGTTTCCATACACCGTTTTGACCTCCGATGGGTCTAAAGTTTGTTTTTCGGTACTTGTTTACGAGAGGGGGCGCTCTTATGAAGGAAAAAAGACATTGATTATTTTTCACACCATGTGGTATTCTGAATACCCCCCTTTTTATGTTGGGAATGGGTAGAGGGGATACTCAGGATCAACGTTTCCATACACCATTTTGACCTCCGATGGGTCTAAAATTTTTTTTTCGGTACTTGTTTACGAGAGGGGGCGCTCTTATAAAGGAAAAAAGACATTGATTATTTTTGACACCGTGTGGTATTCTGGCAACCCCCCTTTTTTATGTTGGGAATGGGTAGAAGAGATACTCAGGATCAACGTTCCCATACACCATTTTGACCTCCGGTGGGTCTAAATTTTTTTTTCGGTGCTTGTATACGAGAGGGTGCGCAGTTATAAAGGAAAAAAGACATTGATTATTTTTCACACCGTGTGGTATTCTGGCAACCCCCCTTTTTTATATTGGGAATGGGTAGAAGAGATACTCAGGATCAACGTTCCCATACACCATTTTGACCTCCGGTGGGTCTAAAATTTTTTTTCGGTGCTTGTATATGAGAGGGGGCGCAGTTGTAAAGGAAAAAAGACATTGATTATTTTTGACACCGTGTGGTATTCTGGCAACCCCCCTTTTTTATGTTGGGAATGGGTAGAAGAGATACTCAGGATCAACGTTCCCATACACCATTTTGACCTCCGGTGGGTCTAAATTTTTTTTTCGGTGCTTGTATATGAGAGGGGGCGCAGTTGTAAAGGAAAAAAGACATTGATTATTTTTGACACCGTGTGGTATTCTGGCAACCCCCCTTTTTTATGTTGGGAATGGGTAGAAGAGATACTCAGGATCAACGTTCCCATACACCATTTTGACCTCCGGTGGGTCTAAATTTTTTTTTCGGTGCTTGTATACGAGAGGGTGCGCAGTTATAAAGGAAAAAAGACATTGATTATTTTTCACACCGTGTGGTATTCTGGCAACCCCCCTTTTTTATATTGGGAATGGGTAGAAGAGATACTCAGGATCAACGTTCCCATACACCATTTTGACCTCCGGTGGGTCTAAAATTTTTTTTCGGTGCTTGTATATGAGAGGGGGCGCAGTTATAAAGGAAAAAAGACATTGATTATTTTTCACACCGTGTGGTATTCTGGCAACCCCCCTTTTTTTTGTTGGGACTGGGTAGAAGAGATACTCAGGATCAACGTACCCATACACCATTTTGACCTCCGGTGGGTCTTTCAATTTTTTTTGGTCTTTTAGCAGGATAGGTCAGTCAACCCGATGCTTGGAGTCAAGGTCAGTCAAGGTCGAATATTCTGGAGTCAAGGTCGATGATTCTAGAGTCAAGGTCAATGACCTTAGGGTCAAGGTCATTCAAGGTCAATAATTTCGGGGTTAAAGTCATTTAAGGTCAATAACCTAGGGGACAAGGTAAGTCAAGGTCAATGACCTCCGGGTGCGTGCAGGGGTTTCCCACCCTTATACTCCCACATCCCACCGGATCCCGAAGATTACTTATGGCGTAGTATTTTAGTGAAAAATTTTCTAAGTCTTTTTTCCTCAGTGCCCCCTTTGGTATCCTCTGACCATTTCATTTGCTATTTAATGTTTTCGATTTGTTTATTAAGTAACGTCCAAAAGTGCATAAAACGAATGATTGTGATGTTTAAATGTCGTGCAACGAGAAAGAAATAAGTATTGTTAGTAGCTACGCTACAATTTAACTCCTATCAACTGTGCGATAGGACTTAAATTTCCTTGTGTGCAGCTTAAAGCTCCAGCGATTTTTAGGGTTCCGTACCCAAAGGGAAAAACAGGACCCTATTACTAAGACTTCGATGTCCGTCTGTCCGTCTGTCCGTCTGTCCGTCTGTCCGTCTGTCTGTCTGTCACCGGGCTGTATCTCATGAACCAAGCTATCAAGCTAGGAAGCTGAAATTTTCACAGATGATGTATTTCTGTTGCCATTATAACAACAAGTACTAAAAACAAAATAAAATAAATATTTAAGGGGGGCTCCCATACAACAAACCTGAATTTTTAGACGTATTTCGCTCTATATTAATAATGGTAATATAAAGATGCTTTAAATTTTCACAAAATATTTAAGTTTTATATTCACTTTAATAATAAATATTAAAATTAAAATAAAATAAATATAAAAGGGGGGCTCCCATCCAGTACGGAACCCTTCGTGCGAGAGTCCTACTCGTACTTGGCCGATTATTTTACATGACGCGACCTGTAGTATTCTTATAAAGTCGATAAAAAGAGATACATTTATGATAGTACTGATTACCTAAAAACAACAAATTATATCAAGTTCGCAGAAGGGTTGAACAGTAAACAGCCTGACCTTTACCAGAAATTAATTATTATTTGAGGCGAATTTCAAGGAACCTTGTCTTCAATTATAAATATGAAAGCAAAAAGGTCAAAGGTAATGAAAAATAGAACCCTGAAAATTGGAGAAACAATATTATAGGTATGAACTACGTACTCGTAAGTCTATGTTTACAAAGAAATATATATGAAACGAGATCGAAAATAAAAGGTACGGTTCTACTTGGAGCTATCGAATATGCAAGAAACCGGAAGGAGTCTATGTAACATTTGAATAAAATGCGCGGTGTTCAAATTTTTACTGATATCAACAACACTATATACAGGTATACATAGTTTTATTCAAATGTTACATAGAGAGTACTTCTACACTCCTACAGGCGGAGACAGATAGAGTGCGCTTCAAACTACTTCATTTTAGATTAGTTTCAGAGATTTCATTTTTTGACTGCGAAAACAATTCTAATTTTTTCCAAGTTCAAAGTTTTAATTACAACTTTTTAGATTCCGATTTAGATTCGGATAAACTTTATTGTTAACTGTGTTACATAAACGATCTTAATAAGAAGAATATAAAAACGTCTCAACAGCTAAGTCCTTGATTAACATACAATAATAGCCAATTTCAAAAAATTATAAATATTAATTAAAATAATATCTAATCATATGAAATGTAAAATAAAATTGGAACTAATTAAATACAAATCATTTCATTTATTACATTTTGTCGTCCAAAAACTCCCGTATACTATAATTAGCTTTTGTAACTAGCAAATTAAGTCCGATTACAGAGGCGCCAGCGTAAATTAAATAGCAACGTAAAAAGCGTTCTCTCTATCGAATGCCTAGAGTGAAAAGAAACAGAACTATGCTATTTAGCTAATATAATTACGATGGCGCCTCTGTTATCGGGCTTATTGAATAGCTTGCTCTTAAATACAGCCACACTCACTGACTCCAGTGACTTTTATGACCAATGCAACAACATCTGATGTTTTTTTTTTGCGCTTAACAAAGTATCACTATAGTATATTTTTCGTTCAGTGTTTTGTTGTGTTATTGTAGGTATTTAATAGTATATTATCGATTAATTGGTAGAATATTATTACAATAAGTTAATGTCAGTTATACCGGGTTCAGAATTTAAATTTATTGTACGGTTTATTATATTTTTGTCGACATACGGAAGCACTATTTTTTCCCAAAATATAACCTAGAACAACGCAGTTAAATACTTCAAATGTTTATAATTTGATTGAACATCACTAAAATCTGCTTTATTATGAGAAATATTTGTACAGAATAAAATTGAGAATAAATTAGAGGCCACAAATAAAACATAAGTAATTGATTATCTGTCATTAAGTAATTTATTGCATTATGACATTATTCAAATCATTTCAAACATAACTTTAGGTTTACGAATAAATAATAGAAATCTGTGCTAAAAATAGAATGTTGCTAGGTATTCAGGGCGGGGCAGTACAGATGTTGGTTTTTGCTATAAAATGTCTGGAAGTTAGGAGAGAGTGTACCAAACACACACGTAATAGACAAAATTGGACAGAAAGTATTGTAAAAATCTCAATAAATCGAGCTGATCAAGTGATCATATCAATAAACTAAGCATACCTACCAACATTTCACAAAATCTAATTACTTAATACTTAGTTTGGAAATGAAGTTAAAATAAACTTTTTTCTTGCGGTTCATTTACGGCACTTAGTAGGTTTATTGTTATGGCGCAATTTTATAGAGGATTTCTACCTCAAAAACAACTCATATTTTGTTTGCCTTGTAAATTAATTATGGCTCAAACCCCAATTTTCATTAGTGTTTACTACCGAACAGCATCGATTAAATTATCTATGAAATCCTAGTTTAATGTTTCTGATAGAATTTAGATAATTTTCGGTCACGACCATTCTCATTCTGCACAGTCTAGAATTTCGAAATGAAGATAATAATAATAAACCATTACTTACAGCAGATTGGCTTAAATAGTAATATTTACATGACGATGCAAAAGGCAGCTATACTCAACACATGCCGAATTGTTCGTAGGTTTCTGCAGGACGAGTTAGAATCCGAAAATACCCTTCACCATGAATCCCACTTGGCCTAGGCCCGTGGTTTTTATTGTATACCGAAACTCTTATAGTTTCGAGAAAGAGTTTTTCTTAAATAATAATAATAATTAATAAATATTTTGGGGACATCTACACACGGCCTCTGACCCCAAACTAAGCATACAAATTATACTCAATCAAAATGTTAATATGCTTAAGCTTTACTAATTGCGTAGCTTGTATTTTTAATAGGTTATATGCAACTGTGTATATTTTTATTATATTTCATGTGTCACAGGTAATTTAGGTCGTAAAAATGTATTCCTTACTAAAATATCACAAACGTACTTATATAAATTAAAGTTAAACCCGTCAAAATATGGATACTTTAATTAAATGTCTAGTATGAATAATTGAATTATTAGGCAAATTCACAAAAATATTAAAAAATATGATGAAACAATTATTTTCTAGAAGTATGCGTAAGATTTTTGTTCAAAAATTATTTAATAAATATGCACTATTAATTATATTTCAAGTAGTTAAAATAAATGAGGTATTAACGTAACGGTACAAAGTTTAAAAATACACAATATTTACGTATATAATTTGATCTAACATGATATACTAAGGTCTTTAATTATTCGAAATACCTCGATGAAACTACTATAAAAAAGAATAACGAGTATAATGTATCGAACATTTTACTTTTGATTTTGAAATAAAAAAGTTTTGTTTAAAGATTAAATATTACTTCGCACACACTCTGCAAGTCAAGTGTGTGCAAGTCGGACTCGCGCACGAAGGGTTCCGTACCGTATAGAAGCCCCCCTTACTATATTTTATTTTAATTATTAAAGGGAATATACAACTGTATACTCTGTGAATATTTCAAGCATCTCCCTGTTGCCGTTATTAATAGCAAATGAAAAACGGCAAAAAAATCAGGTTTAATGTATGGGAGCCCTTAAATATTGTTGTTTTTTTTATTTTTATTATTTGTTGTTATAGCGGCAACAAAAATACGTCATATGTGAAAATTTCAACATTCTAGCTGTAGCTATCGCGGTTCATAAAATGCAACCTGTTGACAGACAGACGGATAGACGGACAGACCGACAGGTAGACAGACGGAGAGACGGACAGCGAAGTCTTAGTAATAGGGTCCCGTTTCTACCCTTTGTTTTGATTTAAAGGGTTTCTTAAATTTGTTATTGCAGTTGTTTCAAACTTGGTTCATGTGTTATTTTGCTAATTGAAATAAAAAGCTAAATAAAAACATTTTAATCACAATGTACTTATGGCTGAGCTTCAACGCCTAGCTTGGTTTCCCTGTGTTTAAGATTTTGGTCCCTACCTGATACGTAATCACATTTTTAATACGCTTAAAATATAGGTCGACGTGTATGTAACTAACATGTAATGGAATCTAAGGTAACTAATTTAACCATCTTCCAAGAGTCGTAGCGTAATGAAAATTGGCAGCTGTATGTAGTTATGATGACAATACAATAATATAGGTACTGTTGAACAGATCTGATGATGGAGCCGGAAGATATGATCTGGAACTTCATGTAGGAAAATCGTATCATAGCTGGAATTTCAGAAAAGTCTTGTAAAGAACTTTGACCACGATTAGGTTTCTAGGTATGATGATGAAGCCGGAAGATAAGCACTGGCATTCCATGATGGAATATCGTATCATAGTCATGTTTGCATTTGTGAGAAAGGCCACGTAATGGACTAAGCGTGTTTTTAAAACTATTAATTATTTATTTGTTCAAAATATGGCCTCACTGTTTTTTCCTTTACCAAAAAGCCAGTGATAAATCCGTACCTAAATTGCAAAGATTCGCTTCTGAAGCATACTCTTTGACCAATCCAGATCACACGTAAATAATATAGGTCACGCGGAATGGCAATGGCTCCCACGCAAACCGAATTATCACTTAAATAATCATCCCGCTGCCCCACTTCCAAACACATCGCCGAATTATATAGATTTTGAACTAAATTAACGGGTGCGATTTAAATGATATGCAGCGAAATTTGACTTTGGCATCAGTGTTGTATTGTAAATATTATTCGCCCGTTATATGCAGCGAAATTTGAGTTTGGCATCAGTGTTGTATTGTAAATATTATTCGCCCGTTATATTTTTGGTCATTTTTTTTTGTGTATGTTCATCAATAATTTCGCCAATTGTGAACCGAATCGAAAAATTATTTCTAAGTTCGAAAGGGTATACTTACTCCCGAGATGGTCCCATTTAAATTTTACAGAAATCGGCTGAGTCGTTTTTGATAAATCAAGAATAATGTAAACAATTCGAGCGAAATATTCGAATTTTTTACTCGATGGAAGGCGATTTTGCCATTTTTTGTGAAAAATAATTATTTAACCGACGAAACGGAGGAGGTTTACAAGTTTTTTTATGTTTAACCACGCTTAACTTTTTACAGAGTAGTCCGATTTCAATAACTCTTTTTTGCATGGTAGATCGTGTACCAAAAATGATACCGTTTAAATTGTGTTGAAATCGGCTGAGCTATTTTTGATATATCAACATTAATGTGTTAAATTACTACCGCTATCCGTGCTATTCGAATTCTGTACACAAATGAAGTCGGTTATTCCAGTGTTTGTGATGATAGAACAATATTAAACTAAAAACTGAACGTTTTTTTAATAGGATATGAAATATAGGTATACAGGGTTATTTCTAATCAATTCTTCCTTTCAAACATCCTTTTAGGGGCTTATTCTGTACATCAAAACTAACAACTTTCGTTATTTCTGTTACTGGTCACAACTTGCTGACTGAATCAAATCGACAGCGAACCAATTAAACCTTTTTATAATCTGTAGGAACTGGTAGAAGTTAAATGAGGCTGAAGAAATGAAATCTGAAACAAATGGCCCGAAAAGTCGTAATTTATAAAATTCGCTTTGATACGCTGAGAAGATATTTTATCTTGGCTAGTTCTTAATTTTATAATACGCTCGATTATTCATTAAACGCGTTGATTTGCGGAAATCCATTATAAATTATATCTCAATGAAATATTTATATTGGCATGAACTAAACTTATAAATTAAATTCTGGTTGGTTGGTTTTCTTAAAATTTGGGTCAACAGAACTAGTGGTTAGTGTTTTTTTTTTTGTGATTCTATTGGGTTGTGTTTTATTAATATGAGCACCATAATTATTTGTCGCATAACTTAACACTACCGACTCATTAAGGCTGCAGGACCGCTCTGGATGCATGCCGTTATCAAGTATCGCTAATTACAGTGGACTCTCTATGTATGAAATGAAGAAAAAGAGTACCTTAATAAGCTCGCATAGATCGCGCCTGGCCTTGTGTTTCTAAGCTCCCTTGAACATTTTGCTGTTCACTGTGGTTAACCCATGCTAAACCATATCTTGTATTTTCTTAAATGTTAGAGATAAATTAAAATAACAACGATCCAAAGATCAGTATGGTCGTAGACAAATAAATAATTATTTTGTAGTCCTCATAGCGCAGTTTGGGTGTTTCTCAGCATTAAGCCACGTCCGGCAGGTCAGTCTTCAGATGGGTGACCGCGGCTGGCATTTACAACAGCCACCCATGCATTTCCTTGAATAAATAATCGTCACAATTATTGTTTTATCCGTTTAGCCATGTCAAAGGCCTTCTGGTGACTTAAGAACTCTGATAAGTAAGAATTGTTCCTGTAAGTTCTATACTGTAGAACATTTTGCCAGGTAGCCATCCGGCCCATACGAACTTACTTTATCATATTTTTTATAACTCACCATCACAGTATTATGGTCTCAAAAGCTATAAAAATGTCAATTAGATACATATTCTTGTTTTCCCCGATTGTCGCATCGTAACGTGTTTTCAAAATCTCTGTTCTGACGTATGGAATCAGAAATTCAGGAACTGGCCTTGATGTCGTCATTTGCGTCAGTGTACATCGTTACATTCGTTATTTTCGTTACGCCGGGAAGCGGGCGTTAGCACGTTCTAGAATATGACAATTTAAATTTGGAATACTTAGTGATTCTTCCTTGTTTTGTTGCTGACGTCATACGGAAATAATTGGTGAAGTGACATGTAGTTTTTTGTTTGCTTTTTTGGCGACACAGTTTGGCGACGAAATGCGGCAGCTGAGTTTTTTAAAAATGGTATTTATTTGAGGAAGATAAATATCATTTTTTTCTTTTACAGTCCAAGATATATTTGACTTGATTATATTTTTTATTTAAATAAGAATATACTTACCTAGTCATTTTTTCTTTCTGTAGTTACACGTCTCTCTCTATCTTAAGGTTGCACGGCAGAAATCACTTTCAGTGATAAGGCCGCTATGGTTGCTTCATATGTCTTAACCTCTATTTTTTGTACTAGGTATCTAATGTGTGTGAATAAATGAAAAGTATATCTATCGATTTATCTATCTTTCCTGATGGACATGGGTATACATGCTTTTGACACGAAAAAAGTAGGTACATATTATGTGTATTATCCTTTTCAGAGTAGGTGTAGGTCGTCATAGTTACCACACTATTTAGCGTACCCAGATTAGAATCAAAACTACTTGAACATTATCTCTATCCGCATGCAGCCATACTAGATTTCTTAGCAATTTATCAATTAGCGTCTGTAATAATTAAAGCTCTTACGTTCTTCAGAGAATTAAAGACCTAAAAAACAACTATTTTAGTGTCAATTAACTCTCTTTCACTGTCTTTTGCGTCTAACAGTTGATAAGGATGTAAAATAAATTATCATTTTAATGTATCGTGTAGCTTCGCCCCGCGGTGTTACCCGCGTTAGCCCGAGATAATATAAAGTAGCCTATGTGTTTATCTAAGGTCTAAGCTACCTTCATACCGAATTTTATCCAAATCGGTTAAGCCATTTGTGTGTGAAAGAGTAAAAAACACCCATACATAAGTACTCACCAGCTTTCACGTTTATAATATTAGTAGGATAATAGTAGGAGGTACAAAAGAATAGTACAAAATATTGAATTTCGAAATGTCTAAATTTATAATGATGAATTAGTATAGTTCCAAATAGAACAATCAAATTCCCAGTTTCAAAAAACAAACACTGCCAGAACCCGGAAGAGTTTGAAATAAAAATCAAAAGAACAGTACGATTTTTATTTCAACTGTCTCACAAAATAAATCTGTTTTTTACACTCTTTTGTCGCATGTTTGTCGCGCGTCGTAACATAAATTGAAGATAATAATAGTCAAAATAAATATAAGTTTGACGAAGAAATGTTTCCGAGGTAAAATATACGACCCAATGGATTTTAGGTACGAAATTATACAATGCGAATAATAGAGATATTGCAAAAATGCATGAAGCTTGGGCCATGACTTTGTACACGTACCGTACTTTAATATTAGTATTGTATAAATAATATCGATGTTACTTACTTTAAAACAGCCCACGGTTTAGGATATAAAAATGTTTTTAATTGTACTTATTATGATGATGTTGTTAGAAAAATGCAGCGGTCATACGCACAAAAATCAATTTGGAAGCATTTGTCAACAAAGCACGTAAGCAATAAATGCCGATTTTCAGGAACTCTTCGTTTGCCAAATTTTTATGATTATTTTGAAGCATGGTACAAAGTCTGGGCCCACGGTAAAATGTCTCTTTTCGCAAAATAATAAAAAAAGAATGTGAAAAGAATTTAGCATTACTGAACAGTATTAATAGTTTTGTTTTAAAAACACCGGTTCTATTTTAGCCGAGAATCCAATTTAGTATCAAGGTTTTTCCTATGGGAAATCGAGATTTTTCACTCTGAGAAATATTTATTAAGCGCGTATTGAAGAAAAATGGAACTGACATTTAAAACAATTCGTAAAAAGTTTATAAAATGGATTTATAAAAGGATGAGATACGTTTTATAATTTTTTTTTTATTTGAAGATTATACGTCGCTTGTGGCGCCTAAGAGACAAATTATTTTCATTTGTGTTATCAATTTAGTTACTTTTGCTGTGGTATAACGAATGCTAATAATTATTAGTATATTAGTATACTGAAATAAAAACAGTTTTAGCTTTAGAATTTAAAGTATTACAAAAACTCACGTGGTTTTCGATACTTGTATGAATACGATTTGTACTTATTTTTCTTTTGTCTTTGAAAAAATTTGATGCGATTAAAATTAAAGTCAACACTAGTTTGTGATTCATAACGTTAGGTACACAATTGATAACAAAGTTATTTTTTAATGAAAGTTACTAATGCGATTGAAATTAAAGTCAACACTAGTTTTTGATTCATAACGTTAGGTACACAATTGATAACAAAGTTATTTTTTAATGAAAGTTACTAATGCGATTGAAATTAAAGTCAACACTAGTTTGTGATTCATAACGTTAGGTACACAATTGATAACAAAGTTATTTTTTAATGAAAGTTACTAATGCGATTGAAATTAAAGTCAACACTAGTTTGTGATTCATAAAGTTAGGTAAGTACACGATTGATAACAAAGTTATTTTTAATTAAAATTACTAAAAATAACTTTTATTCTGAAAATAGCACTACAATACGTGAATACGATATAAATACAAGATATTTTTATTGACGTGCGAATTTATACTTCGATGTAAATAAGTTTCCATTCATAAATTAAAAATAATTGTTAAAAAAATTTCAGTTTTATAACTTTTATCAGAGAATTCCATCATTCCAGAAAATATTGTAATACTTGTTTTGAAATCTTGTTTTGTCAACCTCAAATATCAAGTTTTTTTATTATTGCGGACTTTTTTTTAAATCTCTATTACTAAAAGACGTAGAGCGAACGCGTCGTTCGCCACGTTTATAAATTCAAATTGCAATTGCAAAATCAGTTATGCCATACATTTTGTCGATTCCGAGTTGCAGTTTTGTATGGAACAGCTGATTTTTTTTCTCGAATTTAGGGTTGACTTCATAGTAAAAGTTGTTCATAACGATGGTCTTAATCACCCTCTTTTGACTTAGTACAGGGTAAGAAGATAACCCTGTATATTTTTGTACAATAATTATCATTAAAATGTTTTCGCATATTATTTTATTGTACAGCGCATTGCCGTAGATAATCTGCAGTTTGAATTGGAATTGTACTCGTATAATGAAGGTAGGTATGGTTTGGTGAATAGTTTTAATATGGTAATTTTTTTATATTGGTTTGCTCGTTGATTATGTAATTAGGCTAAGTTTTGATAAAATAAAGTTTGTCTTGTCTTTTAATTATCTTAGCTCTTCTTTCTCTCCCTCTGTTACACGTTCTGAATCTACATATAATTAATTTATGCTTTGTGTACCTACACAACTTAATATCAGTCAACACGAATTAAGACTGCACTGACTTTTACAACACTTTTAAAACCTTCCAAATTAAATATTAAATCATTTCGAGAATAACTCAAGTCTGGCGTAGATGGCCGGATGTGAACTTTTTATAATCAAACTCATTTTTTTGCTTCCTGTTTACGCTTAAAAAGTTATTTATTACATTCATTAAAAGTATGCCGCTTTTTATGTTCACTCTCTTATTCAATTTTTATGGTGAAGTGGACTAACGAGTCAAGTTTTAATGGCAGTGAAGTTTCAGCCATTGTTTTGGGTAATAAAACCATAACTAGTTAACGTGACTTCGTGTACTCATCTCCAAATAAATTACACTAATAATAATTAATTATTAATTAATTAGACTAAGCAAGTTCGTATAGGCCGGGTGGTTAGCCCTGATGTCAGAGTTTTTAGGTCAGCTGAAGGCCTGTGACATGGCTAAACGGTTAAAACAACCGGGACTATACAATTTAACGTGTCATCCGAGCCACGGTAGCGTTCATTTGGAAAATGCCACCCGCGGTCACCCATCCAAATACTGACCGTGCGGAATCGCTGACAAACACCTATTATCAAACTACGCTACGAGCGCTACTATTAATTAGACTAAAAATAAGCAAGTAGTTGATAATTTCGATGGAAAATAGGGGTAGGCGCTGATAGCATACTCGTTAGTGCAAGGGGTGTACGTGTACCCCATGCATTATTGAAAAAAAAACAGTGGCTTAATATCATCGATATAGGATATTCATTTTTTTTTGTATTACAACTTTAAGTTAATTGTAACTTTAAGTATATATAACTTGAGAAAAGAGGCATTAAAGTTCGGGTTACTAAACCTGGTATCAGAACTTTTGAGCTATCTGAGCCCTTAGTACAGCTTTTGCATATTTTACTTAAACTTTCGCGTTCGCATGTGGCTCCATACATTTTGGTTAGTTCTTCCTCGTTTCTGCCAGAGGCGCTGTACGAAAATGTAAAGAGCCACATGAAAAAATCGGACGCATAAACCTGAACAAATCCCTCTGAAAGCACTCACACACTTACAGTGCCGATCTTTGCTTTACTTCAACAATCGCTAAAGATTAATCAAGCAACGAAAAGGCAAAGAAAGAAAGCGTATAAAAAAATCATAAACTGCAATATTTAAGTACTGTGAGACTCAATTTGAGCCCGAAACATCTTGCCGACACCTACACGCAGTCGACGCAAAATCTCCAAATTTTTCAGAAGCCTCATAAGTCAATCGGTACCGCTGATAAAACAGTCTCAATAAAGAGGTCGTCGACTGGTAGCGTCAGCAACAGCGTGGGCGCTGTTGTGGCCGCCTCCACGAGCTCTGTGGTACTAAATTATAGAGAAAACTAGAGTTTACTGCTGTCCGGAACAGAGTAGGACACCAACGTTAACAGTTCACTAAGGCATCTATTCAATGTTGCCGACGTCAGCCAAAAGTGTAACCGGTCGCATTATATCCTTGCCTAATCGCTGGAGTACTATATTATAAGATAAGCGGGCCAATTCTGTTAGCTGATATCTTTACTGAAGTGATACGTTCTTGAACCTCTCTCGTTTTTCGGACAGTTCCGACAGCTCAAAATTGTCAGAAAAACGAGAGAGGTTCAAGAACGTGTCACCTTAGTAACGAGATCGGTTGACAGAATTGCCCCGAAGTTAGTTCATAGTTCTTTAATTCGACAAATGGGTGTCAGGGACACACTTTTGAATAGTCAACAAAATCTTCACAATGGTAAAGACTACGTTATATGAGGTAAGATAACGTTTATTTGGTCAATAATTTACATAGTTTGGAGTTAATAAATGTTAGTGTTGCTTATATTAGAGTTCGTAGGTACTTAGAGACTTCCAGAGTGGACCCTAAATTCCACAATTGATGAATTTATGACACTGCACCTGACTGAATATTCGTTCTCGCATGAATAATGTAATAATATGACATTTAATAACATTAATAATGTTCACAATTTGACCTTCTTTATAAATATATTCCACTCGTTAACTTTTACTTCAAAATTGTTATAATTAATAAAAAATATGTTTAATTATTAGGATTCCGTACCCAAAGGGTAAAAACGGGACCCTATTACTAAGACTCCGCTGTCCGTCCGTCTGTCTGTCTGTCACCAGGCTGTATCTCATGAACCGTGATAGCTAGCACGTTGAAATTTTCACAGATGACGTATTTCTGTTGCCGCTATAGGTACTCGTATCAACAAATACTAAAAACATAAAAACATACAATAAAATGAGGGGCTTTCATACATCAAACCTGAATTTTTAGCCGTTTTCAGCCTGAAATATTAGCAGAATATTTAGTTGTATTTTCACTTCAAAAATAAATAAATATTAAAGGGGAGCTCCCATTCAACAAACCTGATTTTTAGCCGTTTTTCGCTCGATATTAATATCGGTGACATATAGATGCTTGAAATAGTCACAGAATATTAAATTCACTTCAAAAATAAATAGTTAATTTAATTTAAAATATATCAAGGGGGTTCCGTACGGTACGGATTCCTTTGTGCGCGAGTCCGGCTTGTACGAGTACTTGGCTGATTATTAATGTTTTCATATTTTATTACGATTGTGTAAACGCATTCTACATAGGTTAAAGTTAAAACATAAATTTTTATTTTCATGTATCTTATATTGTAATTTAAATGTAATATAAAATGACTTGCCCAGTGTAACAAACTGTTATAAGGCCAATAAATCATTTTTATTCTTATTCGAGTTCCGTAAAATTGATAAATAAAGATTGGGCCTACAAGTACCTAGTATAGGTCGGATCATACAACGGTGGGGCTGCAGGGGAGGAGTGTCGGTATCGCGATGGCCGCTCTCCCTATCCTCTGCAGCCGTGGTGGCAGGCACGGGGCCACTTTAATTGACCCGTTGTTGCATCGGGACCAGGGCTGTCGGACACGGGTGCTGTCCGACGCCCAGTGCTGGTTGGTCCCAGGTGGTGGATGGTGATGTGTCTGGTGTTCGACACATCGTCATTCTGGCGGGAGCGCAAGCTCCGTGGTGGGGCCCGAGTTGGGCCAGCGCTGTCGGTTGCCTCTGACTATGACTATGTTCTATTCTTATAACTTGGTACTTTTTTCGTACATACTCGTATCAATTTATTTCATCGTTCCACACCTCCACCTCTATAAATTTTCTCTAGATTGTCTTTTACACGGCGATTTCACGGAAATGTAAAAAAAATATCTAAAATTCTGAAAAGAACTAGATTTATCTAGTTACCGGCAATACTGAATAGTTCCTCTTCTATTTATTATCAATATATTTATCCCAGCTTTAACGGCTTTCTAGGAATCTGGACTATTAGGTACAGATTTATTCTAACGGCTCAGAATAAACAGGAACAGAAGCTTATCTAAGATTAGTGTTTTTGTTTCATGAAATATTAATTAAAATGATCTATTTATGGTGCCTTCCTCTGTTCTGTTTTTGCTGCGCCCGACGGGGTCCATAGGCCACTTTGTACTCTTTATATTTTTACCATCATCTACTTTATGGAAGCAGAATAAATGAATTATAGTCTAAATTCTAATTGTCTTCACCGTGAGCTGATAATAATTTAAAACAATCTCAAACTAAACACATATTAGACCCTATTATGAAGGCGTCATCGTAATTATAATAGCTAAGTCGAATATTTTTTTTTTCACTTTAGGCATTCGATACAGAGAACACTTTATACGTTGCTATTAAATTTACGATGCCGCCTTCATAATTGGGCCACTACTACGAGTATGTTACTATGTTATTAGTTTGAGATTTTTTAAATATTTTGTTAAAGGTTTTTAGTTCAGTCAGTCAGTTTTTAGTCAAAAGCAGGTCTACAGGCCGCTTCTTTTTGATAATCATGAAAACAATATGCAGTTTTATTATGTAACGATTAAACACATATACCTTATTATCTACTTATATACTGATCCCATTATACTTACATGTTAACTTAGGTAATTTTTTCCCGACTTTTCCATTCAAGATCCGCTTCCAATCGGCTTTATGCTACTAATATTATACACGCGAAAGCTTGTATGTATGAATGTTTGTTCCTCTTTCACGCAAACACTACCGAACAGATTGAGATGAAACTTTGCAATAGTAATGATTACATCAAAATCACATAGGATATAATTTATGAAGATATTGCGTGAAACGAAGTTTGCCGGACGTCAGAAAGCGTACAAAATACGGCCCCAGCTATGGACGTCCAATGACTGAAATTAAGATGATTATGAAGATGAGTAAATCGTAATGCTATAAATTTATTTGTGTAGATAGATGCCACAGTTACACCGAACTTCAACATCAAATTACGTACATTGCTAGAACTAAGACGCTCAAGTACTTAGATATGACTGTCAAAAGTGCTTTTAGGAGTTGACCTTCTGACTCTTTCTATTTTGTGATAATTGTCCGAAAGTGCCACGACCCGTGTCATCGACAAAGCGCGTGTAACTAAATAAAAACTTTCTTCTCGCGTCATAAGTGTAGGCGAGAACTATTTCCGATTATGTGGTGCAATCTCATTTCTTCGGGTGCAGTACATCGATTGCAATAATTTTGGTAATCCAGCTGATTAGCAAGTTGACGTGGTATTGGGCAGGCCACAACTGAAGGCGAAAGATGTCGCAATTTTCTTATAGGCCGAATCATATAAGTCGGCGGATGTGAAGTTAACTACAAGCTGCGCAATATCCAATCCTAACTAAAGCTCACATAAAGCCGCACGTTGATTGGATATTGCGCAGCTTGTAGCTAACTTCACATCCCTCGACTTTTATGATTTGGCATATAACTAGAAAAGAAGGGCAAGCGCAGAAATTTTGATGAACACTTTGGATATAAGCCGTTTCCGATCCGAGAACCTTTTTGGAAGTTTTTAGAAGTTTGAATATCTATTTTTACTGTGAGAAAATAAATACAATAATTACAAAAAATCTACACACATTTTGTTTAGATTCAACTGGAAAAATACGAAGTAATACAGTTCATAAACCTTATTTCGTTTTTCAGAAAACTTTTCGAGAATTTAAGAGAATTCGTCTAAAAATAGTAAAATTAAATGATTCAGGTAGATGTATATTTCAGAAAACTTTTCGAGAATTTAAGAGAATTCGTCTTAAAATAGTAAAATTAAATGGTTCAGGTAGATGTATATTTTCCTCGGGCCGGTTTCCGTGACCTCTACAAGCATAAAGCTGCGTGTTCACCCCAAATACAAAGTGTAGATGAAAATTTTAAATCTAACCTTCTTATACCACAAAAGTTTTACGCACGCTTTAGCAATGTTTTACAGTACAGATTGCACGGTAAAACAGTGTTGTGTTTAAAGCGTGTCTAAATCTTTTGTGGTAAGGCGGAAATTACGAGAAATCTTGATGAAATGATAACTTCGTAGTAGGATACGATTTTGCTGACTTTGGCCAAAAGTAATAAATTTCTTAGAAGTCATCTGTTAACGTTGGTGTCTTACTTTACTCTGTTCAGGAGAGCTGAAAATCTAGTTTGTGTGCTTAAAATATTTATCTACACTAATGTTGTAACATTCTACTTATGTTTCCAATACTTGACTTAAAATGACTACTGTTATAGCGCAGACAACATTTAAGCAATTTCACATGATGTTATAATATCCTCATCGATATGGTAAAATCTCATTATAACATCGCGCGCTCGCTCCTGATTGGCCCTGCGCGCGCAGCTGCGCTCTCATTGGTTAGATTTTAATGGCGCCAAGTTCACTGTGACAATACACGAATACGTGAATTTAATGTTTCGCAATATGTTTTTTTATTTTATTTTTATTAGTGAAGATAAAGTAGTGTATCAACTGCATATAACACGGGTATTAAAACACGAGTGTGAGTTTATGAAACGAGCGCAGCGAGTTTCATAATAGTAACGAGTGACTTCATTATATAACAGTTGCATAAACTACTATAACTACACTGTGTTGTGTATCGTATACCGTATATGTATATTGTATATATCGTAATTTTCTTTATACTACTTTAAAAGTATACATATAACGTGTTATAATTGTGTATATATAATAATAATGATCGCGGGAACGCGCTGGATGCAGGCTGCTTCCAACCGGTCTTATTGGAAATTTATGGGACAGGCCTATGTGCAGCAGTGGACGTCCTACGTCTAATAGATGGATGGATTGATATGACGTGTTTATTAACGGCCCAAAATATAACTAGCTATGGAGAAGGCTGTACTCGGAGCCTCCCTGCGAGTTCGAATCAAAAATGAGATCCGCAGAAAAACCGAAGTTACCGATGTAGCCCAACGGATTGGCAAATTAAAATGGCAGTGGGCAGGACACATAGCTCAAATGGCTGATGACCGACGGGGTCGTAAGGTTCTCGAATGGAGACTACGTACCGGCAAGCTCAGCGTAGGACGCCCACCCACGAGGTGAACAGATGATCTTAGGATCACGCTGTATGCAAGTCGCCTCCGACCGATCTTATTGGAGATCCATAGGAGAGGCCTATGTCCAGCAGTGGACGTCATGTGGCTGAAGGATGGCTAAATATGACTAGAAAAACAATTTTACTGTGGGATCAACCCCGAAGCCGCAGAAAAATCAGCTGTCAGATACAAAAACTGCAAACTCTATGAATTAAAAAAAAATAGAATAGAATACACCAGAAAAAGTTATTTTTGTGATAAACATTTCAAAAATTCGTCGCGAATGCAGGACTCGAACCTGCTTCTCACACCTGATTTGGCGATTTCAGGGTTGCTCCTTTGAGATTTCTTCAAATTTAATTGTGGTGAACATGTTTTCTGGTATTGAACCTTAGGGTCAATACTAAACCCAGCGTAGTCCCACATTTTTCTCACTCTTGGCCTTTGTCAATAGTCCACTGCCGAACATCTATGCCGATCTACCCACAAAAAGCGATTCGTTCCATTCGAGGGTAGACCCTCAGACCAAATGAAAAAAATCAAGACAGAATGTTGTGAACAAAACAAGTGAGGAAGGCAAAACTTAAGCCTCGCCGTGAACAGACACATTGTACTGTACCAGCCTTTTTAATAGTCCACTGCAGGGCGTAGGCCTATCCACGAAGGGTGACACAACACAATTACACACACATACACGTAAAAGGAAACTAAGCTTTGGCTCGTCAGTTGAACTATGGCGGCGCAACACCGACGCACTCACCACATGTTTATAAAACCGGCCTCACATGTCTGTTCACGACGTTCTGTCTTGTTTTTTTTATTTGGTCTAAGTATCCACCACGCTAGACCCACCTTTACCAAGCCTTAATTATCGTATTTTTTCGGCACCGGGCCGCTCTAATATTCCATCTACCTACGACCGCCATTTTTATTATTCATTTAGATCGGACCTGCGAGATGGACCGAGAGTGCCAGTGGCTGTGACATACACCCATGGAGGAATACTTTTATAGGCCGGACCGAATATCTTGGCGTCTGTGATGTTACAGAAAATCCAGTCCTCCTAAAGATCACCAGGATTGGGTCTATACTCGTATCATAAAGCTTCTAGCGGGATAGCACAAATACCTTTTTTTTCTAAAGGAAGGCAATACTTATTATATATTTAACTAATCTACGTTACGTATATGCACCGAGCAGACCTGCCCCCGCAAGCAGCACCCGTTCACGAGTTGACGCACACGTGCCAGCCATCGTCCTCCTCGACCACGTTTTAGGGAAGAAGACGACCCTCCACGCAACACCGCCGCAAGAAGAGGCGCCTGGCGAGCCTGAGTGCTCTGGGCATACACGCAATCCTTGTGTGGACTTGTAGGGGTCCTGGATTCCATTCCCAGTCAGAAATCCGGTTCCTGATTGGTGTGCTGTGAGAGAGACTGGGTCCCGGCAATAACAACGTAGGGCATCTTCCTTCGACGTGGACAGATATCTTCAGCAAGACCGCATGCAAGATCGCGCTGCATGCTAGCCACTTCTAACCGGTCTCATTGGAGATCCATAGTCTCCATAGGGGTGACCTATGTCCATCAGTGGGCATCCTATGGCTGATGGATAAAATATAAATAAATATAAATATTATGGGACATCTTAAACACGGTCTCTGACCCCAAACTAAGCATAGCTTGTGATGTGGCTGCCAGAGACTGATATACTACATATACCTATTTTAAATACATACTTATATAGATAGTACCTAAATAACACCCAGACACAGAGCAAACAGCTATGTTCACCACACAAATGTTTGCTCTGGGTGGGGATCGAACCCACGCCTCTTTGACACAGAAGTCAGGGTCACTAACCACTGAGCCACCGAGGCAGTCCAGATGGATGGATGGAGTGTTAAGCGTTGGAATATTATATATTCTCTGCTTGTGAGGGTGGAAAAAAAATCAGCTGTTCCATACAAAAAGTCCATCGATTCTCGACAAAATGTATGGAGCAGCTGATTTTATTTTACGATTTCGTAGTTGATCTCATAGTAAAAGTTATTTATAATGACGAGCATATTTCTAGGAGATCACATGCACTTTGAAAAAGAAAACACCTCGTATGAACAAAAATATACATTTTTATCGGAATCATTGTTTCGTATTATTTTCTACTAAAACAAGTAGGCGGGGCCTCGCTTAACTCTGTAGGTACCTACAAATAAATAAGTTGTCAAGTGCGTGTCGAGGCACGCGTATGATAGGATTCCGTAGAAACGATGACTATGATGATGTTAGAAACCAATTTTTATGATGTAACTAGTTGTGTGCTAGAAAAACATAATTGGCTAAAAAATATGTTTGTGAGGAGGTGCATTAAGTTATAATTCCACATTGTTAAAAAAAAATTTCAGAGAAAGATTTTAATATGTCCTATAAACTCCTAAAGTTTAAACATTCTATCTCTCATAATTTCGAAGTTAAGAGGACTCTTTTTTCAACTTTGACTACCTATATCTTACAAATTATATGACATGGGCAAAATACGGAAACCAAAAAATGGTTTAAATATCTTTACACTCATTTTAGTAAGCCTATTCAACTAAATTACACATAAAGAGTGTGTTTGAAAAAAAAATTATCCTCACTTTACATGTATGGGAGCTACCCCTTAAATACACAGTTTTGAAAATTTTAAGTACTTATTTAAAATTGAGATTTATACTTAAACTATCATACTGTCGAATTTAATCCAATATGGTTCATAAATATGGAAGTTATAAGGCTTTGTAATATTCGGACGGACGGACAGACGGACGAACGGACAACGAAGTTATACGGGTTCCTTGTTTTACTACGGAACCCTAAAAAAACAAAGCACATTTTCTCTGCAAATAACTTTCGCTATGCATTACAATAATGAGTTCGACAGAATACTCGAATAAGATATTCAAAGAAAAACAGGAAATTAAAAATAAAAGCACATTTTGAATAAATTGTGTTGCAAAAACGCTAAAAATAAAACATTTGTTTTCGTTTCAGTGGAGCCTGTTTCACAATCAATTTAACGGGTCATTAAGTCTAAACGAGGATGTAATAAACCGACAGATCTAAATACCTACCTAATCTGTATATATTTTTAGTCAGTAGTGAATATAGACAAGTAATTATGTAGATATTCATTGAATAGAATTTTAAAGAGTGTAAAATTTAAATAAACATACGTTGCAACATATTACATATTATGTAGATTGGCGTGGGATCGTGGATGTCTAATTGAGCTGACATTTATTTTTATTTCAATTAGAAGGAAGTATTAATTTTGATCACTTTTAATTTTTAACTTTAATTTTGTCACACAGCTCTGAGAACTTATGGCCGATGGGGCAGTAAAGTTCTCGAATGGAGACCACGCACCGGCAAGCGCAGCGTAGGACGTCCACCGACCAGGTGGACTGACGATATTATTAAGACCGCAGGAACGCGCTGGATGCAGGCCGCTTCCAACCGGGCTTATTGGAAATCCATAGGAGAGGCTTATGTCCTACAGTGGACGTCTTAGGGCTGATAATGATGATGATGATTAATTTTGTAATGTTTCTGAAAATAGTCAAACTGGAAAAGCAATAATACAAGTACACATATTATAATATGATCATCGGCTCAAGACTATGGTCACCGCAAATATCTTAAGTACCGTCTCGTCTTCTACCGCAACTTTTCCAAACAATTTTTAGACGAGAAATGTAAAAAATAAACATTTTAGATCTTGTTTTTTCTTCGTTTCAGCTGTATAACGTCTACTGCTGGACATATGCCTTCCTTTTAGTCAAGTCCAGACCTCCTATTCTATAAGAGCGAGCGGTCAGGAGCGAATTGCATCCAACGCGATTCTGCGGTCTAAATGAGTCCACCTTTTGAGTTGACGTCTTATGCTGCGCTTGCTGGTACGTGATCTCCGTTTGAATGGGCAAAGGCATCTCCATAGCACGACAGGTTTTTTTTGAGCTAACTGAAGATTAAATCATAGAACATCAATTACTATTTTAGTACCTATCACAAAAATATACTCTAGCCTATTAGGTACTATTTATTATTATAAGTTAAATCAAACATCTTAGCAGCTGTGATGTTTGCTATAGGCCGCGCCACACAAGTTGGCGGATGTGAAGTTAGCTACAAGCTGCGCGATATCCAATCCTGACTGAAGCTCGTATAAAGCCGCACGTTGATTAGCTATTGCGCAGCTTGTAGCTAACTTCACATCCACCAACTTGTGCGGCACGGCCTATACAAGTTGTGTAATGTGTGATGTTAGCTACAAGCTGTGTTTGGTTTGATAGTCCACCCATCGCGCAGGTGCCTCAGGCAGGATTCGCCAATTGGGTTATTCGTAGCTTATCGGACATCACAGCTTTCAAAATATTTAATTCGACCTATAAAAACAATGCATAGGTCCAGTTGAACAAAGAAGTTAATCGTCCGCCCGATCGCTAACCAGCGCGGAACCTTAAACACATCACGAAAACGTCGTAAACAACCGACTAAAAAAGTCGAATCACGTAACTCGAACTACCATAAACTGTTACTTTGTACTTTTTATTGATTAAACGAGTTTAAGCCTTTTAGTGTTAGATTTAAGGTTGATTTTTCCAGTGTGTGAGATTAATTTAATATGGCTGCAGTGCCCATCTAAGTTTAGAATCGTAATCGTCTGTTAACCAGCGCGAGCCGGTTACAGTGACACTCGACAACAGGCCCGGTTCAATGTTTATTTGTTGAACTGAACTACTTTTTGCTTTTTGAGTCCTTTTATTGTACCAGAGTATTTTTTAGTTATAATTTAGGTATAACGAGCATTATTATGGGCCTCATGAATAAGCTCAAAATAGCTCAACGTGCTATGGAAAATGACATTCAAATTGTCAGAATCGTATTTAATTTGTTCTATTTTTAATTTGTTGTATTTTGATAATTTTTAGGTGTGTTTTGAAATGAATTTTAATTTTTAAGCAATCAATACATAGTATAAAATAAAGTCGCTATTTTGTCTGTTTGTTTGTCTGTATGCTTAAATCTTTAAAACTACGCAACGGATTTTGATGCGGTTTTTTTTAATGTATAGAGTGATTCAAGAGGAAGGTTTATATGTATAATACACCTGTGCGAAGCCGGGGCGGGTCGTTAGTAATTCTATAATCATAATATAATTAAAAGCATTGTTATCGGACGTTTTCGAGAACATGTAATGTGTCTACGAAATAAAGAGAATTTGACTATGACTTTGACTGTGGAGAAGGCCATGCTCGGTGTATCTCTGCGAGATCAAATCAGAAATTAATCGATAATTTCGCCAATTTCGAACCGAATCGAAAAATTATTTTTAGTTCGAAAGGGTATACCCCTTTAATTTTGTATACGATGGAAGGTGGTTTTGCCATTTTTTGCGAAAAACAATTATCAATAAAGTTGGTGCTGCCAGTGGCTGTGGGTGACTATGGAGAAAAAATGCCGATGAAACTAATTGAAAAGAAAAGTGAATAAAAAATAGAAGCTGCTTCTTCCGCCAAATTCTAAATAATCTTCACTAAAACCTGTCATTGCTCATCGTAAATCTTCATAGAAGCGAGATAAATCTCTCGAAAACTTCTTTTAAACTCGTAAATAAGTCGACAGTTACAAAACTGATGACAGGCTCATTTCTGATCAAAGAAAAATAAAATCGGCCAAGTGCGAGTCGAACTCGCGCACGAAGGGTTCCGTACCGTATGGGAACCCAATTCTTATTGCCGTTATTAATAGCGAGCAAAAAACTCCTAAAAATCATGTTTGTTGTATGGAACCCCCCCTTTAATTAAAGTAATTTTGTGTGAACTATTTTGATTAAGTACTAACATAGTGTAGTAAGTTAATAATTTATTTTACTAACCATGGATCGTTGTTGCCTTAAACAAATATTTTTTGATTTTGATTTGATTTAATATTTATTTTATTCTGTTTTTAGTATTTGTTGTTATAGCGGCAACAGAAATACTGCGAAAATTTCAGCTGCCTAACTATCATGGTTCATGAGATACAGCCCGGTGACAGACAGACGGACAGACGGACATCGAAGTCTTAGTAATAGGGTCCCGTTTTTACCTTTGGGTACGGAACCCTAATTAGATTGAGAAGATGTATAAATAAATGAGCAGGGTGTGTTTAGTTAGAGGTGTTAGTTTTGGGAATTATTTAAAAGGTTCGCAGAAAACAGTCGGTGTCTTGTGATTAACAAATAATTATTTGGTCAGCTGACTTGAAGCAGGTTTTAAAAAGTGATAAAGTTAATTTTAAAAAACGGTTTTCAGTCAACTAAAATAACTGAAAAGCGAAAAAACCTAATAACTTTTGTTGCTGACCAAATAGTTAGCTCAAGTAGTTGGTTAAATTACTTTAACATGATACTTAAGTAATTAAACCAGTAACCCAAAACTATTGTTAATATCGAACACAAAATTATGTATTATAAATTTTCTATGTTAATCATGATATTATGTACTTTAAAAAATAGCTGCTCCACATAATCCATACAAAAAACTTTCGACAAAATTTACGTTTAAAACCAATTGGAACTGATTTTTTGCCGTTGCAGAGTTTGTCCGACACCAAAGTTTGGTCATGATGATGCGTAACTGAAAATAAACTGAAGAATTGAAGGAAATAATTAACTGAATAGCCCATTGCCAACTGGCAGTGACTTGAGCATTTGGATTTTTTTTAGACCTTAAAGGGTATGTGGATGATCCAATTAATAAAATAAATAAATAAATATTAGGGAATATCTTACACACGGTCTCTGACCCCAAACTAAGCATAGCTTGTGAAAAGGCTGCCAGAGACTGATATACTACATATACATATTTTAAAAACATACTTATATTGATAGTACCTAAATAACACCCAGACACAGAGCAAACACCTATGTTCATCACACAAATGTTTGCCCTGGGTGGGGATCGAACCCACGCCTCTTTGACCCAGAAGTTAGCGTCACTAATCACTGAGCCACCGAGGCAGTCAAAACTTTCAAAAGTCCAATGCTTTTTATGTAGTAGTAGTGTAGGTAGTTTTAGCATATAAGATAGTACCTATTGTAGTTTGTTGTAGTTAATAAAGGCACTTTTGCCCGATCAAAAAAATTGAATAGGTGTCAATAACTATGTCTGAGGCTTTCAGGCGGCTCAAAAACTCTGACATTAAGACTAGCCACCCGCCCGGCCTATACAAACTTGCTTCCTTATTGGTGTCATTGCTGTATTAATTGAAATCATTTACTTGGCATTTTTTCTGTATTGAAAGAAAACAAATGAGTGAATTGAGATTCATAGGGGCGGCCTATGTCCAGTAGTTTATTTAAGTCGCGAATAAGTCCGCGCTTGACCACCAACTCGCCTGGTGGTAAGCGACGTTGTGGTCGAAGATGAAGTACGCAGACCTAAAAGATACCTATTAACTCTGACCTTGAAGAGCTCTAGGTTATATCTCTTAGGAAACAGGAAAGCAGGAAGACTGTTCCATTCCCTGGCGGTACGAATCAAAAATGTTGAGTCAAACCGCTTCGTACGTATCGAAGGAAAATCGACACCATATCACATGGACGTCATATGGCTGATGGACGGATGGATGGATAAAATAAATGTATATGATGATATTTTAGAATATATCCGTCTAAGATTTTCAACAAAGGCTAAATAAATAATCTATAAATGCTAAACAGGCTAAATAATCAATAAATATTCCAATGAAAACTATATTCGGTATTTTCCTGCTGATTTTTTAAATCTTAGCTAACATTAATGTGAACTTAGGTAGAGTTGTTAGGTTGCGCTAGTTATCCGAGGCCGACAAATGTATCATTTCTGGTGACCTCAATAGGGATTTATCGCCTGTTTGAGTTGGGGATCCCTGATAAAATATACGGAACTGAAAAACTACGTTAAACAAATGGGTCATGTTGGTCTTAGATATCTAGGAAACAAAACGAAACTTACCTACTATAGGCATTTTTTTATTTACACAGGGAAAATAACAAAAATTACACTTTACACTAAGACTAAATTAAATACTTATTTGGCAAGTTGACATGGCAGTGGGTAAGCACATAATGCAGAGTGATGATTACCCTTCGTGTCGAAAAGTTCTCGAGTAGAGACCACGTACCGGCAAATCAATTTATTTCTACCGACTTCCAAAAAGAAGGAGGTATCTACTATTTTAGTTTGTATGTTTTTTTGTGTATGTCATCGATTTATTCGCCAATTGTGAACCGATTTCAAATTTATTTTTTTATTTTATCGGAAGAGTTTACTCCCGAGGTGGTTCCATTTAAATTTTATGGAAATCGACTGAGCCGTTGTTGGTAATTCAACAAAAATGTACATGGATGTCCCATCGATTCGAGTAAACTATTCGAATTCGGTATGCCATTTATTTCAAAAAATACTAGTGAGTACAAGTTTAAAGATATTTTTCTTTCATGAAAAACCAGCGGCTGCGATAGTGTAGAACAGCCTTTTTTTACTACTATTATAAATGATGCCTCACGGTGTTTTTCTTCACCGAAAAACTACTGATGTGAAATTCCCTAGGTACATAAATTCCAGAGAATTCATTGATACGGGATCGGGAAATGAAGGCACGATCTCACGATTGTAAGGCGGGTGTCACTACCATTAGACCACCACGGATATTACCACAAAAGGTTTCACAAATCAAATAAATCGTACCTACCTAATGCAATGACAATTATGAAAGTCCGGGGTAGGGTCGCCATGATTTAAGTGTTAAATGGACGTCCTACGGCTGAGATTTACTTATGAAAACAGTAGTGTTAATAAAATAAATCCCTGAGTCACAAAAGGCGATCTGAGAGGCCTTCAGACGGCTTAGCTTTTCTAAATCAGAGTGAATAGGTATCTTCTAAGTCTGCGTGCTCCATCTTCGACCACAACGTCGCTTACCATCAGGCGAGTTGGTGGTCAAGTGAAGACTTATTCGCGTTAATAAAAAAAACTCTGATACCAGCAGCAGGGTGATTCTGTATGAAAATGTGCGCATAACGTGCTAGTTAAGTTTTGTTACATTGAAAGGCGAGCCAGGAGGCTGATAGGTAACGAAACTTTGACTGAGTCGAAGCTGCAGAGTCTCGAGCATCGACGTAGCGTAGCGTGTCTATCAGCCTTCTATCGGATACACTTCGGTGAGTGCGCCCAGGAGTTGCACAATCTGGTCCCACCTGCCCCTTTCTTCTATCGTACGGCTAGACAGACGCGACCAAAGCGCCACCCTTTTATGGTGGACATCCCGCGCATTAGAACCAAGCGTTTCGAGTCCACATTCCTCATACGAACTGCCAGAATGTGGAACGCTTTGCCTGGGTCTGTCTTCCCGCTAGAGTACAATGTAGGTGTCTTCAAATCCCGAGTAAATAGGTATCTTCTAGGTAAGCGTGTTACATCCTAGACCGCATATCTGCTTAACATCAGGTAGTGTGTAGTCAAACGCAAACCTATTCGAAATAAAAAAAAAAAAAAAAAAGAATTTCGTGTGAAAAATATTCATTTTTCAAATAACTTAAATTCGGCTCATAATTCGTTTCAGCCTAACTTTACAGTTAAGAAATAAAATACCTACGTTTATTGCTTCGAACTGTGTACATAGAGGTGGTACAATAAAATTTAAGACACAACAGTTTTTCCTAACAGACATGCGATTGGTTATTTTGAGACATGACTAATCTCAAAATTATAAAAGTTAAAAAAAAAACATTTCTCCTAATGAAATTCGTGGAAATAAAAAAACTTTAACGCGTTTCGTTACGTTTTCAACCCCCGACGCAAAAGAGGGGTGTTATAAGTTTGACGTGTCTGTTTGTCTGTGTGTCTGTCTGTCTGTCTGTCTGTCTGTGGCATCATAGCGCCCGAACCACTGAACCGATTTCAGTTTAGTTTTTTTTGGATGAAAGGAGACTTAATCGAGAGTGTTCTTAGCTATGTTTTATAAAAATCGATTGAGCCGTTTAAGAGTTATGGTGGGTTAAAGTGGGGATGGAAGAACCAAAATTCTACAAATGTGCCCAAAATGGTTGTCAATGTGTCAATGTGTCGGGGTTTTTAAATTTTTAATTTATAATAATTTTGTCGATAGAGAATCAGGTTATAAAGCTAGCCGCCCGGCCTACACTACCTTGTTTACTTACCACAAAAGGTTTCACAAACCAAATAAATCGTACCTAATGCAATGACAATTATGAAAGTCCGCGGTAGGGGCGCCATCATTCGGGTGATATTAGGGACAACATCAATCAAACGTGGCGTAAATATTTGATGAATTGAAATTGGACATGCGCTAATCACCGCTCGAGTGGCAGGGGTGGGTTGTGGATATTTTATTTATTTTTACCTCTATTTTGTTTTAAAATGCAGTAAAAATATTATATTACAGGCACCGCCAAAGAATAGAATTTTCCTTTGATACGTGAAGCGGTTTGACTCAACATTTCTGATTGGTACCGCCAGGGAATGGAACAGTCTTCCTACTTTCCTGTTTCTAAGAGATACAATCTAAAGCTTTTTAAGGTCAGAGTGAATAGGTATCTTCTAGGTCTGCGTGCTTCATCTTCGACCACAACGTCGCTTACCATCAGGCAAGTTGGTGGGTAAGCGCGGACTTATTTGCGTAAAAAAAACTTCCATGTCTGCGTACTTCATCTTCGACCACAAAGTCGCTTACCATCAGGCGAGTTGGTGGTCAACTTATTCGCATTAAAAAAGACTGAATCGAACTGTGGATACCTCAACATAATATTGTAAGTAGAGATATTTTACAGCATTTTTTTTAGTCTAAGAAATAAACATTAACATAATAAGGCCATCGAGATGCGCAATCATTTCCCGTGTTTTATGTCTTACTAGCGACCCGCCCCGGCTTCGCACAGGCTTATTTTACATATAAACCTTCCTCTTGAATCACTCTATCCATTAAAAAAAACCGCATCAAAATCCGTTGCGTAGTTTTAAAGATTTAAGCATACAGACAAACAAACAAACAAACAAACGAAAATAGCGACTTTATTTTATACTATGTAAGGATACATATAAACCTTCCTCTTGAATCACTCTATCCATTAAAAAAAACCGCATCAAAATCCGTTGCGTAGTTTTAAAGATTTAAGCATACAGACAAACAAACAAACGAAAATAGCGACTTTATTTTATACTATGTAAGGACTATGTAAGGATGTGTATATATGTAGTGATAGTGATATTGGATCTTGGAATATTATAGATTTCAACACGAAATTTTAACTGGGAATATATCATTTTAGTTTTGCTCGCGTGATACTTTGATTATTTCCTATCTTGTCTGTACCCTAGGAACCTTTTATTTTCCCGGAAGAAAAAGAAGCCTGTGTCCCTCTCTGACTTTTGAACTATCCATGCCAAAAATCAAGTCAATCCGTTACTCTGTTGCGTTAGTGAGTAACAAATCAACAAACACACTTTCGGTTTTATAATATTCCATCCATCCATCAGCCACAGAACGTCCACTGCTGGATATATGCCTCTCCTATGAATCTCTAATGAGTCCTGTTGGAAGCGGCTAGCATCCAGCGCAGTTCTGGTGAAGGTCATCTGTCCACCTTGTGGGTGGACATCCTACGCTGCGATTGCCGGTACAATATTATTAGTAAGGATCTTCGAGCAAATATCTACAGAGCCAGTCCCTAAAAAGAACTAACAAAATGTCCGAGCGCCGTCATACATACAGACCTAGATATTTACCTTAAATAATTCACAATAACTCGTTTTCTCGAAACGATCTTACGACTAACACAAAAGCCTACCCACTACGTAGCTTGGGCAAGGTATTTGCTCGGACACTTTTTTGTACGATTGTGACTCTATTTATATTTGCTCGAAGGTAAGGATTTATACCGGAGTCCTAATTTAACGGTATCGCGTGGAGACCCCTAATGACCCAGTGTACAGTAATGGTCCTTTTATGTCGCTCGAAGGGCTTACGTCGTCACCTGCTGGCTGCTAACGACTTGCCGGGTACAACACAAGAAATTACCTCATATTTATATTAGGTGCGTGAGTAGGTAAATAACAACAATGAGTAGGTATGGTTATTGTAACCTCCAGAGTACATATCCCTTTGCAAAGTGCATACAGGTCGCGGCATATAAGTGTAGCGCTGAGCGTAGTGTGGAGAGGATAGCTGCGCATGAGTTTAGTATGGCGGTCACCATGCGCAGCAATCCCCTCCACACTACCCTCAGCGCTGAACTTACGTGCCGCTACCTATACCTACCGTTGAAGAGTGCTATTGCACAAGTCTAGGGACACGATTCACCCCGCACTGATTTTTAGGGCAAATGGGGATGCCGTTGTTTCAATCTATTTAGGCAATTTCTCTGTGGTAGCTGCCTTAATGAGGTGGTCCAACCCAGAAATCTCGAATAACAACCCAACAAACATTTAGGCGACGATTAGAGCTTGTTTTGTTACTTAGTGGGCTACAAAGGCATTACAGTAGCAGCACTTATGACTATTGGCGATAAAGTGGCGTAAGCAAGTAACGTATATCACTTCAACTTATAATACAGAGTTACAAGAGAGACAATTAGGCGAGCTTAAAGGTTATGGACGTATTATGGCAAATCTTAACACTGTTGTACATGCACAGCATTTTGTGTTATAGCTTTAAGTGAATCTTAGAACTCTAAGATCTAAATAAGAATAAGAATTAGCTACTACCTCCAAAAGTGCTATGCAGGTGATATTAAACTCTTTACAAGAACCTAAAGTTTCACAGTAGCGTTAATAAGCGCTACCAGCTTTACAATGGTGTTTATTTAATCTTATATAGCACCAAATGCTTGAAGTTATACAAAACTCTCTTGCATTACCTTAAGTCAAATAGGAGTATAATTTTTCGCTATAACAGATCCTCTAGCGTCTATTGTTACTTCTTTGTGACTAAAGGTAAAGTAACAGTGCTTAAGGTCACTACTGTATTTCTTATATTGACTACTTGTTTTTGACATAATGGCGTCGCCACCAAAAAAAAACAAAAATTGTTGTAAATACTTGGAAAAATCAATGTAGGACTGGTGGAAATAGACAGAAATTGATCAGAGAATATAATCGCATTTTAAACTCCTCTATTCCTATTGAAAATACCTCTATTCCTATTGAAAGCAGTAAAGCGCGAGTTTCCTGTGAGCCTGATGGTTCCGTACACGCTTTTCAAAATGATGATTGTGCTATTACTACAAGTGATAATGAAGATCAGAATTCTCTATGCTCCGAAAATTTTGTTGAGACAAAATTTTGATTTTAACACGAAATATACAATGTAAGCTAGTGTGTATCGAGCATGAAAAACAGTTGTATTTTTTTCCTTTACTGCACACACTTTAAAGTTATGGAATTAAACAAAATATAATATAAATCAAAATCTTTTATTTTTATCAAAATACTTATCTCCTATATAAGGAACATAAAACGTAATAGCAAATTTTTGGTAGTAATACCTACTGACAATTACCTTATTTTACTTATAACGTTGAAAATATGTCTTCAATAATCACAATCAAAGAATAGGTTATAGTAACCTATATATTATTAACATAATTATCTTGTCTATGTTAGGAAAATTATTTTGTTTCATTATAATATAATATGACTTGTTTTTATCACTTATAGGATCTTATTTTACTTATAATATTAAAAAATATGTCTTCAGTAATCACGTTGACTAATCTAAGAGTCAAAAACAGTTACAGTTATATAGAAGTATTATAATTTAACTTCTTACGGACTTCTTATGGCTGATGGATGGATGGATAATTTAACTAACTTTTCTATACTAGGAACATAATTTTGTTACATAACAAAATAATACTTAACAAATTTTTGGTGGTAAAGAATAGGATCTTTTTTTTACTCATATTTTTGACAGATATCTTTAATAATCACGTTTACTAATCTACTAGTCAAATAACAGTTCACAACTAACTTTTTCTTTATAATTAACCAACGCTACGATCTTAAAGTAATGTAATGTCATAAGTTGCTTGAAACAAAAAGTCATCATTTTAGCAACAAAAGTTGAAACTAATCGCAATTGATTATGTATAAAATACAAATCAAAAGTGTTTTTTTTTACTTTTTAATTGGTTGCGATAAGATTTGACTCTTGCCGCCAAAATGAGGTTTTTTAGCCTTCTAATATAGCGAGCTCTCCGCCTAGAAAGAACACGCCAAACTGTAGATTTATGATAAATTTATAGTATGGCATATTTTAAATAAAAATAAAAAAATAACAAAAACCAATCTAATGATATTCTTCCTATCAACATCAAGTTGATAATCACAATGATAGAGTAAATAATTAGAAAATACAAATAAAGACGTTAGTGGCCAGAAAGTACCTCGATAAACAAAAAGAGACGGGCCTTCCTTCCAAATAAAAAAAAATTAAACTACAATATTCTAAAGTTCACAAATGGTAACTCTTTCACAATGGACATTATTTTATCTGGAAAGTCACTCCCCAACCTAGCTTTTCTTTAAGTTGGTCGAAGTACTTCCTGAACAACAAAATTTAATAATTGAGCATTATTATGAGAAATACGATATAACATCTTCTGTTACAACTTTCACATTGGTGGAATTGTTCTGAGCCTTATTAGCTGCTGCGGTGGTAATAGTGGAATTGTTCTGGGCGTTATTATTGTTTTCATGGTTACCTTCACCGGAATTGTTCTGGGCCTTAGCTGAGAATATGGCACTTTGGTCTAATCTGTAAACAAACACGATAGGTATTTAATAGTCTTATAGTCAGGTATATAAACCTAATATTATTTAAATCATAATATAATATTAATTGTTAAAATAATATATAATAATTTATATCTACCTACTTCTTTGTATTCTACTCGTCCAAAACAGTTAACAGGTAAAAAATAACATCAATACATGGTTTAAAGTTTTGAGCACTACGGATCCCTAAATTCGTTTGCTCGCCATGTTGAGATAATAAAATATTAGATTATGGTTATAAAAACAAATATTTACAAGGTTTCCATGAAGTATTTTGCTTTAGTATGTATTTATATTACTAGAACAGTATTCTAAGATCAATAAGGCAATTTTTTTGTACTTTTTTACAAGAAAAATGTGTCACTCCATATTAGACAAAACATTTGTTTTCAGTAAATAGACAACATACATCGGGCGTTCGAATTATTTACCAATAAATATGTAACTAATTCACAGTGTACTTACCTTCGCAGCAAAAATACGCTTCCTTTCGCACCATAAAACATATCCTAATGGTTCACTTTTTTTGTTTAATATAAACCATCTTGAGGTTACCGACTAATATAGCCATTGAAAATAATATTATTTTGTTAGATCGCAAAATTAGAAAATATATTTTCCGGGTAGGTATCAAAAACTCTTGCGGGAAAGACCTATTTTATCGCCTTTGTGGATCTTGAATAGCGTTCAGACCGTTACAAATCACCTATTTACCTCCCTTTTAGCACTTGAAACGCCACTGTATCTCTACTGTATCGCTTAAGGAGTCAGTTGACGCCTACCTGTAGCCCGCTTAGCACCCATAGAGGTAATATAAAACCATTTTTGCCATTTTACCGCTAACAGAGTTAATTTTCGCTTATTTACCCCTCTTGTATCGCTAAGAGATCCTGTTACCGCTATCATAACTCTCTTATAGCATGATTGTACCTCTTAGCCAATTACCATAACTCTTGTATACCGTCATTATACAACCTTAAGTAATATAAAAATTGTGCCTAATTCGGGGGTAAAGTAGGGTTAGAGCGCGCTCTAACACCAATTTGTAACACCCATAAACTACTTTAGAATCTAGTTAGCGCTTTTATAGACTTATTATAACTCTTACTTTAGCGCCTAAATGTTACTTGGGAAACAGCTGTTCATATAAATGGTTCATCTTTGAACAAAATGTTTATAAGATGATTTTTTTTGCAAGTTACAAGTTGAAATTGAAATTTTACTCCGGGACTAAAATTTGTTCATATTGTTGAGTACTTATACTTCTTTCAATGCAAGGTTTTTGCATAACAACACTAGTTGAGCAATATAGCAAGTAAGGTATATAATATGTTTGAAAAGTCAGTAAGACGACATTATTTAGCAAGTTAAAGCGGTATAGTGGGTAGGGCACATATCACATAGAACTATACTGATGGGATTGTAATGTTTTCATTTCTCATTCTATCGATCACGTTGGAAGCAAGCCACTTTCAATCGGTATATCTACTAATGGAAATCGATTTTTACCGTTTGTGTTTTTTTTTGCTTTTTGTGTAGCTGTGGACATCCTACTTGGGAAATGAAAATGAAAAATGTTTAGTTGTGCTTATTTTTCGCCACTGCTGGACATAGATCTCCAATAACACTGGTTAGACGTGGTTTGCATCCAGCACCGTCCTACGCTACGGTCTTAATTAGGTCATTACTAGCGACCCGCCCCGGTTTCGCACAAGTATATTTTACATTTAAACCTTCCTTTTATATAAATCTATCTATTAAAAAAAACCGCATCAAAATCCTTTGCGTACTTTTAAAGATATAAGCATACATAGGGACAGACAGAGAGCGGGAAGCGACTTTGTTTTATACTAGTAAAAGTAAAAAAGCCTTTATTTCAACTACATCATTATCATTAACATTTATTTGTTTTATACTATGTAGTGATTATAATGTTGATTTTGTTCTAGTGGTATATGTATAATACACCCGTGCGAAACTGAAGCGGGTCGCTAGAACAAAACATACTTTATCTATTAGAATAAACCGCATCAAAATCCGTTGCGTACTTTTAAAGATAAAAGCATTCAGAGGGACAGACAGAGAACGGGAAGCGACTTTATTTTATACTATGTACTGATTATTATGTTGACTTTGTTCTAGTTCAAACTAATCCGTAAACAATCGTCAATTTTTTTTTTTTATTATTTCGAGCTACCAATTCAGCATGACCCCGACAATAAATACGGTTTCAAAATAGCATTACCTACTTCTGTCGCGTTTATAAAACTAAATGATCACCACACGGTAATAAATTTGATAAAAGCTAAAAAAATATATTAGTGTAGGTCTAGCCACAGTGGAGGTTTTGGACAGAGCGGACAGTAAGCAAAAAGTTTTACTCGTATTAATTAAAAGTTACTGATCTATAACTATAACTGCTTGATAGTTTTCTCAAGTATAATAAGCGAGTGATTAAATTAATTAAATAAGATACCGAGCAACACTACATTGCGTTTATTGGTACGTTAAAATTGTTAAAGTTAATTTGATTAGGTTTTGTTATGTTAATGTTGCCGTGGTGGTTTAGTGGAAATGACACCCGCTTTACAATTATGAGGTCGTGGGTTCAAATCCCGATCCCGTACCAATGAATTACTTGGAATTTATGTACGCAATATCACACCACTAAGTTTTCGGTGAAGGAAAACATCGTGTGGCAACCTGCATACGTCCGTAGAAGTAATTTGATGGCGTGTGTGAATCTACCAACCCGGACTGGGCCAGCGTGGTGGATATGGCTCAATCACCCTTCGTGGGTAGGCCTACGTCCTGCCGTGGACTATTACAAAGGCTGGTACAGTGTGTTAATGTTAACCTCTGAAATAGAGAGCAGGATTCGGGAAAGAGGGGGTGACTCCCGTTCTACCTCGTTTCTGGTGCAAAGAATGTCTATCGCCATCCAACGCGGCAATGCAGCAAGCGTTATAGGCACATTTGTACCAGGAGCGATGAGGGGCGGGTTATTTGATTAATTTTCTAGTTAGGTATATATTTTATTTACTGTTAAAGTTATTTGATAGGAATATCTTTATGAAATAGATGTCATTTTATACGGCTTACCAAAACTAGAGTAGCTTAATTGCGTTGTGATTAGTACCTTATACATAGTAGGTATGATCGAGTGTCCTAACCTAAGACCATTTTCAAAAAAATCGAGCGGTCCAAGCGCGAGTTTTCCGATGTTTCGTATGAATGAGCGCTTTTCGAGTCCACGTGTACGTTTTTCTAGCATAGGGTTACGAGTATAGTACCACAGTAATGATATCTATTACCGTGATAGTACCTACTTGAGGATACTCCGGTATAATATACCTGACGTGCCTAATTCTAGGAATTTTCAGAATTGACGATTAGTAGTATTTTTTTACAATTTTAACTGACTTCGAAAAAGGAGGAGATTCTATGTTCGTCTGTTTTTTTTTGTGTATGTTCATCGGTGATTTCGCCAATTGTAAACCGAAACGAAAAAAACTTTTTTAATTCGAAAGGGTAGGCTAGTCCCAATTAAATTTTACAGAAATCGGCTAAGTCGTTTTTGAAAAATCAACAACAATGTAAACAATTCGAGCGAAATATTTGAATTTTGTACACGATGGAAGGCGGTTTTGCAATTTTTTGCGAAAAAAATTATTAGTTACCTAAAAGTTACGTCGTCGTCAGCACGTCTGTATGATGTTCTAGTCATCTAGTGCTTAAATCGTAGTTGTCCCATCGGCACTGTGGTCACTGTGGTGGTATCGCGGTGGTGCGTGGTCGTGATATTCCAGTGCTTGGAGTGTAGTTGTCCCACCGGCATCGTGGTGACTTTGGTGGTACCGCGGTGCTGTGTGGTCGTGATATTCCAGTAGTGCTTGGATTGTAGTTGTCCAACCAACACCGTGTAGACTGTGGTGGTGCATGGTCGTGATATTATTATTCTAATGCTTGGAGTGTAGTTGTCCCACCGGTACCGTGGTGACTGTGGTGGTACCGCGGTGGTGCGTGGTCGGGCTCGCTCGGCGGTGCTCGGCGGCGCTCGGCGCGGGTCATCGATCTGACCCAGTTCTGCGCGCGCGCTGTTGCCACGCGAGCTGTTATGGCAATGTCACATCAGCATTTAAAAATCAGACTAGAAAAATAATGTCTAGTCTAAATCATAAACAGGACTGTGGCATGACTTCCAAGCAGTCAAAAAATCCGGGATATTTGTTATGTTCTGCAGACACTTCGGTCCGTGCTCTTTGTTTCATGCATTATTTTATCGTACACTTAAAACAAAACCTAGACAACGGTAAGTAAACTTCACCCATTCCAGCTTCGGGATTAACACCTTATTTTCTCGTATGTAGACAAAATGAAACAAAAGCCAAGAAACAGTCATGATTATAGTTCTAAGGATATCCTCCATCCATATTTCCAGTGAAATACTACTTGTGGCTTCCAAATAAGATTATTTAGGAATCTTCTAGGCTAAGTTGGCTACAATCTTTTACCTATTTTTCTGTACGTTTGCGATTTTTTTAACAAAAGGTGACGTAAAAGAAGTGGTTTAAAGTATTCTAATTGTAATTTCACGATTGTATATTTTACAAGAAAATGTTCAAACTAACCTAAAGTTTATACTTGCATATCTGGTAGATAGACTTTAATGCTTGAAATAGGAGTATAGTAGTGTGTAGGTAGGTAATTATAGAATTAGTAGTAGATAGTCTAGCCACTATCCAAAGTGCCACGGCCTCCCACTACGCCTGCAACACCGTCTATTCGTAGATAGTGGCTCGAGCAGATGGCGGCGACCGGTAGCGGATCGTAAACGCTGCTTTATAGCCTGTTTGTACTATTGCTACCACTCACTCGCTGGACAGTAGCATTTTGATAGAATACAGCCTTTTTGTTACGAGGATAAATCAATAAAGACTGCAGAGACTTTTAAATTGGGGATTTGTGGACAGTGGACATCTTACTGATAACAAAGAAATCTACAGAAACGCTTCACTCACATAGCCTTTCACTAAGATTACAAGTAGCGGCACGTAAGTGTAGCGCTGAGGGTACTGTGGAGGGGATGACTGCGCATGTTGACCGCCATACCAAACTCATGCGCAGCCATCCCCTCCACACTTCGCTCAGCGCTAGACTTATATGCCGCGACTTGTACCTGTGTACCTGTGTTGGGAGTGTACAATACCAGAGTACGTACAATTAAGGACAAGTACACCAATAACATCCAACATAAAACAAATATTTAAAATCATTGCTCAAATATCTGTTTGGCCGGCAATCATACGCAGGGTCTGTATTCAACGTAGAAGCTCCATATAAATTTGGCAGGAGAGTCGTCAAGACCAAAGCTAGAGGTGAGCTAGCAGTGCCACAGTTTTTATAACCTACTAGCTGCCCCGGTGAACTTCAGGAAACAGGAACATTTTGTATGGGAAAATTCAATGAATGTCTTTATTATTTTACTCACAATATTTCTATATTTTCTCACCGTTTAAACCTTCCCTTAGCTTCCACGGATATTTCAAGACCAAAATTAGCCCAATCGGTCCAGCCGTTCTCGAGTTTTAGCGAGACTAACGAACAGCAATTCATTTTTATAAATATAGACTAGCTGCCCATTCCGGCTTCGCCCCGGTACGGACAAATTTTAAAGACAGACAAATGCTATTATAAAATTAGGTATAAACTAACCTATCTCCCAAGTTGCACCAAACGGCACATACATAGTGTGCTAAATTTGGTTAAAATCGTTTAAGTAGTTTAGGAGTACATCGCGGACAAACAATATGACGCGTAATTTATAAACCTATGAGTAGGTATTTCAAATTGGAAGCCTATTTAGGATTACGGGTCCGATATATCGTACCAATATTTCCAACTGCTCAGCAGATTGACCAGTATAAATGGCAGTGGGCAGGGCCTATAAGCACGTAGGATCGATGTATGATTACATCTCTAATGGAGACTAAGTGCGCTACGGTAACTTACGATATCTTTCGACAAGTGCTTTGTAGATATGATAAAAGTCGCGGCATCACGCTGGATACAAGGCGCTTCCAACCGTATCCAACAAGTAATCTGTCCTTCACACGTTTCTTTTAAATAAGCAGCTTTATAATAAAACATTGAAAAACAAAAATAATACCAAATATCCAACAGTTATTTATCTTACAAAATCGAACTCAACGTTATATCTCAGTATAAACATAAAGGTACGGTACCTGTAAAGGTCAATATGCCTCTGGCCCTATTTACTTAATGGTAACGACGGCACAAAAACAAATAATTATTTTCCTAAATGCCAGGATAAAGCTAACTTTCGTTTCAATAAACAACATGTAGAGACGACAAATAAAGCGAAGAAAATATGAGAGAAAATGTTTTTGAGATATTACTGTGGCTAAGATTTGTTTAACACTAGAGCAAAAATTTCGGCTTAGTAATGCTAACATAACAGCCTGGAAACAGCTGGAAGAGGCCTGCGTGTCACAAGACACGCCAAGCACTAAACCCGAAATTCCGGTGTGATAGATTAGTACCTACTAGGTTAGGTTCATATTATGTTTAGTTAAGCAATAAAGAATTGAATAAATGAAATAAATAAAGCCAAAAAAGCCACGTTACACGAACTATAAGGAAAGTAGGTACATAGGTAAATACTTTTGCCATTTTATCCGAAAACATGTCCTGTTTAAGTCAACGTTTAATTGAAGGCTTGGTAATGACACCCACCCGCCTTACAATCGTGAGTTCTTGGGTTCAAATCTCGGTCCCGTACCAATGAATTCCTTGCAAGGTCCTAAGTACGTGATAATTATTTTCCGCCGAAAAAAGCACAACCGACTCGTGTGCACAATTTGAATAATACGCGCGAATCGATGTATCATTAATGTAGTAATTTTTAAATTGATATTCTTTTTTCAAAAATGACTCGAGAATAGAGAACCTTCTTTTTAGGGTTCCGTACCCAAAGGGTAAAAACTGGACCTTACTAAGACTTCGATGTCCGTATGTCTGTCTGTCACCGGGCTGTATCTCATGAACGGTGATAGCTAGGCAGCTGAAATTTTCACAGATAATGTATTTCTGTTCCGCTATAACAACTAATACTAAAAACACAATAAAATTAATATTTAAGGGGGGCTCCCATACAACAAACGTGATTTTTAAGAGTTTTTTTGCTCGCTATTAATAACGGCAAGAGGAATGGGGCTCCCATACCGTACGGAACCCTTCCTGCGCGAGTCCGACTCGCACTTGGCCGAAGTACTTCAGGCGGCTTTAAAACTCTGACACCAAGGCTAGCTAATCGGTCTATAGTGTCTATACGAACTTACTTACCTCCTTTTTTTAAGTTGGTTAAAAATATAGCTGCTATCCGTACAATTTGTCTGGCACATGAGACAGGCGAGTGTCAGTTCGTATGACAGCGTGACAGACGGACGGACGAGAAGGCTGGCTTGTCTAAACAACGCCTCTCTGTAAAACTTCAAAATACGAGTGAAGCATTGAATACCTAAAGAGAAATGTAGGATTAAACAGGAAAGGAACATCAATTATATTTAAATAATCTTTTTTAAAGCATGATTTTACTGAACCAGTCCTCGCCATGACGAATCAAACGAGCCAAAACTCGATGGAGTTGCGTCGTTTCTTTACAGAGTTCCTATGACCATCTTCCAGCTCCATCATCAGACCCTGGTTACCATTGAAAGACTAAATACTCGCCAAGACGATTGAAATGAGCTTGACAGACATCGGGACAGGTGAAACTAAATAAAAGCTTGTAAAAAGGATTCTGTATATACTGTTCTGTGTCAGCCTTTAGTGGTCCCAGCCTAGCTATGTTTTGCCTAGTCTAGCTTGGTGCTCTAGCTAGCTCTGGGGCCGTTTTGTCAACGCGCAGCATTCTTGCTGCGGACGTCCTACAGCTGAGATAAAGAAGAAGCGCCGCTAATTGTGGTGCCGGCGTACCTCCTACGTCTGAGATAATGATGGCAGCGGCATTGGTGGCGGCGCCGGCGGACGTCCTACGGTTGAGATGATGATGTCAGTTTGGTGGCGCCGGCGCACGCGCTGCTTTCTTGCTGCTGGGCCACAGAACAAATAAGAGTAGCATTCGGCATAATTACCTTCGGCGCCGGCGCTTTCTAATATCGCCTGTTTGGGTACAGTCATGAAGAAAACTCTCATATAAAAAAATCGTTTAGGTTTGGACTAACCCTGGTGGATGTCGGAGTTTTTAAGCTGTCTGAATGCTGATGCTAAACGGTTCAATCGACCGGGATCTCGTCCGAGTAAGGAAGCGATGCATAAGTCGTATTTAGTGGTAGTAGTAGTGTATACAGGGTTATTTCTAATCAATTAGCATCCTTTTAGGGGCTTATTCTGTACATCAAAACTAACAACTTTTGTTCTAGTTTTATTAATTCTCAAAAAAAGTTGTTGTTTCATAGAAAAATATCGTTCACCATCGACAAAATGTATGGAACAGCTGATTTAATTTTTTAATTTTGACAAAAGTCGCATATCAAAAGTTGTTAGTTTAGATGTATAGAATAAGCCCCTAAAAAAATGCTAATTTATGAAATAACCCTGTATAGTCACTAGAGGTCACTCATCCGAAGACTGTCCATGTGACTGTCAGTGCAAATGCAGTGTCTAGAGCTTTTCTTGCTATTTTTATAAAAAAAACTTGCTATGTTATCATCATGTCATTGTAATTTTTATTTTTTAAATGAATACTCGTAAGTTGTCTGTTAGTCCTTCTTGTACTTATAGATGACGTAGAGAAGCTATATTTAATTGTGCGGCACGTTAGTTTAAAATTAGCAAGTATATATAGTCAAAATGAGAACTTGTTTCTTTTATTCCTGATTTATACGTTATTTGCATAAAACAGTGAAAATGAAACACTTTTCCACGTGAAAGTACAGTGAGTAGGACAAGTGGCGACCACGCCTACTAACCACACCGGTTTGGAGATCAACACGACTGTACACATGCATCTACACCAACACATCTCGCTATATGCATGCTGACTATATCGTGCCATGATCCGTATGTCATCCATCATTGTCATTATTTCAGGACGTCCACAGCTGGGCAATACTCGGCATAAGCCTCTCCTGAAGATTTCTGACAAAGGATCGATAGTAACCAATTTCGTCGTGTACTTATTTATGTCCTTTCATTTAATTTCCAATTTATTTTTAACGCGATTAAGTCCGCGCTTGTCCAACAACTCACCTGATGTTACGTAGCTGTGAAGATGAAGCACGCAGATTTAGAAGATATATACCTATTCATTCTGATCTTCAAGTTTAGATTATGTAGGTATCTTAGGAAAGAGGAAAGCTGGCAGACTGTTCTATTCTCTGGCGGTACGTTTCAGAAATATTGAATTAAACTGCTTCGTACTTATCGAAGGAAAATCGATAGTGTAGGGGTGGTAGCGTCTTTTCAATACTTATTGCAACATATGTACCTACCTAATATGTTTATGCAACATTTCATTGTTGTTTTAGTTGTTTCAACCGTTTAGCCATGTCAGAGGCCTTTAGGCGACATAAAAACTGTGACACCAGGGCTAGCCACCCGTCCTATACGAACAGCAACCTAGCAACAGCGAGCCACGCACTTAGTTACCAGTTTATATAACTGAAGTAATTAGTAGAGCAGTACAATTGCCCTTAAAGCCGTTACGTGGCCATAGCTCGGGCAGTACTCCCTGTACTTTCGATTGTTTATGTTCAACTCTAGATATCGAATATTATCTATTTTTGAAAATAAAGATACCTCTACTTTATATCACGGGAAATAATATGAGTCAAGTAATTCTCTTCTTCTCAAGTTGGCGAGTGCTAACGCGCAGAGCCGTCTCGCAATGTCGCTTTCCCGTGATTTCGGTGATATACATATAGAGTAGGGAATGAAAATTTGTTCGTCACTTTCGAAACTTTTGATGCCAGAAGCAAGTTAGCTTTTGAGCTAACTGCGCCTGGGCGTAAAGTGATTAATTCTGTTATACAAACAGTTCTTGTTGTAACGAAACGGCCAAGTCACATATATTGACTAAGCTGTAGAGTTTGTGGAGTAAGGGCATGTAGAGTAGGCGTGTAGAGTTAGAAGCTTGGCTTTACGTGAGATCTGACAACTTTTTGATAGTGGGAACTGTGACTTGGCTTCTTTTCACATGAAAATGTTTTGTTGGATAAAAATGTACGACAACCAAGTTAGTTTCGAAAAAAATATGTACCAATTCGTCATCTTCTTCATTCCAGTCATATAATGTTCACTGTTGGACTTAAGCCTTCCTAATATATGCAGTGTATTTAGATCTTCAATAACATCCGCTAGAAACGATTTGCATTCAACGTGATTCTGTAGTCTGTGAGTGGTTATCAGTACCCCTTGTGGAAATGTGAATGGATGTCCTACGCTGCGTTTGCCGGTTCGTGGTCTCCACTTGAATATCTACTCACTTAAAATCAAGAGTTTATATGACTGTCAAAGTAGCTTCACTTTGTTAAAAAGCACCTTGTGTGGTAGATCTAAGTTGACAAAATGATCTCTAAAATACATACAATTAAAACTATAGGTTCGAAAAAGATGCGAGTCAAGCTATGGCGTAAAGCAGTTTTATAACTTAAAAAAAACTAAAATTCATTTATTTGGACCATTCATTAAATTCTACTTTAACCATACATAATAGGTAATACCAATTACAAATTCAAATCATCTTAACAACAAAAATCGTACCAATTATAATGTCTCTATGTGTGACGATAGATCAATTTACTTTTACGTCGAGAAATCGGTAAAACTATAATTTAGAGTTTCCTTCATTAAGGGCACAGGAAAGAGAAATCAACAGCTAATAAATTAGCGCCAGTATAAATAACATTAACTTGTGGTTATTGCACAATACATTTATTGAGCAGTAGCACTACTTTCAATTATCTGGGAGACCTCGGAGTTTCTTTAAGAACGGAAAAAGTCGAAAGATGCGTCACTGCATAAACTTTTAAGTTTTTTTCCGTTAAGCAGGTACATAATTATTGCCAGAGAATCGAAACTAAGTAAGTAGGACAAACAAAGTTGTTTGTCCTTACGACAAAGGGAATTGAATAAACTGCCGGTTTTTATGTTTTCTGAAAAATATATTCAGTTTTTTTTTTTTTTTTATATCGGCGTGAAAAGGTAATTAAACTAAATACTACTAGATAATATGTATATATTTTTTTAACTGAGTATATTATACTCATTTAGGGTGAGTCATTTCAAACCACAGGCTTGTTTATTACCAAATTCTAACAGGTCGGTGTTCAAATGCGGATATCTTTGTTAAAAAAATTGTCTGCAGAAAATAAAACTACATGTTCACCTAGTTTTTTTAATACGATTGAGTGATAAGACGAGCCCGCCCGATGTTAAGACATGCCCAATGCCCATGACAAGAGTGGCTACGCTGCCCCAACTTTTGAACTATAATTATCAGTGCCAACTTCAACGTGGCACAGCAATGCGTTTGTCACTGACTATGACGTATGACTATGCGTAGTTTGACTAGGTGTTTGTCAGCGATCACCGAGTCAGTATTTGGATGGGTGACCGCAGGTGGCATTTTCCAACTGAGCGCTACCGTGACTCGGATGACACGTGAAATTTTAGGTCTCGGTGGTTTTAACCGTTTAGCCATGTCAGAAGCCTTCAGGCGGCCTAAAAACTATGCCTATATGAACTTTCTTACTGACTATGAGATAATTATGAAGATCTTTAATCTCATCATACCCAGAAATGTCACAATGCTTTTCTCCCCCTTAATTGAAATACTGTACACTAGCCTTTTTAATAGTCCACTGCTGGACCTAGGCCTACCCACGAAGGGTGATTGGGTCATATCCACCACGCTGGCCCAGTGCTGGTTGGTAAATGAAATTAAAGAACTTTTTACTGTGCTGTGGACTGGCCTACTGGTCATGTCAGTACGTCGCAATTATGACCGTAGGAAGGCGATATAACGCAGGCCGTACGTCCCGCGATAAGCCCTGGAAGGCAGAGGTCACGATTCGTTAGCTCGAATTTATCGCGCCTACAATGTTGCCTTTGACATTTAAACAGGGCCTTCTGTTGGGGCTTGACCCCATTAATCGAAGCTTTTGTAAAACGTTTACACGAACAAACAAATTGTTTGTGTATTCTAGCTAAGTACAAATTATAAATTGTCAATAAAACTTTAGAAATTAATTTTGTATTTTAGGTATTAAAATCATTTAAAAGTAATAAATGTAGGGTACACGCACCGGTTGTGGCCAACTTAGTATCATTTGTGGCCACTTTGAATTTTTAGGATTAATAAGACAATTTTATGTTAAAATAATATTGTTAAAGAAATTTTCAAACATTTAGATTCACACAAAAAATATTTATAGTATTACATTGTTTATAGTTATCATTAATGCAATAATTTTGACACCAAATGGCCACAACCGGTACAGTGGCCACAACCGGTACACCCACTATATCTGCAATTTTTTACTAGGTGTAGAATATAGCATGCGTTTATATACAGGGTGCTTTGAAAAGAGCTACTTTCAGGGCTTATATAAATGCTTAAAAACATAATTATGTGTACTCTGAAGACTAACAGGAAAGTAGGTACTACCTATGTCATGCATTTTTCAGGAAATATTAAACAAAAAATCCACGGTGTATGAACGAAATGGTGCATTCAACACCTTTTTTGTGCTACATAAAGGATTCGAAAGTACAGAGTCAAGTAGGTAGTTAACTTTCGGAAGCGCGAGAGAATGTTTCTTAAAAACTAGAAATAAAACTAAGATGTTGCCGATGCGAAGGCACTATAATTAATGAATAAAATACACTGATACATCTTACAAGATAATTTAGGCATCTAGGTGGTCTTATTCGCAGACGCATAGTCAGCTCTACTGATAAGACCAGTGCTCGGTTTGTTTCTGCGAACCGGCCGCTTATCTCTAGTATTAAGTTACGTGGGAACATACATCGAATTACATCGCTTAGAGTACTAGAGGTGGTGCTGTTCGATGAGAGAACATAACGTCTCCCTCCCTAAGCGAAAAATTATCGGAGCACTCGATTTTAGAGGGATTCCGATAATTTTGAATGAAAGGATTAATTTTGGTGTACGAAACATAAAAAATAATCAAAACTATACTTAATACTACTAATCCTAATGCTTTGAGACTAATTGTAGAGTCTTTTTCTATGTTATCACCGAAAACTTCACTGTTCTTCAAAGCAAAGACCATGTATTTAACTTCGTCCAGTGCAATCTCTCGCATGTTGAGTGCATGTGCACTGGATAGGTTCTCGGTTGCGCGTAATTTCGGAAGGTTGATGATGGGTAGTGGGTCCCTGGGTCCGTTTCGGTGTGAAGACAGTGGTGCCGGATGGTCGTCCCGTTGATAGTGACATCACAGGGCCTATTCAGCGTCACAACGTGCGTTCCGCATTTCTGCTGCTTCGAAGCCTCTTCGCCGCAGGTCTCTGTGAGGGTTGTTTCCGATCTGGTGTATAGTATCCAGTTGTTTCTATCTATTTTCTGCAGCTTCACGTCCTGGACGTGAATGGGGTGTTGTTTGCAGATGCCAGTGATGTCCTCGTACCTCATTAGTTTTTCCTCGCATGAGGGTCCGCTGTATGGGGCGCGGTTGTCATCGTCGCAGAGAAACTCGTCTCCAGCAGCGAGTGAGCGGCACGGCTTTACGATCGGCTGATACTTCAGCCCTTTCGCCAATAGGAATGGGTACTTAGGAAATATGGCAACGGTTAGGTTTTCAGGTTTGAGGAGGATGGGTAATGTGTACAATTTAAAATAGTTATACGTAACATTATCGGTCAGAGGGATTTCCAATATAAAGGTAATTTGGTCCTTTTTGATAAAAGATTTAACATCAATAGTTTCCTCAATCTTAATTAAATTGAATTCATTGGGTACATATACCAGGTTTCTAGATTCTGCTATCAAGTTCAAATGGTATAGCAGTTCGGTGGAATTAATTATAGACTGGTGTAGTATGGAGCTCTTGCATAGAGCTAGAGCGGTTTCGATTTAACTTAATCTAATGAATATAGTCCTAAAACTACTTATGAATAAACTATATTGTTGTAATTATTTTCTCGGATTAAGGTCTGTTTAAGGGTCCCGTTAAGCAAGCAAAAGTTGCAATAACATTACTGAAAGTAACATCAACGAGCTTGTAACTTAGAAATATAAGGTTGCAACGTTCATGCAAGCTTACAGCGAGCTTGAAACGAAGCCCTAACGGCCACGCTGTACATAAACTTGCCCAGAGCAGATCTCCTTAACTTTTTAAAACTTTAAAACGTTAAGTTGCAGTGCAGTAACATTACACATGAAATATATCTGAAAGTTGTAAAGTTAACTTTCCGTACGTATAACGTTTAACATTTCCACAACTTTAAATTTGAAAGGTAATAGTAACTTGTCTCATCTATATTGCTAAAAGGTTACAAAATATTACAAATGAAACTTGCACATGGCTTGCATTTATTTAGTTTTGCAATGCTTGCATTTATTTAGTTGTCGCAAAGTTACATTTCTAGGTTTTCAGTTTCTAAATAATCATTTTTTTTTCTAAATTTTGTTGAGGCTATAGTTCTATATAGCCTATAGGTAGTACATGTCCTAGAGGCGGGTGTGTGTGAGACTTTTCCTCTATCCGCTGGAAGGAATGCTACTATGTAATCAAATTTACAAATGGGAATACCAATTTCTGCAAACACAACGCCATCGCGATGCAGAATTTCAATGTGCGATGCTAACGCCATCTAGTTTTTCAATGTTAAGTAAGAAACTCTACAGTAACATTTGATAACTTTCGAAAATTATGTTCCAGCAACATTACTTACATAAGTTAGGTAAATAAAAAGAACAATTCGTAATGTTGTTAGAAAGTTGATAAAAAAAATATAACAATAGACCTATTGTCGCAATGTTATACTATAACATTTCAGAAACTTTCACTTGTAAAGTACAGGCAATGCCAGACAGTGAAGTTAGTAAAATTAAATTGCAGCAACGTTTTATTTTGTAACGTCCCAATCACATTTTTCAACAATGTTAATTACTTACATTTAGGTATGTTTGGGAGGCTATATCCCTGCAAAGTTGAAACGTAAACTTTCAAGCGAAATATAACACTAACATAAGAAAATAATTTTTAATAAGTTTCAACATAACAAAAAGATCTATGTAAGTGACAAGATGATGTTTGAAATTCACAAATGTGCCATATACAAACTTACTACAACTTATTGCAAGTTTCATGCTTAGTGGGGTACTTGTATTCGAAGTCGTTTGAATGGTCATATTTGTATAGTCCGTACATGTCGTTTTTGTGAGTATAAGGGTAAGTATCATCAGGGTACAAATTTTGTTCATCGTCGTCACCGGTTAACTCGTTAAGCTTAAATCCAATAGAACGGGCGGTCCTTAAGGATACGTCGCCGGATTGCAAGTGTGGCGGGTTAACTTGTTGAGGTTGTTCATAGGGTGGCTTGTACCCAAATTGGGGTGGCTTGTACCCGAATTGGGGTGGTTTGTACCCAAATTGGGGTGGCCTATATCCTAGCTGAGGGGACGTCCCTAATCGGGGTCTGAACCCTTGCTGCGGTCTTGATTGTGGGCCTAATTTACCAAACTGAAGTGCGGAGCCTAGCTGCGGGCGGTAGTCAAATCGAAGCTGTGTGAACCTTGGAACCGGTGGTCTATTTACATTTTGGTTCCTAGGTATACCGAAGTGCAATTGAGGCGCGGGAATCGCGGGTCTCATGGTATTCTGGCTAGTAGGCATTGAACACTGAGATCTTAGTAAATTTGACTTCATCCCTGTCTCTTGTTCCTTGAAGTTTACTTCTTCCAGCAGAAGTTTTAGAGCATCCTTTTTTAGGATTCCCGTTTGTGCAAGAGTAGCAGCTCTATGTTCTTGCGCCATTTCTAATTAATTTTATTTTAATATAACTAAAACAAAATAGTTCAAACCTAATTTAGAGTCTCAGTAGAGTTTATACCGACACTATTACTTAATATTAAATATTTTATCCTTAATTAGCAAAATTTTATCGATTTGAGACAAAATTATCTGAAACTATTACTATTATTAAATAACTATCCTTAACTAACACAATTTAATCGATTTGAGACTAAATGTTCTGATACTATTACTAAATATCCTTAATTAAAACAATTCAATCGATTTGAGATGAAATGTTCCTATACTATTACTTACTTTTATTAAATGTCCTTAATTAAAACAATTTAATCGATTTGAGATTAAATGTTCCGATACTATTCCTTACTTTTATTAAATGTCCTTAATTAAAACAATTCAATCGATTTCAGATTAAACGTTCCGATACTATTACTATTATTAAATATTCAGTCAATTTAAGACCAAATTTTTCAATACTATAATTAACACAAGCAAATCTGAGCGATGACCAAGGTCTAAATTTACAATATTCGAGGAAAATGGGGGTGGAAGGTTAAGGAAGGCGAAAAAGGCTTACTCACCAACCGACCTGCATCTTCTGCGCCCGTAGATAACTTATTTGTTTGGTTCGTGTGGATAGCCGGAACGGATACAACTGAATTCAGTATTAACACCGTTTACTTAATACTGCACAACGCGGGGGAAATTCACCGAATTTAAGAGCGAACTTTTCGCGCCGGCAGCAGCCGACTATCCTACCGGCTGCGCCAGTTAACTTTCGGAAGCGCGAGAGAATGTTTCTTAAAAACTAGAAATAAAACTAAGATGTTGCCGATGCGAAGGCACTATAATTAATGAATAAAATACACTGATACATCTTACAAGATAATTTAGGCATCTAGGTGGTCTTATTCGCAGACGCATAGTCAGCTCTACTGATAAGACCAGTGCTCGGTTTGTTTCTGCGAACCGGCCGCTTATCTCTAGTATTAAGTTACGTGGGAACATACATCGAATTACATCGCTTAGAGTACTAGAGGTGGTGCTGTTCGATGAGAGAACATAACGAGGTACTTACTTATCTTAGATTACTATTCAAGCAAAATTTTCAGGTACGAGTATAGGTAGGTAAGTAGCCGTCCTACTCTACTTAGTTAGGCCACTTCGCCGAGGAGCTCTACTTAGCCATAATTTTATCTGACACAAAAACTGTAGAATTATAATATACTTTTTTATACAATATCAGCACATTTATAACGTGTAAGTTATGTCATACGAGTGATTCAGCCGCAAAACATATCCGTTGCGCAAACCCATGTTATGACACTGTAAAATCACAATGGCGGACAATTACAAAACTAAATACTACCACTTGGAAATAGTTATATTTTTCACATTGGGGTAGGTTCATTCTAGATACAGGTCGATGACTCTGGCCATATTCTGTTACCAACTAGCACACATGTAGAGCCACAATTCACAAACCAACTGCAATTGCATTTTTGAACTAACCTAAAAAGTTACACAGCGAAGAAATAAGAGTTAAAATTGTTAGAATAAAATAATCACATCCGCAAAACATAACTTTGTGCTGTTCTATAATCGAATGCAATCTACGCCAGTGTGCGTGCCGCTTGAAAGATAATAATAGTGTGGGGTAATATTTGCGAAACTTTTTGTCGATTCGACTAATAAGAGTGTATCAGTCGAGCGAGGTTTTATAATTTTGTTTTATTATTGCGTGTTCGTTAGAGCTGTGATTGTGAAATCTGTTTATTTAATTGGTCAATTTATTTTATTTGAAGTGGCTTTTGTTGATGACTGACGTCGTGTTCGGTTACGTCGACCATTTGAGACTAATCGATTTGGGTGCTATTTGAGATCGAGTTTTATAGATACGAGACCTATATTTCGGAAATAATTTTTGAATACGTAATGAACACTATATGTAGTTATAATAATCTTTTTATAGTAAACACATATTAGAATTTTGACATAAAGTAAGTAAGTTCGTATAGGCCGGGTGGCTAACCCTGGTGTCAGAGTTTTTATGCCGCCTGAAGGCCTCTGACTTGGCTAAACGGTTAGAACAACCGGTAAGTATTTTGACATTACTAGTAGGTATAAATTCAATTTCAAAATCAGGTAAACGCAGGGAAGTTTACTAAACTTCCTTGGTTTAACTCGATAGGCCTCCACACTACACGTAAATAGCTGCTGTATAATAATGTGTAACAATCAAGCAATGTTTAATCTAATGCACATGTTTCGAAAATGAAATAAGCATTGCTGTTATCTCTTTTTAATTTACTAAAATGAAATAAAACAACAGTGTTTTTTGAAGTTTTTTGCCCATTTTAAGCACTGGCATCTAAGCCATAGGGATGTTCATAGGAAAAAAAAGTAGGTACTTAGGTATTCTGCGCTGTTGAGCCCAAAAATTCAATCTAAAAATATTGAAAATGTTTACAAACGAATTGAAAATCTTATCCTATTCTAAATCCAGTTGAAAGTGTATAATGTACATACATTACTAAATGACAAAGAATGAACCTACTTCAATAATTTTACTGACTTTAATACTAAATAATCGGCCAAGTACGAGTAGGACTCGCGCACGCTGGGTTCCGTACTGTATGGGAGCCCCCTTTAAATATTTATTTTATTTTAATAATTTATGATTAAATTGTATATACAAATAAACATTCTGTGAATATTTCAAGCATTCTAGCTGTTACAATGATTAATATCGAGCGAAAAACGGTTCAAAAATCAGGTTTGTTGTATGGGAGCCCCCCTTAAATATTAATGTTATTCTGTTTTTGTTGTTATAGCGGCTACAGAAATACATCATCTGTGAAAATTTCAGCTTTCTAGCTACAACGGTTTATGAGATACAGCCTGGTGACCCACAGACAGACGGACAGCGGAGTTTTTGTAATATGGTCCCGTTTTTTCCCTTTGGGTACGGAACCCTAAACAATGCTTTGGTACTCTTCAAAGCCGTTTGATGGCTACAAAAAAACCATCGCATCAACATCGCGTCACCGTGTATACCCCTTTATTAGATCATCGATGTTGACAAGTCGACAACCTCGAGAACAGCACTACACCCGGGCAGTGCACTCACGCACACACGCAAGCCTCTCGGATAGCAACCGAAGTGAAGGCAGAAAGATCTACAACACAACACCTCTACCACGCTTGGACTTACATGCGACGGTTTACAGGAAGAATGTATACATTGCTGGGTTTCTTACAATAGGCATGTTGACTGGGTAAAAAAAAACATTACTATAACAGTAGTCCGTGAGTTAGAATATCAAAAAATATTAAACACGTATTTTTTCTTTTCTCAATCAAACAAAAAATGACAAAGATATGCCTTGTCGAAAATGACAAAGAAAAACTTCGGGAGTGGGGTCGTGCCGTCACTTATCTGCTATATTGTGTAGACTATTAGAATTTCTTTATTTGATTTCCTATATTGCTTAGATTATATTTGTGTTCCTACATAGCTTAGACCAAAGTTCTTATATTGTTTAGACCAAAGTTACTATATTGATTAGACTATTTCATAAGTTTTATACATTGTTTAGATTATTAGAATGTATAGATATTTGAATTCCTATTTGCTTAGATTATAAGTAACGATAAGATAAGATAAGTAACGCAATGGTTATAACTGTAATGTTATTTTTCTATAAGCAAATAAATAAAATAAAAATAAAATAAAAAATAAAAAAAGTCAATAGTCTACTAGTGACGTCACGTGGAACTTTAACGGCTTGTATCTTCATTAATTTTTGTTTAATTGACCAAAATAAAATAAAAAATGTAGCCAATATATTTTGATATTCTAACTAATATACTAATCATAATAATATTTTCTTGCTCAGTCATTTTTCCCAATACATTTGCAAGGGAGAGGTAGAAAAACAGCAATGTAATGTAAAGCAGCGGAGTAGTCGTTTGGGAAATGGTTAGTTACTGTCATTTCATAGAAGTACGTGTATTTTGTAGGTGGTTCAGTTAGCTTTGTAAAAACACGTTCGCACATGGGCCTGTGCCTCCAAAGACGGATGCTATCGCCTTCTGGGACGAGCCAGTTTTTCAGAAAAGGGCTAGAAATGCGAGCGCAGATCGAAATGTGATTCGTTTGGTTTGGTTTCTACTGATTTGCATTTAGTTTTGGTTAGTTAAAGTTTTGAAAGGTTTTTCGTGTGTATCTAGTTTTATACTGTGTGGTATTTGGACATATTTATGTGTTATGTAAAAATATCCGTATTTAGAATCAGGATTTGATAGCAGTCTACTACTAAACTTTCAGTACCCTGCCCGACTCTTTTAGCATACATTATATTTGTGCAGCCCATAGGCTATGCTTGCTTGGAACTCTTGATTTACACACACAGATATTACCTACAATAAATACATGCAGAAAAACAGAAACCGGCGAACGAATCACTAATAATTATTTTTGCAAAAAATGTCAAAACCGACTTCCATCGCGTACAAAATTCGAATAGTTCACTTGAATTGATGTATGCAATTTTTACATTATTATTGTCGATTTATTAAAAACGGCTCAGCCGATTTCGATATAAATTAAATGGGGCCACCTTGGGAGTGGGTAACCGTACCTTCTTGGGTAGGCCTACGGCCTGCAGTGGACTATTAAAAGGCTGGTACAGTACCTCGGGAGTATAGGTATACATATAGGTACTATCGAACTATAACATATTTTTTTGATTTTTCCGTTTAAACCTTTCCTTAAGACTATATTTCAAGACAAAAGTTAGCCAAATTGGTTAAGCCATTCTCGAGTTTTAGGGAGACCAACAACCACGGTTTTTATAATTATATATACCTAGACTAGCTGACCTGGTAAACTTCATCTCACCATCTGTCAACTGTAAATGACAAATTTTACATGTAGGAATATTTTGTATGGGAAAATGAAATTCTAAAAAAAACTTATATTTTCTCACTGTTTTAACCTTCCCTTAGCTTCCACGGATATTTCAAGACCAAAATTAGCCAAATCGGTCCAGCCGTTCTCGAGTTTTAGCGAGACTAACAACCACGATTCATTTTAATTTATAAGATTTATAGTGCAAGACTATAGCAGTTGAATCTCGAGAGGAGACTACGTACCGGGAAGCGCAGCGTAGGACGTCCACCCATGAGGTGGACGGATGACCTCATCAATCGCAACACCGCGGTGGATGCAAGCCAATGACAGGTCTTATTGGAGATCCAAAGGAGAGGCCTATGTGCAACAGTGGACATCCTATGGTTGATGGATGGATGGATGATAGCAGTTGACGTCCTAAGACTTTGACTGCCTTGGTGGTGCAGTGGTTAGTGACCCTGACTCCTGGGTCAAAGAAGCGTGGGTTCGATACCCACCTAGGGCAAGCACTCGTATTTATGTAATGAACGTAGGTTTTTGCTTGGCTAAATTATCTTTATATGTATGTATTTCAAAGTATGTACCTATATGTAGTATATCAGTCTCTGGCAGCCATATCACGACCTCTAGCTGTTTAGTTTGGGGTCAGAGATCGTGTATAAGTTGTACCCTGATATTTATTTATGGCTCGTGTAGCGCTCGTGGCGTAGTTTGACTAGGTGAATTGATTGTCAGCGATCACCGAAATTAAGCAACGTTCCGCACGGTCAGTACTTAGATGGGTGACCGCGGGTGGCATTTTCCAACTGAGCGCTACCGTGGCTCGGATGACACGTTAAATTGTAGGCCCCGGTTGTTTTAACCGATTAGCCATGTCAGAGGTCTTCAGGCGGCCTAAAAACTCTGACACCAGGGCTAGCCACCCGGCCTATACGAGCTTACTTACTTACTTATTTATGGCTGATATTACGATGATGATAAATAGTAGTCTGCGAGTCTAGCATGAATTCCTGAAGACATCACGAAAGGTTTTGTAATCATATCCAAAATATCGAATGACTATCACGATCCAGTTTTAATGTTTTGCTAAGGAAAACGTGTCAAATTGTCGATACTAAAAATAAACACTAATTCCTGACTAAGCATCTCAGTGACTTACTTAATTTATACTTAACCATCGACATGACAATTGTAGTACTAGAGATGCCAATCTCAATATGTATATATTATATTTTTTTGCTGTGTAGGCTGGATAATTAAACCGACATAAATTTGACTACTTTTGAGTACTTGTTTACCTGATAAGTGCTAGTAACCAGTCACCATAAAAGCAATGTGAAAAACCCCCTTAAATTAAAATAAAAAACAAACTACATAATTATAATAATTAGTGATTTTAGTATCAGTTTTCTTTTTTAATTATGTAGGTAGTAGTATTTTTTTTCAATGTCATTCAAGTTTGTGCAATAAATATTCAACAATAAAGAAAGTACCTAAGTAATTACGGACTTCGTAAGAAACTCATTCATGCCACTTTGATATTAGACTAATGTCAAAATAGCTCGAATTACAGTTTAGATTCCTAAAAGATGCTCCAAACTTATGTAATATTGTACATAAACATAACTAAGTAAATAGATTTATTTGTTTAATTCAAAATATGTTGTAAAATATTAGTTTTTACGCAAAAAACTTGGCTGAAAAGTACATAAGACGTACGAGCGTGCAATATTTCTTGAGCCCCAGATCGACATACAAAACAAAACCGAGGTTTTAAAGTTTTTTCTCTGATGACATGATGGTATAAATAACGGTATAACCACAGAGGAAACTTTAAAACCGCGGTTTTATTTTGTATGTCGATCAGAGGCTTTACATTTAATTTTAAGTTTTCTCCAAAAACGTAAATTTTATCAAAAATGTACCGAAAATTCTCTCAATGTCATACAGAAAACGCGAGAACAGTGGTCGATTCAGGATCCTCTTAACATTTAAGTAAGCCGTTGTGGTCTAGTGGTTGTAACGCTGGCCTGTCATTCTTGAGGTCGTGGATTCAATCCCGGTCCCGTACCAATGAGTTTCTTTGGAACTTTTGTTCGGAATTTCACACCACTGGCTTTTTGGTGAAGGGAAACATCGTGAGGCAACCTGCAAACGTCCGTAGAAGAAATTCGATGGCGTGTGTGAATCCACCAACCCGCACTGGGCTAGCGTGGTGGATATGGCCCAATCACCCTTCGTGGGAAGGCCTACGTCCTGCAGTGGACTATTTAAAAGGCTGGTACAGTACAGAAACACTAAGTAAGTCCTTATAAAGTTTAATTAAGTCAATGCTTATAACTTAGTAACTTGATACAACTGTCTTACAGCACATTTTACCGCTTGGGGACGGTCATGGTACTTAGTAATCACGTTCTGACAATTAATTCCAATATAACTCAGGAATATACTCTTTAAATCAATTTAAATAAAAGATATAATCGCTTGAAACCATTGTTGTAAACAAAGCAGTTACAGTAATGCAGATTGTGTAGTAGTTGGTTGGTGCAGTAAAGCCGTAGATTAGGAAGTAGTTAGTAAGAATACTGATAAGGTGTTGTTTTCATTTCTGAAATGGTAATGAAATATCTTAGAAATGAGCATAGGTTACATAGATTACATTAAATATATAGATTTTAGTTTTACCTACAATTCGATTTAGCAAAAAAAAACGTTGTATTCAGAAACAAAAGATTATAAAAGTAAAGGGTAGTTCGAAGTGAGAATGTATGGGAATGTTTAGTACTTATTTATATTTAATACCATGTAATCACTACATAGTATAAAACAAAGTCGCATCCGCTGTCCCCATGTACCCATGTATGCTTATATCTTTAAAACTACGCAAAGGATTTTGATGCGGTTTTTTTAATAGATAAAGTGATTCAAGAGGAAGGTTTAATGCATAAACCTGTGCGAAGCCGAGGCGGGTCGCTAGTTTTTAGGGTTCCTCACCCAAAGGGTAAAAACGGCACCCTATTACTAAGACTCCGCTGTCCGTCTGTCTGTCTGTCTGTCCGTCTCCAGGCTGTATCTCATGAACCGTTATAGCTAGAAAGCTGAAATTTTCACAGATGATGTATTTCTGTTGCCGCTATAGCAACAAATACTAAAAACAGAATAAAATGAATAATTAAGGGGGGCTCCCATACACAAACCTGATTTTTTAGCCGTTTTTCGCTTTAATGGTAACAGGTAGATGCTTGAAATATTCACACAAATAGAAATAATCAAGGGAGGCTCCTCATACAGTACGGAACCCTCCGTGCGCGAGTCGGACTCGTACTGGGCCGATTATTATATATTTTGTGTTCAGACATTTAATGAATTCGAACTAGTAGGTATATAACTTAGACTTATTGTATTGTTTGACATTCTTCTACCATTTATGGTATAACGAAATTCAGAATATTTAATTAGTATTGACATTTAATTGTTTTTTTTACGGAAATTTTAATGCTCTTTTTTATTTAACTAATCATACTATAATGTTTGATAAATTATGTTAGTATATACTAATGATCTGTAACTACGAGTACCATACTGTACCAGCCTTTGTAATAGTCCACTGCTGGACGTAGGCCTACCCACGAAGGGTGAAGGGGTTGGTGGATTCACAAACGCCATCGTATTCCTTCTACGGACGTATGCAGGTTGCCTCACGATGTTTTCCTTCACCGAAAAGCTAGTGGTGTGAAATTCCGTAATACATAAATTCCTAGGATTTCATTGGTACGGGACCGGGATTTGAACCCACGAAACTACGAGTAGTTGTTATTAATAAAGAGTATGAGTATAACTAGTACAACATATTAAAACAACCCTTTTGCGCGATATCAAACTTATCATATGTGTTATACGCATGCTGAATAAATGAAATAAGTTTAATACCTTTTCTGTACAGATTAACTTATCACGTGCAAGTGGGCCTCGCGCTTGACCAATTTTAACGCGGATCTTAAATCCATATATAAAAGTATCTACGTGTATATAGAATTAGGTAACACAACGTAATTTTTATGCCTAGGCCATGACTAGGCACCAAGTCAAGGTTAGCCACAGTTTAATTAATAAACAATAGTTAGTGGGCAATAAAGCAGCAGAGCGAGCTCGAATTGTTAAGTTTTACGACACTTTTTGCTAAAGAAAATACGTTGTTGGAATTTATAGAAGGCAATCTCGTGTAAATCCTGTTTGTTAAATAAATGGATTTTTTGGCATGGATTTTATTAGGTATATCAGTATTTGATTCAATTTACGTATACCTCTGCTAGCTTAGCATACCGCACGACGACAAGAGTTTATCGACGAGTGAATAGGTGACACTTATATACTTACTTCACCATAACTCTGTCTCGTTCTGACACGTCGGTAGAATTATTTAGTGGCCCGTATGCTAGCACGGCTGGTGTGTTTCCTGTCATGGCGATTAAGTCATTCCCACCACGCTGGATCAGTGCGGGCTGGTGGATTCAATACACCATCAACTTTTTAGGGTTCCGAACCTACACGAAGGGTAAAATCGTGATCCTATTACTAGGCTTCCGTTTTACGTCGATCCTTATGTCTGTCACCAGGCTGTATCTCAAGAACCGTGATAGTAAGATAGTTGAAATTTTCACATATTATGATGTATTTCTGATCCGCTATAACAAAAAATACTAAAAATGTAGTAAAACCAATATTTAATTTTAAGGGGGGCTTTGGTAAAACTTGATTTTTTAAACCATTTTTTGCTCGATAGTAATAACGGCAACCGGTAGACGCTTGAAATGGGTCTTTCATATGGTACGGAACCCTTCGTGCGCGAGTCCAACTTCCACTTGGCCGATTTTTCTACGGACATGGGTATTGAAGGTTGATTAACGATTCCTCAACCGAAAAGCCAATAGTGTGTAAATCCATACTTACATTATTACAAACACCAGCTGAACATCTGTATTCCTCAAATTAATAATTCTGTGTTTCATAAAAGTACGTACATAACTGCAATAACAATTTACAATAACCTGCCGCAAATTATAAAGTCACTACACGGAAATGCATTTAAGAGAAATCTAAAGATATGACTCACAGAAAATGTATTCCATAATCTCGATGAATACTTGAAGTACACAAGTCCATTCAATTATAGATTTAGGTAGGTATAGTAGGTATATTATAAAGCCTAATAGGTAACTCAACATTGTTCCTATTTAGTTTAATTATGTAGCTTGAGAAAATTATTATATGTCCGCAAGGATACAATCCGTTGATACTAGAACTATGTCCCATCTTATTTTTACACGGTATTGATAATTATGATTATCTTTCACAGAATTCATTGGTACGACACCTGGTTTGTGCCTGCGTCACGCTTGTAAGATGCTTCTTGGTTAGTGAAATTTCATATTGAAAAATATTTCAGTAGTAAAAAAATATTTCTAATAATGTAGGTACATTTCTATAAAACCTATTTATGTAAGTACTGTACTGTATCAGCCTTTTTTTAATAGTCCACTGCAGGACGTAGGCCTACCCACGAAGGGTGATTGGACCATAAATCCACCACGCTGGCCCAGTGCGGGTTTGGTGGATTCATATACGCCATCGAATTTCTTCTACTGACGTATGCAGGTTGCCTCAGTAGGTTTTCCTTCACCGAAAAGCCAGTGGTGTTAAATTCCTTACGTAAATTCCGAAGAACTCATTGGTACGGAACCGGGATTTGAACCCGCGACCTCACGATTGTAAGGCGGGTGTCACTACCACTGTGACACCACGCCTTCTTTCCCTGCGCACTCTATATAAGTAATGCTCTTTTAAATACCTATTATATTTATTTGCAAGAAATCGAAAGAAACGGGGCGAGGAGGGGAGGAAAGGCATGCGCGGCGGAGGCTGCGCGGCGCGCGGGACGGGGCGCTCAGTCGCGCTCCAACTTTAGAGGGGACCGCACGCGTCTCGTCATCAAAAAATAATAACCCTTTACAACCGGCTCAATACAATCGTGAGGATCGATAAAAAAATTGGCGCAAAAACCATATTGATTTTGTAAACACAACCGGTCTCATACGTTCGTGCGGGATGAGCAGATAACCGCACGATCGTATGAAACCGGTTGCGTTCACAAAATCACCATGGTTTTCCCGTCAATTTTTTTTTGATGATTTTATGCCTATATTGAGCCGGTTGTAAAGGGATAAAAATGCCTCTCTCCAAGGTCGCACTCATGTGCCTAGAAAGTAGCGCATTATTAAAAGCCGACATACTAATTCTAAGAGGAAAATCGAGACTCGTGCGCAGGGAAAGAATGCGAGAAGCGATTATTACAGAAAAACCAAGTCAGTTCCCTAAACAATATGAAAAGTTGAGGCGGAATCCTGACGAGTTTTTTCAAAATGTCAACTTGAGCGTGGAGATATTCGACTATATTCTGGAAAATGTGAGGGAAGACCTGTATGCAGCGGATAATTCCAAGTACAAGACGCCGGAGGAAAAGCTGTTTATGACCCTCAAGTAAGTAGATAGATAATAATCCTTAATTATGAATTTTGTAATGCATGAAGCTAGATTGTAACTTAATTTTGACCAATGTACCTATACTTACACTATCGCATTGGAATTTCTGTAATGGTAGTTGTAATTGTGACAACTATATAAATAAATTATTTCAACCACTTGACAAAACAAACAAATTACATGTATAAAAACATTATACCAAACGGCGGCATTATCCCTTCGCGATTTATTCCATCAGTCGTTAGACGTACACTGCTGAACATAAGCCTCTTCAATGGACTTCCAATGAGGCCGGTCGGAAGTGGCCTGCATCCAGCGCGATCCTGCGGTCTTGATGAGATCATCTGTCCACCTCGTAGGTGGACGTCCTACGCTGCGCTAGCCGGTACGTGGTCTCCACTCTAGAACTTTTCGACCCCACCGGTCATCAGTTATCCGTACTATGTGTCTTGCCCACTGCAACTTCAACTTGCCAATCCGCTGGTCTATTTCGGTAACTTTGGTTCTACTACGGATCTCCTCATTTCCGAGCATAGCCCTCTCCATAGCTCAATGGGCTACTTGAAGCTTACTGATAAGGCCCATAGTGAGAGACCACGTTTTTGTGCTTAAGTCATCGCTGGCAAGTCTGGCAACCTTCGATCAGGAATACACAGAACACAGTGTATACAGTGGAATACAGTGTATTCTTGATCGAAGCTGGCAACACACATTTATCGAATACTTTCTGAAGTCAGGACTTATATACTTACTTTTAATAATAGGGTTCTTTTTTGTTTTTTTTTTTTATATCGAAAATTTTGCAACCACAGACTCCAGGGTCTGTGCCCTTTGTTAACTAAACACATTTTTATTTTTATTTTACTGTACAAAGAGTATTATAACATAGTTAAATAATAATTAATAATAGGGTTTCGTACCCAAACGGTGAAAACGGAACTCGATTACTAAGTCTGCACTGTCCGTCCGTCTGTCTTTCACCAGGCTGTATCTCATGAACGGTGATAGCTAGAACGTTGGAATGGCCAGAACTGGGGTATTAAACCGAAAGGGGTGATTAAGACCGTCATTTTGAACGACTTTTACTATGGGAAACTCGGGATTCGAGAAAAAATAAACAGCTGTTTCTTATACTTTGTCAATTCCGAGAACAAAACACAAATACAAAAATATACGAGTCGTAATAGTACGATTCGAGTTGCAGTTTTGTATGGACCTGATGATTTTTTTTCTCGAATTTTCAGTTGGCCCCATAGTAAAAGTTGTTCGAAATGATGGTTTTAATCACCCACTTTCGGCTAAGTATCCGTTAAAAGTTGAACAAATATACAGGGTTATTCCTAATCAATTAGCATCCATTTAGGGGCTTATTCTGTACATCAAAACTAACAATTTTTGTTCTGCGACTTTTGTCAAAACTCAAAAAAAAAAACTGCCATACATTTTGTCTATTTTTCTATGGAACGACGTATAAAATAAAATTATATTACAAAATAATGAAAATGCTTTATTAATTAATAGAACCCTTATTCTATTCGACACGTGTTTATTCAATACAAAGATTTTCTTGAACATCTATTTTTCCTATTATTTATTTTTGAAGACGAACTTCCGCAAAGTAACCCTGATCAATTATGAATCATCTATCATCATCTTACATCGTCATAGTCTTCTCAGGTGTCAAACTTTAACTTACTGGAGCTTCTTTATTGCTAGATGCCAGGAACATAACTGCATAATATTATATTTACTCATAAAACAATACAAAAGCAGCTCTTTATTGACTTTGAAAGATAAGGAAAGGTAATAAATTCGCAAGATAGTCATGATAACGTTCCAGTTTTATTTAATGACAAAATGAATCACATGTCATTTATAGTACATTGTTCACCGAGAGGAGAAAGTGACCGATTACCGTCGAGGGTGTCGTTTGAAGGGGGCTTTAAACGACACCCGAGATCGGGAATCGCACTTTCTCTCGAGTGATACATAGTGCTTTATACTACACCTACGAGGAAAATAAAAAACTAAATCTTTACTAATTGAAATTTATATTGAAATTGTTGCAGTTAGTGAAGCTTAATGTAACACTTGAAAATGGCGCCAATGGCGTCTGCAATTTTCACATGTTCTTTTTTCAAATTGTTTGACACCATCCAACACACAGCTAGTGGCCAGTGTCATTTTGCGAACTTGGAGATAAAAACTCACTGTAAAAACTTTTTGGCTTTTGATATTTAGGTTACCAGCGCATAGTCTTACCCAAAATTAAAAAAGAAAAACCACGTAAGAAATGGATTTTCATACACTTTTCTCTCCCGCTCAGATGCGTTTTCTCCCCGCATATTTGTTCGATATGCAATGACGTACTTTCTACCGTAAATTTGATAAAGTATCAAGGTACTTTCCGAGCAGGTGTAGTATAAAATCCTTAACGACCTACTTACCTTTTTCTATCTCAGTCGTACATATTAATAGCTTCTTCTTTCACGACATCTACCTTAGCCGCGGGCGATGGAGGTTCGAAATGAATCGGCTCCTGCATTGGAACTTCACCAAAATTCTGCTGCTCGTAAGTTCCCATAGAAAACTCGTCTAAAACTGCCTGACTTATCTTTGCACGAAGTCTCATCTTCTGCAGTGGCCCTAGCTTATCCATTTCAGGAAGTAAACTCATCAAGAAATGGTAGTTGTCAGACTTGGCGTACTCGTTACTTTTAGCTACTTCTTCTTCCAGTATCTTCATCTTTTTCCTTTCTATTTTTAAAAGCTCTGTTCTCACGTCGATAAATTCTTTCCGTTTGGATGTGGCCGGAGTTTCTGGAACTTCATCCTCTGATTTAGAAGATGCTGGCGAAGCTGGGGATTGGCTGGACGCTTCCAGATATTTGTCAGGTTCTGGTTGACTTGAGTCGTCCAACTCTCGACGACTGAAGCTGAAGCTGAATTGATGTCTTAAAAAGTGAAGCGCGTCGTAATACCGCCAGCCTGATGTGAAGTTGTCGTCGGGGACTCCAGGCCTGTGCTGTGGTAGTCTTTTTATCTCTTTCCGATATGTGTCCTTGAGGTTCTTCCATCTCTTTTTCAGGTCGTCAACTGGAAGTAATGAAAAGATTTGTGATGAGGTCGTATTTTGTTAAAGCTAAAATGATTTTTCGTAAAAAATGGCAAAACCGCCTTCCATCGGGTACGAAATTCGTATATTTCGCTAGAATTGTTTAAATCATTGTTGATTTTTCAAAAACGGCACAGCCGATTTCTGTAAAATTAAAATATGACCATCTCGGAAATATACCCTTTAGAATTTAATAAGAAATTTTCGATTCGGTTCGCAATTGGCAAAATTATCGATGTTTATCGTGTACAAAATTCGGATATTTCGCTCGAATTGCTTACATTATTGTTGGTTTTTTTCAAAAACGGTTCAGCCAACTTCTGTAAAATTTAAATAGAACCACGTCGAGAGTATACACTTTTGAAGAAAAAAAAAATTTCGATTCGTTTCACAATTGGCGAAATTATCGATGAACATACACAAAAAAATTACATAAACACGAACATAAAACCTCCTCCTTTTTGGAAGTCGGTTAAAAATGTATTGAATGGGCTCTTATAATTTTGTAGTTATGTGATTGTTAAACTTCTCCTCAAGAGTTTCCTCTGTAATATATTTGGGTATCTTAAAAATGGCTAGAAAGTGCTTTCTTCCAGTGTATTTCTATGGTCATTTGTTTCTTATAGGTAGATGAACTTTACCTAAGAATAAAATTTCTTCTTTTACCATGTAAATGATACATTTTATTTGTTGCAGATACCTCACAGGTGCTATGCCGGTAAGACAGCTAGCCAGAATGTACCGCATCGAAATCAATGCTTTCCTGAAAATAATTTATATGACGCTAATAGACATTTGGAAGAAGCTGTCTCCCATCCATCTCCGCTCTCCCACTCCCGCCGAAGTCAACGAATTGGCGAAGGAATTTTATGAAACTTGGAAATTTCCAAACTGCGTGGGGGCTATAGGAGGCAAATACATCCGGATCATAGATCCAGCCACGGGCACGACCAAGAAGACCATCTTGAATGCCGTCGTTGACGCGAAATTTCGTTTCTTGACAGCCTACTTTGAAAGGAAAAGGAGTGCCGATGAGTCTTTTGTAAAGAACATGTTTAATATCGCTGGGATGCAGTGTCTGCCTGGCACAGAGGTGATGCTCCCTCTCTTTGTGATAGGGAATGAGGCATATCCTCTGAAGCCTAACTTAATGAAACCGTATCCGTTGAAAGCGTCCTTCATGTGTCTGGACAAAGACAGGTTTAATGATAAACTGAAGCAAGCCAGAGTGCCAGTAGACTGTGCCTTTGAAATCCTGACGGAAAAATGGAAGATATTTACTGCGCCTTTTACGATTGGCGTGGAGGAAACAAAGATTGTTTCCAAGGTTTGTAACTTTAACTGCTGTTACCTGGCCTTGTGTGGCAATTTTATTAAAATTTAAGAAAAGGGACATTTTAAATACTTTTTATAGTGCTTCTCACACTAAAAGGGCCTGCCCCTTCATGTCCTGGGTAAGCGACAAATTTTTGAAATGTTTATTACAATAATAACTCTTTGAAAAGGGACAATTCTTTTTGAGTACAAAATTAATACTTATTTATAACCTAAATACCTAATGATCTGACTGTAACAGAAATTGTGCTTTTGCTGTAAATCATTTGTTTGCCATAGGCTGAATCAATCTTAATTGCGTAACTAAGATAACGGGGCGATAAGTTTGACATGTATGTGTGTGTGTCTGTCTGTGGCAACGTAGCTCCTGAACGGATGAACCGATTTCGATTTTATTTGCTTGAAAAGTGGTTCATCAAAATCGGTTCAGCCGTTTCAATGTGCTCAGCTCTTGTTAGCGACGGTATTGCATTGTTTTTTTTTAATTTAATCCGCTTCTATTTGATAGGTGGCGTGCTTACTCCACAACATCATCAAAGATAGAGAAGGTCACAAGGACCCCCACTTCAGCCGCTTTGGCCACGTCGACAATGGCTGCATCTACCTCAACCTCGTGACGCACAAGACTAGGAAAAATAACCGAACCTCCTCCGTCGCGGTCTCTATTCGAGAACAGCTGAAGGACTACATCCGGGACAACCCATGATTTGGCAACTGACTGAAATACTCTTCTTTTATATTTTGGTGTAGTGCGATTCAAGCATTTGCCAGTGTTAAGTATAAGTTTTTAAAATTTGTGATATTTCATTAAAATAGTCACAGTCGTAGTCACGTCATAATCCACAAAAGTCGCGTTTTAATTGCGTAACGACAATAACCGGACGATAAGTTTGACATGTGTGTGTGTGTCTGTCTGTCCAAGTCATACCTCAGTAAAGCAGTGGAGACTTCACTAGAGGTGTCTATGGAGTTTTGGTAACAACACGGAACAACACGATACACCTCATTATATCACTTGCCTACACTCATGTACTTAATGCAGCCCATAATCAACGAAATACCACAATTTTTCACGAATTATCCCTAATAGAAACAAGTTTTACAAGTTAATAAACAAAGCAAATGCGGCGACGTGATTTTTCCACGTTCCCGCCAAAACTCACTGAAATACTCGTGGTTACTGACATAACATATTAAAATGGCAGTGGGCAGGACACATAGCACGAAAAACTGGCTATTTAAACAATAAAAAATAAATTGATTTTCAAATGTAGGTAACAATTGTGAAATCTATCTTAACCCGTGAGGAGGCGCGCCTTAAAACATTACACGGATGGGCGCGCGCGAGCAATTCGCTCACGCTATTTCAAATGTCACTATCTACCTATTTAGTCATATTTATTGATTGAAAAGTGGTTGACTTAAGTAAAACGACATTTTATTTACTATAAAATAGGCGTTTTATTAAAAATAAGTAACAAAATTGCAGTTTCTCTACAAAATTAAGATCTAAACTTCGGCCGACTTTTTTGGCAATCTTTGAGAAAAAAAACTGTATAAAAATAAAAATAGCATACAAAACAATAATCACTATTCCATCTAATCTTGACAAGTGTGCCTCTCATAACATGGTTGACACATGAACGTGACGTGCTGCGTGCACAGTAATTTTTGACACGAAGTTACACGCTTTTTAGACCGTCTATTTTTCCTTCTGGGGCATATGGCACAGAATTCACTTGGTCTAGGCTCGTTGGCAAGCGCTGGGAACTGGTACAAAACGCTTCTAGTACCGAATGGTCATCAGAAAGCTTACCCAGCCACGAAGAAATTTGATCATCTTGTCTTTCATATCCATCGCTCATTGTTAGCTAAAAAACCAAATAAACATTGCATTACAATATTATTTTGATTGTAAAATCATAAAATGTAAAGTATTAACAGATTTGTTAACGTTCGAATACAAATTAAAAGTATTAATTGTAGGACAAATTACAAACTCATATATTTAATGAAGATAAAAACACTTACGTGGATGGGCGCGCGATGAGCAAAACGCCGTGCCGCGGTTCACACCCCCAACAAGCACTTCACTACGGGACCACCGCGACACTGAGCAACGCGTGAGTTGCTTCAGGGAACAGGGGTTGAATAGTTAGGAAGGTACCTAGACGCTTGATGCGCTATGAAGTCCGTAGTACCAAAAATATTCTGAACGAAGTTTTGCGTGAGCAAAATGCTCATAGCGCGCCTTCTCACGGGTTAACTACGTACTGAAGTGGAAATAGGCTAAAGACAGATTTCAAATTCGTGATGTGTTTGAATGTAACTTTTAAATAAAATAAACTTTTTGTATCAATATGCCTTTTTCTATACCTATTACTGACTTTTCGGTGAAGGAAAACTGGTGGGAATTTGCGCATTGTTTCGGAGAAGTAATTGAAACTGTACTTAGTACTTAGATAAGTCGTAAATATGGACTGGCCTAGCATGGCGGATATGACCCATTCACCTTTCTAGCATTTGTACAATAGTGGATCATATAAGGCTGATAAGAAAGAATAGTTCGTATAAAAAAATATAAACAATAGGCATGATTACTGGGTACGAAAATCATTATGTCCGTTAGTAAGATTATTAAAGAACATTGGACACGTATTTTTTCATTTGTCAATCAAACAATAAATGACTTAGATAAACTTTGTCAAACTTTGGGAGCGGGGCCTCGTGACGTCACTAGTGCGACGTAGTCTCTACAACCCGGTCACAATATCTGTGCACCTGACTTCGTGACGTCATATCGAATTATCGGGACGTATATACATTACCGGACGTCTAGTATACCGTCCGGACGTAAATTATTATCGGGACGTGTATCGGCAACGATGATGCTAACCGTACTGTCGCACCGGGGAGTGCGCGGAGAGGTGACAGGGGAAGCGGGAGAGGCGCCGCATTCCAGCGAGGTGCACAGATATTCTGACCAGGTTGTACATTTGTGGTGCACTGGTGACGTCACGCGGAACTTTAACGGGCTATACCTTCGTCAATGTTTGTTTAATTGACAAAAGAAAAAATACGTGTCTTGCGTAATGGACTACCTCGGTAGCTCAGTGGTTAGTGACCCTGAGGTTCGATCCCCACCCAGGGCAAACATTTATGTGGTGAACATATATGTTTGCTCTGTGTCTGGGTGTTATTTAGGTATACTATCTATATAAGTATGTATTTAAAAATATGTATATGTAGTATATAAGTCTCTGGCAGCCATATCACAAGCTTTGCTTAGTTTGGGGTCAGAGACCGTGTGTATGGTGTCCACTAATATTTATTATTTATTTATTAATTTATTTGTCGGACAATGACTGGTAGCCCTACCAGTGTATTTCTAATCTTTGTTGCTGTATTTCCTGTGTTTTGTTTTCGTCAATAAAATATTGTCTATAATTAGATTTTTTATTCATCTAGCCTATTATTGTCCACCAAACCAACTCCCCTGATGGAAAGCGATGTTGTAGCCGAGGATGGACCTAGAAGATAAATAAATAGTAAATATAACAAATATTAGGGGACATCTTACACACGGTCTCTGACCCCAAACTAAGCAGAGCTTGTGATTTGGCTGCCAGAGACTGATATACTACATATACATATTTTATATACATACTTATATAGATAGTACCTAAATAACACCCAGACAAAGAGCAAACACCTATGTTCATCACACAAATTTTTGCTCTGGGTGGGGATCGAACCCACGACTCTTTGACCCAGAAGTCAGGGTCACTAACCACTGAGCCACCGAGGCAGCCAAATAGATATTATTATATAGTAGGTAAATTATTGCCAGATATCTAGATTGAAATTGTACGGAAACAATGACAGGTAGCCCTACCTTTGAAAATTCGATTCCACATGAAGAAGGAAAATACAACAAGACTATGTAGGGAAAAAAACAATCTTTTGCGAAATTTCCTACAATACGTCTTAAATCCGGATTACTTGTTTATTTTGCACTCTGTTTGTATCGCTTATGAATATGCTTATCGCTAATAATCATTTAAATTGGTAGGTACTTGCATTAATTTAATGTCGCCGTGATGACACCACGTACGGTATTTACGTCACCTGTGACATTTGGCTTGTATCCGTATTATTATATTTATTTTTGCAAGATTACAACTTTACAACACAATTTTTAAAATTAAATCAGTGAATGTTTTTAGGATTCCGTTCCCAAAGGGTAAAAACGGGACCCTATTACTAAGACTCCGTCGTCCGTCTGTCTGTCTGTCTGTCACCAGGCTTTAACTCAAGAACCGTGAAAGCAAGAACGTTGAAATTTTCACAAATTTAATGACGTATTTTTGCTGCCGCTAGAACAACAAATACTACAAGGTTCCACAAGGAACCCTTCGTGCGCGAGTCCGACTCGCACTTGGCCAATTATTAAAATTATATCAGTGAATGTTTTATCTCATTAGTGCATTTATTATTCTAAAATATAGGTAATTATAAATTTTAACCGTTTTTAGTTCGTGGACTCTTGTGCATAAACTGGCCAGTATTCTGGTTTCTAAGTGTAAAGGTATACGTCGTCGTTCACATTTTCAAAAAAAAAAAACTCGTTTTGAGTCCATAGATAGCCCGCCAAACGAAATTTTACAACTTACAGCAAACAGCTACCTATCTGTAGAAGTAAAAAAAAAAACCAAAAAAAATAATTTCACGCGCTGCCCTAGTAAAACCACCGAGCAGGCATCGGGCCGAGAAACACGAAAACGAGTACTTTTGAATGCGCGATGTGAGGGATGAATGTTTTTGATTCAAATTTAAAAAATATCATAGATAAGGAAACATCTTGAAAGATTTTATGAACCAGACAAAATTTTGAAAAGTAACCGGCTTTATTAAAAAAAAAAAAACTTACTAATTTCTCACCAAAAAAAAGTTTAATAATTCTAATGCTAAAAATTATCAGCGACAACATCCCATTATTTTTTACGAATAAAATAGCCTGATCATTTTTCTATTTTATAGACCAAGAAGTTATGTTTTTTAATGTGTACATTTTGAGTAATTAATTAAAAACTCACTGCCGCCCGCCGCTCTGGCGCGATCCTGTCGAGCGCGATCGCGTAAAATTTGTCCGAGTGAAGGGGCGCGGTACTCAATTTTTGAAACATTATAGTTTATCAATGCGTCACCTTACAACAGGGTGAGGATTAGATTTTCCGTAGCTAGTAACTAATTTCACACCCGCCAAAAAATTTGATTCAGCCTATACATATAATACAGTAATTAGAATTTCCTCATCATCCCACAGTTTCTTGCTCCGTATTTTGTTCTTGTGCTCTAGGTTGTACCTACTGTACTGTACCAGCCTTTGTAATAGTCCACTGCAGGACGTAATCCTACCCACGATGGGTGATTGGGCCATATCCACCACGGCCCAGTACGGGTTGGTGGTATCACATACGCCATCGAATTTCTTCCACGGACGTATGCAGGTTGCCACATGTTTTCCTTCACCGAAAAGCCAGTGTTGTGTTATTTCGGACATTGTTACTGGACCGAGATTTGTACCCACGACTTCACGATTGTAAGGCGGGTGTCACCAGTTCACCACCACTGTTGCCTCGGTGGCTCAGTGGTTAGTGACCCTAACTACTGGGTCAAAGTGGTGTGGGTTCGATCCCCACCCAGGGCAAGTATTTATGTGATGAACATAGGTGTTTGCTCTGTGTCTGGGTGTTATTTAGTTACTATCTATATAAGTATGTATTTAAAAATATGTATAAGTAGTTTATCAGTCTCTGGCAGCCAAATCACAAGCTTTGCTTAGTTTGGGGTCAGAGGCCGTATGTATGATGTCCCCTAATATTTATTATTTATTATTACTATACTTATACCACCACAGATTTCCCACTCTAGTTCGGCCGTTCAGAGAATGCGTTCCTGACACAAACATTAAGATCACTATTGTAATTGTTTTTTTGCCCTTAAGTACATAGTTTCCGAGATATCGGCCAAAAACATTTTTTCAAGATGACGTGTCAGGAACGCATTCTCTGAACGGCCGAACTATAGACCACCACAGATTTCCCACCTTTAAATTCAGAAAATTTAACAATAATCACCTTTAAATTCAGAAAATTAAACAATAATCACCTTTAAATTCAGGAAATTTAACAATAATCACCTTCAAATTCAGGATATCAAACAATAATCACCTTTAAGTTCAGGAAATTAAACAATAATCACCTTTAAATTCAGGAAATTTAACAATCATCACCTTTAAATTCAGGAAATTCAACAATCATCCATCAGCCATAAGAAGTCCACTGCTGGACATAGGCCTCCCCTATGGATCTCCAATAAGACTGGTTGGAAGCGGCTTGCATCCAGCGCGATCCTGCGGTCTTAATGAGGTCATCCGTCCACCTTGTGGGTGGACGTCCTACGCTGCGCTTGCCGGTACAATAATCACCTTAACAATAATCACCTTTAAATTCTGGAAATTTCTTCTGAATCTCATCCCAGAGTTTCTTGCTCCGTAATTTGTTCTTGTGCTCCGGGTTGCTAATCTGCCAAATGCCGGGTCGGGCCTGGATCTCGGCGATGAAGCGGTCGCAGTCCATCGCGGCGAAGTGCGAGCCGTTGCTGTAGTTTTCGAACGCTCGCTTCTTTGACATGCCGCGAGATTCGTCGCCACGAAGATCCCTGAGGGATAATGTAGTCGAGAATATCTGAAAGCGATGCATTGGGTTAGAACGATTGGTACTGCACATGAAAAATATCATGATTCGGTGTCGATTGCCGGATTTTTAGACAGGGAACGTCAAAATTCAATATATATTTGACGAATTAAGATAAAAAAAATCAATGCATTTTGTGATTGAGAATTGCCTCAAGCCATTGAAATCTCAAGCGACCACAGCATTATCAATTTGTTATACAGGGTTATTTCTAACCTATTAGCATCCTTTTAGGCGCTTGTTCTGTACATCAAAATTAACAACTTTGTATGTTTGCAATGTTCTATGCAACTTTGTGTTATTTGATTATATAATTATAGATTTCGCATCTTAAATACCATTAAAAAACAAAAAGAAACAACTTTTGTATGCAGGGTTATTTCTGAAGAATTAGCATCCTTTTAGGGGCTTATTCTGTACATCAAAACCTGTGTAATAGGGCCTATTCTGTAATCAAAACTAACAACATTTGTTAGCGACTTATGTCAAACGTCAAAAAAATCTGCTGTTCCATACATTTTGTCGCGGGTGAACGATATTTTTCTATGGAACAGCAATTTTTTTGACGTTTGACATAAGTCGCTGACAAATGTTGTTAGTTTTGATGAACATAATAAGCCCCTAAAAAGGATGCTTATTCTTCAGAAATAACCCTGCATACAAGATATCTGTGGACCCATAGAGATCCCACAGGGATAATGTCGATCGAAATAATCTGAAAGAAGTACACTGATTCAGAAGAAGTACGTCTGTCAATAATACCTACATATTTGACACTTTTAACAGTTGTTGTAGTCCTGGTAGGTACTCGTGTTAGGATTCTAGTTTTAACTCTGTACCTTGTGACCACTGGTTCCTTGAGTTCGATTTATATTACAACGACGGGACGTGCACGGAACGGGCCCGAACGGGGCCCGTCCGGAGCCCAGACGTAAACAGTACCTACCTATTCATAAAAAAATGCCGCTAAATTCCTAAGACTAAGGTAAAAACACTCGTACTATACGCAGTAGTTACTATGCCGCAATCTGTGGCTTCTAGACGCAGCGAAAAAAATGCAACTAAAAAGTTTATAAATGGTAAAAAACACTCCTACCGTACCTGTTACGCAGTAGTAACTGTGACGCATTCTGTGGCTTCTCGACGCGGCTAAGTGCGAGTCGGACTCGCGCACGAAGAGTTCCGTACCGTGTCGGAACCCCCTTAGCCCCATTCTTTTTTTATTAACAGCGAGAAAAAAACTCCTACAAAATCACGTTTGTTGTATTTAAATTAAATATTTTTTATTCTGTATTTGTTGTTAAAGCGGTAACCGAAATACCTACAGACATAGAATAATAACGCCATTAGGCGTTATTATTCTATGCCTACAGACCGACAGACGGATATCGGAGTCTTAGTAATAGGGTCCCGTTTTTACCCTTTGGGTACGGAACCCTAAAAAAGCACTCGTAGGTACCTTTTACGCAGTAGTAACTATGTTGCAATCTGTGGCTTCTAGACGCAACGAAGAAAATGTATAGGCCTCGCCACACAAGTCGGCGGATGAGAAGTTAGCTACAAGCTGCGTAATAGCCAATCCTGACTGAAGCTCACATAAAGCCGCACGTTGATTGGCTATTACGTAGCTTGTAGCTAACTTCACATCCGCCAACTTGTGTGGCGAGGCCTATAACAAAAAATTTATTTATGAAAAACACTCCTACCTGTTATGTAGCAGTAACTGTGCCGCAATCTGTGGCTTCTAGACGCAGCGAAGAAAAATGCAAAAGCAAAGTGGTTAAGGTAAAAAAAACACTCGTACCTGTAGCGCAGTAGTAACTATGCCGCAATCTGTGGTATCAAGACGCGACGACGCGCGGTCGCGGCGAATGGTCGCGAGCGTCTGCCGCCCCGCCCGCCGCGCCGCGCCGCCCGCCGCGCCGCCCGCCGCATCGCTCGATTACCGCCCCTCCCGCTCGCACCCTCGCAAACTATCGATCTGTCTCGCTCGCTCGTCCTCGCTCGCTTGTTTGGTTATCGGCAACGACCGTTGATGGATTCGCTGGTCATGGTCACTGAAAGAAAGGTACCTACCTATTAATTTGAATAGATTTTTGCAAATCTGTATTTCGATACAATTCTGTAATCTTAGCCGTGGTGGTCTAGTGGTAATGACACACGCCTTGCAATCGTGAGGTCGTGGTTTCAAATCCCGGTCCCGTACTTATGAATAGTTGTACTTAATTGTTGAAAATAAATGAAATTACATCTGAATTCTTTGGAATTTATGTACGGAATTTCACACCACTGGCTTTTCGGTGAAGGAAAAACGCAGGAAAGCATCTGCGCAGCTTGTAGCTAACTTCACATCCGCCGACTTGTATGATTCAGCCTATACGGCTGTGCTGACGATTACAAGCAGATTTTTTTCAATAAGTACCTAAGTTCGTATAGGCCGGGTGGCTAGCCCTGGTGTCAGAGTTTTTAGGCCGCGTGAAGGCCTCTGTCATGGCTAAACGGTTGATACAACCGGAGCCTACAATTTAACGTGTCATCCGAGCCACGGTAGCGCTCAGTTTGAAAATGCCACCCGCAGTCACCCATCCAAGTACTGACTGACCGTGCGGAACGTTGCTTAATTTCGGCGATCGCTGACAATCACCTAGTCAAACTACTCTACGAGCGCTATTTTTTTCAGTTAAAACTCATTATACTTACAATTTATCTTTACTTAGGTATTTTTATAAGAAGTCATGTGACAGCATAGTTTATAGTACTATTGTAATGCAACATCCAAAGGTGCATACATCTGAACCGATTTGAAACGATTTGTGTACATTTATGACGATTTGTGTACATTTGTCTACATTTATGATGATTTGTGTACATTTGTGTTTGGTCACGATGGTTCACGGCGAGCGCACCTGCGCTGCCGCGAGTCGCATTTATGTGCATATTTTTGTAGCTTATAACAATAACATAGCAACATAAGTGTCTTCAAATTCCAAGTAAATAGGTATTTATCTTCTAAGTTAGCGCTCATACACATAAAACGTCCGTTTTACAAGGTCCGTTTAAACGTATAAATGCTGTCAGCGTATTGTGGTTTACTTGGTTAGTCAGTAAATGACCCACACCATTTAGACTTGGTTTAATTAATGTATTGTTTGTAGGTAGGTAGGGAAATTATTAAATAAAATCAGTTCTGTCACCGACCTCTTCGTTTCACTTGCCGCTCCGCCGAATATTCCTCAAATATTCTACTCGTATATAGCTGTATGAGCGAGTTTACACAGAATACAGTATTCCTGATCCAGTACAAAAATACTGATCCGACAAAATAAGCAGCAATCCTTTTTACAGGTCCGTTTAAACGTTATTAGCGTCGGATCCGTTAAAATCGGACGATATGTGTACGCACTCTAAGCGCTCTACAGGAAGAATCTAGACTTTTCTAGACACACAGCAGCGTGTCTACCCCAGACAAAAGTATCCATCCATCCATCAGCCATAGGAAGTCCACTGCTGGACCTAGGCCTCCCTATGGATCTCCAATAGGACTGGTTGGAAGCGGCTTGCATCCAGCGCGATCCTGCGGCCTTAATGAGGTCATTCGTCCACCTTGTGGGTGGACGTCCTACGCTGCGTTTGCCGCTAAGTGCGTGGTCTCGACTCGAGAACTTTTCGACCCCATCAGTCATCAGTCCTTCGTGCTATGTGCTCTGCCCACTGCCATTTTAATTTGCCAATCCGCTGTACTATGCCGGTAACTTTGGTTCTTCTACGGATCTCCTCATTCCTGATTCGATCTCGCAGAGAAACTCCAAGCATAGTCTTTTTCATAGCTCGTTGTGCTACTTAAAGTTTGGACCAGTCAAGGTAATAAAGCAAAATAATCGGCGGGCTTTCTACGCTGTGCGTTGTAAAGGTGATCTCCATTCGCGACTTCGTCGGCGTGTGCGTTGTGTTCTGTCCAATGTCGCATCCACTTTATAATCAGCTAATAAATAAATTAAAATTTAAATCATTAATGAAACACTACATAGCATAAAACAAAGTCGCTTCCCGCTGTATGTCTGTCCCTATGCATGCTTAGATCTTTAAAACTACGCAACGGATTTTATGCGGTATTTTTAATACACGTAGATAGAGTAATTCAAGAGGAAAGTTTATATGTAATAACTAGCGACCCGCCCCGGCTTCATACAAGTAAAAACCTTCCTCTTGAATCATTCTATGTATTAAAAAAAACTGCATCAAAATCCGTTGCGTAATTTTAAAGATATAAGCATACATGGGGACATACAGCGGGAAGCGACTTTGTTTTATACTATGTAGTGATGATACACCTGTGCGAAGCCGAGGCGGGTCGCTAGTAGTAAATAAATTAATACTTTTCTTTAAACTTCTATCGCTACGTCCGAGTTTGGAACCCTATAAACGAAAAAAAGCTATCAAAATTAATTATTTACCCCCGACTTGTTCCGAGAGACTCAATTTCTTCGGCGGATATTCATATACAGGGCAAAGTTTTTCCATTCAACACCCCCTTTTACTTTGTGCTTCCCATAGACTTATACTGAGCATTGCATAGAGATAGCTAGGTTAGGATATACAATGCATATTACTGCGCAAAGAACAGGGATTCCTTGTAAAACATCTATAGATATAGGTATGTCTATAGATAAAGTCTAGCAGAGTGCAAGATCAGCAATGAAAACTTTAAAACTTTATTAAACTACCTACAGCTTCGAGCAAATTATCTAAACCTATAGACAATAGACAGTTATTTAGTAAGACAAAAATAAAATTAAACAAAACCACAAAGCAAACAACACAGCAAAACAAAACAAAATAAACAGCATGAACAATTAATCTTAAATATTTTACAAAGTCGTCCTAATTACTTCATTTTATTTTTGTCACAACCCGGTCCCACCTCAGCATGTGCTGGGTGTGAACCAACCAATGCTGGTCTTTCGGAGGGACCGGCAGGTGTGTCTCATGCAAATATTTAAAAAAAAAACAAAATAGAGTTATGTAATTATGTTTACACGCGTGTAACAGCGTGTAAACATAATTAAAAAAAGCATATCCATTTTAGCAAATATGTTGTTCGCGCCACGCCAAAAAACACGATGCTATATGTCAACTGACATTAGCTGAAAATTGACACTGACGCACAATGACCAACTATGACGGCAACTTCCTCGGCGAGTCGCAATCAATCAATCAGATTTTACATAAACAAACCAATTGCTACTAAAAATATTTAGGGACTCCAAAACGATATTACACAATGTTGTATAAACTAAAACTAAAAACAGAAACGATGCAAAGGTAAGATACTATCATTTTACGCTTAATACATTGTCTCGTGATTGTCTCCCTTATGTTATAGCATAGGTATGTTGTCTCTCATATAGCACTTGTATCGTTCTTCAAAAGTTCTTGGCTCTTTTGGTGCTCATGAAATGATTTTCTAAGTTTGAGTCTGAAACTATGTACTTAAGTATACTTTGCAGGTTCCTGATGAGTGGAGGAAGGTTATCCCAGATTTTACTGGCTGAACACCTAAAAGAACCTCTAAAAGAAGCAGAACTGTGCCGTTGTATGAGAAGCTGCGTCGTACACTGGCGAGGTCTGCGAGCCGACTTCCAAGATAGCTTTTCATATAAATAAGGTGGGTTTTTATATTTGACAATGCAGAACATTAGACACGCCATGTGAAGCTTACGGCGATGTAACATTTTTAAAAGAGAATTATGCTTGTTATACATACTTATAGCCACAATCGTGCAAAAAAAGTGTCCGAGCCAAAACCCTGCCCAAGCTACGTGGTGGGCAGGCTTTTTATTTAGTCGTAAGGCGACTGCAAGCCGATTACAACGCCGCGCGATGCCAAAGTGCTCGGTTACAGCACTAATTAGGTGACAAAACATCGAGATTCGAGAAAACGGGTCATTTTACGGGATCAAAGAGGCGTGGGTTCGATTCCCACCCAGGGCAAGTATTTATGTAATGAACTTAGGTAGGTGTTTGCTCTGTGTTTGGGTGTTATTTAGATTTTGTCTATTTAAGTTTGTATGTATTTAAAAATTATGTATACCTACGTAGTAGAGACCGTGTGTAAGATGTCCCCTGATATTTACTATTATTATTTATTATAATAAGACTATATTTTCAGATAACCACCTACACATAGGTATATGTCGATGGAGCTTCCTAAAGTTGCAGGAAGTCGCGTTACTTCAGTAATCTCCTTATCAATTTCATTCCCGAGTTTTCACTAAAAGGTCTCAGTTGGAAAATTTTCTTTTAAAAAAATTCTTGGCCGTTTTCTCGCTTCCCCTGCGACATTTTGTTACTTTTCGTATTTAAAAAGTTAAAGAGGTTTTAATATCACTCTTACGTCTTCTGCCCCCTACAGAGTCACAGCAAAAAGGTCAGTATCATTTGAAAACAAAAAAACGATAAGTTAGTTTATGGCGAAAACGCGGGAATTGCATATTTTTCTTTGTGGAGTTTTGGCGGGAAGCATTTTTTTTATAAACTTATGTTTCCATCAGGAATAATTAGTGGAAAAATCGGCCAAGTGCGAGACGGACTCGCGCACGAAGGGTTCCGTGCCGTATGGGTACATATATACGTTTGTTGTATGGAAGCCCCCCTTAAATATTTATTTTATTCTGTTTTTAGTATTTGTTATTATAGCGGCAACAAAAATACATCATCATTAAAAATTTCAGCTGCCAAGCTATTACGGTTCACGAGATACAGCCCGGTGACAGACAGACAGACGGACATCGAAGTCTTAGTAATAGGGTCCCGTTTTTACCCTTTGGGTACGGAACCCTAAAAATTGTGGTACATATTTCGTTGATTATATGCAGATTTACGTGCATGAGTGTAGGCAAGTGATATAATGTGGTGTATCGTACCTATTGTTACCAAAACTACATAGACGCCTCTAGTAAAGTCTCCGCTGCTTTACTGGATTATGACTTGGACTACGCTTGGATTTCACCGCGACATTTTTCATTGCCATTGCCATTTCAACTTGCCAATCCGTTGGGCTATGTCGGTAACTTTGGTTCTTCTACGGATCTCCTCATTTCTGATTCGATCTCGAAGAGACACTCCGAGCAGCTATGGAGAGGGCTTCTCCATAGCTCTTTGGGCTACTTGGAGCTTACTAATAAGGCCCATAGTAAGAGACCACGTTTCTGTGCCATAAGTCATCACTGGTAACACACACTGGTCGAAAACTATCGAGTTATTTTTGTGATAAACATTTCAAAAATTCGTCGCGAATGCAGGACTTGAACCTTGCGTCTTCGGATCACGAGCTCGACGCTCTGCCAACTGAGCTAATTTGCTTTACTGCCTTTCAGAAGTTTCAAAACTTCAACTGAGTTATAACTGTCGCCTATATGCTATTATATAACGTTGTTCCATAATCCATAATGCAAGGCAGCGGTGTCCCGCCGACCTTCTACTGTCACGTTCCATCGCTGATTCCGGCCGCTGGAGCAAGTGCTCACGTGTCCAGTTCCTTGCCTCGGATTATATATTTATTTATTTATTAATGGCCGCATCTATACAAAGGTCTAGAAATCTTGTGACAAGGATCGTGGTGAACGTGGTGGAAAGTAGAACTAGAATACAAACCGAATCAAACTTCTTGACGGTTGTGAAGTTGGCTACAAGCTTCGCGAAACACAATTTTCGTGCAACTGTTGAGTGAGATTCAGATAGGACTGGGTTATTCGCATTACAGCCGCCAAGATCAGTATTTAAGTGTAGGTAAGTGTAATAAGTGTAATTGGCGTTATTACTTTTTAATATAACAAATAAACAAATAATAAACAAATGGGATTGGGCGGGTCATGTGGTTCGTATGCACCCCGAGAGATGGGCCAGGATCGTCACATAGTGGGTACCGGAGGGCAGACGAAAGCAGGGAAGGCCTAAAAGACGCTGGCGGGACGATCTTGACACTTTCCGGGAAGGTTGGCGGGATTTGGCTACAGAACGCGATAAATGGAAGAAAGTGGGGGAGACCTTTGCCCAGAAGTGGGACAGCATAGGTTGAGAGAGAGAAACAAATTTCATTCGAACTATACAAACGGGTTAGGTCATGAATTATTTTATTTTATTTTACAAGCTTATATTTAGTTTCACCGGTCCCTTTGTCTGTCTGTCGGTCTGTAATCAAATCTTGCAAGTTAAATTTGATTCACTTCCCGGTTACCGATTGAGCTGAAATTTTGCACACATGTGTAAATCGCGTGACAATGCAATATTATGATGACATGGTGCTGATCTGATGATGGAACTGGAAGGTGGCCAAAGGAACTTAGCAATGAAACGACACAACCTCATCAAGGTTGGGTTCATTTGAATGGTCTTGGCGAGTAGTTTGTTTTTCAATGGTAGCCAAGGTCTGATCGAGCTGGAAGGTGGTTAAAAGAACTCTGCAATGAAACGACGCAACCCCATTGAGTTTCGGCTCGTTTGATTCGTCTTGGCAAGTACTTGTTTAGTAAAAGCTTGTTATAAAAAAAAGGTTTTTTTTAAATATAAAATTACTGTTGAGTCGCTCTGAGAAGCTTGATCGGTTTTAGAGTAATCCTTTATCAGGATATCTCTTGGTGAATGCAAGATTCCTAAGCTTGAAGGTAGCTTTAAAAGTGTAAGTATTTGTTATGACCTGCGATACAGTCTGGCCATTACGGCGAGAACTATTTTATGGCATTTAAATATTTTTGTACTCATATTTTGTGTACCTATTTGGATGCTACCGCCTCATTTGTCTTTATTAAAAAGAGAAACAACCGCGTAGTAATAACGACTCATCATCGTTCCCTCGTATCACGTTGTCCGAATTATTAGGATCCGTGTCGCAACGTATCGATGTTTTCTTTACCATCGAATCGGTGAATTATTCATTTATTCGGTAACATATCGATTTAGTGTTGTTTTGCTGGACTGGTGATTTCATTGTTGCTTTGTAAATAGCCGCCTGTATACCTAAGTAAGTAGGTAAACAGCGTTATCTGCTTACCCAGACTACGCCGAAATGGGGTGATTCAGACCACCAACATCGAAAACTTTTACTATGGGGCCAACTCGGGATTCGAGAAAAAATGACACATACAACTTTTTATTACTTTTTTTTCAACTTTAGTGGCTTTTATCTCAGAAATGGTACATGTGACAAAAATTGTTTAATAAACCTTAAATTAATTTTAAGAACCCTATTCAACGATAACCCGTAGGGGAGGGGTTGAAAAAAATATTTCACCCCTACTTTACCTACCCCTTGAATACACAGTTTGGAAAAATTTAAGTATTAATAATTATTTTTCGAAAAAAATAGCCTGACCGACTTCACCCGTGTACAGAATTCGCGTGTATTTCGCGCGGATAGCATTTATAGCATTTTTCACTTTATTGTTGATTTATCAAAAATGACTCAGCCGATTTAATAAAATTTTAAAGGGACCAATTTCGAAGTATAATCTTTCCAATAAAAAAGAGTTATTGAAATCGGACTACTACGAAAAAATTTATGTGTGGTTATACAAAAAAAAATATATACGCATCGAATTGAGTAAGTACCTCCTCCGGTTTGGTTCGTTGGTCAAATATTGAGATCTATACCTAATCTATCAAACTGTTAAATTTCATGCAATTTGGTTTATAAATCTGGAAGTTATAATGCTTTGTATTGTAACAGGACGGACGGACACAAAGAAGTTGTAAGGGTTCTTCGTTTTAATATAGAACCCTAATTATCAGTTTTTCCTCGTAGGTGTTGGCATTGGCCCCTCCACCGATGCCTTTAAAATATCTGGGCTATAAGAACCCGTGAATTTTAAAACGAATAAAATTAATAATAAATAATATTTTATGCAACAAAATATGCACTAAGACAAGACTTTAAGTCTAGTGCATATTTTGTTGCATGTTATCCGAAACAGAATGTTTGGACACCACTGCTTACCAGAGCTGTGTAATAATACTAAAAATCGGCCAAGTGCGAGTCGGACTCGAACGGTACGAAGGGTTCCGTACCGTATGGAAGCCCTATTCCTCTTGGCGTTATTAATAGCGAGCAAAAAACTCCTAAAAATCACGTTTGTTGTATGGGAGCCCCCTTAAATATTTATTTTATTTTTAGTATTTGTTGTTATAGCGGCAACAGAAATACACCATCTGTGAAAATTTCAGCTGCCTAGCCATCACGGTTCATGAGATACAGCCCGGTGACAGACAGACAGACAGACGGACAGGCGGACATCGAAGTCTTAGTAATAGGGTCCCGTTTTTACCCTTTGGGTACGAACCCTAATAATTATCGGCCAAGTACGAGTCGGACTCGCGCACGGAGGGTTCCGTAGTACTGTATGGGAGGTCCCTTAAATATTTATTTTATTTAACTATCTGTTATTGACGTGAATACCTATACTTATAACTAAATATTCTGAGAAATATTCAAGCATCAACCTGTTACTATTATTGGTATAGGGTGAAAAACGGCTAAAAATCAGGTTTGTTGTATTGGAGCCCCCCTCAATTATTGATTTTATTCTGTTTTTATTTGTTGTTATAGCGGCAACAGAAATACATCATCTGTGAAAATTTCAGCTTTCAAGCTATAACGGTTCATGAGATACAGCTGACAGACAGACGGACAGACGGACAGCGAAGTCTTAGCAATAGGGTCCCGTTTTTACCCTTTGGGTACGGAACCCTAAAATGAATATTTTCATCAAGGGCGCTCGAGCCAATATGACGTCAAACTGCAAAATAACTTAGGTGTAGAAAATTTAGGGGAACTACTTAATTAAATGCTGAGAAACTTTTCTAGATCCTAAAAATAAGTACCAAGCAAAATGTAATGCTTGAGAAATCGGATGAATGCCCAGCAAATATTATTTCACTGTAACAGTAAGATTAAGTTAAGTTGTTAATTATTATTTTAACTACCCACCTGGAAAGTATCCCTCACACAAAAAGTTCGGTAGATTGTTAGGTTAGGTTGGGTTTTATAACAGCTTGAAAAGTTATTAACTTACTTACGAGGAAAAATATACATTTTCGATTAATTCGGAAAAAAAATTGTAGTAACATTTAACATTAACGATGTTCAAAAAATGTTAAGGCGTACTACATTGAAAATAAAATAACTTCACTTCTTTAATACTTTTGGAAATACATGCAATATGGTGAGCATTTATACATTGTGGAAGGCATTTAAAATTTATCGGAAGCAAAATGAGAGCATTTTTAGTATGCCTTTAAACACGAGCCAAAATTTAAACATTGTTATGGCGCCACTTACAAAACAGACAAACATGTTTACACTTTCCAACGAATACTAACAGGTCTATACCTAGCTACAGGTACACTGTCACCTTACACGTGTCGGTTTTTTCTCTCGAAACTTCAAGGCCTTGAAAACCTGCATTTAGAATTTGAAAGTCTAATTTGGAAATCTTCACAACTCGTTAGGAATTCCTATTGTTTCGATGCGCAGGTGTTGTGATGATGATTTAATGTTGTTACATATGTAGTTACTAGTTACCGAGGACACATTCTGAGGGGCAACTACCTCTGCTGTTATAAAAAAAAACATATTACGAGTATTATGAGATGGGTTCTTGGATAATAAATCAGTTAAAATGCCGATTATTCACTCTATACTTTATTGCATTCAATCACTTCACGAAATCTTTGTGATTTGTGACACACGACACAATTTGTTCGCACAAAAACACTTCACACTTGCACTGATATTCACTGAAACTAGCCACTGAACACACTTCACAGTCACTGATTACTTGATGATATCGCTCCGAAGGGAAACGAGATACTGAGTGGCCCAGGACCGGCCGGTCTATTTATAGCAGAATCAAAGTCGCCTCGAATTCTCTGGATCAATCAAGACAGTAACCAAATGAATTGACTCTATTGTGTTCACGAAGTAAACAACATCGAAGTTCTCGAAACCCTATTGTTTATCAATAGATGAATCATAAAAAAATAATCGGCCAAGTACGAGTCGGACTCGCGCACGAAGGGTTCCGTACCGTACCGTATAGGAGCACCCCTTAGTATATTTGATTTTAGTTTAATTGTTTATTTTTGAAGTGAGTATACAACTAAATATTCCATGAAAATTTCAAGCGGCTACCTGTTACCAATATTAATATCGAGTAGGTAGAAAACAGCTAAAAATTCAGGTTCGTTGTATGGGAGCCCCTCTTAAAAATTTATTTTAGTCAGTTTTTAGTATTTGTTGTTACAGCAGCAACAGAAATACATCATCTGTGAAAATTTCAATGTTCTAGCTATCACGGTTCATGAGATACAGCCTGGTGACATATGGACAGACAGACGGACAGCGGAGTCTTAGTAATGGGGTCCCGTTTTTACCCTTTGGGTACGGAACTCCAAAAACTAATACAATAGTGTCGTAAACAAAGCCACAGCTTATGTTGCATAAGTTGCATACGAGACAGCTTATGTCGTAGTTATTACGCGTGCTTACTTACCGCGTGACAATATCTTTCCGAAAGCACATTAGTAGTTTAGGATCTCTGTGATACTCGTTCACAGAGATCCCAGTGAGAAAATGTCAGTTGAGATAATGTGAAAATATGCATCGATTTAATATGGCATAAGTTAGAAAGAAACACGAAAGATAACTCGATTCGGTAGCTGTTGCCAGATTTTTCGTTGAGAAATGTCAAACAATACATAGGTATTTCACAATTTTAACAACTCTAGGCCAGATATTCCATACATTTTTGTGATGATAATTCCTATCAAGTGGCAACAGAGTTAGAATTCCAGTAGTTCTTATTCTGTGTTTAGTGTAGTATCTATAGTTATTTTTTCGCTAAAAATGGTTCTAAGTAAATGCTAGAGTTATTCATTGAATTCTACCTTTCTTTAGCTGTTTAACTCAACATTTCTGATTCGTACCGCCAGGGAATGGAACAGTCTTCCTGCTTTCCTGTTTCCTAAGAGATATAATCTAAAGCTTTTCAAGGTCAGAGTGGATAGGTATCTTCTAGGTCTGCGTGCTTCATCTTCGACCACAACGTCGCTTACCATCAGGCGAGTTAGTGGTCAAGCATGGATTTATTCGCGATAAAAAATAAAAAAAAGTTATTTCCGATCTGAATGTAAGTTTCTTTAGCCTTGTAGACATTATTAGCCTATTATGCTTCCCATTTCGCATGTCAGTAATTCAGTGCACCCAACATACACATGTTTCCATAAATAAAAGACGTACACGTCATATACGTCGAAAATATAATAAATATTTTCACCAGAAGGGCGCACGAGCCGATATGACGTCATCTGTCAAGCGAGTTGCCGTAGTAAATTCCTGACAGTCCCGCACTAATATCTGGATGGAGTATAGAACAGAGATATAGCTATTAAACCTTTTTTTATATTTATTTTATTCAGTTTCAGCTGTATGACGGGAACTGTTAGATATAGGCTTACCATAAAGTCCAGTCCTGCGCTTTAATAAGACCGATTGGCAGCGGTTTCCTTTTGTCTACCTTGTGTTTAGAGGTCCGAGATGCTGCGCTTGCCGCCACTTACGTTTTACTCAAAAAAAAAGGAAAAATAAATAGGCATGATACCTACACCTCGTTTTTTGAATTGAAACTTCTGATGCGTTAAACGGTTAACGCTACCATGGGGTATGAAAGCACTGTTGCGTCCAATTTTCACATCTTCCGCGCGGAGGGACTCCACTTGCACTTTTTTTTACTAAAGAAGATATTATTGTGACTTTCAGAATGTTGTCTGTATTCTACTAACTGCTGGTAAAATGTTTTAATTTATGAACGTATTAGATATTTTTCTGTGCATCTTCTGTTCATTTCTTACAACTGTCAAAAATAATATGGCTGCCAACAAAATGGCGGGGCGTGCGCGTGTAAAAACTAATGGATTACGTGCACGTGTCAATTAATTTCAGTTTCTATTTAGAAGGCGGTAATTATAGAAAGCTGCATAATGTCGAGCTTTTCTCCATTCGACATTTATTTCAAGTGGCTGTGGATTCCAAATGTTATTATTATTAGTTATTATATTTTACGTACTTACTTTTCAAGTAACCTAGACAAGTAAACTGTTGTGCAATAATCTTGTAAATTGTGTAATTTTTATACTCTACTGATTAGATGAGGAAATCGGCATATCTATGTCCTCATCGACATGAGTCCTATACTTAAGTATACTTAACCCCTCAACCCGCTTCTGGGCTAGCGTGGTGCTGGATATGACATAATTGAGGGTAGGACAATCTTCAGCAGTAGATTATCGTTATTAGAAGGCCGATGAAGTAATCTGATCAAATAAGAAATTCTTCATTTATAACTTTTTTGCCACTTTAATTATATTACAAACTTTTATTTAGAATTTTTTAGACGTTAATAAACAGATTGGAAGACGTTGGCACTCCAGATTCGGAACTTGTAGTCCGGATGCTAACAAAATTAAACAAAGGAAATTGTACCACCATTTTATACAGATTGAACAATAAACTTTACTTTTACACAACTTTGTATCGGTACTTCTTTATTACAAAGATTTATTTTTACTAAATAAATATGATTTCCAATTCCAATAAATCGTATTCTGTTTATGCTTCACAAATTATTGTTTCCTGTAACTTTTGTTTCAGGAACAACTTCAAAAGTGAGCGTTGAACAAACACGCAACTCATTAGAAGATTTCCACTAAAAGGTTAAAAACAACAAGTTAATCTAAAGAGCATGTGTTAACCGCGTATTAATTAGCTATTAGCAGATCGCTGCTTTTCGACGGCTTTCGGCAAGTATTTCGGTAAACTTCATCGAAGTATACTTCTAGAGGTGGCAATCAGAACTCGAGTTATCTGCCTCGGTGGCACAGTGCTTCGTGACCCTCACCCCTGGGTCAAATAGGAGTGGGTTCGATCCCCACCTAGGGCAAACATTGTTTACTATGTAGCTGGGTGTTATTATTTACAGGTCGCGTCATATAAGTGTAGAGCTGAGCAAAGTGTGGAGAGGATGGCTGCGCATGGGTTTAGTATAGCGGTCACCATGCGAAACCATCCCCTCCACAGTACCCTCAGCGCTACACTAACGTGCCGCTACCTGTATTACTATCTATATAAGTATTTATATAAGTAGTAAATCAGTCTCTAGCAGCCATATCACAAGGTCAGAGACCGTGTGTAAGATGTCCCTTAATATTTTATTATTATTATTATCTATCCATCATATAGTCACTCACTGCTAGGTCTATATCCAGCAGAGAACGAATTATGGAGAGAGCAATGCCTTTTTTAATTATAATTTTGAAAATCCCTGACCAGATCGAGCCCTATGGCTCCTCAGTTTCTCGCCATTCCTTCTGGTTCTGTTCTAGCAATCAGCCAAAAGGAATTCCTAAATTAATAAAGTGTTGATATACCTAGCTTCCTCATAAGATGTATTAAAAATGTGGTCTGTGTTCAGCTGTTTTCCTGGTTTCTCCGTTACCCTCTATACAATATTTAGAGTTAGAGTCCATGATATCCTAGTAAAGTAAAGCCATTACTGTTAAATGACATTATCATCTCATAAGTCTGATGCGCACAGCATAGACCTAAACCTTGTAAATGTTTGTCCAAATAAGCTGTTTTCTTTGTATTCCCAACACTGGGAATTCAGTGAACATCCATTAGGCAGTCATAGAGGGTAGCTATGAGCGCAGAGTTTTCTGCAGTTTTTTTTACTTCTACTGCGATCACCAAACCTAAGCAACGTTCGGCACTTCGGATGGGTGACCGCGAGTCGCATTTACAACTGTTCGCTATCATGGCTCGGACGACACGTTAATAGGTATGTACAGGTTGTTTTAGCCGCTTAGCTAGGTATATCAGAGGCTTTCAGACAGGTCATAAAAATTTACACTAAGATTATCCACCCGGGTTATACGAACTTACATCTGCCCTATCATTAAACAATGATATAGTACGTCTATGATAAATTTAACCGAAAGCCGGTCGCGGCGAGTGACGAAAAACAGAGGTTGGCATCGCGCCAGCCTTGCCCAAGAGTCGAGGTGCGAACTCCTGGCTAGCAACTGTCCTACCTGGAAGATGCAGCCAAGCGAACAAACTTGTCTTATATTTCTCGCTACTATTACGGATATTATAAACACAAGCAGCTGGTGCAAAATTCTGACTACAGCTTGTTCCGTATAGAACACATTTTCTTACGAATTTGCTACCAAGTATACAGTGCGACATAAAGACTTGAAAATAAATGAGGTCGCCACTATCGCTTTGTTAGCATATTTTTCATTATTTTTTGCATAATGATACTGTTTTCCTGTTCACAATCTACAAAATAATACAAAACGAGATGAATGCTAGGATGTTAACTATGATTGACTGCTCAGGTGGTGGTTCCAGCAAAAGTGATAATTTAGTTTCCGAATAATTAATTTCATCTCTTTTGTGTCGCACTATACTTTACATAGGAAGATCCTTCTAACATAAACTTTGGAATTTGGTTCCAGGAATGGAAGTGTAATAAATTACGTATTTATGTAACAACGTATTGGCAGGTTTTTAAATTGTAGTTTTGTAACTGAAATGCTGCAGTGAAAAAGTTGTTGATTCAACTTTATTACATCTAATTTTTAATAGAGGTTTGCACTAGATGATATTTTGATTCTGTTTTGTAAAAAGTATAAAACTTAAGATAGATTATTTTCTACTTCTTTCAAATACTGTTTTCAAACAGTGTTTTCTTTTACGAACATTCTTGTCAAAAGACCTAAAAAGTAGAAATATGTAGTTCTAATTACTTTTTTTTATTACTAGGGCAAATGCCTTAATTAACTACCACTAAATATAAGACTTATATAATGTAAAAAAAGTACATAAACTACTACTACATAACAAGCGATTGGCAAATAAATACCAGCATTTTGGTCACGCGTCGCGTCCACCAGACGCTCAGAAAGACTTCTGGAAACAAGATGAGCTCCCGGCTTCCACGGACCCAATGTCTCAACTCCAAACGGCACAAATATTATTATTGTATATTTTTATCAATTCTAATTACTTGGGTACCTAATTAATTAATAAATAATAAATATTGGGGGACAACTTACACACGGTCTCTGACCCCAAACTAAGCAAAGCTTGTGATATGGCTGCCAGAGACTGATATACTATTTATACGAGTACATAATTTTTAATACATACTTATATAGATAATACCTAAATAACACCCAGACACAGAGCAAACCCCTATGTTCATCACATAAATGCTTGCCCTGGTGGGGATCGAACCCACGCCTTTGTGATCCAGAAGTCAGGTTTACTAACCACTGAGCCACCGAGGCAGTCAATTATTTTAAACATATGTATCTATATCTCGCTTAACTTCGCCACTCTCTCGTAGGACACGACGGATGTGTCTTTCAGTGGCATATTATTCAATTTGTGTCAACGGGCTCTGTGATGTAGGAGCCAGTACTTTATTGCTATCTATCACTGGGACACCAGGGATCAGCCACAATGTAGAGAAATAAGTGGAACAGTGACGTAAAATATGCAACGTTTGCTGCCACACCGAGGGCATGTTCTTGACCGAGCAAGCGAAGCATCTGCACTAAGTCTCTTAGAAAAAAAATGGCCAAGTGCGAGTCACACTCGCGCACTAAGGGTTCCGTACCGTATGGTCCTTGCCGTCATTAATAGCGAGCAAAAAACTACCAAAAATCACGTTTGTTGTATGGGAGCCCCCTTAAACATTTATTTTATTCTGTTTTTTTATTGTATTTATTGTTATAGCGGCAACAGAAATACATCATCTGTGAAAATTTCAGCTGCCTAGCTATCACGGTTTATGAGATACAGCCCGGTGACAGACAGACGGACAGACGGACATCGAAGTCTTAGTAATAGGGTCCCGTTTTTACCCTTTGGGTATGGAACCCTAAAAACTAAATTGTAGGCCCCGGTTGTTTTAACCGTTTAGCCAAGTCAGAGGCCTTCAGGCGGCCTAAAAACTCTGACACCAGGGCTAGCCACCCGGCCTATACGAACTTACTTACTTTTACCCTACTTGTTCGTACGAAAAAAATACAAAAAAACTATCAAAACTAGTGTAGTTCTCCGAACAGTAAACTTTGCTGTCTGTATAACTGAATCTTCATATGCTATATTTCGACACGCTTTTGACCGATTTCGTCCTTATCGAATCCATTTCGGCGAGTGTGCGCTCAAACTACTTCTAACTTGTAAAAAGTCGTGGTGGTCTAGTGGTTAGCGCTCGAACTCCACGACCTTCACGTCCCACCTATGCAGTATGACCTACCAAATAAAAAAAACACCAAGATCGACTCATATTTGTTGGAATAAACACGTAACATACTACACATCAAAAACATACAGTTGAATTTAGAATCTTTTTGAATCGGTAAAAAATCGGCTTGCTTAAATGTGGCTTTTCCACATACCCTCGTCGGTCATCGACCCCCGAGCTCTGGGCACGAAGCACTTTTCTAAAAAAAGAGCCCAAAATGAATTTTCCGGGTACTTTTTGTTCGCGGGCGATAAGACACGGTCCGGCGCTCGCTCCGTCGATGTCGGAGCCAATTTCGGGAAGAGGAAACGAAAATTTATGCGTTCATTGAATATTTTTAGAAACTTTCTACGTTGGCTTCGGTCTTAGACATCTAGGGATGTTATACGCCAAATTCCACCATTTCTATATTGATAAAATGTCACAACATATGATTTTTTAATAGAGTGGTATCATTTGTTTATTGCTAAATTATTAAAATAACACACATTGTGTATTAACCGTCTTCCAAAAAGGAGAAGGTTCTATGTTTTTGTTTGTGTATGTTCATCGATAATTTCGCCAATGGTAAATCGAATCGATTTTTTTTAGTTCTGAAGGGTATAGGCACTCCCGAGGTGGTCCCATTTAAATTTTACAAAAATCGGCTGAACCGTTTTTGAAAAATCAATAATAATGTAAACAATTCGAGCGAAAAATATCGAATTTTGTAATGATGGAAGGCGGTTTTGCCATTGTTTGCGAAAAATAATTATCGTTTTTAAGTAATTTTTTTATGTTGACGAGCTGATCGAAGAAAACGAAAATAACTGACGTTTTCGATATACTTGAAATCGAAATACTTGAGAGTGGAAATCCCGAATGGATGAATGGGTGAATGATGATTGTTTTATTTTGTTTGTTCTTAGATAATAAATGTTTCATTCAAATCGGTTTAGCCGTTCCAAAGTTATCAGCTAATTTGTTAGCTTCGGTAGAAATTTTATTGCGTTGGAACTTGGGGGCTTTTTAAATGTTTAATTTAATTTTGTCTCACAATGACCTACAAAATGTAACAAGAATAAAAATACGATGATGTCTTATAATAATATTTTAACTTAGATAAAGTGTTCTTGTGATTCAGTAATAACCGTACAAAATTTTAATAAAAATTAATCCACTCATCATAACTCTATAAACATTATTGTGCATCCGAAAAATTATATCTGAATTAACACTCAAAATACTCCGCAAATAAACAATAGTTACATTGCCAAAATTTATAGATGAAAACACCAACAACTTGCGTTTTAACGACCATTTAACTACAAGCGTAGATAATTCAAAACAACATCAAAAACGGCGCAGCTTATTTTTGTACGCCCTACGCTCCCGACCTAGGCTAGTGACAAACAAGCCGCACCTGACGGTATAAATTAAACATATCTAATCAAAAACATGTTTTTAAGAGCTGGCCAATAACGTGCGGCGTATGGGGTGGTACGTTACATTACGTACTAATGTGGTTAGGGTGCTTTCACACTGGACAACATAGTCGCGCGGCGGTAGCAGTACGCTTTATCGACAACTTGCTAGCTTCGTTTGTTGACAACATGTGCAGAACTCCATCGGGATGAGTTGTAGCTGCTATTTGTTCATTGATTTTTGATATCAATTGATCAAAACATGTTGTTACGAGTAAGACCACGCCAATACCACCACGCCACGTGACTGCCTCGGTGGCTCAGTAGTTAGTAACCCTGACTTCTGGGTCAAAGAGGCGTGGGTTCGATCCCCACCCAGGGTAAACATTTGTGTGATGAACATAAGTGTTTGCTCTGTGTCTGGGTGTTATTTAGGTACTATCTATATAAGTATGTATTTAAAATATGTATATGTAGTATATCAGTCTCTGGCAGCCATATCACAAGCTCTGCTTAGTTTGGGGTCAGAGGCCGTGTGTAAGATGTCCCCTAATATTTATTTATTTATTTAATAACGTGCAATATATTTATGCTCTGTTAAGTATTTTTCTCGTAGTATATGAAAACGTAAAGCTTTTGACATTCAAATCGAATCTGTAGACCTTCCAAGAGTCACATTTTTTGCTTCTCGAGATTTGTCACCCGGTCAAATCAGTATCATATTATTGTAATTATAAGACTAGTGAATCTTCCTAAATTGCGTTAAGTAAACAATTATAGCACTGTAAGACGATGTTGTTCTTACAAAGTTAAGGCACATGAATATATATTTATTATAATTGTACCCCAGTGGCTACAATCCAGGGTTATTTCTAATTAATAAGCATCCTTTAAGGGGCTTATTCTGTACATCAAAACTAACAACTTTTGTCAATACTCAAAAAATAATTCAGCTGTTCCAAACATTTTGTCGCTGGTGAACGATATTTTTCTATGGAAGAACGAATTTTTTTTTGAGGTTTGACAAAAGTGGCAGAACAAAAGTTGTTAGTTTTGATGTGCAGAAAAAGGCCCTAAAAGGATGCTTATTGATTAGGAATAAAACTGTAAATCAGCGCAGGAAATTTGTTACAGCAGTGCATAGTTGCATTGTTCAAACGTACCATTTCGCCGCGCCGGCGCCGCAAGCCCGTGGTGTGAAAGCACCCTAAAGCATAGTATCTACGTCAATGGACATTATTCTGTGACAACACGTGTAATGTTTGCAAGACATTTGGCAGACAGTCTGTCGGAAAGGCGATCATGAGATGGTCTCTATTTTTACGCTATTTTTGTTTGTTAATGAGTTTTTGAAAAAAAAAAGGTTGTTGCTAGTAGGTAATGTAATAAAGTACTTTGTGCCTGTATTTACGTAATTTAGTTACCATAATAATTATTCCTTCCTGTACTTTAGAGCTCAAACTTAGTGGGTTTATAGAACTTAAACGAAACAAAATCATACTGATAAGACATACCTAAACTACCTATACCTACATATTACTAACGAAATACTTTAATTCAGTTAGTAGAGTTTAAGTATTATCACTCAGACATCTAATTTCAGGTAAGTATCTTAGGTATTGTAAAAATATTACAAAAGCTCAAAATAGTACCAAAAATCAACCGTTTTGCCACAAAAGTTTTGTGCACGCTTTAGACAAAGTTTAACAGTACAAATTACATACACGGTTAAGCAGTGTTTAAAGCGTGTTTAAATCTTTTGTGGTAAGGTGGCAAAAGTTTACTTTACGTACATTTCATAAAAACCCGCTGAACATTTTGACTAATATTTAGATTAAAATTTTATTTTTTTGGCAGGGAAATAAAATATTTTGACGTTGATTCTAAAAAACTGAGTTAAATCCAGTCCCTTGATATGTTAGCTTGATATATTGAAGTATTTGTTTACCAGAAAGATCCGGAAAATATGTATCAAATTTTTTGTTAGATGTCAGTGACGCGCTCTGCTCAGGCCGTAATAGTTGGGGAGCCCACGGTTAATAAATATGGCTGTACTCAGACATTTTGGAGACCTACTGAGAGAAAATTATCAAATGATTGTGACATCGCGATGTACCAGTTATCTGCAATAAATTATTATGATTATGAAAAAAAGGTTATAGCATCTGTGCTAAGTCGCTAGGGGGATTGCCTACTGCAAGTTTTTGAGGCCTCATGGTCTGCTATTAAATAAATAAAATCAATCAGGAGCAACAAATATTCCTAGAGGATGTTAAATGAACCCTAATATTTCAAATATTCAGAGGAACTGAGTAACTCAAAATGCACGTATTCAAAGACGGAGGTGACGCAAACGTAGCTAAGTTAAAATTATTATATTACGACTCAGAAAGATAACCGTTTCACGTTTTAGTCTTTTTTTATAGAGCTTTAGGCACACAAAATGGATGGCTCAGATCCGATAAAGATATGTACCTACTCAATACGTATACGGAATGCAAGTAATGCAACAAATCCCTTCTAAGTATATTAATATGCCGCGCTCGAGTAAACACAGAAATCGTCTCTAGGTAGGACTCCCTTACTATTGACGATTGATTACAAATGAGATGTGTTGGCCCGCAGCCATTTTCTGTGCGTCCACGCGACAAAAACTGACAAACAGACGGACAGACGCGTGCTCCCGTAGCTATGGCGCAATCGTGTTATGTAGATCTATAATAGTGTATAGGAAAGTAAGCAGATGACATATTCATTGAATTCTAAATACATAGGTTTTTGCTTTGCAAAGTTTAGAGACATTCGGAGGTGTACCTACCTATATGCTCATCATTACGAACAACTTTTAAACTATCAGCTGTTGTTTAGTATGGTCACACTAAATTTTTACAGTCTTATTCATAAAAAATGCTTAAAATGATTCTAAACAACGTTATAACTAATACGCGTCTAAAATGCAGATTAATTTTAACCTTCGGCTACAAACACTATTTTTTCATACATGAATGGCAACAGGGGTGACACGTCACCCCACTTTTCAAATTCAAATAAAACATCAATATCTAAGTAAATCAAACTTTTTTGTTATGAGATCAATAGCTTACACAATTAGGAATAGGATTGTAACGTTTAATCAGGCACTTTTATTTTAGAATTATGATGTTTTTGCATTAAATGCAGTTCAAACAAATTTCTTTGCGGTTTTCACTGCAAGTGGGCTGAAGGCATTTTGTGCTAACAGTTTTTACTTTTTTGTCACGTTTTCTTGGACACAGTGAACATCTTGATTGTTTCTGTAATTTTCATTTTCAGAATGTAATGCTTTAAAAAGAGCATCAGTTTCGTTATTCCAACGTTCATGCGCGACTCCATTTTAGCGTGTGCGCAGGGACTGCACAGCACATGCCTGTACGCCTTTGTAGTCATAAGTAAAAACTGAGACGGGGAAGTGAATGTTGATACGTACGCCCACTAAGCATGAAACTTGCAATAAGTTGTAGTAAGTTTGTATATGGCACATTTGTAACTTTCAAACATCATGTTGCAGGAACATGTCAGTAACATATATCTTATTGTTAGGTTGAAACTTATTAAAAGTTATTTAGTTATGTTACTGTTATATTTCGCATGAAACTTTATATTTCAACTTTGCCCCTGCAAAGTTGAAAGATATTGTCTACCAAACATACCTAAACGTAAGTAATTAACATTGTGGCAAAAATGTATTTGGAACGTTACAAATAAAACTTTGCAGCAATATAATTTTACTAACTTCACTGTCCGGCATTGCCTGTACCTTACAAATGAAAGTTACTGAAATGTTATACTGTAACATCGCGACAATATTATTATGTCTTTTGATATAATTTTTTTTCAACTGCCTACAACATTACCAATTGGGCTCGTTATTTACATTACCTATGTAATGTTGCTGGAAGTTAATTTTTGAAAGTTAACATTAAAAAAACTAGATGGCGTTAGCATCGCACATTGATTTTCTGCATCACGATGACGTTGTTTGCAGAAATTAGTATCCCCATTTGTAAATTTGACTAAAACGTTCTTTATTGCAGATAGAGAAATAAAGTCTATCATTCTTTGTCACACAAACGTGTCCCTTGGACTTGTACTAAGAACTCAAAAAATTCAAATAAAAAATCGTTTTTTTTTAGAACCTGGAACTGAAAACCTACAGATATGTAACTTTGCGACAACTAAATAAATGCAATGCACGTGCAAGTTTCATTTGTAACCTTAAAGCAAGATAGTTCAGACAAGTTACTATTGCCTTTCAAATTCAAAGTTGTGGAAATGTTACACGTTATACTTGCGGAAAGTTTATTTTACAACTTTCAGACATGTTTCTTGTGTAATGTTACTGCAACTACACATTTTAAAGTTTTAAAAAGTTTTGATGATCAGCTCTGGGCAAGTTACAGGGTTTATCTATAGCGCGGCCGTTAGGGCTTCGTTTCAAGCTCGCTGTAAGCTTGCATGAACGTTGCAACCTTATATTTGTAAGTTACAAGCTTGTTGATGTTACTTTCAGTAATGTTATTGCAACTTTTGCTTGCTTAGCGGGCGCGTGAACGCCGCACGAAGGAGGTGCGAACTCTTTGTCGCGGGACCAACGACTCCGATCGGGGAACAGGCGTGAACGCGCGTGAGCCCCGCGAAAACCGTCCACATTCACGTAAACGCCTGTTCACGGAGCTTCACAACAATAATGTGGAGCAGGCCTAATTTTTTTTTCGTAATTTCACAGTTGATCCCGAAGTATCACGTAGTATACCTAGTGATCACTACGTCAAACTGTACAGTACTCTTACTATGTTAAAATACAGGGTTATCCAGAACGATGTAGTAAGCTGAAAGGAGGTGATTCAGACCATCATTATGAACAACCTTTACGATGGGACCAAACCGAAATACGAGAAAAAAATCAGCAGTACATCTTGTCGATTCCGAGTTAGGTTTAGGATTAAAGAATTTTTTTATTTATCATTAAAGACATTTCTGTCGCTTACATGATAAAAATTGCTTATATAAATAACAATTTAAAATTTCGTTGTCACACTTTACACAAACATGATATAAAAAACCCAAAAAACAACACAATACAAATCAAAAGAAATAAAGTTATTGACTGACTTCAAAAAACAATAAACAGTAGGTAGGTACACAAGAACAATACGGAAAAAGAGCACTCTTGCCAACCTAACTACGGTAAAAACGAAATAGCCGAAACAGTTGTAAGTTTAAATAACTAATATTTTAAAATTTAAAAATTCCGAGTTGCAGTTTTGTATAGAACAGCTGATTGTTTTTCTTGAATTTTGAGTTAGCCTCATAGTAAAAGTTGTTCATAACGATGGTCCTAATCACCTACTTTTGGTTTAGTACAAGGTAGGCAGATAACCCTGTATTGTTAAAATCTCCTATACCTACCAATGTATTTCCTCCCGTTCAAGAAGGGATTATTAACAAAATAATTTTAGATTTGAAGTAAAAGCGACGCTTAATTTTCATTATTTTTTCTGTTAACAGTGATAAAAACGCAATTTGTAAAGATTAAAAGAATAAAAGAGTCCCACTTTAATTGAAATTAAGTGATCAAAGCGGAAACAACAACTTGATTCGGAGAAAACATTCTTAGTAGAAGTAATTGTTTTGTTTTTACCAAAATAACTGTTAATATTTTGTTATCCTTCGACTGCTTAAAAGGCTTCAAAAAAAGCTTTTCTTTTGAAAATAAATAAATAAAAATTCTATAGTATTGACTCAAGGACATCCACTGATAGGTATAGGACAAATCATACAAGTCGGCGGATGTGAAGTTACGAGTAGCTACAAGCTACAAGCAAGGAAAACATTGAGCATCAAAACTCAAACCATTTATTGCAACATGCGGTTCTTAATTAACGTGTTTTGTATAGTTATACATAATATGACCCTATAAGGGTGTTGCAATTTTATTTTTTGTATTGGAACGATATATTATTATGTTTTCTAGATTATCGTTAAAAAATTCTTCTAATGTGTAATAGCATTTGGATAATAGAATAATTTTTAGTTGTTTTATAAAACAGTTACATCGCAAACATCGCAGCCTAATCCATCACAAGCTCTATCTTTTATTTTCAAAACGCAAAAACAATCGGAACAGGTCCCGAATCGGGAAATGTGTATAGCTATAAAACTATAAAGCTGACGTAACCATGATACTTTATTGCCTAAGTTTGCTTTATTTCGCTCGCAGTCGTAATTTATAAGGTTATTTTCGTAATATTTTATAGGTGAAGTGAACTCGAAGCGGGAACTCCGCTAACAAAAACAAAGGTGTTTTTTCCTTTCTCTGTGATAAATCACGGCAAGTCTTTTTAGTTTTATCTTGTGATGTAAAGTTTGGAGAAATGATAGTAATAAGTAGCTGTTTTATCTTTGATACGATTTATTTCTGTACGTGGAGTGAACTGCTTTATTTTTGGGGCGAGTGGGATACTTGTAGTTTACCTTTAGAAGAAGAAATTGCATCGTCAAGTAGTTGATACCTAATGAAAACTGTCATCTCTGGTTTGTTTTTCATTCTACTGTCTTTTTACGATTTAATGAGTACTTTGGAAATAGTAGTGCAACTGTCATATAATGAATGTCACATATGAACTGTCATATAATGACACTCGTTACTATTATGAAACTCGCTGCGCTCGTTTCATAAACTCACACTTGTGTTTTAATACCCGTGTTATATGCAGTTGCATGTATACACTACTTTATCTTCACTAATAAAAATAAAAAAAAAACATATTGCGAAACATTAAATTCACGCGTACGTGTATTGTCACAGTGAACTTGGCGCCATTAAAATCTAACCAATGAGAGCGCAGCTGCGCGCGCAGGGCCAATCAGGAGCGAGCGCACGATGTTATAATGAGATTTTACGATATCGATGTGGATATTATAACATCATGTGAAATTGCTTAAATTGAGTGTTTTGTTGTCTGCGCTATAACAGTAGTCATTATAAGTCAAGTATTGAAAACATAAGTAGAATGTTACAACATTAGTGTAGATAAAATAAATTAATGTTTTGATACAAGTTTAAAAAGTTGATATAAACTTATAAAACACTACTATTGTGGTGAAATGTAACTTAAATTAGCTAAAGCCGAGTCTGAACTCATTTTTTTTCGATATAGGTTTGCGTTTGACTACACGCTGCCTGATGTTAAACAGATATGTGGTCTAGGATGTACCTAGAAGATACCTATTTACCCGGGGATTTGAAGACACCTACATTGTACTTTAGCGGGAAGACAGACCCAGGCAAAGCGTTCCACATTCTGGCAGTTCGTATGAGGAATGTGGACTCGAAACGCTTGGTTCTAATGCGCGGGATGTCCACTATAAAAGGGTGGCGCTTTGGTCGCGTCTGTCTAGCCGTACTATAGAACCGTACCGTACTCATCATCATAATTTAAGAGCAAGGCTCTTGTCGGTGGAGCAGCTTCCACGTCCTGCAGTCTTCTGCCTGTGTTTTCACCTTCCTGTGCGACATGACATCTACCTTTTCTTTAATTTGGTCTAGAAATGCTCTGCATGGTCTTCCCCTTCCTCTCTTTTCTTCTATCTTTCCTTTTATTATGGTTGTAATAAGATTCTCATGTCGTACAAGGTGGTCAAACATCTTTCCTCTTCTGTTCTCGATTAATGATAGAAGCTTCCTTTTTTCCTTGACAATATCTGGCACTTCTTGGTTTGATTTATTTTATGTCCAGCTGATTTTTTCCAACCTTCTCTCTCTCGAATGCCTCGAGTCTTGCTAAACAATGTAATTTATTAAGTCAAAGAAGTTTTCTGAAAATCAATGAAAACTGTGTTGAGTATGTTTTTTTATGTCTTAGAAAATTTAAATAGTGTATAGTATGCTTTAGCTAGAATTCTTTCTTTTTCTTTCAATATTTTCTTATCTAAAGACGTCCGTTAAAATGTGTTCAGCCATTTAGCCTTGAAAACGCTGCAAATAAAAAGATTAGAAGAGTTTATGGAGAGTTAGTTCCGCAGTTATAAATAGTATGAAAGCAAAAAATCGGCCATCTGTGAAAATTTCAGCTGCCTAACTACCATGGTTCATGAGATACAGCCCGGTGACAGACGGACAGACAGACAGACAGACGGACATCGAAGTCTTAGTAATAGGGTCCAGTTTTTCCCTTTGGGTACGGAACCCTAAAAATATGATGATTTCAGCCAAAATATGGGCGGGGATATATATCAGACTCTTTACTTCCATACTACTTACACATTACTTTCTCTTTCTATTCTGTTCTATTACTTCCATACAACGATTTTTTTTTTACTATTTTACTATTTCTAATATCTATTCATAAAAGCATACTAACTCTTCATAAACTCTAATATGTATAATGCTAATTTAATGTATATTTGCATCATTTTCAAGGCGAAACGGCTAAATAAATTTTAATTTTTAACCGACTTCCAAAAAGTTTCTATGTTCGTGTGTATGTATTTTTTTTTCTGAATATGTTCATCAATAATTTCGCCAATTGCGAACCGAATCAAAAAATTCTTTTTAGTTCGAAAGGGTATACTTCCGAGTTTGTCCCATTTAAATTTCACAGAAATCGGCTGAACCGTTTTTGAAAAAAACCAACAATAATATAAGCAATTCGAGCGAAATATCCTAATTTTGTACACGATGAACAGCGATAATTTCGCCAATTATGAACCGAATCGAAAAATTATTTCTTAGTTTGAAAGGGTATACTCTTGGTGGTCCCATTTAAATTTTACAGAAATCGGCTGAGCCGTTTTTGATAAATCAACAATAATGTAAACAATTCGAGCGAAATATTCGTATTTTGTACACGATGGAAGGCGGTTTTGCCATTTTTTGCGGAAAATAATTACACGTATATACGTATCAGTGAAATCCTCTATAGTCATTGTTTATACGATATCATTTAAAGTAATTATTATAATAAGAAAAACAAAAAGAAATTGAAGCCGTAACGTTTGAAAGAGCTGTGTAAATCTGGCGAAAATTACACGCTTTTCAAATTCTGGCCTTTAAAACTTTTCATTTCATCTGTATACCGACAACAGATAACAATAGCTCGAAACTAGGTCAAAATAATAAGCAAGCCCAACTGGACCGCGATCCAAACACTCGCAAACAACGGTCTATTCCTGATCCGAAAGTAAACATTACTTCTGTAATTCATAACACGATTGTTGACTGCCAACTACAAAGAAGGCAGCTTAGTTCAGTGGTAGATTTTAGGCTGAGGAATGTAAATAATGGGTAAGCTACCTATATGTATGTTACAGCCAAAGTAATAAATCTGGATATTATATATACTGTCTAGCCATTATATATAATATCTACTCAATTTAGATAAAGTGAAAATTGACACAAAATTAATCACATTAACTAGCTATTTTATATAATATCTTCGAAGACTTGGATAATGTAATAAAACAAACTCGTAATAAGGACAGATTGTCTCTGGCGCTTCGCCGGCCGCTGCCGCAGCACGCTCGCTTCGCTCGCTCGGCTCGCGCGTTGTTGTCACTGTTCAAACCTAACCTAACCTAGCAGGCAGATCAAGAGTCCAAGGAAAACTATTACTAGGTTAGGTTAGGTTTGAACAGTGACAACAACGCGCGAGCCGAGCGAGCGAAGCGAGCGTGCCGCGGCAGCGGCCGGCGAAGCGCCAGAGACAATCTGTCCTTATTATGGCTACCCATATTCACAAAAATTAGTTTATGTCACCAGTTAAAACGCATTTTACTACGTTACTAATTACAACCTACAACCAACTGATGCTCAAAGAACTCAAACTTGAAATAAGGCTGAAGCCAACATCTCAAGACGTCCAACACGTATTTTCGAAGGTAATTAATTTTGTAGCCACATAGCACTTTCACTATTTTTAACCGACTGCCAAAAAGGATGAGGTTCTATGTTCGGCTGTATGTATTTTTTTTTGTGTATGTTCATCGATAAGTTCGTCAATTGTGAACCGAATCGAAAAATTCTTTTTTAGTTCGAAAGGGTATACTGTCGAGGTGGTCTCATTTAAATTTTACAGAAATCGGCTGAGCCGTTTTTGAAAAATCAACAATAATGTAAACATTTCGAGTGAAATATTCGAATTTTGTACACGATGGAAGTTTTTACACGGTTTTGCCATTTTTTGCGAAAAATAACTATTGGGCATTATTTTTCCTTGATATTAGAAACAGAACCATTCCAAAGCTTGTGTATAGGGAGCGCAGATGACGTCAGCGGCCTTCAGCCCGCCCTCGCGTTGGAGCGGGCGTCCTTGCACAGAATATCGAGTACTTATATTCCTTGTACCGACACCGTGCATACAACGGCCTAACGCAGGGTTTCTCAACCTGGGACGGCCTGGGGTCACGGCCTCTCGGCAACTTGCCGGGATATATTGTCGATATGTAGAAACGGACGTCCTTGCACAGAATATCGAGTAGTTACCTACAGTCTTTGTACCGATTAATTGCATGCAATGGCCTAGTACAGGGTTTCTCAAGCTGGGACGGTCCCGGGTCATAGTCTCGGAGACCCGCCGGCATATAGTCAGCATAAGGAACGAGCGTCCTTGAATAGAATATCGAGTACTTACAGTCCTTGTACCCATACCGTGCATGCAATGGCCTAGTACAGGGTTTCTCAACCTGGGAAAGCCCCGGGTTCACGGTCTTTAGGAGACGCGTCGGCATAGGAAAGGGTGTCCTTGCACAGAATATCGAGTACTTACTCTTACAGTATATAACAGCTGAGAATTTAAACATCAAGACACGTTAATGATTCATTTTTTTAACCCTTAGAGCTTTAAATAGCATACCCATAAAGCTTTACTCTTTCAGCTGGTTTCTAAAAATGTTGCGAAAAAATCACAGAGACCTGGTGAACTATAAAACAATACTCAAGACATACATATATGTATTTGGATAATAATATTGGTGTTAAAGAGCGTATAGCAACATAATGTAGAATTTATTTTATTAGTAGTTTTTAGTAATATTCAGTTGTGTAAGTCACTGTTAAAGTTTGTTATGTTCTAAAATCTTTTTTTTAGATTTGAGTCTAGATGTAAGGTATGCATAAATAACTGTTTGTGAACTTCAATAAAAAGAATAACATTAGTTTTAAATGTCATAGTGTGTTTTTTATACTCAGTGGTCCGCCAAATCGCGATAACCAATTTTTAGAGACCCGTCCAAGGGATAGGGTTGGGAAACTCTGGCCTAATATAGGGGGAATGGACATCTGAGTTACTCTGCGGGGAACTACGCACTTCGGCACACTGCGGCGTACTTACTCACATATTGTCGAGGTCAGCCACTGTATAGGAATAGAGTATTTTATTCACTCCAACAAGATAAACAGATGTGCTGTATATTTGGTATTTTCCTATGCCTACAGGTATCACCGTAGTAGGTAGGCATGTAAAAATCAGATGCGTTCATTTTCACCTACTTAAAAGGTTTGATTGTCGGTTTTGACGGTTCAAAGAGTTCCAAAGTGTAAAAACAGGACCCTATTACTAAGACTCCGATGTCCGTCTGTCCGTCTGTGTTTCACCTGGCTGTATCTCATGAACCGTGATAGTTAAAACGTTGAAATTTTCACAGATGATGTATTTTTGTTACGACTCTATACGGTACGGAACCCTTCTTGCGCGAGACCGACTCGCACTTAGCTGTTTATTTTTTACACATGTGTTGCGTTGACAGGAAGCTAAATATAGTATGTGTATCTATTTAAGAGATGCAACATTGGAAAGTAAACTCTAAGATCATGTTTTTTTTTTTTTCTTTGTTTTTTGGATGTGTATTTGGCAATACCTACTTTGAAATTGTTACTAAATTTTAATTTAGAATTAATAGGTACCTAAGCTTGTATGTAAACATGTTTTTGGTAAATAAACATTTTGGTTTGGTTTTGGTTTGCAAAGCAGATGGATTTTAAGAGGTGTATACTGTAAATTGCAATGTTTACATCTTTTACAAAAAATCAGTTCAAATCCATCTGCCAACACAATGGGTCGGCGTGGTAGCCTAATCACCCTTGGTACGTAGGCCTATGTTCAGCTGTGGACTATTTAAAGTCTAGTACAGTTTACATTTCTGAAGACGTACCTATGTACTATCATCCAACCACTGTACTTGTAGTGTACACTAATTATTCAAATATTATTAATTGAAGAGCACTGCTACATTTAAATAATTTAAGTAGTTTCATGTTTTAATGTAATTTTTCAATCACCCTGTGGTGAACTTTCCAAAGTATTACAAACTAGAGTAGTTACACATTTTAATAAGCACCGAGCATGTCGAAATATGAGCGCCGGCTCGTAACGCATTCGCCTTGAACCGTACAATAGCAAAGAATAAACTAATTCAATTTTCTCCACAATGCCTAGTTAAGTAGTTACGAGAGTTACGTTGCCGGGGCCTTGGTCTGATGCAAGCTGTCGCTTCCACTGCGGCTGCTGTTCGACACACACTCGCTGCTTTTTAACCGACTTCCAAAAAAGAGGAGTTACTATGTTCGTCTATGTGTATTTTATTGTTAACTGGTGACGTGCCCCGGCTTCGCACAGGTATATTTCACATATAAACCTTCCTCTTGAATCACTCTATCTATTAAAAAAAACCGCATCAAAATCCGTTGCGTAATTTTAAAGATATAAGCGTACATGAGGACAGACAGCGGGAAGCGACTTTGTTTTATACTATATAGCGATGTATGTATGTTTATCGATATCTGTCCGATTTTAAAGATTCTTTTTTAGTTTGATAGTTCATATTTTCAGAGGTGGTACCTATCATCTAAATTTTGTACAAATCGGTTGAGTTGTTTTAGAAAAATCAGTGTAATAGTTACTACTTCGATGATACATTGATTTGTGTGAACTATTCGAACTAAATTTAAAAAATTGAATGTAGACGGTCAAAGTCGGTTATGCAATTTTTGTCGAAAAATAACTTTAGTTAAGTAAATACGGTCGATGAAAATCAACATTAAGTTGGTAATATTATTCCATTAATACCATAAATACAATACTACAACATACTTATTCGGTACATGTACCTATAAATTTTTTTCACGTAGTACCTATTTACATTTTCTGTTTTTCATTTAGGATTTAGTTTTCTTTTCGTGCGTTAGGCTATGTCTGTGTTTAGTATTAGGTATGCATATTCCTGGGTTTTTATTACCTCGCAGGAGGTACGAAAGGTTGAGTATACACGCATATGGCTTTTTTTAAATCTACGCATCTACGCTCAGGGTCCAATACATCCCTTTGACATAACACATGACTTTGTTCTCTAGGTGCATAATCTTCTATTTTTATATCTTAGCAAAATAACATCAAAATATTTTTTTTTCCGGGTCAGCTGGTATTGTATGTAATGATTAAATCGTGGTAAGACTGAAGACAAAAATCGTCAAGTGTGTGTTATCAACGTTATCATCAAGTAATTAGCAATCGGTTTTATTCTGGCAATTATGCTGTCAGTTCGGCTCGTCAGCCATGATCGAAGAGATGGAATTATTTAGTTATTGTATTATTGTACGTTTTACTCCCGATGCGACTTACCTTTGACAATGGTGTGACGTAATTATTGTAATCAATGTTTTACTAACTGAGCTTTGACACGATATTTATGGAACAACAAAATTCGAATATTATTATTAGCACTCAAAGGTAAATATGAAACTATTTCACTCAAATATTCAAAACTTTGTTTATTCATGAAAAAGTACGTCAAGTTTCTGGTGGTTCTAGCTGCCAAACTGGGCGTTGGAAACATGTGTTTTGTAATTTTATACTAATTTATTAAACACTAATTAGGTTTCCATTCATCCAATAGACAAAGGACGTTCTTTGCTGGACATAAACCTCCTCTATAGAGCTCCAATCAGACGGTTGGAAATGGCTTGCATCCAGCGCGATCCGTAGTTTTAATGAGCTCATTGGTCCACCTTTTTGGTCCGTAATATGTCTTATATTCAACCACTGCGCGTTATTCCTTTACCCCAGAACAACTGTTGAAAATACGACAAATACCTATATTAATTAAACCTACAAGTGCAAATTTTTGTACAGACCTATGTTGGCGCTTATTTATTATTTTGGTTTAAAATCAAATTCTGTAAATCATAAGCCTAATGTGGCTAACTAGACAGTTTTGTGTAGTTTAAAATGTTTTTGATTTTTTAGAAAAAAAACTTTGAGAACGTTGTTTTACATACAAATGACGTGACTATCACACTGCCTAATTGATTCTTTTTGAGTTATTTAGTTTTTTTATACTTTTTGACATTTAATTAAAATAAAAAATATTTGGCGGTCCAAGGATCGGCCTTTCGCGGTCCGGATACGCGCCGCGGGCCTCCTATTGCCTACCGATAGTAAAGACTATACATATTTTAGTTATAGGTATAAGAAGTTTATTACAATTTACTTTCAGTCAAATACTTGCCTTTTTTATGATCAACCACCATAACCACAAAATAAACACGATGCAACACCCTTCTGTACTTGACAGAGTAAACTACTAAAACGCCACCAGATTAAAGATAGGTGATTCCCCACCCCATGCCGCGGCCGTAAAACCAACTGCTACTCCGCAACGAAGCCAGAAAGCTTATTACACAATGCACAGGTCAAAGTCCAAAGTCCAGCGCGCACCCTGGCAGGTGGCAGGTGGCAGGTGGCAGGTTAGTTTAGTACCTCGTATAAACGAGCTTTTGCATAATTAACCGTGTCACCAAGTCCCAAGTCCTCGACACCACAAACATAATCAAATTCATCAAATTCCTCCCCTCCACCCCCTAAATCATAGTTTAATTAATCATAACCTGAAAACATTTTTCCTGAAATGGACATACCGTGCCGTGACAATGAGTCGTTTAGTCTCCCCCCTATTTGGGAAATAAACTCTACCACAAGGTAAGAGGGTTGGTTTTTGGGTAATTCTAATTTGCTTTGTTTTAGTTTTATGTTCATTTTAAAGGGTCGCTATTAATTTATGTTTTGGTCGGTTTTATTTATTTTATGTTTCTCTAAGGGCGGCTAAATGGCTATAAAGGGATGCCCTTTCCGGAGGAAATGGGGAAGCAGAAGGACGCGGTTGCCTTTTACCTTTTCGGGTAATGGCCGGTAATCTGAGGTATGTTGCAAGAACATTACGATTGAACTAATGGACTGGATTTTTGGGGAAATTGCAATGATAAATGGGGGATCGAAATAGGGAGAATTTATTGGATTAAAAATAAAGAGAGAAAGCAACTTAAAAACCTTAAAGGTTAGTAAAGTGCTTTAGAGGAACTGAACTATAACTATTATATTAAGTACATAGTTTCCGAGATATTGGCCAAAAACATTTTTTCAAGATGACGTGTCAGGAACGCCTTCTCTGAACGGCCGAGCTAAAGGGACACTAGATAGTACTTACTATACGTTTATAATGGGTCGTTCCCGAAAGTTCTACTATTAGTTCTACTAGTAGAACTACCGGGACAAAATTTTCCGGCTAGTACTACCGTAGAACTTGGTCTTCTTGAAAATCTATGGGATTTTAATCATAGTATCCACAAAAAGATTTATTAAGGCTGTTAAATCTACATGTCTATGGATGATGAGAACATTGATAGCATTTAAAATGCAAAATTTTATTTACAGATACATACATAATGAATTATAAATACAATACAACCGTTCTGCGTATTTTAAGAGACCAAATATTTTTAAATTGAACAATTAAATTCCTTCCTCCTTCCTTCCTTCCTTTCAGCCATAGGACGTCCACTGCTGAACATAGGCCTCCCTAAAGATCTCCAATAAGACCGGGTGGTAGCGGCTTGCATCCAGCGCGATCCTGCGGTCTTAATGAGGTCGTCCGTCCACCTTGTGGGTGGACGTCCTACGCTGCGCTTGCCGGTACGTGGTCTCCACTCGAGGACTTTTCGACTCCATCGGTCATCAGTCCTCCGCGCTATGTGCCCTGCCCATTGCCACTTCAACCTGCCAATCCGCTGGGCTATGTCGGTAACCTTGGTTCTTCTACGGATCTCCTCATTTCTGATTCGATCGCGCAGAGAAACTCCGAGCATAGCCCTCTCCATGGCTCGTTGGGCTACTTGAAGCTTACTAATAAGGCCCATAGTGAGAGACCACGTTTCTGTGCCGTAAGTCATCACTGGCAACACACACTGGTCGAAAACTTTCGACTTGAGGCACTGAGGTATGTCGGACGAGAAAACGTTACGCAATTTTCCGAACGCTGCCCAGCCGAGTTGGATTCGGCGATTGGCCTCTTTCTTGAAGTCGGACCTACCTAACTGGACCACTTGTCCTAGGTAGACGTACGAGTCGACGACTTCAAGAACCGAGTTCCCAACTGAAATAGGGGTGGGTACAACATGGGAATTACTCGTACACATGACCTTTGTCTTGTCCATGTTCATTTTAAGACCCACCTGTTGAGATACTCGATTGAGGCCTTCGAGCATCGTACTGAGTTCCTCCATCGACTTTGCCATGACTACGATATCGTCGGCAAACCGAAGGTGAGTGAGGTATTCGCCATTGATGTTGATGCCGAATCCTTTCCATTCCAGGAGCTTAAAGGCGTTCTCCAGAGTAGCAGTAAACAGTTTCGGAGATATAACATCTCCCTGTCTTACGCCTCTCTTCAAAGGGATCGCCTTGGAGCTCTCTTCCTGTACTCGGACTGACATAGTGGCGTTATTATACAAACACTTCAACACTTCGATATACCGATAGTCAATACGGCATCGTTGAAGAGACTCAAGCACAGCCCATGTCTCGACCGAATCAAAGGCTTTCTCATAGTCCACAAACGCTAAGCAGAGTGGCTGGTTATACTCCTCAGTCTTCTGTATAACCTGCCGCAGCGTATGTATGTGGTCCATGGTACTAAAGCCTTTTCGGAATCCGGCTTGTTCGGAAGGCTGGAAGTCATCAAGCCTGCGTTCGAGACGATTCGTAATGACTCTTGAAAACAACTTATAAACATGGCTCAGAAGCGAGATGGGTCTGTAATTCTTCAATAAGGTGTTGTCACCTTTTTTAAAGAATAGCACCACCACGCTTCTGTTCCATGCTTCTGGCGTTATGCCCTCGAGGACGACGGTGTTGAAAAGCTTCTGAAGGACTTTAAGTACCGGTTTACCACCCGCTTTCAGAAGCTCTGAAGTGATTCCGTCGTCACCCGGCGCCTTGTTGTTCTTAAGTTGGTTCAGGGCCATTCTAATCTCGTACAGGCTGATGTCCGGGATGTCTTCGGTGAAGTGTCGGGTCAGCTTGGCTCTTGGGTCTTTAGCCGCGCTGTTTACAGGCTTTGCTACCGAGGCGTATAGCTGTCCGTAGAACTTTTCGATCTCCTCCAATACCTCTGCCTTGGTCGACGCTGTACTGCCATCTTCTCTCTTCAGCTTTGTCAGCTGGCTTTGCCCAATAGACAAATGCCTTGCGAACACTTTGGAGCCTTTGTTCCGCTCTATCGTCTCCTTAATATGTTTGGTATTAAAGAGACGAATGTCGGACCGCACTGATTTTGAAATTTGTCTATTGAGCCGCCTGTATGACTTTGCATCATCGGAAGACTGCAGTCTTAGCGAGCGTCGTTCGGCCATGAGATTTAGAGTATGATCGGAAAATTTCCGAGGTCTATCAGAACGGCGGGGTCTAAAGAACTTAGAACCCACCGTTTGGACAGTTTCTACGAGCCCGTTATTGATCTCGTCCACCGACGCAAAGTTCTCCAGGCAAGCAAAGCGATTTTAGAGCTCGAGCTGAAAGTTCTCGGGGTTTTGTATATGAGCATGAGTAGGTCGGAGCGTAGACTTCATCAGGCGGGACCTTTCGAGTTTAACGTTAATATTCAGTTTGCCTCGCACAATTCTGTGATCACTACCGGTTTTTATCCTGTGGATCACGGAGACATCGTTGAATATCCGTTTCTCGCTAGTCATGATGAAGTCTATCTCATTTCTCGTAGAACCATCGGGGCTCATCCAGGTCCATTTCCTGTGTGGTGGCTTCTGAAAGAAAGAGTTCATCATGAAGAGTCCCTCTTTCTCCAGAAAATCTGCCAGCCTCTGGCCCCTGGGGTTCCGTTGCCCATATCCAAATTGCCCCACTCTCAACTCATCATCGCTTTTTTTGCCCAACTTTGCGTTGAAATCTCCCATAACAACCGTGAAGCGGGTCTTAGACGTATGTATGGCCCGACTTACGTCCTCATACATAGCCTCCACTTCATCATCTGGGTGTGACGAGGTCGGTGCGTATACCTGAATGACCTTCAACGAATATCGTTTAGATATTCTGAGTATTAGGTATACAACCCTGCTCGACACACTTTCAATGGTGATGATGTTGTTAACGAGAGACTTGTGAACGAGAAAGCCGACACCACCTTGGGACCGTTGGTCACCTTCCCGGTAGTAAAGTAGGTTGCCGGATTTCAGGGTTATCGTGTCCTCGCCCTCTCTACGGACTTCAGACAACCCCAAAATATCCCATCGCAACCTACTCAACTCTTCTTCCAGTTCCGCAATCTTCTCGTCAGTCCTCATAGTGCGCACGTTATATGTTGCCAGGGCCAGTTGTCGGGTGGGGTGGCAGCCGGATCTCTTCCGGCGATTCTTAGCACCCCGTGCTCCGCCGTTACCATGGCCGCTGCCGGAGCCAGGAATGGCGGAGCTGCCGGGGACTGGGGGCCTGGTCTTATTTTTGTTAATCATTTTGGGGGGTTTTGCCCGTAATTGCCGCGCTGGGCAGGCGTGTTGGCAATCGCAGTGCGTAGCTCTTGCGACGGGGATGCTGCTGCCCATCCCCGCCCTGTTGCACTTGAGCTACGCTGTTTCGGATGGATATACCGCCATCTGTCGGTTCCGTAGTACCTCAGTCGGCTCTTACGACACCTGGTACAAGAGGGGGGTGCTATTCTACTCTGCCGGCACCCCACGGCCAATTCGAACAATTAAATTATCGTAAAGAATAACCAATCAGGTTGATTTTAAACATAAACAGATGAATAAATATAAGGAATAATAATGAATTTCGTAGGTAGTCATACCAACTTCGAAGGCACTTTTGCCCAGTTAAAAAAAAACATATAGGTAAAAACAAGTGTGACGTCACATATTTACCAACAACGCCCTATTTTTCTTGTTCACTAATCCATATCACCTTGTAGTGCTACATCCTGTACCAACCTAATCACTTGAAATCGAACATAGCAACTAGCATCCATGGAGCAACTGTTAATAGAGGTGGCAGCATTGTGGACAGTCCGCAGGTTATTACAACAAGCTTTAGGCGCCTTAAAAACTCTGACACCAAGGCTAGCCACCCGGTCTATAAGAAACTAGTTTTTACCCGCGGCTTCGCCAGCATGATATTTCGATTTTTGTGCTATCCCAAGGGAACCCTTTTTTTTAACCGGGATAAAAAGACGACTATGTCACTTTCCGTCTTTCAAGCCCGAGGCCCTGCTACCTTACCAACCTTAATAAAGGAGGTGGAAAAAAAAAACATTGGCAGATTTTTTTCTACTTACTGAACACTTATTATTATGATATGGAAAATTTACGCAATATCATTATAATTTATAGCCTATGTGTTATTCTGATATATAAGCTATATAATTGCAAAGTTTCATCTTAATCCGTTTAGTCGTTTTTGCGTGAAAGAGTAACAAACATCCATCCATCCATCCTTATAAACTTTCACGTTTATAATATTAGTAGGATTAAACCATTTAGCTTATATATTATAGCTTATTAAACCATCGTAAAAAATACAAAGAAAAAAAGCTTCTTAGCCATTGCCACGAAATGATGATGATACGAACTAGTCACAGGTAATGACATATCTCTTCACAAGTATCTCCAGTAGCCTCCAGCATTATAAACAATACACGCCGAATGATCGACTCGGCAACAAAAAAGGCAATTTCCTGACCAGTAATGAGTGAAATGAGTCCGTAGATAGGCAGCCAGGTAGGTAGGTATGTTAAATTGAATTTGCTGTTCCAGTTGGCGTGCACAAAGGGTCGAGGAAGGTGGAAAGTGGCCAGCGGAGTGTGTCTCCGAGGGCGTGGGTTCAATGCTCGCCATGGTACGGTTTTTGAATCGAGCTAGAACCTCTACCACACATTTGTAAATTTTTTTCTTGACCTAACCAGGTTTGAAACAAAAAAAACTACATCAAATTTGGTCATTGTGCTTATGACCCAAAATCATCATATCATCCATACTTATTCATCAGAATATTGTTAGGTACAATGGCAAAAGGCTATTTGACTAGTTTTGGAAATCGTTCGAAATTATTCGTTAGTACAAAATAAGCACACTACGTTTATATTTCCGAGGTATCTACTGATTAAAATGAAAATCAAGTGTTACAGAATAGATATTCAAGATTCCGGCAAAACGAAATTCTGTAAAGGCGTTGGTCTGTGACGTCACACACTAGTAAATAATGTTAGTTAATACTAGTAAATATGCTAGTTCACATCTAGAGATTGACAAAAAATACTTTAAAAGTAACTTACAGATCCAATAGGTAATATTACTCCTAAAACACAAAATACAAATTACACAAACAACAGTCAATCCATAAATTCTCGTTTACTAGTACGAGTATGTGATATCACCAGAGTTGCCGCTCTTCTTAGAGCGTTCACGTAACAGTTAAAATATCAAAAAATATAGAATTATTCAAATTTTTCTGTGCAATATGTAGGTGAATATTCTACGCAATATTTTTCGGTACGTCTTCATTAGGAAACTTTAGCCAGACTGTTAAAAATATCGTGAATCAACGCGACCGTGCACCACTGATGGTTATCAGTGTAACAAACGAGCAGCTCATAGATCCCGGTGCTACCTCCTGATAACAGCTTATCGACTCGTGATAAGCCCAAACTACTGTACCGGCTGGCATAGAAGGTGGAAGCAACTCGCCACTCAGCAGTGGGAAAGAATTATTTTTCGCAAAAATTGGCAAAACCGCCTACGATCGTGTACAAAATTTGAATATTTCGCTCGAATTGTTTACATTATTGTTGATTTATCAAAAATGGCTCAGCCGATTTCTGTAAAATTTAAATGGAACTACCTTGGGAGTATGTATACCCTTTCGAAGTAAAACAGAATTTTTCGATTCGGTTCACAATTATCGATGTTCATCGTGTACTAAATTCGGATATTTCGCTCGAATTGCTTACACTATTGTTGGATTTTTCAAAAAGGGCTCAGCCGATTCCTGTAAAATTTAAATAGGACCACCTCGGGAGTAAACCCTTTCGATTCGGTTCACAATTGGATTATCGATGAACATGCACAACATAGAACATCTTCCTTTTTGGAAGTCGGTTAAAAATAATTACTCTGTAGCCATATCAGAAGCGTAGTTTGACAAGGTGTTTGTCAGCAATCACCGGTAGTTAAGCAACGTTCCGCACGGTCAGAATTTGGATGGGCGACCGCGAGTAGCATTTTCGAACTGAGCACTGCCTTACCTCGGATGACGCGTTAAATTGTAGGTCCCGATTGTCTTAACCGTTTAGTCATGTCAGAGGCCTTCAGGCGGCTTAGAAACTCTGACACCAGGATGCGACCTTACTTCCTTACTGTGATAAAGTTTTTGGGCGTTACCAAACTTTTATCATCATTGCTGTAGAACGTCTGCTGCAATGCCTGCAATACATAGGTTGCCCCCATAGAAAAAAGAACTAGGTTTCTCTAGTTTCTTTCTCTCTTCTGTGGCTGCCCTTGTGAGTTTTAAAAATGAGCGGCTAGGCGGAGAAGGTTGTTTGTATTCAGCCCAAATATGATAGTACTTTTAATTTATTTACTTTGCCAATAATAGGAGGTGGTGTTTTAAGAAGTTACTAAGAACACGATAGTATATTTGACCAACTACTCAAAGGTTATTCGTTTTTACTGCCTTACTGCTCAAATTGTAATGTCTAAATGTAATTTGATGTAGGTATTTGTCTCTTGCCTTAATTCAATTCAATTCAATCCAATCCAATAGTGTTCGCAGCGTAGTTTGATTAGGTGTTTGTCAGCGATCAACGAAATTAAGCAACGTTCCGCACGGTCAGTATTTGGATGGGTGACCGCGGGTGGCATTTTCCAACAGAGCGCTACCGTGGCTCGGATGAGACTTTAAATTGTAGGCCCCGGTTGTTTTAACCGTTTAGCCAAGGCCTAAAAACTCTGACACCAGGGCTAGCAACCCGGCCTATACTTTTTTAATTCAATCCAATTCTTTATTTGCAAGTTAATGGGTAACAATAAAGGTCTTAAATATAACATTGACTGCCAATAATAACCTAATACAAGGTATGCAAATATATACACATTTGTTCAATTTTACAATTAACAATACAACGACAATTTAACTGAATCGCTGAACCGATTTTAAGTTGCAAGGTGCAATTATAGTTTTCTTTTGATGGAATTAAAACGGAATTATGAGAACAAAAACCAAGGAGAAAACAAATTCCACCGTACCTAACCACCAAGCATACATTACCATAATACTATTACTTTCATTAACCACAATTAATGAATGCCACTTATCAGATAGGTTTAACCAAACATGACATGTAACCCGGTTCACTGCCACAATAAAATGGTGTAAAAGATCCTATCACTCCCGAAATAAAGGCAACACAATGGACATACGCCGTGACCATAAAATTACCACCTGTCCCGAACATGTTAATAACAAAAAGAGATTTCTATCGGTATAAAATTTAATACTTTTTCGTTGACAACATCCAATCTAGGGACCGGAAGTTTGTAAATAACTGTTTCAACTTTGACCGAGAGGGATAGCTTTGTGGGTTAGTGTGTGAGAGGGAAAGAGAAAGGTGTTTGACGGTGTAGAACAGAGTTGGAGATTGAAGGAAGGTATTGTTCTATTACTTTAACCATAGATCGTTGGATGCTCATGCTGCCCTCTTTAAGACAAATGCTATAATTGCAGTCAAATATTGGTTTGAGATTGTTTTGAGGGTGGATTGGCAAGTTGAAATGGTAGTGTATAGAGTAGCACGGAGGATTGATGACCGATGGGGTCGTAAAGTTCTTGAGTGGAGAACACGTACCGCCAAGCGCAGCGTAGTACATCCACCCACAAGGTGGACGGATGACCTCATCAAGACCGCAGGATCACGCTGGATACAAGCCGCTACCAACCAGTTTTATTGGAGATCGTTAGGGGAGGCCTATGTCCAGCAGTGGACGTCTTATGGCTGAAAAGAAGAAAGAAGATTGGTTTGAAAAGTCAATTAAATCTTTATTGCACCTTAAATGCAATGATTTTGTTAAACTAACATTTACAGTTACTGCAGTCTTACGACTGAATTCTTCACTATACTTCTTCGTTTTAAAAAGTACTGGTTGAAAGCTTGCATCCTGCAAGTTCTTGCATGCTTTAACATAATTATATTGATACCTTGTCTATGTATCAATAAATGTGATCACCATAGTTGCTCTAATTTTACCGCTAATGTTTGCCGATCCGTGCCTGCCGTTTCATTAGTTTCAAGCCTTATGGACTCCAAGTATAGGTACTTTTGACAGTACTGTACTGTATCAGGCTTTTAATAGTCCACTGCAGGACGTAGGCCTACCCACGACGGGTGATTCGGCCATATCCATCACTCTGGCCCAGTGCGGGTTGGTGGATACACAAACGCCGTCGAATTTCTTCTACGGGCGTATGCAGGTTGCCTCACGATGTTTTCCTTCACCGAAAAGCCAGTGGCGTGAAATTCCGTACATAAATTCCGAAGAATTCATTGTTACGAGACCGGGATTTGAACTCACGACATTACGATTGTAAGGCGGGTGCCACTACCACTAGACGGTACGGACAGCGTGCGTTGCTACATTGAACGTTTTATTTAAGACTTTTTTCATAATATTTACACATATGAAAAAAAAGCCTCAACATAGCTCGCTTATTAGACACTTTATTTCTTTCTTGAAGCTAGACCTAGGTTGTTAACTTGACCTGACCTGACCCTAACGGAACTTATTTCAGGTTATTTCTTTCAAAATGTAGATGTGGCAAGCCCCGCCACTGTCTGCGCGGTATCCCGCGATTGTTTTTGAAACAAAGACAAGTTAGATTTACGAGTTGCGAGTTGGTTCTTTGTCCCGACCCAGTGGCTCCGTAATAAGATACTCTGTTATTAGTTGCGTTGTGGCAAAGGTTTGATCTATGGCGGTTTTATTAATTGACTGGCTGTTGTCTGCGGTTTTGCTCGGCTTTTTTCCGCAATTTGTGGCGGAAAGTTTTCCATAACTTTCTTGTGTGTTGTTTGTTTTGTCTGATACCATAATTATTCCGTAGCCGATTTACTTATTGTGTGTAATACCAAATTTCAACTTCGGTCCGTGACTCGTGGTGAGTCATTGGGTAGTAGCCATTACAGAAAAACAAAAATCTGCCAAGTACGAGTCGGACTCGCTCACGAAGGGTTCCGTACTGTATGGGAGCCCCCCTTAAATTTTAATTTTATTATAATTTAATTATTATTAAAGTAAGCATGCAGCTAAATATTCTGTGAATATTTCAAGCATCCACCTGCTACCATTATTAATGTCGAGCGAAAAACGGCTAAAAAATCAGTTTTGTTGTAAGTATGGGAGCCCCCCAAATATTACTTTTATTCTATTTTTAGTTAGTTTGTTGTTATAGCGGCAACAGAAATACATCAATTGTGAAAATTTCAGCTGTCTAGCTATAACAGTTTATGAGATACCGCCCGGGGACAGACAGACGGATATCGGAGTCTTAGTAATTTTTTTTTTTAATATATAAATAATGTTTATTAATATGGTCCCGTTTTTACCCTTTGGGTACGGAACCCTAAAAAGTCGATGGTAGTAGCAAGTTCGTTGTGTCAACTGCGCAAAAAGGTGGATGTGTGTATCACATACATTCGACCTATATTTTACGCGATCATGAGGATTTTTCCTACAATAGACTTTGTTCAACTTGAATTACGAGGTTGTGCGTAAGTTATCAATTATTTTATCAAATAAAACTCTAAGTCAATAATTATCTATTAACGTTTAGCACATACGAGAAATAAAGGTCCTCAATAACTTTATTCCTCGTAATTATGTGAATGTTCTCTATAATGGAATCATTAGATTTTGTCGGTTCAAACAATTGTCTGATTTGTGTACGTATAAGTGCTACATTCTCCTTGAACCATTTAAGTCGTCCGTCTCCGTCGTACACATTACACGTTGCCTGGTAAGTGAGCGAGAGGAAAAATGCCGCCCGAGATACAGTTTAAACTAGTTGGGCGGTAGGGCTAATCTTGATTATTTACAAAGCAGAAATTAAAACGAATACCTACTTATATGTTTTAAGTAATGGTTGTATTACGAATAGGTGTGTTTCAATGTTAATGTAAATATCTAACAAATCAATGTACCTACTTGTTCGTTTTATATGAATAAATAATTATATATTATTGATTGATCGATTAGAACGAATGAAAGTATTATATGCGTAAATAGTTATGTGGCAGAGTAAAAGTAGGAAAGAGCATTGAAAAGCTATGCCTGTGCGAACGAGAGAGCAAGTGATCCTCGACGAATGTTAGAAATTGTTCTTACGTTTCAAAAATTGGGCTCCTGGTAAGTTATATAAGTTACTTGCACTTCTTAGGGTTCCGTACCCAAAGGGTAAAAACGGGACCCTATTACTAAGACTCCGGTGTCCGTCTGTCTGCCTGTCTGTCACCAGGCTGTATCTCATGAACCGCGATAACTAGACAGCTGAAATTTTCACAGATGATGTACTTATATTTCTGTTGCCGACAACAAATACTTAAAACTAAATAAAATAAATATTTAAGGGAGGCTCCCATACAACGAACGTGATTTTAAGGAGTTTTTTTTCTCGCTATTAATAATGACAAGAGGAATGGGGCTCAGGGAGCTCCAACACGGTACGTAACCTTTCGTGCGCGAGTCCGACTCGCACTTGGCCGATTTTTATTATTATTTAGGGAAACAGCAGCGGTTGTAAACAAGTCAGGGTGTTTACGAGGCCATTCCGGCCGCGCTCCTGACTCATCGGCGGCGGACACGCGACCAAACAGATCGCGCCGCATTTTGGAGGCTTCTACCGCTTCCTCAGGTTATACTTCAATGTCTAAGCCGCGATAAAACGTATGCCTTCGGTCAGCGCGAAATTCAATTCTTTTTTGGGTTTTTGACAGACGAAACGGAGGAGGTACCTAATCAATTCGGCGCGTATTTTTTTTTTATTCTGAATTGTTTTGCGTTTGACCACATACTGCCTGATGTTGAGCAGATTTGCGGCCTAGGTCTAGTTTTTCATTTTTTATGTAAAACGCATAACTTTTTACGTAGTAGTCCGATTTCAATAATTATCTTTTATTGGAAAGAGTATGCTTCGAAATTGGTCCCATTTAAATTTTATTAAAATTGGCTGAGCCATTTTTGATAAATCAACAATGCTACATTGATTTGTGCGAAATATTCGCGAATTCTGTACACGGTGGAATCGGTCATGCCATTTTTTGCACAAAATAATTATTGTCAGTTACAGATAAACTAGGACGTAGGACGTCCACCCACAAGGTGGACGGATGACCTCATTAAGACCGCAGGATCGCGCTGGATGCAAGCCGCTTCCAACCGGTCTTATTGGAGATCCATAGGGGAGGCCTATGTCCAGCAGTGGACTTCTTATGGCTGATGGATGGATGACAGATAAACTAAGGTACCCTCAGGTACTATCGACTTATCGTAGGTTTACGAAAACTCATTTTGAGACGATGAATATTAAGTAGCTCGGTAATGAGGTATTCAGGGTTATCCAAAACTAGTGAACTTAACCGAAAGATAACAATTTTTACTATGGAGCCAACCCGGATATCTAAGAATTTCATTTTCATTTTTATAAAAAAATCTAAAATCTAAACTCTTTGTTTCTCAAGACGACAGACATATTATTATTCTAGTATATCGTTGTACTCATCATAACGACCAACTTTTACTATGGGGCTAGCAACGTAATCGCTGACACCAAGGCTAGGCACTCTGCCAATACGAACTTACTTTTAATCCCAAATACTTATTATCATTTTTCTCGGTCACCCGCGCAATAAAAATGAGGGTAGGTACGAGTACATCACGTAACCCCCTTGTACGTAAGTAGCTCAGTTGACACGTAAACACTCTCTTGTCACGCCATTATGGCTCCTAACATGTACGTAATATGGATATAGTTTATCACTGCTAATTGCGATTTATTACATGTTTACCATTTGTTGGTGAACAATCAAACTGATGAGCAATTCAGGGGTGACCATCGTTTATAGTTTACAGATACTGTAAATCTATTAATAATTAAATATATTCCGAAATTAAATTGACTCTATAAAATAGGTATTGATTGTTTTTTTAAAAAAAATTGGTTGTCTGTGAATTAGCATTACAGGCGATAATTTTACGTGTTATCGTCATAAAATGCGTCACAAGCCGAACGCGAGTCTCCATTAATTGTTACGCACTCTCGCTTGCACGCTTGGCTCAGTCGGAACGTGACAATGAGTCATGTTTTTTCGTGCGTGCGGCCGGCGTTTGTCGATTTATAAAACGTTATCACGTCGAAAATAGCTCAGTTTGCGGGTAATGCAGAGGACATGAAAACTCTCTTGTCACGCCGTTATGGCTTGTAACGCGTAGGTACGTAATATGGATAAAGTTTATCTCTGGGTAATTGCGATTTATTACATGTTTACCACTTGTTGGTGAATAATCAAACTGATCAGCAAGTCAGGGGCGACCATGATTTCAAGTTTTTTTTTTCGGAACAAAGTACAGTACAACAAACCTTTAGTAAACTTTAACTGCAGATGTATATGGGAAAGCCTATGTCCAGTAGTGGACGTGCCATGTCTTAAAGCAGTTAATAAATAAATAAATATTTGGGGACATCCTACACACGGTCTCTGACCCCGAACTAATCAAAGCTAGTGAAATGGCTGCCAGAGATGGACATTTTTAAATACTTATATGGACAGTAACTAAATAACACCCAGACACAGAGCAAACGCCTATGTTCATCACATAAATACCAGCCATGGGTGGGGATTGAACCCACGCCTCTTTAAATTAGAAGTTAGGGTCACTAACCACTGAGCCACCGAGGCAGTCAATATTCAATAAAAGAACAAAAAAGTACAAAATTAATTCGAGTCTTAACTCAGAACTCTCAATCGTAACTCCGCTTATCGTAAAAAGAGTTACTATTGTCAAAGAATATACACATGGAGCCCCCAGCAATTACACTTGCAAATGCAGTGAAGCAATCGCGGGTAGTTGGCTTATTTAAACCAACGTTGTTTACGCCAATAGTAATTGGCTAATTTGGCTTCCTATCTGCAAAAAATAGTATTTAAGGCTAGCACGCCATCTTGTGTAGTTGGGTACTTATGTAATTAAAGTTTTTATAGTTATTGATTACTGAATTTACTATTATTTTGATTTGAATGTATTTTATTTAGTTATTTAGATATGGGTCTGCTGGCTTTAGCTCGCGGTTTTGTTTGTGTGATATTTTGGTTTATTTTATTTATTAAGACACAAAACAAATCACAATAATTACAAAAGTACTTATTACTTAAATACATATGTATAAGATCTGGATTGTAATTCAAATACATGTGTTCACAGTAGTATGTATTTAAAAAAATAATAAATATTAGGGGACATCTTACACACGGTCTCTGACCCCAAACTAAGCAAAGCTTGTGATATGGCTGCCAGAGATTGATATACTACATATACATATTTTAAATACATACTTATATAGATAACACCTAAATAACACCCAGACACAGAGCAAACACCTATGTTCATCACACAAATGTTTGCCCTGGGTGGGGATCGAACCCACGCCTCTTTGACCCAGAAGTCAGCGTCACTAACTACTGGGCCACCGAGCAGAGTAAATGAGAACACAGAGGATGTTGGTTTCTTAAGAAAATGTTAACTGCAAATAAGTAAACGGAAAAAGAGTGTACATGGTAGATGCGCTGGATGCAAGCTGCTTCCAACTCGTCTTATTGGAGATCTATAGGGGAGGGAGACCTATGTCCAGCACTAGACTGGGTGTGTTCATACTTAGTAAGATGTGACGTCCTACGCTACACTCGCCAATTGTAGTCTCCATTCGATATATCCTGCACCTACATCTTTTGTCTATATTACAACAAAATAAATGCCTTATTATTCCATTTCTCATTTCTACAATATTCGAGCAGTTGATTAAATTTTCACCACAACACAATTATTTAATTAATTTTCCCATGAAATGGCCGAAAATTCACTATTATTATGTAAACGCTAATAACAAAGGAAAAGCATTCGGGGAAATATATCTACTAACCGTTGAGTGATGTCGCTACAATCGCATTTTAGAAAGGAAGAATTAAACATTTTCTTCGATAGGAAAAGTTGTGTATTTTGACCAATGCCAATGGTAGAATAATGTTGTGCAGTGCGACATTAGTGGGATTATTGTGGTGTTGCCAGTATGGTTGTTGGCTTGTCTGTTGGCAGCACTGTTTACTGTCATATACTGTATTACAATGCAGGGCAATTATAATGACACAATTCAATATAAAAATAATCGACCAAGAGTCGGACTCGCGCACGAAGGGTTCCGTACTGTATGGGAGGATACTTAAATAGGTACTTATTTTATTTTAATTATTTATCGTTGAAGCGAATATACTTACAACTTAATATTCTGTTAATTTTTCAAGCATCTACCTTATATCATTATTAATGTCGAGCGAAAATCTGCTAATAATTCAAGTTTGTTGTATAGGAGCCCCCCAAATATAAATTTTGTTCTGTTTTTATTATTTTTATTCTGAATTTGTTGTTATAGCGGCAATAGAAATTCATCATCTGTGAAAATTTCAGCTTTGTAGCTATAACGGTTCTTGAGATAAAGCCTGGTGACAGACAAACAGACGGGCAGGCGGACAGACGGAAACATGGACAGACGGACAGCGGAGTCTTAGTAATAAGGTCCTCTTTTTACCCTTTGGGTACGGAACCCTAAAATTAACTATGTTGAAATAACATTAGACAGGGTACATAGCTCGGAGAACTGATGATGGGGACGAAAAGTTCTCGAGTGGAGACTAAATACCGGCAGGCACTGCGAAGAACGTCCACTGACAAGGTAGTCGGATGATCGCATGATTCGGTCTTTTTGGTGGGTAAGGAAGGCCTATGTTCAACAACGGACGCCCTGTCGTTAAAACAAAACAACAAGCCATCTTTAAAACATTCTTAAACCCAAAAACACTTGGTATAGGCAAGTATAGGTAAGAGTAAACACTGTTCCAGCCATAGACTTGACCAAATTTTCTGAATAATATTTCTATATTGCGTCAAAAAATACATAGTAAAATTCTGTAAAATAACCTGTTCCCTTTTTGGCACTTGTACAATTCTAATAACTATGAATAATAAAGATATAACTCGAAGAAGGACACGAAAACAACATATTGTTTCTAAGTATGCCATAACAGTTTAATATGATAATTTACACTATTATACTAAAAATAGTCTATAATTAAGATCTTCCAAAATAAGACAATGTAATTATATCGAAATACCAATGTTAATCAAGAAACCGGCACCATTACATCATCCAAATACATAAATATTTATATACAAAAGTTTGACTGTATTATATGCAACTTTTGTATTTTTACACGTTGCTAAAAAGAGTAAGGTATCGTTTTAAACTCAGCTAAATTATCAACTTTTATTATGGGTCCAACTCTAAAACAGCCGAAAATGACAGCAGCTTCATACATTTTGTTATTAAAATAATATATATAGCAATTTCTGGGTGGTTCCCGTAGTCAAAGTTGTCAAATGACCAGACGTGAACTTAGTCAAAATAAGAGTCAAAATAAGAAATCCAACTTCTAATTTAAATCTCAAAATTCTTACTAGTTCTGTTATTTTAATTTTAAAATTATTCTTGCGTAAGTTCCTACTAGTTTTTGCTTCTCTCTTTTAATATTTTGATTTAAGTTCTGTCCCATATTTTTCCCGGAAAAAGGTAGCCTCTATGTCACTTACCAATCTATCAACTACCTACATCCATGCCAAAAATCAAGTCTATCCGTTGCTGTGGTGCTGCGTGAAAGAGTAACAAACCAACAACAACAATAACGAAATCGAATGTTTATTTTTATTGTTTAAAGTTTTGGTTGCGTTTTGCCTTGCTTTCTGTTTGTTTTGGTTGATCCCATTTCGAAACTGTAAAATGTAAGTACCGACTAAATAACTAGAATAATTGAAGCGCACGCGGAAAAAAAATTCGGCTCGATCACAAATCTTACGTCCTCAACATAAATTTAACATTCGAGTAGTGCAAGCTAATAATACCATGTACCATCGAAGCTCATTCAATACGGCGATCAAAGAATACAATAGCCTGCCACTACACATCAAATGTTTAGATTCAATTAAATTTAAAAATAGCTTAAAAAATGGTTAGTAGAAAATCCTTTTTGTAACATTAAAGAATTTTATAATTTTCAAACTCTTATAGGAAATAACGATCTCATTTTGTTACTTGCTGTTATTTTATAATAATGTGTTTAGATATTTACCTATTTAAAAAAATTTAAAATAAATTAAATAGGTGTACTTAAATAGCTATAGAAATTTGAACTTGTACCTAAAGAAATATTTTATCGTGATTCCGAGTACATAAATTGTTTGAAGATGCTTAATAAATAGTGTAGAAAGTTTAGCTTAATGTTCTGAGTAAATATTATATTATTATGTAAATGCTATTTCAGAGAGGACAGTATGTACCTATTACTCATTAACTAATATTGTATGTCCGTTAGGACAAACTGTTGTGTCCGTAATTTATTATGTAACACCTTTATGTACACAGTTTGAAACAATAAACGTTATCTTATCTTTAAAAAAACAGGTGGAATATGGAGATCATAAATATTGTACATAACGGGACAATAGCTTTAAGTTTAATTTTAAATAGTGCCACTTAGTATAATTTCGAAGGACTAGGAATGAAAGTGGCAACATTCCTGGGGTAACGCTTGTGACAAACGCTGTTGATTGATTCTAAGGAGGTTTTAAGTGACACTGACATCGCATGATCGGCCGATGGGCGGGAAAATGCGAGGTGACATGTCAGACGGATGTCAGTGAGTGGTAAATAGAGCTGGTTCGGGAGAGGTTATGAAAAACTGAGATTAGAACGGTTCAAGTCTGGTGATTCTTGATAGAATGGTAGCAGCGTGCGTTACGCTGCGGAACGCCATGTCCTTCGCTTAAAGTTCTCTATAATTGTAATCATACGTAATCTTCTGTGAAATAAACTGATTGTTCGTGACGTCGTCGCCTTTATCTCCTCGCCCGCTAAACCCACGCCACGCCACACTGAAGCATTGTTGGGTCAGTCAGTGGTATAAAACATTACCACATTGAAGCAGAATCATAACTGATGCGAAGCCTTTTTATGGATCCGACATACATAATATCTGTATTACACTGTAAAAACCCATATACACAAATAAAGACTATGAATTACAAACACAATTAAGGATTTATACTACTAGTAAGGATTAAGAAAACCTTTTTTTCTGCATTAATTAAATTAACAAGTCAAACCGAGAGACACAGTTACAACACTTCATAAGTTCATAACACGTGAATATTTTTATCTCGGTTAATTTTGTTATAATTATTATAATCTGAGCGTGTCTAAAGGATAATGAGACCGTACAATAAACAAGTTTGAGTTAATTATAAACACAGTGTAAATGTCAACTCTTTATAACGAAGTTCAAGGAAACGAACAATTTTTTCGTAATATAGAACTAAGAGCTCGGGTGTTAGGCACTCTCTATAACCAAAATGAGTGGGTCTTTGGCATTGAAGTCACCAATTCACCATTATTATCATTTCAATATCAGTTGTACAGCGTCTACTGCTTAGCTTATAAGTTACTAGCGACCCGCCAGGCTTCGCACAGATGTTTTGTACTTATAAACCTCTTCTTGAAATACTCTATCTATTAAAAAAAACCGCATCAAAATCCGTTCCGTAGTTTTAAAGATAATTGTAAGCATACATGGGGACAGACAGCGGGAAGCGACTTTGTTTTATACTATGTAGTGATATTGTTACAATATTTTTTTGGATTTATTGTTAAAAAGTAGTTAGTGAAGCCATTGACTACCGTAATACAGTATTATTACGTGGTTTCAAACTATCGGAGCTCATGGTTTTATAGTGCAAATTGTGTACGTACGCACAATATTTTTTTAGGGTTCCGTACCCAAAGGGAAAAACGGGACCCTATTACTAAGACTTCGATGTCCGTCTGTCTGTCTGTCTGTCACCGGGCTGTATCTCATGAACCCTGATAGCTAGGCAGCTGGAATTTTCAAAGATTATCATACTACTACACGGGACTTATCGCGCAATAAAACTTGAGATATGAGCTAATTAAGTACCTCTTTTTCTCCTCCCGACGTTTCGACCAAGTTGCATTGGTCGTGGTCACGGGCAGACTAAATGCAACGCCGTATCACTCAAATTGAAATTGTCACCGCGACACACCACACTGACAGTGTCTGTAAAGGTCTGAAAAGGTGAGTCCGACTCGTACTTGGCCGATTATTTTCTGTACATGGGCCTCTTGAATAAGTCTAGCCTATGAATTTTCAATAGAACCAGGTGGGCATTGGAAACAACTTACATACAGCATGTTTCTGTGGTTTCGGTAGAGATCTGATCGTCGGCCTACCTCGTTGGTTGACTTTAAGGTAAAAAATCGGCCAAGTGCGAGTTGGACTCTAGCATGAAGGGTCCCATACCGTATTGGAGCCCCCTTAGCTAATTTCAAGCGTCTACCTGTTGCTACCTATCGAGCAAAAAACTGCAAATAAATCACGTTTGTTGTATGGGAGTATCCCTTAAATATATATTTTATTCTGATTTTAGTATTTGTTGTTATAGCGGCAACAGAAATACATCATCTGTAAAAAAATCTAGTTACCACGGTCTCTGAGATATATAACTTAGTAACAGACAGATGGACGGACGGACAACGGAGAGTTAGGGTCCCGTTTTTACCTTTTGCGTACGGAACCCTAATAAACGCTATTGAATTATGTTATAAGGAGTGAGTAAAGTCATAAGGTTGTAACACCTATTGAATTACGTTATATAGAGTTTGCACTACGATAAAGTAGTTAATAACAAAACGACCTTAACAATACCATTTAACTGTTTCCACCATGGAGGTAAATTAATATTATTTATATAAACATACCTACTTCCTGCCGGATATCTCGTTGTTATTCTGTTTATCTTTATTTATGTAATAAGTATTTATATAAATGTGCAATATAAACTTCGAGAACATAAAGTATAATATGCAGGTTTCGGTTTCCATGCGATGTTTTCCTTTACCGGTTTTAGTTTCTTTCAAAATTTAATTTGTCTTAGTAAAATTAGGTTGTATTTTTTTATGTTCCCAGCACATAGGCTTCTCCCGCGAATTATCTCCGCTATCTATATCTCCGGGTCCCGTTTTTCCCTTTGGGTACGGAACCCTAAAAAAGATAAAAAAAGGTCTATTAGGGTCTAAAGGGGAGGCTTGTGTCCAGCAGTGGACGTCCTATATCTGAAACGATGAAGATGTCGACCAATACTGAAACTCCCACCACTGATATACTATTTTTTTCTCTCTATGTAAGATAATTTTTTTCCAAAGGAAGTTTTCGTGAGAGCCTTTTCCCCAGGCTGCAGTGTACGTGGCTTATAACCCGGAAGCACGCGACGCCGTTGTATTTGGCCGCTTCCGGGACGCAGTTAATAACTTTTCGTAGTTCTTTGTTCGCCTGTTTTTGTGCAGTATATGAATTGATTTGAATATCTAGACACCCAGTTGATCCTTTTGATGATAACACAAAGAAAATTAAAAAAAAGACGAAAACAGATTTATTTCAAACTAGCAGCGCCCCGCGGTTTTACCCGCGTTGTGCCCGTTCCCGTGGGAATTTCGGGAATTTTTATACATATAAACCTTCCTCTTGAATCACTCTATCCATTAAAAAAAACCGCATCAAAATCCGTTGCGTAGTTTTAAAGATTTAAGCATACAGACAAACAAATAAACAAACAAATAAACAAACGAAAATAGCGACTTTATTTTATGTTGCGTAGTTTTAAAGATTTAAGCATACAGACAAACAAATAAACAAACAAATAAACAAACGAAAATAGCGACTTTATTTTATGTAAGGATGTAATAATCTCGGTTAAAGATCAAAGAAAAAAAAACTGTTTTAAAATTGCTTCATTATACCTAGTGCCAAAGACAACGCAGACACAGTATGTCAAACTTATAACATCCCCTTTTTGGACAGGGGAGAAAAAAATAAAATTTAAAATTAAACAAAGCAAAGGACGAATTAACTAATTTATTAACATATTTTTCTTGAGAATTGATATTAGATGTACCTACTCGTACCAAAGAATTATTTAAACAACTTTTTAAATAAAGATAGATAGTTGAAAGCAACGCTTTTTTGCAAATTTCAGAAGACATAATATCATATTGTTTGCCTCATATTAGTGCACCTCGTTAGACTCAAAAGTATTTGTACAATTTCCAATGTTCATTTACCCTGTCCTAGTCAATTGAGATCTATTATGTCGATGACTGCACTGCAGGCTTTCTGGTCTGAATATTGTGAAAAAACGTAGGTTCTGTCGAAATAATAAGCTGGTTTTTCAGGAGATTGTTTTTGTATGCGTTCACTTTGTCTTTTAGTATTATTTGTAATTTCTGTATTGTTGTGTAGCTGAAAATGTAAGCCTTTAGGAAAAATTTTGTCTGGTGTTTTTCACTTTACACTTTTTGTTTAATGTACAGTTTATTTTTAGGTGGACTCGTGCATGTACGAACAAATGTATAATATCATGTCACAGCAATTATTACTATTACTTACCTACATACCTACTCTTGAATAGATATTTTACAAAATACCTATAGGTATACTACTTATTGATATTTCATTCTACAATATTGATGAAAAAAAACAACTTACTCACAATAAATAAATGGAACTGAGGAGATTCGCAGAAGAACCAAAGTTACCGACATAGCCCAGCGGATTGGCAAGTTGAAATGGCAGTGGGCAGGGCACATAGCGCGGAGGACTGATGACCGATGGGGTCGAAAAGTTCTCGAGTGGAGACCACGTACCGGCAAGCGCAGCGTAGGACGTCCACCCATAAAGTGGATGGATGACCTTATTAAGACCGCAGGATCACGCTGGATGCAAGTCGCTATTAACCGGTCTTATTGGAGATCCACAGGGGAGGCCTATGTCCATCAGTCGACGTCCAATGGCTGATGGAGGGTCGGTTCCATCAATCATTATAATTATCACCATAATCAGTCGTAAAACGTTCAGTGCTTATCCGCTCGTTAAAAGGACTCTTCTAATAATTATAAGTATTTCAGGTAGGAATTGGAATAATTATCTGAGTATAGCATCTGCCAAATGAATGAGCCAATTTTGATGCGTTCCGGTTCTTAAGATCATCACAAAATAATTTTTCTATATACTTACCTACTTAATTGAATTTGAAAACATTATTGTACTCTATGATATAATTTTAGCTTTAATTAACATAATAATAATCTTAAATAAGTATTGAAAATGTAACCAGAATCAATATTTATTATAATTTAATGAAATAAAGATAATCACTTGATTACTTCATAAAATATAAATATTAGAGGACATCTTACACACGGTCTCTGACCCCAAACTAAGCAAAGCTTGTAATTTGGCTGCCAGAGACTCAAATACTACAGTTGCACAGAGTACCAGTGTAAAACCAATGTTTCAATAGCAGAGACAAAAGCAACCAGTGTAAGTGGTTGTAAAGTGATAGTGAAGTGTCATTATACCGGTACAGAACAAAACAGAACCTTTGGGCTATGTAGGGCGCCATTTGGAGGTCCCGTGAACTTTAGTTGCGCAAGCCAGAAAGGCAACTGCCATGATTGCTGTTATTTTGCCGCGACTTTCTGATTACTGTATTAGTTTCTGATAAATTGTAGCGGTATGGAAGCATGATGAAATTCAATAGTCTGATATCCATTCGAAAAGTCAGATTATTAGAAAGAATAGATAAAGTAAGTTTTGTAGGTATAGGGCGCTTGGCTAGCCCTGACATAAAGCCGGGAATACACATGCCAGTATCTGGCACACTTGCACGCCTGCTACGGCATGCCAGTAGCATGCATGCAAGTATGCCAGCTATTATACAAAATAAATACAAAATACAAAAAGATTTATTTACCAAAAAGTTTACGTTAAACCTTCTATGATCTTCTATATTCATCATCATCTTGCCCTTATCCCACTAGGTGGGGTCGGCATAGCACGTTTCCTTTCGCCACTTCACTCTATTAAACCTTAGCACATATAGGTAATTAAATGTAGATTATTTCTAGTTGGATGATAATGATATGTATTCTTATGTTGGCATGTGTATTCTCGGCTTTAAAGTTTTTAAATCCGCCTAAAAGACCCTGGCATGGCTAAACTGTTAAAACCACCGGGACCTACAATTTAACGTGCCATCAGAGCCAGGGTAGTGCTCAGTTGTAAATACCACCCGCGGTCACCCATCCGAAAGCTGAACGTTGCTTAACTTCGGCGATAGCTGACAAACACCTCAAATTGCGCTATGAGCGTGTTAGATCAGGGTTAAAAGAGGCGGTTACTTTATCTATTTTGTACCAAAATATTACTGTTAGGATGGAAATCTTACTTTAAACTAATGCAGCAACCCTGATTTTAACTTAATAACAAAGAAACTCTTCAATCTGATCCTTTAAATGTTTGTGAGGGTAGTTACCTAACTTGAGGTTTCTAAATTAGTAAAGGAAACAAGTAAGTAAGTATACTTTATATATTTTTTTATACTTCATGGGTCCCTCGAGGGTACCACCATGTATTGCAATAATTATGCCACGTTCGCAAGGCCCTAGACGTTTTGAGAAGAAGTGGCAAGAAACTCAAGACGCCATCAGTATAATCTTTTGATCAATCACCTTAATTTAGATATTACACAAAGTACTTAACTTTAGCAACATGGCGACGTCCACTCGGCTTGGCTTCGAATATAAAAGGTACCGACACTCAGCATAACTAGCTAAGCAAGACTTCAACGTTATTATCAGAATACCGGGAGAACACCAAGAGAGATTCAAAGATACTAAGCGATATTAAGAGACGAAGCCGCGCCAACAGACTGTTTTATACTCATTTCACAAGCTCCCACCATGCCTTACCACCACTGCTCGATGTAAACATTGCCAACAACCAATAGGGAACGAGCAAGATGGCGGGCACGGTGGTAGCCTCCATTTTACACAATTGTTAAACATAAAATCATCTTAAACTGTATTTAATACTTATTAGAATTATTAGAACAATTATTGATACGTTTCAAGTCATCTATGACATTATGAAATCACAGTATTAAATAAATGGTATATGTAAACAACAATGGCCGACATTCGGAAGTCATGATTTAGTTACCAATAAGTCTTATATTACTTAATACATCTGGTAATCGTTATTAAATTAAATATTATAATAACATTATTATTCTAACACGGCCAGCCTGACAGTACTTCGTCCTCGAAGTACATACAACCTCATCTCCACCATTACACTACAATAAAACTTTATACCATATTGTATTGTTGATGACATATTATTGTGTTTATTTTTTTTTATTTCATATCATATTTTACTATTCTATTGAGATGAAACTTCTAATGCGACTTCCAACAAGGTTGCGTTATAAGTTAAATTAATAAGTTAGATTTAGTTAAATTTAGAAGTTAAATTAATCAAAACAAAAACCAAAACACCTCGTCCATCGACGGAGAAAGTAAATACCGCGGGCTAACTTGACGCCAACGCCATCTACCTCTAGTTAAGAGTTAACTACTAAATTTCACTTCTTCCGCGCGGAGGGACTCCACGCACAATGTTTTTTATTTTTATTTTCAATGTCAAATGTATCTCCCACTCAAACCATCCAATGATTACGTGGAGAACATCTAACAAATCAATAACAATTTTATTATTTGTAGGATTCGTAAACAAGTTATCTCATTGAAGTCCATTTTAACGTCATATTATATGGACACATATACATTCTATGAACAACAAAATAAAAAGTAAACTGGGAGTTTACTAATTTGATTCCCCGTGTCACCACTACCCGGCTCCGACCGGCCCATCGGAAACGAACAGTAGCAGACACGAAGTATTTTCATTTTATCAAGTACCCACATACAGTGAATGACACTTAGTTATTTTTTACAATAATTTTCTAAAAACAGTAGGATAATTTTAAACTATGATTATTTTAAGGCTATACAACATAAACGCTATTCTAAACATTTAACTAAGCACAGTCAGTAATGACGAATATCGTGGATCATATACATGATAGCATAAAACCAATCAAACAACAATATGACTCATACATTGAAATATTAAGAAGTCAAAAATATTACAACCTATTTAATACAACTATACTGACCGTACTTAGTTCCCGAAGTACAAAAATAATAAGTTTAAATAGTAATCTATTATTCGAGTATATTTGCATAACTTATATACAGTGTTATTAACTTCAATAAGCACTGCTATATTGATTCCCGTCTGACTATAATAACAGCAACATGTTTTTCTTTGTTCTTATTTTCTTTGTTTTTATTGGGCTACCCTCCCTGTAGAATACCTACTGCTTCCGGAACCTTTTACCGATAGCAATCAGCCGCTACTCCTGAGACATATCGGCACCAACAGTAGGTCAACTAGCGGTTACAAGGAAGAGTCCCCGGCCGCACTTTCTGTCATAGTCATAGTCTATGTCAGTAGTATTAATAGTCATTATTATCACAATCTAAGTCCCAGTGGCACGACTATGAACACTCAACCTACTCGCTGGCAATAGCCTCACCGTGCCACTGCCAAGTCACGGCCCATCAGCGACCTAAGCTACGTTTTTTTTTTCTTAAGGCTACCCTTCCTGCAAATCTAACCAACTAGTTACAGGAAAAGTACCTGACCGCACCGTTGTCATAGTCAGAGTCATGGCCGTAGTCGATATTCAGTCCCAGTACATGACTAAGCAAACGCAACCTACTCGCTGGCAATAGCCTCACCGTGTCACTGGATGGTCACGGTCCTCCAGCGATCTAATCTAATACACTATCTATTATAGTCAGACAATCAGCATTGTTTTTGTCAACATAATATTGAAATTGTTTGTCTTTTCTTGTTATTTTATCTTACATTTCGTTCTGTTTCACATCTTTTTCAAGACAACCTTATTTTAGCCATATAAATCGTTTTTTAAAATTCTTACACTATAAGATGGTAAAGAAGAAGGATAATTCATATTCTCTTTGTGAGATCTGTTGACAAAATCTGTGATCCCGATGTTTTAGTTCAGTTTTACTTTTTTTTTTAACGTACCGCTCGGTTATTCTGACACATTTATAAACAGTTGTCATTCAAACTTTCCAATATATGTATAATTGTGTAGTATGTATCGTTTTATGTCGTTAGGTAAAAATAATTACAAAATGAACAGAAACCTTCTGCAATATTTTTTAAGCAAAATTCTTCTGGTTTTGTCAACTGATCCCACCTTACAACATAGAAAAACTATGCAAAACATTTCTAATTATATATAACAGGGCTCAGCCCCTTACCTCCTTTATCATCAGAACACTGTATTCACTTCACTATTTTACTGATACACCTTACTTTTTCACCGATTCACTTTACTTGGCCAGGAAACCCAGTAGTTCTGGGACCTGGAGCCCCGCGGCAGAATTTCCCAGGCAATCATTGCCAGGAAATCGAGTAGCCGCTGCACAGGCAGCCTTTCAGCATGGATATGCAAAAAGCTTGTCGGGATTCTCTGAAATACAATGAACGGCATTAATGTGGGTCTTTCGGCACCACTTCTGATGTTAGATCAGGGTTAAAAGAGGCGGTTACTTTATCTATTTTGTACCAAAATATTACTGTTAGGATGGAAATCTTACTTTAAACTAATGCAGCAACCCTGATTTTAACTTAATAACAAAGAAACTCTTCAATCTGATCCTTTAAATGTTTGTGAGGGTAGTTACCTAACTTGAGGTTTCTAAATTAGTAAAGGAAACAAGTAAGTAAGTATACTTTATATATTTTTTTATACTTCATGGGTCCCTCGAGGGTACCACCATGTATTGCAATAATTATGCCACGTTCGCAAGGCCCTAGACGTTTTGAGAAGAAGTGGCAAGAAACTCAAGACGCCATCAGTATAATCTTTTGATCAATCACCTTAATTTAGATATTACACAAAGTACTTAACTTTAGCAACATGGCGACGTCCACTCGGCTTGGCTTCGAATATAAAAGGTACCGACACTCAGCATAACTAGCTAAGCAAGACTTCAACGTTATTATCAGAATACCGGGAGAACACCAAGAGAGATTCAAAGATACTAAGCGATATTAAGAGACGAAGCCGCGCCAACAGACTGTTTTATACTCATTTCACAAGCTCCCACCATGCCTTACCACCACTGCTCGATGTAAACATTGCCAACAACCAATAGGGAACGAGCAAGATGGCGGGCACGGTGGTAGCCTCCATTTTACACAATTGTTAAACATAAAATCATCTTAAACTGTATTTAATACTTATTAGAATTATTAGAACAATTATTGATACGTTTCAAGTCATCTATGACATTATGAAATCACAGTATTAAATAAATGGTATATGTAAACAACAATGGCCGACATTCGGAAGTCATGATTTAGTTACCAATAAGTCTTATATTACTTAATACATCTGGTAATCGTTATTAAATTAAATATTATAATAACATTATTATTCTAACAAGCGCTACATTGGAAAGATTGAGATGAGATCATGAAAAACTTTGCAAAAAGCATCTAATTATAAGGTTATGGATGTGCCTACCATATTAAGGCATCTGTTGTGAATCGTCTTCGAAAAATAATGACGCTGTCTGCCATTTTGAAGTAAACTGGTGACATTTAAAGAGCAGTTCAAATGTCACTTTTGTTTTCTGCTCACTATATCCCTTCCTTAGAAAAATAACAAGATCCCTACAAAGTGACTCTGTCTTACAACATGGGATATGGCTGATATGTGATGATTATGTATTTTTTACATTATCTTGCTACTACCTTCCTGACCCTTCTTTGCTCGATTACGAATGAAATAGCTATAAACGTGCTAAAAAATATTCTAAAATATATTGAAAAATACTTCGCAATCTGTTGTGTAGTTTAGAAAATCTAATCGGATACACGTACAGACACACAAAAAGCGACTTTGCTTTATAATACGTAGGGAAGTGATAATACATTTTATTAGTGTAAAAGTGAAGACTACACGATGGAGTCCCAAACGCAAAACGAAATTGGCCGCACTTGCTAAAGGCGTTTGCCAAAATTCTACCACGTACAAATTCTACCAATATTCCTGCCAGAATCCAACCTATAACACCAAAACAAAACGTCCATTTTCCAAACGTATATTTCCATATCTTGTCCAAAACACATAAGATTTCCCTCTGCAGTTCCCTGCGTCATCACGACCCTCTATAAATCTGTCAAGCGGTGGTTTCCAGTACATTGGGCAAGTTAGGTCGGAGATGGCTCCGAGCCGCGGGGTTCGGTGCTGGGATGGTGTGCCCATTATGCGTGCGCGGTAACTTGCCCCGGGTTCCCCAGTTTGGATACGGGAGCTGTTCATATGGGCAGCTGAATTTACCTTGGTCTGTAACTTTTTGTCACCGAAATAACGAATAATGATGTTGGTTGTATCCAAAGTGTTAGCCGCAGCTGATATAGGCGCTGCCAGAGCGTTTCATCATTTTGCTTGTTTTTATCCTTTGTAAGTTTATAAACTATTGTTTGTTTTCCCTATGGGACTGGGTTCAAAGTCCCCAAATAAAAATGTGATAAAAACAAACTTCAAAATCGCGCTGTATGCTAGCCATTCTCCAAATCCATAGGTGTGGTCTATATCTTGCAGTGGACCTCTTTTTTGGAAAAGAAAGAGAAAGTAGATAATTGATTTGTTCCAATAGGTCAACTCACTACGCTTTACCTGACGTGGGTCAGCTAATGAGTTTTTAGGAAAAGACTCAGTCCAATGAGTTCGTTCGAGTTTATGTAAGTAAGTATGAATTAACCTATATCTTAGATGCATTCCAATGTTTTTTGATGAGGGGAAACGAACAGCTTCTACGGACGTATGCAGGTAGTGAGACTGACTACGTCTGTAGAAGGAAGTCGATGGCGTATGTGAATCCATACACTGGGCCGGCGTGATGAATACAGGATTATCTGCTTGCCTTGTTCTAAGCCGAAAGGGTACGATTAAGACCATCATTATGAACAAATGTTTACTTTGGGTCCACCCGTAATTCGAGAAAAAAGAATCAGCTGTTCCATATAAAATTGTAACACGGAATCGACAAAATGCCTGAAATAGCTTTCTTCCCTCGAATTCCTGGTTGGCCCCATACTATAAAAATTGTTCTTAATGATTGTCTGAATCTCCTCCTTTTGGCTTAGTACACCAATTCTGGAAAACCCTGTATAACCTAATTCGTGAGTAGACTTATGTTCCGAAGAGATCATATCAGAAGAGATTCTATCAAGGGAGCCGGTACTGTATATTTTTTGCCGATCAAAGGTATTTTAAGTGGAATTAAAACCTGATATTCTGCTGACCAATTTCCTCGCACCTCTTGTATAATGTATAGGTAGGAAACGGTGTGTAATAGTCCATGAGGTAATCTATAGACTTATGCCGGAAGGACAACTTTGGGGAGGCAAGTTTGCTAAATATAAAAGTAAATAATATCTTTAAGGAGAATGAACACCTGACTGCAGCATAGCTGATCAACAATATCATCATAAACGTCGAGCATAGGCCTCCCTTTGAATTTGACATTCGCCATTACACCTGAAAAACTGATTCAATTTAAAACTATTGCCATACCGGTCTTACAGATTTTATTGAAGAACTATACATCGCCGACCCTGTTTAACCTCTACATCAATAGGCTGATCGTCGAGCTCAGCAGTCAGCATGTCAGCTGCCACATTGACGGTATTTTTGTGTCAACAATTTCAGATATGCAAACGACATGGTACTGCTGAAGCCGTGGTGGCCTAGAGGAAGTAACACCCACCTTACAATCGTGAGGTCGTGAGTCCAAATCCCGGTCCCGTAACAATGAGTTCTTTGGAATTTATGTACTGGCCTTTCGGTGAAGGAAAACATCATGAGGCAACCCGCATATGTCCGTAGAAGAAATTCGATGGCGTATGTGAATCCACCAACCCGCACTGGGCCAGCGTGGTGAATATGGCCCAATCACCTTTTGGTGGGTAGGCTTATTTACGTCCTGCAGTAGACTATTAATAAGAGTGATACAGTACAGTAATGGTACTGCTGAGCGCGTTGGTATGTTGTCTACGTATATTGTTCTAGATCTGTGAGAAATACGCTTGTGGTCATGGGCTGAAGTTCAAATTGAATAAAAGTCAATTTATGGTCTTTGAGACCAGCCGTGCAAGATGCCCGCAGAGCATTCCACCCGTGCTAATAGACGGTGTACCTCTAAATAGGGTCAATTTAAATACCTGGGACATATTGTTACGGCTGATCTCAGGGATCACGTAGACATGGAACGGGAGCGGAGGGCTCTGTCTGTCAGAGCGAATATGATAGCTCATAGGTTCATACGATGCTCAACTTAAGTAAAAGTCACGCTCTTTAGAGAGTACTGCACATCGCTCTACACGTGCAGTCTGTGGGCTAATTACACAGATAAGTGTTATAGCGCCCTCCGCGTCCAGTATACTCGTAACAACGCGTTCATTCATTCCCATCACCGCCCGGTGATGGGAATGAATTTTGTTTTTATTTATAGGGGAGGCCTACGTCCAACTGTGGGCATCCCAAGGCTAAGAAGATAAAGATAAGATTTTTCTTTAGAATCAATATCATTGGATCTATTTATTCAGTACAAGGATACCATATACGTACAACCAATTTTAGTATGCCTAGATAATTAGTGTTTAGTGACTTTCGGTCCGCATTCACCAACATCTAAACAAGCAATTTAAAGTTTACCCGTTGATTGAGAAAACTATACAAAACGGCCGTTCAAAAACTTTCATTTTGGTTTTAGTAGAAAAGGGTTGATTTCGTTAAACTCCGGTTTAAATAGCAATTTTAACCCGAAGTTAAACGATTTCGCACTGGGGACAGCAAAGGTAAGTAAAACTGATTAGGATAGTTATAACCTCACTTTTACCCTCTATTTGAACTATTTGAGTCAATTAACCCCTCATCTCTTTCATTAACAGGCTATAAGACGATTTGACTGGCGACGGGACTTCCGCGCAGAACTGCCTAACTGCCTCTTAACTGTCGGTTAGCGGTTAAAGTTGCTTAATTAAAGGTTAGTTGACGGTTCGGAGCCGGTTAATTAAAAATGGTTACGGTTATCGATTACCTTTCGTTTAACTTTGTGTTTGAAGTTAAATTGAAGTCCGCTTTGATGTTTAGATACGATACGTTGATATGATGGATATAAGTTAAAATGGCAATGGGCAGGGCACATAGAAGAACGGATGTACCAGCATGCGCAGTTTTAGGACGCCCGACGACTAAGTAGGTGGACTCATGATATAAATAAATAAATATTAGGAGACATCTTACACACGGTCTCTGACCCCAAACTAAGCAAAACTTGTGATATGGCTGCCAGAGACTGATATAATACATATATGTACATATTTTAAATACATACTTATATAGATAACACCTAAATAACACCCAGACACAGAGCAAAATCCTATGTTCATCACATAAACACTTGCCCTGGTTGGGGATCGATCCCACACCTATTTGATCCAGAAGTTAGGCTAACCACTGAGCCACCGAGGCAGATAAAGGTACTATGAGACCACGGGAATGCCCTGGATGCAGGCTGCTTCAACTGCCCTAATTGAAAATCCGTATGGGACGCCTATGACCATTAGTGGACGGTCTACTGCTGAGAATGATGAGTACCCATATAAGACGTTGTTAAGTTGTAGCTGCATGTAATACCTAATTGTTGAAGCAAAGAGTTGTTATTTCATAATTAAGATCTCATTACATTCAGTGACCAGTAGTTGGAATAGTTTTTTGTTTGAATAAAAAAGTTGATGACAGAGAAGTGTTACTAAAGAAAATTATTTTATGTGAAAAACATCTATTTTGTGTAATGAGATCCTGTTATTATATTTTTAACCGACTTCCAAAAAGGAAGAGGTTCTATGTTCGCTTGTATGTATTTTTTTTGGTTATGTTCATCGTTAATTTCGCTAATTGTGAACCGAATCGAAAAAATCTTTTAAGTTCGAAACGGTATAATCCCGAGGTGGTCCCATTTAAATTTTAAAGAAATCGGCTGAGCCGTTTTTGAAAAAACCAACAATAATGTAAGCAATTGTAAAAATTATTAAGCGAAGTATCCGAATTTTGTACACGATGAACATCGATAATTTCGCCAATTGTGAACCGAATCGAAAAATTCTTATTTAGTTCGAAAAGGTATAATCCCAAGGTAGTCTCATTTAAATTTTTCAAAAATCGGCTGAGCTGTTTTTGATAAATCAACAATAATGTGAACAATTCGAGCGGCTTTGCCATTTTTTGCAAAAATAATTATGTTAAGTGTTTTCAAAATATAACAATTTGTGAGCAACTTATGGTTTTTCTTTGCCGAAGCTTAAGGCACTTAGGGCACTCTGCTACAGTGGAATGAGTGAAGATTCACCAACTTCATCTGTATACGATAGGATAAGACCGACATATAACTTTTTTTTGTATCAGCCTTTTTTAGTCCACTACAGGACGTAGGCCTACCCACGTAGGGTGATAGGGCCATACCCACCACGCTGGCCCAGTGCGGGTTGGTGGATTCACATACGCCATCGAATTTCTTCCACGGACGAATGTAGGTTGCCTCACGATGTTTTCCTTCACCGAATAGCCAGTGGTGTGATATTCCGTACATAAATTCCAAGGATCTCAGGTACGGGACTGGGATTCGAACCTACGACCTGTCACTGACCTGATTGTAAGGCAGGAGTCACTACCTCTAGACCACCACGGCTTCGACATATCATATAACTAACTACACAGAAATCATAAAAGGATTACAGATAAAAATCTTATGAGTATTAAGTTCTTGAAGGCATGAATTATTTGTGTCACTGTCCCCAAGGTAAGTGAGGTCAAGTTATCGTGTATTTACCTAACTTATTGTACAATCGGATGGTTAACATTTCAGATAATAAATAAAATTTAATTTCAAGTATTGTCAATTTATGCGGTTTTGTGACAATTTTTATTCAATTAACGATGACATTTTTATCGGTTTGATTTGAGTGGTTTTCTGTAGTCGTAAAATTAAATTTTAGGTTGTAAAAGAGCGAATAATTTTATACTGATTAATGACTTATTATTCAGGTAAATTTGGTAAGTAGGACAATGTTCGATGTTGTTTTTACCCCCTACGAAATAAGATGTCGGTGTTTGACGTATCTTTATGTGATTTGTATATTTATCCGTTTCATCGTAGCTTCCAAATAAAATCAGATGTTGAGCAGATATACGTAAGGATCCACAGAGTCGAGCTAAGGACAGATACAAGATCTTCTGATATGGTAGATATTTTTGGAGTAAGAGATTTTAAAGTTTTAGGGAGCTTTTTAACTCTTTTCTGTAGTTTTTAGCAGCGATTCTAAGAAGTCTGTCCTCCTCCTCTAGTCGATTTCCTCATGTCTGAGGGTCGTGACTTCCACCTTCCACCAATTTCTCCTGGATAACTTTCTTCCACTCTTTCAGGTCCTCGGCGACCTCGGCGAGGAGTCCAAAGTGGTGCGGATCTGGTCGGATCATCGCATCCGACTCCGGCCTCGAAGACGTCTACGAAGTCTGTAAACGGGAAAAAATGTCTCGTTCGCTCGTTTCAGCCATAGAACATCCACTGCTGGACATAGGCCTCCCCTAAAGATCTCCAATAAGACCGGTTGGTAGCGGCTTGCATCCAGCGCGATCCTACGGTTATAATAAGGTCATCAGTCCACCTTGAGGGTGGACGACCTACGCTGCGCTTGCCGGTACATCGGTCATCAGTCCTCCGCGCTTGTGCCCTGCCTACTGCCGTTTCAACCTGCCAAAAAATATCTGAATTTAAGTATTTATTGCGTAATGTAGGTAAATAAAGGTATTACAAATAGGTGTTATGGTGAACTGCAAACTTACTCATCAGAGGTGTGCAATATTTTTTTTACCTACTTAAAATATAAATTTCAGATCAAATCAAACTTTTTGGCGGCTTTGACGTTAGCTACAAGCTGCACAGAACTCAATCCTGACTGAAGCTCATAGAACAGCTGCGCGAGGATTGGTTTTCGTGCAGTTAGTAGCTAACTTCACAACCGCTAAGAAGGTTGGTTCGGCCTATAATAATAATAATAAAGCTTCATTTCATTCCACATATACAATAAATAGAATACATTGCTTAATTAACATAGTATTGACTAGCTTAATTTATGTTAGAAAATAATTCAATAATTGTCTATTAAATTTAAAAAAATATGTTTTTTTGTCTGACACGTGACCAGAGTGCTGACATCTATTTCGCCCAAAAGCTGAGTACATTGCTATTCAGCGAGGCAATGCTGCCAGCATTCTGGCCACGTTACCCTCTGCCGAGGGGCTTTTAGAACTAGGTTTTATTTTGTTTTGTGCTTTTTTTTAGTTTAAGTTTTAGTATTTGTTTAGTCAATATTTTAGTAAAAGTTAGAATAAATTATTTAGTTTTGTATATATATTATAAATATATATATATATTGGATATAGGTAGTTAAGGTATTTGTAAATATTTTAGCATAAGTTAGAATAAATTATGTTACTTAAGTTTTGTGAATGAAAGATTTTAATAGTTTTTTTGTCTCCTAACAATAATAATAAATAATTAGTTATTTTTTTACAAAAATGAGTAAATAATTAATGAATAAATTTTGTAATATACTGATACAATTAATAGACTGAAAAATAATTTTTGACATTAACAATGCCAAAAACTTATTAACAATAAGTACTGATAAGGTACGTAACATAAATTGATTCATAAAATTTCGGATTGATTCGGCCTATAGCTAACTAATAATATCTTCAAGCTGCATTGTCGTAAAAACTCGACACAGTTGTATAAATTAAACATTTTACAGTGTTGTGTCATTGGATGACATCTTTTTTGGCTCCGGACAAGGTTTTCAAATTACCTATCACCATTTGAGAGAGATCCAAGGCGAAAGCCGACCATTACGACCAATTTATACATGCAAATTGAATATTACATGTACATAAATGCTGTGTAAGGTATAAATGTGTATATTATTGGTTAGGTGTAAAGTTATGATTGTTTTGACTAACGCTAGGTATATGTATACTCTATTGAAATTATGATAAACATCGTCAAAAACCAATGAATTTTTAATTAAGGAACAAAGGTTTTATTTCTGGCGTCCAACGCCAGAAATAAAATTTTGAGTTAATCGGTTTAAAATATAAATCATTTATTTACCGATATTTGGTAGGATAGGTGCGAGTGCCGTTTAGCAAAGCCCTATGAGGACAGTGGTAAGGAATTCATAATAAGTAGGCTAAGCATTAAAGCTGTAGAACAAAGGGCTAGGTAAGTATTTTACTATAATGTAAACATCGTGAAGGAAAGAGACACACTCACAAACATTACATGTTAGAGTGAGATAGGTTAGTTTTTGTATCATATTCCAACAGTTTTCATCGAATATAACATCCACTGCTAGACCTAGACCTCCCCTATATATCTTCATTAACACCGGTTGGTGTGCTGAGGTCATCCGTCCACCTAGTGGTCCGTCCTACGCTGCGCTTGTCGGTACGTGGTCTCCACTCAAGAACTTTTCGACCCTATTAGTCATCAGTATTCCGTGCTATGTGCCCAGCCCACTGCCACATCAACTTGCCAGTCACTTATTTAAAAATGTAACAATTAATCTAATAAATAATCTTTAAAGTCATAATTTTGTTTCAGCTAAGAAAAAATGAACTGTTGTCAACAAATGTAAATCGCGTAGTGTAGGTAGCAAGACATTATTAGATACCGTCAGTGTTGTGTGTCGGAGTGACAATTTTGCAAGTTCAAGTTGAATTGGCGGTACCAGCTGATTCACATTTCAGTCTACCCGTGACCACGACCGATGCAACTTGGTCGAAACGTCGGGATGATGAGGTAAGTATTTATCTCGTAATTTGAGTGCGCGACTAGTACCGTAGTACTAACATAATAATAATGTAAAAATTCGAGCAAATCTGCTAACCTCAGCATGTATATTACAACACAAAAGAAAACATACCAGCTGGCGCGATATTTCCATTATTTCCCGAAGAAAAGCCACTGTTTGTAAATTGGAAACCAAAAAAATATCTCTACAATTGCTTGGTTATTGGAACGTGGTGGGGACTCCATAAGTTACTTTTCATTGCGGACAATATGAGATTTTGAGATCTTCATTCAGAAATTAACCAATAAAAAGTTTTTATTGACATAATTAATAAGGTAAATAAAAACAATGAAGCATCTGGTTCCTGAACTAGCCAGGGGCTGTACTACGGGAACCAGCATCTTCTCCTATATTAACGACAGATTATGTTAATATTACTTATATCTAAAATTTAGCTCGAAACTATGATAGGCCTAATTTAAATTTTAGTTAAATAGAAGTCTAAATATTATCATAACCATATACAATACCATTTACAAATCAAATTCTATGAGAACCATTGATTTATCTTTAACATTAAAAGTCTTGTAAAGTTTAAGGCAGTTTATGAATTGTCTGTCTCTCTCTTGCAGTACCTTATCTGCCTTGGTCCCATATGCCTAAGTTCTACCCGCCATTTAGTCTATACTTAACATCGTACTCCTCATAGTCAGATGAACGATTCTTTTGACGTGATAAAGTCTTAATCTATGAACGCCGGCTTCACGCACGAAAAAACGTAACTCATTGTCGCGTTCCGCCTGAGCCGAGCGTGCAAGCGAAAGCGCGGAGCAAGTGATAGAGAGGCGCGATTGGCCTAAGCTTTCGGCATATGTTATGTTCGGCTTATAGCTTATGACGTTCTTCTTCTTCTTTTCAGCCATAAGACGTCCACTGCTGGACATTCGCCTCCCTTAACGATCTCCAATAAGACCGGTTGGTAGCGGCTTGCATCCAGCGCGATCCTGCTGTCTTCATGAGGTCATCCGTCCACCTTGTGGGTGGACATCCTACGCTATATGACGTTATCAAGTAAAATTATCCTCCATGAACTGAATTTACAGACAACCAATATTTTACTTTTTTGTATATCTCAATTTTTCCAGCAGAATGGTGACCCCACGTGGCCTAATTGCTCGGAAATCCTACAAGAGCGGAATAATGAAGACGGCGTCAGTTGACTGTGTGAGTGTTATGCAAAGGAAGGCCGCTCTCACACTAGGCGACGGTAACTCAACCCAACTGGGTGGCAACAGGCAACTCAACCTGAACTGGGTGGCAACAGGTAACAAACCTGAACTGGGTGGCAACAGGCAACACAACCTAAACTGGGTGACAACAGGCATCTCAACCTGAACTAGGTAGCAACAGGCGACTAACATCTGAAAAAGTGCCCTACCCATTGCCTTCAAACTTCCAATCCGCTGTGCCATATGGGTAACTTTGGTTCTTCTTCTTTAATGGATCTCTTCATTCTTGATACAACATCGAAGAGATTTCGAGCACAGCCCTATTCATAACTCAAACTCAAGTCATTGATTGCCACATATGAAATTTGCATGCGGTTCTTAGTTAACATGTTTTGTATAGTTATACATATGACCCTATAAGGGTATGGCGATTTTGTTATTTGTTTTGGAACGATTTATTATTGTGTTTTCTAGATTATCGTTAAAAAATTTGTCTAAACAGTTTTCTCTTTCGATATCTTTTAAATTATTTGGCAATTTATTGAATATTTTTATAGCTATAGAATTTGGGCTAGAACTGTGCATTGTTAAGTTAGACTTTGGTTCCACGAGTTTATGTCTATATTGTGATCTATTATTGTGCGTTTTATCAGACGCTATGTTAAAATAGTCAGGGTGATTGCGTCGGTGTTAAAAATGGTTTTATTTTGGTTTTCTCGTGGAAGATTGGTCTAAACGTCGGAGAAAAGGAGCCTATGTAGATAAACCCGTGGAAAAATCCTTATGTAGTTGCTTTTTTGTACGTCGATATGTAGCTGTGATTCTTATGTAGCTACTGAAATATTCGTTAAATGCACTTAGCTGTGTAAATGTTACTTGTGTGAAGAAAAGCGGAGATTTGGGAAAGCGTTTAGAAGTAACTTGAAAATATATCATTATTGCTGCCTTGTGCGTGTATACATATATATACGAAACGAGGAAACAATAGATATGTTTTTATGGGCAAGTGCTTTTATTAACCACAACAAAAAACAATAAAATTTTGTACAAAAAAACAGTTGAGTTGTCTACAGACTACAGATGGTGTAGAGGCAATCCAAATACATAAACATTATTGACGCATATGAAAGCAACATTACCTATATTTCAGCGTAAAGTAAGTGCGGTTGTTTCTAGAATGATGTGGGAAAGAAGATTATTTATGACCAGTCGTTCAGTAAGCTTTTAACGCAGGTAAAATAAGTCAATTTTAGGGTTCCATAACAAAAGGGTAAAAACACCGTTCTCCGTCTGTCCGTCTGTCTGTCACCAGGCTGTATCTCGCGAACCGTGATAGCTAGAAAACTGAAATTTTCATAGATGTTTTTTCTGTTGCCGCTATAACAACAAATACTTAAAACAGAATAAAATATATATTTAAAGGGGGGCCATCCCATACAATATACGTAATTTAGGAGTTTTTTGCTCGCTTTTAATAACGGCAAGAAAAATGGGGCTAAGGGGTCTCCAACACTGTACGGGACCCTTCATGCGCGAGTCTGACTCGCACTTGGCCGATTATTGAGACCAATTGTCGGATATAAATCGTCCAAAACTGTAAACATGGCGTGACATCATATATGTTATGTAATAAAAATACTAGACTATATGTAAATAAAATTATTTACAAATATTTCATACTTACTCCAAAACAAATACGTGCCAGATTTGCATGTTTCATTGAAAAATAAAAGTTAGGTAAACAAGATAACCCATGCCCTACATAAAGTTCAAATTGAAATTGTAAAATAAACACAAATATTGGTTATGTGTAATATTATGCAATATGCGACTGGAAAAATACGATCTCTTTTGAGCAAATCTAACACAAAGATCTAGGGCAATGTCTTATTTTCTTTCTGAGAGTTTTCTTAAATTTTTATGACGCTTGTTTTTGTAGGTATTTCAATATGTTGTTTAAACTTTCGCGATTTGAACACATTATTATTATAAACTACGAGAGTTGCATCGATCGTGGTCATGGGTGAGTCTACCCGTGAGCCCGTGGCCACGATCGATGCAACTCGGTCGAAACGTCGGGATGATGAGGGATTTATTTATTTATCTCGTAATTTTGGTGCGCAGTTAGTCCCGTAGTATATACCTATAATAATAAGGTATTTCTATAGTTCACAAAGTTTTCTGAAGTTATATTTGTAGGTATTATATCTATCACTTAGCTATCTACATTACTATAAATGTCGCATCCTATATTCAACTTCCAAAAGTGTGGAAGTTCCCAGTTCAGCTGTATGTTTTTTGTCACTCTTGCAGTCTAGGAAGCTCTTGGCTTTAGCAACCCTAGCCTATGCTAAGGATTTAACTTTATATATTAACTTGATAATTATTTTGTGAGATGAAATGATTTTTAATTTTATAGTGCATCCCACACTAGGTTTATCTCAAAGAGTTACTTTTTATGATAAAAATTTCAAAAATTCGTCGCGGATGCAGGATTCGAACCTTGCGTCTTCGGATCACTAGCCCGACGCTCTGGACCACTGAGCTAACCCGCTATACTGACTCCGCGACGAATTTTGTGAAGTGTTTATCACTTTAACCAACTTATAGCGTTGGCGGCGCCACCTGTGATACCCGTATTAGACAGGTTATCACTCAATTGAAGTTATAAGAACTTCTGTATTTACGAGAGGTGGCGCACTGCTAATCAATGAAATGATTTTGACGTGACAACGTCTTATAATTCGATAGAGCCGGCTGCACGCACGAAACGAAAAAACATGACTCATGCGGCGTTACCTCGCTCTGAGGCGTTCCATGTAAGGCAAGTGCAAGCTTGAAGTGCAAGCGAGAGCGCAGAACGAGCGAGACAAAGAAGCACAATCGGATGACGTTGTCGCGTTCAACTATCGTCAGTAAACCGACTTTACAGACAACCATTTTTTTAATTTTATAGTGCATCCCACACTAGGTGTATCTCAAAGAGTTACTTTTTTAAAATTCGTCGCGGAGTCAGTATAGCGGGTTAGCTCAGTGGGTCCAGAGCGTCGGGCTAGTGATCCGAGGACGCAAGGTTCGAATCCTGCATCCGCGACGAATCTTTGAAATGTTTATCATAAAAAGTAACTCTTTGAGATTTTGTGAGATATATGTGAATGGTGGTACTCGTCTGTATATCAATAAATAATTAAATGATTAACCAGTTTATCCACTTTTTATGTTAGTTGTGAAAAAAACGAAGAGGAAACAAAGTATTGATTAACATAGTTTGTTTCCTTTTCGAGGATATACTAGATTAGGGGAAAGACATTGTCTATTTGCCATGATCGGGGTGTAGGAAGTATGGTAGTTTTTTTGTCACGGTCTCATAATAAAATATCATTATTTCAGTTCGAGCTATGGAGACGACTATGTTCGAAGCATATCTGTGACATGGAACCAGAAACAAAGAAATCCGTAGAAAAACCAAAGTTACCAAAATAGTTCACAAATTGGCAAGTTGAAATTGCAGTTGGGCAGAACCATTAAATAAAGATAAGCAAATAGCAAGCTTATTGCAAAAAGTCGCAAATTATGGCAAAAAGTCGATGGGCAGGACACATACGCAACAATCTATAACATCGAAAAGTTCTTAAGTTGAGACACCAACAAGCACAGCGTATAACATCCACCTACAAGATAAACACATAACCTCACTAAGACTGCAATTTCTTAGTCAACTGCAGAAAGTAATACTGTTGACTTCAGTGAGTCCATAAAAACATCCGTTCTAAACTGTCAATAACGATTAAAACCATTGACTTGGCATTTTTTGGTTCCATATTGATGATCAAAACGCTTACCTACCAGGGCATCATAAACATGGCTCGATTTGTTGCATAACGAGTAAACACATACATTTGTAGGCATGGCCCGGGCACGTAGGCTTTGAAGACGCGGCGTCAGCTTCTGCAGTGCGGTGACCTTAGTTGCTGGGGGTAGCCGGAAATTACTAGATTTGACTGATTTAGTAGAAGGGATGAAACACTTGGATTTCTTTTTCGGTGTAAAGAGAGCAAATTGTGAGCTATTTCCAATGAGCTTTGTAAGGTGGTTTGCAACTTTAAAAATCGTAGGCACGGAACACCGAACAGAGGATTTTTTCACAATTTTTTAATTGGTCCCATTGTAAAAATCGTGCATAATAGTCAATACAATTCTTTTGATTTAGCATGGGGTAAGATTATAACTAAGTAAATGAGTAGCTTTTACGTTAGTGTTATAATTACGAGCGCAATTTCCAAGACCCATAGATGACACAGCAATATCAAAATCATTTATTGAAGTTAAAATAATAATCGGCCAAGTACGAGTCGGACTGTTGGGAGCCCCCCATTTTATATTAATTTTACTATTAGTTTTGAAGTGAATATACAACTAAATATTCTGTTTCAAGCATGTACCTGTTACCATTATTAATATCGAGCGAAAAACGGCTAATAAATCAAGTTTGTTGTATGGGAGCCCCCTTAATTATTAATTTTATTCTGTGTTTAGTATTTGTTGTTATAGCGGCAACAGAAATACATCATCTTTGAAAATTTCAGCTTTCTAACTATAACGATTCATGAGATACAGCCTGGAGACAGACAGACGGACAGACGGAGAGACGGACAGCGGAGTCTTAGTAATAGGGTCCCGTTTTTACCCTTTGGATACGGAACCCTAAAAACCACATAATGTTACACATCTCGAATCCACTCAATAAATTATTATAAATTATTACAAGCCATTATAATCATATTATCTCAGAAATTGAGAGAAAGCTTAAATTTCCTGCTTGTAGGTAAAGCTCATTACAGACGTGCGAAAACATAATTTCGATAATAATTATAACAACACCTATCTAATAATACGTGAATCGACAAAGCGTCGTTTTATCCCCGAGGGCATAATTATGAGAATAAATACTCTGTCGTAATAATAATGGTTTATATCCGGAACCTTCCCAGAACCTTTTATAAATATGGAAATAATTATATTATTATACTCGTGTAAAGTGTTGGAAAAGCCTTGGGATATAATATGAAGCATTTTGAAGACACGTACGAGGATTTAAAAGCCAAGATTTTTTTATTTCGTAACAGGTTTGTGTTTGACTATATGTACACTGCCTGATGTGAAGCAGATAATAGTCTAGGGCTAGGGTGTAACACGCTTACCTAGAATATACCTACTCTCGGAATTTTAAGACACCCACGTTGAACTTCGAAGGGCAGACTCAGGCAAAGCACATTCCACATTCTGGTTTCATCTCAATTAAAACGCAAGAAATTTAGTCTGTATCTCACTGTTGAACATAGGTTTACCCACGATGGGTAATATTCACTATGCTGGCCCAGTGTAGGTTGGTGAATCCACCTAATATATTATGCCATCGGATTTCTTCTAAGACGTACTCAGGTCGCGTCACGATGTTTTCCTTCACAGTGGTTTAAAATTTCGTAGGTACCTAAATTCCAAAGAACTCATTGGTATGGGACCGGAATTTAAAACCATGACCCTAAGATTGTAAGGCGGGTGTTACTACCACTAGACCACTATGTACCTTATTTTATTTTTTGATGTTTCCATGTTTTGTTTCTGTGTAGGTACCTAATTGTTTTGTCCCGAATAAAGTTTCTGTATTTCTGTGGCTTCCAGTATTTCAGTAATGGTAACAATAATATTCTTCTAAGTACAGCTGGAGTTCATCGCCGCTTCTCTCATTAATTGTGAGTAAACCTTCCTTGTCCAGGAGTTAATGTATTGCGAAGTTACTGCTTTTATTGCTTTTCGCTCTCGGGCTAGAGTTGGAGAAAACATTCGCAAATTATATCGATATTTTAACAACATTTTTATTTTACGATCTGTCGTTACATTATTTGGATAACAAACACTTGTTAGTCTAAGTACTAACCCTGAAATGTATGTTGTTGCCAAAGGTCTACAAACCCATTGTTTCCTGATTATCAGTGGAATAAAATCAGTATCGGTAATACATCGATTCTGTAAAATAAATAAATAATCGAAATATTCAAAAATCATGCATTTAAGTGTGAAGTAGGCAATTAAAGCCAGGATAGGTACTTGTTTCACTATAACAGCGTTATTTTCATAGTTGAACATTGAAAATGAAAAAAAGAAAAAGGTTCAATGTTATTATACTCATCTGGCAGTGATATTGGCCGTCAAGATGACCATTGTGAGTCTTTCGTGCTAATTTGTCATGAAATGTTAATAAGCAATATCATATGAGCTGGATGGCCACCTTGATTTCAGATTTAAGTTCTTAAGTCGTCCAAAAGCTGTTCATATGGCTAAATGGTTAAAACAACAGTTTGTTATTAACGTTAATTATTTCAATGTACTTTACCCGCCTTTGCTTGAACGTAGTTATAATCAAAATTACACTTATTATGTAAGTACGAGTAAGTAAGTAAGTTTGTAAACGTTGGGTTGAAAAACTAGGGGCTAGCCCTAGTGTCAGAATTTTTGAGCCGCCTGAAGGCCACTGACATAGTTGTTACGAGACGTTAAACGTAAATACTAATTGTATTCATTTTCAATTTATCAGTCAATTATGCTACAAGTGATTTATACATTTGCTTTACTGCAATTGCTTTACTGCATTGTTTTTTCTAATAATCTGTAAAAAGAAGATATAAGAAGTTTGCTTCTGTTTGAGGACAGTTTTATTCTTAAGTTCAGTTTTGTATATTGTCAGTTGGTAAAAATCCTCGATATCAATTTATCGACATAATTAATTTACTCATCCCTACTCCAGGCTACTGTATGAATTACGACTTGCTAGCATTTGCATTAATGGAGGGACTCTAGAGAGAGATGAGAATAACGATATGCCAGCAGACGGAGCGAGACAACAGATAAGGCTAAAAGCATTACGCAGTTATGCAATTATATTTGGTAATGTTATTTGAATTGTGAGAAGTAAGGGAGAGCTTAACGATGATGTAAAAGGTTCTGCTTCTGTACGCCAGTTGTTCTGAACCTTTTAGTACTCATAGAGTTTTTTTTTACCTATTGTACTGTACTGTATTGTACGAGCCGTGATGGTCTAGAGGTAGTGACACCCGCCTTATATTCGTGAAGTCGTGGGTTCAAATCCTGGTCCCGTACCAATGAGTTCTTTGGAATTCATGTACGGAATTTCACATCACTGGCTTTTCGGTGAAGGAAAACATCGTGAGGCAACTGCAGTGTTCACTGCAGGACATAGCCTACCGACAAAGGGTGATTTGACCATATCTGGCCAAGTGCGGGTTGGTGGATTCACATACGTCATCGAATTCTTTCTACGGACGTATGCAATGGCTAACGATGTTTTCCTTCACCGAAAAGCCAGTGGTGTGAATTTTTGTTCGTAAGTTCCAAAGAACTCATTGGTACGGCACCGGGATTTGAACCCACGATCTTACGATTGTAAGGCGGGTGTTACTACCACTAGACCATTATTATCAACCTATTGATTTGCATTATTACTCGTATCAATTAAGATTATATTAATTTATTAAATTGCTAAATAAATAATCGAAAAGATATCGAAAAGGAAAACTGTTTTATAATAGTAGTTTATGCAACTGTCATATAATGAAGGGTATTAAAACACGAGTGTGAGTTTATGAAACGAGCGCAGCGAGTTTCATAATAGTAACGAGTGTTTTAATACCCGTGTTATATGCAGTTGCATACACTACTTTATCTTCACTAATAAAAATAAAAATAAAAAAAACATATTGCGAAACATTAAATTCACGCGTACGTGTATTGTCACAGTGAACTTGGCGCCATTAAAATCTAACCAATGAGAGCGCAGCTGCGCGCGCAGGGCCAATCAGGAGCGAGCGTGCGATGTTATAATGTGATTTTACGATATCGATGTGGATATTATAACATCATGTGAAATTGCTTAAATGTTGTCTGCGCTATAACAGTAGTCATTATAAGTCAAGTATTGGAAAGTATCTTATTAAAATGCTGTTGCAGGTCAGGCGTTTCTTTTATGACAATTTAGAAAATGTATCAAATATATGAACCGTTCCTATACATATACAAAAATTGCCATGACTTCTTATGGCGATAGGGCCATAAACTCCTAATGTATAACTATACAGGATATATTATGTTACTTAAATAAATTCGACTAAAACAATGTTTACATATTGCATCTAAGTTAAGCTAGTATAATTAAACACAAAATTATAAAAGGTATCTGTTGCCGAACTAGGCCGCAGCCTGTGTTTCGGCTTACAGCGCCCTCCCCCCTATTTGCACTGGTTTTCCAGCTATAACAATTTTTAAATCATACAAATCAAAAATAAGACGAATAAAATGTAAACATATCAGTACCTAAGTAATTTAAATTAATTTAGAAAGACGGTATTTACAAAATTACTACCTACTTAAGAATCGTATGTAAATATTACATAGTTAGGTACTTACCTAATTGTATTGCAAAAAGTCTAATCGATGGTCACGTAGTTTTGAATACGTTAGGTACCTAAGGAGCAAATGTAGCGCTTACTTTCAATAAACCGGCTTGCTCGTCTTATGAACAAAACGTATTTTTCTTTATTGACCTTTTCCTTTAATTTCAAATTGAAAATGTCAGTTTAAACATTAAAAATACTTTTGTCAGTTGCCAAGGTAGTCTGATACAAACAACTAGAGGTCATGACCACTTTATTTTTAACCGTGACCAAAAGGGGTAACTATAATTTTGCGTTAGCTGTTATTGATTTATTTTCGGGAATCGCGACAGTAGCTCCGTCTCGAGAGCCGAATAATTTAGTGCTGTATTGTACATATTGATGATTCATTGGAAACAATGAAATACCTATATTTAAATAAATTGTCAGAAACATTGAATATTTCGCCTTTGAATTGCAATTACGGTTTAGAAAATATTATTTTTATTTTTGTTACTAATTAGCCTAGCTAGGGGGAAAATGCTTGTCTTGGGATTATGAGGTCGTGGGTTCAAATCCCTGTCTCGTATGTATCAATATTTTTGAAGTGAAAACTTTTTAAGCAGCGTTATGCACTTTTTGGTATGGACAAAAATTTTAAACTCGCGTCAGGACACGTAACCTAAACGAAAATTTTGGTAGGAGCAAGTTTTCACTTCTGCCGGCACTTCCGGAGTGCAACCTATTGTTTTTTTGTATGAATTTCTATACAGCTTTTCAGTTAAGGAAAATATAAAAACATTCACAGGTCCAAAAAAATTAGATGACGTATGTGAATCTACCAACCCGCAACTCAACTGGACAACGTTACGTTACGTTGATAGTCGTGGTGGCATAGATCGCTCTTGGCGATAAGACCTTCGTATGTACGTCTCTTCTGATTCTAATTCTCTTTTTACTTTGTCCCATTTTGTGGTGTCAATAAAATGTTGTTGTCTCTGTTGTATTGTGTTGTCCCAATCCCTATGTTCAACAGTAGATTTATTAAAAGCTAACGAGGTGTTTTTCCTAGAAACGAGTTGTTTACATCGTTTCCCGAAATTCTGTAGAAAATGTCAATCTAAATATGTTTGTGGTTGTTAAAAAACAATTTGTATCAGTAAGACGTACAAAAAAATCAATTGGTTCGTGACTACTGACCCACGAGGCAAAACGAGGGGTGTTATCTGTTCGACTTGGATGTCTGGACGTCTGTAAATCGAAGGAAAATCTATAGTGTAGGGGTGGTAATGTGGCGTCTTTTTACTTGTCCTGTAGTAAAAAAGGGATGGTAGGATAAGGTCGTATAGCTCAGACGCACACTCTCCGAAATGAATCCTATAGAAAATGGACAGACTCTGACGAACATACAAAAAAAAAGTATCAGCCGTAATTTGTAACAGCTGTGTAAAAAAATTGGCGACCCAATCTCATTAATTTTTCAGGCAACCTCAGTAGGTACTGATACTATACGGAAAAAAATACACCTATAAAACACTCAAATTCTTATTCACTGAATATTTTTCTATTCTATCTGTCTCCTTCAGCCAGCAAGTAAACAAATATTTATCTTCTCAAACAAAAATAGACCTGTCTTAAATCGCAATAACATTTATCTCGTTGAAATACCGATATCCTTCATGACCCAATTTTAAAACAAAAACACTGTTTTAAAATAGTTGATAATAATACACGTGGTGAGCTACCAATAAAACTTCTCTACCTACTGTAGAACTTTTTCATAATACAAAATAAATACAACTGTACACATTTTGAAACGTTTTTAAAATTGTTTGAATTGGAAAAGGTTCTTCAACAATTACTACTCAATTTAGTACCATATCTCATTAAATAATACGACATTTTGTTTGAATCTTCATGCTGATTACAGAAAGAGTTGTTTTGAAAAGGTGCTAAGCCAATTTTTATGGGAGCTTGTTTATACGAGTGGAGCGTAATTATGCGATATGTTAGGTATAATTAAATAAATTAATTTATGTTTATGATCCCATGGTTTCCTGTGAGTAACTGGGTCATGCTGCGTGAAAACAACACCTATTGTTACTTTATATTTTTATGTAACAGATTAATACAATCTATTTACTGCCCTATTATTTTTGACCGACAAACCACCGGAGGAGGTACTCAATTCGACGTATATACACATATATTATGTATAATCACTCATAACTTTTTTCCTAGCAGTACGATTTCAAAAATTATTTTTTTATTGGATAGAGTATACTTTGAAATTGGTCCCATTTAAATTTTATTGAAATCGGCTGAGCTGTTTTTGATAAATCAACAATCTGGAAAATGCTACATCGATCCGTGCGAAATATTCGCGAATTCTGTACACGGGTGAAGTCGGTCGTGCTATTTCTTGCGAACTTTTTGCGGGGACTTCTGAAAGGCCCTGCTCTATGTAAAGCAATACCTAGTAAGTACCTACCAGCAGGCTGATAAAAAACTACTAGTAAATACTTAACTACTAAAAGGTAAAATATGTTACGACAGAGATAACAGGTATGGTAATAAAACGTTTAAACTGTATTTTAAAGCTAAAATAATTCTGTAAAACATATCCTGAATGACTTTGCTCAGCACTTATCGTATCGAATAATGTACAGTACTTACTTGCAATGTTCAATGTAAAATATAATTATTGTAAATGTAAATGGAGCATTGACATATTGTATTACTTCGCAAAGAACGGGTGGAAGAACTTACTCTACGATTTTCACAGTACATATAAAGAAAATCTTGTACCTGTGTTGACACATTTTCTTCGTCGCTCTACATCTTTCGACGTGAAAACAATTTTTTAACTAACTTCCAAAAAGGAGGAGGTTCTATGTTTGTATTTTTTTTTGTGTATGTTCATCGATAATTTCGCCATCGAAAAGTTATTTTTTTGTTCGACAGGATAGACCTACTCCTGAGGTGGTTCCATTTAAGTTTTACAAAAATCAGCTGAGCCGTTTTTGAAACATCAACAATAATGTAATCTGTACTGTACTGTACTGTACCAGCCTTTTTAATAGTCCACTACAGGACGTAGGCCTACCCACGAAGGGTGATAATGTAAACGATTCGAGCAAAATTTTCGAATTTTGAACATGCGGTTTTGCCATTTTTTGCGGAAAATAATTACCTTATGTATGTGATGTTTCAAAAATACGTGAATACAGAAGAAGAATGTGACGCAGGAATAAAGAACTGCCAGATTAACCATAGGGCCATAGCAAAATGTATAGCTTTTTAGGGTTCCGTACCCAAAGGGTGAAAACGGGACCTTATCACTAAGACTCCGTTGTCCGTCTGCCTGTCTGTCTGTCACCAGGCTGTATCTCATGAAAATGAACCATGACAGCTAGAAGGTTGATGACACGTATGATGTATTTGTCATGCGGCTATAGCAAAAAATGCTAAAAATATACTAAAATAAGTATTTAAGGGGGGCGCCCATACAACTTTTTGACTATTGTGTGACATTCATGTTTTTTATTTTACTTCATTTTTAATTGTGCATAAATTGTTATTACATATTGATAACTAATGTCATAATGTTAAGTAATTAGTGTAATTGGTGTAATGCCGTACTAATGAAATAAACAAATACAAATACAAAAACTAAACTAAATTTTTAACCGGTTTTCGCTTGATATTAATAACGGTAACAACTAGACGGTTGAAATATTCAATATTTAGTTGTATATTCACTTAAAAAATAAACATTTAAGGGACACCTCAAACATACCATACCATAGTCCATACCAGAAACGTTATTTTTGTAACTACTATCCTAGGCCCGAGTAAGTAGTACGGAATTCGTTTCAATGTAAGGTTCGCACTTGAACACATCCTCCTTTAGGAGGTTTTTGACATTATTTGATCAATATTTTGAGATTTAGCTGAACAGGCTTCATTGGGCAATAGGGATTTGCAAAGAATTTTCAGTTGTTTGCGAGGCTAGTCAATTATTATGAATTATAATAGGCTTGTTAACTAAAAAAATATAATTAGTCCGTCAAATAGATTGTCAAAAAATATTAGACACGTATTTTTTCTTTTATGAATTTAACAAAAAATTATGAAGAAGCCCGTTCCACGTGACGTCACTAACCGCTAATCAAATGCACCGGCTAGTGCCGTCACCAGCCCCCACTCCCAAACTTTGACAAGGTTTATCTTTGTCACTGATTGTTTGATTGACAAAAGAAAAAATACATGTCCAATATTTTTTAATAATCTAACTCACGGACTAATTATAATAATTATTTTTATACCCAGTAAAAATCCCTATTGTCGCGTCACGGTCGTCGTCTCCACGTATACATGTATACGTCGCTGACTAATTGTGCTGGCCTGTCTGGTGATGGCAGTGTGTTGACCTGCCGCAACATGCGCGTGCGACAAGTTGCACGTATGCATTACACGCACTCGGCAAGACCCATTAGTACAATGAACATTTGTGCAGAATGAAGTCTTTTGAAGTGAAACTTCTAATGCGACTTCCAACAAGGTTACTTTAAACGTTTAACGCTACAATGGAGGGGGTATGAAAGCACTGTTGCGTCGAAGTTTCACTTCTTCCGCGCGGAGGGACTCCACTTCACGGTTTCTTATTTGATCATATTTGTTGAGCAGAGAGTTAAGAGAGCAAAACTGATCACTTGCCATCGACAGGATGTATGAAAGAGATGATAATTTATTGCTATTTTGTTTATATTAAAACTAATTCTTAATCCCAGATTAAATACATAGTCTAGAAAGAAATCATAGCTTTAAAAAAATTACGGTCATCAAAAAAGGAAATAAAATCGGCCAAGTGCAAGTCGGACTCGCACACGAAGGTTTCCGTACCGTGTGGGAGCCCCATTCCTCTTGCCGTTATTAATAGCGAGCAAAAAAGCTCCTGAAAATCACGTTCGTTGTATGGCAGCCCCCCTTAAATATTAATTTTGTTCTGTTTTTAGTTATTCTGTATTTTTTGTTATAGCGGCAACAGAAATACATCATATGTGAAAATTTCAGCTGCCTAGCTATCATGGTTCATGAGATACAGCCCGGTGACAGACAGACAGACAGACGGACATCGAAGTCTTAGTAATAGGGTCCCGTTTTTACCCTTTGGGTACGGAACCCTAAAAAGCACTTCAGTGTTAACAGTAGATGTAATTATGTTTCATTAGAAATGTAAATTCATAAAAGTAACTAAAATTAGGCGCTCGTTATACATAAAATATTCCATGATTAGAAACGTGGAAACTACACTTTTTTGATACTGAAAATAAAATATCTAGAAAAATACTAAATGAAGTTTTAGTTTAATAAAGGCTTATTTCAAAAGTCGTTGCCTTAGATTGTTTCCCATTTCTCAAATACAGTTTCGGAGTGGCTTCTTCGAATCTTCTAAACCCATACCTATCTTCTAGGTAAACGTGCTATATTCTAGGCCATATATCTGCTTACCATTTTTAAAAGAGATTTAGTCAAACGCAAACGTGTTTCTTACAACAATTCGGTATTAAATAACGTTTTAGTATTCTAATTTCTAGCCTTTCAACTGCTTTTCGGAGAGGCCTGAATAGACTGGCCAGTAACAAACGACGACGTCAATGATGATAATAACTATTTAAATAACGCAATAAACAAATAAATAAACCATCAAAACCCAAAATTACCACCACTATAAAAAACTTGCCAAGATTCTTCTACTATTAAATTTTTTTATATGAAAAACCGGATACACTCACGATAATATTTGAAACGGCCGAGGACGAACGGCGGAGGTCGAAACCACCGAAGGGAAACATAAGCAGAGAGGAGGTAACTGCCCTTGCAGAATTGAGAAAGAATGAAGATTTACTGGTTCTGCCAGCGGATAAGGGCAATGCGACAGTCATCGTGGATACCAAAGAATATGAGAGTAAAATTGAACAGTTGGTCAGCGATGACGTCACGTATAAAAAGGTTAAGTATAACCCCACCTCTCGGGTGACCTCTAAAGTAAACAAATTACTGCAGAACAGTAGTGATGCCGATGCAATACGGAAGTTTCGTCCCCATAATCCCACGTCTCCGAAGATATATGGTTTACCCAAGGTGCACAAGCCAAACTGGCCTTTACGCCCCATCATCAGCCAGATAAATGCTCCGACATATAAGTTATCCAAACATGTTGCTACGGTTTTACACCGTTTCACAGGTAGGACGGATAGTTTCGTCAGAGACTCGAAGCATTTTGTTGATTTACTGGCTGACCTAAAACTCGAAACCGCGGAAGTCATGGTGAGTTTTGATGTCACATCCCTGTTCACCAATGTGCCTGTAAATGACTCATTAAAGATAATTGAAGACCTGTTTCGTGGTACAGACTTACCCGCAGAATATATTGAATGGGTAGAATGTTGTCTAAAAAGTGGTTATTTCATGTGGCAGGGTGAACATTACTTGCAGATAGACGGAGTGGCAATGGGTTCGCCGGTGGCTCCAGTGGTGGCCAACATCTTCATGGAGTGGTTCGAAGGCGTGGCACTAGCTAACGTCGTTGAAAAACCACGCTGTTGGTGGCGCTATGTGGACGACGTGTTTGCTGTTATCGACCGAGATGCCTTAGCACAGTTCACCACGCATCTTAACCAGGTGCATCCGAAGATCAAATTTACTGTGGAACAGGAACGGGACGGTGTGTTGCCGTTTTTGGATGTGCGAGTTATCCGTGAAGCAGATGGTTCGGTATCTCATACCGTTTATCGAAAGCCTACACACACGGATCGTTATCTAAGGGCCGATTCACACCACCACCCCGCACAACTTGCCTCGGTACCTAGATCTTTAATACGCCGTGCCCTAAGCCTGTGTGACCCGCAATATTTAGATGTTGAGTTGAGTCATTTAAGAGAAGTGCTGGAGAACAATGGCTATAACTGGAAACAGTGTTGGCGCTGGACAAATAGCAGTGAGCGTAAGAAGCCAGCGACAGTGGACCGGGCTCCGATTTATCTGCCTTTTGTGAGAGGAGTGACTGACAAAATCGGTCTTTTCTTGCAACGGAGGTACGGTATTAGGACCCGGTTCCGGCCTCCGAGTCAGCTAAGGCAGTTTCTACGTTCACCAAAAGACAAGGAACCACTCAATGTGCCAGGTGTATACATGATACCTTGTGACTGTGGCAAGTGTTACATCGGAGAGACTTGCCGCAATATTTCTACAAGGCTTTCTGAACACATCCGAAGTGTGAAAAATATGGACACGGTTAAGTCTGCAGTAGCGGAGCATGCGCAAGAACCTAACCACTTCCTGAGGTTTGATCGCGCGACCGTCTTAGCTAAGGAAAGTTTCCTGGTTCCCCGTAAGGTGCGGGAGGCTATTGAGATCGCGCGTCATCCAAATTTCAATCGGGATGGTGGTTGGACTTTGGCGCCGTCGTGGAGACCGGTTTTAAACACTAAGCAGCAGACTTTTGTGTCGGAGAGTTTAGCGCTGGATACAGTCAGTGTATGGTGTGTGGACGGAAGTTGTTCAGGACAAAATGTGCCATCGGAGGAAGAAGCAGAAGAAAACCATCCAGCTCCCGCGACGAGTAGCCGATCACGCGCTGCGGAGGCGCGAGCGGCGAGGGCAGTGGCGCGGGAGGCGCGTGCCGCCGCCGAGCTCGCGGCCGCCGCCAACTCCAGTGCGCGGGCGTCCGTCATCGGGGGCGCGCGTATTCCCTGATGAAGAAGTACTAACTACTTCGAAACCGGTCGGGCGCATAGCGGCTCGGCCGTTTCAAATATTATCGTGAGTGTATCCGGTTTTTCATATAAAAAAAAATTTAATAATGAATCCTCACGCTAGTTTCAATGAAGTGATTCTTCTACTAATCCTCCACGACCTTTTAATGACTAAAGTATAATCTTAAAAACAAGCAGATTATACTTTATTATATAATTTATTTACGTACTGATAGGTGCATTAGTGTTGTGACGATTAGGTAATTGCTCCACAGTTCAATGACATACCTAACGCAAGGCTAGTGAGGGGACAAAATGTCGATATGTTGTGAAGAAGAATGGATTTATTGTCTTATTGGGTTGTCTTATCGATTAAAATGATAACCCTTCGCAAGTACTCGCAGTGAGCAATTTTTCCATCCATCATCCATCCATCAGCCATAAGAAGTCCACTGCTGGACATAGGCCTCCCCTATGGATCTCCAATAAGACCGGTTGGAAGCGGCTTGCATCCAGCGCGATCCTGCGGTCTTAATGAGGTCATCCGTCCACCTTGTGGGTGGACGTCCTACGCTGCGCTTGCCGGTACGTGGTCTCCACTCGAGAACCTTCCGACCCCATCGGTCATCAGTCCTCCGCGCTATGTGCCCTGCCCATTGCCATTTCAACTTGCCAATCCGTTGGGCTATGTCGGTAACTTTGGTTCTTCTACGGATCTCCTCATTTCTGATTCGATCTCGCAGAGAGACTCCGAGCATAGCCCTCTCCATAGCTCGTTGGGCTACTTGGAGCTTACTAATAAGGCCCATAGTGAGAGACCACGTTTCTGTGCCATAAGTCATCACTGGCAACACACACTGGTCGAAAACTTTCGACTTGAGGCACTGAGGTATGTCGGACGAGAAAACGCTACGCAATTTTCCGAACGCTGCCCAGCCGAGTTGGATTCGGCGATTGGCCTCTTTCTTGAAGTCGGACCTACCTAACTGTACTACTTGTCCTAGGTAGACGTACGAGTCAACGACTTCAAGAACCGAGTTCCCAATAGAGATCGGGGTGGGTACAACATGGGAATTACACATGACTTTCGTCTTGTCCATGTTCATCTTAAGACCCACCTGTTGGGAAACCCGATTTAGGCCTTCGAGCATCGTGCTGAGCTCTTCCATCGATTTTGCCATGACTACTATATCGTCGGCAAACCGAAGGTGAGTGAGGTATTCGCCATTGACATTGATGCCGAATCCTTTCCATTCCAGGAGCTTGAAGGCGTTCTCCAAAGTAGCCGTAAACAGTTTCGGAGAAATGACGTCTCCCTGTCGTACGCCTCTTTTTAAAGGGATCGCCTTGGAGCTCTCTTCCTGTACTCGGACCGACATAGTGGCGTTATTATACAAGCACTTCAACACTTCGATGTACCGATAGTCAATACGGCATCGTTGGAGAGACTCGAGCACAGCCCAAGTCTCGACCGAATCAAAGGCTTTCTCATAGTCCACAAACGCTAAGCAAAGTGGCAAGTTATACTCTTCGGTCTTCTGTATAACCTGCCGCAGCGTATGAATATGGTCCATGGTGCTAAAGCCCTTTCGGAAACCGGCTTGTTCGGAAGGCTGGAAGTCATCAAGCCTGCGCTCGAGACGGTTCGTAATGACCCTTGAAAACAGCTTATAAACATGGCTCAGAAGCGAGATGGGTCTGTAGTTCTTCAATAAGGTGTTGTCACCTTTCTTGAAAAACAACACCACCACGCTTCTGTTCCATGCTTCTGGCGTGATGCCCTCGAGGACGACGGTGTTGAAAAGCTTCTGGAGGACTTTTAGTACCGGTGTTCCACCCGCTCTCAGAAGCTCTGATGTGATACCGTCATCACCCGGCGCCTTGTTGTTCTTAAGCTGATTCAGGGCCATTCTAATCTCGTACAGGCTGATGTCCGGGATATCTTCGGTGAAGTGTCGGGTCAGCTTGGCTCTTGGATCTTTGGCCGCGCTGCTAACAGGCTTAGCGACCGAAGCGTATAGCTGTCCATAGAACCTTTCAATCTCCTCTAATACCTCTGCCTTGGTCGACGCTATACTTCCATCTTCTCTCTTCAGCTTTGTCAATTGGCTTTGCCCAATAGACAAATCTCTTGCGAACACTTTGGAGCCTTTGTTTCGCTCTATTGTCTTTTTAATGTGTTCAGTATTAAAAAGACGGATGTCGTGCCGCAAGGATTTCGAAATTTGTCTATTGAGACGCCTATAAGACTTTGCATCATCGGAAGACTGCAATCTTAGAGAGCGTCGTTCGGCCATGAGATTTACAGTGTGATCGGAGAATTTCTGCGGTTTATTTGAACGGCGGGGTCTAAAGAACTTAGCACCCACCGTTTGGACAGTTTCTACGAGCCCGTTGTTGATCTCGTCCACCGACGCAAGGTTCTCTAGGCAAGCAAAACGATTCGAGAGCTCGAGCTGAAAGTCCTCGGGGTTTTGGATATGTTCACGAGTAGGTCGGAGCGTGGACTTCATCAGACGGGACCTTTCGAGCTTAACATTAATATCTAATGTGCCTCGTACAATTCTGTGATCGCTGCCGGTTTTCACCCTGTGGATCACGGAGACATCATTAAATATTCGTCTCTCGGTCGTCATGATGAAGTCTATCTCGTTTCTCGTGGAACCATCAGGGCTCATCCAGGTCCATTTCCTGTGAGGCGGCTTCTGGAAGAAAGAGTTCATCATAAAGAGTTCCTCTCTCTCCAGAAAGTCAGCCAGCCTCTGGCCCCTAGGGTTCCGTTGCCCATATCCAAATTTCCCCACCCTCAGCTCATCATCGTTTTTTCTGCCCAACTTTGCGTTGAAGTCCCCCATAACAACAGTGAAGTGGGTCTTAGACATATGAATGGCCCGACTTACGTCCTCATACATAGTCTCCACTTCATCATCTGGGTGTGACGATGTCGGTGCGTATACCTGAATGACCTTCAGCGAATACCTCTTGGATGTTCTGAGTATTAGGTATACCACCCTGCTTGACACACTTTCGATGGTAATAATGTTGTTGGTGAGGGACTTGTGAACGAGAAAACCAACACCACCTTGGGACCGTTGGTCACCTTCCCGGTAGTAAAGCAGGTTGCCGGAGTTTAAGGTTATCGTGTCCTCCCCCTCTCTACGGACTTCAGACAACCCCACAATATCCCAACGCAACCTACTCAACTCTTCTTCCAACTCAGCAATCTTCTCGTCAGTCCTCAACGTGCGCACGTTGTGTGTTACCAGGGCCAGTCGTCGTTTGCGGGAGTGGTAGCCGGGCGTCTGCCAGCGATTCTTAGCACCCCCTTCTCCGCCGTTACCGGGGCCGCTACCGTAGCCCCGGGCTAGCGGAGCTGCTGGGGACTGGGGGCCTGGTCTATTTGTTGTTTCCATATTGGGGTTTTTGCCCATAATCGCCGCGCTGGGCAGGCGTGGTGGCGATCGCAGAAACGTAGCTTCGCGACAGGGATGCTGCTCCCCATCCCTGCCCTGTGCCATTTTAGCTACGTTTTAGTCGAATGGTTATACCGCCATTAGTCGGTTCCGCTGTACCTCAGTCGGCTCTTACGACACCTGGTACTAGAGGGGGGTGCTATTCTACTCTGCCGGCACCCCACGGCAATTTTTATGTTGACAAAACATTTTTTTTTCTGTAGAAGTATAATCTTTTTATTTCACTTTATGCAGCAGTATACTTTGCCGAAAAGACGTCTAATATTCGTCATCTTAAGAAACAATTTTGCGTTAGACCCGACCCCTAAATTGATTAAAAAATCTGCTCATAATCTATCCCATACATTTTGTCGAAGGTACATGAACTTTTTTATGGAACAGCTATATTTCCTTTATTATTTTCCTTTATTCGCGATTTCAAGGTTGATTCAATAGTAAAAGATATTCCTAACGATTGTGCCATTGTATCTTACGTGCTTTTATACGTCAATAAATAATTGCTCTGCGTATGGGTGTTATTTAGTTACTATCTATATAAGTATGTAAGTATTTAAAAATATGTATATGTAGTATATCAGTATCTGGCAGCCATTTGATAAGCTTGGCTATTTTTGGGGTCAGAGACCGTGTATGAAATGTCCCCAAATATTTATTTAAATACTAATAACAGTCGTCGTTGTCGTATTCGCCCTAGGACGTCCACTGCTGAACCTAGGTATCCTCAATAGATCTCCAATAAGACCGGTTGGCAGCGAGACGAGGTCTAGATAAGGTCATACTTTCACCTTGAGGATGGACGTCTTACGCTGCGCTTGCTGGCACGTAGTCTCCACTTGAGAACTTATTGTAATAAATAATAATAAATAAACTTTTATTTCAGTCATGCAACCCATATGAAAAGACATACATATTATAAAAGAGTAAATAAAGTCAACAGTCCAAAAATTAATTAAAATATCGTGTAGTCGTCAAACCTAGGTTTGTTGTCATGCTACTTCCGATTCCCGCTCTGGTAGACAGAGATCCAAAACTGAAATATTGGACAACACAAGCCCCCCTTTTTGACCCCATCGATCATGAATTCATGAGATATCTGTGCACACTCCATGCGTTCAAAGAGGACTTTGATTTTAAATAATTGTTCATGTTTTTAAGCCAATTTCTACAATCTACATGCCCTCAGCACGGTAATGTCTCAAACTTATTTACCACAAATATGTTATTATTGGTTCTCAACAAAATGGGGCAAGACCAACTTTAGATTAAAAAGCCATTACTGATACTTACTTCCATACAGATAATATTCTTACTAATTAACACCATTTTCTTTAATTTAGAAGCTAGATTATTATTTTAATGTATTTTTAATATAGATTATACATATTTCTGACCCACGTGACGGTGCTGTAATCTCCAAGTCAAAGCAGAAAATGATCTTGAATTATTTCATAAATAAATAAATACTAATTTTAACGTGACGTTTTAACACCATAAAATTATTATGCCATATTAGGTAGACCATTAAAAACTTTTATTGTTAATACCTAACACCTTAACAAAGCGTCTGATAAATCGCTCAAAATTAGATCACAATATTCACAATACAGACATAAACTTGTGGGATCAAAGTCCAACTTAATAATGCATAGTTCCAGCCCGCATTCTATGGCTATAAAAATATTTAATAAACTGCAAAATAATTTAAAAGATATCGAAAAGGAAAACTGTTAAAAACAACAAAAAATTATTCTATTATCCAAAATGCTATTACAGATTAGACGATTTTTTAACGATAATCTAGAAAAAAATCGTTTCAATACACATAACAAAATAGCCATACCCATATCAGGATCATATGTATGATCAGGTAAATTTCATAGGTTGCAATAAATGATATTTGAGTTTGATTTTAAACTGTAAGAAGAAGTTTTACATTAAAGCCGCTTCCAACTAAGTAGTCCTTTTAAAACATTTTCCGTAGATTTATTTCTTCACTGGACCTTCAATGCCCATAAATAATAATGATAATTTTGAAGCGTAATGCAAAATAATTTAAAAGATATCGAAAAGGAAAACTGTTAAAAACAACAAAAAATTATTCTATTATCCAAAATGCTATTACAGATTAGACGATTTTTTAACGATAATCTAGAAAAAAATCGTTTCAATACACATAACAAAATAGCCATACCCATATCAGGATCATATGTATGATCAGGTAAATTTCATAGGTTGCAATAAATGATATTTGAGTTTGATTTTAAACTGTAAGAAGAAGTTTTACATTAAAGCCGCTTCCAACTAAGTAGTCCTTTTAAAACATTTTCCGTAGATTTATTTCTTCACTGGACCTTCAATGCCCATAAATAATAATGATAATTTTGAAGCGTAACTAACACACATACGAAACGATTTACACTCTGTAGCATATAGAACTGCAATCGTAGGTCGACGCCCTTATCAAGGATACCTAGATTATACACCACAGTTGATATTAAACTCTAGTGCATTGAATTTATAGTTCATTTTGTATTGGAGCAGTTTTCCATTGCTATCGGCCATGTAGCGTGGCTAAAGAAAATCAAATGAAAAGTATGAAGAGTGGTTTTAAAACAATGGCGGATTCTGTGACAGATTGGCTCAGCTTGATAGCTTGATGGCTTGATGCTTGATTGAATGCGATATCAGTCACCAATTAGGCAATCAGAAGGTACATGCTGGTTTTTAGGGTTCCGTACCCAAAGGGAAAAACGGGACCTATTACTAAGACTTCTATGTCCGTCTATCCGTCTGTCCGTCTGTCTGTTTGTCACCGGGCTGTATCTTATGAACCATGATAGCTAGGCAGCTGAAATTTTCACGAATGGTGTATTTCTGTTGCCGCTATAACAACAAATACTAAAAAGAAAATAAAATAAATATTTAAGGGGGGCTCCCATACAACAAACCTGATTTTTCAGACGTTTTTCGCTCTAAATTAATAATGGTAACAGGTAGATGCTTGAAACTTGCACAGAATATTTAGTTTTATGTTCACTTCAATACTAAATAATAAAATAAATATTTAAGGGGGGCTCCCATACAGTACGGAACCCTCCGTGCGCGAGTCCGACTCGTACTTGGCCGATTATTATTTTTGACCGACGAAACGGAGGAGGTACTTACTCAATTCGACGCGTATATTTTTTATGTATAACAATACATTACTTTTTTTGTAGTAATTGGACAATTTCAATAATTCTTTTATTATTGGAAAGATTATACTTCGAAATTGGTCCCATTTAAATTTTATCACAATCGGCTGTGCCATTTTTGATAAATCAACAATAATGAGAAAAATGCTACACCGATCCACAGTAAACATTTACTTTGACCGATCCGTGCGAAATATTCGCGGATTCTGTACACGGGTGAAGTCGGTCATGCTAGTTTTTGCTAAAAATTATTATTATTTTTGTGAGGGAGCCTTTTATGTTATGTACCTAGTCAGTACTGTTGTAAGCTTTGATTTAATTTGTGGAGAGATTGGCTTTATTTAGAGTTTTCCTCTTATAAACCAAGTAATCATAAAAATGTCATGTCCCCGGTAACATTCCCCCACACTTCGGACAGCGCCTGCTTGAGTGTATGGCTAATAACACGCAGGCGAAGCCGCAGTTAAAAGCTAGTGTAAGCAATGAATGTGCCAGGATTTATAACACAGATTTTAAATAGGATTTCTTTAAAAACGGAAGTGAAACCATAAGGTCGACAAAGAAAGGTGAGATTTAATTGTTTTCTCATTGACAATGTTACGCCAAGTTATTATCGGAGTTAATGGCCATTTCGATTTTGGCTTCAGATCAACTTTACAGTCTTTAATGATATAGGCTTAAAGATTTTATGCTCCGGTTCATCAGTCGTGAGATGTCTGTTGCTGAACGTAGGCCTCCCCTATAGTTTTCCCATTAAACAAGTATTATATTTAAAAAACTTTTTTTTAAAAACAACCTTATACTGAGCTTGTACCTACTCACCAAGACAAACAAACGACACGGGCCCCGAAACTCGATAGGGTTGCGTCGTTTCATTACAGAGTTCCTATGACCACCTTCCAGCTCCATCATCAGACCCTGATTACCCATTAAAAGACAAAATACTCGCCAAGACCATTCAAATGAACCTAAACTCGATGAGGTTGTCTCGTTTCATTGCTAAGTTCCTTTGGCCACCTTCTAGCTCCATCATCAGATCAGCACCATGTCATCAAAATATTGCATTGTCACGCGATTTACACATGTACCTATGCAAAATTTCAGCTCAATCGGTAACCGGGAAGTGGATCAAATTTAACTTGCAAGATTTGACTATAGACCGAAGGACAGACAACGGGACAGGTGAAACTAAATAAAAGCTTGTAAAAAATACGCGTCTACTTGATAACCTGCTCCGTTTTGTCGGTTAAAAATATGCCATGACATAGTGTCGAGGACTGATGACCAATGGAGTCTCTTCTCAAGTGGAGACCACGTACCGGCAAGCGTAGCTTAGAACCTCCACCCAGAAGGTGGACATGACCTCATTAGGACCGCAAGATCGCGCCGGATGCAAGCCGCTTACATCAGGTCTTATTGTGGTTCTTAAGGGAGGTTTATGTCTGGCAGTTAACGTGCAATGATTAATAATCGGCCAAGTGCGAGTCGGTCTCGCGCACGTGGGGTTCCGTATGGAAGCCCCCCTTTAATAATTTTTATTTTAATTTAAGTTTAAGATTCTTGCGAGTGAGCTCGAAGAGTCAACACGTCCTGAAAATGCCTCGTTTAGAGGCGAAACACGTGTCGAATAGAGTGCAGTAAGAATAGGGGTGCTATTTATTGACTAAGTATTTTTTCAACTATTTTATACCATTTTTTATAAATAAATTATATTTGTAATTTTAACATTTTAATTAAATATTATTTTCAGGTTTACTACTTACATTTTTTTAAACAGATCACTAATCACTATTTTTGTTACAAGTTTAACTATTTTTTATTATTTTTAACGGATTAATTATAATTTTGTTTCAGGTTCATTAATATTTTGTAAACATACCTAAGCCTAACTTAACTTTTTTTTTTTCTAGCCTGACCTAACCTTAGCCTAACCATAGTCGAACCATGATACAGTTTGATGATTAATTACTAATTTTGTTTGTGATTTAATTTGGATTTTGAATGGTACCCTTAACTTATATGACTACGACAGAACGGAAATACACTAAATATTTATTCAAAACAAGAATTCGAAGATGAACTTCCGCAAAGTAACGCCTGATTCAATAAACTATCTTAATTTAAGTAATTATTTATTTTTGAAGGGAATATACAAATTCTTGTTTTGAATAAATATTTAGTGTATTTCCGCTCTGTCGTAGTCATATAAGTTAAGGGTACTATTCAAAATCCAAATTAAATCACAAACAAAATTAGTAATTAATCATCAAACTGTATCATGGTTCGACTATGGTTAGGCTAAGGTTAGAAAAGCTAGGCTTAGGTATGTTTACAAAATATGAATGAACCTGAAACAAAAATTTTTAATTAATCCGTTTAAAATAATAAAAAATAATTAAACCTGTAACAAAAATAGTGATTAGTAATCTATTTAAAAAATGTAGTAAACCTGAAAATAATATTTAATTAATATGTTAAAATTACAAATATAATTTATTTATAAAAAAATGGTATAAAATAATTGAAAAAATACTTAGTCAATAAATAGCACCCCTATTCTTACTGTACTCTATTCGACACGTGTTTCGCCTCTAAACGAGGCATCTTCAGGACGTGTTGACTCTTCGAGCTCACTCGCAAGAATGACGGCTCGCCGCGCCGGCGCTTCTTATATACTCGTCGTGACGCACCGAAGTAAAGACGATGTGACGGTAGTTTGATCGTTCAGCAACTCGTTGTGTGTGTTTTGATGTTTCATTATTTCTAAATGCTCCAAAACATTTAAGCGAAAACCTTTTTCACATACATGTAGAATTTCAAAAGTGTTGTTGTTATCCAAATCGTGTCCAGTTTCTAATAAATGTTTCGCAAAATTCGACTTCTCTGGGTGATTGTTTCTAGATGCAGCTAAGTGTTCTTTGTAGCGGGTTTGAAAACTCCTTCCAGTTTGTCCCACATAAACTGCGTTACATGTGTCGCAGGTTAACTTGTATACCCCCGATTTCTTGCTTTTTTCTAAGGAGTCTTTCCCATTGCACATTCGTCTCATGTTGTGATTCGTTCGAAATGCCACATGTACATCATTTCTCCGCAGTATTTTTGCAATTTTTTCTGACGTAGTCCCTAAATATGTCAAACTACCCACATATTTATTTACTCTCACAGGTGGGCAGGAGTATAACATAGATCTTGCTATGTTTCTATTCTTATCTCTGACTAAATTGTTTATCATTTTCTTGCTGTACCCATTTGTCACTGCTATTTGATATATTGTGTTGAGTTCCTCGTTGTAGGCTTCTGGAGATAATGGGACTGTCATTAATCTATGTACATAGCTTCTAAACGCAGCCAATTTGTGCTGCATGGGGTGATTTGAAGACTCTGGGATTGCTATATCTGTGTGTGTGGGTTTGCGATAAATTTGGAAGTCCAGTTTGTTCTCTTTTCTCGTAATAGTTAGGTCTAGAAAATTCAGTGACTTGTTATCCTCCTTTTCTGTCTTGAACCGTATCTTTGGGTGTATATGGTTGATTCTATCCATATTTATATGTCCAGTTGACGCTGCGTTCCAGTCCAACACAATATAATATCATCCACGTACCTGTAATAAAACAAGATATTAGGATTATTAACCATATGTGTACACTCAAACCTGTCCATGAAGTACTCTGCCATTAATGGGCTCAATGGTGACCCCATTGCAAGACCTTCTTTTTGTGTGTAGTACTGTCCCTCAAACTGGAAGTAGTTCTGTTCCATACATATTCTTGTTAACGTCATTATATCTTCTCTTTCTCCAGGATGTAAATGTCGTTTCTCTAAATGTTCATTCAAAATTTGTAATGATTCTTCACCCGGAACATTTGTAAATAAGCTTTCCACATCCAATGAAATCAGTTTTCCATTTGATGGGATCTGTATATCTTTAATTTTTTCTATCAATTCCTTTGTATTTTTCAATCCATATTTCGGCTTAAATGATGATCTTTCCTTCAATAATCCATTCAAGTACTTAGCTAAATCATAGGCCGGGGCACCTATGTATGACACCACTGGTCTTATCGGCATATCTTCCTTATGTAGTTTTGGCAAGCCGTACAGCATTGGTGGGCGTGGGTTCATTGGCACAACATTCTTGAGTGCACGTGGTGACATGTAGTCGACGTTTTCAATAGCCCTCTTTAACTTTTGAGCGTATTTCTTTGTGGGGTCGGTACGTAATGGTTCAAAATCTTCTCCATGTATTACATTGTGCACTTTTTCTTTGTATTCTTGTTGTTCTAAAATTACAATAGTACTGCCTTTATCCGCTTTTGTCAAAATTAAATTGTGTTGATTTAAGCGGTCCTGCAAGGATCGCTGCAGCTGTATTTCTGGATTTCTATTTGTCGGTAATCTGAGACTTTTCTTTATTTCGTTTGCTACTTGATGTTTCACTCCTACGTCTTGTTTCCCTCTAATACAGGCTATACTATAGGCTATAGGGAATATACAACTTAATATTCTGTGAATAATTCAAGCATCTTCCTGTCAATGTTATTAATATCGAGCGAAAAACAGCTAAAAATTCAGTTTTGTTGTATGGGATTGCCCTCCTTAAATATTTTTTTATCTATTTTTAGTAGGTATTTGTTGTAATAGCGGCAACAAAAATACATCATCTGTGAAAATTTCAACGTTCTAGCTATCATGGTTCGTGAGTTACAGCCTGGCGACAGACAGACGAACAGCGGCGTCTTAGTAATACGAGTAGGGTCCCGTTTTTACCCTTTGGGTACGGAACCCCTAAGAACGACGTATTATAAGCCTACTGAAAAATCTATCACGTCATTCATAAACTGGCTAACAATAAATAATATTATTCACTAAATATTCATTGGCCAGTAACAGGTAGGTAATAACTCATAAACGTTACGTAATTTGGTATAAACGCAGTCTATTTCGAATTATTCACTTCTTTCAATTTCGAAACATACCTAAGCACATAATACCTAATGGTGCCACAGATTACATAGCAGTTACTTCGCGTAAACTCTACGACCTTAATGTAGGTGAGGGCCATTCGTGGATATACTAACAGACTTACCGACTTCACTGTGCAGTATCGTGGGAGCGACACTATCGCATTGTTTAAGTTGACTTGACAGATGTACGAATACCTTTAGTTCTTGTATTTTAGCAACTTTCTAATACGCTGGTTGCTGTAAAACGAACTTCAGTTGCAGCTTCCAAGGAGACACTGTTGTATTATTATCTAAGCCAAGCTTACAAAGCTCCTTATTTTCTTGTAGTATGTTCATTTCACCAATTACACAATAAGTTGGTCGATCTGCAGCCAACTTCAGCCACAGTTTTCATCATAGTCACTACACGTAACAGATTACACAATAGTTTCTACGCAATTTGAGTAGATTCAGTAATAGTTTGTACGAAGCTTGCCCTAGATAAAGGTGTAGTTAGTACCAGTCGTGTTGTTCTAATCATTAGTAGTTTATTGAGGGGGGAGGGTAAAGGGGGAGGGATGTTGTTATTGAGGTAGTTAGCTAATAATAGTTGATATCTCGGAGCGTTTACTTTTTATTAGTACAATTCAATTAAATACCTACTAAGTTTTATTGATAACAATAAGTAGGTATAGAAATATTAAATAAAATGGTAGTTTATCTAATGTTTTCGTGTAAGCACAAGTTTTGTCATAAAATAAGAGTAGGTACTAAGGCAGACGGATGGGTTTACTTTTTACACGACTGCCCAAAAGAAGGGTTCTTATTTCAGGGTGCCTAGATGTGTCGTAAATCGTAGAGTATGCACTATGCACCAATATTGTACATACAGGATGCTATACTATGGTAATGCATGGACTTTATACTACAGCTACCTAATATACAGGGTTGTTATATAAATTCAAAAATAGTTCAAAGAAATGGTTGGTAGAAAATCCTTTTTATAACATTGAAGAATTTTACCATTTTACGAACTCTTATATGAAATAATGATCTCATTAAAAATATTACTTTGTTATTTGCTATTATTATAATAATTATTTTATAACTGTACATAATGTGTTTAGATATTTATATAAAAAAGTGTATGATAATTTGAATAGGTGTACTTGAATAGAAATAGAACTTTGAAATTGTGTCTACAGAAATTAATATTCTCATCGAGATTGCGAATAGGCATTTTGTTATAGATATAGGTAGATATACCTAGATATAGGCATTTGTTTCTTGTTTGAAGATACTTAATAGTGTAGATAATTATAGTCTAACCAAGGGTTATGTAGGTAGTAAATATTAGCTAACTGCTATTTTAGGGAGGGCAGCACGTAGGTAGCTGTTACAAATTAACAAATATTGTTTGTCTATTAGGACAAACTGCTGTGTCTGTAATTTATTATAATATAACACCTTTATGTACACAGTTTTAAAAAATAACGAACAATAATAGCCAACCCAAAATTCGAGGAAAATTAATCAGCTGTTTTATGCAAAACTGCACGTCGGAATCAACAAAACGTACGAAACAGCTGTATTTTTTCCCCAATTTCCGGTTAGGCTCCATAGTAAAACTTGCTCATTATGATGGTCCTTCCGGCTTCGGACACCAGTTCTCGATAACTCTGTACATTATATTTAGATTTTTATTCAAATTTTATTTGTACCTATACGCAGAATTTTTGGAAAACGCGCATTTTCTTTTTTAGGGTTCCGTACCCAAAGGGAAAAACGGGACCCTATTACTAAGACTTCGATGTCCGTCTGTCCGTCTGTCTGTCACCGGGCTGTATCTCATGAACCATGATAGCTAGGCAGCTGAAATTTTCACAGGTGATGTATTTCGGTTGCCGCTATAACAACAAATACTAAAAGCAAAATAAAATAAATATTTAAGGGGGGCTCCTATACAACAAACCTGAATTTTTAGACGTTTTTCGCTCTATATTAATAATGGTGCCAGGTAGATGCTTGAAATTTTCACAGAATATTTAGTTTTATATTCCCTTCAATAATAACTAATAAAATTAAATAAATATTTAAGGGCTCCCATACAGTACGGAACCCTCCGTGCGCGAGTCCGACTCGTACTTGGCCGATTACTTATTATTCTTTGATTTAGTGGTTTTCGGTCGTTCTAGTTAATAGTCTACTAGATTTTAAACCGACTTCCAAAAAGGAGGAGGTTCTATGTCTATATGTATTTTTTTTTGTGTATGTCCATCGATAATTTCGCCAATTGTGACATTTTTTTTTTTAGTTCGATACCCCCAAGGTAAGGGTCAGAATCAGCTAAGCCATTTTTGAAAAATCAACAGTAATGTAAACAATTGGCGCGAAATATTCGAATTTTGTACACGATGGAAAACGGTTTTCCCATTTTTTTGCGATAAATAATTATAAATAGGTAATATTTGTAGTAGATTGGTACATACTCGTAATAATATATGGGTACGTGGGTATCGGAAACTCTATTAATAACAAACAAACAAACTTTATCGTCATCCTGTTGCTACTCCGCTGTTTACAGTTTACAATAACAAACAACGTAGTAAAGGGCTGCCAGAGACCGGCCATCTTGAACTTGGGGCCCGTTGATAGTAAAAATAATATAATCCACCTGATCTATACTTCTAATATGAATCCGGAAGTTTGATTGTTGATTTGTTACTATTTCACGCAGGAACAAATCAACGGATTGATTGATTTAAAAAAGTTTTTTTTAAAGTCGAAGAGTGATATGTATAGGTTATTTTTTATCTCGGAAAAATAAAAGGTGGTTAGAATCTCCTGAGCAAACGAAGCGTCTATGATTTTGCGCTAGGGATTTTTTTTAGGGTTCCGTACCCAAAGGGTGAAAACGGGATCTACGTGCGTGAGTCTAACTCTCGCACTTGGCCGATTGTTTTCATCTGTCTGGATGTTAGTTACTTAGTTTGGATGTTGTTTAAAAGTTTGAAATAGTTGATTTTCTTTCTCGCATACCGTGTTAACCCTAGAGTAAACGTTGTTCATGATGGTCTGAAACACCTCCCTTCAGCTTCGTAGACTAGTTCTGGATAACCTTATTTAAAATATTGATAAGGATTTAATAATATATAGTTAAGTAGATTGTAATGTAATTGTTTACACCCTAGCGTGTCTGTAGCACGGCCGCTGCGTAAGTACGTAGTGCGTATGTAAAGAAAATACGGTGCAGGGCTGCCAGATGTACGATTTAAGTCGTATCGTACTCCTACGATTTTTTAGCCTTTTTATTTATGTAAAATCGTTGGGCCGCGATCGCACATAAAACATAGGTACGACTTTTATTTATGTAAAATCGTTGGGCCGCGATCGCACATAAAACATAGGTACGACTTTTATTTATGTAAAATCGTTGGGCCGCGATCGCACATAAAACATAGGTACGACTTTTATTTATGTAAAATCGTTGGGCCGCGATCGCACATAAAACATAGGTACGACTTTTATTTATGTAAAATCGTTGGGCCGCGATCGCACATAAAACATAGGTACGACTTTTTACGTTGCCCCTACCTGAAGCATTAAAATGGCTGAACATATACTTAAATGGTCATGGAACCGAGTGGGAGCGGGAGCGACTATATAAAATCTGTCCTTGTGCGAGCGAGAGCGGATAGTGGTAAACTCATTTTTTCTGGTGATCCAATTATAAAGTCCATGAACCCTATTACTGAGAATGTACTTATTTGCTTGCATCGCTCGCAACCTTTTCATATTATTTGAGATTGTCAATATTTGAAAAACATTCTGTTTTTCATCAGTCGGATACACTTCAGTGAGTCGGATACGTCCAGGAATTGCACAATCTGGTCCCACCTGCCCCTTTCTTCTATCGTAGGTACGGCTAGACACATCCCGCGCGTTAGAACCAAGCGTTTCGAGTCCACATTCCTCATACGAACAGCCAGAATGTGGAACGCTATGCCTGGGTCTGTCTTTCCGCTAAAGTACAATGTAAGGGTCTTCAAACCCCGAGTAAATGGGTATCTTCTAGGTAAGCGTGTTACACCCTAGACCGCATATCTGCTTAATATCAGGCAGTGTGTAGTCAAACGCAAACCTAAGTATATGAAATAAAACACGGCTTTCCTGGAATACGCCTTTTTGTCAGTGTACGATCACGCATTTTTAAAACTGACAACCCTGATATGTTGGCAGTAGGTTCTCGACCCGCGGTTCGCAGTAACTGGTCGATATGCGGCGCGCGCGCAACTAGGTATACGAGTATACCATGATTTATGCACCTTGCGTCCGCTGCGATACGCATAGTGCAGGAGCCAGTGGCCAACCAATCTAAGACCCATTTACAATGTGGGTGGAATGGGCTTGTATGCTAAAAAATATAAGTAGCCCGTCAAATAGATAAACAAATAAAAATCGGCCAAGTGCGAGTAGTACTCGCGCACGAAGGGCTCCGTACCGTTTTGGAGCCCCTTTAACCCCATTCCTCTTGTCGTTATTAATAGCGAGCAAAAAAATCCTAAAAAATCACGTTTGTTGTATGGGAACCCCCTTAAATATTTATTTTATTCTATGTTTAATATTTGTTGTTACAGCGGCAACAGAAATACATCATCTGTGAAAATTTCAGCTGTCTAGCTATCATGGTTCATGATATACAGCCTGGTGACAGACAGACAGATGGACAGACGGACAGACGGACATCGGAGTCTTAGTAATAGGGTCCTATTAGGGTTTTATCTTTTGTCATTTTAACAAAAATTGATGAAGCTATAGCCCGTTAAAGTTCCGCGTGACGTCACTAATGTAAAAATGTACCAGTATACATATTCATATTCACATGCATATTCAATATGAATATGAATGAAAATTCAATTTATTCATAAAATATTTCATTTACATGTCAATACGATAGGATTACATAATAATTACTATTTAGAAAGATATCTAATCATTGACAAACAACTATTAAACTTCAATATTAGGATGTCAAAGTAAACTAAATTAAAAATTATCATTATGTTACATTAAAAATGTCATAAAACAATAAAAAATGTCATGAAACAAATCAAAATTATCAAAATAAAAATAAAAATGTCAATGAAATAAAATAAGAAACAAAAATATATCTACATCTAGTTTAACCTAGAAATATCAATAAAATATAATAATAATAATATTGCATAAACTATTTTACACATTGAAAAATGTCAAAATCATAAAACGTACCTTTAATATTAATTTAATTCTGTTTTTAGTATTTGTTGCTATAGCGGCAAGAGAAATACATCATCTGTGAGAATTTTAGCTTTCTAGCTATAACGGTTCATGAGATACAGCCTGGAGACAGACAGACAGACAGACGAACAGCGGAGTCTTAGTAATAGGGTCCCGTTTTTAGCCTTTGGGTACGGAACCCTAAAAAGGGTACTGCGGAACAGGAAGTTAAGTACTTAAATCATTAAGTAGAATATAACAAAGTAAAGAAACTGGTCAAGCTAGCTTCCTCTAGTGGAATAATAATTCTCAAGAGTGAAAGTTTATTTGTGCCACCTCCTCGACTAACACTAATAGCCAGGCAATACAAACAATAACGTATCGAATAGATATTGCAGCTAATTCGGTCCGCTCAGGACACGGCTCTTATCATGCAGCCGGTTATAACCGGACAAAAGCGGTTCCAAGTGGATCCTACTGCATCAGTAAACATTTACTTCAATAACCAGTTAATATTACATATTAACGTTTAAAATGGTTGCTTAAAGGACGATATGAGACGTTATATTTATGTTGCATCATTTATATACTGCTTCAATTCTCGTTTAATGTAGGTATTTTTTTTTCTTAATCGACTTCCAAAAAGGAGGAGGTTCTATGTTCGTCTGTATGTATCATTTTTAGGGTTCCGTACCCAAAGGGTAAAAAACGGGACCCTATTACTAAGACTTCGATGTCCGTCTGTCCGTCTGTCTGTCTGCCTGTCTGTCACCAGCCTGTATCTCATGAACCATGATAGCTAAGCAGCTGAAATTTTCACAGATGATGTATATCGGTTGCCGCTATAACAACAAATACTAAATACAAAATAAAATAAATATTTAAGGGGGCTCCCATACAACAAACCTGATTTTTCAGACGTTTTTCGCTCTATATTAATAATGGTAACAGGTAGATGCTTGAAATTTTCAAAGAATATTAAGTTTTATATTCACTTCAATAATAAGTAATAAAATTAAAATAAAATAAATAATTAAGAGGGGTCCCAGTACGGAACCCTCCGTGCGCGAGTCCGACTCGTACTTGGCCGATTATTATACTGGTTCAATTCTCGTTTAATGAAATTCTACTTCTTAACCGACTTCCAAAAAGGAGGAGGTTCTATGTTCGTCTGTATGTATCTTTAATTTCATTCGATAATTTCACCAATTCTGAATCGAACCGAAAAATTTCTTTTTAATTCTAAAGGGTAGGTATACTCCCGAGGTGGTTCCATTCCATGAAAAATCAACAATAATGTAAAGAATTTAAGCGAAATATGTATTCGAATTTTGTACACGATGGAAGGCGGTTTTGCCATTTTTTGCGAAAAATAATTATTATTATAAATAGTTTAAATACGAGAACGTAACCTCACCCCTTCTTATGTACTGTCTGGAAGATAATTAAGTTAAAAACAAATTTTAGCCCAGAAACAGATTCTAATATTCGTGGAACAGCATTTATAAACAAATAGAAAACAATACCCTTCCTTGGCAGTGGGGTAAAATATATGAATGGGGAATCAATTACGTATTTTTTAGGCGGTACTCATATATAATTATTACTTCGTATAAGCTGGCATTCAAGCCACCTGAAGGCTTCTGACATGGCTAGTAACTCATAGATAAATAATAAGCTCTTATTCCGACTGTAGGTTCGACCGTATGCAAAAACCACGTTAGAAACGTATGTAATAAACGTAATATAAAAATATTGATATTTGGAATCATGCGTTGATAAATAATAATAATATAAGTTTAGTATAAAGGTAAGTATGGAACAACAGTGAATATGTAGTACCTAGTAGGTATGCCTTATGAAATTTTTGTGTGCTATTATTACCAAGTATTATGTATGATTGTTTAACTGACAATTCGTATTAAATCTTCTGTTTCTTTGTAGTTTAGATTATTAAGGTTTTAATTTTGTGTTTACTTTCCCATTTACTGCAATTTAAAATATCAATTTGTTTGTTTATTTTTTGTATAAATAACTTCCGCGAAAGCTATAACTTCTATAACTCGCACTTGGCCGATTATTCTACCAACTTATAGCGTTGGCGCGTTGGTTAATACATTTTTTGTTTTTTATTTTACACCAAAAATAACTTATTCTTCCTATAAACGAAAACAAGGTGTGAATTATACATCCCAAGTTGACTCACTCCGCATAAAGTAAGTGTTCTAAACAAAGGCTGTGTTCATTTTCATAATGTTTTGTTGTAGTTTTCCACTGGCATCGACCTTGAGTTCGATTGGTCGCGAGCGCCTGCTTTCCACCTTGTATTGTCAATATTTAGACTTATACCTACTAATGCCTGATATGTCTTTACTTCATAATAACTGACGAAACGGAGGAGGTTATCAAGTCGACACGTACTTATATTTTTAACACGCTTTTCGGTCAACGTGTATGTAACTATGTAATGTAATCTAAGGTAACTAATTTAACCATCTTTCAAGGGTCGTAGCGTAATGAAAATTGGTTAGTTCTGATGACAATACAATAATATGATACTGTCGAACTGATCCGATGATGAAGCCGGAAGATATGAACTGGAACTTCATGATAGAAAATCGTATCATTGCTGTTTTGGATTTCTTGGAAAAGTCTTGGAATGAACTTTGACCACGATTAGGTTTCAAGGTTTGACGAGCGTGTTTTTTTTTTTAAATTACATTTGTAATTATTTATGAATGCAAGCGCATAACTTTTCATAGAGTTGTTCGATTTTGTTCATTCTTTTCTGATTTTTTATTCTATATATTTATTTTTCAACATGGATAGAATTTTGTATGAATTCCGAAGAATTCAAAGAAAAAGCTCCATACTTACTCCATAGCACGTAGTACGTTACTAATTACGAGGTTAAATAATATTTTAAATCATATCCGTAGTACAATAAATTAATTAATCTACGAGTAGTTTAGATAAAAGTAATGAAGTCCAGCACCCTAGCATGGGATTAAATCATCTTATCTACTTTTAATGCCAGTTTTGTCTTTGTCGATCCCTACTTTGATTCCCCTCAATGTATAGAATTTTCGGCGACCTGAGACTGTCAAAATTGTGAAATACATACTGACATATTATACTAGCGACCCGCCTCGGCTTTGCCCAGGTGTATTATAATATAAATCTTCCTCTTGAATCACTGTATCTATTAAAAAACCGCATCAAAATCCGTTGCGTAGTTTTAAAGATATGAGCACACATAGGGACAGACAGACAGCGGGGAGTGACTTTGTTTTATACTATTTAGTGATACTGATTGAAAATTGAAGTTTCTAGATGCAAATTCGGACCTCAGCTACTGAATCGAGATTAGGTATATAATTATGTATTATCTTTCATGGCTCTTTGCAACTCGTGCCGTATTAAATCAATTCATATCTTTCAGATTATCTCGATCGAGTACATTATACCTCTGGGAGCTCTGTGAAAGATAATTTGTCTATTTTCCGGAGACCAGCAGTAGGCGTAGCAGTGGGCAGGGCACATAGTTCGAAAAACGGATGGCCGATGACAAAGTTCTCGAATGGAGATCACGAACCAGCAATCGTAGCGTAGGACGTCTACAGGCTAGGTGGGCTGACGATATAGTAAGATCGCAGGAACGCGCTGGATGAAGGCCGCTTCCAACCGGCCTTATTGGAAATCCATGGGGGAGGTCTATTTCCAGCAGTAGTCACCGTACGGTGTAAATGATGATGATGTTGATTTTTTATTTTTATTTTATGAATATGTTGGTTTAATTTGTTTTCTCTATTATATCTCTAGGGTGATAACCAACATTTTCATAAAATTAAAATAAAAAATCTACATCATCATCATTTCAACCGTACGGTGACTACTGCTGAAAATAGGCCTCCCCCATGGATTTCTAATAAGGCCGGGTGGAAGCGGCCTACATCCAGCCTTAAAAAGAATGACGAAAAAATGCTAACACATGCTAGAGATGGACGATGGACGGCAAAAGTGCCACAGACAGTAAACATTCACGATAAGTCTACATTTCGTTGCGTAGTCATGTTAGTGCCGATCGATATATCGGAAAAATGCTATATTGTAGAAATAAATCTTTACAAAACTTATGATTGCCCTGCAGCAGTGGGCGTCCCACAGCTGGGCTAACAATGCTAATATCCGAGAGCTAATCTCGAAGCTTTTACGAAACGACGCGAAAACCCATTCCGGGCCACGCTTCGTTACTCTCGCTAACAAAATAACATTTTTTCACCAACACTTTAATTGCCTAAAACACAATACGCACGTTCGTTTGAAAAACAAATTTATCTAACGATGTAGAGTACGCATTAGCACAGAATATTTTAAAAACAGATGCTCAACTTTGAAAGTCTTAGTCTCTTATTTTTACTACTCAGCGAATTATGTGCTGAAGAGTAAGTTGGTAACTTTAAATTGAAATATTGTTCGCTCCAAAAATGACTGTAAAATTTGTTTCAAAATGTTTTACCATAACCAGACTAAAAGCTACGACAAGCTATAAAGTAAACAATCATTCTGAAGTATTTTAGGATTGCTCATAATATGGATTGACGATGGTTATTTTTAGGATGATTATTGTATTACTGTATGTAGATTCGTAAAGAGAAAATATTTTTCTGTAAAATGTTTTTGAGAAACAAGATTCTTTAATTTTTTTTTTATTGCAAATGATGATCCAAAAATCCAAAAGAATCGTTGACTTACAAAAGCATTCCTATAAAATCTCGACGTTCGTCTTCAGCCATAAGACATCCTCTGGTGGACGTAGCCTCCCCTATAAATCTCCAACATTATGAAGTTGTATTTGGTAAATATTATAGCCATACATACTCTGAGTGTTATTATCCTTACATAGTATAAAATAAAGACGCTATTTTCGTTTGTTTGTTTGTTTGTCTGTATGCTTAAATCTTTAAAACTACGCAACGGATTTTGATGCGTTTTTTTTAATGGATAGAGTGATTCAAGAGGAAGGTTAAATGTATAATACACCTGTGTGAAGCCGGGGCGGGTCGTCTAGTTAACAAATAAATGACGTACAGGTACATATTCTAGTCTGCAAAATTAGACGATTTTTGTGTCTTAGGGCAAGTGCCTTTATTAACTACCTACAACAAAATAAAACACTTCTTACTTAGATTAAAACTACCTATACATAAACTACTACTACTTACAAAAATATCAATCATGATCAATTGGATCATCCACAAACTCTCGAAGGTCTAAAGATAATGCCAACGCTCAAGCGCACTGCCACTCTTTAGTGTATTTGTAGTTATACATCTGGAATATTCATAATCTGTGTCATAACACAATGTCGAATTAAAAAAGCAGGCCAAACGGCGAGGCCGCCAAATGAGATTAACAATTTAGATAAACATCGGTGAATTATTCTAATTCCGCCGTATGCAAAGCGTGGGACGGCGGGGCCATCCTAAGGACGAGGCAGAGGGGCAAACTAAGAAAAAATCCCTATCACACCAATGACTGTAGGTATTTCTAGAATCTATATAATATGTAATAATGAATCCTGATCTTGGTCACGGCATCACGCGTGAAGGGCTGGACCGGTGCCGCAAATATTTTTTTGTGTTGTGGTTATTATTATCAGAAGAAGTTTCTTATGAAAGAAAAAATAAATCACGATTCCATAATATGTAGTAAATAAGAGCATGGTTTTCAGCATTTGTTTTCAGCTATCTCATTCGTACATATTTGAAGTTATCTCCTGTAAAAGTATTACGCCGACTCGTTCTGCCCCCGCCCTGAGTGCGCTCACGTGGGACGGCACCAATTATCTATTTTAGGGGCAAAAAATAATGAGTTGATATCATCACTCTATTATGCTACGGATTTATGTGCCTGCAATAGGCTGGACGGATAAAGCTGCGTTTTTTTTTTATTATCCAATCATGTCGCGGAACACTATTAGGCAATTGTTGCCATAATAGACTGATGCTAGGAAAGTTATATCAATTAAATTTTTGAATCACAGTTATTAAAGATTTTTATTACTAAGACTCCGATGTCCACCTGTCCGTCTGTCTGTCACCAGGCTGCATCTCATGAACCGTGATAGCTAGACAGCTGAAAGGACATGTTCTTTTTTGTATGGGACTTTGGCTCAATGACGGGCTCTAAACTATGATAGAGAGAAAAATCAACTTAATTCGATGAGGCATAGTGTTTTTTAATCAACAGTAAATTAAAAAGCAAACATTTTTTTTTTGCTTTGTGTTATTGCCATAATAACCGCCATTAAAGTCATCCACCATTTTGAAGATCATGGATGTAAGAAAGGAGTCAATCGGCAACAAGATTCAAAATCTGCAGATTTAAATGTCACGGTTGTCCAATAAAGTCATCGCCAGATCTGTCAGGTTTGTAATACATCGAAGTTCATTATCGTAACCATGTTGTAAATAATAAGAATCGAATTGTCACAAACGCAAAGATACCATAATGCATTCGTACATTTAAAGCCGAATGAGATAAAACAATAGCAAACCGTAAACAGTATTAAATGAGACGAAATTCTCCAATAACAAATAGTAATATTATGTAGTAGGATGATTTGATACCTACATTGTGTTTTCGCAATCACTAGGTAAGATTGAAAAATATCGTAGCTCATCTCATCAACAATTATGCGTGTTTTCGCGAAATTCCTTAGATATTCGCTACAAAACTATTTATCAAATCATACTACGACACTCATATTTAGCATGAAGATCCTTTTTCATTTTTAAATAATAATGCCTCATGATCGATAAAATAATATAAAAAAAAAATCCTGCGTTTAAATTCAATAACCAATCGAGTTAAAATTCCCCGTGATTCGGGTGATTTCCCACAAAGCGGCAACGCTGAAATTAACTTTTTCATTCTCTAGGTACACTAGATGGCGGAAAATTCAAATCATGGGTTGCTAGGCCTGCGATAATGATAAATGTTTTGTTTTTATTCTAAAGCGTTTGGATTTTTTTCAGTAATTTTTCGTGATTCGTCATATTTTTGTCTATAAGATAAAAGCAAGCCAGGGATGGGCCAGGTTTGAGAACATCACCTTTTCACAGATGATGTATTTCTGTTGCCGTTATAACTACAAATACAGATAAAAAACAGAATAATTTAAATGTTGGGGTCTCCCATACAACATAAGTAATTTTTAGGGGTTTTTTGCTCGCTATTATTAACGGCAAGAGGAATGGGGCTAAGGGGGCTCCAACAAGGTACGGAACCCTTCGTGTGCAAGTCCGACTCGCACTTGGCCGATTTTCAGTAAATAAATGAGTTATGCAATGTTAGTACAACCAACTTGGGCGTAGGTATAGCAAAGACAATTCCAGGGTGGGCACGGGCATGACCTAACCGTGCCCACTCCGAGTCCACCCTAGCTGCCCTGCGGTATCTGTCTGTGTATTACGTCTTAGTAATCAAGTTTACAGCTTGCCCTGACACAGGTCCAGTCTAGCACGGCAATTGACCTACATAAGAGGACAGTGAATCGACCATTCGCGTTTTCTGTAGAACAACTAGATTTTTTTTGGTACATTTTTGATAAAATGTACGTTCCGGGAGAAAACTCTTTACACCCCTTAAATTGTAACAAAGTGTTATATTTTTGGTATCAATCGCTTGAATAAGAAATATTGCACGGTCGTACGTCTAATTTTTATCAGAAAAGTTTTTAGTTTATATACACTTTTCAGCCAAGTTTTGCGTAAAAATATGACTTATTGAGACTTATAGCTTTAAGGGTATTTTAAAATTGTTAAAACTAAGACGTATTTAAACCTAGCGATTGAAGTGCTGATTACATGATACAATCACTCAGATCAAATTCAGCAACGTTCCGCACGGTCAGTATTTGGATGGGTGACCACGGGTGGCAAGCTCCAACTTGAGCGCTACCGTGTCTCGAATGACACGTCAAATTGTAGGTCCCGGTTGTTTTAACCGTTTAAACAAGTCAGAGGGATTCAGGCGGCCTAAAAACTCTGACACCAGTGCTAGCCACCCGGCCTATCCGAAATTACTCAAATAAGATAATATTTAGAGGCAGATAACACCTTATTGTTTTTGCATGGCCAAGTTGGCGCCTCACAATTACCAAGAATGATATAAACCCACCATGTTGCTTCCTCACTAAATCAAAAGAACAGCTCCATAGGGGCTGGCAAGGTGTCCAGACATCAGACCAGCTCTCCACCTGTCAGTCCCAAGGTGCACCATTACTCACGGGATCATACGGGCGATAACACAGAGACAATTGGAATCTATTTCTTATACGGCGCCGTAATCAGTTCGACCTATTTACTGTATCGGGGAGGCATTACGTGTCGTGATGGCTATAGAGATTCGTGATGGAAATTGTACCCTATTGAGGCTTTGACACGTGCAACTGTACTCGTATGGATACTGTATCGTACTGTCAATGTATCGGCCTTTTTAATAGTCGACTGTTCAACGTAGGCCTATCCACGAAGAGTTATTGAGCTATATCTACCACGCTGGCCCAGTGCGGGTTGTTGGATTTTAAAACGCTATCGAATTTCTTCTACAGACGTAAACAGATTTCCTCGCGATTTTTTGTGTGAAATACCATACATAGGTTCGAAAGAACTCATTAGTACGGGACAGGGTTCTGTGCCTTCTGAGTAACATTAACTTAGTATTTAAAGGAGCACAAATACTAAAGTCGTGTCGTAAAGCAAATACACATAATGTAGGAACTTGTTAACACACCTTTGTCTGCTTTGCTGAACATTTTGCTAGGGCGACCATGGAATCTGTATTACCAAGTTTTTCTTTGGAGTATTTTTTTAGTTTTTATCGTGTAACAATATAGTTTTTCGATATATAGACGAGAAAAATTGCATTTTTAAGAGTGTTTCACAAAATATTCTGTTTTGTCTGGGATTTACCTATAATCCCTAAATTACTCAAGAAAAATTTATAATTTTAATACTAACTCGGCAAACATTGTTTTGTCATACGAAAAACGATCTGGAGATCTAATAAATATACACAAAAATATCATAAAAATCGGTCAAACAGTTCCACAGCTTTAGTTAATGTTACTTATTCTAAAATTTTATAAAAAATACAATATGTACATCAAAAAGTAAACGCAAAAGGTAAACATTAGATTGTTTAAATTTTACTCGTAATTTACATTTGAAATGAATGAATAATGCATGTACTTTAAATTAAACGAAACATCATATGTAGCTTGTTGATTTTGAACCGACGAAAAAACGGAAGAGGTACTCAAGCCGACGCGTACCTATATTTTTATACGTGTAAGTTGTAACGCATATGATAAACTTTTTACAAACTAATCCGTTTTCAATATTTCTTTTTTTGTTTAGTAGATCATACTTCAGGAAGTGGTCCCGTTAAATTTTATCGAAATCGGCTGAGCTATTTTTGATAAATCAACAATAATATAAAAATTACATAGATCCGTGCTAACTACTCAAATTCGGTTCAAGGTTTAAGTCGCCATTATTATGCCATTTTAGCGAAAAAGAAATGTTAAACAGATGGAGTCTCTACTATTCCTTTGTCTACGGCTGACTCATCTGTTACCAATTAAATGAGGGAATTGAATGGAAAATAATTAATTACTGCACTCGTTTCTCCTCAACAGGCTTTGAAACAAGGCTTTGTTTTCATTATTTATGTTTTAATTGCGAACAACTCATTATTAAAATCTATTCGAAGGCAATAAAGGTCAATTGTGTTCGACGTTGTAAATGACTAACAAAGACTTATGAATGCCTGGTTATTGGATTATGCTTGAAATAAATTTTCATATTAATTTGAACTAAAAACGTAAGTTACAGCTGTGAAAGGCAGGAATTAACTTCCGCTTAAGTCTAAATAACTATGGAAACTTCTATACTTACTGCAATATAATAATAGCCTTTATAAACAATCACCTTACTAAAACATTTTCGTTCCTATCTAATGAATTACTTTTATGTTATGTCATGTCTTCATCTTCATCTTCGTTCCTTCTCTTTTTACACCAGTAATTTGTTTTATTGATCGTCTTACTTTTGAGCATAGGCTCAAGAATTTACCGTAGTGGTTGGTCTCTTTCTTCTCTTGTCCATGTAATGTTTTGCCAATTAAGAACCGATTTCAAAAAGTCTTTTTTTATTTTGAAAAGGTATACCCGAGGTGGTCTCATTTAAATTATATCAAAATCAGCTGAGCCCTTTCTGATAAATAAACAAAAATTCGAGCAAACTATTCGAATACTGTACACAGTGGGAGTCGGTGGTGTCATTTTTTCGAAAAATATTTTTTGAAATCATCTTCGTATCTACGTGGCTGTCTACCCTTTTTTAGGGTTCCGTACCCAAAGGGAAAAACGGGACCCTATTACTAAGACTTCGATGTCCGTCTGTCCGTCTGTCTGTCTGTCACCGGGCTGTATCTCATGAACCATGATAGCTAGGTAGCTAAAATTGTCACAGATGATGTATTTCTGTTGCCGCTATAACAACAAAATTAAATACTAAAAAGAGAATAAAATAAATATTTAAGGGGGGCTCCCATTCAACAAACCTGATTTTTTAGACGTTTTTCCCTCTATACAAATTAATAATGGTAACAGGTAGATGCTTGAAATTTTCACTGAATAATTAGTTTTACATTAACTTTAATAATAAATAATAAAATAAAATAAATATTTAAGGGGGGCCCGTACGTCCCATACAGTACGGAACCCTCCGTGCGCGAGTCCGACTCGTGCTTGGCCGATTATTCTTCTGTATTATCTAGATTCTAGAGCACAATTGTAGATCATCTTTTGTCCATTTGTCCTGTACTGTACCGGCTTGTGACTGCCTTGGTGGCCCAGTGGTTAGTGCACCTGATTACTGAGCCAAGGAGGCGTGGGTTCGATTTCCACCCATGGCAACCATTTTTTTTAACATAAGTAGGTGTTTGCTCTGTGTCTGGATGTTACTATCTGTATAAGTATGTATTTAGAAATATATTTGGGTACCTATGTAGTATCTCACAGCTCTGGCAGCCATATTACAAGCTTTGCTTAGTTTGGGTCACAGGTCGTGTGTAAGATGCCCATAAAACGTATTAAAAAAAGCAACTGCTGCACATATCTATCCGTCTATCTAAGAGCCCCAATATCTACGTTAACCCAGTGCGGGTTGTTAGATTCACATACGTTATGGAATTTCTTCTTCCGACTACAGGTGAATCCGAAAATTCAGTGGTGCGAAAATCCGTTCCAAAGAACTTACTGTTACGGAACCGAGATTGGAACTCATGACCTCGTGAAAACATTAAATATTTATGCAAATAATTTTGATCAGTGGAAAATACTTAGGCAGTCGGTAAAATTTAGGTCAAACTCAAATCATTTATTGCAACATATGAAATTTACATGCGGTTCTTAGTTAACAGGTTTTGTATAGTTATACATATGATCCTATAAGGGTATGGCAATTTTATTATTTGTATTAGAACGATTTATTATTATGTTTTATTATGATTATCGTTAAAAAATTCGTCTAATGTATAATGGTACATCTGACTTAGTTATATACAAAAAGAAGTACAAATAACGAAGTAGGCCAAATTATTGCCATTTGGCGGCAATCTGTAATACTCACATGTAATAGCTACCGAAACCGGTTCCATCCAGATACGCCAACCCACTTCACTATCTTCCTTTTTGCAAATCGCTACAACTATTCACAATTCTATTTTAAACTCTATATTTGCATAACTAGAGTAGAATTTTGAATGGAAGATCTGTGGTGGTTACGTCGTTAAAAAGATTAATTTAGGTATTCAAATAATATTATATTTAGTGATAAAGCTATGGAGGTCGGTCTGGTATCTCGACTCTGTTTATTGTTTAATATTTTGTTTAATTTAATGTAGTGGTTTGTATCTGGCTCTATGAGAGGTAGAGATAAAGCATATCGGTTGCGTAGCCACGGCTCTATAACTACTTGTATATATCTGGTGTCTCTACAGATTTTACAAAAGAAATAATAGTATTAATACTGTACCGTGCCGGACTTTATATTATAGTCTACTGCATATTATAGGCCTGTATCTTCAAAGCAAATCTATATAGTCACAATCGTGCAAAAAAGTGTCCAACCAAAACTCTGTCCAAGCTACGTTGTGGGCAGGCTTTTTAGTTGGTCGTAAGGTGATTGCAAGCCGACTACAACGCCGCGCGATGCCAAAGTGGTTACAAGCACTAATTAGGTGACATAATGACGAGATTCGAGAAAATGGGTCATTGTGAATAATTACGTGATGGCGTATGGTGATGTAGGCCTATGTTATTCAGTTGACTATAATAAGTCTAGTACCTCTCGTGCCCATTTGAAGCCTAACCCTAAAAAATAGATGGCCTATGTCCACCACATCCTCCATTTGTTTTTTTTTTATAGAGGTATGCAGGTTGCTTCAAGATGTTTTTCTTTACTGAAATGCTAGTGTTGTGTAGCCGTATAGGTATAAATTCCAAAGAACTCATGGGAAAAAAGCCGGGCTTGAATCCACGAATCACGGTTGTAAGGCAAAACTTTTTCCACTAGTCCACCACGACGTCTGGATAGTCTTAAAACAATAAAATTCGTTTACTCATACAATAACAAGGAAATGGCAGAAAACCATTTGAATTACCACCTACTTTTATATAATTTCCATTTAAAAATACTTAATATTCATGAATTTCATGACTCAATAGTCGATTTCGTAATTTAATTCCTAATTTTGAATATTGTTGACTAAATTATTGAAAAGTTTGACGTCAAACTATATTGCAAGAAAAACAACTTTGTAAAGTATGCATTAGTTTACATTATACTTGTTGTTAAAATAACGAATGCATTTTTCCACGTCATAAAAAGATTAACTAGGTATTCAGCATTATTTTGCAGCTTTATTTAATGTACATACTAGAGATACATGTTAGAATAAATTATTTAGTTTTGTATATATATATTGGATATAGTTAAGGTATTTTGTAAATATTTTAGCATAAGTTAGAATAAATTATGTTATTTAAGTTTTGTGAATAAACACGAATCTTACCTGATCTACAAATTGTCAACATGTACATACTTACCTAGATAATAATTATTTTTCACAAAAAATGGCAAAACCGCCTTCCATCGTGTACAAAATTCGAATATTTTGCTCGAATTGTTTACATTATTCTTGATTTATCAAAAATGGCTCAGCCGATTTCTGTAAAATTTAAATGAAACCATCTCGAGAGTATACCCTTTCGAACTAAAAAAGGATTTTCGATTCGGTTCACAATTGGCGAAATTATCGATGAACATGCACAAAAAAAAACACATACACACGAAAATAGAACCTCCTCCTTTTTGGAAGTCGGTTAAAAAACTATAGCTCACAAGAGTCATGATAACCATGCCAACGAGTAACCTCACATGTTATGTAACCTGTTATGAGTGTTATGTGATAGACAAACAGACAGGTTTCTATTTGCCCAGAGATAGGACAACAGGCTTTATCGCCCGACGAGGCTTAGAACTGATAGCGAGGGTCGGACTCTTGCCGGAAAACTCAGAGAAAAGAGACGACATAAAAGATTCTTATTTATCAACTTACTTTTTGTTTTAAATTCGAAACAGGGCTACATTTGGTCACCAACTCGCCTGATAGAAAGCGATGTTGTAGCCGAAGATAGAGCTTGTAGACCTAGAAGGTACCTATTCACTCTTGTCTTAACGATATCCAGATTGTAATTGACAGCAAACAATGACTGATGTAGGGCATTCCAATCCCTAGCGGTCCGCATTATGAATGAAGGAAGATTATCCGATTTTAATCCGAAAAAGAAGTTTTTTTTGGTAGATTATAGCTACATATACTGGTCAGTCAAACTTTATCGTAATTGGTTGAGTGGTTCTTTAAATCAACAATATAAAAATGTTACATCGATTCGAGCGATTTATTCCGTTTTGCCAACTTTGGAAAAAATAATAATATAACATGGAGTTTTTTTATTACTTACCGAAAAAAGTAATCTATTTTATATAGAAGAGAAGATCAAAAACCATTACCCATCTGATAACCAGATGGGACATATTTATTATCAATAATATTTAACACGCCTCGGATAGCTTGTCTAGCGAAATGAGTTCAAGGCTATTTTTTATCAAACTCAAAAACGTTGTCATCTTTCTTAGACAGTCGGTTAAAAACTGAAAAATATCAAAATATTAATAATCTAGAGCTCAAGTATGATAAACTGACTAACATTTTATTGATCGAGCGAAAGCGAAGATCTCCGTTTTAACACGGCGATTTTGCTTTCGTCTGCCCAGATGTTGGTTTTTAACAACAGGTCGCATTTTCAACAGATCTTGACGAATCTTGGTACATACAGGTTCTATATATAATAGTTTTAGTTCTGTCGTGAGTGATTTTTATAGGGGGATATCTCCTTCAAAAGGAGGGGACAATTGTTGTCGCGCTATACACGGTTATTCCTAATCAATTAGAATCCTTTTAGAGGCTTAAGTAAATTCTGTAAATCAAAGCTAACAATTTAAAAAAAAACTTTTTTGACTTCAAAAAATAACTGCTGTTCCATACATTTTGTCGCGGATGAACGATATTTTTCTATGGAACAACAATTTTTTTTGAATTTTGACAAAAGTCGCACAACAAAAGTTGTTAGTTTTGATGTACAGAATAAGCCCCTAAAAGGATGCTAATCGAATAGGAATAATCCTGTATTTCCGCTGATTTCGATAATATTTAAAATTAAATATATAAATTGGCCAAGAGCGAGTCGAGACATAGGCTTGTGAAAATTCAGTTAAAGAGATTTGACGGTTTCGCGAGACCTAGGTAAGGTATGTTCGGATAACTACTAGTTGATAATTTGTTAGTTGATAAGTGGTCAAAAATTATAATTCACAACTTGAATATAAATAAATCATTACCCATATATACAGGAATAGTGTTAGGTAGCTAACATGCACGTGGTTCAGTGAGTCAGCGGGCGGTTTGCATACAATGGGTCTGGGGTTCAGCTCCCTGACCTACGCCTGAAATAGAGCAGCCGAAGGCCAGCCAGGGATGGGCGTGACCAGCATTTACGTTATTTACTTAAATCACTTTTGAATGACGAATACTTATATCGCTTTTTATGACGTATCACTATACATAGTATAAAACAAAGTCGCTTCCCGCTGTCTGTCCCCATGTGTGCTTATTTAAACTACCCTACGCAACGGATTTTGATGCAGTTTTTTTAATAGATAGAGTGATTTATCTGTATAGTACATCTCTGCGAAGCCGGAGCGGGTTGCTAGTTTTGTTTATAAATGTCTGCCTTTTGTACGACTTCGAAAAGGAAGAAATTTTACTTTGTTTCGAACAGCTTTATTTTCGTCTAGATTATTAATAATGGTCTCATTATAAAAGATGTATAAAATGACGACTATGATGGATGATATTTTAACATCACAATAAACCTATGTCCTAGTTTTCTATTTAATGGTATTGATATTTGCCCTGGATTACCTACATAGAGAAATTAAAAGAAATTAGAGAAATTCTCCTGTGATACTGACAGGAGAATTTCTCAAATACGAATAGAAATTGTACATATTATATTATTTTTATAATACCTATATAATACTATGGGATCCAGGGTAGACCCGGAGGGGTAGACTCAGTCTACCCGTGAGCATGATCGATGTAACTCAGTCGAAACGTCGGTAGTTGAGGTATTTATTTAACTCGTAATTTTAGTGCGCGATTAGTCCCGTAGTGTATTATAATAGTAATGTGTTAAAATCGCGAAAGTTCAAAAAGTATAGGTATATTATGGCTCAATCGCTCTATGTCAATAAGCCCAACTAAAAGGCCGATATAAAGTTTTAAAGAGGGATATACAGGGTTATTTCTAATCAATTAGCATCATCTTAGGGGCTTATTCTGTACACCAAAACTAACAACTTTTGTTCTACGACTTTTGTTAAAACTCAACAAAAAATCAGCTGTTCCATACATTTTGTCGCGGGTGAACGACATTTTTCTGAACTATGGAACAACAAATTTTTTTTTGAGTTTTAACAAAAGTTGCAGAACAAAAGTTGTTAGTTTTGATGTACATAATAAGCCCCTGAAAGGATGCTAATTGATTAGAAATAACCCTGTATTCCTATGCTCGAACTTTCTTTGCGAGAACACTATTTGTACGGTTATTCCTAATCAATTTTCATCCTTTTAGGGGCTAAATCTGTACATCAAAACTTACAACTTTGTTCTGCGACTTTTGTCAAAAAACCCTGTATATTGCTAGCATAGGCCGTGATAAACCATACCATACGGCTTCATCTAAGCTGTTGTTATTTGTAATTTTTTTGTACAATACAATTATTATTCACAACTAAACTAAATTCAAACTCACGAATATTTTTTCACGTCCAAATCAAACACGGCTAGTGTAACTACGTTATGTGTACCAAGCTCACTTCCTTTAAAAATAATTTGATTGAAATGTTTACGCATAAGTCGCTGTACGTGACTCAGCACGCGTAGTATTATTATATTGTTTATATTGGTTTCTTATAGACTTCATATCGCCATTTTTATATTATTGAGAGGCGAACCAAGACGCTGAACAGCGACACCTTGACTAAATCGCAGCTGCAAAGTTTTGAGCATTGACGAAAGGTAGCGTGTTTATCAGCCTTGTATCGGATACACTTCGGAGAGTGCGCCCAGGAGTCAGGAGTTGCACAATCTGGTCCCACCTGCCCCTTTCTTTTATCGTACAACTAGACAGACGCGCCCAAAGTGCCACCCTTTTATGGTGCACATTCCACGCGTTAGACCAAGCGTTTCGAATCCACATTCCTCATACGAACTGCCAGAATGTGGAATGCTTTGCCTGGGTCGGTCTTCTCGCTAAAGAACAACATGGGTGTCTTCAATTCCCGAGTAAATAGGTCGGTATCTTCTAGGCAAGCCGCACCCTAGACCGTATATCTGCTTTTTAAAATCAGGCAGTATGTAGTCAAACGCAAACCTGTACGAAATAAAAAAAATAGTAGCTTCGAAACAAATAAATAATACAGTACCTACAATCGAATCGAGAAAATCGTCCTTTTTGAAAGTAGGTATAATGAGGATTTATTCACAAAACTTAAATAACATAATTCATTCTAACTTATGCTAAAATATTTACAAAATACCTTAACTATATCCAATATATATATACAAAACTAAATAATTTATTCTAACTTTTACTAAAATATTGAATAAACTAATACTAAAACTTAAACTAAAAAAAAAAAAAAAAAAAAAAACCCAAAACAAAATAAAACCTAGTCTAAAAGCCCCTCGGCAGAGGGTAACGTGGCCAGAATGCTGGCAGCATTGCCTCGCTGAATAGCAATACTCAGCTTTTGGGCGAAATAGATGCCAGCACTCTGGTCACGTGTCACCGCTACCAAACGCCTGGCCAGATCTTTATATAGGTTATGAGCGTCCGGCCCCCACGGACCTAAAGTCTCAACCCCAAATGGCACAAAATGGTACATCCTGTCTAGGGACCCATATTTGTGCCGTTTGAGGTTTTCCGCTTTAGCTGCAGCAGCACCAGCCCTGTCTGCTGTGTCGGGAAGGTGAGACGACGCCAGTGTGTCGACGCACGTCGCGTCCCACACCAAAGGTCGTCCCACTTTCCATGGCACCAACGTCATTCCGTCGGGTCTTTTACCGTCGTCCCGCAACAGTCCATTAGGCTCTAGGACCGACGGGACGCCAGCACTGACAAAGGCCCGACGGATGATATCATTTAGGGTGGCGTGCCGCGAAAAGCGCCCTGCACTTTTTGTGCATGACAATGCGTGGTGACCGAGACGATCGACCATATCGCCACATTGGCAGCGGTGCGGGACCAGACATGGGGCACCTAAACGGAGAGATACGCCTATCCGGAAAGAGTTATTATCCAAAAGGTTGCCAACGTTACTTGAAGGAAGGGCATGTAGCCAAAGCCCCGACTCCCATCTTGAAACGGCAAGCAAGCGAGCGCGCTCTGTGGTACAACTTGAGGTTTGAATTAGTGTTTGCAGTTCTAACTCACAGAGCGGCCCGTCCCACTGTCTCTGAGAATTGGGAGACTTGGGCAAAAGTTGGCTTGGGCAAGCTATTTTCCAACTTTCGACAGCGTCACTCAGATATGTAATTTCTAAATTTGGAAGAGAGGATGATAATATGTCTTTTACTAACTTTTGCGTGCTGAAAACTGAGGACAAGAAAGCTGGCAAAGATACACTAGAAATTTTGCGTATTCCGAGACCACCAAACCTCACAGGCAGTGAGGCTTGGCGCCAAGCGCGATCGTCTAAAGGGGTGTTAAGAATGGTGATGAGTGTATCTCTTTGAACGTTATCAAGCTGTTGTAAAGATAAAGGATGATTCCAAAGCTGACAACATCTAAGAGAATACATAAATTTTGGAACAAACAGACAGTACCGAATAATGAAATATGCTATATGAATGTTAATTTTTTGGAGACGGTTTGACACTGAGTAAAAATTTTGAATTTTTTCGTCAACAAAATCTTTGATTGACTCATCTAAAATTGGGGAACCTAATAAGCGGAGCGATCGGTTTTCTAAAATTTTTATATTTGGAGCAATTTGATCGAAAAGCTTTGTTATCTCATCCTTTGGGACTGAGGAGGAATTTGGAATAAAAAGTTCGCATTTAGAGAAATTTAGGGCGAGCCCTATTGTACTAAACTCTGTTGTTAAATATTGCAAGTCTTTAATAACAGTGCTAACGTCGCCTCCAAGGGATCCATCGTCTAAGTACCAGACGTTAAATTTCGATTCTAGTTTTTTGATGATAGGATGAATAGCTAATGAAAAAAGAGCAGGCCCAAGGGGGTCACCCTGCTGACACCCAGTTTCAGACAAAAGCACGTTATTTTTGTACAATAATTTGGAGGGTTCACCATAACATTGCCGAACAAAATTGTAAATAAAAGGAATTTTGTCTTTGATTTGGGCCAAAAAAGCGTTTCTATTAACGGTATTGAAGGCGTTTTTGACATCCACCTTCAGCAAGACTTCACCTCCTTGGTGGTGAAGGAAAGTTCTTAAGGCATGGACTGCCGCCTCACAGCCACCACGTGTACCAAAACCGAGTTGTACAGGTTGGTATTCGTCGCAAAGTGTTTTTTTTATATGCTTGACACAGATTTTGGCTGTAAGGCGACGGTACACTGTACCAACAGCAATTGGTCTTATGCCGCCATCCTTTTTAAGAAGCGCGCATAGGTTGGCGCCGTATAATAATGCTTTAATGTCGCTATTTACTTTACCTGCGAGCATTAAATTGACTAACGTCGTCAGTTCTTTCAGTAGGGAGTCCCCGATCTCGCCACAAGTAGCACTTGTGAGATCTTTTAAATGTTGCGGAGTGAGAGAGTCGAGTCCCCCCGCTGAGCCGCTAGGAAACGACGCAATGGCGTACGAGATGTCGTCTATGCTAGCAGTAAGACATTCATCCTCTCCAATGGTCGCAGGTAAAGTAAAAACTTGGTTTGGTGGTGAAGGTGGATGTTTGTCTTTGAGTGCCAGCAAAGTGTCTGAATTGTTAGGTGCCAAGGTGTCGTCGGAAAACAAAAGTCGCGCCGAGCCTCTAATATCTCCTTCGCTCATTTTGTTTTCAACTAAACGATAATTGGTAATAGATGATACAGGCTTTGAAGTATTATGTGGAGCGAAGGAAAAATTAGGACAAGATTTTGAATTTTGCTGACAATTTTGTTTAATTTTACTAGTAAGCGAATTGTGATCTAAAGGGTTTTTCAAAACATGGAGAATTCTGTAAGGGAAGGTTAGCAAGTGCTCCCAAGCTTCACTAGAATTAAATTGTACAACATTTTTGATGTCATCGATGAGGCATTTAGCCACACTAATCCGTGCGCCACGGGGAATTCTTTTGATCACTGGTAAGTTTGTTTTATAATTTCCTAAATTTTCTCCGAAATCTGGTTGACTGATTAAATTTTGAAATTGTAGATCATTTGCCAAAGGAGGTAACCGGTGACACCTGCTCTCATGAATTTTGAGCCCGCGATTACCCTTGAAGAAGCGAGGCTGGGAACACTGGCTACACTTTACCAGGTTTTCCGACGACACATCGATACCACCTGATAATGCACTGCTGCTCCGGATAGTCGTATCCCTTCGCGAAGAAAGTGAAAAGGGCACATTAACATTGGCATTTATAGTAATAGTCGTAATATTTCTCTCTTCTTCCTGGTCCGTGAGCTGCTGTCGCCTACCACGCCGATCACTCTGTGATGGCGGAGGCGACAAAGATACGGCATCTTCATCGGGGGTGAGATAAACATCATCGTCCACCGATGACGGTGCACGAGGCATATATTATATCTAAAAAAAGCATAAAAATACACACAAAGGCGTCGCAATAATAAATTTTCCATCAAAACCGTCCATGACAGGACTAATGTTTGTTCTTGCGCAAATTGCGTAATGTGCAAAGCGGCGCGCCACTTGAGGCCATATATTTTCTTCAAAAAGTTGTGTCCCTCAAATTATGAATAACTTTGCAAACAATTCATCGCAAAACAGCGGACAATGGACGGTTGTCCTAAATTATTTATTTAATTTTCAAAATTGTGCGACCATTTCACTCTGACACATTCTGTCAAATATCTTAAAGTAGGTTGAAAATAATTTGATTGAAATGTTATTGCGTGTTACGTGACTCAGCAAGCGTAGCCATATTCATATCGGTCACCTACAGACATTACAGACTTCACGTCGCCCCTTGATACCAGTAACAAATATTTACACATTAACTTTACGATTTTCTATTTCAGGCGATATCTTGCCGTTATCGTGGCAATAAATACTGCTGGACAGTAAAACAACACGGGTTGATTGATTGAACAGACATAATATTCTAGAATGTAGGTGTGCTCATCATGGCCGACTTTCACTGTGGTACCAACTCTCAAATAGGTTGCTTATATACGAGTAATATTATAGTTGTAATAAATGTTTTTTGTTGTAACAATTTTTTATTTCTTCGACGTTCTTTAAACTTATTTTGACCTAATCTTTCGTATGTTACAAATGACTTTTCTGGTTAAAATAACATCCCTCTTTTTGATCAGAAGTTAGTATATTTGATAGCGTATTTAGATCCACCAATGAAAATGAAAAAAAAAATGAAAAATAATTTATTTCTTTTAGTACACAATACATGAAATATGTAGCCATGGCCATTAAATTAGGTGTGAGAACACCTGTATTTTGATGGATAGCCTTCCTAATAGAATCATTATGAATTGTACATTTTTAAAATTATTTGAAATTAAAAATTCTAAAGAAAAAAAATAATAATACGTTTCAGATTAATTAAATGATTGCTTTCTTGATGTCAAAATATTAATATCAGTACATAATGTTAAGATCCACCAATTCGCAATTGGATCAGCGCGTGGTTAGCGTGATGGATGGGCAGACTTATATTCCTATTCTTTACATACATCGCGTATTCTCGACGACGTCTATTCTAGGATAATTTATTAATGCACTTTTCAATATGACCCAACGTTATACGATAGGTACTGTAGTCACAAAAAAAACAGTTCATTACATTGCGTCAGTTACAGTTTTATTGTTTATCAGAAATTGTTTATTGCAATACTCCCACAGATAAAAATAGTCATAATGATGAGTACAATGGTTTTCTAGAATGTTATCTCCATAGTCTAATGGTATGTAAGTATACCTAAGTAAGTTCATATAGGCTAGGTATCTAGCCCTAGCGTCAGAGTTTTCAAGGCGAGATGGCTAAATGGTTAGAACAACCGCGACATCTGGGTAATATCGTTACTTTTCAGAAAGGCAGTGAATGGGTTAATTTTCATAAAATATGGGAAAATAGAGCACGACTGTGCCCAAAATGGCGGAGTATGTACCAAGGAAGTGCTCTCTGACACGCATGGTAATTGTATTAACTCGGGCTTTAGTTGAATAAATAGGACTATCAGCTCCGAGGTAGATACGGCCGGACGGTGGGACAAACCTTTATTTTAAGGGTTCTGTATATTATTTTCTGTGGGCTTTTTTAGTAAGGTGAAGCCTAGTGTGGAAACGTTGCGACATTCGATGAAAGATTATATGTGTAGTAATATCGTAATCTGCAAGCTATCTACTTTAAAAAAATGATTTAACTTATTCAGTCTGTTAAATCTGTGAAAGCTGTACATCCGTCTATCCATCCATCAGCCATAGGACGTCGACTGCTGGACGTAGGCTTCTCCTAAAGATCTCCAATAAGACCGGTTGGAAACGGCTTGCATCGAGCGCGATTTTGCGGTCTCAATGAGGTCATCCATCCACCTTGTAGGTGGACGTTCTACGCTGCGCTTGCCGGTGCCTGGTCTCCACTCTAAAACTTTTCGACCGCATCGGTCATCAATCCTCCGCGCTGTGTACCTACTCACTGCTATATCAACTTGCTAATCCGCTGGGCTATGTCGGTAACGTTATAGTAACACTTTGTAATACTTTGAATGGTAGTAATACTCGCCTTGAAATTCTGAGGTTGAGGGTTCAAATCCCGGTCCCGTACCAATTAGTTATGAATGAATTTTCACACCACTGGCTTTTCGGTGAAGGAAAACATCGTGAGGCAACGTGCATTCAATCGTAGAAGAAAATCGATGGCGTATGTGAGTTCACCTACCCGCACTGAGCCAGTGTGCTGAAAACGACCCAATCCTTTTTCAAGGGTAGACCCACGTTCAGCAGTGACCTATAAAAAGCCGGTACAGTACAGTACAGTCTCTACAATCTACACAAGTTTTTTTGGAAGATCTTGATCAAACTGTATTGAAAGAATATTTTCTTATAAATATTTGTCTCATTGGGTGGTCTGCCAAAAACTGTTTTTCCAGTCCCACGGGCCCCCAACACTAAAACAGACAAACACTCGCACCCATCCATAGATAATGCCTTATCTCAAGGATGAATTAAAAAATAGAATTACGTAAGCATATAGAGTAAACATGTTTTTCATACACCCACTCCAACTGAGTTTAGACTCTACTGTAGCATGACAAGATATAAAATCGTTTGCCGTTTAAGTAAGTATCTATGAAATATATGATAATGAGCGCTGTGGGTTTAAAATCTAGGTGTTTACTAAATTTCTCTAGTGTCGGCGAATTGGTCTAAAGGTCAATGGTCTGGAGAAAAACAAGTCGGTCTGACGTGGTCTTTGGAGAAAACAAGGCGTTGCTAGGCGGGGTACGTCCACTTTCTTTGGCACTGCTATACTGGTGTAAATTATTACTTGGGTATGGGCTTTTAGAACTGAATTGAATTGGCTATTAAGTGAAGAAAGTGGTGGTGGCTTATGGTGCTGAAACGTGGGTTATTGTGCACTTACTGGTGTTTTGTAGAATAAATAATAAATATATGTATCTGTAACAGCCTTTTTAGGGTTCCGTACCCAAAGGGTAAAAACGGGACCCTATTACTAAGACTCCGCTGTCAGTCTGTCTGTCTTTCTGTCTCCAGGCTGTATCTTATAAACCGTTATAGCAACACAGATTATGTATTTCTGTTGCCGCTACAACAAAAAAAAAACAGAATGAAGTTAATATTTAAAGGGAGCTCCTATGCAACAAACCTGAATTTTTAACCGTGTTTCGCTCGATATTAATAATGGTAACAAGAAGATGCTTGAAATACTCCCAGAATGTTTAGTTGTATATACAATTCAATAATAAATAATTAAATTAAAATAAAATAAATGTTTAAGGGGGCTCCTATTCAGTACGGAACCCTGCGTGCGCGAGTGCTACTCGTACTTGGCCGATTTTATTTAATGGTCCACTGCAGGAAGTGGATCGACCCATGAAATGACTAATAAGTATAGGCCCAATCGAACTTATTGGTGGGTGTGAAGTCAGCTACAAGCTGCGCTAAATCCAATCCTTGAACAGTTGTTATGTGAGCTTCAGTCAAGATTGGGTTTTGTGCAACTTTTAACTAACTTCACTGCCGCGAAGAAGTTGGGTTTGGCCTATAGGTACTTGAGCTGAAACGGTATTAATAATTGCGATAGGATTTGTTGGATCTAAATCTTCTAACAATCTATAAAGCTGTTTTTCTACTTGATTAAATTTAGACCAGTGAGAACCGGCTTACTTCCAGCGTGTTTTTGCGGTCTTGAATCTCTTGAGTAGATGGTCTGTCCATTTTATCGGTGAACGTTATTTTTTTATCGCAAAAAGTCCACGTTCTCGCATCCCACGCTTACCATTAGGTAGTTACGTGGTTTCTATTCGAGGACTTCAGGGACCCATCAGCCATCAGTTCTATGTTCTATATGCCCTGCCCATTGCTATTTACAAATCTGCTAGGTTAAGTCACTATCTTTGGTTTACTACGGATCTTTGAATTCTTTATTCTCGCAGAGAAACTCCGAACATAGCCGGTTATCTTCCTATCTTCCATCAGATGGAAAGCCACGATGGTCAGAAATAGCCCACGTTTACAAATGTCTCTGTTACGACGATCTTTCTCGAATCGTGTAAACTGCCTACATGATTAAAGTTCCAGATAACCGGGCTAAAATAAACCTTATCACGAATTATATTATTATTGTATACATGTGGTAGGTACCTACTACATGAGTTCACGAGCATAATACCTTTTCTTATGTAACGTAATTATGTGAATATTCTTTTAATTGGTTTTGTTTTTATCGCTCAAGATAAGGTAAGATTTATTTGTGGTAAAAATGCATTGTTAAGTTTTAGTGTTCAGTTTTTTTTTTTTGGTTTATGCATTCAACAATTGCATTAGGCCTACGCACAAAGAGTGCAAATGCTGGTTGGTCGACACAAGAAGAGCGTCGAATTGGAATAGTGAGAGCGGGGAATCGAATCCCTGTGCACCAATGTATTCTTTGGAATGAACTTTTCACACAACTGGCTTTGCGGTGAATGAAAATGTTGTGATGAAACCTGAACTGCATTACCTTCCTAGAAGAAATTCGAAGGTCTATCTATACGAATTCACCATCCCGCATTAAATACGATTAAATCAAAGGTAGAACTTGGTTCAGTTTTAAAATTAGGTACCGTTACCTTACTGTATGGTATAGATCTATCAAATATTGTTTTGGTTATTTTCGTGTATTATTTTTTTAATTTTTAATTTGATTTTGTGGGCAATTTCGAATTGATGACCAAAACGTAATTTATTTTATTTGCTAGTATAGATTTATAGCCTGAAATATTTGAATTCTATATCTGTTTCATTTTCTAAACAAAGCTTCATAGTAACGATCATGAATAATCTACGTATAAAACCTTCGATAGAAGTTACGAGGTGTATGATATTTGATCATATCTAAACGAATGCGGTAATAATCTATCCGTGCCGCCAAACTCCACCCAAAACGTGTAAGCCCTTAAATAACGCCAAAACGCGTCCAATAAAACCACTCACATTATGTAATTACATATCATGACAAATGTGTAAGTAATTCCACAGACACCTTGAGATGGGACATGTCGTGATTTAGCGGGAGTCTAATTTAGAAAGAAACTCTCATGTCCTAACTCATCATGAGCTGTTTAGACCGCCGTCAAATCGTCGTCCACGTGGAAGATTTGAGTACAAAAATATAGTTAAATCGGAATGTGCCAAATCGTCCCTCAAACTGGCGAATAAGTCCAGTCCACGGCGGGAATCACCTATAACCTCGTTTTGAATGGGGTTTTTGAAGTTATATTTGGACCGCGGTAATAAAGAAAACAGAGCCCTTTTTGAAGTGAAACTTCTAATGCGACTTCCAACAATTGCGTTAAACGTTTAACGCTACCATGGAGGGGGTATGAAAGCACTGTTACGTCGAAGTTTCACTTCTTCCGCGCTTCAAATCACTCTCGAGAGGTTTGGTGTTCCATCCAAGTAATTGAGCATGACTTGGATGAAACACCAAATCTCTTGACAAAGATAAATGGTAAGAGGAAAGCGATGTCTTTGCCCTGCAGAGGGACGGTAACGGCTAAAATAATAATAATAAGAAGACTGGGTGATGAAAAAGATTCTCTGTAGATATCTGTGAGTTCGTCGAATCGACGCTCACTAAGCATTGAACAGATCCATGTCAAGGTTCGGTGTGAACGAACCTTAGATCGTTACCTTTAGCTCTGGGCGGCTTTTAAACGATCAGCTGAAATATCAGGCTTCTTTCTAAATGTACCTACACTATTTTTGGTAAGCAAAAAGTTTGGGAAGTTGTCTCACACGCACCTGCTTTTATTTCATGAACAATTTAAGAACTTAAATAAGGGTTGAATTAAATAGCTTATACAACATTATTTTTACCAAAACGCGTGAAGTTTAAAAATAACTTAAGTGAGCTGATTGCCACCATTTTGGAAGAGAATTAGAGCTGTAATGTCACATTGTGATCTGTCGCATGTTCACACGTCGATAAATTGTACCGTGGTCCGTATGCTAGCCTTTGTAATATTTTATAAAATAAACATTTTCTCTTTAGTACATGAGTCCAATGATAAATTTAGTTATGACTGCGTATTACTCAGTCATTTTAATTTGTCAAAAACAAGTCATAATTCGGCCAGTAGTTAAAAAAAACTAGTTTATTCGAATTAAGCATTAATTTGGATTTCTCTTAAAAAAGTAGTGCAAATAGAATAAGATTTTACTCGAAAAAAAAATGGAAAATATAAAACATTTGGATATTTTAAAATCGCAGTTGATCAAATGGTAATATTATGGTCTACCAGTTGCTAACCAAAGTAGATTTATAGCTAGCCATTCAATAGTTCCCTTTAGGTATATTATACGATTGCTGTGTGGTAATATTATGTGCCTACTCATTATATTGACGTAGGTACCTACGAGATTTGTTATTATTTCATGTTCAGTTTTTTGCTCCATTTTTGTTTCTAATCAAAATAATAATGGAATTATCTCTTCATCTGAAATGTGTACTGTTATTAAAAGGTTTCTAAATCATCATTGCCATCATTAACTGAGCTATGGAACTTCCACTAATGGACATAGGCCTTCCTATCTCCTTCCCTACTCTCTTTTTAGTTTGCATCCAGCGCTTCCTTTGAATCGTCTACTAATCGTAGTAAAAAAATAACAATTTTAGAATTAGAGAAATAAAATCGAAAACTGGCTTAGAATTTCTAAATCGCTCTGGATAATAACTTTTCGCAAAAAATGGCAAAACCACCTTCCATCGTGTACAAAATTCGAATATTTCGCTCGAATTGTTTACATTATTGTTGATTTTTCAAAAACGACTCATCCAATTTTAGTAAAATTTAAATGGACCACCTCGGGAGTATACCCTTTCGAACTAAAAAAGATTTTTTCGATTCGGTTCACAATTGGCGACTATCGATGAACATACACAAAAAATAAATACATACACACGAACATAGAACCTCCTCCTTTTTGGAAGTAGGTTAAAACAAATAGACTGACGTCCAGGAAAAAGTAGACAGATCATCTGACGCGCTGGATACAAACCGCTTCCAACCGGTCTCATTAGAAATACTTATATAGGGATATGGGGAAGGCCTATGTACAGCAGCGGACGTTATACGGCTTATTATATATGGAGTGGACTGATAATTACTATCTAAATGTTAGTTTTTGCATGTAAGGGTTATTTATTAGCTACCTATACTTAAAAATACTGTAGTCGGAAGCTTATCGAGTATCGACTTTTTATTGATTTCAGTGCATAGTTTACGTAACATGCAAAAGTCCTTAGTTTCAGTGTTAGCTAATAAATTAATTCATAATCTTCCAACCTGCGTCCGAGTTTATCTGGCACGTGGACTGCACTCCTGCCAAGATCTATTTCTGAGGGAGGGCTGCAGATGATGCAATAGTTGCTATTTGCAACCAGAGATTATAGACCTCTCCAATAAAGGTACAGCATTAGAGACAGGGTTCTTTATAAGCTGGTTTTTGTTACTACGTTGAAAGAAAGGTCCAAGAGCCCTCATCTGAAGATACAGTGTTTGGCTCAGGGGTCAGAAACGGCTGGCTTTTAATTGTTACGTGCAACCAGATTTTACAAACCTCTATGAAGAAGATGTAGCCTCAGGACAAGGGGTCTTTAACTGCTGGTTCCTTGTTTGCTACGAACTACCAAATATATAAGACCTTACTGATGAAGTTACAACATTAGAGATAGGGATCTTCATAAGCTGTTTTTTTAGATACTCCGTAGAACCAAAGGTGCAAGAGCTTTCTTGTGAAGAAACTGTGCTTGGGCCAGGGATCATAAACGGCTGGTTTTTGTTTCTACCTGCTACTAGATATTCTAGACCTCAGTAATACAGGTACAGCATTAGAGCTAGGGACCTCTAAGAGCTGGTTCCTTGTTGCTACATGCAAGAGTTCCAAGACCTTACCAATGCAGGTACAGCATTAGGACCAGGAGTTTTCATAAGCTGGTTTTAGTGCTACATGGAAAGATAAATTTAAGAGCTCTCTTTTGAAGATACAGCGTTTAGGCCAGGGTTCCGTGACCTTCCCGTGTAATATAAATCATCCATTAGGTACTGCTATCAATCTAAATATCTAAGACCTCTCTGCTAAATATGAAGATGTCTTTGACTGATGATCCGGGGTTATGATGAATTGGTTTATGCTGGTGCTGGTTTTTAATTGCTCCAACCAAACATCCAAGAGTTTTCTACGGATCTTGTACTGCTGGTTTTCATGGCATTGTTGTTTCTACCTCTAGTTTGCTGTCAGACTTGGAGTCTTCAGCTGATTTGGTCATAGTCAACACCTAACAGTCGTAGAACTTTCACTGCTGGACATAGTCCTTACCTATGGATTTCTTAGAAAGACCAATTGAACTCGTATTACTACTATTAGGCTTAGCAAGTGAGCCCTAATGAATCTGTAACATTTTTCAAACCAAAAATTTCCAGCCAAAAAATCATTATAATGTCTAATCTTTATTTATAACCACAAAAGTTGCCTACATAATTCAATTCGCTTGGTAACAGTCGGAAAGAGACTGACAAATTAAAATTATACAGCGCAGTGTCTGAAACGAGGCATTGTTGGTTTTTGTCGAAATATGCAAATGTGTATCTGCCATTACGTTAGCCATTGTTTGCTCCCAACAATGAACTGATGAGCGTTTACCTTTTTGCTTCAATCTTCAACTTTTTGCTTTAAATCTTTATCTTTTTGCTTCAAATATCTTTTTGTTTCAAGTTTTGTTTCTGATCTCTCATTGCTTTGGATGTTATTACAGACTTGGTACATGCTTGCGTGGATTTAATTTGGATCAGTGGTGGAGGAGTATGGTAAATTTTATCGAAATCAGCTAAGCCGTTTTTGAAAAATCAACAAAAATATACAAGGATGTAACATCGATTCATGTACGAGTAAATATTCGAATTCTGTACACGGCGGAAGTCAAGTGTTGCGATTTTTTGCGAAAAATAATTATTCCAATAGTTGAAACCCAATATTGGGTACTGAAATCAATTCTATCAGAGTGTGATGTGCAGTAATTATTTACTGCACATCACACGCTGATAGAATTGATTTGATTGATTGATTTGATAGCACTTTTAGTGAGTGTACTTATGTACACTCACTAAAAGTGCTACCATTGTTACTTATTACAATAATCGTATTGGTATTCAAATGTTAATATAATTATTTTTCACAAAAAATGGCAAAACCGCCTTTCATAGTGTACAAAATTCGAATATTTCGCTCGAATTGTTTACGTTATTCTTGATTTATCAAAAACGGCTCAGCCGATTTCTGTAAAGTTTGAATGGGACCACCTCAGGAGTATAACCTTTCGAACATACACACAAAAAAACATACACACGAACATAGAACCTCCTCCTTTTTGGAAGTCGGTTAAATAGCACACGTATACTTCAAAATACATATCTTCATGAAATTTAAATAGAGAAACAATAAATACCTAACTCTTTGCATCTACATAGAGAAAATGGGTAAATGTAAATGAGTTGTTGTAGGTATTTATGTAAACATTTAAGTCACTGTATTTTAAACTACCGGCTTGCGGAAGCCTCCCTACATTAGCACGCGGCGACAGGAAGTAAGTTGCGGAAGTTTTCTTACAACTCGCTCGTGTAAACTTCACCTTAAATAGAGTTGAAGAATACTTAGAATTATATCTGTGTGACGACTGAACTCTTAATTATTAATTGTAGGTTCGTTAAAGGCTTAAGATATATTACTGTCAAATTAATTATTCACCTACAATTTAGGCACAAAAATGATAATTTTTAACTAGCCGAATTACCTAATTTATCTAATAATTCGGCCTGCAATAAGCTAACTGCTTCCAAATACCTATACAGGGTCATAGGTATTAAACGCAAAACTTTTTAAGAGCATCCGCCCTAATACATCTAGATAAAAAACTTTTGTTCTAGGACTTTTGGAATATCACGAAGAAAAAATCTGCTTTTTCATTCAAAAAGTTCGTCAACGCGCGGCAAAATATATCTTTTTTTCGAGCGTATTTTCAAAAATCGTAGTACAAAAGTTGGTTGTCTAGGTGCCTATGACCATGTATACAATAATGAGTAGTTTTTTTTCGCGGTTGTGGGGTTAGTCCCAGGGTAAAAGCCTTTTATAATGGTGGGTATATGTGTATATCTGTGAAAGTAACAGTGATTTGAAAAACAATACCTTGTAATTGTTAATCTACACGGTGAGTTTCAACATGGATGTTATATATTTAGACTCATCATTACCAACCCTTATTATGGGACCAACCCAGTCAGCGGACGCCCCGATTATATTATTATTGAAGTAGGTATAATATCCTTTTTGTTTGAGAAGGAAACTATTATTTATCAAACTTAATCCTTAAGATAATAAAATAAAATGCAAAATCAAGTGTGTAAATAGACAAATAAGCGCGTATCTAGATGATATGAAATACAAGTAGGTAGATAATTTAGCAGGAGTAAAAAATTCAAGGTCTACCAAACAATGTATTCAACTATTCAAACAAGCGTTGTTGAGAGACCTCGATCTCAAGGAGACTTCGATTCTAGGTCACCTAGGACCTAGCAACCATCTGAAAGACCTAGAAAAAATAATAGTGCTTGACACTCAAAGGATTTCCTGTGCGCGAAATATAACCTGGGACCACGTGCATCGAAGGCAAAGGGACTGCTGCCAACCTCGCCAGGTCCACTGCAGGACGTAGGCCTACCCACGAAGGGCGATTGGGCCATATCCACCACGCTGGCCCAGTGCGGGTTGGTGGATTCACATACGCCATCGAATTTCTTCTACGGACGTATGCAGGTTGCCTTACGATGTTTTCCTTCACCGAAAAGCCAATGGTGTGAAATTCCGTACATAAATTCCAAATAATTCATTGGTACGGGACCGGGATTTGAACCTACGACCTCACGATTGTAACGCGGTTGTCATTATCACTAGACCACCACGGCTTCCACTACCTACTACCTCTATAGAATTATCTGTTTGCCCTGTACTAAGCCTGTCATATCATATCATAATCATGGATATCATAATTAAGATCATCATTATGAACAAGTTTTACTATGGGGCCAACCCTGTATTCGAGAAATAAAATCAGCTACTCCATACAAAATCGCAACTCGTAATCAACAAAATGAGACTGCTTATTTTTCTTCCGTATGTTTTCCTTCACGAAAAAGTCACTGTGTAAAAATCCGAACATAAATTCAAACTCATTGCTACGGGACCCGTATTCGAACCCTCAACCACATAATTGTAAGTCGTGTGTTACCACCACTAGACCACCACGGCTTTTTTCAAATTCAACATTCAAATTCAAAATTACTTTATTTCACGTTATTACCCATATATAACAACAAAAACAATAAAATATGTCAATAACGGTCATTAAAAATAACATAATATGCACAGTCAAAAATTAAATTAAAAAGTAGTAAAATTGTAAAAATAAAATTAACATTTAAATTATCATACAGTCAAATTAAAATAATAAGAATTGAGCATAAAATGTCAGCCTGAGTAATAAAATAATTCAATTAACACTCAAATATCTATCCGACCAGTAATACAGGGCTTTTTGCTTACCCTGTACTTAGCCGAAAGGAGGTGATTCAACCCATCATTATGAACAACTTTTAAATCAGCCGTTCCATACAAAACTGCAACTCGGAATCGACAATGTACAGGGCTATATCTAATCGATTAGCATCCTTTTAGGGGCTTATTCTGTACATCAAAACTAACAACTTTTGTTCTGCAACTTTTGTCAGAACTCACAAATAAAAACAGGTGTTCCATAATAATATATTTTGTCGCGGGTGAACGATATTTTTCTATGGAACAACAATTATTTTTGAGTTTTGATAAAAGTCACAGAACAAAAGTTGTCAGTTTAAAGCTTAAGCTAAAGTTTGAGCCCCTAAAAGGATGCTAATTGATTAGAAAAAACCCTGTAAATGAAACAGCGGATCTTTTTTTCTCGAATTTTTTGTTGGAATATTAAAAGTTGTTCATAATGATGGTATGAATCACCTTTCGGCTTAGTACATCAGTTCTGAATAGCCCTGTTTAACCTGGAACCCCGTACATTGAAACCGGAGGGGCTACCAACTGCGCCAATAGAGTCGTCAAATTAATTCAAACAAGCGTTGGTGGCCTTGATCTCAAGGAGGCTTCGATTGTAGTGTAGGTCACCTAGGGCATAGCAACCGAACTAATCTGAGAGACCTAGAAACCCTCGGTGTAACAACAATTGGACGAGTGCTTTCAATTGCTGACGCTAGGGACACCAGCAAGCTTGAACAAGTGGGAAATTCAGGATTTGTAACATTAAAATTTTTCACAATACCTATAGTCTAAGCATGAAATTATTACATTAGTACAGAATGGTTACAGGTTATCTAGAACCGGTGGACTAAGCTGAAAGGGGGTAATTCAGACCATTATTATGAACAACTTTTTTTATGGAGCCAACACGGAATTAAAAAAAAATCAGCTTTTTCATACATTTTGTCGATTCCGATTTACAATTTTGTAAGGAACTTTTTGCCGTTTTTCGCTCGATATTAATAACGGCGAGAGGTAGATTCTTGAAATCTTCACAGAATATTTAGTTAAAAATGCACTTTAAAAATAGATTAAATTGAAATAAAATTAATATTCATTTGCTATTATTTTAGTATATTAATTTGGGAGCTCGTATGGGATACGAGTAACGTGATTTTTTTGCCCGATATTAATAACGGCAAAAGGAAGATGCTTGAAATATTCACAGAATATTAAGTTAAATAAATATTCTTTAATGTTTATAAAAAAAAAAAATTAATAAAATATATTGAGGGGGGCTTCCAATCGGTACAGAACCCTTGGTGTGCGAGCCCGACTCGCATTTGGCCGATTATTTTAGTTAGATCTGGAAGCCACGAATACACATACGACACACATTAAATTTATAACACTTCTATTTTGGTTTTGGGATAAAAACCAAACATTTACCTACTCCATTAATTTAGCAAATATGAAACGTTTTGTATCTACATATTGGGTATTCAGTATTTTTTTTTTTCGCACAAGCATTGCCATTCAGCGTGGCAATGCAGCCAGCATGCTGGGCACGCTGCCAACTGGCAGTGGGCTTGAGCATTTGGATTATCTTTAGACCTTCAAGGGTCTGTGGATGATCCAATGCTTTTTATGTTAGATAGTAGTAAGTAAGTAAGTTCGTATAGGCCGGGTGGCTAGCCCTGGTGTCAGAGTTTTTAGGCCGCCTGAAGGCCTCTGACATGGCTAACGGTTAAAACAACCGGGGCCTACAATAGGTAGTAGTAGTGTAGGTAGTTTTAGCATATAATACCTATTGTATTTTGTTGTAGTTAATAAAGGCACTCTTGCCTGATAAAAAAAAATAGAATAAATAATACCGCAAACAGGAGATAAAACGAAATAAGTATTTAAGTAAATAAAAAATATTAAAATTATTTCTAAAAAATATTTAAATTACTTCTTATTTTATTAATATTAATAAAATAAAGGAGAAAAATAAAGTTGTCTTAAAAATGCTTAAAACTTTCCTCTTAAATTCAAACTAGTTTCATTCATGTCAAATAATTCTACAGTTCTTTATTATTTTAATTTCTATTTAATGAAACTTGTTACACAAAAATAATTTTGTCTCTTGAATGATTTGAATAACTGGTTTATAAATTAATGCATTCTGTCTTCTTTCTCCTAAAACGTCCAAAAATATTTTTAAAATGCATTAGCATAATTGTTTTTGCTCATTCATTTTAATTACGTTAAATTCTAGAATGATTTTAAGCAGTCTATTTTTGCTTTTATTACCTAGTTTTTTCTGTTAGTCACCTAAAGAAGTTATACCTATCTACAATACCAAATTTGGATATAATAATTTAATATCACATTAGGTATATTCAGATTTTATTAATACTATTTATGGCTTTTCGCGTCGAAAAGAATAAATAAGCACGATAACTGATGGTTACAAAATATCATTATTATAATTAGTCCGTGAGTTAGAATATCAATAAATATTGGACAAGTATTTTTTTGTCAATAAAACAACAAATGCCAAAGATAAACCTTGTCAAAGTTTGGGAGTGGGGGTCATGACGTCACTTCTCTGACAAAAGTTTATACCTATAATTATAAGTGACTTGTGACATCACACGGAACTTTAACGGGCTATATCTTCATAAATTTTTGTTCAATTGACACAAGAAAAAATACGTGTCTAAAATTTTTTGATAATAATCTATCTAACGGCCTAGTTATGTTTTTTTAGGTATCATGTCTATTGTACTGTGTTTTATTAAAAGCCCAGTATTAATGAATTGGTCCCATAGTAAAAGCTGTTTATGTAACTGATGTGGTGTATCTAATATGAAATCGTAAAATTAAAATCAGCTCTCTATGGAATTTCGGTCGAGTCAGTGAGTTTTTTGTATAGACTAGCTGATTTGTTTTGTTTCGCAATTTGGGTTTGATCTCCTAGTAAAAAATATTTATAATTATAAGAAGAACAGGATGATCAGCAATTTACCTGTAAGTGCAGTTCGATCCTTAATTTTACAGCTTTCGTAAAGAGATTTTTATCTTGCAGGAACTTAGCTCGACTATTACTCACTTCTAGAATTTCTTTTACCTATTGATTTTTTCTAGGACATTTTTATCAAAGAATTTCTGCGATTGATATTTCCTAGCTAATTTTTTTAGAAATTCCATGTTATTGTAACCGCATGGCCACTCTAGCTCCAGCGTTTGTGTCTCAATTGCAGCAGATTGGCTAATTGCGGAGAATATTTTTAGAGCATCAAGTGGTGATTGTGGCAAGTGCCGGGTTGGCCTACTTACTGTTGGGAGAAAGGACGCAGTCATCAGGAATATTTTAACCGTAGGATGTCCACCGCTCGAGGCTAGTTGTGGAAAATATATTTAGAGCATCAAGTGATGATACTGGTAAGCAGTGCTGCTAACTCCTTTTCGCAAAAACACGCTGTCAGCACGTCAAAACCGCGCTAGAACGCGCTAAATGGTACCTACGACAAAAAAAAACGCTCTAACTGACTCGAATCAGTGATAAAAGGATGACATATCGTATATTCCTGTGAAAACGTGGTGCGGAAGTTTGACTAGTGACTTTAATTTCAAGATAAAACTGTACCGAAAATGCAGAATGGCATTTATGGTGTCCATGCTCAAAAATTTTGTTATGAGAAAATCTACTTAATTTTAACCACAATCATGGCACCGACACTCTATGTCGGCGCCAGAGTGTGGTAACGAAAACACTTGTTGCTACGGTATAAAATAAGAGCATTTCAGTGTTTTTGTGTATAAAAATAAAATGCGCCAGATTTGGCGTTAGGTGCTAAAACGCGCTTTAGGCCAAAAAAGCGTCAGATCTGGCGCCGAAAGCGCTAAATTGGCAGCACTAGTGGCAAGTGCCGGATTGGCCTACTTACTGCTGGGAGAAAGGACGCAGTCATCATCAGCATTTTAGCCGTAGGATGTCCACCCCTCGATGCCAATTGCGGAGAATATTTTCAGGCCATCAAGTGGTGATTGTGGCAAGTGCCGGATTGGCCTACTTCCTGGAGAGAGAAAGGACGCAATCATCATCAGTAGAATGTTCGCCGCTAAAGGTCTCTCGAAGATATGTCGGACGCTGATGTATAGGTATATGTGCACCGATATGTATATGCTAGGATGTAAAAAAGCTCATAGAATGTAGAGCTTTTTAACCTCCCAGTCTCGGCGTATTGGATGCAAGCTGCTTCCAACTAGTCTTATTCTAAATCTGTGAAGATATCTATTAGAATAAAACACCAGTTAGATTAAAGACGTGGTAGTCCACTGGCTTTAAAATGTTGAGTTTTTTTTTGTCACGCGAATATGTCTGCGCTTGACCACCAACTCGCCTGATGGTAAGCGACGTTGTGGTCGAAAATGGAGCACGCAGACCTAGAAAATACGACGTATTCACTCTGACCTTGAAAAGCTTTAGATTATATCTCTTAGGAAACAGGAAAGCAGGAAGACTGTACCATTCCCTGGCGGTACGAATCAGAAATGTTGAGTCAAACCGCTTCACACGTATCGAAGGAAAATCGACAGTGTAGGGGTGGTAATGTGGCGTCTTTCTATTTGTCCTGTAGTAAAAAAGGGATGGTAGGATAAGATCGTGTAGCTCAGAGAAATGAACCCTATAGAAAATGGACAGACTCACAACCCTGCGGGCTACGGCGATGCTCCAGGCAATGAAGTTTTTTTGCAACTAAGTAAGTTTTCGCGCAGCTGTTAAGTAAGCTTCAGTCACGATTGGGTTTTACGCAGCTTGTAAATAACTTCACGGCCGCCACGAAGTTTGATTCAGCCAGGCATAGCAACATTATATCATTGACTCCACTGCAGTAAAAATTATTCTTAAATGAACTCACGAATCACGTGTACCTCAGCTCACGTGAACTTGTCACGTTTTTGGCGAGAAAAGTAGGACAAAACCGAGTTAAAATGCTGCGTTTAAAATTGCTAAATAGGCTTCAATATTGATTGATAAGAAAAAGAGTAAATACTTAATGTGGTGCATTCTGATGATGTAGCGATTGACTGTTCAGTGACATTCAGATAGGAATAAATAAATATTTCTTTTTCATTATTCTTGCGTTATGATATTTTTAACGTGATAACGTCCTATTAACGTCTTAAAATCGAGGAACGCCAGCTGCACGCACGAATTAGCTAACTAACTACCTACCTAAGTGTTTTCCAGTAAAATATTATCAACATTGGTTCAGCCGTGCAACGATAAAATATAACGAGCAAAGGAAAATCCTTTGCGGTTATCATGTGAAACATGTTGGTACAGGTTCGGTGAGCGCAGCCGTCATTCGAGAGGCAAGGAAAGTACAGTAAGTATTCAACTGAACAAGTTAAATAGGTACCTACTAGATAATCAGTGATGAAAAAGATAAGATAGTAATGACTCGTTTTACATTGAAGTTCTACGACATGTAATGGGTCATTTTCGAGCAGGTGGTATGAAAAGTAGAGTATGGAAATCAAGAACCAAATTCGTCTTCGTCTTGGGCGACTTGAACCCTTCGCTTCACTCAGGACTCTAAATAATTCACACGCTACGCTCGGGAATTAGCTAAAAACACCCTCGCTGCGCTCGGGAGTTAACTATAGAGTCCCTCGCTACGCTCAGGGTCCAATTGTCGCCCGTGACATAAGACACCACTTGGTTCTCTTGGTACATAATCTACTATTACGCTTGGGTTCTGCTATAAACATGTTTGAACAAGTCCACTGAACGCTGCCGTGTTTCGAAAGGCAAGTGTCAATGACTCAAGCCGTAGAGGAAACTGTTAAACAATTAGGTATTATCTTGGTGTTCGTGTCGAAACATGTTCAGGCCGGTCAACGCTGCCGTCATTCGGAAGGCAAGCATCGATGACTCGAGCCGTAGAGGAAACTTTTAATTTAGGTAGGTACCTCTGGTGTTCATGTCGAAACATGTTCAGGCCGGTGAACGCTGCAGTGATTCGGAAGGCATCATTCGATGATTCACAGTAAAAAGAAACTAGACGAACTTATTTTACTTATTTTGTTTATAATACAAGTTACTATGGTTTTGCATGCTTGCCAAAACTGAAGTTGATAATTATTATCATTATAAACAACTTTTACTAAAACCATCTCTGAAATCCTTTTGTTCTTTGACTTTCGACGAAACGTATTGTACAGTTGATTTTCTTAGAATTTCAAGTTTGTCCTAGTAAAAGTTAACTAGTTATTTTCTACTACTACTAATTACTTACTACTACTACTTACTAGACGGCAAATATTGTGCTTTTATAATGAACTTTCTATGCTAATCATCATCATAGTCTTAGGTTTTAACTATACAAAAATAGCTGAGGTCGCAACGTCTTTAGTTCAAAATATAGGTAAGTTCGTATAGGCCGGGTGGCAAGCTCTGGTGGCAAAGTTTCCTAGCCGCCTGAAGTCCTATCTCATGGCTAAACGGTTAAGATAACCAAATATGTTCACGAGTCATCCGAGCCCTGGTAGCGCCAAAATGCCACCCACGGTCTCCGATCCGAAAACTAACCGTTCCAAACGTAGCTCAACTTCGACGATCACTGAAAAACACCTTTAATTAGTCCTATATAGACAGCATCTGCCCTGGCAGCATCTAGTCGAATGTATTTTAATAATTATTCTATATTTATTTGGTCCACAAAACAGAATACAGTCAAAAATATGCTTAAATAATGTAGTGTAAACTATGAGCTAAACCATATTCCAAAACATGTGTAAACATCATGATTAATTACTGTGACAGTACTTAAGTATTTGAAAGAAATACAATTTTTATTGAGTAAAGTAATTTAATTATAACTATAAAGTAACTTAATATAACGGTAAACCGTGAATGCAATCCTCCTCACGTATCTTTTAAATCTGGATAAATTAGAATCGAAAAATAACTAATCATACTATAATGTTTGCTAAAATATGTCAGTATGTACCAATGACCTGTAACTAATTGTTATTAATAAAGAGTATGAAGCCAGTCAAAATTATCCATCCCCACTCTACATATAGTCTAGTCTAGTAACTATTCCATATCACCTGTACACAATAATAGTACGTACGTTGTACACAGTGCAGATCGTAAAATTCATCCATCCAACCAGTTTTATATTTAGGCCTTAGGCCAAGTGGCAACTCGGACTAACAAACAAATAAATTAACCAGCCTCTAATAAAATTGTTCATAATCACCAACGTAAACTTACCCATCCACACCCTGACTTTAAACCTTATAATACCAACAATACAGGTTATTTACAACTTTTGTGACTGTATCAATAACGTTGTCAAGTACATGTGTACTGAATAAGGTTTGCTAATCAGGAAAGTAATTTTAGACTCTACTACCTTTAAAATAGAGTTCAAAGATTGTGTTTTTAGGTGAATTGTTGGTGTGGTAAGGTCCATAAGTGGCCCTTGTAGTTAGCTATTTATAGTAAAGTACCAACGCTGTAGTTTGTATGTGTTTGCTGGTTTGTACTAGTGTGAGTAACTGTAACACAGTGATATAACTCCTAATGTAGATTGTATCACCTACTAACTTTTTTATTTTCGTTTATTGTATGAAATCTTTAATTGTCAGATTGTCACTTTCTTGTCAGCAAGTTTAAAGGGGAATGAATCAGAGAAGTTAGTCCAGGTTTATACGTAAATTGAAACTACAGCTGTTTCCGTATGGCTCTATACATTTTTGTACAGCGCCCCTGGCGGAAACGAGGAAGAACTAACCAAAATGTATGGAGCCACACGCGAACGCGAAAGTTTAAGTAAACTATGCAAAACTTGGACTAAGGGCTAAAATATATGTATATGACGGAGTGAGACAGCATAGTTGATTTTAGTTAAAAGCAACAGTGATGATTTTAAAGTGGGTATCACCCGAATGGGGTCGCACGTGGCAACACTGCAGGCTTGTGTCGGAATGAAATGATTTGACAGATGGGCGAGAAACGTCATGCCATTCCGCACGCAAGGCGGACTGCTCCCGTGCCAATCCATTAGCTTTAAAATCCGTTTTCATCCTCGAAAATTCTCGTTAAATTGATTACCAAGTGATACTAGGTCAATAAAACCACCCGTCGCAGTAGTACAGAGTGTTTATTTGGTGAGATGGACAACTGGAGACCGCCGGCAAGCCGTACCGATGGATGGCCCACCAATAGCGATGGCGGGTGCTTTACACGATTAGTCTTAGTCCCCGACATCAGAAGTGGGATGGCCGTGACGGAGTGAGACAGCATAGTTGATTTTAGTTAAAAGCAACAGTGATGATTTTAAAGTGGGTATCACCCGAATGGGGTCGCACGTGGCAACACTGCAGGCTTGTGTCGGAATGAAATGATTTGACAGATGGGCGAGAAACGTCATGCCATTCCGCACGCAAGGCGGACTGCTCCCGTGCCAATCCATTAGCTTTAAAATCCGTTTTCATCCTCGAAAATTCTCGTTAAATTGATTACCAAGTGATACTAGGTCAATAAAACCACCCGTCGCAGTAGTACAGAGTGTTTATTTGGTGAGATGGACAACTGGAGACCGCCGGCAAGCCGTACCGATGGATGGCCCACCAATAGCGATGGCGGGTGCTTTACACGATTAGTCTTAGTCCCCGACATATACGAAGAGTTCACAATTCTCGATGTACATAGTCGCAGAGTTCTTGAATAATAGGAGGGAGAATAGGTGAAGTTACTAGCGTATAGCCCCGTATAAGGTGTGAGAAAAAAGATGTGCCATACATACTTAGTACACGTTATTATGATTTTATCGTATTTAATAGTAAAAATCTGTAATACTTAAGCATTTCATCAAAAAATCAACGGTAGTTTTTGGCAAGAAAAAATTGTCTAGCATTGACACACGGCCTAGACATCGACGTCTTTTTTAACCCCCGACGAAAAAGGGGGGTGGTATAAGTTTGACGTGTCTGTTTGTGTGTCTGTCTGTCTGTCTGTCTGTGGCATCATAGCGCCCGAACCACAGAACCGATTTCAGTTAAGTTTTTTTTTGGATGAAAGGAGACTTAATCGAGAGTGTTCTTAGCTATGTTTTATAAAAATCGATTGAGCCGTTTAAGAGTTATGGTGGGTTAAAGTGGGGATGGAAGAACCAAAATTCTACAAATGTGCCCAAAATGGTTGTCATTTGAAAGTTTGTTGTCAAATATTTTTGTATCGGGGGTTTTTTAATTAGGTATATTATTGTAAAAACCTGTAACTCTGTATAGTAGTCCACTGCTTGCTACCCAAATTGAATGAACAGTTCTTTGCTGTCAGTAAATGGGCATTGTGGCTTAATGACACCGGTTGTTGACAACTGCTGCTGCCGAGCCTACCCTATTTTCGACAGGTACAGGACTACTTAAAGTTCTAAAAATGTAAATTACATACGTACATAGAGATGGCAGACAAGAAGATTAGCTTAGGTACCTATAAGCTGAGATGGACAAATAATGAACTAGATCCTGCCCGAGGCTTCGCCCGCGTGATTATTTGATTTTTGTGCTATCCCATAGGTACATCTTTTTTTTTTCGGGATAAAAAGTAACCTGTGTCACTGTAGTGTCACTTTCCATCTTTCAAACTATGTCCATGCCAAAAATCAAGTCAATCCGTTCCTCCGTTGCTGCGCAAAAGGGGAACAAACAAACCAACAAATTTAATACACAGTAGGATTTATAAAATTAGGAAGGACTTAATTAATTATTCTGTTATAGTTTAATTAATAAGGATGGCTAATGGTTCGGACCCCGAAATTTGTGGCAACATCAAATAAAATGAAATAATCAGCCAAGTGCGAGCCGGACTCGCGCACAAAGGGTTCCGTACTAAATGGAAGCCCCCCTTCAAATATTTTATTTTCATTTAGTTATTTATTTGCGCAAGGAATATACATTATACAACCTAATATTATATTGTACATATTTCAAGCATCTTCCTGTTGTCGTATTTAATATCGAGCAATAAAATAACGTTTCTTGTATGGGAGCTCCCCTTAAATATTTAATTTATTTTAATTTAACTATTTATTTTTGAAGTGAATATCTAACTGAATATTCTGTGAAAATTTTAAGTATCTACCTGTCACCGTTATTAATATCGATCGAAAAACGGCTACAAATTCAGGTTTTTTGAATGGGAGCCCCCTTAAATATTAATTTTTTAATGGTTTTAGTATTTGTTCTTACAGCGGCAACGGAAATACATCATCTGTGAAAATTGTAACGTTCTAGCTATCAACATTCATGAGATGCAGCCTGGAGGCAGACAGACGGACAGCGGAGTCTTAGTACTCGTAATAGGGTCCCGTTATTACCCTTTGGGCATGGAACCCTAAAATTTACGGAAAATCCACCTCTTTTTTCCATAATCAGTATTCAAGGAAGAATATCGGCATATTGGATTACAATCAGGTTTTCTTTTCTTAAAATCAAATTTGTATTCTGTTATTTCGGTAATTTTTCCTGGCATTAACGAAAAGTAGTTCAATACTCTCAATTTGGGGAACACGGAAATTAAATTAATCTTTGCAAATACCTAAGTATTTAAATATAACGAACATCCCGATTGAACAACTTAATTCCAACTGCGCAGTACCTGAGCTGAGTTCAAAGATTAAATTTATATTTCTAACTTGTGCTCGGGACAGGGACGTAGCTAGGATTAGGCTGACGGGGTTCATTTACTCAGAATAAAAGCCAAAACAATCCCACAAATCACAATAATCGAGATATAAAACCTCATCTATTTTTAGGCTAGGCTTTACCATCCTTTAGGGATTTTTTTGTCAGAATGCGTAGCGAGATCTATGATTCCAAGAAACCAATAGAATCGCGTTAATTACCTACAATCCTACCGCTTAACTTAGTCCTCGCCTGCGCGGTACAGGAGCGCCGGGGGAGACGTCAAAGGGGACTGAGACAGGTCGGTAGGATTATAGACTTGCTCAGAACAGCTCTTGTGTTGTTGTAGGCGATTCGGACATATCCCATTACATATCCACCTATCTCCAGTTGGCTATTTTGGAGTATATTCAGACCATAATTTTCCGAAAAGTTTGTAGATTTTGACAAGTAAGCTGACGAGTGTTTACACTGCATCAGTGTGGTTGAATTCCGACTATTTTTAGCAACGCGGTTTGATCAATTTATTAGTTGGTTCTTCATGTATGACAATATAATTTTGTATATACACTAACTTTTTTGATGTTTCAACTTCATGTCGCCAAATTTAGCAGCTACTCCCTCGCCCCGTCCTGACTCCGTCCCCAGCCCTCAATTATTACAAATATAATCTCGGAAAGTTTAGGTAATTAATGTAATTTACGTTAACGGCGCGGACGGAATGGCAACAAATGTAGAATTACAGGTGCCTGGTAAGGGAGGAGGAGGAGGTACCCGATGCCTACTCTCGCCTTGAATTGACGGAAGTTTTCAAAGGATAACCAACGTCGCTCCTACAGTCCTTTTTGTGACCGGTCATGGTTGTGCCACTTTAAATTTAACGTAATTTGTTAGTAACTTCGTATAGGTCGGGTGGCTACCCCTGATCTTAAAGTTTTTAAGCTGCCTGAAGGTTTCTGACAAGGCTTAACGGTTAAAAAAAACATTTTTTTTAAAAAAACATTTTTTAACCGTTAAGCCATGTCACATTTAACATGCGTGTATGATATTGTATTTAACTACTTAGAATTTAGATGATAGTACTTCATATGTTCAAGTTTCCAATTCTGCCGACACTCCCGGAGTGCAAACCGTTGTTTTTTTTTTAATTTTTATTCGAAATCAATTGTGATATCAAGCTCAACAACTTTTTATAACAAAAGTAATTGTTACAAGCAAAGTAAATGAGCCACGAAAGGTACGATGAGAAGAGTGACACGGAGAAATACCCATTTATTCTAAAACTAGACGACCCGCCCCGGCTTCGCACAGGTGTATTATACATATAAACCTTCCTCTTGAATCACTCTATCCATTAAAAAAAACCGCATCAAAATCCGTTGCGTAGTTTTAAAGATTTAAGCATACAGACAAACAAACAGACAAAAATAGCGACTTTATTTTATACTAGCAGCGCCCCGCGGTTTTACCCGCGTTGTGCCCGTTCCCGTGGGAATTTCGGGAATTTTTATACATATAAACTTTCCTCTTGAATCACTCTATCCATTAAAAAAAAACCGCATCAAAATCCGTTGCGTAGTTTTAAAGATTTAAGCATACAGACAAAAAAACAAACAAACAAACGAAAATAGCGACTTTATTTTATACTATGTAAGGACTATGTAAGGATGGAAAGATATAATGATCATCATTATTATGATACTTATCAGACGTAAAGCGTCTTTTTCGACCACAGATTTACTCTATTATTATTATTTGCCTAAAGGACCGGAAATGGCCGCTTGTATCCAAATAACTTCTACGTAGAGTTGCAGTCCTTGTTAGATTTTACGGTCACCTTTACTAAATACATTATTCCTGTACTTCTGAGGCATTATTGAAAGTACAATTCATAAGCAAACGTCATTCGAATCCATTAATTACACTATTAAAAGGCATCTGCAAATTGTACTTCTAAAACCTTTCTGTACCGTAACCAGAGCCCGACATCAAAACATATTGTAACTAAACGATGTTGGAAGCAAAACACTTTCTTTGTCAGAAAAGCAAAAAATCCCCCAGCAACCATATGCACCTTACGGTTCCATTCAAAATAACTCTATTTTGGGAATTCGACGGTTACAATAACATCTGTCTGCAAAGGTGCTTACAACTCAGCTGATTCCAGGCAGTCAGCTGATCCAAAAAGTTTTTTTTTTTATTTCAAATAGGTTTGCGCTTCATGACATACTGCCTGGTGTTAAGCAAATATGCGGGCCTAGATTATAGCAGGCTTGCCTAGAAGATATGTACCTATTTATTTGAGATTCGAAGAATTATCTTGTACTCTAGCAGAAAGACAAAAAATAATTCACAGGTAAATTAAACCTTAATGTCATAATGCCAAGATGCAGTCAGCTGTTTCAGGATAGAATAATTATGGGGAAATTGAACTCTAAAAGTATACTGATAAGAGCTCGATGCCAAGGAGAGCCAGCTGATCTAGGAGTTAGGGATATGGCTAAATTGTACCCTAATAGCTATAAGAGCTCTATGTGGACAGGATATCCCAAAGGATATAAATTAAAGGCACGTCAAATTCTTTGTGATGAGAATCAAAATATTTCTTTCGATTTTATAGTCGGAATATGAAATCTAGTAGAAATCATGTAAACGCACAATCTCGTCCATTTCATGTGTTGTTTTTAAACTTTCGCGATTTGAACACATCATTATTATATACTACGGAACTAATCGCGCACTCAAATTACGAGATAAATAAATACCTCATCATCCCGACGTTTCGATTGACTTGCATCGACCGTGGTCACGGGTAGACTACCCGTACTGATAGACATAGGCCTCCTTTGTGGATTCCTAATAGCTGTAGCCGTTCAACTGAACTGACATTTACATAGAGTTCATTGGTAATTACTTAGTCAAAGGGCAGATTCACGTGATGCAAATCTTTTGATGATCTTTCAACAAAAACAGATTCTAATTCGACATTACAACTGCGTAAATGAGTTCAAATAACCGCAAACTGAGTGAGAGAGAGAATATTTTGATATTTTTTGTTACAAAATTGCGAGGCTGTCACCGCCTCTTTCTGTATGCCGCTTGGAACCATGGTCCCCTCTACCCTCTACCTTAACGTCACGCCACTGAACATGGTCCTAGAAATCCTAGTTTATAATCCTATGTTATAGTTGTACCCACATAACAGGATGGTAGAGGTATATAATTATGTAGAGTTCTCGCGAGCACAAAACAATAGAAAACACAACAGATGTTTCGTATTCTGCCCCAACATTGATTGTAGAGGCGATCGTTCATCATCACCAGCTGCTGAACATCCACAGCTGGGCACAGGTTTCGCCTGAGGATTTCCAATATGACCGTTTACAGGCTGCTTCTGAGGAGCTCGATAACAAACCTTGTGACACCAGATTTTTATACATTGTAGTAGTTATCAGCCGCCTTCACTTATGGAGAATTTTCTACCTATCTAGAACACAATAGCAAGAAGAACAGATGATTTACATTCTTCCCGAAGATTGAGTATTTTCAACAATCGGACATCCACTGCTGGATATAGACCTCTCCTATGAATTTCCAATGAACGGTTTCAAGCAGTTTGCATCCAGCGTGATTTTGCGGTCTTTATAAAATAAACCGTAATCCCGATAATGTCAGAAGTGAACTGATATGATGCGTGTCCCCAGTACGTAGTCTCTATTTGAGATTTTCACGACCCTTTTGGCCATCCGTTTTACGAACTATTTGTCCTGCCCACTGCCACCAGTATACAGGGTTATTCCTAATCAATTAGCATCATTTTATGGGCTTATTCTGTACATCAAAACTAACAATCAATAAGCGTCCTAATCTATTAGAATCCTTTTAGGGGCTTATTCTGTACATCAAAACTAACAAATTATGATCTGCAAAAAAAAAAAAAAAAAGGTTGTTTCATAGAAAAATATCGTTTACCCGCGACAGAATGTATGGAATAGCTGATAATAATATTTCTTTTTAAATTCTGATAAAAATCGCTGAACAAAAGTTGTTAGTTTTGATGTACAGAATAAGCCCCTAAAAGGATACTAGTTGATTAGAAATAACCCTGTATAGTCCAGCATTGTTAAGTGCATAGATTTTCAGAGGTGTACCTATGTCTAATAATATTTTCATCATTACGGACGACTTTCAATAAGACCGGCAATATCGCATCCCAGCTGACCTAACGCATGTAAAAGGCCCCCGAGCTCAGCACAACAGCAAACACAACAGATGTCTCGCATTCCTCCGAAGATTGATTGTAGACACAGTAATGGTATCTATACAGTATTGCGGCTCAGCTCTGTCTTTAAAATAAATAACTACAGCCCTACGTGGCCACGCAGTACGTAACAGGCGCTAGGGTTGCCGCCTGGTAGGTACGAGTAAATTGCACGCTTACTGAATACAAACCCACACGTTTGTCAAGTTTGTCACTACGGCGCATCTGCGATAGCTGTTTATCGAGACAGTACTGACTGTATACTGAACTCCAAGACGCGTAGGTATGATTCGCGTTCCAACCGTTTGTATGAAGACGGAATATCTTCTTAAATATAATAATCGGCCAAGTACGAGTCGGACTCGCGCACGGAGGGTTCCGTACTATATGGGAGCCCCCTTAAATATTTATTTTCATTATCATTTTATTATTTATTATTGAAGGAAATATAAAACTAAATATTCTGTGAAAATTTCAAGCATCTACCTGGTACCATTATTAATATAGAGCAAAAACGTCTAAAAATTCAGGTTTGTTGTATGGGAGCCCCGCTTAAATATTTATTTTATTTTATTTTTAGTATTTTTTGTTATAGCGGCAACCAAAATACATCATTTATGAAAATTTCAGCTGCCTAGCTATCATGGTTCATGAGATACAGCCCGGTGACAGACAGACAGACAGACGGACATCGAAGGGTCCCGTTTTTCCCTTTGGGTACGGAACCCTAAAAATGAATCGTGTTTGTTAGTCTCGCTAAAACTCGAGAACGGAACCGATGTGGCTAATTTTAATCTTTAAATATCTGTAGTCGCTAAGGGAAGGTTTAAACGGTGAGAAAAGTTTAAAAAGCAGAGAGAAAAATAATAAAATCTTGAATTTAATTTTCCCATATAAAATGTTCCTGCATGTAAAAATTGTCATTGACAGTTGACAGAAGGTGAGATGAAGTTTACCGGGGCAGCTAGTACCTACTGTATAAATCCCATTACCGTGTCGTAGACGCGATCGTTTGTCCTAATTATCGGATATAGGTTGTGTATTCTCCCTCCATTAGTGCTGATCTTGTTATTAAAACGTTTCAAGCTATTAGATGAGGCATACTAGAAAAAAAATCGGCCAAGTACGAGTCGGACTCGCGCACGGAGGGTTCCGTACTGTATGGGAGCCCCCCTTAAATATTTATTGTATTTTTATTTTATTATTTATTATTGAAGGGAATATAAAACTAAATATTCTGTGAAAATTACAAGCATCTACCTTGTACCATTATTAATATAGATCGAAAAACGTCTAAAAATTCAGGTTGGTTGTATGGGAGCCCCCCTTAAATATTTTATTAAGTATTTTGTGTTTAGTATCTGTTGTTGTAGCGGCAACCAAAATACGTCATCTGTGAAAATTTCAGCTGCCTAGCTATTATGGTTCATGAAATACAGCCCGGTGAGAGACAGACAGACAGACGGACAGACGGACATCAAAGTCTTAGTAATAGGGTCCCGTTTTTCCCTTTGGGTACGGAACCCTAAAAAATTGCCTAGCTTTTATCGGGTGTTTGATGGAATTGTTTTATCGAGTTACAAGACGATAATCAGTCTTTGTCTCTGTTATTTGGAACAATAATATTATTCGATTCGAGGTTTCAGCAAAAACGTTGTAAAAACCTTCTTTAAAAGAACTTATCATATACCTACTTGCTTTTACCAGCGGCTTCGCCAGTCTGATGTTCTGTTCTCCGTTGCTGCGTAAAAGAATACCAAACCAATTAATAAAACCGATAAAATATAACTTCAACATCAGTGGTAGAGCAAGGCCAAAATTTGTGGCAACGTATATTTTGCGATGCGATACTAAAAGTTTGTATAACGATGCTTGAAGTAATCAAATCGTGACAAAGAGTGAAGACTACCCAAATTGAGCAAATGCTACAAACTTACGTTTCCAAAACTCAGCTCAGCGAGTGTGATGTTTTTACGTTTTTGTATCAAGGCAGATCTATTACTATGTAATCCTTCATAGACTGAATAAAAACTACTCGGTGAATGTGATGATACCGGCAAGCGCAGCGTAGGACTTCCACCCACAAGGTGGACGAATGACCTCACTAAGGCCGCAGGATCGCGCTGGATTCAAGCCGCTATCAACCGGTCTTATTATAAATAAATAAATAAATATTAGAGGACATCTAACACACGGTCTTTGACACCAAACTAAGCAAAGCTTGTGATATGGCTGCCAGAGACTGATATAGGTACTACATATACATATTTTTAAATACATACTTGTATAGATAATATCTAAATAACATCCAGACACAGAACAAATACCTATGTTCATCACATAAATACTTGCCCTGGGTGAGAATCGAACCCACGCCTGTGTGATGCCGTAGTCAGGGTCACTAACCACTGAGCCACCGAGGCAGTCATTTCAATTGGAGATCTATAGGGAAGCTCTATGTCCAGCAGTGGACGTCCTACGGCGGAAACGATGAACAATGACTGATATTGTTAGCTACAAGCTACAATCCTGACTGAAGCTCACAAAACAGCTGTTGTCGAAGATTGGGTGTCGCGCAGGTTGTGGCTTACTTCATAACCTTTACTAAAAAGCTTTTTTTTTCTTTTTTTTTTTCATTTATTTATCATACATAACACACATATAGGTACAAATAACACATTCAACCTATTTACATACACAATATAAAGATTCATAAACTTAAAGATGTGGGTACTTAGAAATGTTATCTTAAGGTGATGCATGATAAATATTGGCAATAAACATAATTAATAGTAATGCAAAATAGTAAGCCTTGCGAAGCAGCCCCCACTAGGAAAACCCGTGTCGAGGACTACTGCAGCCCGCTTATCCCGCCACATTGCCGAGCAAACGTATGCGCATACAATTCGGTATCTATTCTTCATACACTAAATTTTATAATATTTGTAAGTTATTTAAAAGATTTCGAATCCATGTTACCAGTTATTTGAACTATCTAAGTAATCATAATTATTTGTAGATAATTTTCCCTTTCCCGTGCCCACATCATTTAGGCAGGCTCTAGTCAGCGATAAGGCAGTTGTTTTCGTAGCCGTAGCTAGGCTGTAGGTGGCACCACACGCGGCTGTTATCACGCTGATAAGAGGGGCGTGATAAGCCGAGCCTCTCGTCGAAGCCTTGTTTTGCCCCGATAAGCCTGATAACCTCATATTAGGCTAAAGTTTTATTTATACCGGCTATTTGCCTCCGCACGTGTATCAAATTGTTGCTATAGGCCGAAGGAAATCACTTGGCGACTGTGATGTTCTACGAACTGCGGATAACCGTTAACCGGATATTGGTCCGGTATCTAATAGTTCTAATACTCATACTCATTTATTGTAAAAAAATAATCGGCCAAGTACGAGTCGGACTCGCGCACGTAGGGTTCCGTACTGTATGGGAGCCCTCCTTAAATATTTTTTTTATTTTAATTTTATTATTTATTATTGAAGTGAATATAAAACTAAGTATTCTGTGAAAATTTCAAGCATCTACCTGTTACTATTATTAATATAGAGCGAAAAACGTTTAAAAATTCAGGTTTGTTGTATGGAAGCCCCCCTTAAATATTTATTTAATTCTCTTTTTAGTATTTGTTGTTATAGCGGCAACAGAAATACATCATCTGTGAAAATTTCAGCTGCCTAGCTATCATGGTTCATGAGATACAGCCCGGTGACAGACGGACAGACGGACAGACGGACATCGAAGTCTTAGTAATAGGGTCCCGTTTTTCCCTTTGGGTACGGAACCCTAAAAAAACAACGGGTTGCACTCCGGGAGTGCCGGCAGAAGTGAAAACGCGAACGTCTTACGAATTTTCGATCAAGTCAGGCGTCCTGACACAAGTTTAACATGTTTTACCCAACCCGAAAAGTGCACAAAGCCGCTAAACTGTGCCGCTAAAAAGTTTTCACTTCAACAAGTTATAAATCTATCTATCTATCTATCTTCTATATATATAAAACTAGCAGCGCCCCGCGGTTTTACCCGCGTTGTGCCCGTTCCCGTGGGAATTTCAGGAATTTTTATACATATAAACCTTCCTCTTGAATCACTCTATCCATTAAAAAAAACCGCATCAAAATCCGTCGCGTAGTTTTAAAGATTTAAGCATACAGACAAACAAATAAATAAACAAACGAAAATAGCGACTTTATTTTATACTATGTAAGGATGACTCGTGGTTAGTCTCGCTAAAACTCGAGAACGGCTGAATCAATTTGGCTAATTCTGATCTTGAAATATTTGTAGAAGCTAAGGGAAGGTTTAAACGGTGAGAGAATTTGTAAAAGTAGCAAGAAAAATAATTTCATTTACCCATAAAAAATGCATGTTCCTACAAAATGTGCATGTAAATGTTGTCATTGACAGTTGACAGATGGTGAGATGAAGTTCACCGGGTCAACTAGTGTCAAATAATTTAATAAACTGAGTAAGTTCGTATAAGCCGGATGGCTAGCCCTGGCGTCAGAGTTTTTATGCCGCCTGAAGGCTTTTGACTTGGCTAAACGGTTAAAACAACCGGGACCTACAATTTAACGTGTCGTCCGAGCCACGGTAGCGCTCAGTTGGAAAATTCCACCCGCGGTCACCCATCCAAATACTGACCGTGCGGAACGTTGCTTAATTTCGGTGATCGCTGACAAACACCTAATCAAACTACGCTAAGATATCGTACCTACATATATCATGAATGAATGAAATATGGTAGCCTCTACAGACAAGTACCTATAGAGACGGTAGAGTAGAACAAACCTAAGACGATGTGTATGTATGTATGTGTACGTACTATGTTAGTATGTATGATTGTATGTATTTATTTAAAATTCCGATTCTGATTCCGTCGACTAAGGCCGTCAAAACTTGCAAATCTATTCCTGATCGAAATAAAAACAGGATCTATCTTCAATAAACAACACCATCAGAACTTAAACAGCATTTTAACCATCTAGATTTAAGTGACTTTCGGATATTCAAAATAAAGTAGATAATCGACTAAAATAGAACAACTTTAGCGCATTTGGTTCAATATTGATGTAGCTGCGCAAATACCTAAAGTTTTATAGTTGATCTTATCATCAGGCCAATTATAGTCGTATTAGTATTGTACATAGAGCCGAGAATGGCGTGAAAGTACTTGAGGAACATGTTTTTCAGTACCTATTAGCTGAAACAAAATTTAATTCATAAATAATCGGCCAAGTACGAGTCGGACTCGCGCACGGAGGTTCCGTACTGTATGGGAGCCCCCCTTAAATATTTATTTTATTTTAATTTTATTATTTATTATCGAAGTGAATTATTATTTTTATTCTGTTTTTAGTAATTGTTGTTATAGCGGCTACAGAAATACATCATCTGTGAAAATTTCAGCTTTCTAGCTATAACGGTTCACGAGATACAGGCTGGTGTCAGACAGACAGACGGACAGCGGAGTCTTAGTAATAGGGTCCCGTTTTTACCCTTTGGGTACGGAACCCTAAAAAATGCAGCTACAACAACTTGGGAACATACATTAATTACGTTTTTTTTTTTCGGAGAGGGGAGAGAGCTAATTCTTCATAATTATTCATATTCGTTTATTTTCGGATATGGGTACATAAGGAGAGCATTAATTTTTCTTATCTATCTGATCTCATTTGGGTTTAGTCTCGATAAATATCAAGCATTTTTTCATAATCAATTTAATCAAAAAAACTGCCAATTTACAAGAATTTGAAATTGCTAGGAAATACAGGTAAAATACACAAAACTTTAAAATTGCAGAAAGTATTATCCCTATCCCATAAAATGTATTTAATATTTCCAGTTATGGCAATTTTTGAAGAAAAATCAACAGAATCGAGTACAAACAAAACAAAACATCAAGAATCATTATTAAAAACTAGTTTGTGCCCGCCCGTTTTGATCCAAACTCAGGATATCTCATCAATGAAAGAGGGGGCCAAAAACTAGTTAAAATTACTTCACATATTTAATGGACGGCCCTAACACGTTTTCTTCGTGTTTTCTTTGTTCCACAATAGTTCTAGTTCTCCCCGCCAATAACAGATGGCGCTAGTCGTACCAAAAGTAGAAACTTTCTCGTAACATCGCGCTTAGCAACAACGCAATCAATGGTTTTGAAATTGATATTAGTAAAGTATCTTTCGTAATTTCCTTGTAATAGAACTGAATTGTCTTTATAGTCATTGAGTGCTTTTACGGAATAGATACGGATATCTAAATTGCTTACTTACTTGATAGAGATTGTACCTACCTGCTTTGAGATTGAATATATTTTTTATTTCATAATACCTGTCTGTCCTGTTGATAGTCAAATAAGAAAATTTACAATCGTTTACGACGTCCATTTTAAGATCTAAGTATTTTTATTTTATTAGGCAGATTGAAAAACATAGTGATGTGGTACCCCCACAGAATTTCGATAGTCGATATCGACTTATTACTTATTCCGACAACGATTGTCGATGGAGCACTGTTAGTTATTCTGCGATAGATAATCAGCATTAAAGTCACGATCGTTGGTACAATAATGTCGTTTGCGGTTAGAAAGCGAACCTACCTAACCCTTGTTTTATAAAATTAAACCATTGCATAAACTCGACTTCGATAAAATCTCGATCTTAATGAATCCATGATCGAGTCGCGGCCTTTCTTTATTCGAATATTCTAATTTTAATTTCCAATTCTGTCAAATCTTTAAATATAGAATTTGTTTTCTGTTCGAGCCATTATTTGCTCTATGCGAAGGCAGATCAATAAAATAGCGCCTACTTTGGCCTGCGTGATTTTAGCAGATGGTAAAAATGGCCGCTGTTGTTAGTCTATTCCATTTTCGTATGTTTAAATTGGTTTCTGTTTGTTCAGAGCCACTCCGCTTTTTATTGTTAGGAATTCTACTTTCGAGATACTAAAATCTTTTCCTTCGCCCGCTTGAACCTGTTTAGCTTCCGAGATAGTTTTAACTTTATAAAACTGGCTTCGGTCCAAGTTTCTAAACTAGTAACTAAATGGTATTATCGGGTGTCCATATAAAATCGATTTATAATGAGGTAATATCGTTTATACGGAGGAGGTACCGTAAAAACTACTCCGACTGGTCCGGTACTTACTAATTGTACAAAAAACTCGAGGATGGGGTTGCACCAAGCTCTGGTAGTTGCGAAGTACCTACCAGTAACCGGTTTGGAGCGGTTCGAGCCGGCGGTAACCGGTTTCTGGAAATTTATTGCCTCGTCTCTCAGCTTGTTTTTAGCTAGGTTAACTTTATGTTAATATATGGAAATTATACTCTGCGTTCTCTTTGTTTTTTCTTGTAGTGTCATCTGTTTCGAATTTATAATCGACTTTGTGTTTATTATGTTTCGTAACTCTCTCAAAATAAGCTCTTTGTGGTTTTTGCACGCCTATTTGTTAAGAGTGATGTATGTGGTCATATCTACTTATTTATTTCTTTGGAGGGAATGGGAGTGTAGAGGGATTGAAACGAATATTTCCATTATTTGAAACTATGTATTTTTTCTTCAATAATTTCTACATTTTCTTTTTACGGTCTATCAAATAAATATCAATTATAAACAATTGATACATTATCATTATTGTTAGTTTTGTATATGTTGACATTCCAAGAAGTAAAATAGTTTTGTAGCATTTTAACATGTTTATTGATGAAAGTGAATTCTAGTACTATGATATTGTGCGTTTTAAACACTGGACCCTACAAACATTTAGATTTCGTTAAAAACTGTTAGTCTATTGATTTACATTTAATGTAGTAATTTACACTGGATGAAGAAAATGCATTTGACTGTATGTAGTCAGGTCTTTACAAAGTCAATACTCGTGGCGTCCACCAGACCCGGGCGGGGTCCGTGGGACCCGCGGCGTCGCGCCGCCGTACAAAACAATCTTACAAAAACATTACAATCTTTATATTAACTTAAATAACTTAATACTTTTAATAACTATAATAATATAACCTGAGATCTTTGCAGTATATCCTCTCCTTATTGCCTCCGTTCTCTCGGCACTCTATATATGATACAGCTCTCCTCTAACTTTATAAATCTGCATTCGTTTTACTCTCATTCATAAAAGTATATTTTTTCTTTTAAATTTTATACATTACAAAAGTAGTATCACAAACAAATGTACGAACTAGTACAAATACGAAAAACGTACACATATCCGACCTCGTCGGTCGCTCTAATAAATACAATTACATACATGAAAATACAAACTCTACACAACTTCAGAATAGAATCGAACTCGAAACAAAAAATAATACCTAAGACTAAATCGATCAGGGTATCATTATCACACGCGCGGCGGCGGCTGAGATCATCGCGTGCGCACCTTACGCCGCCGCGCCACTCACGCGGCTCGGGCATCCATCAACGGACAATGACAACGCGAGCGCGGCCGGCGCGGCACTCGGCGACGCTGCACCGAGCGACGTGTCGCCGAGCGACGTGTCGCCGAGCGACGTGTCACCGGGCGCGCGTCGCCGAGCGCCGCACCGTCGAGCACGCCGCGCCTTGTCCCGACAAGGCGCGCGTGCCCTCCACTCACGACCCGCGCTCGCTCTACAACTATGTATTCATATCACGCTGTGCTTTTTTTCTCTTATTAAAAATATATAATAATAATATTGATATTTGTTAAAATTAACGATACGTAGATATCGAGGAGGGCAGTCAGTCGGCTCGCTCGCATCACGCGCTATCACAGGCTCACTCCGAGCTCCTGAACAGTTTTTGTTTTTCTATCGTGAACTGGGGGCTGATTATGATGGTGCCGCTTCGTGTTAAATTTCTGTAACAAAGAAAAACTCACATTAATACCACACCTTGATTCAACTTGAAAACAAAGAAAATAGCAGCTATCTTGATCAAACTTTTCTATCAAAGAAAATATTATAATCTCTCCATGTAAATTATGAACTTACTTTAAGAATTGCGGCAGCATGCTAGTCCAGTTAGTGTGATCGTGCTCGAGATGGAGGTGTATCTCGTGCGTGGTGAGCGTGGAGGGGTCGATCTTGAAGGCGGCGAGTCGTCTGCCGGCCACGTCCACGATGAGGGCGGCTCCTCGCGCGCCGCAGGGCTCGCCCTCGGCCAGGGCCAGCGTCTGCCGCGCGGCTCGCGCCAGCAGCTCGGCCGGCACCAGCACCTCGGCCGCCGCTAGCTCGCTGGCGGACTTGGCGGCACGAAGTTCGCGCTCCAGCCGCGCCGCCAGCGCCGCCTCCGACGGCACCGGCACCGCCGCGTCCCGCCATGCTGGACCATTCCAGGCTACGACAAAAGAGAACTTAGGTCATTACATGCTCGACTGTTTACACGCTAGTTTATTGCTTGGTAAACAGAAAAGACGCTACCTTGGTCATTTGCTCTGACTACTGAATGTAGTAGTAGGTAAGACCACTACAACGGAAAATAATTATAAATTGCGAATTTGTAACTTTTCTACTTGGATTATTTATCCATCAGCCTGTAGAAAATTAAAAGGCAGTTAAATAAAAATATTAAAATTTGGTTTGAAATGCAATATCTAATACTCGTCAAATGGATAGTAACATAATTAGTTTTATCTTCGTTATCAGTTCAATGCAGTATCAAATTTAGACGTGAATTTCTATATCTTCACATAATTTCTTAAAAGATTTAATTCTGATAAGTTTTCTGATAAGAAAAGGAATCATAAAACAATTGCTCAATTTAAATGTAATTAGATTATAAAACAAAGAGAATGCGTTGCGAGCCATGGAGAGGTAAGTGGAGCCCAAGGGCAAGGGAGCGCATCTGAGCGGAACAGCTGACACGTCAGCTGGGCTGCGCCGCGGCTCGGCCGAACAGCTGACCGCGGCAACAGTGGCTGCGCAGCGACCTGCGCGCGCCGCCTAGCAACTACCGCGGCCGGTTAGAAAGCAGCTTCCCTCACTCCGCACTATAGAAAGTAGACTCACCTTTTTCACTGCTGAATCCCACGTTGAACTGATTGGTGACCGACAGTATTTCCATATTTTCCAAATTTTTACTTATATTGTACACTTTTAATACCGAAAAAAATTAAAGCGTTCCGTCACGGAACTTAACTATTTGAAAATATCACAAGTCTCTTTTGTACTGCTGAAGCACTCGAGCCGGCTTCCGACCGGCGACTAGCTATCGTGAAGAGATCGATGGGAAATAGAAAACGTCCGAAGCTCACGACCGCATCAGATCTGATCTCGTAACCACAGGGCTTCGTTTCTCGCCCTCGGCTTGTGGACCCACCCGACCCTGTCGCTCTCTGTCACGGACTGACGATACCGGGAAGCGCCGGCCGGTTTTATAGAGCGGAGCGACGAGGGGGTGCGGGGCGAGGCAGCGGGTGGCTGCGGGGGCCCCGCGCGCCAGTTTCGCCGGGTCGCGGTGCTGGCCGGTCGTCTCCACGCCGCTCTGTGCCGGCACCGAGAGCTCGCCGGCCGGCTTTCTTTGTTCGTGCTCCGCCAATCAAAATATAGTTTTCTTTCAATAAGAAGTGTTCGGTTTTGAAAATCTCACCCGTGTGTTACCTGTAATCTAATTCAATCAAGAGTTCAATATTGTTTTTGCTAGAACGTGCTAGAACAATTTGTCTAACCTTATGTTGAAATAGCACCTATCTAGCAAGCAGATTTCGTTCGTTATCGGGCGTCGTGTCTAGTCAGGCCATTTTTGTCTGTATAGTTAAGATAAGGACTAATGATAAGAGTGTATATTCGTAATGTGTTTTTTTCATAAAGTTTATGCCAGTGTTCAATTTATATTTTTTGTGTATTAGGTAAGTAGCAGGTAAGGGAAAATCATAAAAACTTAGCTAAAAAGTTGTAATATTCTAGTGTCAGTTCTAAGTAATGCAGTTTGTATGTATGGATGTTTGTTTCTCTTTTACTCAAAAACTACAAAAAAAAAACTCTTTATACATCAGAATAACACCAAAGCTATAATGTATAAAGATATTGCGTGAAACGAAGTTCGCCGGGTCAGCTAGTTGCCAATAATTATGAACAACTTGAGAAAAAAGATTTAATATTTAGTCTTTTTGAAAAGTAAAGAAATATCGTAAATGTTCAAATTTTTTCAAATACTCACAAAAAACAAGTTATATCTACCTAACTCATATAATTTTTGCATATTTTTTTTTGTAAAATTTGAAACTTAAGAAACTCATGCACTAAAAAGTCTAAATACCCTAAGCTAAAATTTGTCTCTGTTTTTGTAATTCATATACATACATGATACGGTATAAAATTGTATAATATCGCATCATTACTAAAACTCCATCAAACTAATATAAGCAAGAAAAGTAAACGTAACTTCGCACACCATCAACTCTTCAGAATCCGCACAAAAACAGTTGGCTACGTTACAAATAAGTTCCTCGTACATCAATCATCGTTTGTGACTGAGACTATAAATTTTATCTTCAAACTGTCAAAACAATATTAAAGGAACAGAAACAAATGATCAACAAACTTGAATAATATCAGTTACTAGATTTTTGGCAAAAAGCTTTTGTAATTTAACTGAAATTGCGTCAGACGATTGCCAAATATCAGAAACGGCAATAATTAAAAGAGAAGGACGAAGGGTCGAACCTTGTGACACTCCAGTTTGAAACATGAAAAGACAACTCAAAGTTGGTGTCAAGTCAAAGGCAGATTCATATCACAGTATGGAATGAAAATATTACACAAATAATTTAATCGATTTATAAATATAATTGAAATAACATTTTTTAAATTAGAACTCTGCTTAAATTAACTTTATTTACAACTATAATCTATACCATTCTAATATGATTTTGAAATGGGAACAAAGTTCAATGGATGGCATAGAAAGCTCGGAAAGCGTTTCAATCCCGGTCCTTCCAATTTAGGGTCGATATTACATCAGCCAACTAGAAGTTTCCCCTTCCAAAACTTTCTTTGTTATTTCTGAACAAAAAGGTAATCGCTCTGGATCCCTTTTTATACCCTTTGTCCATCAAAGTAATTGTTTCGTCGTATTTAGGGCCTTTGTCTTTGTATCGTTTGGAGTGATGACATTCTCTTGAAATTTACGATTTAATTTCGTTGACTGTTGCTGGGCGCAGTCAAAGTCTATATTTTATGTAGCTTTACTCATGCTGCATAATATACCTACTTTGGATCCTCTGAAATAAACCTTTGTTGCCATTTGTACAACAACATTATTTTATAACTGAATAACAATCGCTTATCAGCATTTCAAATTTTATCATTGCATGACATTACTGTGCTGGCAAACAACATTCTCGAAAATCGGCTCCTACCTGAAACAAGAGTCAAAGTATACTCGTATGCGTGTAATCAATTGTGAATAAAGATAAAGAAGTAAACCTCGGTCAAGCTGCGATTTATAAAGCTGAGCGGGTAGCAACCTAAACGGAGGCAATCTTCAGAACGGTAACCAATTCCTAAACTGTAATGGCTGTGAAGCCACAAAAACAATTGCACAAAAAGAGAAATGAGGGAAGCCGGTTGCTAAGGCAAGCCGGCCGGCGAATCGGCCTTGGAACTCCGTGAGTCATGCGAGGCAAATCGAACAACACGACGATGCCGGCTTCGTGACGGACGATATCCACACTAGCTAGCTGCAATCGAAGCGAAATTGTAAAGCAAAGTTAAAGTTCATGGATTGAGTAGGAAATGTTTTCAAAACCTGTTTTCGTTCGAATCGAAAACATTATTGAAATCTCTCGGCACAAATCGCTGATCTCTGAAATAGCAAGAGTAATAATATTTGGAGTAAATTTATCTTTGATACTCAATATTCACGGAACAGGGAAGGCTTTGATTATAAAATTGGGTAAAGTGTTGTAATACTTTTGGCATAATATTTCCGCACTCAATTAAATTCAGTGCAAGCAAAGTAAACAAAAAGATAACATTATGCATACATATATAACGTTAACGTTATATGCTTGTTTACTTTATGATATATTTATTTAAACATTTGTCTTATTTTAATAAACATTATGTCACATTTAACGATCCATTGTCGCCTGTCTTTATAGCATTGCAAAGATATCTTAATACGCTGTCATACTCCTTTTCATATTACTTTTAATATCTTCGTGAAGAATTTTACAGACCTTTGATCCAGAAAACGTATTATTGAATTTCGTACATGAAAAAATTCGATTGAAGAAATTATGAATGAGGCCTATTGTTGGGCGAGGATTTGACGAAAATCCCGCTAGTAAGTATCAACCTGTCCCGAAAGCTTGTAACAAAGGGTCCTGATCCCTTCTTTCAATATCCTGCACAATGGAAGCTCGCCTGGCAACAAGGAGGTCGCGTGTAGGACTACCGTTCCGACTTGTCCCAACTTGTTCGCCTCTGGATCGACCTGTTTCTTTGAAGGGATGATTTCTGATGCAATCTTTTTTCTAGAAGTTTCTTTGCTACTCAATAATGCAGATTCTTTGTTTAACAATGGTTTTGTTTACATAATTTGATGATTTTCATTGACAATATCACAATATTTTTTCACGGCTTCACCTCTGTAGATATTGACTTTTGCAAGTAGGTACTAGTTGATCTTTCTAAATTTAAGCGATCTGAATTTTTATAACTTTGAAAATAAACTAAAATAGAAGCAGAAAATATAACAAAGACACATTAACATTAATTTAAAGTTTTAAACAAAATTTGCATTGAATAACTAAACGTTGAAAAACAAAAGTCGTTATCAAGTCTGCAATGAACAACACATTAATTATACCTACCAGAATGTCTATTTTATGCATTCAGTTGACTCCTACCTGCTATTTACCTATTTTATGTGTCCAACGTTGGATCAAATGTTATTTATGTCTCATTTAGATCGTAAACAGCGTAAGAGCCGTTATTAAACTGGGTTAATTGGAACGTTAAGCCGAGAATATATTTTAAATTCTTAAGTTTTATTTAAATATTACCGAAAAACTGTTTTACTGCCCTAAAATTGGTGTAATACATTATATTGTATCAATTTTAAATAACCCATTTTAGATAACCAAATTGGCGTTTAACCAAAATCTAGATGTTGAAAAAAGAAAGTGTAAATATTTCTTATTGTATTAAATTATTGCTGTAAATTAGGTAGGTATACATTCGTGTTTTTTTTTGTGTTTAACTGTCACAAATAAGTTTGAAATAACGCTAAACTTCTGTCTTTAAAACTCTTAAAACTCATATGTAGTTTGTCTTTAGTTTTATCTCACTTTTTTTTGAATTTTGTACCATTTGTAAAAGCTATCCAAGCTATTGTAATAACATAGTACCTATGCTTAAAGTATTAGGCTATTTGCATGGCCCACGTTGGCTGGTTGGCCATATTGGCCAGTTGGCCTGTTTATTATGCAAGGCGCGTGCATCGTTGTGCCAAGTTTAGGCAACACGTAATTAGCATTTTAAAGCTTTGTTTATGTCAGTGTACACGTGTGCCATTGTTATTTTGTATTATGTACTTACTTATGTATTCTGTCAGCGTTTGCTGGTACCTTGTCGGTTTAACGTGACTCTTCCTTCTTTGGATGAAAAATTAGAAATTAATTTGGCCATCGCGACCTGGTACTACTTTTATGTTGATACTTATGTCGTAAATGGCATATTACACTATTGTTTATGTATTTCCTAGTCCGGCACTTTTATTTGGTTTCTATTGTTTAGTTGTAAGTCATTGTTGATCATAGCAAAAACAGGTAAAAAATTATCAATTAGTTCAATCAGTAAGTAAATATGCATTTTTTGTTGTGTATACGTTAACTTGTTCAATATTTTTTGTTGCACAAAAATATTTGAAAACTTAAAAATCAATTATGTGCAATAACTGCTTTCTATGTATACGGCGGCAGATCCACGCGTAAGAAAAACGTGCAAGTGAAGTACTTCCGCGCGAGAGAAGTGAAACTTCGACGCAACAGTGCTTTTATACCTCCTTCATAGTAGCGTTAAACGTTTAACTCAACCTTGTTGGAAGTCGCATTAGAAGTTTCACTTCAAAATAATAAAAAAATCGATGCCAAAACTTATTGATTAAAACAAACTTTAATAACCTTATGTTTTGGCATATGAGCCTTGACGGGTTATCTCAAAAGCTGTATCTTTTTTGATAAGTTTTCACAAACTATGTTTGTCTTGTTTAACGTTTTATCAAGAGTGGTAAGCCTGAATACATTGAAAACATCAGATTTTGTTTGTCACGATGAGAAACGATTTTGTTTCTGTATACATTTCACTGTGAAATATAATTTGGTTTAAAAAAAATCTGTGGTTAACTAAATTTATCTTGTAGTTTAACTATACTCTACCGGTATCATATTTATTCTGTTTGATTCATTGATGATTGACGTGTTAAATGATGTAATTATTTTTTTAAATAAAACATATTTTGAAGCATTCGCTTGTTTTTTTTTTACTTATAAAAATTCCATTCACTACTTTAGTTACTTACCTATAGGAACGATTATAAGATTCATTAATAAGCAATCAATATCAAGATAGTTAATACTAATTCGTAATCAATTATTAATGACTAGCACTTCAAAATTGGTGCTTAGTTATTAATTAAACATTACAAGTATATGATTAAGTATTTTAAAAGGTCCATCGAGAAACTTCTTCGTTATTGCCAATTTTAGATACAATAAAACCTTAACAAGAGTGACAAGATTAGCCTTTAGTACACTAAGCGTTCTAGAAAATAAAATTGCAAAAAATACTTGGTTCAACAAGCGTAGTTCTGATGCTTATTGAACCAAGTAGATATTTTTTGCAATTTTATTTTCTACAACAGTGATACCTATTTTAGTATTGGTTGTCTGAACCAACGTAATTGGTTTCTACTTAATTTTAAAATCTTTCCTCTACTAGACAGGTTTTGGAGATAGAGATAGAAGATCTCTTGCATAGGAGATAGAGTTTTGTATACAAATTGATTTGAGAAGTGATCTAAACGTAAAGCGTTACTTACTGTTTTAAAATAGGTACCTACATATGAATCGATGCAACACATCTCAGCCAGTGCACTTTTTGATGTGTTGTATCGAGTCAGTTCGTGTACTAACGAAAAACTAAACTAGTGATGCCGATCAAAACCGCAGCATTATCAATTTTAACTTTTACTAATAGCCTTATAGAGTAGGTATAGGTAGTAAAATATGTGGTATAACGTTTTGGAAATTCATAGAATATATCCACAAATGGACTTGCTGCAAGGCGTATTTTTTATATTGGAAGTTCGTAAACAACCTTATAACTACCTAACTAACTATTGCACGCGACTTCTCATCGTGACGGATCTCAAGACGTCGAGTTTACTGACTGTGCTGAGTGTAGTCGTCTCGTGTACGAAAGACCTTTGAAAAACTTGAAGCGCAATATGGCTCAAAAACGTGGCTTTATCAATTAAGTAAGTATAAAAATGGTAAAATACGTGTAAGAAACCTTCTAGAGTAGGTGTAGTCACGTAAAATATGAGTTATTACTAAGAGAATTCATAGTACATAAAATTAAATGGATATGCTGCAAGTTAGGTACGGTTCGCGATTTTTTCAAGACGTTGCGGTTTTGCTGTGCCGTGTCCAGTCATTTCGTGTACTAACTACGAGTAGAAGCACAGTACGAAACAAAAACTCATCATCAATTAAGTAAGTATAAAAATGGTAAGATAAATTAGAAAAGCCTTCTAGAGTAGGTGTAGTTACGTAAATTATGAGTTATGACTTAACAAATTCAAGAGTCGATGTAGGACATGAAATTAAATCGGTATGAAGACTTTGACATTTTGCTGTGCCATGTCCAGTTGCCTCGTGTACTAATGACCTTCGAAAAATTCAAAAGCCGGCAGTACGAAGAAAGAGAACACATCATTATGAAGAAATATTTTTTAGAATTAGATAAATTAGGTATTAGAAATGATTATTAATTATAAAAAATGGTAAGATAAATTAGAGAAACATTGTATAGGTATAGTAACGTAAAATATGAGTTATGACTTAATTCATAGAGACTATGTATATATAAAATTAAATCGATATTATCCTGCAAGCTGAGTAGGTACTGTACGGGACTCAAGACGTTTTCAAGAGGTTTTGCTGTGTCTGTCCAGTCACCTCGTGTACGAACGACGTTCAAAAAAAGTAGAAACTGGCAGTTCAAATCAAAAGCGCATCATTATCAATTAAGAACAAAAAATGGTAAGATAAATTAGAGAAACGTTGTAGAGTAGGTAGTTACGTAAAATATTATGGGTTATCACTTAGCATAACCTTATCGTAGGTTACTGTGTCATAGTATTCAGTAATTTAGATAAAAATAAATTGCCTGATAGGTAATAAGTGATATTATTACTGGCTCTTAATGCATTTTCGTTCTAGATAATATTAATAGTGGGTAGAGTTAAGTATGAGGCAAGTGGGGCAGTTTTATCTTAGCGCTCGTTTAAAAGTACTTAACTATAGGTAGGTGTTTTAAAAATCGGCCAAGTGCGAGCTCACAAAGAGTTCCGTGCAATATGGGAGCCCTTTGGCCCCATTTCAAGCATCTACTTGTTGGCAATATTAATATCGAGAAAAAAAAAGGTTTGTTGTATGTGAGCTCTCTCTAAATATTTATTTTATTCTGTTTTTAGTATTCGTTGTTATAGCGGCAGCTTTCTAACTATCGAGGTTCATGAGATTCAGCCCGGTGACAAACGTACAGACAGCGGAGACAGACAGACATACGGAGATCGAAGGCTTAGTAATAGGGTCCCGTTTTCACCCTTTGGGTACGGAACCCTAAAAACTAGATGTGTTTTGATGTTTTACGTACCTGGTATTTTGTAGAAAAAATAAAATTTAGCCTACCTATGTGTTGATAACAAGATATATGCACAAATAAACTCTTTGGTCTTAATTTAAAAAGTAAATAAGTATAGGCCGGCTGGCTAGCTCTGGTGTCAGAGTTTTTAAGCCGCCTGAAGGCTTCTGACATGGCTAAACGGTTAATACAACCAGGGTTTAAAATTTAACAGGTCATCCGAGCTACTGTAGCGCTACATTACTGATTTAACACTAATTTTGATCTAAATTCAAACCCGCTGTTTCAGTTTAAAGTTACGTAAGTAAGTATACACTTTGTACAAAGCGTTGTATAACAGAGTGCAAGGATTTTCAGCGTATGATTATGAACAACTTACTTGTAATACCACAATTAAGTTGTAAGACTATACAGTCTTGTACTATGGAACCAACTACAAAATCGCAAAAAAATTATATTGCTCCATTTTGTTGACATTCAATTATTTTTTATGAGATCAACTGATTTTTTTCGCGATTTCGCAGTTTTGTTAAGAAGTAAAAGTTGTTATTGGCCGAACAAACCTCTTGAAAGGCTGTGATGTTAGTTATAAGCTGCGTTTATCCGCATTCGGTTATCCCAATCCTGACTGAAGCTTACTTAAGGCTGCGCCTAATGCTAGGGAAAAAACAGATTTTACCCGCGCTTCTTGCGTCACCCGCTATCATCTATGCGGCTTGGTTTAGAGTCGAAAATCGCATGACACAGTTTATGACGATGTTGGCTTCGAGCTCCAGCTTATATTTTTAGGTGGGATTTTATTTATTTATTCAAAATTGAAGCATGCAATAAAAAAACTAGTTGATTACTCGGTTAGAACATTTGCCTGGCTACGTAATTTATCAAAAATAATGAGGTGTTGTCGCTGATAATTTCGAGCATTTGAAAAAAAATGTATTTTTTTTATGATGCGAAGTTTTCATTTTTTTCTAAAGTAACCATATTATTTTCCAAAACTCTACGCGATTACTCTGCTACTTTAGAGTTTTTTCTTTCCTATAGTATTTTTTAAATATGGATGTTTATGTTCGTTATACCTTTATACCACGTCTTTAAAAGTACACCTTTTGCTTGATTTTGGCATTAGGCGCCCCCTTAACAGCTGCTCGAGGATTGGGTTGTCCGCAGCTTGTAGCTGACGTCACACCCGCCAAGAAGTTTGATTCGGTGTAAATTGATGGTGAGCATATAAAATACACTTCTAAAAGTTAATATAAGCGCAGCGTAGGACGTCCACCCACAAGGTGGACGGAAGACCTCATCAAGACCACATGATCGCGCCGCTACCAACCGGTCTTATTGGAGATGGTTAGGGGAGGCCTATGTCTGCAGTGGACGTCCTATCGCTGAAAAGAAGAAGAAGAAAAGTTTATGTACTTTTCAAAGCAACGACCTCTACATAGTTTTCTGGTCTAAGTGACCTAATAAATAGCGATTATGATATTAGGACTTCTGTTCATAGAAATAGACCTACTTAATATTTAAGAATTGATTTTATAATGACCCCTTTACTAGACTAATACCTACAAGTAATTACTTTAATATTGACCCCTTAATTTACAAAACTACAAAAGTACCTACCTAAGTAGGTACTTAGATATTATTAGATATTATCTAAGTACCTACTCTACTTAAGTAGGTACTTAGATAAAATCTAATAATATCTAACCAGACTGATGACCGATGGGGTCGAAAAGTCCTCGAGTGGAGACCACGTACCGGCAAGCACAGCGTAGGACGTCCACCCACAAGGTGGGTACGGTGGTGGACGGACGACCTCATTAAGACCGCAGGATCGCGCTGGATGCAAGCCGCTACCAACCGGTCTTATTGGAGGTCTTTAGGGGAGGCCTATGTCCAGCAGTGGACGTCCTATGGCTGAAAAGAAGAAGAAGAATATCTAAGTACCTACCTAAGTAGGTACCTACTTTAGTAGGTACTAAGTAGGTACTTAGATAATATCTAATAATATTATCGTACCTACTTAGGTAGGTACTTAGATATTAGACTTGTTTGTTAGTTTTATCACCACACCTACCTATAAATCAATCTAGTAATTTACAAACCAAGTTAATTTAGTAGTTTTTTTCAGCGATCACTGCAGTTAAGCAACGTTTCGCACGGTCAGTCTTCGGATGGGTGACCGCGGGTAGCATTTACAACTGAGCGCTACCGTGCCTCGGATGACATGTTAAATTGTAGGTCCCGGTTGTTTTAACCATTTAGCCATGTCAGGGGCCTTCAGGCCGCTTAAAAACGCTGACATCAGGGACACCCGTCCTACAATACTTAATAACTTTAGGTCAAAAATTAATTAACTACTTTAGTCAACTTATCTAAATGGTTCTGTTATTTGACAAAATAACATGCTTACCTAGTCACGTAGCCTTTACAAATCTATGAAATAACAATTAAAATACTATCTAGAGTTATTAATATACATCAGAATGATGCAATTTATCTAACATTGCATCATTCTTATGTACCTACACAAATATGGCTCTACGCGGGCAATTAATAATCAGCCAAGTACGAGTCGGACTCGCGCACGTAGTGTTCCGTACTGTATGGGAGCCCTCCTTAAATATTTATTTTATTTTTATTTTAAAATTTATTATTGAGGTGAAATTTTCTGTGAAATTTTCTGTGAAAATTTCAAGCATCTATCTGTTATCATTATTTATAGCGCGAAAAACGGCAAAAAAAAATCAGGTTTGTTGTATGGGAGCCCCCCTTAATTATTAATTTTATTCTGCTTTTAGTATTTGTTGTTATAGCGGCAACAGAAATACATCATCAGTGAAAATTTCAGCTGCCTAGCTATCATGGTTCATGAGATACAGCCCGGTGACAGACAGACAGATGGACTTCGAAGTCTTAGTAATAGGGTCCCGTTTTTACCCTTTGGGTACGGAATCCTAAAAAACAATTGTAAACTGAGCCCCTAGTCTAGGTTTTGCGTAGTTTACTTAAACTTTCGCGCTCGCGTTTTGCTCCATACATTTTGGTTAGTTCTTCCTCGTTTCGCCAAGAGTGCTGTACAAAAATGTATAGAACCATACGGGAACAGCTGTAGTTTCAATATACTTATAAACCTGGACTAATCCCTCTGACTTGTTTCGCATCAAAATGCATTAAAACTCTACCTAATATAAATGGGCACTATCCATCCTTTCCAATTGTAACGTGTATGAAAAATATGTTGATATGTGTCATCCATACATACATCAGCCGTAGGACGTAAACTGTTGGACATAGGTCTTCTCTATACATTTCAGAAACATTACGGCCCCATCGGCCATCCGTTCTCCAAACCGTGCCTTGCCCACTGCTATTTTACCTTGCTAATCCACTGCGCTTTGTCGGTAACTTTGCTTCATCTGCGTACCTGTTAATCTGCGCCAAGAATATTTTATTTTTCTAGTGTAGCTTTAGCCTATCTCGTACTAGTGCAACAAATATCCTTATCCTTACATAGTATAAAATAAAGTCGCTATTTTCGTTTGTTTGTTTGTCTGTATGCTTAAATCTTTAAAACTACGCAACGGATTTTGATGCGGTTTTTTTGAATGGATAGAGTGATTCAAGAGGAAGGTTTATATGTACAATACACCTGTGCGAAGCCGGGGCGGGTCGCTAGTAACGAATAAAACATAATAATCTTAGCTAACTTCATGAAAAAGTACCATAAAACAATAGTCTATATATAGAGCTGTTATAGGTAATCATTACCTGTGGAAACATGTCAGTTTTACTATCATATCTAGAGCTAGAGACAAAAATATCATAACTTAGCTTTTGTCTCTATACAGGGTTATTTCTAAACAATTAGCATCCATGTAGGGGCTTATTCTGTATTTCAAAACTAACAACTTTTGTTCTGCGAATTATGTTAGAAAAAAAAAATCAGCTATTCCATACATTTTGTCGCGGGAAAACGATATTTTTCTATAGAACAACATTTTTTTTTGAGATTTGACATAAGTCGCAGAACAAAAGTTGTTAGTTTTAATGTACAGAATAAACCCTAAAAGGATTCTAATTGATTAGATATAAACCTGTATAATAGATATAAAATAGAAAAGGCCAAATCCTAACCTAGCTCACGAAGAAAAAAATCATTCACCATGAAAACATTTCATTCAATATCTGAGCGAGTAGGTACCTCATAAAGGCTAGATCCCGCCCGCCTCGCAGGGTGGCAAGTGGCACAGCTGCCGCTCGATACTCGCGTAGCAACGGGGGGCAACTGGCAAGGGCACCGGGTGGCGGGTGGGAATAGACCTCTATTATAAACTTGCGAGAACGTGCTGTCTATTTTGGAACTGAACAGGAGACTTGTTTAGGACTTATACTTAGAGCAAAGTAACAGTAAGTATGGCTTATTATTTTCTAGCTTTTTATCTGCGGCTTTGTCCGCGCAATATTTCGATTTTTGTTCTATGCCACTGGACCTTTTTATTTTTCCGGGATATAAAATAGCCTATGTCAATTTCCAACCTTTGAACTATATCCATAAAAAAAAACTGTGTATCCTTTGTTCCGTTCTGACGTAAAAGTGTAGGTAAACAAACCAATGAATACACTTTCGGATTTAAGTTCTAACAATATTAGTATGTAGGTAAGGATTTTTCTAATGTACAAAGTAATTGGTAAACTGTTAGTTTTTAACCTCCGACAAAACATGAGGGGTGTAGTTAATTGCTTGATATTAACATCAGATACTACTAGGTACTTACTTAATTTTCAAAAATGAATTTGCGAAATAAGGTAATTTCAAAACCAATGGCGTCTTTTTATAACTAACAAATGATAAACGTTTTTGTAATATTTTAAGGGATCGTGATAATGTAATAATGATTAATAAGCTAGGTTTCCTTAACATTTTTATGCCCAAAATATCTTCTTTAAGACGTCCACAGCTGGACTTACACCTTTCCGATTGCCAATAAGATAGTATGGAAGCGAATATCAGTTAACTATAATTAAGTACTTAAGTAACTAAAAGTTAGTTTTAGAATCTTTTACGTCAGAATAACTAAGGGTCTAGTCAAGTAAATTACAGGCCATATTGAATTTAAGAGCTCCAAATAGTTTTCAAGTTACGTAACGTAACCTACGAAATAATAATGCAATCATACGTGTGACAAAACATCACAACATGGGGCCGCGGTGGCGCCCGAGAACTGATTTTACCGAAATGTCATTACCTACCCCGGTAATTATTAATCGCCCTGCGCCCTTCCCGGTAGGGTGCTAACTCACTACGGTATAGAAATGAATTACGTAACGATTTTTTTAGGAAACATAGAAGATTAATTTTTAGGTTCCGTACCTAAAGGGTAATAACGGGACCCTATTTACTAAGACTCCGCTGTCAGTCTGTCCGTCTGTCTCCAGGCTGTATCTCATGAACCGTTGTAGCTAGAAAGCTGAAATTTTCACAGATGATGTATCGCTGTTGCCGCTATAACAACAAATACAGAATAAAATTAATAATTAAGGGGGCCTCCTATACAACAAACCTGATTTTTTTGCAGTTTTTGCTCTGTATTAATAATGGTAACAGGTAGATGCTTGAAATGTTCACAGAATATTAAGTTGTATATTCACTACAATTATAAATAATAAAATAAAAATAAAATAAATATTTAAGTTCCGTACTGTATGGGAGCCCTCCCATACAGTACGGAACTCTCCGTGCGCGAGTCCGACTCGTACTTGGCCGATTATAGTGATAAATATCTTAAAAATTTGTCGCGACCGCAGTACTTAAACCTGCATCTTTCAGAATGCCATCCTGATAGCTTAGCATACGACCACAAAAAGAGATTTGTCGACGTGTGGAAAAGTGACAGTATATATTTCACTATAACACCGTCTCGGTCTGACTCGTCGATAAAATTATTTCGTGGTCCGCATCCCAGCCCGGCAGGTGTCTGTGGTCGCGACCACTTTTTAAAATGTTTATCTCATTAATCTTTTAGATAAACCTAGTTTGAAAAGCACTATATAAAAATAGACTCAGATAATAGAAGATTTTTATTATATGATTCTTTATGCTTAAAAATTACGGATTAAGCCTGGACACGATAAAGCATAGGGTGGAGACAAATGTCACCGTAAGAGAGAGGCCTACACCCATCAGTTAGATAAAGAAGGCTGCGGATATGAAGATGATGATTATGAAAATAGTTCAGCTATTAAATATCCTAATTTTTCCTATCGAAATCTCAGCTGTTACAAACAGAACTACAATAGAAGGATCTTACTTATCTTGATAAAGGCACACATATAAAATTTCTGTGAAGACATTAAATATCTGGTTTTTAAATATCTGGAAATTTCCTACAAAAAATATTCAGTTAGTACACAGTTACTAACTGAATATATTTTGTGGGAAATTTCCTTCTCTACAAAGTAAAAAAAACAAAGACTAAGAGTTCGTACTAAATAAGTATGCTGATAAAATAATCATAATCATAATCATAATCAATTTATTGATAACAATGTTACAAGTCAAAAATATGGAGTTAATACATTCTTATAAATTCCAATTTAAAAACATAAAAAGGTACGGTATTGTACCTGTAGTAATTATCGTCGTAAAAATACAGTATATACTTAACCTAAAACCAGAGATACAAATTTGAACGTACATATATATAGTATATACGTTCAAATTTGTATTTGTATATGTAGTAGATATAAAAAAAAAACAATCTTGAATTTTGACAATTGAAGGTCTCAAATAATCCAAATGCTCAAGCCAGTTGGCAGCAAATCCAGCATGCTGGCAGCATTCCCACGTTGAGTAGCAATGCCACGTTAGGTCAAACAAACAACAGAATTATGTTCTAGTTAATAAAATCACTTATCCTATTAAAAAGAAAACTTCAATAAGATAATTTAATAATTCAGAAACAACTTCAAAGGTGGTATTTCGAGCACCGGCCGGCGGGTTCAGACCTTAATGACAGCACGCTACGGGAGTCATAACAACATAAATCACTGGAATGGCCCCAAATATTAGTAATTTCGGTTCGGAGCCATCGCAGCCTACAGGCCTATACGCTATACTCGCCTATACGTACTCTACACGCTCTACGATACCTATGCTCGTATAATAATTATTTTTCACAAAAAATGGCAAAACCGCCTTCCATCGTGTACAAAATTCGAAAATTTCGCTCGAATTGTTTACATTATTGTTGATTTATCAAAAGCGGCTTAGCCGATGTCTGTTAAATTTAAATGGGATCACTAAAAATATTTTTAGATTCGGTTCACAATTGGCGAAATTATTAATGTTAATCGTGTACAACATTCGGATATTTCTATCGAATTTCTTACATCATTGTTAGTTTTTTTCAAAAACGGCTCAGCCGATTTCTGTAAAATTTAAATGAAACTACCTCGACTCGGGAGTATACCCTTTCGAACTAAAAAATGATTTTTGATTCGGTTCACAATTGGCGAAATTATCTATGAACATACACAAAAAAAAGAATACATACACTCGAACATAGAACCTCCTCCTTTTTGGAAGTCGGTTAAAAATAATATTACTTTCAGTTTGGAGCCATCGCAGCCTACATACTCGTACCTATACTCTATACTCGCCTATACGTATTCTTCGATACCTATACTCTACATACTACTGTACAGTGCCGGCTTTAGCTCTACCAGCGCCCTGGGCGAGATTTATACGGCGCCCCTATTGAAATTCAAACCGAAATAACAAGTATGTAGTTAAACTATTGTGTTGTGGTTCGATAGTCCTTTGCTCAAACTACGATTATATCGCCACTAAACGTGAGTGCAGCGTACGCGAAATTTTTAGATTTTGTCTTTCAATAGAGCTGAAATTTTAATACAATAGGGGTACCCAGGCACGTATCCAAAATTTTTGAACATACCCTAGATAAAATTGATTATTTGGCTGAACAATTTGTTGAATGTTGTTGCTATGTAGACGACCCTAAAAATGAAAGTGACTCATAAAATGACCCTTCGGCTATTTTTCTCCGAATCCTCAGAATTCTCGCTAAACTAAAAAGTACATCTGTACTCTCCGGGGTTTCTTAATGTAAAAATCAGATGTTACACACTTGTGCAGTTATTTTGGGGTCTCAATCGTTTCAAGAATTATTGAAACTAGTGACAAAAAACCAGACAATTATTTTTGCCAATCATAGTTCTAGGTCAACAGGAAGTACCCTGTAGGTTTTGATTGCCTTGTGAGTGTCGAAATATGGGGGGGTTTTACGGCTATATTCATCAATTTTTTTTTCACGATAACCAAGGTTTTTTTTCACAATTGGAAGAATTTAAGAATTTACGTATGGTTTGTGTCCTCGGTCAGCGCGCAAAATTCAATTTTAGGTGAAAATTAATTGATGCACTTTTGTACAAAGACTGACTACTATTTTGGTTTTTAAGTGTACTTATGGACCTATCCATTTGAGTTTTTGTAAACTTAAAATGAGAATTTCATCTGTAAATGCCAAAACAAGACAAAAAAAAGTGAATTTCATGCGTCGACCTAGGCACCTAGAGCACCAACCCTAACGCTGTAACGTTTTTTCACAGTATGTAGCAAAGAAACTCAATTTTTGATAGCTGCAAAGGAGCATTTAAGTAGATCTGGCTGTAATTTCAACTCGATGTCTTCGAGTTTTGATTCGGTATTTCTAGTGAAAAACAGCTAAAATATTGGAACTCTTAGTCAACTTACAATCTGGGAATCTAAACAAGTATACGTAACATGTAGGTAGGTACTTACCTAAATATGTTACACTCTAAACCGCGTCTCTGCTTCAAATCAGACCGGATGTGGTCAAACACAGACCTTTCTAGATTGAAAAAGAAACACAAACGAAAAATGCATCTTTTTATGTTTTGGCTCGCATTTATGGAAAATAATATTTTAGCTTGTGAGATAATTAGAGAATACCGGGATAGGGCGCGAGGTAACGTAAACACTGGTGATCGTAGCAGAGATTTATTTCGACTGCCACAACGGGCCGTCACCGCGGCTTACCCTCTCTTCACTATTATTTGTTATAATATGAAATAGAAATGTAGGTACCGCCATACACTACATTCCTCCGCACTAAATATGGAACATACAATAAAGGGGTGGGTTAGTAAGTCGTACTTATATTTATGTTAAGCAATAACATTTTGTTGTGGCGGTACAACTGGAATTATGTACTATGGCTTATAATTAATTTCTATACAATTGAAACTTAAAACCTATAACTTATAATTAGGATTATTTAATCTACAGAGCCGTCGTGGCCTGCCCTTTGGAGTATTTACAACTGCTTCGATCTCTGGCGAAGGTTCACGGGGCTTAGGCGTACTTTTAGGCTCCCTATAGACAACGGCAGACGGGCTCACTGTCGATGGGCGCTCCGACTCAGTTCCTTCCGCGATTACGGTGGGAATATCAGAGATTGAACTAGGTTCCCTGTTGCGCTCTTCTACTATCGCGGGAGGGTCAGGGGCTGGACAGACCAGTGAACTTCTACTCCGCAGTTTTAACTGATCTACATGACGATGTACCTGATTTCCCCCCTGTCCTATGATTTTAAAATTAGACGGACCCAGCCTACTTCCTACCTTGCCTGGCAACCATTTTTCCCCCTTTAAATATTGGCGATACCAAACCTCGGTGCCGGGGTCAATAACCCTCTCCGCGCCGGCGGCGCCCTCTACCTGTCGCTGCTGCGCGCGACTCACACGAGCCTCCCGGTCTGGCCTCAGGGCGTCCAGGCGCGTGCGCAGCCTCCTACCTAACATAAGGACCGCTGGGCATTCCCCCGTGGAACTATGTTCCGTGTTCCTATAATACATAAGGAAGGTATTTAATGCTCTATTTACATCAATCTTTTCGTGAATGGCTTTTTTAATTACCCCTTTTTAATGTTTTAACTGCATTTTCCGCGGCTCCATTTGAAGCTGGATGGTACGGAGCCGTAAAAATGTGTTCAATTCCCCTATTTTTGTTAAACTCGGCAAACTCAGCAATCGTATAAGGAGGTCCGTTGTCGCTGACAATTTGGCGCGGATAGCCCCACCGCCCAAATAGCTCTGTTAGCTTATCTATAGTCCAGTTAGCCGCCGTACTAGGAACATGGAACACTTCCAACCACTTTGACATCGCGTCAACTACCACTAAATACGTTTTACCAAATATCGGCCCCATGTAATCTAAATGTAACCTCGACCAGGGGCGGGCCGGCCAAGGCCACGGGCGCGGGGTCTGCCGCGGCGGCGCGTCCGCCTGCGCCGCACACGTGACGCATTCCTTACAAACCGCTTCTATCGCTTCATCGAGCCCCGGCCACCACACGTAACTTCTAGCCAAGGCCTTTGACTTCACTATTCCCATGTGGGGCTCGTGTATTATTTTTAAAACCCTTTCCCTACATTTCTCCGGAATAACAACCCTATGGCCCCACATAAGACATCCTAACTCCTCATATAATTCATTTTTTCTATTAAAATATGGCTGCATTCCTACCACTTCGCACTCCGAGGGCCAGCCGTCTCGAACAAAACTTAAAACTCGGCCTAATATAGGATCGCGGACAGTGCATTTCTTAATATCATTATAATCTAATAACAAAGCATCTTGTGCGAAGTGGAGGTGCGTTTGTTCCGGCGCCTCGGGCAAAACCGGTTCTTTACAAGGTATAGGCAAGCGAGACAAACCGTCGGCGCTGTTCTTATCCGTACGAACATATTCTATATCGTAAGTGTACGCGGATAAAATAACCGCCCATCTCGCCATCCGACTCGCTGTCATGACTGGAATATTATTATGTGGACCAAATATAGATACTAGGGGCTTGTGGTCCGTGCGTAGTGTAAAACGTCGACCGTACAAGTACTGGTGAAATTTCCTCATACAAAAAACTATCGCTAACGCCTCCCTATGAATTTGCGAGTAGTTTTTCTGGGCACTAGTTAGTGTGCGCGATACAAATGCGACAGGCCGCTCCACCCCCCGCGCGTCTGGCTGGGTGAGGACCCCGCCGATACCGTAACAGGACGCATCACAGGTCGCGATAAGAATCTTATCTGGGTTATAATGCGCTAATACTTGGGAGCTTGCTAAAACTTTCTTGATTTCTTGGAATGACCTTTCACATTCCTCCGACCACGCCCAGTCTACACCCTTTTTGAGTAAATTGAATAGCGGTACTAGCTTCAGACTATAATTTTTAACAACTTTGCAAAAAAGTTGGATAATCCCAGAAACGACCTAAGTTCTGTAACATTTGAGGGCCTAGGTATCTTTTCAATCGCCTCCACCTTTGCCGGGTCAACCTTGATACCATCTTTCGATAAAACATATCCTAGGTAAGTTACTTGCCGTGCTACAAACACACATTTGCTTTGTTTAAGACGTAATCCGCTCGATTCTAATCTTTCGAATACCGCCTCGAGCGCCTCTAAATGCTCGCGTTTTGTTTTCCCGCCAATTATTACATCATCAATAAAAATACCTACATTCGGTATACCCTTCAGTAAATTTGTCATAATTCTTTGGAAAATTCCCGGACTCGATGACAACCCGAATACTAGTCGATTATAGCAAAATAAACCGCGATGAGTATTTATAACCGTATACTACTTTGAATCGTCTAGCTCGATCTGATTATAGGATTGAGATAAGTCAATTTTACTGTAAAACTGAGAACCGTTTAATGCGAAAAGAACCTCCTCAATCTTTGGTAACGGATAACGATCTACTTGTAAGTACGGATTTAGCGTGGCTTTGTAATCTACGCAAACCCTGAGCGCTCCGTCCGGTTTATTTACGGGAACTAGCGGTGAAGCCCAGTCGGAGCTGTCCACCGGCTCGGTGATGCCCGCTGCCAGCATGGCGTCGAGCTCTGCGTCCACCCGCGCCCGGGTGGCGAATGCCATCGGCCGCGCGCGGTGGAACACTGGCACCGCGCCCTCCCGCACTCGTAGCGTGGCCTTGCCCCCCGTGAACCTCCCCAAGCTTCCGTCGAACAGCTGTTTATATCTGCGCAACAAAACATTTATTTCATCACTTAATTCCTGATTACTTTCACTACCTAAACTGTTTAAGTCGTTACAAGGTATTACAGGTACTCGAATTCCTAACTCACTGAGCCATTGCCGGCCTAACAAAGACGTCGTGCCTCCTCTTATGATAAACAATTCAAGCTCTTTTGTAATGCTTCGATATTTAACATTAGGTCTAATTATACCTAACGGCCTGATTTTTGAACCATCGTAAAATTTTATAGACAGATCGTAAGGTATGATTTCATTTTCTTTAAAATATTTCAGGTACGTATTTTCACTTACACACGATATTGCCGTTCCGGTATCGATTTCCATAATTATTTCTTTATCGTTAATTAATAGTGGCAAACTCACCGGCTTATAATCTGCCAAGTTTAATTGGTACAAATCCACGCAATCATCCCAAGATAGATCTGTCGTAGGCTCCTCCGGTTCCGTACCTCCAAAATGAACTCCGGTTCTTCGGGTGCCTGTAGTCTTCCCGGCCCCGGCGCCGGTGGTCTTCCCGGCCCCGGCGCCGGACGTTCCGATCGGACATACCCGCCGTAGATGTCCGGTGTTTTTGCACAGGCTGCACACGAAGTCTCGGTATCTGCAGCCCGTATAGCCGTGACTCGTGGCTCCGCAGCCCCTGCAGTTGGACAGCGCTGACCGCGCGTGTCCCGTCTCCGGCGTCTCCGCCGGCCGCTCGGGCCGGCCGCCGTTCCCGCACCCGCGGCGCTCGCGAGCTCCGCGACCTCCGCCGCTGGCGCGCAGTGCATGCACCGCACTGCTTCCCGCCGCCTCCGGCACCGTCCGTGCCTCCACGGCTGCCGCATCGCGCTCCGCAGCCTCCAGCGAGCCCGCCATCTTCACCGCGCTCGCGAATGCCAACGTATCCGACTCCGCGAAAAGCCGTTGGCGGATGACGTCACTCGCTATGCCGCACACGAATTGATCACGCAGGTTTTCGTTCAGCACCTCTCCAAATTTGCAGTGCCGGGCTAGCTTCTTCAAATCCGCGACATACTCGCTCACTGCTTCTCCCGGTCGTTGCCGCCGTTGCCGGAACCGATAGCGCTCCGCGAGCGCCGACGGCGTCGGCTGTAAGTGATGCCGCAATAAGTCCGTTGCCCCGGAGTAGGTCAGCTCAGCCGGTTTCTTGGGACTGGCCAGGTTCACCAACAGCTCGTACGCCTCGTCCCCCATCAGGGAAATGAGCGTTGGTAACTTCAAGTCGTCTTCGACGCCATTGACTTTGAAATAACTTTCAAGCCGGTCCGCGTACGACGACCATACGCCCTCTTTGATGTCGAATTCAGAAATTTTCCCAATCGGCATGATAACTAACCACTAATATCCGGTACACGCGTTGAGTTTAATCACAATTAATTGTTCGTCGCCACTAGGGAATACCGGGATAGGGCGCGAGGTAACGTAAACACTGGTGATCGTAGCAGAGATTTATTTCGACTGCCACAACGGGCCGTCACCGCGGCTTACCCTCTCTTCACTATTATTTGTTATAATATGAAATAGAAATGTAGGTACCGCCATACACTACAATAATAATACCTAATTATTATCTCACAAGCATATATAGGTACCTATAGTCTGACCGTTTAACTGAGTCCACGCCTGCGCGGTACAGGGGCGCGGGGGTAGACGACAAAGGGGGATTGAGACAGGTGCGGGCGGTGAGGACCCGCCCCTGTACCGCGCAGGCGTGGACTCAGTTAAACGGTCAGACTATAATTAAGGTGGTTAGGTGTCTTTTAGATAGTTTTTCCAACGAATACCGTTCCATTGCTGCGTGAAAGAGTAACAAACAAACCAATAAACACACTTTCGGATGTATAAAGGATCGAAAATTAAAATATTTTTATATTATACCAAGTTCTAATTAGATCCTAATTAGATCACCTTTCCTTGGGCTGACCACCTAAAAGCGAGTGTTGACTCGCATTTGGCAGATTTTTCAATTCAAAGCTGGATACGTGCATGAGTGTACCTACAGTGGTGTGAGCAAATGATTGCTCACGCACTATAGTGCCTCAAAGCTCAAGGGCAGCGAGCGAGAAATTTTTAGATTTTATCCTTCAGTAGAGCTTATGTTTTATTTAATTCAACATAAAGAGTGAGCAAACAAAACAGTGAAAAAATACAAGACAAATATGACTAAGCGCAAGAGCAGCGAGCGCGGCATTTTGCCCAAAGAATAAACTGTAATGATAGAGCGCGAGCGAAGCGAGCGCGAAAATTTTCCTGTTTTTTTTTCACGGGCAAAATTTTATTTTAACCTTGGTTAAACGAGAAAGGGTGCCTGCGGCGCCCCTTTATGTCTCGCGCCCTGGGCGGTCGCCCAACCGCGCCCTACCCTAACGCCGCTACTGCTACTGTATACTTTATACGCTCTATGATACCTATACTCTACTTGCCCTATACTAATCCAAAAATGGGTGATTATTAAGACCATCATTGTAAACAAAAACTTTACTAACTTTTACTTAATCAAACTTTTGCTTCACATTCAGAATTCAATATTGCTACATCACATTTACATGCGCAGTCATGATGTTCTCTACAGTTACATATAGACCCTATATCTATAGAGTAGAGAGGTATGGTGTAGAAATTTCTATGTCTGTAGGTAGGTACATTTTCGATATATTTTGGATAATAATACGGCAATTTATTTAACTGGCTTTCGCTTCAACCGAGTGATATTTTTATTTTTATGCTATACCACAGAATCTGTTTATGTTTCTGTTCTTCGCATAATTGACCGCGAGGGCATTTGCAACTGGGAATTACCGTGGCTCGGATGACAAGTCAAGTTGAGGGGGTTCGGTTGTTTTAACCATTTAGCCATGTCAGAGGCATTCAGGCGGCTTAAAAACTCTGACACCAGGGCAAGCCACTCGGCCTATCTATACGAACTTACTTTTTTACTATGTATGAACTATCATAGTAAAAAAGTAAGTTATAGCACGTATCTTCACTTCATAAAAATATTATATTTCCGCCGTCGCGTCGGAAGACATAAGAATAAATTATCAGTTATCTGCTAAATATGCCATTCATATGTAAAAGCTAGATGTTTGCCAAGGATAGCCAACTTCCGGTCTAGCCTGGTCAAGGATACGGTCCTGGTTTCCTGTCTGGCGCAATGCTAATCAGGCTGACCTTGCTTCAAGAAAAAAGGCACCTACAGAACTTAATTTCATTCTAAAAAATAGTAGGTGTTTAAGTAGTTCCTTAAGTAAATGGTTACGTAACGGTGTTGGCCTGGAACCGATTGTTTGGCGTATCTGATAAAAATATAATCCAGATTTTTTATAAAAAAATAATAAAATATACAAAATAACCTTATAAGGTTTTTAAAGCAACTAAACTCCATAAGCATAATCATTGCCATTCATCGTGGCAATGCAGCCAGCATACTGGGCACGCTGCCAACTGGCAGTGGGCTTGAGCATTTGGATTATCTTTAGACCTTCAAGGGTCTGTGGATGATCCAATGCTTTTATTTATAGGTAGTAGTAGTGTTTTAGTGTGTGTTAGTTTTAGCATATAGTACCTATTGTATTTTGTTGTAGTTAATAAAGGCACTCTTGCCCGATTAAACAAAAACTTAACTCCATATTTTGACAAAAGTGTACACCGAAATCAGGATGGTAGAGCTAGAAGCTTGGCTCTACAGATCTGATAACTTTTGACAAAGCTAGTTTTGGTCTCGCCTTGGCAAGATTTTACATGCAAATTTTTTTTTTTGTGGGATCTTTGCAACTACAATTTTTTGGGGCAATTGTCTTTATTAAATTACTTAGCTTTTACTACACAAAAAGCATTTAGATCACTAAGTAGCTCCATAAGTACGTATAGAATAGAACGAGTGGTGTCACATCTTTAAAGCCGCCTGAAGGCTTCTGACATAGCTAAATGGTTAAAACAATCGAGGCCTATAGCTTAACATGTCATCTAAACTAGGGCAGGGCTCAGTTGTAAATGCCACCTAAGGTCACCCATCCAAAACTGATCGTGCCGAACAATGCTTCACCACGGTAATCTAACTAAAAAGCACCTAGTCATACTACGCTATAAGTTAGAGCTCACCGAAGGTCTAAAAACAATACAAATACTCGATAGCATAACCAGTATGGTGGCAGTTTCTAAGCCACCTAAAGGCGTCTGATTTTTTAAGGCGTTTAATACTGCCATCATTATGATGGCATCATTATGATGGCAGTATTAAACGCCTTAAAAAATCAAACGCCTTTAGGTGGCTTAGAAACTCTAACACCAGGGCTAGCTACCTGTATAAGAGGTTACTTATACTTACATTACTATAACGAATAGCAATACTATAGTTCGGCCGTTCAGAGAATGCGTTCCTGACACGTCATGTTAAACATTAAGATCATTATTGTAGAAAATAAAATTTCGCATCTTTTGTTTCCATTAAACTTTTTTTTAAACTTACCGTTTACGATTTATAGCCCATGTAATGTTTTAAGGTCCATTTAATGAAATTTCATTAAATGGGCCACAAATCGTGAACGGTAAGTTTCACAAAAAAGTTTAATGGAAAAAAAAAAGATGCGAAATTTTATTTTCTACAATAATGATCTTAATGTTTTTTGCCCTTAAGTACATAGTTTCCGAGATATCGGCCAAAACAATTTTTCAAGATGACGTGTCAGGAACGCATTCTCTGAACTGTATAATTTATTGTACAGTGTCTATGTCATTTTAATTTCACACAGGGGTAACTTTCAAATTATTTTGTTGAAAAACAACGACGCATTCATTCAATAGTGAGAATATAATTTATGATAAATGTTACAAACTATACCCTACAAAATTCTCTATCTTTATCTCAAAATCAGAATACGTATGCATTATAAAGATAACTGTCGATTATGATGGATTATTCTACTCGATCAGAATACAATATTTGTTTCGAATAAGTACTTACTAATGACTATAAACCTTAGATTAAATACGTTTAGTTCTATTTAGGTTAATGGAGTTATTAATTCTAGATTTATTGTATAACCTTAATGCCCACTCAGATTAGTCTGTTTTATCCTTCCTTAATATGCTCAATAATATGCTTAGTAATCAAGATAACGTACCTATTGTTTACCTTTTGTCATATTAAACTAGATATATCCAGATTAATTAAAGTAGGGTAGGTGCACCGGTTGTGGCCATCTTAGTACCATTTGTGGCCACTTCGAATTTGAAGGATTAAAAAGGCATCTTTAAGTTAAAATAAATTTTTAAAATTTTATAACATGTAGATTCAGACGAACAATGTTTATGGTATTACATTGTTTATGATTATCATTTATGCAATAATTTTGTCACCAAATGGCCACAACCGGGTCAGTGGCCACAACCGGTACAACCACTATAATACTATGACTAGATATTGGAGACCACATACCGACAGCCGCAGCGTAAGACGTCCACCACAAGACCACAGTTCAGGTTAAAGCTTGATGCAAGCTTCCAAGTGGTCTACTTAAAAATACATAAGCCTATGTCCAGCGGTGGATGTCCTACGGCTGATGATAATGATGACTGGAGTATACCACGCCAACGTTTGATACCTGTAGGCCGCTTCGCTTGGAATAACAAGCTCGAACTCACTTCACTCGATCGAGTAGTCCCACTCGCGCCGCGTGCGCATGCGCATGGCAACAGCTTCTAAATGTTTTTGTGGGTTAAACGCGCGTGACCACGCTCCGTTTGTGGCGAACCCAGTTCGTTGCGTTTGCTTTTTTCGTCATTTTATACCTATAATTAGGGATGCAACGATACATAATTTTTCCGATACGATACCGATACCGATTATTGTAGTAAATAATCGGCGATATCGATACCGATACCGATATCGGCGGCTTAGTAGAAATATAAAAAAGGAACAAAAACATAATGAATAATTTTCTTAATTATGCAAAGAAGCTACCAAGTAGGTACCATCATTTCTCAGAGTCTTAACCTTGAAAATATTGAAAACCAAAATGTCAAATCAAAATTCAGAAAAAAAAATATTTATATGAAATAAATAAATAGTCAAGAATATTATCAAGCATTCAAAGCGCTAATTAAGAAAGTAATTGTTACACAATGTGGTAAAGTAAACCAATACAAAAGTAAAATACAGTCAACAATTAAAGTTTACTTTTTGCATTAGCAGATATCTGTTACGCAAATCATTTTGTATGATACACAACGCGTGCGTTTTTCGTTTCGCGCGTTTCCCAAACTCTTGATATCAGCTGTATTTAATCGGCGATTCTGATATATCGGTCCTGCCGATTAATCGGCCGATATATCGGTATCGGTATCGGAATCGTTACATCCCTACCTATAATGCTAGTTTGTAGGCTGTCATATATTATATTTAGTTTTTATTTTTTAACCGACTTCCGAAAAAGAGTAGATCCTTTGTTTGTATTTTTTTGTGTATGTTCATCGATATTTTTGCTAATTGTAAGAAAATCTTTTTTAGTTCGAAAGGGTATACCTACTTTCGAGGTGGCTGAGTCGTTGTTTAAATAATCGGCCAAGTACGAGTCGGACTCGCGCACGGAGGGTTCCGTACTGTATGGGAGGGAGCCCCCCTTAAATATTTATTTTATTTTAATTTTATTATTTATTATTGAAGGAAATATAAAACTTAATATTCTGTGAAAATTTCAAGCATCTACCTGGTACTATTATTGATGTAGAGCGAAAAACGTCTAGAAATCAGGTTTGTTGTATGGGAGCCCCCCTTAAATATTTATTTTATTTTGTTTTTAGTTGTTATAGCGGCAACCGAAATACATCATCTGTGAAAATTTTAGGTGCCTAGCTATCATGGTTCATGAGATACAGCCCGGTGACAGACAGACAGACGGACATCGAAGTCTTAGTAATAGGGTTCCGTTTTTCCCTTTGGGTACGGAACCCTAAAAATCAACGATAATGAAAAAAAATTATGCATCGATCCCTGTGAACTAGGTACTCGAATTTTGTGCACGATTGAAGTCAGTTGTGCCATTTTTACCAAAAAATAATTATTGAGTTTGTTAAACATTTGAAAAGTAAAATACGAATAAATATTATATGTATTAGAAAAAAAACTTTTTTAAGAAGCTTTTACTGAACACGTACTCGCCAAGACGAATCAAACGAGCCGAAACTCGATAAGTAAGGTTGCGTCGTTACATTACAGAGTTCCTATGACCACCGTCCAGCTCCATCATCAGAATAGCACCGTGTCATCATAATTTTGCATTGTCACGCGATTTTCACATGTATGCAAAATTTCAGCTCAATCGGTAACCGGGATGTGGACCGGGATCGCAAGATTTGATAACAGACCGACAGGCAACGGGACAGGTGAAACTAAATAAAAACTTGTAAAAAAAGAAAATCCCATCAAATGTAAAAACTAGAGCAACAGTTCTTGTACTGTTAAAAGTTGTGAAATCAAATATGATCAGTACCAAGTACCTAGGTTTATTTAATCAGTACTTATCTATGGGAGCATTAAAGTGTGATAGGTGCGCACAGAGGATGCCCTGATAAAAAATATTCTGACTATAATCTACGTCTGGCAAAGATAGTAAGTAAATTTGTATAGGCCGGGTGGCTAGCCTGGCTAGCTAGCTGGTTTCAGAGTTTTTAAGCCACCTCCATGGGAAGCATGGCAAAAAAAAAAAAAAACATTTTATCCACTTTTAATGTCACTTGTCATTGTCAATCCATACTTCATTTCTTCTTCGAGGGGATATCATGGTGGAATGATAATTTGTCCCTCTGCCATATTACCCGTGCTGAAGCCCTCTGACACGGCTAATGGTTAAATTAACCGCGACTTACAATTTAACATGTCATCCGAGCCACGGTAGCGTTCAGTTGGAAATGCAACTCGCGATCACCCATCCGAAAACTAACCGTACTGAACGTTGCTTAACTTTGATGATCTCATTCAAACATCTAGTCAAGCCATGCGATGTGGCCAAGATGATGATGATGATTATAAAGCTTGGTACGCACGATGCAAACTCACAGCAGAATACATATTCATGATTCAGTTACGAAGTGGAATTCTCAAACGCTCGGCTTTATGAGCGCTATAAAGTGTCGTATTAAAATTATTAAAATATTTCAAGCCGTTTCATTTGCATCGAAGCTTCTAAATCGCCTAATTGTAGTCAAATGCGACGCGTACGTCATTTTATGTTCGAAAGTAATGGATGGAAATATTTATTAAAATTATCATCATCATTTTCAGCCTGTAATAATCCACTGCTGAGCATAGGCCTGTCTTCTTGTACGCTACTTATCTCAGTCCTGTGCCAATCTCGGCTAAATTGGACCTGTGATTCTAACACAACACTATGGTCAGCTCAATAAGCTGGTGAACGCCCACCTCATTTTGTTTGCCGGTACGCGGCCAAATATAAACCTATAAAATACTGCTTATAAATCTGAATAAAAAACTGCTACGAATTTATTTTTGTTGCACTGTGGGCAAGTGTTTTTAATAACTATAACCACATAATACAATAATACTATCTACTCAGCGACATAAAAAGCAATTGATCATCCTCAAACGACATATTATAAGGTGTAAAATGGATCTACTAAATGACTCTAAAACTAAAAATCTGTATGTCTAGACAATTGATACATACTAACTTTTTTTTGTAACGTTACGTTTCTAGTTTATATGCCAAAACTACCTACACTATTACTACATAAATAGCAAAAATAAAATTTTTGTATATGCACCAAATCGTCATATTACATCTTTTTTTTTTCTTTTAATTATCGGGCAAAAGTGCCTTTATTAACGACAACTAAAATTGCTGTTCCATGGAATATGCTCAGTAATAATCTTCGATCGAAATGACCCTCGTACTTTTCGGTAATTGTTTAAAAATAAAATAGGTACCCTAGGCTTTATGATGAAATATTAAAATTTCATCCATTCATTCAGGTATCCAACCCTGTTGCCAAGGGCCTGGCAGCCGCTGGCGCCCGGTGCGGGGCGGTGGCAGCTGACGATTTACATTTATTATTACTAGTTACTGTGTGGGGTTGACGTGACCTTTGTCGGGGAAAAATAATAAGAACGTGTGCTGTTTGTTGAATTAACACGTATCATTTGTAAAAATGTATGGTTGTTGTTGGGTCGACAATACTGCAAAAGTCGCAGTCAAAATCAAAATTTGCTTTATTTTTTAGACATAAAAATGCACTTAGAATCGTCGCTTAACACAGTCATATAGAATTACATAAAAACCAAATCACATTAAATTTTTTTTTCGGGCAAAAGTGCCTTTATTAACTACAACAAAACTACACTACTATTACACAAAAAGCATTGGATCATCCTCAGACCTTTGAAGGTCTAAAGATAATCCAAATGCTCAAGCCGACTGCCAGTTGGCAGCGTGCCCAGCATGCTGGATGCATTGCCACGCTGAATGGCAATGCTTATGCGTTGAGCCAAATAAATTTTGGTCACGCGTCGCGTCCACCAGCCGCCCAGAAATACTTTTGAAAATGATATGAGCTCCCGGCCCCCATGGACCCAAGGTCTCAACTCCAAATGGCTCAAATATGTAACCACTACCGAGGTTAGCACATTAAATTGAAACTTTAATATTAAATAATCAAAAAAATTAATTATTGTACCTATCTGCAATAACATTGTCAAAATATGTCATCTTGTCAGAACCGAGACTAAACTATTTCTAAAACAACTACAAAATAAGTAGGTACCATACTAACCAAATCATATTACCATCGACTTTCTGAGTTTCTTTCTTTCGGAGTTTTTTCTTCATATTGATGGCTATTACACAATGTACGATCTCTTTAATGATATAACAATAAGCCGTTACAATACAAATAATAAAATTGCCATACCTGCTATGTGTATAAACATACAAAACATGTACCGTGAACCGCATGTAAATACACTACCACCACTACCAGCCTTTTTAATAGTCCACTGCAGGACTTATACCTATATGCCGTGGGGTGCCGGCAGAGTAGAATAGCACCCCCCTCCAGTACCAGGTGTCGTAAGAGCCGACTGAGGTACAGCGGAACCGACTAATGGCGGTATAACCATTCAATTCAGACGTAGCTAAAATGGCACAGGGCAGGGATGGGCAGCAGCATCCCTGTCGCGAAGCTACGTCTCTGCGATCGCCACCACGCCTGCCCAGCGAGGCGATTATTGGGCAAATACCCCCTATGACAAGTACAATTAAGACCAGGCCCCCAGTCCCCAGCAGCTCCGCTAGTCCGGGCTACGACAGCGGCCCCGGTAACGGCGGAGCAGGGGGTGCTAAGAATCACTGGAAGATGCACGGCTGTCACTCCAAAGTATTCAAACGACGACTGGCCCTGGTAACACACAACGTGCGCACTTTAAGGACTGACGAGAAGATTGCTGAGCTGGAAGAAGAGTTAAGTAGGTTGCGCTGGGATATTGTGGGGTTGTCTGAAGTCCGTAGAGAGGGGGAGGACACGATAACCCTAAAGTCCGGCAACCTGCTTTACTACCGGGAAGGTGACCAGCGGTCCCAAGGTGGTGTCGGTTTTTTCGTTCACAAGTCCCTCACTAACAACATTATTACCATCGAAAGCGTGTCGAGCAGGGTTGTGTACCTAATACTCAGAATATCTGAGAGGTATTCGCTGAAGGTCATTCAGGTATACGCACCGACTTCGTCACACCCAGATGATGAGGTGGAGACTATGTATGAGGACGTAAGTCGAGCCATACGTATGTCTAAGAACCACTTCACTGTTGTTATGGGGGACTTCAACGCAAAGTTGGGCAGAAGAAGCGATGATGAGCTGAGAGTGGGGAAATTTGGATATGGACAACGGAACCCCAGGGGCCAGAGGCTGGCTGATTTTCTGGAGAAAGAGGAACTCTTCATGATGAACTCTTTCTTTCAGAAGCCGCCTCACAGGAAGTGGACCTGGATGAGCCCCGATGGTTCCACGAAAAATGAGATAGATTTCATCATGACCACCGAGAAACGGATATTCAATGATGTCTCCGTGATACACAGGGTGAAAACCGGTAGTGATCACAGAATCGTAAGAGGAACATTGGATATAAACGTTAAACTCGAAAGGTCACGCTTGATGAAGTCCACGCTCCGACCTGCACCTTCCGATATCCAAAACCCCGAGAGCTTTCAGCTCGAGCTCTCAAATCGCTTTGCTTGCCTGGAGAACTTTGCGTCGGTGGACGAGATCAACAACGGGCTCGTAGAAACTGTCCAGACGGTGGGTGCTAAATTCTTTAGACCCCGTCGTACAAATAGACCTCAAAAATTTTCCGATCAAACTCTAAATCTCATGGCCGAACGACGCTTACAGAGACTGCAGTCTTCCGATGATGCAAAGTCATATAGGCAGATCAATAGACAAATTTCGAAATCCGTGAGGCGCGACATTCGTCTCTTTAATACTAAACATATTAAAGAGACAATAGAGCAGAACAAAGGCTCCAAAGTGTTTGCGCGGAATTTGTCTATTGGCCAAAGCCAGCTGACAAAGCTGAAGAGAGAAGATGGCAGTGTAGCGTCGACCAAGGCAGAGGTATTGGAGGAGATCGAAAGGTTCTATGGACAGCTATACGCTTCGGTCGCTAAGCCTGTCAACAGCGCGGCCAAAGACCCAAGAGCCAAGCTGACCCGACACTTCACCGAAGATATCCCGGACATCAGCCTGTACGAGATTAGAATGGCCCTAAATCAGCTCAAGAACAACAAGGCGCCGGGTGATGACGGTATCACATCAGAGCTTCTGAGAGCGGGTGGAACACCGGTACTTAAAGTCCTCCAGAAGCTTTTCAACACCGTCGTCCTCGAGGGCATCACGCCAGAAGCATGGAACAGAAGCGTGGTGGTGTTGTTTTTCAAGAAAGGTGACAACACCTTATTGAAGAACTACAGACCCATCTCGCTTCTGAGCCATGTTTATAAGCTGTTTTCAAGGGTCATTACGAACCGTCTCGAGCGCAGGCTTGATGACTTCCAGCCTTCCGAACAAGCCGGTTTCCGAAAGGGCTTTAGCACCATGGACCACATTCATACGCTGCGGCAGGTTATACAGAAGACCGAAGAGTATAACTTGCCACTTTGCTTAGCGTTTGTGGACTATGAGAAAGCCTTTGATTCGGTCGAGACTTGGGCTGTGCTTGAGTCTCTCCAACGATGCCGTGTTGACTATCGGTACATCGAAGTGTTGAAGTGCTTGTATAATAACGCCACTATGTCGGTCCGAGTACAGGAAGAGAGCTCCAAGGCGATCCCTTTAAAAAGAGGCGTAAGACAGGGAGACGTAATCTCTCCGAAACTGTTTACGGCTACTTTGGAAAACGCCTTCAAGCTCCTGGAATGGAAAGGATTCGGCATCAATGTCAATGGCGAATACCTCACTCACCTTCGGTTTGCCGACGATATAGTAGTCATGGCAAAATCGATGGAAGAGCTCAGCACGATGCTCGAAAGCCTCAATCGGGTTTCTCAACAGGTGGGTCTTAAGATGAACATGGACAAGACGAAAGTCATGTGTAATTCCCATGTTGTACCCACCCCGATCTCTGTCGGGAACTCAGTTCTTGAAGTCGTTGACTCGTACGTCTACCTAGGACAAGTAGTCCAGTTAGGTAGGTCCGACTTCAAGAAAGAGGCCAATCGCCGAATCCAACTCGGCTGGGCAGCGTTCGGAAAATTGCGTAGCGTCTTCTCGTCCGATATACCTCAGTGCCTCAAGTCGAAAGTGTTCGATCAGTGTGTGTTGCCAGTGATGACTTATGGCACTGAAACGTGGTCTCTTACTATGGGCCTTATTAATAAGCTCCAAGTAGCCCAACGAGCTATGGAGAGGGCTATGCTCGGAGTCTCTCTGCGAGATCGAATCAGGAATGAGGAGATTCGCAGAAGAACCAAAGTTACCGACATAGCCCAGCGGATTGGCAAGTTGAAATGGCAGTGGGCAGGGCACATAGCGCGGAGGACTGATGACCGATGGGGTCGAAAAGTTCTCGAGTGGAGACCACGTACCGGCAAGCGCAGCGTAGGACGTCCACCCACAAGGTGGACGGATGACCTCATTAAGACCGCAGGATCACGCTGGATGCAAGTCGCTACCAACCGGTCTTATTGGAGATTCATGGGGGAGGCCTATGTCCAGCAGTGGACGTCCTATGGCTGATGGATGGATGGATGGATGATGGAGGACTTATACCTACCCACGAAAGGTGTTTGGGCCATTTTCACCACACTGGCCCAGTGCGGGTTGGTGGATAAATAAAAAAAAGGATTAATTAGTTATAAATTTAGGATTATATAAATTTAGGATTTTGTATAGATTAAAAAGTTGTAATTACTACAAATGAGATAATAGAAATAATAGAAATGAGATGAGAGGCGTACAAAAAGAGAAGCCGATGTGTAGCAGTGTATGATATGGCTGTGCTAAAATTGATGAAAAATCTCCTAATTACTCAAGGTAAATGTGTTTGTTATGTGAGAATAAACTTTTTTCCACGCTGACATGCAACAGAACTTTTCCATTAAAAACATGTGTTGGTGATTCAAGTCAAACAATATGTAATGTGTTGAAACCTCATTAGAGCCTTCTACCATAACATTTATACATCAACAATTACTATTTGAACAATGGACAGGTAAGTACATAATACTTAGTACATCATTTTATGTAGATACGTTAGGTAAATCAACAATAGGTACTACTAGTAGGTATTTATATATTATTTTAAACAATAGACAGGTAGTACACAATACCTAATACGTAATTAGGGTTCCGTACCCAAAGGGTAAAAACGGGACCCTATTACGAAGACCCCGCTGTCCCTCTGTCTGTCACCAGACTGTATCTCATGAACCGTAATAGCTAGAGAGTTGAAATTTTCACAGATTATGTTTTTTCATTGCCGCTATAACAACAAATAATAAAAACAGAATAAAGTGGATATGGGGGGCTCCCATAAAACAAACGTGTTTTTTTTTTGCCGAGGGGCTCCCATACTTTACGGAATCCTTCATGCGCGAGTCTAACTCGTAGTTGGCCGATCTTTTTTCTCTGTAAGAATTTATTTTTAACCCCCGACGCAAAAGAGGGGTGTTATAAGTTTGACGTGTCTGTTTGTCTGTCTATCTGTCTGTGGCATCATAGCGCCCGAACCACTGAAACGATTTCAGTTTAGTTTTTTTTGGATGAAAGGAGAATCGAGAGTGTTCTTAGCTATGTTTTATAAAAATCGATTGAGCCGTTTAAGAGTTATGGTGGGTTAAAGTGGGGATGGAAGAATATTTCGTACTTTGTGTCGGGGGTTTTTTAAATTTTTAATTTAAGTTTTTCTACGGATATAATTAATGTCAATATTAACTACAGGAAAATACTCAACATCATCATCATTGAAGCCAAAGGAAGTTTACTACTGTACATTGACTGGATTACTATGGGGACAACACAAAATTTAAGAAATAAAAAGTAGCTGTTCCTTAAAATTTGACAATATTTTTCTCCTAAAACATGATAACCACAAGTAAATAAACAATCAGACCACAAAACAACTGTTATCTAAACTTTTAACTTAACGAAACAGCAAGAAAAAGGCAGCTAAGTTGTGAGTTCCGCTAAACTTGACTGTCATAGATTAAGTTGGAAAACAAATTACTTAGCTTCGCAAATATCACCCAAATACTTGATTCCCACTCCTCCGCTGGCAACACTTAGCGATATTACCACCGGTGGGCGTGGGCGTGGACTTCTGAAAGATATCACACCGACAATTCAATCCGCAGAAGAATATCTTGGAACGTAACGTGTATTTTGATTTTTTTACGAAAGGAACTACAGTTATTAGTTGCGTAGGTACAACTAAATTTAAAGAAGTAACTGATCAAGCAATATGTTTGCCTGATGTTGTGCCATGACAAAAGTTACCCAGATGATTTTTTTGTAATTTATAACACAGTAAGTAAGCACCTAATGCTTGACGGTTTCAAACCTGATAGACTTTGATCAAATATCTACAGAGCCACAGTGTACAGCCAAGAAAAAGTAGTAAAAAAATGTCCGAGCGTCGTTATACATACCGACTTAGATATTAACATTAATGAAATAATTCACAATGACCCATATTCTCGACGTTAGATAAGTCACTTAATTAGTGCTCGTAACTTTGGCATCGCGGCGTTGTAGTCAGCTTGCAATCGCCTTACGACTAACTAAAAAGCCTGCCCACTACGTAGCTTCGGCAGGGTTTTGGTTCGGACACTTTTTTGCATGATTCTGACTCTATAGATATTTGCTCGAAGTCGACAGATAAGTATGCGGTAGTCAACCAGGAGAGTTCTGCAAAAGAGCACAGAAAGAAAATCAGAAAAAAGATTAATAGCTGCACAGTCCTATTTCTCATTGTAATTCAACGTCTTCCTTTCATTCTTTCTTACAAATGCGTATTGTGACCGACTTCCAATAAATGGATTGAGAGCCAAACACGCACTTGACTTGTTCCCCGATTGTGGCGTAACTAATCCTCTGTTCTGACTCTACTCATCGGGAACTCTACGAGAACATTTACCAAAACAATTAGCTCTATAATTGAGGCCCCAGATTACGCGACAGTTGGTACTGCGGTGCTAATGACCTAGAGTAACGGTATCACCCTGTATAAGCTGAGCTCTGCGTATTCGTGTGTTGTATTCAATTAGAGTTATAATAATTTGGCTGATCTTGATCTATCGGCTCGAAACTAGGGAATTATTTAAATTAAAACATCCTTAATCTTATTAATATTAAAAATCTGAGAGTGTGTTTATCGGTTTGTTACTCTTTCACGCAGCAACGGAGTATCGGATTGACTTGATTTTTGGCATGGACATAGTTTGAAAGACGGATATGACATAGACGGATGTGACATAGCCAGATGTGACATTAGTTACTTTCTATTTCAGAATAATAAAAAACCTTATGGGATAGCACCAAAAACAAAAAAAAAATGAAGCGGGCGAAGCCGCGGAGAAAAACTTGACTAAAATAATTAGAAACTTTTTAGCGAGACATTGTTACCAACATCTTGTTCTGTATTGAAACCTAAATAAATGAAATGAAAACATCCTTTTCTTTTGAAATTAACAACCTACTGTTGAGGCATGAGTTAATGTTAATTATTTTTAGTGGTGACAATTGGGAAAAATGTTCTTTGTCGAAAGATAAACTAAATCCTTTATCTTCTTTTTAAATATAATTATAATGTAAGTACGTGCGTATGCCACTGAACTCCTCCTAAACGTATGGACCGATTTGAATGTTTTTTTAGGGTTCCGTACCCAAAGGGAAAAACGGGACCCTATTACTAAGACTTCGATGTCCGTCTGTCCGTCTGTCTGTCTGTCACCGGGCTGTATCTCATGAACTATGATAGCTAGGCAGCTGAAATTTCCACAGATGATGTATTTCTGTTGCCGCTATAACAACAAATACTTAAAAGAAAATAAAATAAATATTTAAGGGGGACTCCCATACAACAAACCTGGATTTTTAGACGTTTTTCGCTCTATATTAATAATGGTACCAGGTAGATGCTTGAAACTTTAACAGAATATTTAGTTTTATATTCACTTCAATAATAAATAATAAAATTAAAATAAATATTTAAGGGATCCCAGACAGTACGGAACCCTCCGTGCGCGAGTCCGACTCGTACTTGGCGAATTATTTTTGTTTAGGTGGTTTAGATTCACAAATCAGCCCGGCAGTGAAACGAAGTTCGCCGGGTCAGCTATAATGTATCTATAAGATATCAGGGTACTTTAGACCTCTGTGGATGATCCATTTGCTATTTTTTTTAATGTAGTTTTTGTAGTTTTAACCAATGTATCGTAGTGTTATAAATTTGTTGTAATTAATAAAGGCACTTACCTTATTAAAAACAAAAGATATTAATGGAAATTCATTAGGATTCAATACAAAACAGAGGAAATATTGGTAGATATATGTATGGTATTTTTTATGTATACTTCTGCACCACAGACGCTAGGATCCGTGCCCATACAAAGTACCTAATAAAATTAATGAAATAATTATACAGGATTTAATGAACTACCCGGGTAGCACGGCAAGGGGAGAAAACCATTTTATCCACTCTTAATGTCAGATGTCATTGTCAATCCATACTTTATTTCCCCTCGAGGGGATATAATGGTGGAGAGACTATTAGTCCCTTTGCCATGCTTCCCGTGCCAGTGTATTTCATAGATAGTATTATTAAAGGACTTAACAATCATAGATACGGACAACCTAAACGCATTATCTTGTAATCTGACGTCATTAATAAGTCACGTCATCGTTGGAATGATTCAACTATAAAGGATCAGTATTAGCTAAATTCATCGTAGCTAAGCATATGTAGAACTATTGTGATGTCACAAAACAGCCATGTGGTGCGTGACGTCGCCGGCTGCACAAAACATGATGATTCTGACGCAAACGGCTGCTGGCACGTCTGACACGTACAAAATCGATACCAAGACTTACGCAGATAATATTTATGATGATACTAAGAATAATGATGACTTTTTGTGCTATGTAGCTAGGAGCTTGACCACTTACTTAATGGATGTCATTGTTATATACCTTTTTGTGTCGGAATGGTTAAATTTTTTTTTTGAGACTCGAGAGCCGTTTTTTAATTATGTACAACTTTAATAGGTGTTTATTAAGTGAGTAAAAGGAAAAAGCCGTTAGTATCATTGTAGAATTTTCTAGTTCGCATGTTCCATAGAACTGTATCATATGTATTACCTGTATCAAAAATCGTCATTTATTTTAATTATTTATTCCTAGTCTGTTATTTGTAACTATCGACACACTATAACTTAAATGTTTTTTTAAACTAAGCATAAAAAAACTGCAAGTGGAGTCTCTCCGCGCGAAAGAAGTGAAACTTCGACGCAACAGTGTTTTCATACCCCCTCCATGGTAGCGTTAAACGTTTAACGCAACCTTGTTGGAAGTCGCATTACAAGTATCACTTCAAAATACAATTATACTTGATTTCTAGGCTGCTGAACTAGTCTAGAACTGTCTCTAGGGCCAGTGGATTTTTCAAATAAACACAAAAATAGAGAGATTAAAATTGTAAGTATTATATCTAGTATCGTAACACAATGTAATCGGTCATCAGTCCGCCGTGCCCACTGTCATGTCAATCCGCTGGCCTGTCGGTAACTTTGGTCCTTCTAATTGACTAGTTAATTTTTTAGATGTACCTCTAATTTATCTAAAAAATCGGGCATGTTCTAGACGAAATTTCTAGAAATTTTATCCATCTGCCGTACAAAAGATTCCCTGAAAAATACGCACAGATACACACCTCTTTTCAATTTTTACCAAAAGACGTTCTAAAAATATGTTCGTACAATTGAGTTGGCAGCTCGACGGGTTTGTATGGATATAGAAAGGATATAACAAAAGCCGCGTGTGGCCACACGTACGCTGTTGCCATGCAAGCGTGCGCGTCGAGTTGTCGACACCCGCCACTCACTGCGACCATAGATCTCTCCAGATAGGAGATGTCGCCTCGATCTTACGGAGCGCGGAGACCTTCGGGCTAGTTTGCGCGCCACGAATTATTTCGTTCGTAGTGTCAGAACGAGACAGCGTTATGGCAATGTATATTACTGTCACTTTTTCGCACGTCGAAATGAGTTCTTTTCGTCGTCTGATTTTTGACCGACGAAACGGAGGAGGTACACAATTCGACACATATATTAATATTTTTAATATTTTTTTTTGTATAACCGCGCATAACTTTTTACATAGTAGTCCGATTTCGATAGTTTTTATTTTATTTTAATCCTATATAATTGCAATTTTATGATATTTTCTATGGTTGTAATGACGAAAATAAATAATAATAATTGCAAAGAGTATACATTTAAATTGGTCCCATTTTTTTTTTCGAAATCGGGTCAGCCGTATTTGATAAATCAACAATAATGTGAAAAATGCTACACCGATCGAGCAAAATATTCGCGAATTCTGTACACGGTTGAAGTCGGTCATGCCATTTTTGCGAAAAAATTTATGGAAGAAACTCTCAGGTAAAATTTTAGTTACGCCAAAGAAGATATAATAAATCTTAGTTACGCGTACTGCTTAAAATTACACAATTATTATGATTACAACAACAAATAATTTATTTACTTGCGCTTAGAAAACACAGCATTCTGAAATGTACTTTATACCACAATATAGGTAAATACAATACTTTTCCCATACATGATAACGTGAAGGTCTCTGTTTCGATCTCTATGGTGCGTAAAAAACCGATGAGGGCTGCGCGAGCGCGTAATAACAACATCTAGTAGGTATAGGCCGCGCCACACATATCGGCGGATGGGAAGTTAGGCGCAGAACGCTGCGCAAAATGCAAAATATAGGTATGCGCGGGAGTCAGAGAGACGAGACGCCGGGGCACTCCCGCCAACCTCGTGCCATCAGCGAGCTCACTACGCCCGTGCTCACATGGGCATTGTGCAAACATGTGCAATAATTAGCGAATTACGGCGAAGTGTCATCTGTGGCTTTCTCATCCGCCGACTTGTGTGGCGCGAATTATACTTCCATCCATTCATCAGCCATAGGGCGTCCACTGCTGGACATTAGGCCTTCTCTATGAATCTCCAATAAAACCGTTCGGAAGTGGCATCCAACGCAATCCTGCAGTATTAATGAGGTCATCTGTCCATCTTGTGGAGGCATGTCCCACGCTGTGCTTGCCGGCGCGTGGTCTCCACTCGAGAACTTTTTGACCCCATCGGTCATCAGTCCTCTGCACTATGTGCCCTACCCACTGCCATTTCAACTTGCCAATCCGTTCCGGCTGTGTCGGTAACCTTGGTTCTTCTACGGATCTCCTCATTTCTGAACCGATCTCGCAGAGAGACTCCGAGCATAGCCCTCTCCATAGTTCGTTGGGCTACTTGGATAACTTGGAGCTTATTCATAAGGCCCATAGTCTAGTACTTAATTCGTAAAGAATTCTACCTACCTACCTACCTACGTCCAGGTACAAAGTGAATTCATCAATCCACACTGGGCTCGCATAATGATTGTCACCTTTTGAGGATAGGCCTAAGTTCGAAAGTGAACGAAGGAACGTCCGATAAGGACTGATACAGTAAAGCGCTGGAAAATAATAATAATCACGTAGCACGAGATGACTACTAAATGATAAAAATCATCAGATTGTTGTATCTTTCTAGAACAATATTAATCTATATTACACAGTTCATGTAACAGTTTGTGTGACACAGTACGCAGTGTCGCTATCAGTTAGTATGGCACTGCACTGTACACAGAATAACTGAAAGTTACTGCGCCAAGATACACAATATAGCACAGTACAGAGTATAGTTACTAGTTAGTATGACAAGGTACACAGTATAGCTACCAGTTAGTTTGACAAAGTACACAGTATAGTTCCCAGTTAGTATGGCTACAAGCTCCGAGTCACGTAGACAGGCAGACTGACAATTATCTTCCATCATTATAACGAGTAAGGCCATTTACCTAATTGAATAGTAATTAGTTTATGCGCCTGACTTCTCTCGCATCTTTAATTAAACTAGAACATAATTATAATTATACTTTGATTTATTTAATTCAGGTTTAACTGTTAATGTTGCATTTAATTCAGTAATTAGAATGAAATGGAAAAATCTCAAGTTTTCATTTTCAAACACATTTTTAGTTACTTTATTGTACTACTGGCTTACACTGCTGAACATAGGCCTCCTAAGGTTAACACCTGGCTCTGTGGAGGCTACATATTCACAAACGCCATCGAATCTCTTTTCCGGACGTACGTCCGTCAGGTTGCCTGACGATGTTTCCCTTCACCGAAAAGCATGTGGAGTGAAAATCCTCACTTAAGTTCCAACATACGTACCTATATTTTTACTATTGTTTGCGCAGAAACTGGGTATAAGAAGTTCATCTGCATACCTATTTACTTTGAATTAGGCCTCTTTTTCACAACAGATTTTTTAACAACCTGAGACCTCCTGATCTTCGCCAAGAGGCCATAGACTAGTCCTGAGTCGATCACGATTGATCGGGTCGTTTTGATTGGGTCGCGAGCCGCAGGTGAGTGATTCGATCGTTCATCCTGCGCCGACCCGATCACTTACCGCAGGTCGGTCGCGCGGTTTGATTGACTCACACCCGTTATGATGAGTATTTGCCAAACTAATTTGGACTTTAAGCCTAATGAAATAGGATAGGTACCTTTATCTTTGTAAGTATTATGTCGTCAAATAGAATCGGGTCGATCAAACGACACGAACTGTACGGATGCACAATCGGGTCGATCAAATGACACGAACTTAATAGACGCGCAGTTGGGTCGATCAAACGACACAAACTTTACGATCGCGTAGTCAGCTCGATCAATTGATCGAGTCGATCAAATGATCGGGTTGTTTCACCCGGGTCGTTTCAGTAGTGGGTCGGTCGCGACCCGGGTGGTTAAAAACGATTGATCGACACAGTACTACCATAGACTTGCATCCTTTTTTTTTAAAGATAATTTGCCCATTTCGGACAGGCTAAAGCCTTTAAGGCCATACCGCCTCGTCATATGTATGCAATCTTCTGACCCTTCATCTTAGTAAAGCTGTGGAGACTTTACTAGAAGCTTCGATGGAGTTTTGAAGACAACACGAAAAGACATGTTTAACCACATTATTCTACTTGCCCACACTCATGCATGTATTTCAGCTATTAATAAATGAAACACCACAACTTTTACACTATTAATACTGATAAAACAAAAGTTTTAGAAAATAATACAATGCGGCGACATGATTTTTTCGCGTTCCCGCCAAAACTCCCTTACATACTTTTATGTACAGATTTGTAACCCTCAGCTGTCACTTTTGATTGACACATCTTGAAAGGAGTGAACATTTTATAAACTGTATGGCACTGAAAGTAAATTATTTAGCCAAGAAAGAAAATGAGGAATACAAACTGGCGACTTTATCACTATCGGAGTTCTCTTTCAAGCGACTTCGAGAACTAGTTTCATTACGCAAATTATGTTTTCATTTTATTTGGTTCAGTAATGAAAATAAACGACTAGATTAAGCCGCTAATTGCGAATAACAATGAACTCTAATACCGGTTCGCATGCAATCGCGAAATTATCGCAAACGGTCGAGCCGGTTTGGAAGGATTTATATTGTTATTGATAATAATTGCTGTGAATGGAGGAAAATTGAGGAAAATATTAATTTGTGTCTATTTTTGTAGAGAATAAGGAAAATTTGGATTTGAGTAGAAATATAATAGTTTCAATTTGAGCCGTGGTGGTCTAGTGGTAGTGACACCCGCCTTACTATCGTGAGGTCGTGGGTTTAAATCCCGGTCCCGTACCAATGAGTTCTTCGGAATTAACGTACAGGATTTAACGCCATTGACTTTTCGGTGTAGGAAAAGTCCGTAGACGAAATTCGATGGCGTATGTGAATCCACCAACCTGCACTGGGCCAGCGTGGTGGTTATGGCCCAATCACCTTTAGTGGGTAGGCCTACGTCCTGCAGTGGACTATTAAAAGGCTGATACAGTACTACTGATACACTGACATAGGTACAGGTCGCGGCATATAAGTCTAGCGCTGAGTGAAGTGTGGAGGGGATGGCTGCGCATGAGTATAGTGTGGAGGTCACCATGCGCAGCCATCCCTTCCACAGTACCCTCAGCGCTAGACTTACGTGCCGCTACTTGTAGGTACATAATTACCTATACACTTTGTTAAAAATAATCTAAAAGTCAGTTACTTACGTTACAGATACATAATAATTAAGTACTTTATCTTTAGCTGGGTCTAACAAAGCTTATCTATAGAAAATGTCAAGCAAATTTGACGTCACTAAGGCCACAGAATAAGCACACGCTCTATATAGACATGCTTTGCTGACGTCACAACCCATATAAATGACTAATTAATTGAAAATTGCTGAGCATAATAGATACGTGTTTATCTCAACACAAGACAATGGATTTGATTTAAACGAGCAGCAGGAATTTAAGCTCAAAGGACTCCCTCACCGACAGCATTCACCTGTAATTTAATTAATTTTCATTGTTCATTTATTTATTGACATTTGATGTTAATATTGAAATGTTTTACGATTTAATTCTCTTCTTTTCCAATTTTTAATGAAATTTAATTACTTTAAGTGAACGGAATTTTGTTTTATGAGCTTTGTCTGAAATACCTACTCTGTAAAATGAAAATAAATAACATATAACATTAAGCGACGTTGTAGTCGAAGATGAATCACGCACCTATTTAGGTACTCGGAATCTGTTTCGGTCTTTGTTATGAAAATGTATTGTACATTGAAAGTTCGACTTAGTGATATTTTATAGCTTTTGAAATAACGACCAAATAATAATTTACCTGATCACAAGATACACAAGATCACAAGTTGCTGACTCTTTTACATAAACAGCTTACCATTTCAACAAATCGCAAAATCGATTCTCCTTATGTAGAAAGAACGTGGGTTTAAAATACCTACTTTAAACACGTGGTGAGACACAAGACAGCTGTAATACCGTTTTTATATGGAACAAAGAAAGAATTTTAAATTTTATTCTTTTTACAAGATAAAATGTATTCATTTTTAAAGATAAAACGACAGCTTAATCTGGATTTAAGAACTTTAATTGTAGTTTTTATGAAAGTTAAATTACGAATTCTCCTTCAGATTAAAAAATATGCTGATTTTAATCAAAGGAATTAAGTAAAAAAGTAGGTACTAAAATCCTAGACGGGCTAAGTAAATTGATGGCTATGTATTTGTATATTTTTGAGCAAAATTGAACTTTTTGATGAATCTTAACTCAGATATTTTTAAATTTATGAAAAAGAAGTATTTTTAAGTAATAAATCGAGATATGGACTTATGAAAAATCAGTTAAAGAGGTGTCGCGAAGTCTACTACGGTGAACTACTAGTCATATCTTATACTTAAAAATATATTAGTTATTCTCATCTATACTAATATAATAAAGAAGTAAAGTTTGTGGGGTTGTAGGGGGTAATTTCTGGATCTAATCAACCGATTTCGAAATTCTTTTACTTACCAATAGAAAGCCATGTTATCTGTGTGTGTCATAAGCTATAAAGTAAGCGCGGGCGAAGTCACGGGCATAGGCTAGTTTATTATATTCCTTCAATAGCTATTTATGAAAAATATATCGAATTTATTCGACGGATGAATGCAGACAGACTACCTTACGATGTTTTCTTTCACCAAAAGGCCAGTGGTGGGAAAACTCAAGACTTATTTGTAGAAAAACTTAGTCACTAATGTTGCATTTATAAAAAAAAAAATAACCAAATTAGTGAGAAAGTTATCTAGACCTACGCCTTTGTTCTTTATTTTAGACCAATTCAAACCAATTATCTGTAGATATTAGGAAGCGAAATGCTTATCATTTGCGGACGGGTTCCCAAGGACCTCTCGATTTGGCGCGCGTTATCGCTGATCATGCAACCTTACCCAGAACTTATGATTGTGGCTGACTCTTCCGGGAACGGAGTCATTGTCACTCTTGTTGCTAAGTCTCGTTGCTGACTCGTGTTGTGGAAATATTTATTTAATTTTATTTAGACATCAAAGAAACGAAAACATACTATTAAACGACTACTTAATTCAAATTATCGTTTTATACATAAGTATTTTCAGCGCCATTTCTATGATTTAGTCGGACTTCATCCAAAAATATCAGTCTCTTTCGAGTCTTTCGCGATTTTATTTATTAGTGTTAGACCGCGTGACGTGGGCGAGGTTCCTCTTAGAGAGATGCCAGACGGGCGGTGTCGTCGCGGCGTCGTCAACCAGTGTTGCCAATACCAATGGTATCATGGTACCAATCAAAGTGCAGCTTTATGTAAGCTTCAGTCAGGACTGAATATTGCGCAGCTAACTTCACATCCGCCGACTTTTTTGATTCGACCTAAAATGTGGGGAACTCGCGCCTCCTGGAGGTGGCCTCATCCAGCACAGCTGCAAAGCTGCAATATGAGCTGATGTCTGAATTGTGAGATGTGCAGTTTAGTAGATATATCCCATGAGAGGGCTATGCTCGCAGTCTCTCTGTGTGATCAAATCAGCAATGAGGGGATTCGTAGGCGAACCAAAGTTACCAACATAGCCCAGTGGATTTAGCAAATTGAAATGACAGTTGGCAGGGCACATAGTTCGAACAAAGGTGGGGCTATTAAGTTCTCCAATAAAGATCATCGGCAAGCGCAGCGTCCGTTATAAAATCGATTAATACTTATGACTCATCGCTTTAGAACACACCTACTTAAGTAGGTATATAAGTTATACAGAAAATCGTTGACTTTTTTATTATAATATTTTATAATTCATTTATTCGGCTTCCACTCACTCTATCATTTAGTCTAAATTTATCTGTGCGCTAATTTGAATATTATGTATACCTTTAGGTAGTACATACTCGAATATATGACCTCATGCTCTAAGAAAATAATTTATCATTGTGAACATGTTTTACATTATGAATTAAAACTGGCTTTGAAATTATAAAATTATTGGACAGAAGCTAAATTATCTAATTTGTTAGATTCGTATAGGCATTTTAAAGAATAGCTAGCCCTGGTGTCAGAGGTATTTTTCAAGCGACCTGAAGAACTCTAAAGTTTTGACGCCTACAATTATTTAAAGTACCATCTACCTCAGCGTGGAAGCGCTCTTAGCGTGATTGGACTAGGTCTTTCTGAGCGATCACTAAAGAGCAACGTACGGCACGGTCCGTCTTCGGATGGGTGACCGCGGGCAGCATTTCCAACGGGGGCCGTTCATCACTACATAGTATAAAACAAAGTCGCTTCCCGCTGTCTGTCCCCATATATGCTTATATCTTTAAAACTACGCAACGGATTTTGATGCGGTTTTTTATAGATAGAGTGTTTTAAGAGGAAGGTTTATAAGTATAATAGACCTGTGCAAAGCCAGGACGGGTCGCTAGTACTCTATAAACTCAGTCTACGTAAATAGGTATTTATGAGTTTTAATAAATATATAATACATAGGTATGATTCGTGTAATTGTAACACAATGTGAAAAAAATTCCACAACGCGAAGCCGATGACCTATTTCTCTGAACTTATCTGCGGTTAAATAAACCAAATGATGAAACGATAGAATTACTCACAAATACCTACTTTTTATAGCTACTTGTACGTTACCTATCCAGGACAGGAACCGACAAGTCCAACGATCCAATGACTATGCGTCACCCAACGGCGTTACTCAATAACGGACTTCGTTACGCCAACTAACTGCTACGCACACTGTGACTAACTCGTAAAATTCGCCTTTCAGTGGTTTTAAAATGCTGTAGGTATTTCGACATACGTAGATAAGCGTGACTCAGACGGACGCGGATCTGTACGTGGTAGGTTTTACAGTTGTTGCTAGGCGGGTTTTGATGTACTTATCGACTGATGTGTGTGCATTAGGAGTGGAATCAGATTATAAATTTTACTGATAAGACATTTTTTAAATTTTAGATTTGTTGTAGTTTTGAGGAAAATGATTTATTTATCTTGAAACTAAAAAATCACAAAGACAACGATTTGGTATGTAAGTTCGGGTGGAATTTTGCAAGTTAAATGACCAACTTTCGAAATATCAAAATATTTATAAATATTCAGAATATTTTTTAAGGGATATTGTCGACTTTACGCAGATTGTTAAAAAATCGCGAATCGGTTCAAAAACAAACAAATCAAGTCAAATCGGCACAAACGTACAAACCAAACGACAAATTTCTACTTTTATTACGAAACTTTAAAGACAAAAAATCTGTCCACGTTTTATCATTTCCAACATGAACGAGAGATTTCCACCATTAGCTCGCATATCCAATAATATCCATTGTTGAAAAACAGGACCGTTCGCAGAAGCACGTGTTTTGTAAACTACCCGCATTGTAGCGGTACCACAGACAAGGCAGAGGCGGCGCGAGTCAATGGCTAAGTGGGTCCTCGGCGAGGCTCATAACTCTAGTGCCTATCTGTAACAGCCTTTTTAATAGTCCACTGCAGGATGTAGGCCTACCCATGAAGGGTGATTAGGCCGTATCCACCAGGCTGGCCCAGTGCGGATTGGTGGATTCACATAAGTCATCGAATTTCATCTACAGACGTACGCAGGTTGCCTCACGATGTTTTCCTTCACCGAAAATCCAGTGGTGTGACAATCCGTTCCAAATCAACTCATTGGTACGGGATCAGGATTTGAACTCACGACCTCACGATTATGAGGCGGGTATTACTACCGCTAGACCACCACGGCCAGTGTCAAGTACAGTCAAGTAGGTATATTTATTTATCGCGAATGAGTCATCACTTCACCACTAATTAACTCACCTGATGGTAAGCGGCTTTGTAGTCGAAGATGAATCACGCAAACTTATAAGATACCTATTCACTCTAATTTGAATAGATTCTAATGAAATCTCTATGAAAATAAGAAAGCCAGCCTGTTCCATTCGCTGGTCGTATGGATCCCAAACGTTGAGTCAAACCGCTTCATACGTAAGAACCTATAACAAAAATAATCGAATAACTTTTGTGATAACTCCGCTCGTGCTAAGTAAGGATACGTGGATTTCATCTACCTAGAGCTCATATTGATTTCAAATATATTTGTATAAAACATAAAAAACGTTCTCTCTTCGTCTCTACCTCGCCGAAAAAATTGCGACCTCGCAAAATACATATTTGCAATGCAGTATGCCATTTTTGCCCATATTATGTAATTATGGACTTGCTCCGTCACTGGACAAAAGGCAGTGCGTACCTACTATGATCACTCTCTTCTGTGACTATGGCGCAGAATAACTAGCAGTCATTACGGTGAAACATCAATTTCGTATCAGTTTCTATGCCACACTGAATCATTGTCTTCGAAGATAAAATGATCCGGAAAATACCCCTCTAACTTCGAAAATCAAAAAAAGCCTTTGCGCTCAAAGAGTAAAGAAAAGATACTACCTACCTTAAAATCTATAGTAGAATGTAGCACGCTCGCTCTCTCGGTCAAAGCGGAGTGAAGAGTGTGGTCAATTTCAAATAATAAAATTGAACACAGCAATCTTCTGATTTCGGCTATATGTTCGATGCCTTCTACTTGCTGTTCTTCACGACGTGGTAGCACGCATTACGTAGCTTAACTGAGTGTTACTTGGCGATCATCAGTCAGTGAGTACAGTCAGTCTTCAGATGGGTGATCGTGGGTGGACCTTACAACAGCTGTACGCTACCGCGACTTTGACGATACGTTGATTTGAAGGCACCGTTTAAAACAATGCTGAAACGATGTTTATTTTTATTAATTGCCTGAAGAATTATTCTTGTTTTGAAGGGTTAAAATTAACCATCCTACATGTGAAAATCGATTACCACAACGCCATAAACGCTTCCCACAGATCAGAATTGTTCTCTGATTTGTGACGCTACCTAACAAAATTGTGGATTATTGTGAATAAATGTATGTTATTCCTGAACGCTCAATGAATTATGTTTATTCTAAAAACTAGCTGAAATCATTACCAATTACTCAACTTCATTGAGTATTTGTAACTTATGTAAACGCAATAAATAAAATAAAATAAAATTCATTTATTTCTTTCGAAAAAAATACGTGAAGGAAGAAATACTCAAAATGAGACTTTTTAGAAGCATTGTTTTACAGTTTTTGTTTTGAGCAGGATGGAATTTAACCCAAAAACTTTCCTGTTTTTTTGCAAATAGAAATTGAAAAACTACGCTAAGAAAACATTGTTTCATTCACAAAGTAGTTGTGAAAACACAGGAAGTTTATAGCCTCGTTATTTCTGATGCAACATTGCACGGGCTTAGGTGTGTGTTCTGTAACACAACGAACTAAAAAAGGATAACACTGCTAGATAACCGCCTATCTTTTTCTGTGCGAATTCAACTGTCTATAAATAGAATAGGTGAATATTTAATAAAATCGGCCAAGTGCGAGTCGGGCTCGCGCACGAAGGGTTCCGTACCATATAGGAGCCCTGTTAGCCCCATTTCTTTCAAGAATCTACCTGTTGCCAATATTAATATCGAGCAAAAAATGGCAAAAAAAATCACGTTTGTTGTATGGGAGCTCCCCTTGAATATTTATTTAAATTCGTTTTTGCATTCGCCTGGTGACAGACAGACGGACAGACGGGCAGCGGAGTCTTAGTAATAGGGTCGTTTTTTTACCCTTTGGGTACGGAACCCTAAAAAAGATTCACTTTTTACAATGAAACTTCATGCAATGATGCTCATTTTCTATTCATTTCTAAGTTATAAATATCTTACTTCTCTAGCAACAAAAAATGCAGTCAAATCAAATTCATTTTCTCGTTCACATATCGCTTATTTATCACGTATTCATGAATTCTTTAAAATTTTATTCACGGTCGTCTACCGATTTTATCAAAATCACCAAGGGAAATATAATTGTTTTGTACAATTTTCGCCTGGTAGCAATACTTTTAAGCTGTCACAAAATCGTATTTTTCTAACCCAATTTCAAAATTACTCTTTTAAAGGTATTTTCTAAACACAAAAATAATACTTCATATTTACCAGCTGCAGTAATTAAACAATTATAACACTTTTTTAAGCTAATTATACTTATTAAGCTTTGTATTATTTATAACACAAAGCTAACTAGTCCTAGCTACAAAGTTACATACCCTCCACGTGACTCGAGCCAAACCGGAGAAAGTGGCCGAGTCCTGCCAGACTAGTTTTTTGCCATAATTTGCGTGCAACGGCCTGCATGCACTCTGGAAAATGGAAAGTGACTCATTAGCTAAGTTTAGATCAGATTTCTAGAAGCGACTGGAAATTGGAAGTAAAACACCGTAGTTATATTTATAACCAATACAGTTTATCATTTGTATGAAAACTAGCTTTTGCTCGTGGCTTCGTTCGCGACACATTGTGTTTTATTCGCCATATTAACCTTTTATTGTTAACTGAAGAAACGGAGAAGGTTCTCAAGTTGACGCGTTCTTTTTGTATACACAAAGCTTTTTACAGGGTAATCTGATTTTGATAATTATTTGTTTATTGGAAAGTATACAGGGTTATTTTTAATCAGTTAGCATCCTTTTAAAGGCTTATTTCTGTACATCAAAACTAACAACTTTTGTTCTGCGACTTTTGTCAAAACACAAAAAAAAATATTTGTTGTTCCATAGAAAAATATCGTTCACCCGCGACAAAATTTATGGAACAGCTGATTTTTTTTTCGAGTTCTTATATCTACGAGTATAATGTTTATATCTATAATTCATCTGTGCAAAGCCGGGGAGGGTCGCTAGTTTGGTATATATCCAAAACTCATTTTTTTTTATTCTGAATAGGTTTGCGTTTGACCACATACTGCCTGAAGCGGTCTAGGTTGTAGCACGCTTACCTAGAAGATACCTATTTACTCGGGATTTGAAGACGCCTACATTGTACATTAAAAACCAAGTCTATCCATTGCTTTATTGCTGCGTGAAAGAGTAACAAACAAACACTCTTTCGGATTTATAATATGAGTAAGAATACAATTTATGATAAGTATGAAAATTGCTCTACATGACCGGAAATCAGTAATGCAGTCATATAGGCGTGACTAAGTAATATAACTTACATGGAAATCGATTTAACTTTGCGTAAAAACCGATGGTTATTCGAGAAAGATTTATTTTATTTTTATGTGTTATTTGTAGAATGAGTAAAATCACTTAGATAAAGTCATTTTTATATTTTGGTTACGTGAATTATTTATTTTCTTAGCGGTGACCTAGGCGTAATTTTAAAGGTTTTTTGACATTTCTAAAAATAATTTTAAAGTGTTCCTCTCCTTGTCCAATAGACTGCAATCAAAAAGACAGACTTTTAGGTAGTTTAAATCTGTCAATTTTAGCCTTTATAATTATTTTTTGCAAAAAAAATAGCATGACCGACTTCACCAGTGTACTGAATTCGTGAATATTTCGCACGGATCGATGTAAAATTTTTCACATTTTTGTTGATTTATCAATAATGGCTAAGCCGATTTCGATAAAATTTAAATGGGACCAATTTCGAAGTATACTATTTCCAATAAAAAAAGAATTATTGAAATTGGACTATTATAAAAAAGCTATGCGTTGAATTGAGTACCTCCTCCGGTTCGTCGGTCAAAAATTGAGTCTACGCTAATAACTTCATTGCCCACCCCCAGGAAATTTAAAACACAATACTTTTTACTTTCTATAGGGTAAAATATTGAGAAAAATATGTGTTTAGCTACGCCAATGGAAACCATTATATAACTCTCACTAACTGTAGCGCTCGTAGCGTAGTTTGACTAGGTGATTGTCAGCGATCACCGAAATTAAGCAACGTTCCGCACGGTCAGTACTTGGATGGGTGACCGCGGGTGGCATTTTCTAACCGAGCGCTACCGTGGCTCGGATAACACGTTAAATTTTAGGCCCCGGTTGTTTTAACCGTTTAGCCATGTCAGAGGCCTTCAGGCGGCCTAAAAACTCTGACACCAGGGCTACCCACCCGGCCTATACGAACTTACTTACTTACTTACAAACTGTTTAAAGGCCATTTCATTCACAGAGTAGTAAAGTATAACAGGAAGTGCTTCACCGTTTCTGATGCAACAACGCGCGGCGATCACGCGGTTCTGAGTAATTGGAGGCTCGTACCTACGTCACGCACTTACGTGTTATATGAGTACGCTGGGGTTTATTCTAATACACCATTTATAGACATATGGATGACTTAGTTTTACTTTCACAAGGTTATTCCAATAAGGTGTGTTAAGCCGCAAAGTGGTGATCCCGACCATCATCATTATGAACAACTTTTGTCATGGGCCAAACCGGAACGAGAAAAAAACAGGTGTCCCATACAAAACAGCAACTCAGAATCGACAATATGTATGGAGGAGAGCTGATTTTGAGGGTTCCGTACCCAAAGGTTAAAAACGGGACCCTATTACTAAGACTCCGATGTCCGTCGGTCCGTCTGGTTGTCTGTCACTAGGCTGTATCTAATGAACCGTGATAGCTAGACAGCTGAAATTTTCACGGATGATGTTGTTGCTGCTATAGCAACAAATACTTAAAAACAGAATAAAATAAACATTTAAGGGGGGCTCCCATAGGTACAACAAAAGTGATTTATTAGAAGTTTTTTGCTCGCTATAATAACAGTAAGAGAACTGGTACCTACTAAGGGGGCTTCAACACGGTACGGAACCCTGAGAGCGAGAGTCCCACTCGTGTTTTGCCGGTTATTTGAATTGCTCTGCAAAAACTTTTAAAAAACCACAGAATATTGTAATGCCACTCTCACGTCTCGATGTTTACAGGGTTATTTGCTTACCCTATAGGTAATAACCCAAAAAGGGGTGACTAAGGACCTTATGAACAACTTTTACTATTGGGCCAATCCAAAATTCGATAAACTTATCAGAATTTCCGTACAAAATTGCATCTTGGAATCGACAAAATGTATGTAACAGCTGATTTGTGCAAAGTACAAACTTATCCATTTCTTCAAAAAAAAAACCACTTACGAATGGTCACTTTCTAGGAGTAAATCAAAGAAATGATCCGATCTCGCAAGCCAGTGGACTGATAACAGCTGGTATCGCGTTATCAAATACCGAAGGTGAATAAGTTAACCAAACGCGCGACTTGCTAGTCAAGGCGACTGCACCATGACTCGTGCGAATTTCACTCTTGCATCATTCATCAGCAATAGTAATGATGAATAACTGCTATTCTCTGAATAATGCGACCTTATAGTGCTGGGTTTTTTTCCAATAAAACTAAATAGTAATACTATAGTGGGTATTACTTTAGTAATTTAACTACAATAGTGATGAAGTAAGTATATTGGATAGATTTGGTATATTGTCGAATAGTTGTCGAATTGATTGTATTTTAAATTGGTATTTTTACTATTGTTTCATTTATCGCTGAGGAGATAAGGTAGCTACTGTGAGGCAGTGTTTTTTTTGTTGTGCTTGAATTTTGAAAGGATTTTTTAAAATACCCATGTGACTTGCGCCTGGCGAGTTTTGTAAAAGAGATTTACCCGTACATTAAGTACTTACTATTTTATTATTTTGTCAGTTAGTTATGTACTTACTATCTTATTATTTTGACGACCTAGTTTCAATTAATTATGTAAAATAAACTAAATAAGGCGTGTGACAAATTTATTGCAATGATTGGAACAAAATGACGTAACAGGAAAATGCAACGAAAATGCAGTAAAATGTTTCTGTAAATTAATTCAGTATGTTTGCGATGTAGAGTCAAACTTAATGTAATAAAGTAATTTTGATCGATTCAGTGGAAAACCCTGTTTTAACAATAAGAAGTCTCTGTTGAAATACTGGGAATCCTTACACTTACTGGAAATTGTATGAAATTGTGTATTTCTAGGAAATCATTTACAATTTACTGAATAGTTTTAAATGTACAGTCTAAGTACTTACCTAATTGAATAAGGTAAGTACTTAATGATGCAAATTGATTTTTATGAGTATCTATTCTTAGAGGCACTTAGTTGTGGAATAAAATTTATGGAAGTCGTAATTAGAATACGAAATAACCAGAAAGACTTTTAAGTTCAAAAAGTGAAACCACAAGACCGTACTTACATGTTATGTTAAATACAATAGGTGTACTCTTCGTTTCTACGTGATTGAGCCATTGGTAAGCCACTAGCACGGCTACATGGGTACACTATCAATAATTAGCAATATTTGCAATATTAACATCACTTGCGCAATAAAAAGTCAATCAATCTCCACTTTACCCCCTTTCGATCAAGACGTAAACTTCTGCCAAGAGGTGAATTCTTGATGGAAGTTCACACCCATTACAATTCATATTATAATTTAACAAAACTGCTGACGCCAGGACTACGAGTACTACGTCACTAATACTTACTAATATCTATGCTTATACATATTATTAATTCAAAAGTGTGTTAGTTGGTTTCTTTGATACTCTTTTACCTGCGTAAAAGAGCAACAGAGCAAAGTATTGACTTAATTTTTGGCATGGTTATTGTTCAAAGGTTAGAAAGAGACATGGGCTACTTTTTTATACCAGATGATGATTTTTTTGCAAAAAATTAACGGCATGACCGACTTCAACCATGTACAGAATTCGCGAATACTTCGCACGGATCGATGTAGCATTTTTTACACAATTGTTGATTTATCAACGAAAAACGGCTCAGTTGATTTCGATGAAATTTAAATGGGACCAATTTCAAAGTATTTTCTTTCCAATAAAAAAAGAATTATTGAAATCGGACTACTACGTAAAAAGTTATGCGTGGTCATACATAAAAAATAAAAATACGCGTCGAATTGAGTACCTCCTCCGTTTTGTCTGTCTAAAAATGAAATGTTTCTATGGGATGGCACAAAAGTCATTATTACACATTACAGCTGTGCGAATCCGCGGGCCTTAGCTAGTTCAGTAACAATTTTCATGTTGAGCGGCAAATAAAAGCCTCAGTTCCGCACTTCTACTCATATACAGGGTGCGCACCTCTGCCTGGCTCGTATACAGGGTGCGGCGAAATGGCGCTTGTCGCAATAAACGCGCGGCGCCACCTGCGCTACGCACATAAATTCTTCAATCATTCGTGTGATTGTCGCGTGGCTCTCGCAGACGGGTTGGAGAAATATTTCTTTTTAACCGACTTCCAAAAAGGAGGAGGTTCTATGTTCGTCTGTATGTATTTATTTTTGTGTATGTTATCGATAGTTCCGCCAATTGTGAACCGAATCGAAAAATTATTTGTTAGTTTATAAGGGTATATTGCTGAAGTGGTCCCATTAAAATTTGACAGAAATCGGCTGAGCCGTTTATGAAAAATTAGCAAAAATGTAAACAATCCGAGTGAAATATCCGAATTGTTTACAGGATAAACATCGATAATTTCGCCAATTGTGAACCAAATCGAAAAATTCTTTGTTAGTTTAAAAGGGTATACTGCCGAAGTGAAGAAATTTTACAGAAATCGGCAGAGCCAATAATTATTCGTTTTCTATTTAGAAACTCAAAAATTTGAGATTTGCAGACGACATTGTTCTCTTTGCATCACTGAACTTGAACTACAAACAATGCTCCAAGAACTGAGCACAGCAAGCCTCAAGGTTGGACTGATGATGAATCAGTCAAAGACCAAAGTCATGAAAAACAGCACAACACGTTAGGTCGAGGTTGACGGGCAGATAATACAAAATGTCGATGAGTACACTTATTTAGGACAGATACAAATACAAATACAAATACAAAAGCCTTTATTTCTGATACTTAAATAATTATTATATACATTTTCATACTTCAAATATTCATTATTTATAATTCCATTGCATGCATTACATAATATTTATTAAATTATTACTAATATTGATAATTTGATAAATTAATAATGATAATAATATATTTTATACAATTCAAATTGAGACATCAGTGACATTCGTATCAGATTGCCTTTTGGCAAAGGCCTCCCCCAGATTTTGCCATATTTTTCTGTCTGTGGCCATTCTTCTCCATAGCGGTCCGGCTATTTTCCTAATTTCTTCTTCCCATCTCTTTTTCTGTCGTCCCTTTTTCCTTTTCCCGTCACGAGGGTACCACATAGTGACATCTTTTGACCACTTTTCTGTCTTATTCCTAATCATATGGCCCGTCCAGTTCCATTTAAGTTTGTTTATTGCATATGTAACATCAGTAACTTTAGTTTTTTGTCTAATATCAGTTAGTTTGATCTTGTCTCGTAGTCTGATGTTTAGGATGCTCCTCTCCATCTTATGCTGACAGACTTTTAGTGCTTGTCTGCATTTATCGGTGAGACTCCAGGTTTGAGCTCCATATGTCATGCATGGCAATATGCACGAGTTAAATATTTTAGATTTTTCCTTAATTTTCATGTGTGAATTCTTCATAATCTCTTTTAGAGACCAAAATCTTTTCCAAGAGTTGCTTATTCTGATGCTTATTTCTTTTTTCATTTGGTCTTTAGGTGAAATAATTTGACCCAAATATGTGTATTGATCAACATATTCTATATCACTATTGTTTAGCGAAATAGGCGATTTTATGTGGTTTGTCATCAATTTTGTTTTGTCTATGTTCATAGTGAGGCCAACAATTTCGCTTTCCTTTTCTAGTTGGCATAACATATCTTGAAGTTCATTTGGAGTTTCACTAATTAAAATCAAATCATCTGCGAATCTCAAATGGCTTAGCTTTTCTCCATTTATATTTATTCCGTAGCACTCCCAGTCCATTTTCCTGAATATATGTTCCAGCACAGCTGAAAATAGCTTTGGAGATTGGGGGTCTCCTTGTCTTACTCCTTTTTTTTGTTCTGAATGATTCCCCCAATCTCTCGGTTTGGACCTTCGCTGTAGAATCTTCATATATTTTCTTTATTATCCTTATGTATTTTGCATCTACGCCTTGTGCTTTTAAAGCTTTCCATATGTGAATGTGTTTTAGGGAGTCAAACGCTTTATTATAGTCAACAAAGGCTAAGTAATATTTCTTTCCATATTCATTGCTTTTTTCTATCACTTGTTTTATGGTATGGATATGGTCCATTGTTGAGAAGTCTCTTCGGAATCCAGCCTGTTCTTTGGGCTGGTTTTCGTCTAGTTTTCTACTGATTCGATTTAGTATGATTTTAGAGAATACCTTATATAGATTTGATGTCAAGCTGATCGGTCTATAATTATTAATATCGTCTTCATCGCCTTTTTTGTGCAGCAGTATGATAGTGGATGTTGTCCATTGTTTTGGTATAATTTCTTTATCAAGAATGTCATTAAACAGGAGAGTAACAGGTTTAAGCAAAGTTTCTATACAGGCTTTTAGGATTTCGTTTGTGATTTTATCATCTCCGGGAGCTTTAAAATTTTTCTGAGAAAGAGTCGCCTTTCTCACTTCTGATTCTAATATCGGAGGTATATCATCTTCGTCCCCCTGCAGTAGAGAGTGTGTATCTTCACAGCAGGTGTCATCATATAGGTTTTTGTAGAATTTTGTGGCAGTTTCGTTAATGTTAGGTCGTCTCGTTTCTTTTTTGCCTTTGTTCTTGAGATTTGGAATCCAACAAGAATTTTCTTTTAATTCTTTCAGAGCCTTTTTGATGCCTCCTGTTTTTTCAATGTGGAATTGTATTGTTTTTTGCCTTTTTTCACTCCTGTACATTCTGATTGAATTGTTAATTTTCTTACTTATTTCTGCCAATTGCTTCCTATTTTGTTTTTTATTTTCTAAGAGGGATTTTCTGTCTTTAATTAGAGATCTTGCTTCTTCGCCAATTTTGTCTTTTTGTTGTTTTAAGGTACACAAGTCCTTCGACAATTTTTGGAGGGCTTCTTCTAGGTGATTGTACTTTTCTTGTATAGTGTTAAAATTTCCGATAATATCTGTTATTTTATCTTTTAGTGTAACTAACAAATTATCTGGTACCGGATGTAAAATATGGCTTGATAGAGCTTCCGTTTTAAAATGTTTCCTCTTATTTTTTGGTTTATAAGCATAGATTTCTCCTCTTACCATTCGATGATTCGTGTTGAAATTGAATTGGTTAAGAACATCAATATTTTTAAAACAATGAGGAATGTTTGAGAGTATGAAGTCTATTTCATTTTTCACTCGTCCATCAGGGGATATCCAAGTCCATTTCTTATGTTTGTTCTTCTTGTAAAAGCTGTTAATAATATTTAGGTTATATGTGAGAGCCAAATTCACCAATTTTTGTCCATTGTAATTTCTCCTCCCAGTGCTGAATTGGCCTAGTACTATGTCTTCATTTGGTAGGCTTTTACCCACCTGACTATTGAAATCACCCATCAATATTATTGTTTTGTGTGATTTTTCAATGGTTTCCTCCAGACTAGTATAGAATGCATCTTTAATGTGTTGTGGTGCAATTTCGGTAGGTGCATATACTTGGATTATTGAAATTGTTTCATAGCCAGGAAAGGCAATATTAAGTACAGCAATTCTTTCAGATATTCCAATGAATTCTTGAATCTGATTTTTGTAGCACTTTTTAATCATAAAGCCAACTCCATATAATCCTGGTGTGTTTCCGATGTGATAAAAAATGTAGTCCTTGTGTTCTTCAATTTTTTCACCCATTCTCCTAACTTCGCTTAGGCCAATCACATCCCAATTTATTGAATCTAGGGCATGTTCCAGCTCTTGTAGTGATTCGTCTGTTCTTAAAGTTCTTGTATTTAATGTTGATATATAAACACCTTTTTTAATACAATATTCTTCTGTTATTTCTTGTTGTTTTTGGTTTTCTGTAGTAAATCTTGGGCATACTTTTGTTTTCTTTGTTAAATCTGGGGGGATTTGGTCTCCGACCCCACGGTGACCAACCGGGTTGGGGAAGTTTGTTGTTTTTTCCTTTGTATTTTCTTTAACTAGTGTTTTGGTTGTTTTTCCTTTGTTACCGATGTCAGATAATTCCTATGCATCATGTGTAGTTTTCTCATTCAAGGAATTAGACCTGGATCTCATGTAGGCAAATGGATCCTTTCTATGTATTTTCGCTGGAGCTATGATGGTTTTCCCATCTTTTTGTTGGATTTTTGTTGCAGGAGATGTTGAAATTTCTCTTTTCCTTTTCTCATTTTCTTTGGATTTTACTATGATTTTATTATTTTTGATGTAAACTTCTTTACCTTTCTCTCTTTCCTGCGTGAGCTCTCCTTGCAAATCTTTTCGTTTTTGCAATTCTTCCTTGGAGAAGTCTTCTGTAATGTACGTGTCCACGGGCATTTTTTTCTTATTTTTTAGTATCTCAATTTTTTTGTTATAAGTCGTAAGAGAGATTAATACTGGTCTAGTCCTTCCTTCTTTGTATTTTCCAATTCGATACAGTTTGTTAATGTCGTAGTTTTCTATTTTCACGTTCAATGTATGAGTTATCAAATTTGTAGTAAATTCATATAATTTTTCGTAACTTTTGTGAGTTTCTTTAATTCCATGTAATAGCACGTTGTTTTTCTTGGCTGCGTTCTCCAGGTTAGTAATTTTCTTGCTTAAAATGGCTACTTCTGATTTAAGAATTTTATTTTCTTCTTCTAATGGTTTAATTCTTTCATCAATAGACATCATAATTCTTTCAGTATTTTGATTGAATGTGGTTGTTTGTTTTTCTAGTTCTTGTTTCATCATGTTGTACAACATAGCGATTGTAATTTCTTCTGACATATTCGTAACGGAACGTATCTACTCTCAGTGAACTTACAGCAAACTTAGTCGATTTGTGAACATTTATTTCTGTGCGGAACGGAACGTTTTCTGAGTTCCTTAGCACGGCCAGACCGTCACAATGTTGTACTGGTAACCCAAAGTTATAATTGTTAGGTTGGTGGCTACCGGCTCTTGTCTATGCTTCGAATGATGACAATGTGTTGACAGCTGACAGTAGTTTTTTCTTTAATTTGATTTGTAATTACCTTCATAAATCACTAAATACTTTTGTTCAATAATTGTAATATGGATGACCCGCATTAATCGTTGATTTTTCACAGAATATTCTGCCGTGATAGCGTAGATAGCAATTGTTTTGATTTTGCTGAACGTTTTCTGGTGTCTTTGTTGGTATTTTCCACAATTTAGTTGGTTACACTTTTGTTTATTTCGAACACTGATGACTTGTAGGCGCCGATTTTCACAGTGTATTATGTCGTGATAGTATAGGTAAATAACACTGGTTTCTATTTCTTTGCACGTTCTAGGGTAAACGGCCCAATACTCGTGAATTTCTGAACTTCGGTGACTTTGCAGCTCTGTCATGCTGAAGGTAATTAACTTTGAGGTCTGAAAATTTTTGGAGAGGTCATACACTTATCATTCTGTACGTGGAATATATTATTATTATTATATAATAACAATAAGATCGATATAAATATTAAACTAGTAAAAAAGACCCATATGTCCCAATGCCCGTCACGTTTGAGGTAATTATCGTCAAAGTGACCCAAAAGTCGTGATTTTTTTTACTGAATTTGAACCTTATTCGCTATTAAATAGAGTCTAATTATTTTGTCCTCTAAATGTAATTTGTAAAATAATAAAACGCAATATATTGTTTTATTATTTAATCAGGTATCTTGAATCAACAAAAAAATAATTATTTCAAAATTTACTTTGAGTAAAATACGTAAGGAATACGTTAGATCAGTCCCTTGTCTTATATCCAACAATAATCCGGTTGTTAGGCACATGTGATACAATAAATAAACATTTTTACTAAAACAACATTGTCATAATTATTTATATTAAAAACAGCTAAAAAAACTGTATGGTAGCGACACTCAAAAAAAATCTTAGATCTGGTGATCAATAATATGAAACGTTATCACCCAATGAGTAAGCTCATTGTGAGAGGGGTAATATTGTTTTTATTGCACATAAATTATTTATAGGTTCTTAGAATACATAGTCTTGATTCTACGCGGATAGTCTATTCTTTATTGCAATGCTTCTCTAAGTGCCCGCGAAAATCAGTTTATAAAACTCAAAAATGTACCTAAATCTTTATAATCTTAAACATAATAAATTAAATATATAATTCATCAGTCTTTTGCTACTATGGTCTATGACTTTTGTTTTACAAAACCTTAGGTTTCAGTTTCACTTTTATCATATTAAAAAATGTGGATTTCTTTTTTTCAAATGCTCTTCTTCTTCTTTTGTCAACACAGTAGGCGGTCCTATTGAGCAGTCGACCGAACTTCTGCCATTAATTTTATCAATCAAAGTCAATCTTGGTACGTCAAATTCTTTTGCAGCAGAAGAAGGAGGTATGCTGAAGTCGCGCCCTACTGAGGTCAACCATGATAAATATGTTCAGGCCCGAAATCGCTGCAATAAGGTGTGTAGGGATGCAATGCGTCGCAATGTTCATGCATCAGATGATGATGGGAATCCAGCTAAAGTCTGGAAATTTCTCAAGTCTGTGGGAATTGGCAAATCTCTCAATCAGACACTTCTGCTAACAATATTGACCTTAATGCCTTAAATTTATATTTCTCATCAGCACCCATTATGTCGGATGTTGATAAAAGCTATACTCTACGTTATCTTGCTGCCATTACTCCTCCCGACTTTCCTCCTTTTGAGTTCAATCGTTTCACTGAATGTGATGTTAGGAGGATTCTAATGTCGATATCCTCCAACGCGGTTGGCGGTGACAATGTGAGCCGGAACATCCTTTTGCCTATTTTAGACATCATCCTTCCTATCCTGTGTACCATTTTTAATAATTCCATCTCTTGTGGAATATTTCCTACAGCCTGGAAAGATGCACAGATTATACCACTACCAAAACAATCCAATCCCAAATCCTTTTCCAAATACCGACCTATCTCTATCCTTCCATTCTTATCCAAAGTTCTGGAGCGTCTTGTCCACAGACAGATGAACGATTACCTTAATAGACATGATCTCCACAATCCTTTCCAATCTGGTTTCCGTCCTGGGCATAGCACTGTGTCTGCGCTCATTAAGATCACCGACGACATACGCTTGGGTATGGATGACGGTAAGCTTACTGTTCTAACCCTGTTAGACTTCAGTGATGCTTTCAACACCGTTGACTACGACATTTTATTAGTATTATTGCGCTCTTCTAACATGTCTCCATCAGCAATCGACTGACTTCACAGTTATCTGTACGGACGCCGGCAGCGGGTTCGCCTTGGAGATACTTTTTCTTCCTGGTGTGACACTACTGCTGGTGTGCCACAAGGCGGCCTGCTATCTCCTCTTCTTTTTGCTTTTTTCATTAATTCTATATCGCAACGGCTTACTTCTTCCCCTCATCTTTATGCAGACGATCTCCAAATTTATTCGCAACCTCGGCTAGATGATCTAGATTCAGCGATAGCTGCTATAAATTCTGATCTCTACCAAGTAACAGAGTGGAGCAGATCATTTGGCTTGAAGATCAACCCCGCAAAGTCACAAGTCATCATAATTGGCAGCTCTTATAATAATACAAGATAAATACAAGATAATATTACAAGAATCGACTGGTCCGAAATTCCTTGCGTAGAGTTCGATGGAGTCACTTTGCCATATAATAAATCTGTGAAAAACCTCGGTGTCATGTTTGATCGTACGCTATACTGGGATATTCATATTAAAACAATCAGCTGCAAGTTGTTTGCTGCTGGTAGCTCTCTTAGACGGCTCCAAAACTTCCTACCTACTGCTACTAAAGTTGCGCTCGTACAGTCTCTTCTTCTTCCTATTTTAGATTACGATGACGCCAGCTTTTTAGATCTCACTGAAGTCCAACTTGATAAGCTTGAGCGTCTCCAAAATTATTGCATTAGGTTTATATTTGGGTTACGCAAATATGACCGCGTCTCTCATTTTCGTACTAAGCTCAAGTGGCTTCCAATTCGTCTTCGTCGGAATGCTCATTATCCTTAATCTCCTTGATAATATCCTCTTCAATCCTTCTACTTCATGCTATCTTAAAGACTCTTTTTCCTTCTGGCAAGATGCATATTCCCTTCCCATCCGATCCAAGGATAACCTTTCCCATAAGACCCCTACCGCACGGTGTGAAACTTTTTACGGACGGTCTTTTGCCTTTCAGGCAGTCCAGTTATGGAATGCCTTGCCCGTTACTGTCAGAAAAGCTTAATCACTCAACGTATTTAAAGATCAGGTTAAAAACCTGCTGAAATTGTCAATTCTTTAACTATTTAACTGTTGTTGTTGTTATTTATGTTGTTTTATGTAATTAGTAAATTGTAATGTATTAGTTTATTATTTAGTCATAGGTTTCTTTTATAATTTTTTATATGTATTGTTTTCTTTAATTTTAGGTATTTTAAGTATTTATATCAATTTTATTAGTATGTATGTTTATGATGTATAATCAAACTTATATTTTTAACTAATGCGCACCCTGTCCATTTTTATACGCTTTCTGTCTTCTCCATCCTAAGGTTGTCTGGCAGAGATCGCTATCAGCAATAAGGCCGCCCATTGTTACACTGTTTATTAGGGTTCCGTACCCAAAGGGAAAAACGGGACCCTATTACTAAGACTTCGATGTGTTCTGTCCGTCTGTCTGTCTGTCACCGGGCTGTATCTCATGAACCATGATAGCTAGGCAGCTGAAATTTTCACAGATGATGTATTTCGGTTGCCGCTATAACAACAAATACTAAAAACAAAATAAAATAAATATTTAAGGGGGCTCCCATACAACAAACCTGAATTTTTAGACATTTTTCGCTCTATATTAATAATGATACCAGGTAGATGCTTGAAATTTTCACAGAATATTTAGTTTTGTATTCCCATCAATAATAAATAATAAAAATAAAAGAAATATAAAAGGGAGGCTCCCATACAGTATGGAACCTTCCGTGTGCAAGTCCGACTCGTACTTGGCCGATTATGTATCTTTGTTTCTTCTTTTTGTTTATTTCTTGGAGTGCAATTAAGAGTTTATCTATCTATGCCTTTTGCAACAGCTTCCATAGCCTTTATCATAGCCTCTGTTGTGTATTTTCTCTCGGCCATGATGATCTGTAAATTTTCATTCAAGCAAACTGATGTAATTAAATGTTGTCAATCAATGCTTAGGTATAAATTGCACATAAATTAAGAAACATCATAAATTAGTCTGATGCACATAACACTGTCATGAGAAACTTTTAGAGAAAACACGTGTATCAGGTAGGGTTCATTTGTCCGGGTTCTGGACTCTAAAATCCGGGATTTTCACGCGACTTGTCCTGGTTGCCGAATTTTAGAGTTGGCATCCCTAGTGTCAGATCATGATATGCATGAGCTACGGGCATCCTTTTTTCTGGGTTAAACTAGAAAACTAAAAATCTTATTACGTCAAACGTTGATCACAAGGTGGCTCTGACGAATGTACCTACGAGTAGGTACGGTGCTCTGATTATAACTGTAAGAACAGACCAGATTCAAGCTGTTCCGCAGGAATACACTAGATGAAATCTACTTCCGACTGGTTTTGGTATTGGAAATCTGTATCCAGCAGCAAACATTCGGACCTACGGCCTAAATCCTAAGACTTAGAAAAGATTTGCGCGTCCTATTTTAACACAAAACTTGCTTTATACGTAACCGCCAAGTACCGAAATACAAACGAAAAGCTTGATAGATGATAGGACAAAAATATTCCGACAAAATGCATTAAAACACAATAGGCGCGCGCATTTTGTAAACGTCAGTATAATTATTCATATCTAGATCAAAAATAGCTTATTAAATTATAAATTATCTTATGCATATTTTTGACACTGAGCCATAAAAAAATGTACCTTATGTCGTCTCCATTAAAGTTTAATTTTAAAAAAATAAAGACATTAGGTGCACCTTTCAAAGTGAATATCAAGTGTGTCCCGATAGCCGTTAATTTATTAATTATTATGACGAGCATTGGGACAAATCGGAGTTACGGCGTACCATTAGCTGACACATGTAATTAAAAAATCTATGATTAAAGAAAGCACAATTTTATAGGTTATAATGTTAGAATATTAATCAAGCTTTACTCTCATTATAATTTCGCTTACAAAAACGAACAACTGATCCAGTAAACATTGAATCGAACACGGCAAGTCAGTCGTCAGGTTCAGGAGCTAAACTTTGCAAAAAACACAAAATTTCGGAGTGCTGCACTTTAGATAAACACTGCGCCTAGGCCATAACAGATATGACTAAGAGTTTCCATTGAAATTGAAGCTAATATTACCGAGAATTTGTTGCCATAAAAAGTTTTGATGTAAGTTTAGGTATAATTTAGTAAAAGTCTTTTTATTTAATTTTAACGGGCATTGGGACATTGTCGACTTTGTGTACACTTACCCTAAGTGTTTTTGTTGCTATTTTTCTTTACTCGGTGGATTTTCTTTTGTTTAACTAATTAAAATTAATATTTTTGTTTTTGAGAGCACTGACACACGTCTTGACGTTTCGAACACCGGAAACATTTAGGACAGATAGTCTCCTTCAAATACCGACAAGACAAAGAAATTGACCGCAGAGTCGATAAAGTATGGAAGAGTTAATGTTCGATCAAAGAGTGGATGAAGGGGGACTTGCCAACATCTCTGAAGCGCAGACTCGATTTGTGTATCTTCATATCTTGCCCTTCCTCCAGAAGAGGTTTACATAGGCTGAGGAAAAAAAACCATATTCATTTAGGTATTTGAGGTCTTTCTCCATAACATATGCGGGGGTGGTCTAGTGGTAGTAAAACCCGCCTTATACTCGCGAGGTCGTAGGTTCAAACCCCAGTGCCGTCCCAATGAGTTTGCAACTTATGTATTAAATACACTACTGGTTTTTCGGTGAAGGAAAACATCGTGAGGCAACTTGCATATGTCCGTAGAAGAAATTCGATAGCGTATGTGAATCCAACAACCCGCACTGCGCCAGCGTGATTAATGTAGCCCAATAGCCCTTCGTAGGTAGGCCTATGTTCGGCAGTGGAGTATTAAAAAATCCAGTACAGTACAGTACAAAACAGTTGGTCTAGATGACGGACAAATTCTAGAAGATCATTTTATTCGTCATTGTGGCCGACTTTTAAGCCAACCCTACACCGCAAAAAAATACCTATTCATTCATGACTTACGACTTGCGACAAAACGATGAACAGCCTTTTGTATTGAACACCTAGTCCCATAGTAAAAGTTAGTAATAATGATGAGTTTACCGATGTCTGAGACACATGTCTTGCTTGCTATGTTTGTGAGGTATTTAACTACAATAAGGTATTTATGAACCTATCCTAACATAGCCTTTTTACTGAGGTTTCGTTGTTTCGCTCTAGTCATCCTCAAATAAATCAGTGGTCAGACATAGGCCTATTGTGTCTATAAAACTCCGGAGGCTTGGCATTGTTCATTGTCCTTTAAAGTTTCCTTCAAAAGGAAGTTATTACGTCAATTACGTGACGTCTTTCGACCAAGAAAACTTAGTAATTTTATTTTCCTTTGTTTCGAAGAGCCTTACGAATAACTTGGATCGGAAATAAAAAGCCCACAATAGAAGTTTCAAAGAAATTCTAAATACGAGTTAACTATAATTAGAAGTATTCAGGGTTGCTGGTAATTTGATAATTTGGTTGAACCAAAGTTGTTAGTTTAGTTGTGCAAAATAAGCCCCTAAAAAGATGCTAATTGATTACCAGTAACCCCAGCTAAATAAGTCATATAGCTATGAAGAATTATTTAGCTTTACATGTACTCATTATGGAGTTAATACTAAGCTAACTATAACTAGGTACCTATGTATATACCTCTATAATGTCACTCATTAAGAGTGTATTAAGCTGATACGGTATGATTCATCATTAAAAATATTGTTTACTACCACGTCAATCAAGAATTCTAAAAAAAATTCGTACATATTGTCGATTCCGAGTAGTGATTTTACTACAATATATTATTTATTATTATTCTTGATAATCATTTTAATTACCACATTTCGGTTCAATCCACCCTTTCTAAATAATTCTGTAGCTACTTGTATACAACAGTTTATAGTTATAGAACTGTTGTTGTTTTTATACTTTCGCGATTTGAACACATTATAATTATACACTACGGGACTAATCGCGCACTCAAATTACGAGATAAATAGATACCTCATCATCCCGACGTTTCAACCGAGTCGCATCGGTCGTGGTCACGGGTAGACTGGAATGTAAAACAGCTGGTACCGCCAATTCAACTTGAACTTGCAAAAGTGTCACTCCGACACACAACACTGACGGTATCTAATAATGTCTTGCTACCTACACTACGCGATTTACAATTGTTGACAACGTCGGGATGATGAGGTATATATTTATTTATGAAACTACCGGAGGTACCTAGTAAATTTGTAATTGATTTAATTCTACTTTTCTGAATTTAGAGGTTGTAATAATTATACTGCGAGAGCAATATTTTGTATAATACCTACACATTATAAAATTGTATTTCTAATAACATGACCTTATTATATAATATTATTGAAATTGTATACCATTTTGACGTGTAACTTGGCGTTATAAATAAAGGATTTGTATTTATCTCGTAATTTGAGTGCGCGATTAGTCCCGTAGTATACAATAATAATGTTTATAGAACTGTAGGTCTCGTCACACAAACTAGTTAAACCAAAAGTCAAAACCAATTTCTTGGTGTCTTCATATTGTTTACAATTCAAACAAAAAATAACATCGCGTTTCATTAGGTGAGGTGGTGGCCAATTTGTATTCTATTTTAACCGACTTCCAAAAAGGAGGACGTTCTATGTGTTTGTAAGTATTGTTTTTTTTTTGTGTGTATTATCGATAATTTCACCAATTGTGAACCGAATCGAACAAATCTTTTTTAGTTTGAAAAGGTATACTCCCTTAGTGGTACATTTAAATTTTACAGAAATCCGCTGAACCGTTTTTAAAAAATCAACAATAATGTAAACAATTCGAGCGAAATATTTGAATTTTGTACACAATGGAAGGCGGTTTTGCCATTTTTTGCGAAAATAACTAAATCTATGTATAAATAAAAATTGATTTTTATAGTTGGACTAGCGACCCGCCCCGGCTTCGCACAAGTGTATTATACATAATATAAACCTTCCTCTTGAATCACTCTATTTATTAAAAAAAACGGCATCAAAATCCGTTGCGTACCTAGTTTTAAAGATATGAGCATACATGGGGACAGACAGCGGGAAGCGACTTTGTTTTATACTATGTAATGATAATGATAATGATTGTTATAGTTGAATTATTATAGTTGGAAAAAAAAGCGTACGAACCGCAGTGTGTAAACCACCCGTCTGCGCACCCCATCCCCCCGCGATGATGCGAGCCTGCTCCCTGACGCGTGAAAATTGCCTATTGCTATCGATCTCATGATGCAGCCTCCAGCCTCAGACTTCAGAGGGAGACTAATTGTGCGGATAAGTTACTCCTACATTATTACTAGTTGTTCTCCTAACAGTAGACCTCTCGTCTGTAACAGAATCTTCTTGCCTATTTCTCGACTCACTCGTGAACGGTTTCGTTCATCGCAAATCTTGTTATTAGATTTAGATACTTACTAGCTGTTCGACCCGGCTTCGCCCGGACACGAATGAATTACAGCTATAAACCTTTCGGATGAATTGTTTTATTGTGAAAATAGCATTGAAATATGTTGTTTAGTTTGGAAGATATTCGCGGATAAACAGACAGACACACAGAAAAAACGGTTTTGCTTTATACAATGCTATGCTAAACTTTACCAAATGTTATCAAAATCGGTTGATACACAGCGTTGTCCCTATGTTGAGAGAAATGCAATCAAAAATCACAAACGACAAAAAAAGTAAAAAATATATAGAACCCGCGAACCAAGATTCCTGGAAAAATGTGACATGTAGACACATCAGGACAGACGAAAGAAAATTGTCTGGTCAAAACTGACACTCTCTCTCACACTATTGCTTCGAAAAAAAAAAGTTAATGGAAGCAGTTACTTACTTCGTTACTTACTCTCTCTCTTATTTCACAATATCACGATTTTGAGCAAATACCGTTCCATACTATCTAATCTGTTATATTCCGACAGATTCACCAATTTTCCAGAAAAAATGCAAGAAATTGCTAATACACCAAAAATCTAAATAAATTTACGCATCTTTGTCTTAATCAGATTCTTAAAACATCATTAATCAATTTCTTGATCTCAAAAAAGTGCAAGAAAAAGCCACCTCGGCGATTCAGTTAGACCCTGAAACAAAAAAGCAGTTGATTTGCAAGTCAGATTTACATGCTACTTTGGGTTCTCTACAATATTTACACGATGCACTACAAGGTAGACTTTCATGAGAAGTACCAACATAAAGTATTTCATTAAAGTTTTCGCGATTTCGAGGTCGTTCAAAAACAATTTTTAACAATTTCGGTATAAATAAACGGACAGACCAATTTTTTTAGTCACCAGGTAAGTGCATTCATTCAAAACATATTTATGATTGATATAATTAATGAAATTGTTACAGACTCTGAATTACGACGCCACAGAAACTATCCTCAAAATTATCTGCTAGGTAGGTACCAAGTTTGAATCTAATTTCTTTTTCCCAAATTCCTATTCCCATCCTTGTCTTCCCCTCCCCCCTTTATAACCTATTTAGAATCCTGTGCAAGATTAAATGCTTAAAAATGTTTTAAAATATTTTATTTACAATTATTATTTTTCCAAATTTGCATGATTTTTTTAATGTTATTAATTTATAAATTCATTATGCTGTTGTTAAGAAGTTTAATATAAATTCTCTATTGTTTTGTTTTAGACTGTTTATATGTATAGGCGGAGGGCCCTGGTATGCAATAACACAGGTTATTCCTAGTTTGGGTACCAAGGTCATTCTACATGGAATGTTATTAAAATTGTCTGTGTCATATTGTCGTGAATGTAAGTGAAAAATTGATGTTTGTAAAGATTAAAAATAAAAAAAAAATTATTTCCATAGCTAACAGACTCTAGTGCTTTCATCTCCATGAAAGAAATACTCGTATTATAAAATCAAATCAAAAAATATTAATTCAAGACAACAACGATCCATGGTTAGTTAAACAAATTATTAACTTACAACACTATATTAGTACTTAATCTAAAATAGTTCACACAAAAAAAAATGATTTTATTTATCGCTGCCAATATCGTGCGGGACGGATTAAGGCCGTCGGCTCGACCGTCATAATCCGCACAAAATGCCGCAGCATGGGAGCATCAAGATCCTCGGATATGGTTTTTAAGATGGTGTTTATACCCTTCTTTGTAATTTGATCTATGAATGCTCTTTGTATTTGTCCTTCTCTTTTTCTACGACTCTCATGTCGTACAAGATGACCAAATGTCTTTCCACTTTTAGTTTTGTTTACTAATCACGGAACCCTAAGCCCGATCGCACATGGCCCACGCGTGTCGGCAGGCAAGAAAGCAAAAGTGTGACACGCGTCACGTGCGTGCGCGCATGTCGCCCTGATTGCACAACTATGACAACTGATGACAGCTGACAGGTCAATACATGCTGTTGATGACTTTTACATCACGTATTTTCATCTAAAAGATGGTGAGATATTTAAAAGATTAGCCATCGATATTGATAAAATAGACATAGCTCGGAGAACTGATTACCAGTTTGGTCAAAAAGTTCTCAAGTGGAGACCGCGTACCAGCAAGCGCAGCGTAAGACTCCCACCTGCTAGGTAAACAGATGATTTTATCAAGACCGCAGGATCACGCTGAATGCAAGCTGATTCTAACCGGTCTTATTGGAGATCCATAGGGGAGGCCTACGATCAGCAGTGGACATCCTATGGCTCAAACGAATTAACGAGGGGAGGCCTATGTCCAGCAGTGGCCGTCATATGACTGATGGATGGATTGATAAATTGTGTAGGTACGAAGTTTCATCAATATTATATGCACAAGTATTCATTCGGCTAGGCGTCGCTAGAGCAGAGAGTTTTTTCAGAAGTAATTATTATTTGCTTTGTAATTATATTTATATTTCGTAAGTTTATTCTATGTTTTGTAAGTTTATTTTAAGTTTATTCTATTGGTTATAAGTCTATTCACGTCTCGTAAGTTTATTGTATGTTTTGTTGTGCGATATATGTTTTTTAAGTTTGGGTATGTTTCCACATTGTTACTAAATTCATTCTAAACGTGAGGACGTATAATTAGCGCTCTGTATTTGTTACGTTTATGTATTTTGTTATTGATGCTGTTGATCCTCCTATTAGTTAAATAAATAAATATTTGTTGGAAGATGAACGTTTAGAGAAGAAACAACATCCAAACTAACAACCAGACAGATGAAAAAAAGCGACTTGGAACACAAACGCTTCGCTTGCTGAGTGAATGAATTACTAGATAGATGAAAAATATACCTGCATGATGCATGGTTTATTTTACAGCTTACTAAAATCACCCAACTAAAAAGTTTAAAAAAGGATATAGAAAATCGGCCAAGTACGAGTTGGACTCACGCATAAAGGATTCCGTACCGTATGGGAGCCCCTCAGCAAAAACCCGTTTATTGTATCGGAGCCCCCTTAAATATTTATATTATTCTGTTTTTAGTATTTGTTGTTATACTGTACTGTACTAGTATTTTTAATAGTCCACTGCAGCACGTAGGCCTACCCAAAAAGGGTGATTATTTGTTGTTATAGCGGCAATCGAAATACATCATCTGTGAAAATTTCAACTCTCTTGCTATTACTGTTCATGAGATACAGCCTGGTGACAGACAGACGTACAGCGAGGTCTTGGGAATAGGGTCCCGTTTTTACCACTCGGGTACGGAATCCTACAAATGATAAATTCACCCAACAGCTTTAAACCTAAAAAAGCGATATCATTGATTAAGAAAAGAAATACCTACTCTTACCTATCATATCACACGTAGGTAAATATGTATTGTTCATGTTCCGATCTTATCCACCGGAAACTTTTAATGTTAACAATGGCAGATAAAACAAACACACGTAAGCGATTTACTTTATTGTTATATTAGTCAGACGGCGGAAATGGAAAATGTATTGGTTATCGATTATCATCATCCTCATCGTTAGATCCGGGTTTCAGGAGTGATCGGTGGTGATGGATCGGTGTGGGCTGGACGCTTCGAGCAAATATCTACAGAGCCACATTTCCTAAGTGAAAGTAGCAAAAAAATGTCCGAGCGCCGTCATACATACCGACTTAGATTTTTTTTAAATATTTATTTCCATCACATGATACAACTAAATTTAAACATAACAGGGGTTGGCTATAGCCGTCCGGTACCTGATTTTGATGAAGGTGCGAGTTTAGGGGTATCATTGGGGTCCACCTGAAGCCCTTCCAGCAATTTTTTTTTGCCGGAAACGTAGTTTAAATTAATTATGATTAAATTAAAATTTGATAAAAAAAAGTGAAATGGAACGCAATGTTGAGAAAATGGTACAATATTAAGTTGTCAAGCACGAGCCGAGCGAGCGAAGCGAGCGTGCCGCGGCAGCGGCCGGCGAAGTGCCAGAAGCGAACCGCCTTAATAAGTTAGGTGTGAAACAAAAAATAGGTTAGGTTAGGTTAGAACATGACAAACAACGCACGAGCCGAGCGAGCGAAGCGAGCGTGCCGCGGCAGCGGCCGGCGAAGTGCCAGAAGCGAACCGCCTTAATAAGTTAGGTGTGAAACAAAAAATAGGTTAGGTTAGGTTAGAACATGACAAACAACGCACGAGCCGAGCGAGCGAAGCGAGCGTGCCGCGGCAGCGGCCGGCGAAGTGCCAGAAGCGAACCGCCTTAATAAGTTAGGTGTGAAACAAAAAATAGGTTAGGTTAGAACATGACAAACAACGCACGAGCCGAGCGAGCGAAGCGAGCGTGCCGCGGCAGCGGCCGGCGAAGTGCCAGAAGCGAACCGCCTTAATAAGTTAGGTGTGAAACAAAAAATAGGTTAGGTTAGGTTAGAACATGACAAACAACGCACGAGCCGAGCGAGCGAAGCGAGCGTGCCGCGGCAGCGGCCGGCGAAGTGCCAGAAGCGAACCGCCTTAATAGATTAGGTGTGAAACAAAAAATAGGTAAAAAATACTGATATATTCTTGTTTTGAATAAATATTTAGTGTATTTCCGCTCTGTCGTAGTCATATAAGTTAAGGGTACTATTCAAAATTCAAATTAAATCACAAACAAAATTAGTAATTAATCATCAAACTGTAGCATGGTTCGACTATGGTTAGGTCAGGTTAGAAAAGTTAGGCTTAGGTATGTTTACAAAATATGAATGAACCTGAAACAAAATTTTTAATTAATCCGTTTAAAATAATAAAAAATAATTAAACCTATAACAAAAATAGTAATTAGTAATCTATTTAAAAAATGTAGTAAACCTGAAAAAAATATTTAATTAATATGTTAAAATTACAAATATAATTTATTTATTAAAAATGGTATAAAATAATTGAAAAAATACTTAGTCAATAAATAGCACCCTTATTCTTACTGTACTCTATTCGACACGTGTTTCGCCTCTAAACGAGGCATCTTCAGGACGTGTTGACTCTTCGAGCTCACTCGCAAGAAATTAAAAAGAAGAAAGATTCTTGCGAGTGAGCTCGAAGAGTCAACACGTCCTGAAGATGCCTCGTTTAGAGGCGAAACACGTGTCGAATAGAGTACAGTAAGAATAAGGGTGCTATTTATTGACTAAGTATTTTTTCAATTATTTTATACCATTTTTAATAAATAAATTATATTTGTAATTTTAACATATTAATTAAATATTTTTTTCAGGTTTACTACATTTTTTAAATAGATTACTAATTACTATTTTTGTTATAGGTTTAATTATTTTTTATTATTTTAAACGGATTAATTAAAAATTTTGTTTCAGGTTCATTCATATTTTGTAAACATACCTAAGCCTAACTTTTCTAACCTGACCTAACCATAGTCGAACCATGCTACAGTTTGATGATTAATTACTAATTTTGTTTGTGATTTAATTTGAATTTTGAATAGTACCCTTAACTTATATGACTACGACAGAGCGGAAATACACTAAATATTTATTCAAAACAAGAATTTGAAGATGAACTTCCGCAAAGTAACGCCTGATTCAATAAACTAACTAATACTGATATAGCCGAAAGTGAGGTTAAGTACTAAAAAAAATATTACTCAAAAACTAAAGGCCTCCGGCGGGGGGGGGATGCAGGGGGGGCTTCACCCCCTCCCCCCCCTCCAGTCAGTGCACGTTTTGAGCTCCGCCCAAAAAGAAGTACGTTTTGTTCTATTAATTGCAAAATTAAATACCAACTATTGTTTTACGTCGAATACGTCAGATTGTGTGTAAAATGAGTGACTATGAGCCGTTTAGTAGCGGATCGTCTGATTATTACCAGCCTCCTGACTACGACTTAAGTTCAACCAGTTCAAGTGATGATAGAAGGAATCTTCATTTGTCAACATCTCAAAACCAATCTAATGAGAATATCGATCAAGGTATGAATATTTCGGATGAATCTAATATAAATAATCCAAGCCCATCGACGAGTGTGTCATAATCTCAAAAAAAAAGAAAATCCGCGAATCCTTAAATTTAGAATGGAAACGGAATGTTATGAAGAAGTCTATTGCTACTGGAAAAAGATATTTAAACTATAAAGGCCAAGAAATAGGAGAAAGAAAAACTGGTCCGGATTGTTGTTGCAAAAAGTATAAGTGTTTTGTTCAAATTAATGAAGAAGCAAGGAAACAAATTTTGGAAAATTTTAATAAATTAGAAGAAACTTATGTGCAAAATGTATATTTAGGAGGTCTAATTAAAACTGGGGATGTTGAAAGGGAAAGATCAAAAACTGGTACGGGGAAAAAACGTAAAGACCACATTGAAACTTAGTCAGTGCTATTGCAGTCAGTGTTACTTACAACAGGAACGCCTGTATTTGATTATTTTCAGATAATGAGAAATGTTCAAGCCAACGTATCCGTTCTGCCTCAGAAACTGCTATATGACCATGCATTGCCGTTGAAAAAGGCTAAATACAAAGATGTTATGCAACTGGTAAAGAACTATGTTCCACCAAACAAACTGTTTTTCTACAGGGCCCTTAAAAGTGAAACTGTTGGACCGTCAGATGACATTTCTAGCGAAGACGACGATGATCAAGCTGAAGTTGACCTTTAAGTAAATTTTGTAATTTTTGTTAAACACTCGTTCGTTTTTCTCATTCTTTTGATTGATTAATATGTTACGTGCAGATTAATAGTTCTTGAAATAAAAAAAAAACCTATATTGATGTGTTTTATTGTCTAAAGTACAAAATAGGGTAGTAGTTTATTTTTTAATTTTGGTGCAAAACGGAGGCAGATCCAAACTTCAAAAAATAGTAATAATTCTAAAACTTATTTATTTCCCTCAAAACTTTTGTAAAATATGTAAATATGCTTATATCATACTATAATATATAAATTTAAGACATAAGTGTAAGAAATTAAGTTTTATACAGTTTTTTTTAAATACCCAAAACTTTTGAAACATGGACTTGCCTCTTTTTTGCTGCAAGGTCCTCAATTTAAGCATATGTGCCTATTTTTATAAAAGATCACAAACTAAAGATTAATATTCACATCAAATAATTCACAATGACCCGTTTTCTCGAATCTCGACGTTATGTCACCTAATTAGTGCTTGTAACCGAGCACTTTGGCGTTGTAGTTGGCTTGCAATTGCCTTACGACTAAAAAAAGCCTGCACACTACGTAGCTTGGGCAGAATTTTTGCTCGGACACTTTATTGCACGATTGTGACTCTATAAATATTTGCTCGAAGGCTGGACTGGTATCGATCGAGAGATAGGGAAAATATTTTCTTCCAGTTCTGATACGGGTCTTACAATCCTTTCATTTTGTTTTGGCTTTTGTCTTTTTTACGTGGAGTAAGTAGCGGGGGCGTCTTTATTGTTTTAACCGACTTCCAAAAAGGATGAGGTTCTATGTTCGTCTGTATGTACTTTTTTTGGTGTATATTCATCGATAATTTCGCCAATTGTGAACCGAATGGATTTTTTTTTAGTTCAAAAGGTATATACTCCCAAGGTGGTCCCGATTAAATTTTACAGAAATCAGGTTGAGCCGTTTTTGAAAAATTAACAATAATAAGGAACCATCTCGGAAGTATCCTTTATAAGTCAAAAAATAATTTTTCGATTCGGCTCACAATTGGCGAAATTATCGATGTTCATCGTGTACAAAATTCGGATTTTTCACTCGACTTGCTTACATTATACCCTTTCGAGCTAAAAAAGAATTGTTCGATTCGGTTCACAATTGGCAAAATTATCGATGAACATAAAAAATGTTCGATCATTCATTCATTCACCACCGCCCCCATCGCCGCCCCAAAAGCAAGGTTACTTTCTGTAAGGTCGGTAGCATCTTCCCTTCACAAAAAAATACTCAAAAAATCAATGAAGCCAAGTAAATCAGAGATGTCACTGACACAGCACTGCAGTGTGAAAAGTCCCGATGTACCACCTCAAGATCCCGAGACAGCGTTACGAACCACTCAGTCCCTCGATATTCCTTTGCCGCTGACACAGACGGCCAGCGATGGCTCCGCACCATCAACATCGGCGCTAGAGGCAAGCTCGGTGTATGTGGCGGCGGTAGACAAGGTCGACAATTGGGAACAGTGTGGAATATCTCCGCCAAAAGATTTAGAGCTCGACGGCGAGGAGTCCGACAGTGTATCTGAATTGTCTAACTCAACCCCTTTCGCTCGTACCAAGAGAGTCAGTATGTTAGTCGCACACGGCTCTGGGCGGACCGGGGTTGAGATGGACAAGGCTACAAAAGTGGCAAATGAAGCGCTGCAGCGGGGAAAGGACGCTCTGGAATCGTCTGCGAACTTAAAGCGGGAATTAAAGCAGACCGCTATCGAGAGTCTCCAGACGCTATACGAGATAGTTCTTTCCTTAGCAGACTCCAGGTACCGCCACATTATTTCACTAGAACGCGAGCAGGCCAGGCACGCCAAAGAACTGCTGTCAGCGGAAAGGGCGCATGTCAAAACCACGACCACTCTAATGCAAAACTTACACCGGGAGGTAGTTCTGGCTAGAGAACAAATAGCCGAGATGAGCAAAGAGGCCACGGCTATTAGAGACTGGCAGAGCTATGAGACAAGAGAACCGCATTAGCAAATAAAAGCAACGGCAGAAGCGATGACAGCTCTCAGCGACCAAATAAAGGAAGCTTCGACAGACAAGCGAATCGATCTGGAACCCCTGAGGAAGGACTACATCGGTTTAAAAACCGGTGTGGAAATTCTTCAGAGGCAGATTGACGAGTTTAGACGAGAGGCGCACTCCGAAAGAGAAAAAACCGCAGAGTTGCTTCAGAAAAATGCAGATGCGTTATCAAATCTTCTGTCTACTCCTCCCCCTCCTCTCCCCCAATATCCGGACACACTTGTCGAATTAGAAAAAACATTAAAGGAACATATACAGAAAGGCCAATCTACCCCTCCACCCCCTATCCCAGTCCAGATAAACATCGAGCAGCATGTGTTGCCCATAACAGAACGTCTCGAAGCCGTATCGTCGGAACTTCGGACGATGCGGCAGGAGAAAATGACCCAACCCCCACCAGCCCTCAGCATCGGTGCAGAACTATCGCAGGCGGAACAGGTTAAACCACCACAGGTTAATCTTACGTACGCAAAAGTGGCCGCGAAAGTACCCGTACTAAAACCAAACCACACCTTGATAGTGACAGCTTCAAATTCAGCTAAGGTGACCACCGCAGAGAACTTAATTGACAGGATAAGAGTTGCGCTGGATACTAAGACCACCGGAGCAAAGGTAGATCAAGTACGCAAAGCCAGAAACAAAAAAGTTGTTCTGAGCTTTGGTACGGTAGAAGACCTAAATCTGGTGCGAAGTCGAGTCCAGCGAGACGTATCTCTAAAAGTGGAGACCGCGAAAGCGGGAAACCCACTAATTATAATCAGAGATGTCTTGTCCTACCACAAGGACTCAGAGATAGTGGAGAACCTCTTAGCACAGAATAAACACCTGCTGCAAGACATTGACTTAAAAGAGAGCACTGTCAGGGTGAGATACAGGAAAAACGCGCGCAATCCCCATGAATGTCATCCCGTGATGGATGTCTCACCTCGCATTCACAAAGCGCTGGTAGAAGCAGGCAAGGTCTACATTGGACTCCAGAGGAGGCCAGTGACAGACCACTCACCGCTCGTGCAGTGCACCAAGTGCCTGGGCTTTGGACACACAAAAGCAATCTATCTTTTTTATGTTAAAGACGAACATAGCACCTCCTCCTTTTTGGAAGTCGGTTAAAAAGGGTCACAAGATGTCTTAAAACTATTCATGACAGCAGTCCTGTCTTCTATAAGTTCTGTAACCGATAAAAAATTGACCGAGTCACGCCACAGCTGCAAATTCACACTCGATTCAGCAAAATGTCAACATGAATCATTCGTGTGATAATTTCACAATTTTCCGTCCAATTGTCGCTCGATTTCTTGTAAGTGTAAGGAAAGGTTGATAACGGTGAAAACGCGGTTACCGTTACGTGTTGAAAATTTTAAGATAAATTAATGTTAAGTATACAATCGTTTCTGGAACTATCTAGCAAAATACTTATCTAATAAGTTGATAAGGTCTTAAAAAATTAAGATAAAAATAGTAATGTATTAAATTAAAATTAGACTGAAAATTGTAACTTGACCATTTGTAACACTGAGACATAATGTTTGTAGTAAAAAATTAAATAATCATTATAAAAAGACCCTGAAATATCTATACACCAGGGGAATAGGTGGAGAAGAAGAAAAAAAAAATTAAGTTAATAAACAGTCGACTCTTCTCTTGATATTCGATGTAGGAGATTCTATACCCAAATTTAGGTTCAGGCACAGCCCGGACACTTCGATATTTTTCATACAAAATCTGCTGTCTTACGCACACCTACACAGTACTTACTCACAGACAACACACTTACGCACGGTCGCTACACGCGCATTTGTGTGCGGAACGTCTATGGCTGTCAGCGATCACCACATCGTGACGTCATGCACCGTGAGTGAGACAGTTGCGTACATAATTTGCAAAAATGAATATTAATCTAGTGCTTAAAATAGTATAACAATTACTTAATTTGGAAGCATATTAACAAAAAGTAACCGATCTACTTCTTTTGTAAGATAATATCAAGAGGAAGTTACCAAATAATGTAAAATAAGTTCCTATTATTTATCCTTAGGGGAACATTAAAATTTCTTGTTTTGTTACGTATCATTGATATTCAACCATACACAGTACAAGTCTTCCCTATTGTCACAGTCTAGGTAGTTTTTATTAGAAAATCCACCGGCCAGTGCAGCCCGCGCGCAGAGTGCACGATGCGGTACGTAGACGCGGGGTGGAAGTGAGGAAGACTCAAACGGGTGGGGGGTAACGAGTGGCCGTTCTATACGTAGTATTATTATATATTCTTTGGTTCAGGTTAAATTTCAAAAAACCTTGTAGAGAAACTAACCTTTTTGTTAGCTTCTCTACATTCAGACTCTTTCAACGATAACACTGCCAACTTACAATTCTAGTTATGAAATTATTCAAATTTTTGAAATGTTTATCTTTGACAGGATCAGCGATCCTTGTTTGGTAAAATTGGGCAGTCTTGAGTTGGAAGTGATCTGGAAGACACCTTTTTTTTTCTCCTGTAATAATGTAATGAGTTTGAGTTGAGTTTGCGTGGACGAGTCCTGTATACGGCATGAGCGTCGAGTAACAGGCAGGGTGAGAGGCTCCGGTTCCTTTGACTTTGATTCCAGGAGGATCTCTTGTTTTGGGGCCACTGACCCCTTACCCCTGGAGCACTGGGCTGGCGCTGACTTAGAACCCTGTCGGCCAGTTTGGGCCGGCGCCTGTCGGCCGGTTTGGGCCGGCGCCTCCACCTCAGTCGACAGATGTCTTCACGCTAGCGCTCACCTAGCGCTACCTGGCTGGCGCCACACTATCGGCGGGTCCAGCTCAGGCTCTAGAAAATCCTCGGCCAGCCTCCAGCGTGGTTCTACGAGTGCTACCCTCTCCCTTTTTGGCTAACTTTCCAAGGACTTCTACAAAATTCTCTCTCTCTCTCTCTCTCCGTTTCTTCAAGATTTAATAGACTATAAGTGCAGTGTGTGTTAGTGTAAATAAATGTGTAAATACTAAGGTTAGTCTTCTGTTTTAATCTCCTCTCTCCGAACCGTTAGGAATCCTATCCACTAGGTAGGAAATGTAGAGAAACTAACCTTTTTGTTAGCTTCTCTACATTCAGACTCTTTCAACGATAACACTGCCAACTTACAATTCTAGTTATGAAATTATTCAAATTTTTGAAATGTTTATCTTTGACAGGATCAGCGATCCTTGTTTGGTAAAATTGGGCAGTCTTGAGTTGGAAGTGATCTGGAAGACACCTTTTTTTTTCTCCTGTAATAATGTAATGAGTTTGAGTTGAGTTTGCGTGGACGAGTCCTGTATACGGCATGAGCGTCGAGTAACAGGCAGGGTGAGAGGCTCCGGTTCCTTTGACTTTGATTCCAGGAGGATCTCTTGTTTTGGGGCCACTGACCCCTTACCCCTGGAGCACTGGGCTGGCGCTGACTTAGAACCCTGTCGGCCAGTTTGGGCCGGCGCCTGTCGGCCGGTTTGGGCCGGCGCCTCCACCTCAGTCGACAGATGTCTTCACGCTAGCGCTCACCTAGCGCTACCTGGCTGGCGCCACACTATCGGCGGGTCCAGCTCAGGCTCTAGAAAATCCTCGGCCAGCCTCCAGCGTGGTTCTACGAGTGCTACCCTCTCCCTTTTTGGCTAACTTTCCAAGGACTTCTACAAAATTCTCTCTCTCTCTCTCTCTCCGTTTCTTCAAGATTTAATAGACTATAAGTGCAGTGTGTGTTAGTGTAAATAAATGTGTAAATACTAAGGTTAGTCTTCTGTTTTAATCTCCTCTCTCCGAACCGTTAGGAATCCTATCCACTAGGTAGGACTCTTAGGTTGGTTAGGTTTCCCTGAAGTCTCTTAACCTGTGGTGCTGCAACCGGCTCCCCCGCTTGCAACATTACGGGTTCCTCTTCAATTCTCTTTTAACTTGTGGTGCTGCAAACGGCTTCCCCGTTCGCAACACTACAACCTCTTGTACAATACAATAAGTTTTTAGTTTTTGTAGTGGGCTTTTAGATTAGGGTTTTCATCGTCATCTGTACATACTTAATTTATTTTAGCTCAAGTGTTGTATTTTTATTTTTTAATTTGTTTAGGTTTGTACATATAGCATAGTAGTTGTAATATATAGTTAAGTTTATGAAATGTTTTATAAGTTTTGCCTGAAATAAACTTCAATAAAAATAAAAGTTTTTAGAATTTTGACCCAAATTACTTATCAATGATAATTTCAAAGAAAATTTTGTAGAACTTTAGAAACAGAAGAGATCAAAATAACTGTTATTAGACTATTTCTCAAAAAGTTGTCCACTTTTAGAAATTTTAATTGTCCACTCATGAAAAACGTAATTTTTTAATAAAATGAAGTTTCTTTTTAGAAATTGTTTTACTAAAATTGTTGTGCGGGTATATACTGTTTTAATAAGATTATATTTACATCCATAAAAGTAAAAACAAATAAAAAAAATGAATTTGTTTCGGACATTAAATTAGCCCGCCATACAAAAAAAAAAGTCTCCCTTCTTCTCAAGAGGTAAAAAGTCTTCATAAAACTTATATTTGAAAATACTTAGAATGGGGTTTATTTTTTTCTACATTTAAATAATATCTGACACTATTTAAAAACACAACTAAGCTTCTAATTGTCTTTTCTATTATTTAAAATTCAAAAATAATATAAGTCTCACAATTTTTAAATGAATTTTGTGACACATTTCTTGACGCTTTTTAACAACACCAAACCATTTCCCGAAGTTTAAGTTTGTTTTTTGCGGATGGCAACCGTGTTAGATTCCATAGACAATGAGGAAATCGTGCCACAATTTTGTTTTTAGCTGTCAGTTAGCCAAACAGTCGGAGCGTCTGAAGTGGAATTCATTTATAAAATATTTCCTGACGTGATTTGGACCCAAAAAGTAAGTAATATTATGATCATTTACATGCAAAACTATGTGAGTAAAGTGATAAGCAGTCACAAAACCTTTGCTGTTAGATCCAATAGATAATTTCGATGTAATTACAAAAATACGATTGCATGTTTGATTTTCCTCACAAAATTTCATGATAATTTCCTGACGTTTCTTGACAAATTTCTTGACAAACTGATTTCTTGACGGGACACTTTTTTGAGAAATAGTCATTATTCTCATCTTTTTACGGTCTGTTATATTAAATATTGCCATTTTTTATCTTTATTAATGAGAAATTACAGAAGCGAGATAAAATTTAATCCTCAAGCCGTCTGCAAAAAATACCTAAAAATCAGTGCTACTTACCCTTGTTCGCCCTTAGTCATAAATCTATTCTTTATCATCAAAGTCAATTTGCTTGAACTACATATTATTACTAGAATCCAATTTAGCTAGAACACACAAAATAGGTAGGTATATGTATAGACCAGGGTCACGCCCATACCTACCTACCTTACCTACTCTGCACATATTCGAGACAATAGATATCAATATAAAATTAAGTCCATTCACGGACGCGTCCGACTCCAATTATCAAAATAATTTATTGTGACACAAATAAAATAGGCTACTGTTTTAATGGTCAGCTGAAAATAAACTCTGGTCAGCAGCTTACATAATTAATCATCAGTATCGATTCGCCTATAGACTGGTTCGCTAAGCCTTGGTAGTTACGCTCTGTTACAAATGCTACCCGCGGTCAACTATCTAGAAATTGACCAAGGTAACATTTGCTAGCCATAACGTATCTATTGTATGTCAAAGTTTTAAAACTATTTAATAATCTCTCTTGTGACGTTGATGAAAGTAGATAAGTGCAGATTATTTCATCCATCCATCATCCATCAGCCGTAAGACGTCCACTGCTGGACATAGGCCTCCCCAATGGATTTCCAATAAGGCCGGTTGGAAGCGGCCTGCATCCAGCGCGTTCCTGCGATCTTTATTATATCGTCAGTCCACCTAGTCGGTGGACGTCCTACGCTGCGCTTGCTGGTCCGTGGTCTCCATTCGAGAACTTTACTGCCCCATCGGCCATCCGTTCTCCGAACTATGTGCCCTGCCCATTGCCACTTTAATTTGCTAATCCGCTGGGCTATGTCGGTAACTTTGGTTCGTCTGCGGATCTCCTCATTTCTGATTCGATCTCGCAGAGAGACGCCGAGCATAGCCCTCTCCATAGCACGTTGGGCTATCCTGAGCTTATTCATAAGGCCCACAGTAAAAGACCACGTTTCAGTTCCATATGTCATCACTGGCAACACACAACTATCGAAAACTCTCGTCTTGAGGCACTGAGGTATATCAGATGAAAAGACGTCACGCAGTTTTCCGAAGGCTGCCCAACCGAGTTGGATTCGGCGATTGACCTCTTTCTTGAAGTTGGACTTACCTAGCTGGACTACTTGTCCTAGGTAGACGTACGAGTCAACAACTTCAAGAACCGAGCTCTCAACAGATATTGGGGTAGGTACGACATGGGCATTACACATGATTTTTGTTTTATCCATGTTCATTTTGAGACCCACCTGTTGAGAAACTCGATTGAGGCCTTCGAGCATCGAGCTGAGCTCCTCCATCGATTTCGCCATGACCACGATATCGTCGGCAAACCGAAGGTGAGTGATGTATTCGCCATTGATGTTGATGCCAAATCCTTTCCATTCCAGGAGCTTAAAGGCGTTCTCCAGAGTGGCAGTAAACAGTTTCGGAGATATCACATCTCCCTGTCTGACGCCTCTTTTCAAAGGGATCGCCTTAGAGCTCTCTTCCTGTACTCTGACCGACATAGTGGCGTTATTATACAAACACTTCAACACTTCGATATACCGATAGTCAATACGGCATCGCTGAAGAGACTCAAGCACAGCCCATGTCTCGACCGAATCAAAGGCCTTCTCATAGTCCACAAACGCTAAGCAAAGTGGCAAGTTATACTCTTCAGTCTTCTGTATAACTTGCCGCAGCGTATGGATGTGGTCCATGGTGCTAAAGCCTTTTCGGAAGCCGGCTTGTTCGAATGTTCGGAATTAATCGGCAGATTATTTGCCTACTGCCAAATCTAGTAAAATTTGTTCTACCTTAAATCAGAAAATACTTACCTTAATTCAACTAAATACTTACTAGATTAAGTACATAATGCCTCAAGTCGTATCCGAGATCCGAAATATAACTACAAACTGTCAATATAAGTAGGTACCTATAATAATTTATGTACAAAATTAAAGGTAGATTACTCTAAAACAGATCAGTACAGCTTACTTTTGCTGATAAACATTGAACAGAACAAGGGCATTACTTGCCGACCAAAGATTATTCATACAGAACCAATACTTGATATTTTTGTTGACTATTTGTACTTCGCCCAACAAATATCTATTTTAGTTTGCATCGTGACACTAATACCTATCGGAGCTCGTACGATGTTGTTTGTCCGATAACAGCTGATATCATACTGGGACATGTCACAACTGATCCGAGCTCACATAGCTTAAGATTATTTCAATAACAATTTATTTTTGGACAAATAGTGGAACAAATATTGACCTTCTTGACCAATTTGTTTCCTTTTCTATTTGACTTTTACCTACGTAACCTACGTTCATAACTTTATTTATCATTTCAACAAATTAGTAGTCTTTATTGATTACTATGTACCTACATCAGTTCAATTCATCAATTTCGAAATGGTCTCTGACTATGCCTTAGTAGCTCCAAGTGTTACAATGAGCTATGGAGAGAGCTATGCTCGGAGTCTCTTTGCGAGATCGCATCACGATCGAAACTATTTTTTAAATTGAATGTTTAATTAGATAATTTGTGAATATTTCAAGCATCTACCTGTCACCGTTATTAATATCGAGCGAAAGCGACAAAAAATTCAGGTTTGTTGTATGGGAGCCCCCCTGAAAAGTTTTTTTTTGTTTTTAGTATTTGTTGTTATAGCAGCAACAGAAATCATCATCTGTGAAAATTTCAGCTGCCTAGCTATAACGGTTCATTAGATACAGCCTGGTGACAGATAGACAGACAGACAGACGGACAGCGGAGTCTTAGTAATAGGGTCCCGTTTTTACCCTTTGGGTACGGAACCCTAAAAAGTAGGTTATATAGGCATTTGTGGAGTTAGGTAGGTACTTGTGGTAGGTAAGCTGGTATAATCCAAGACAACATTAAAATGAATCATTATAACTCGAACAAAGGAACTTTCACGTTTTATCGCTCCAATTCCTTATCAAATAACTTTCAAGAATTAAGTCAATTCGGTGGCTTACTTCTTTGTTAACTTTTCCATTGAAATCGCTTTGAACACGATTAAAATTACTTTGGAATTACTTACCTGCATGTAGGTGACGACGTGCGATACATTTTACAAGGGTATTTTATATGAAGTATTTTACAGCTTTCTATTTCCATGTTTTTTACATTTCTGTGAAAAAATAATTGAAATGAGAAAATATGTCACTAACGTAAATTATTTCATACTAGCGACTCACCCCGACTTCGCACAGGTGTATCATACATATAAACCTTCCTATTGAATCACTTTATATATTTAAAAAAACCGCATCAAAATCCGTTGCGTAGTTTTAAAGATATACTTAAGCATACATGGGCACAGACAGCGGGAAGCGACTTTGTTTTATACTATGATAGTGATGATACAAGACAGCTACCCACTTGAAATGAACTAAGTACAAATCTAAATAAAATTAACCGCAAAACGAAATAATTAAAAACTGGCCAAAAGTGAGTCTGGCTCGTATACGAAGAGCTCCATGTAAACATGTAGTTTAACACTCTTGCGCAATGCTTTTTGTAGAATAAATGAACTTTTGTGAGGATACGCTTTCTTTTGTAATTTCTGCGACTAAGGTTGTACATTACCAGCCTTTTTGACCGACGAACCGGAGGAGGTACTCAATTCGTATATATTTTTTAATGTATAACCACGCATGACTTTTTTCATAGTAGTCTGATTTCAATAATTATTTTTTCATTGGAAAGAATATACTTCGAAATTGGTCCCATTTAAATTTTATCGAAATCAGCTGAGCCATTTTTGATAAATCGACAATAATGTGAAAAATGCTACATCGATCCGTGCGAAATATTCGCGGATTCTGTACTTGGGTTAAGTCGGTCATGCTATTTTTTGCAAAAAATAATCTTGAATAGTCCACCGTTGCACCTAAGTCTATCCATGAAAGACGATTTAGCCATATTCCCCACGCTAGCACACTGGGGTTTGTGGATTCATATACCTACGCCATCGAATTTCTTCTACGGAGTTCTGCCTGACGCACGATGTTTTCCTTCACCGAAAAGCCAGTAGTGTGGAAATCCATTAGTTCACAAAATTCAAAGAACTCATTGGTACAGCTTTCAATTTAAATTCAATTCATTTATTGCAATTAATATTTACACCTGTTTCGTTGATGAACTTTGTTCTTTAGTACTCAGTGGTTGGTTAGGCTGGGTTTGAAGGTTTGTAAGACAAGGATTCTTCCACTAGGGTACAACAGCATTGACTCCAGGGTTTGTTCCATAGTAAAATAATTGGCCAAGTACGAGTCGGACTCGCGCACGTAGGGTTCCGTACTGTATGGGAACCCCCTTAAATATTTTTACTATTTATTATTTAAGTAAATGTACAACTTAATATTCTGTGAAAATTTCAAGCATCTACCTGTTACCATTATAAATATCTAGCGAAAAACGGCTAAAAAATCAGGTTTGTTGTATGGGAGCCCCCCTTAAATATTAATTTTATTCTGTTTTTTGTATTTGTTGTTATAGCGGCAACAGAAATACATCATTTGAAAAAATTTCAGCTTTCTTGCTATAACGGTTCATGAGATACAGCTTGGTGACAGAGAGACGGACAGACGGACAGCGGAGTCTTAGTAATAGGGTCCCGTTTTTATCCTTTGGGTACGAAACTCTAAAAATCATTATTTTCATAAGTATCATTACATTCACCTCTGTAAATGAGGCAAGGATAGAACAACTTGTATAAGACTGCCATAAATTAAAAATAATCTGAAGAGCTGTCACCCTGTCACGCCAAACGGATGTCAGTGTGGCGTGATGATGACGTCATCACCGCGGGTGCCAGCCAGTCTGCGATGACTCTGACTTGGCACTAACCCTTATAACTAAGAACATAGAACTCAAAATGTTAAGCTTGGCAAAGGTAATGCATGCCAGGTAATGCTGTTAATGATCCTTATTGCTCATAACATAGAGTTCCGAATAGAACTCTACACTACACAGCTTGGTTTATGCACTAATACAACTGGAAATACGTAGGTATATGACGACTGCAAAAAGTTGAAGTAACCCTTATTGGGTACAAAATAGAACAGAAAACGGCCAAGCCAGGCAGATGTAATTCATACTTTATGTAAATATCTTGCAGGTAAGTATTAAGTTGCACCTTTGTTCTTATTTCAAAGGTATAATGGTATTAACACGTGCATAGTAATTATGTTAAAGGTGAATAAGGAACGTAATTATTGTAAATTTTCTAGTGTGTAAGAAAAAATGTTGGATCAGGTACCTACAAGATGCCAAATTATACCTATTATTATTAATTATATGTCATTTTTGACAGTACATACTGTCAAAAATGACAGTAGCTAATGTCAAATCTGGAATCGAATTAAAATTCCGAGTATAGTTAGGTCTCTGTTAAGTATATTGAAATCTAAGGATTGTAAATAGAACATTTTATTTATATTTCCCAATTAGTGTATACAATAAAGAGTTAAATATATTTTATTATTATTTTAAGTCTAAGCAGTGTCCTTGTCTGGCATTAAGTCTTACTACCTACTGAAGAGAGAAAGAAACCTAGTTCTTTCTGTTCTCTATAGGTAGGTCTTACTAACGCAGTCTCACTCAGGCCAGTAATTCTATGACTAACTTTTAGTGTGGAATTAACCATGAAATTACAATTAACAAATTAGTAAACATAAAGTTTTACGTACTTATACTTGACTAGCTGCCCGCCCCGGCTTTGCCCGGTACTATTTGTTAAAGAAGACAGATTTTATAAGTTTTGTGCCTATAAACCTATTACGTAACGTAGGTATGGGAGTTTTAGTAAAGAATACTATTTTTTTTTAAATATAATATAGCCTGTCATCCGAAAATAGTGTAGCTTTCCAATGGTAAAAGAATTTTTCAAATCGGTTCAGTAGTTTCAGAGCCTAAACAGTGCAAACAATCAAATCTTTCCGCTTTATAATATTGGTATAGAGTGTTTCAGTTGATGTTTTCGCGGATGCTCTATCTGACTCATTAGTGATGGACTTTTCTGAATACAAATATCAATCTAAAAGTGTGATTGTTGGTTTGTTACTATATCACACAGAAACGGATGCAAAAGATCAAGTCGATCCGATCAACTTAATCTTTTGCATGGATGTCAAAGATCGAAAAATATTATCAGGCTACTTTTTACCCCAATATTAATTAAAAGTCGTGCGAGAAGCCACGAGTAAAGCTAGTAATCATATTAATGTACTTATTAGCGAAAAAAATTAGTCCACTGTGCACTTTTGCCCTCAATTTGGCAGATAGAGCTGCTATCTCGCTCGGATACGATTAGATAGGTAATTTGGGCTGGATCGGTTGCTAGTTGCCTAGAAGTGAACCGGTTTTGGCCAGTTTCTAGTGGTTCTGATACTGGCTCAATCTGGCCGCTATCAGGACTCGAGAAGGATAGCTTAGTCGGGATTATGTAACCACGTGATAATGATTAGAAATACAATAGATGCTATTAATCAGCTATGTTAAGCTAATGAGCATTTCAAGACAAGGAAGAGTCACAATTATTTTCCGAAATCGCCAATAACAACGTAACAAGTGTTAACTAACAGGATATCATTGAATTAAAACGTCTATGATCAGTTTTCTAGCGTTATATTTCAAGAGACATTAACAAAACAAGGTGACATATTGTCAACAAGCAACGTTCAATACAAAGAAAGATCCGATTCTATGTCGAAAAGAGCGGTTAATGTATAACTAATCGAATCAAAAGCTTTATCATACCTTTAAGCTGACATTTAAATCCTCACCAATACAATACACGTTGTAATACAATCGTAAAGATGAAATTCACGACGATTCGCATCGGCGGCATTTGTTTTTTCCCGCTAATCCGTAAGCGGGCGGCACCCCTCCCTTTGGGGCCGCGCTACCACAGATAATCAAGCTGGTGTTGCTAGTGAAAAACACGTAATTTCTAACAGCTCGGCCATCCTGGTCAGAAGCGAGTCCTCGCGCTTTATAGGAACATTTATACAGATAACTAAAACTGATGATTGATTAATTATACTGACAAGTGTTACGAAAATGTTGCAAATTGATAAAATTATACAATTTAAAGATAACATAGTAGCCCGCATTTAAAATCTACACATGTATTATAGCAAAATCAACATCAATATTAAGTGAATTTTAGATCAGTCTTATACTTTACAGAGTAATCTTATAAACTAAAATATTAACAACTGGAGTAGCTAAATCGATAGTTTAGTCTTACGATATTATTTTTTTCATCTACATACACATTAACATAACATCAGTAAATTCACGCCAAAATAATAGTGAAATAAAAAAAAAATATTACAATATTATCTCATTTATACGTTAGCATCAATTTTTAATATAGAGTAAATTTGCAGTCTTAATGTAATGCCTCACTATAGTCACAATGCAGTACAGAATCCTACTAAAAACTTAGACATGGATTCAAATTATCAAAAATCAATTCACCTCAAAATGAAATGTAATATCGAGTAATTTTACAGTCTAAATGTAACATCAGTCACAATACAGTAAATAATCCTAATAGCAACGTTCACATCAGTTAAAATTATTGTCACTAAATTCTTACCAAAATGATAATATAATTTAAGTTAAGAAAAGTAACAACTATCAGTCACACTGTCGCTAATTCTAGTAAGTAATTTAACTATGTACCATAAATTAATTTAAGATATAATGCCTCACTAAATAGACAATTATCTACGAATGGCATCCTAGTCATTGTTTTGACACCCCTCTTCTGAATCCGACGAAGACGACGTGTCTAAATCCCTACTAAATGCAAGCCAGGGTTTCAGTTTATCTACAGCCACTATGTTTTCATACCTACCGCGGCCGGGTTTGCGAGTTAGCGGAGTGTCTTCAATTACATATCTGTCATTTGGCAGTATTTTAGAGATGCGATATGGACCCTGATATTTAATAGCTAGTTTCTTAGAATTTCCGTCACTAGGTACTTCGCGCCTAACGCTAACCAATTCGCCCTCTTTGAACTTGTTAGGTGATGTATGTTTTGCATCAAACCGAGATTTATCTTTTGCTTGTTGGTCCGCTAATTTATCGCTTGCTTCAGATCTCATTTGTTGTAGTGTGTCAGCTGATACAGGATTTCTGGTTTGATCGATGATCTCGTGCAAAAGATTGTCTGTATTGCTATTTATATTAAAGCCAAATAAGAGCTCGGATGGACTTTTTCCAGTCGCTTTATGGATTGTGGTATTTATGCCGACTTGGATGTCTGGTATATATTCATCCCAGCTCTTATCGTCTTTGCTGTGGGTTTTCGTGGATAGAGCATTAAGTATAGTTCTATTGAACCGCTCTACTTGACCGTTGGCTCTTGGAGTGGCCACGGCATTTAGTATGTGTTTGATTCCAGAATTTTTCACAAACGACCGAAAGGTGTTGCTTGTGAATGAAGTGCCCTGGTCCGTTATCAGTCTAGCTGGTGCACCAAAGTAACTTATGTGATCGCGAAATACTTTGATCGTTGTCGTACTCTTCGTGTTTCTAACAGGTGTAATATTGATGTACTTGGTGAAGCCATCTATGATAACAAGCAGGTACGAGTTGCCTTTCTTGCTGCGGACAAATGGCCCTAAATGGTCGGCGTGGATGGTGTGGAAGGGCACGTCTGATTTGGGTATCGGATGTAGTTCTCCTGGAGTCTTTCCGGCGGGTACTTTGTGATGAGCGCATTCTAAACATGATCTTACGTACTTAGTTACAAATTTCCTCATTTTGGGAAACCAAAATGACTGTTTTATGCGAGATAGGGTTTTATCTAAACCGAAATGGCCCACATCATCATGGTTCATCTTGGTTACTTGCCACCGAACCCCCTTTGGAACTAACCATCTCATTTCGTTACTACTTTCATTCGTTACCTTATAAATCTTACCATTCTTTAAACGGTAATTTTTGCATATTTCCACGGTTTTTTCTGAATCTGGGTCACTTAATACTTCTTTAATTCTAACTATCTCCGGATCATTAGCCTGGACAGTAGATATCCAATCCTCAGTGTTAACCGATAATACGTCCAAAACGTGAGACTCGATCACAGCTTCTCCTACCGGGTTTCTGCTCAGAGCGTCGACGTGTGCCATGCCTGACCCAGCGCGGTACTCAATGTCACAATCATATTCTTGGAGCTGTACCCACCAACGAGCTATACGCGGTACGAGGTCTCTTTTGGTGAGGGTTGTCCTTAGTGCATTGCAATCTGTCAAGATCTTGAACGGGATCCCTAAAAGGTACACTCGGAATTTATTAAGGGATGACACAACCGCGAGAGTCTCAAGTTCGAACGAGTGCAATCTCTGTTCTTCTGGAGTCGTTTTCCTACTGTAGTAAGAAACTGCCCTAAAGATCCCATCGTCTGCCTCCTGTAATAAGATTCCCGCAACTCCGTATTTGCACGCATCGGTGTGAACCTGGGTGTTTCTTTTGGGATCGTATAGTGCAAGTACAGGTCTTTCGATCAAAGTGGATTTGATAGCTTGAAAAGCTTCATCTTGTTGCTCAGTCCATTTCCACACGGAATCCTTCTTGAGAAGATCTGACAGCGGTCTAGCTTTTACTGCAAACCCCTGTACGAATCTACGAAAGAACGACGCCAGTCCAAGGAATTCCCGTAATTCATGTTGATTCTTCGGGATAGGGAATTTAGTAACTGCATCGATCTTCTTGAGACCGGGTTTAATTCCGTTAGCATTGACTTCGAACCCCAGAAAGTCTATTGTCTCGCGGAAGAAATGGCACTTTGCTAACTTGAGGGTCAAACCACCTTCCTTTAACAGAGTTAGTACTTCCTCTAGTCTAGTCATCCCTTCCTCAAACGTTTTTGCCGGTATAAGGACGTCGTCCATATATACCAATGCATATTTAATCTTTGCTTCTGCTAGTATTTTGTTTATAGTTCTTTGAAATACTGACGGGGCATTCACTAAGCCAAAGGGCATGCGCGTATACTGATATTGACCGTCAGGTGTTACAAATGCAGTCTTATCCTGAGAGTTCTGTTCAATCGGAATTTGGTAGTAGCCAGAAGCTAAATCTAGGGAAATAAAAAGTTTATTTCCTGCTAGTTGGTCGAGTTGATCTTCAATCCTCGGTAAAGGGTAGTGGTCTTTTTTTGTTCGTCGGTTTAGTGCTCGGTAATCGACGCAAAGTCTCTTCTCACCAGTTTTCTTGTTGACTAGTACAATCGGACTGGCATATGGGGAAGATGACTCTTTTACTATCCCAGCGTCGAGCATTTCTTGTACAATTTCCCTAACTTTAACCCTCTCACCGTGCGACATTCGGTAAGGCCTGTAAACGACGGGTTCCGTGTTTTCTAGTTCTATTTTCATCTCACCGGCTGTAGTGAAACCTAAATCTTTAAGGCTTGATGAGAAACAGTCACTGTATTTAGCAAGCAAATCGTGCAATATGGACCTTTGCTCCTGTGTGAGTTGTTCTCCACAATTGATTGACTGTTCCTCGTCTTTGTCGAAAGCTACGGACAGTACATTATGATGGCTATGAACGGGTGTTGCTCTGGTTATTAAAGATCCCCTTTTAAATGTGATATCATCGTCACTCAAATTTTGTACGAAGATGCTTCCCTGACCATCATCGAATATGTATTCTCCAGGGAGAAGGTAATGACATTTGCGAAAATCACCGCGGATAGAGCCATTTACGTAAACTGGGCCTTTGTAATTTGCTTGCGATTCAACTGAGACTGCTGCAAATTGTCCCTTGCCAATTGTAAGATCGCCGCGTACTCTAAGAAACAGTTTTAATTCAGAAGTCCTTTCAAAGATCAATTCGTCTGGCGTCTTTGTAATAGTGATGTTTGGCATTTCCGTGAAACTGTGACCGAGTAAAACTGGGTAGTTCAACACCGAATCATCGACAATATACACTTCGACAGTTTCCGAAATATCTTGAACAGTTATTTCTACATTGGCTTTACCTAGAGGTTTCACTGGGTGACCACCTATCCCACGGAGAATCGGTAACATATCCGTGCCCAAATCTAGACCCAATTTCGCAAATTCAGAGTATCTAATTAATGTACATTGACTGCCCAAATCTACGTAGCTCAACATGGGAACGCTATTGACCTCAACCTCAACAAGATACTTCTGATTAGTATCTTCTGGTTTGTTTAAAAGAGCTATGTGTTTTTCAGATTTCATTACGTTTGCCTGACCGTTGTTTTCTCTGTTTCCTTGTTTTAGTCTACAATGTTCGTCTAAATGCCCGAATTTACCACAAGAAACGCATTTGTTTGAAGGTTTATTGCAATTCAAACTTTTATGCCCCTCTTCGTTACAGTTATAACATTTAGTCTTAGGTGCACGTTCAGCCTTTTGTCTGTGAGGGTTTGCCATTCGTGTTTGAGGACAGTCTTGACGCTGCCTATCATTACGGATCGCGGTATTAATTTTAATGGTTTTGAGATATTTAAGCACGTCTTCGGGTTCGTTAAACTGTGCTGCTTGCGCGCCTACGCGTACGGCACGATCATCTATTCCGTTTAATAGGCAATCTACAGCCTTGCGGCCTTTAATACCGCAACGATTAAGGAGATTAATTTTGGTATAGTAATATTGTTCCAAAGATTCACCGAAGCGTACGCGTTTTGCAAGCATTAAAATAAGCAATTCTGCGTAATCATCCCTACTAGGAAATGACTCATTAAGCTTTCCCTTCCATTCGCTCCAGCTATAAAGCACCGTGTCTAACCCTTGATACCAAGTTTTTGCAACCCCTGTAAGTTTTGGCAGGGCAAAATGAATTATTTCGCGCTCACTCCAACCATAAATTTTTGCACATTCCTCTACCTTTGATATCCAAGTTTTAACAGTCTGCTCTTTAGACATCGGGTCGAATTCTGGTATGACGTTTGTCAGGGAAAGCTTAGCGGTCGATTGTCCTTTGACTTCCTTCAATACGTCTAAAAACTTATGTAGCATATCTGTAGATAATCCGTGTACATAATTTTGACCCTTATCTGATGACGAGGTGTTAGACTGAGAGCGAGAGTGATGCCGCTGAGTTCTAGATCGTTTTCTTTTATTCTTACGATATTGCCAGTCATTTTCATCATTCTCACTATCATCATAACGCCTCTTTCGAGATATCTTACGCACTGGTTCAGAAGAGTCGCTGGTTTCCCGACGGCGTCGCCGCGTCTTCGTACTGGAACCACGCGTCCTTTTCTTATTGCGACTAGCTCGCCTTTCGTTGGATCGTGATCTGTCGTAATCGTCAGTTGAACTCTCGCGCCGTTTACGTCGAGAAGTTTCTGCCCGACGTGAGCCCGTAGTCGACCTACGGTATCTTCTGTAGTTGCCTTTGTTTCGAGAGCGCGATGCTCTAGGTTCGCCGCTCTCGCTTGTGCTGTCGCGTGTTGGGCTTTGCCGCCTTAGCGACTCCCTGCCCACTCGTTTCTCGTTTATTTTACTAGTGATGTTATAATTTTGGCGTTTGTGGCTTTGCCTCCTAGGGAGGCTCCCTTCCACTCCCTCGCCGCGGTCATAAGGTAGTGGTGGAGTGCCCCCTCTACGAGCGCTGCCTTCGCTGCGCTCGGTCTCTGAGTCACTCCCACCAACCACTTTACAACTTGTGACGCTGCCTCTGCATCTCCGTTTCGATTTTGGATTTTCCATGGCGTCTGAAACTTGCATTGGAAAAGTTAGTAGATGTGCAAACAAGATTACCACATTTACAAGATATTATCGATTCAATTCTAATGCACCAATGCACAGCCCTAGCCAACATTCGATGGCCATAAAACAAGATATGCAATAACATCGTCATATTCAGTGACCAAACTCTCATAGGATAAGGGAAAGAAAATAAATCCCTATCACTCAACCAAAGTTATTAATTATCAAAGTATGTTTCTACAAGAGTTGATTTCTCTTTAACGATAATTGAGAGAATACAACTACGAGTACCAATGACTCGATGAGAATATATGAAGTATACTTTTATTTTTATTTATTTATTTTTTTATTATTTTTTTTTTTGTGCTGTAATATCACTGTTACAAAATATAATGGTGAAATCATCTTGCAAAGCAAATACATCAAGTTATCTGATACTGTACATGACAAATAAAAACATGGCCCAAGCTCCATACATTTTTAACAAGGTGTCCTTTAGAAGTTTACGTAAAAACAAAAATTTCGAATTGTTGTCATTGCTAAATCTCTTGAACTGAGCTATTTTGATCTGACCACAGCGTTTTCCAGTACATTTGTTACTAATGTAAAGAAAACAATACGAGAAAAAGAAAAATAAATGTCGTGGGCTGGATCGACGGACAGATTTGGATATCTTATCCGCCAATCCCAATTCTGATGTGTTAACTAACAGGATATCATTGAATTAAAACGTCTATGATCAGTTTTCTAGCGTTATATTTCAAGAGACATTAACAAAACAAGGTGACATATTGTCAACAAGCAACGTTCAATACAAAGAAAGATCCGATTCTATGTCGAAAAGAGCGGTTAATGTATAACTAATCGAATCAAAAGCTTTATCATACCTTTAAGCTGACATTTAAATCCTCACCAATACAATACACGTTGTAATACAATCGTAAAGATGAAATTCACGACGATTCGCATCGGCGGCATTTGTTTTTTCCCGCTAATCCGTAAGCGGGCGGCACCCCTCCCTTTGGGGCCGCGCTACCACAGATAATCAAGCTGGTGTTGCTAGTGAAAAACACGTAATTTCTAACACAAGTTTTGTTCGGTATTTTTTTAAGATACTAGGTAAGTAAGTCGTAAAAATTAATAGTCATTTGTTATACAAGAGTGCAAGGTGCTCGATTTGTCTTTTTTGTTTTTGATTTGTGTTTGGTGGCGTCAAATAAACTTCCTCGTCACTACATTCACTCGTTTTAGGTTTTTCGCTTGTTTTCAAGTTTCATATTTTTACCCAAGTTTTTAACAATATATCTACCTATGTATTACGTGAAAAGAAAATGGCGCACGCAAATCAAATTAAAAAAAAGTACACCAAGAAGGTTCCGAATGGAACTCCGAGTCTGACCTTTTAACACATTAAAAAAGGTTGCTTAATAGATTCGGCACCATGGAGATATAAATAAATAGGTTTAATGATGTTTTAAATTCACAAAATTTCTACACACGATGTTCTAATTTCAATTTTACTTTATCCTCTAGCGGATAAAAACTGATTTTGCACTCAGTTATCGAGGAGCAAAAACAGTATTTCTGTGATAGGGGGATGAAAACTTAATTTACTTACTATTTATGAACGAACAAACGAATTTATTTATTAAAAAAGAATAAGGTTCACACAACAAAACAAATAAAGAAAAGACAACCCGGCCTATCTTGTAACCCTTCTCTCTTTTATTAGTATTCTTATAAAAACCGTTTTCTCAGCACAGATTTTATTTCTTTTTAATACCAAATGTCTAAATTTAACGACCAATAAAAATAATCCCCAGTGTAAATTTTTCAGACGTTAAATTTTCGATTTCACATTTTAAATTCTACGGATTAGTAATTTGACATTTTTACTGAGCCGTGGCGTTTTGGGGGCTTAGTGAAATAAAATAAAATAAATCATGTCCGGGTCTGACGCTACCTGGCTATGAAAAAAGGTTGGACGTGGGCTATTAAAATCCCTTTTTGGTAACATGCTGACTGTACCTAACTTTTTTAGCGTGGATAAGTCCGCGATTGACCATAATAAGCCTGGTGGCCCTGGTGGTAAGCGATGATTTGGATGGGATCGTATACAGGGTTACTTCTAATCAATTAGCATTCTTTTAGGGGCTTATTATGTACATCAAAACTAACAACTTTTGTTCTGCGACTCTTCTTAGAATGATATTTTTCTATGGAACAACAAAAATTTTTTTTGTGTTTTGACAAAAGTCGCAGAACAAAAGTTGTTAGTTTTGATGTACAGAATAAGCCCCTAAGAGGATGCTGATTGATTAGAAATAACCCTGTATATTATATTATATTATTCGTAAGTAACCGGATTAGTCAGCATTAGCACTGGCAGTGGGCAGGGCATATACCATACAGTACTCTGGAGGTTAGTATTTTAAATAACCTTCATGCAAGCAGAGCACGTTCAGTGCTAGTTTAGCGTCTTGAAAAAGGAGTCGATGCTTGAAGATTTCTTTATATTAAAACAGCAACAATATGTTCCACTGATATATTATTAATTGGCTTCAGGAAGTTATAAATAGTTTTTACAATTTAAATTTACAGAGAAGATGCGATAATTAACTTGCCAACTTGGCGGCCATCACAGAGAGAGAGAGCATACATCAAGGGGGACAGAGATAGTCGATTATTATAGAACTATCTACAGACTATACTATATTGGGGATACCATTACTAAATTAATAATATTCCCAATAAACCATTATTTTAACACTTCCCCTCATGCGTAACATGAATGAAAACTTTCAACAATGTAGAACAACATACACAAATCATATGTGTAAACAATTAACAATTCAAGTTAACTTAACAAAACTACATTGTTTCTACTTCATGTCTAGCATGCCTCCATTATGACAATAAGTTACATATTATTCATTAAAGTAACACAACACTATCTCTGTCACAGAAATACATTAATGACTCTACATTACAAATATTGATGGCTCATAATATATGCAACATCTTAATAAGAATTTGGAACGTCTATTTATTACACATTTCTTAAACCTAAGTCAGTTATAAAAACATTATGCTTACAGCTAGATAAAGGTTTCGTAAAAATATCAGCCACCATTCTTTCGGTAGGTAAATAATCAATTACTACATTCTTTTCCTTAACAATATCTTTTACAAAATGGTAGCGTAAGTCAATATGCTTTGTCTTTTTATGGCAATATTCTTTTGTCTCAAGCAACCTAAGAGCACTTTGATTATCGCTATAGATTCTACAATTTAATTGTTTCTTAAAAATTTCATACAAAAAATTTCTAACAAAACATATTTCCTTACAAGAATCTGCTAAGGCCAAGTACTCACTTTCAGTCGTTGAAAGACTGACACAGCGTTGCTTACGTGACTCCCAACATACAGTAGAGTCACCAATTTTTACAACAAAGCCACTATACGACCTTCTATCAACGACATTATTGGCAAAATCTGCATCAGCATAAACAGTTATATCAAAATTGCCGGATTTTTCAAAAACAAGTTTCTTATTAATTGTACCACTCAAGTACCTCAAAATCCGTTTTGCAGCCAACCAATGATGTCGCTTGAATGCTGTGTTAAACTGACTTAAATGACTAAGAGCATACATAATGTCAGGTCTGGAACATACGGCCAAATACATTAAGCACCCTATCAATTCCCTATATGGATAAGTACTGTCTGACAGAGTGTCATCATCTGTGGCCTCGTCCAATTTGTTTACAACCATAGGTGTAGAAACACCTTTGCAATTAGTCATACCAAAACGTTCCAATAACTTCCTTATATATTCAGATTGGTCAAACATTAAGGTACCACGGGTCTTATCTCTATGTATTCTAATACCCAAACAATTCTTAAGAGTACCTAAACTTTTACAACTGAATTCCGATTGTAACAATTTATACAATTTAACCTTTTCATCATTACAACACGTTACAATGTAGAAGTCATCGACATAAATAGCCACTAAAGTTAACTTATTGTCATTATTTTTAAAATAAACACATGGTTCACACTTGCTTTGAGTGTAACCGTTGTTAGTCAATAGAACATGAACATTATTATTCCACAGCCTGCTTGCTTGTTTAAGACCATACAGACTTTTATTTAACAAACAAACTTTTGTCTTATCATTTGAAAATCCTAAAGGCTGTTCCATATAAATACATTCATCAAGTTTGGAATTTAAAAAAGCTGTATTTATATCTATATGTTCTATATCCATGTCAAGCTCATTAGCTATACAAAATAAAATTCTAAGTGAAGAGTGTCGTACAACAGGTGAGAAGGTATCCATATAATCTACCCCAGGTTTTTGACTGAACCCCCTTGCCACTAAACGAGCTTTATATATTGGGCAATCACCTGAATCATCAGACTTTAGTTTATAAACCCATTTGCAACTTACTACGTTACAACCACTCGGTCTGTCCACTAATTGCCAAACATTATTTTTCATAAGTGAATTAAATTCATCCTGCATAGCAGTTAGCCATTTTTCTTTATCAGGGCTTGCTAATGCTTCCTCATAGGTTTGTGGTTCATTATGAAAATTGACCAAGAGAGAAATGTCTGATGAATCAGATAGATCATAGTCTACATACCTTACTGGTTTATTGTTTCTAGTAGAACGAACAGGTCGCTCGCTAACACTACTAGGAACCTGTTGTGTAGAACCTTCCCCTCGAACGACTGTTTCGTTCATGGAAGTATCACATGGCACTCCACCATCTCCACTGTCGCTACTGTCGAGCCACTCAGCGCTTTGGAACGAGGACTCTCCTGAAACGGGAGATAAATATAAATTATCATTTGAATTATCATTATCATTCATCATATTCACATTGGATTTAATTACATTATTACTATTATTAATATCACAGTTATTTTCCTCAATATTATTGTCAGAATTCCTTAAAACTTCATTGTGCATTTGCACCTGACAAACATCATCATTATTATCAACTTTCTGAATGTTACTAGGCATTTTATGCATATCACTAGTACCTTGAAATTGGTGGCTTTGCATGCCAATTTCAGAAATAGTATCATTACATACTTTCTGTGTCTTAGTATTGCTCTCTCTGCAGTGGTCAACAAACTGATTCTCAAAGAATGACACAGTTCTAGAATAAATGATCTGCCTTGGATTAGAAGGATCAATTAACCTATATCCTTTTGTATGTTCACCATACCCCACAAAAATACAACGCTTTGATTTCGAATCAAGCTTGTCACGCCTCATACTTGGAATTAATGTCATAGCCATACAACCAAAAACACGGAGATGACTAACATCTACGTTACGGCCTGTCCAAACTTCTTCAGGTACCTTACCTTCTAAAGCAGCTGTAGGGCTTCGGTTCTTCAGATATATAGCGGTAGATATCGCCTCACCCCAATATTCCTTAGGAAGTCGAGCTTCACTAAGCATGCAGCGAGCTTTTTCAAAAAGAGTTCGGTTCAGCCTTTCTGAGACACCATTCTGGGAAGGACTGTATGGGCAGGTGGTCTGATGAACAATACCCTCACCTTCTAAATACTTGGAGAACTCAGCATTACAATATTCTCCACCTCTATCGGTTCGCAGACATTTAACAAAACAACCAGTTTGTTTCTCGACAGTTGCCTTAAAGCACTTAAACTTGGACAAAACTTCAGACTTACGTGTGATTAAATAACCAAATGTTTTCCTCGAAAAATCATCGGTAAACGTGACTAAGTACCTGGAACCACCCAGACTACTCACCGGCATGGGACCCGCAACATCGGAATGGATAAGCTCCAACAGCTGTTCAGCACGCTTGGCTTCACCCCTAGGAAACTTCTTAACAGCCTGCTTCCCCTCAACGCATGACACACATTTAGGAATGGTTGCATCATACTGAGTCAAGTGATCCATACCTGAAACTAGCTTACGGAGAACACTTACCCCTTTATAACTTAAATGTCCCAGCCTTCTGTGCCAACGCTCCGATGAACACATGGTCGCCTCAGTGTCTGGCAAACTCTGTAGCTTCAACACAGCTTCCATGTCAACATTCATGGCTACATCTGAATTCACCTGTGAATCAGAAACAAAAACACCACACACCTTGTCCAATACATAAATTCCGCCCTGTCTAGTAGCAGTAACTAACAATGAACTTCCCTTGGAAACATAACACTTATTTTCTTTAAAGTTTATCGATAAACCCTTCTCACTTAATTTACTGACACTGATTAAATTGGTTGAGAGAGTTGGTACAAACATAACATCTTTGATAAGTTGTGTTTTATTTCCTATACAAATGTTCACATCGCCAATACCTAGACTTAACATGGAATTCCCATCTGCGGTGCAAACTGTCTTCGTGAAACTTTTGAAATTATAATACCACTGCATATTATTGCACATGTGTGCGCTCGCCCCACTATCAAGCAGCCAGGTCGTGTCTTCAAAATTTCTGCTTGTCGCTCCAGTCAGTAAAGCCATATCTTGCTTATTCTTTGACTCTAAGTGTCTTTTATACATGTAACATTTGGATTTGATGTGTCCTGTCTTCTTACAAAAATGACATGATATCTTCTTCTTATATTTTGACAAGAGAGCTAATTCACCAACTGGTTCACGTTCACGTTTTCTTCTGTGCTCTTCTTGAAGAAGTCTCATCCTTACTATTTCACTACTGACACTCCCGGATATCGCAACAGCTTCAAGACTGGATGCTACCACATCGTAATCTTGTGGTAAGCCCGATAGTATCAACTCGGCAACTTCGGCATCTTCCAGTAATCTTCCTATGTCGGTCAGTTGCTGAACTAATGTCATTATGTGTTCTATATACGCCTCCATGTTGTTGAAATCGGTGTAAGAAGCACGATGTAATTGTCGTAAAAGTGTAACTCGACGACAAAAACCTTTATCTTCAAATGTTGAGATTAATTTTGTCCACGCTTCATGAGCGGTCGCGGCATTTCTCACGTACTGAATACATGACGGTTTAACTGATAAACAAATTCGTGCGAGCGCTCGCCTGTCCCGGGATGGATCAACCGAATCCGTAGTATCAACAGACTGCCACAAATCTTCCAAGATCAGGGCATTCTTCATCTGAAATTTCCATAAATGGAAATTAGCCACGCCGTCTAATTTCTCGAACATGTAATGGCGGCTGTCTCCGCCGGTATTTGAGGTTAGAACATTATGTACAGCATCGCCACCACCAGTACTCATGTTGCCTTCTTTTCTGTCTGTCTTTCACTTCGACTTCGACTTCGACCCTTTTTCAGAATCTGGGCCCATAACCTCTGGAGGTTAGTATTTTAAATAACCTTCATGCAAGCAGAGCACGTTCAGTGCTAGTTTAGCGTCTTGAAAAAGGAGTCGATGCTTGAAGATTACTTTATATTAAAGCAGCAACAATATGTTCCACTGATATATTATTAATTGGCTTCAGGAAGTTATAAATAGTTTTTACAATTTAAATTTACAGAGAAGATGCGATAATTAACTTGCCAACTTGGCGGCCATCACAGAGAGAGAGAGCATACATCAAGGGGGACAGAGATAGTCGATTATTATAGAACTATCTACAGACTATACTATATTGGGGATACCATTACTAAATTAATAATATTCCCAATAAACCATTATTTTAACAAGTACTTGGTCGATGATTATGCAAAATGCCTTCCGTGGATAACACGTATCGGCAAGCGCTATATAGAAAGTCACGTACCTATTTACTGTGTGTGGTGGACTGTGGTTTTAAGTTCACATGTTTGTGAATTTTTGTATTCATTTATTTATAAAAATATACAGTTGCCATATAATGTTATGTCTAGTATGATACAATAGTACATATTATTATACCCTGTTTTAGGGTGTTGCAAATCGTAAATCACATTAATCTTAATTATAACTAAAAAAAAAACATTAATTATTAATCTGAGTTTCGCGAGCTTGAAACGTTTTCTTTTAGGTATAATATATGTAGTATTGTGTAGTAACATTTTCGGATCAGAAGCTTTTTGAGTTTATTTTGGATTTTTTAAATATTGGTTACTTTTATTATCTAAGTCTTTTGGCATTCATTGCCTGAGTTTTAATTATTTTTGACACTGTTATTATTAGTGCTCGACTATTTTGAACATTTATTATTTTATTTCTTTCTCTTTAGGTTTTGCATTTTTGTCATTTGTTGGTAAATTTCTTGTTGATTCAACACTACTTGACTAATTGTGACATTATTTCCATTGTATTCAATCAATAAATTATAACGATTGTATACTTGACTATTGTAATAATTTTATACTTAATTGACTCGTCAGACGCCTTGGCTTTGCTTTTAGTGTGATAAGTAACGAAACGTAAATAAATAAATAAGATCTAGCTAAAACAATAAGGATGTATTTCATGCACTGAATGCAATCAATTCTAAACCAGTTGTTTCATACAAAACTGCAACTCAAAATCGAAAAAATGTATGAATCAACTGATTTTTTTTTTTTTTTGATTCCGGGTTGGACCCTAAAAAGTTGTTAATAATGAAAGTCTGCATAACCGCCTTTCGGTGTAGTACGCCAGTTCTGGATTGACTGCAAAAAAAGTTAATAATACTCCCGAATTCTATTATTCACAGAACGACTGGAAACATAGTCAGCTGAAAAGAAATAAACTTTATCAGAGTTGCCATTACCAAAACTATGTCAAATTAACAAAAACTATAATAAACTCGTATATACGAGAAAGTAAAACGAGAGCCATAAACCCGAGCCCACTTGGCACGGCCATAAATCTGCAGGGCATCTGTTCAAACCCCGACGGAAAAAATATCACAAAAACTTTGATAAATAAAACATAGTACCTATTTATAATGTGTGTTGCCAGTGATGACATATGGCACAGAAAACTGGTCTGTCACTATGGGCCTTATTAGTAAGCTCCAAGTAGCCCAACGAGCCATGGAGAGGGCTATGCTCTGAGTTTCTCTGCGAGATCGAATCAGAAATGAGGAGATCCGTAGAAGAACCAAGGTTACCGACATAGCCCAGCGGATTGGCAGGTTGAAGTGGCAATGGGCAGGGCACACAGCGCGGAGGACTGATGACCGATGGGGTCGAGTGGAGACCACATACCGGTAAGCGCAGCGTGGGACGTCCACCCACAAGATGGACGGATGACCTCATTAAGACCACAGGATCGCGCTGGATACAAGCCGCTTCCAACGTGACTTATTGGAGATCTTTAGGGAAGGTCTATGTCCAGCTGTGGACGTCCTATGGCTGAAACGACGACAACGACTTATTTACATGTCGCAAAAAATGGCAGAACCGACTTGAACCGTGTACAGAATTCGACTAGTCCGCACGGATCGATGAAGTTATTTTCACTTATATTGTTTATTTATCAAAAATGGCTGAGCAGATTCCGATAATATGTAAACGTAAGTCCTCTAAAGTATGTTCTACTAAATAAAACAAGGAATTATCGAAATCGGATTACCTACTCTGTAAAAATTTATTAACACATCAAATAAAAAAATATCCGCGTAGACTTGAGAACCTCCTCCGTTTTTTCGTCACTGTCGCTGTTTCATTCATTTTGTCGATTCCGAGTTGAAGTATGGTATGAAACAACTAATTTTATTTTCGATTTTTGGAATAGGCCTCTTAGAATAATCGGCCAAGTGCGAGTCAGACTCGAGCACGAAAGGTTCCGTACCGTTTGGAAGCCCCCCTAAGCAATTAACCCTGTACAATTATAACCCTATATAGGGGTGGCCTATGTCCAGCAGTGAACGTTCTAAGGCTGGAACGATGATGATGATGAAAAAATCTCGTTAAAAATGAGGTGCTCGACTTGGCCTGAAAATCACCCGTCGTGAAATTGGCCTCGGCCTTGGCCACAAGTCGAGCGTGACTGACATTTTTATAAGCAAGTACCTACTTAACCTACTAAGCATGTTATAAGTGAGTTAAAACAACTATTACATATTATCCACTTTTTTGGGCTTGACTGGAATAAAATAAATAAATACTAGGGGACATCTTACACACGGTCTCTGACCCCAAACTAAGCAAAGCTTGTGATATGGCTGCCAGAGACTGATATACATACTACATAAACAAATTTTTAAATACATGCTTATATAGATAGTACCTAAATAACACCCAGACACAGAGCAAACACCTATGTTCCTTCATCACATAAATGCTTGCCCTGGGTGGGGATCGAATCCACGCCTCTTTGACCCAAAAGTCAGGATCACTAACCATTGAGCCATCGTGGCATTCTGCCCCTTTCTTCTATCGTACGGCTAGACAGACGCGACCAAAGCGCCACCCTTTTATGGTGGCCATTCCGCGCGTTAGAACCAAGCGTTTCGAGTCCTCATTTCTCATACGAACAGCAAGAATGTGGAACGCTTTGCCTGGGTCTGTCTTCCCGCTAAAGTACGACGTGGGTGTCTTCAAATCCCGAGTAAATAGGTGTCTTCTGGGTAAGCGTGCTACATCCTAGACCGCATATCTGCTCAACATCAGGCAGTATGTAGTCAAACGCAAACCTATATGGAATAAAAAAAAAAAAAAAAAAAAAAATGAGGAATAGCTAATTGTTTAGAAAAAAGCTTGATTTTAATCAGCGACGGGAATATTTCGACTTTATGAAATAACCTATCATCGTATTAGTGCTAACTCCTAAATAATCTAAATATCCAATTACTATCAATGACATTTTTATACCTACACAACATCGTTGCTTTCTATGCAAAATCCAACAGCAGACCGAAATCATACCTAAAAGTACCATGTCATGATAAACTATCAGTAGGTACTTACCTACAATGCGATATCACAGGATCAATAGCACATACATGTATAGCATATCGTGGTACATCGCGTTTGCACGCGCGTGATGCGCTAGACAAAATGGCGGTGCGTCACGTCACGCGTCGCTCGAACGCGTACCGCCCCGCGGCGTCTCACTCTCAGTCGCGCGTGGCCACGCTCCCAGGCCGGACCTTTCACGCTCGCGGAACCCACGCTGCCAACCGTCAAAATCGCGTAGCCTTGAAGTCTGGAATACTCTGTTACTTGTGTTAAACTGCTAAGAAAACGAGTGCGTGTACTTTTATTGAGAACAAAACTTTCCAATTGAACATTAAATAATTCTCCTGTGTCACGATCCCAAGTGTTTTTTTAAGAATCAAGCAATGGAGAGTAAAACGTCGACGCCACGCGCGGCAACAGATATACCCACCGCTTCAATCCTCCGCATCAGCGATGACAAAACGATGGAACTTCTAGACTTGTACCGCGAAGAAGGATGCCTTTGGGACACGAACAACGACTACTACAAAGACCAGATGCACAGAAGAAGTGCTGCGGATAAAATCGCCACCATATTGAACATCCCGAACTTTACTTCACGGCATGTTCTAATGAAGTTTAAGAACTTGAGGAATGCGTACAGTCAGGAGTTGAAGAAGATTGCGAGGAATGAGGCACAGGGGATTATCTACAAGCCGTCGGTGTTCTGGTTTAAGAAGATGGATGCCTTTATTAAGCCTCACTTGCAGAAGGCTCGGGGTCCGGGACCGTTCGCGCGCTCCAGCTTGGTATGTTTATATTGTGTATTGTATACTTACACTATAATACCTATACTGGCATTAAGACCTTGGCAGCTATCTAGCTAGCTTGTAGCGAACGGTTCGCAAACACAGTAAGGGCTAGGTAAAACAATTTAGTTGAATATAGTAGACTTTCTGTCTATCATAGGTAAATAGCATGCGTCAGTAACACTCGAGCATTTTTTATTAATATGTGCCAAAATCACGCTCAATTAATTTGTTTACATCATTTTAGGGGATGACAACTTTGGTTTCTACCGGCAGTATAAGTAGAAGGTATATATTAGTAGTGTTATAGTGGTATGTGTTAGTATCCCAGATTTAGAAGGAGGCGATAACGTTTCAAAAGGATTACTGATGAGATGAGTTCTTATATTTGATTCCTTATAATATATTATTTACATAATTTACAAAAAAAATTTTGACGTAAATACGGTTCACAATGAAGTATTGAGCAAGTAAATGAAATTAATCTACTCATAGCATTATTGTGAACTAGTTTTATGCCCGTGGCGTCGCGCGCGTGATATTTCGGTTTTGTGCTATCCCACATGACCTTTAATTTTTCCGAGGTAAAATTTTCGGGATGTCACTTTCCGCCTTTCAAACTATGTCCATGACAAAAATCAAGTCAACGTTGCTCCGTTACTGCGTGAAAGAGGAACAAACCAACAATCACACTTTCTTTATTTGATTGATTGATGATTCTTTATTTGATTGATGATTTATAATTAAGAATCAATCGAGCTTACCTGTTACCTAAGTGAAGATTGATGATAATTATCCGAAATCACCGAGAAAGAGACTGCATAGCTCCTATATTTAATTCAAAAAAAAATACGCGCCAGCCACGCTCTGCAACTGAGTGAATTAAATAAAGGAGCTATGCAGTCTCTTTAGAGGTGAATGAAGGATAATAGGTACATAAATGAAAGTTAGGAAGTAAGGATAAAACCGTATTTACTATTATACCTGGACCACCCATACTGTCCGTGCTCTCCGTGGAGTTTCCGCCTGGTGACGTCACCGCAAACCTGCCCTGTAACCTTGACTTTGCTCCAACTTTGTTCTGACTCACTCAACGGTTACTGTTACATAAGAAAATAAATTAAATAAGTTATAAAATAATTGGTTTTGTCCTTGAATGCAGATAAGTTAACTGTCAGTTACACTTACCTACCTATAAATAAGTTGTAAAATGTTCCGCTTTGCTTACCTACTTGGTACTAATACTAATACTAAGAAATACATAAATAAAAAAAGTAAGGATTCTTCTAACATTATAAATCTGATGAAAAGGGTTTGTTTGATTGTTTGTAACTCTTTCACCCAGCAACAGAGCAACGAATAGACTTATTTTTTTTACATGATTTAAACTAACTAAAAATAAAGCTGTCTTTTTGGTTGCGGTATATTGTAAAATCGCGCCTAGTTTAACTTAAAAATCGGAGAATGTCTTAGGTTACTTTTTATTCCAGAAAAAATAACGTTCCTTTTCGAAGCCGCGGGAAAAGCTAGTTGGCGCATACATATATTTAAATATATTTTTTTATTTAAATTAAGTAAAACTAAGTTGAAATTGATAGAATGCGACTGTACAATAGAGATGGTTTAGTTTAAATCTTAGTCTAAGTTAGTAGTTTCAGTGCATTGCGTAAATGCCGAGAGCAAACCGGCGACCCGCATGCAGCACCCGATCACGAGTTTGACGCATGTGCCAGCCATACGCATACGAGTATATACATATTTATTTTTGTAGACGAACGATTCCTGGAGCTAAAGTTGTGCTACTAAATTGAAAGGGTAAATCCTTAAATTATTAGTATGCTAAAATATATAATCATTATCATCTTGTCTCGACTCACAGCAGGATATATCTATAGGTCTCCTTTTTATTGTACCTTTCATAGAATAAGCGTTATTAATTATTAATTAAGGTATTCTCTTGTGTCACTGTTCTCTAATTCCTTGTTTCTGTACGCATGTGGTTCTCACTGTCTCACGAATTTCTTTTTTCCAGGTTTGCAAGGTAGAGGGATCTGAAGACTGGGTACAAGGAAGCCCCCAAAAGTCTCCATACGTTTTGACTACGGAAATAGAAGAAGTGTCAAGCGAGAATGACTCCTGCGACTCGCAGAGTAAAAGAAAAACACCGAGCACGTACGCTTGGTCTAAAAGGCAGAGATTGAATAGTGACTCCGAAGAACCAAAGTTCATCGAGATCTCTTTACCTCAGCCTAATGAAGACCCAATCAGCTGTCAAGTAGATCCATCGGTGAAGGATTACGTGAATCATCAGCATAAGACTATGTTGATGACGTTTCAAGAGCTGTCATCGAGTATTCGAGCTATTTCTTCTCGTAACGATGACGTGTTTGATAGTTTCGGGAAGTATGTAGCGGGGCTGTTGAGGACTTTGCCTCGGAACAAGGCGTTGGAAGTTCAGCCACAGATTGTTAATCTTATCACTGCAGCGGGACTTAAAAATCTATTGAATGAACGACATAGTGATACAGGTTTCGTGAAAGAAGAGGTTTAGCAGATTTTTCCGGATCAAAATCTACCAAATTTCTTCTTGTTATGTATGTTGTTATTCGAGCACAAGCGAAGACCTCTGTTTTAAATACCTTCAATGACGGTTGTGTCTTGTACAGTCCATTCGCAGTTATTGTACAGGCAGGACTTTTGTCGCTGTGTCTCTGTCTAACCTGTGATGGAGTGTAATGACTAGACAGAGACAGCGACGAAATTTCAGAGGTGAAAAATAACTGTAAACGGACTGTAGTAGATAGATGATTTGATATTAATTATTATAAGCTACTTCTATTACTTAGCATATTTTATCTTGCATTTATAGTATTGCACCAACTCGTACAAAAATATTGCACTTAAACAAAGTATATTGTTAGTTATTGAATAGATACTAAACAAATACTTGATATACCTAGTGGTCTAAAATAGAACCGTTGTGACAGTTCTAGTTTTATCAGTAATGGCCTTAGAGCCGCTGAAGATCGACCTTCACCCAAGTGATTACCAGATGAGACGTATCACTCCATAGTATGAAACAAAGTCGTAATACACCTGTGCGAAGCCGGGGCGGGTCGCTAGTTTTTTATAAATTCCTAGCGACCCGCCCCGGCTTCGCACAGGTGTATTATACATATAAACCTTCCTCTTGAATAATTCTATCTATTAAATAAACGCATCAAAACCTGTTGCGTAGTTTTTGCGTAAAGATTGCATACATAGGGACAGACAGACAGCGGAAAGCGACTTTGTTTTACACTATGTAGTGATGATTTATTTATAAACACGCCTGTGATAGCTTTCCTATCGAAAAGTGTTCATGGCTATTTTTATTACCTATATTTAGAATATGTCATGAACGATTTTTTGAAGGCAAGCCTGTATGATTAATTTTGTAATTAAACTATCTGTCTTAAGATACTAATTTTGACTGATCATAAGATCGATTTCGTACTTATATTGACATATTTGTAAAAAGTTGTTTACCAGGTAGAATGAACAAAATTAAAGAAACAAACCTACTAAGGCATATTCTCTACATTAGAAACTATTAGATGGAATAAAAATACTGGCTGTTAAAAGAGTGAAGGTAAAAAAACCATTTCCAATTTTTTTAATGAAATTAAATACAGTCTTAAACATTTTTCGATAGGCAAGCTATCATTGGCCTATTTGTATGTAAATAACATTTCATACAAAAAGTGTGTCATCTGGTTATCAGATAGGTGAAGGTCGTTGTTCCACGTCTCTCCCCCTATAATTTATAGATCATAATTAAGTAAAATAATTATTAGACGATTTGCACAAGAGTATCAGAATCAAAATTTTTTTTTGCACCAACATGGAACTTAAGAGTATTAACATACACAACTTATTGACTGCCTCGGTGGCTCAGTGGTTAGTGAACCTAACTTCTGGATCACAGAGGCGTGGGTTCGATTCCCACCCAGGGCAAGCATTTATGTGATGAACATAGGTGTTTGCTCTGTCTCTGGGTGTTATTTAGTTATTATATAAGTATGTATTTAAAATATGTATATGTAGTAATAGTAAATCAGTCTCTGGCAGCCATATCACAAGCTTTGCTTAGTTTGGGGTCAGAGACCGTGTGTAAGATGCCCCCCAATATTTATTTATTTATTATATTATACTTAAGTCTACTTGATAACCCTGTTTAATAGGATGTTGCAAAAATCAAAGTAATCCTTATAAGCTAAATTTAAATCTAAATTATAACTATCTACTTGAAAGTTATGTGTAAGTTACACCCACAAGTTGCACATTAAGTGAAAAATCCTTGAAAACGATTAAAATAAATTATAACAAATGTTCATTAAAACTATAGGTATTTGCATTAATAACATTCCATACGAATCTAAATAAAGATGTGAACATAATTACTGCATTTATTTTTCCAAGCAGGATAATTGCGATATTGTCACAGCCCGGACACTCCGCGATTTTTCATACAAAATCTGCTGTCTTACGCACACCTACACAGTACTTACTCACAGACAACACACATACGCACGGTCGCTACACGCGCATTTGTGTGCGGAACGTCTATGGCTGTCAGCGATCACCACATCGTGACGTCATGCCGCGTGAGTGAGACAGTTGCGTACATAATTTGCAAAAATGAATATTAATGTAGTGCTTAAAATAGAATAACAATTACTTAATTTGGAAGCATATTAACAAAAAGTAACCGATCTACTTCTTTTGTAAGATAATATCAAGAGGAAGCTACCAAATAATGTAAAATAAGTTCATATTATTTATCCTTAGGAAAACATTAAAATTTCTTGTTTTGTTACGTATCATTGATATTCAACCATACACAGTACAAGTCTTCCCTATTGTCACAGTCTAGGTAGTTTTTATTAGAAAATCCACCGACCAGTGCAGCCCGCGCGCAGAGTGCACGATGCGGTACGTAGACGCGGGGTGGAAGTGAGGAAGACTCAAACGGGTGGGGGGTAACGAGTGGCCGTTCTATACGTAGTATTATTATATTTTCTTTGATATTGTTTCGCATAAAAGCAAGACTAATTAAAATTTCTATAAAACCTTTTTGTGCTGCAAAATATTGTTTATTGTTGTCTACAATACGCAGACTACTAACAGCAATGATTGTTGATCGAGCGAAAGCGAAGACTGCGATTTTGCATCCGACTGTCCAGATGTTGGATATCGTCTACAGGTCGCATTTTTCAACGAATCTCGATAAAACATGGTACACAGGTTCCTTATTATAATCCATCAGCCATAGGACGTCCACTGCTGGACATAGGCCTCCCCTATAGATCTCCAATAGACCGGTTGGTAGCGGCTTGCATCCAGCGCGATCCTGCGGTCATAATGAGGTCATTTCCACCCACAAGGTGGACGAATTCTATACAAGTACGAGTTTATCAAATATCAATTGAATTTTTTGTCGATGGGGGTATTTCTCTCAAAAAATGGAGAAACTTGCTGTCGCGCTGTTTATCAGCCAATTTTGATAGTATTTGGCAAGGTTGTTTAGTGTCTAAAACCTAACAAGATTTACGAATATAAACCAAATTCGTAAAGAGCGAGTTGAGATATAGGCTTATAAATTCAGACTTAAAGAGCTGTGTCGAGAGATCTACTGTTTGGAGAACTACTAGTAACGATGAGAAATGGGGAAACGCATATTCTCAAATAGTGAGCTGAAAATGAAAATACAAATCGCAGTTATAAGAGCAATTTCAATGAGAGTAAGAGGCACGCGAAAACATGTCAGAGTCTTTCAATGTGAAGAATTGAAGATGGAGCAGGAATACCTACTTTACAGTCTAATGTCGAGAAACAGAAATACCTACAAGTGTTTTTTTTATAATTTTATATATGTAGGTATATGTGCAATATATTTTAGAAAAGTGGAGAGGAAATTAATAAATGGTAGTCTAATGCATTAGGAAACTTATTAAAAGTAGTACTTAACGATATCAAAAAACGTGGCGTACATGACTCCAGTAGCATCCTCGGAATATCTAGGGTACAGAAATAATTTAAAAAACTACAAAGAAAAACATTTCATGCCAATTTTGCCTACGTGACTACTTCCACCGACGCGCGAGGGAGAGGCGTGACTAAACTCAAGGCGAGCGAGCGAGACGAAAGACATTTCGGGACCAAGGGGATAATCACTACCTGGCTTGGGTTACAATAATTTTCTTTTTGCATCATTATTGTGGGGCCTATTTTTGGCGTTTTGTGAGTCCGTAATAAAGATTTATTTATGGAAATTGTGTGTACAGACGGTCACGTACTGGTACAGGTGTTCCTACAAGCACGAGATTAAAGGAAAGCTTTGATTTTGTGAAAATTATTAAGTACTTATTTTTAGAGCCTTTTGATGAAAAGACTTTTGTTTGAGTTGCGACGTTCTACACGTGTAAAAAGCCGTGGTGGTCTAGTGGTTGTGACAGCCGTCTTACAATTGAGAGGTCGTGGGTTCAAATCTCTGTCCCATACCAATGATTTCTTTGAAAATATACGGATTTTCACACCACTGGCTTTTCGGTGAAGGAAAACATTGTGAGGAAACCTGCTTTATGTCTGTAAGTAGAATAAATTCGATGCCGTATGTGAATCCACCAACCTGCACTGGGCCAGCGTGGTGGATATGGCCCAATTACCCTTAGACCTACTGGGTAGGCCTACGTTTTGCAGTGGACTATTAAAAAGCTGGTACAGTACCAGTACACGTGTAAGTCCAAAACATGTTGTCGGTAGAACCAGTTTTTTACTGTCTTCAAAATCTATTAAGTCGATTAATTAATTCATGCGATGATTATTACTCGTATCTAATAAGTTGAATTAATTACTTAGACCTAATATTGTCTTATAAATATTCTGTTTAAGTAGTGATTAAGAATTATATTTAAATCTACAAATAACCGTCGATACGATTCTAGTGACAAGCTATTAAGTTCCCACAAGCTAAGTAGGTACTGCATAAGTAGTTTTTAAGTCGCCTAAACTTTATTTTGGCTATTAAGTTACATTTTGACAACCATTGTTGGAATAGCTACTAGCGAAATATTGTTATACAGGGTCAAATAGGTATTAAACGCAAAACCTTTTTAAGGGCGGGTCTAGTACATCTAGACAAACAACTTTTGTTCTAGGACATTTGGAAAATCACGAAGAAAAATTCAGCTTTTTCATACAAAAAGTTCGTTAACGCGCGGCAAAATGTATGGGGAACTTAGAAGCGTATTTTGTTGCGAATTTTCAAATGTCGTATTTAGAAAAGTTTTTTGTCTAGATGTACTAAACCCGCCATTAAAAAGGATTATTCCAGTCTGTACCCCGGCTATGACCCTGTTTAAATGAGTATTTGCCAGAAATCAAGAAATTTTGAAATTAAATTAAACACCTCTAACATGGCCAAATACTTACTTAGCCACTGAAATCTGACTATGCTATGCTGACAGTTGCTTCACTTTATAGATTTCTAAGTAACACAAAGTCAAGCTACGCTCTTAAACTTTACAATATATGTAGAATTAATACTTAAGATAATTATTAATATAATTGATGTAAGAAAAAAGCCAGCAATCTTTAATTTCTTGTTAAAAATATCACACTTTACTCAGCTGACAGGTTGAGAAAAATTAACACAACCAACAGGCAATTTTCGCATCTGTGATCTTTTTTAAATAAGTGTGAAGTGTGATTAATTGAGCTAATTTAACAGCGAGCGTAAACGTTAGCTCTTCTCTTTGTTCTGAACGTTTCTTGTTTCTGGCTTTCTTTTGTGCGGTGACGGCACCGCCAGAAATAGCTCGAGATATATTATAATGCAACATGGCGGAATGCACGTACGCACTCCGATGGATTTTTAAGAAAATGTTTTGACAGCTCGGTATTTTTACGTCACTTTGACGCGTGCGGATTTTGTTATCGAGTGTCGCTTGTTATTAAAAGATTTTTATGTTTGTGCTAATGTGTCGCAGTGCATTGCGAAACGGCTCCGCGTGCTAGCACTCGCCAACTTGAGAAAGGTCGCCGAACGCGACCGAAACTATAGTCGTGTTATGACTATACGAACACGTGAGTGAGTCCCGTTTTATATCGTTTAAAAAGATTTATGATCACTTACTTAGACAATAAATATTTAAACATTTATATTATTATATTTTTAGTATTTGTAGTTATAGCGGCAATCGAAATACATAATCTGTGAAAATTTCAACTCTCCAGCTAATAGGGTTCATGAGATACAGCCTAATGACAGAAAGACGGACAGGTCTTAGTACGAGTAATAGGGACCCGTTTTTACTCTTTTGGTACGGAACCCTAAAAAAGAGGAATTTTGGTGTTGCGCTTTTTTTTCGATAATTTTTGTTTAGTATTTAAATCCTAATATGATTTGCGAGTATGAAACAAATCGGTCAAGAGCGAGTCGAGATTATAGGCTTTTGAAGATTCAGTTAAAGAGATGTGCCGAGAGATCTACTGTTCGGAGAACTACTAGTATTTAGCTAAAATACCGGTCTAATTTCACTAAATCGTAGTAAAAGATTTTTAATGGCATAAAAAGTGTTTAACGACAAAATAGATAACAACGTAACATCCCCCTCCTTATTATTATGTACTACGGGACTAATCGCGCACTAAAATTACGAGATAAATAAATCCCTCATCATCCCGACGTTTCGACCGAGCTGCATCGACCGTGGTCACGAGTGTCGAGAATTTGGTCCTGAGTCGATCACGATTGATCGGGTCGTTTTGATTGGGTCGCGAGCCGCAGGTGAGTGATTCGATCGTTCATCCTGCGCCGACCCGATCACTAACTCGATCACTTACCGCAGGTCGGTCGCGCGGTTTGATTGACTCACACCCGTTATGATGAGTATTTGCCAAACTAATTTGGACTTTAAGCCTAATGAAATAGGATAGGTGCCTTTATCTTTGTAAGTATGAAGTCGTCAAATAGAATCGGGTCGATCAAACGACACGAACTGTACGGATGCACAATCGGGTCGATCAAATGACACGAACTTAACAGACGCGCAGTTGGGTCGATCAAACGACACAAACTTTACGATCGCGCAGTCAGCTCGATCAATTGATCGAGTCGATCAAATGATCGGATTGTTTCACCCGGGTCGTTTCAGTAGTGGGTCGGTCGCGACCCGGGTGGTGAAAAACGATTGATCGACACAGAGTCGAGATGATGAGGTATTTACTTATCTCGTAATTTTAAGTGCGCGATTAGGTTCAAATCCCGTAAGTTTAAAAACAACATCTGCCGTCCTTTCTATGATTCCGTGGTAATTCCTCAGCTGCTACCAACTGAAATTAGTTGGGAGCAACTTTATCAAAAACTGACTATCAAAGACAACATCGATAGGTTGGATTGCTGTTGAAATAATATTTCCACACGAGTCCGGTGCGCGACATCGAGATAATATTAGTGCGTTTTAACAACATACAACGCCATCTAGCGGAAGCTTCCTACAACTATAGTGAACTTGAGCCGGTACATAACTCGTACTTGGCCGATTTTTAAAATATAAATGCACACTTTAAATGCATCCTTTTATTATAATCAAGTGATTACAGATAGCCTGGAAGGCAACAGATAAAACATGCAAGCATTTTCTTGTTAACATAAATAGCCCGGGCAAGCGCAAAAAATGCAAGTACTTTCTAATAGCTGAATTTTTGGTATTATGTTATTGTTATGTTATGGTTTTATGGTGTATAACAATACCCCGGAGTCAGCAGCTCAGGCATTTGGTGGGTTACCTACCCCGTTTGTTTTTTTTTAAATAAATGAGTATCTTGTAACTAGTATAGCTACTTCTAAAAGTTAAAAAAAGTGTTCCGATTATGGATTTCATTTGGATAATAGGATAATTTTTATTTGTTTTTTAAAAGAGTTTACGTCTACTTGGGTAGGTACATATGGGTACCAACCTACATACAGGGTTATCTAATGTGATTTAATTAAATGTGGAGTGTGAATTAGTTTGAAATGGATGATTTATTTATGTAAGTAATTGATTTCTTGTTAAGTCTTTACCATTGTGTAGATTTTGTTGACTATTCAAAAGTGTGTCTCTGACACCCATTTGTCGAATTAAAGAACTTAAACTTATCTCCTAACCCTGTACTAAGTCAAAAGAGGGTGATCAAGACCATCGTTATGAGCAACTTTTACTATGGGGCCAACCCAAAATTCTAAAAAACAATATCAGCTGTTCCATACAAAACCGCAACTTGGAATCGACAAAATGTATATATGAAACAGCTAATTAATTTACTCGAATTTCGGTTTGGCCCCAAGAAACTTGTTTATATAGTCTGAATGATCTCCTTTCGGCATAGTACACCAGTTCTAGATAACCCTAGTTTTCCACAGTTTTCAAGGTAAACAGTAAATAAGTCAATGAAATGCAGAAAACTTCCGACGTCTAGACCGGGAACTGCTAGTAGGCCAAGGACTGAATAACTTTATCGATTCGAATTAAGGATTTGACAGATAGTTTATCTACGCAGGCTGGCAGAAAATATCGCAGACTAACTGCCCACCCCGGCTTTGCCCGGGTATGATTTGCTAAAGAAGACACATTAAATAATTATTGTAAATATTGTGCCTATATATCTACCACGTAATGTAGGTATGGGAGTTTTAGTAATAATCCCTATTTTTTTCCCAAATATTATACTTATAGCCTTTGTCATCCGGAGACAGTGTAGCTTTCTAGCTTTCCAATAGTGATAAAAAATTTCAAATCGGTTCAGTAGTTTCGGAGCCTATTCAATGCAAACAAACAAACAATCAATTTTTTTCTCTATAATATTGGTATATAGAAAACATCACACTTTTCAAAACGACCTAACGCAAGAAACAGTTTTCAGACTTCCGCCTCTTTTCCACCAAAAAGACGTGACATTTTTAGCATGAAAAACGTCGTAAATCAAAACGTTGTTTACAGATCATAAGACTTTTTGATACTGTTGTGAATAAAACTCGGCTGTTGTATTAACATATTTCCTTTGACGATATTAGAAGGTAGATAAACACGTTTCGTTTCGATCTTAAGTACCTACCTCAGACAAGAATAGAATGATTTCAATCAGTTCTAAATCCACATAGATGCTAATACACTAGGATACTTCATTTATATGTATTTATACGTACATATTTAGGTAAATAAAATCTTGGATTTAAAAAGTGTGTTCACGCAAATTGTTACACGTCGCACTCACTAGATGGCGCTAGTAGTAAAATTAAATCGCGATGGTGTTTGGTTCGCGCCATCTAGGGTGTCTCATTTGGAAACTTGTTTGTGTATCCTCGGTCCAGTGTGAATACAGGCTGTATGCTGGAGATCAGACCTTTTATTTGTACCCCGTGTACAAATTTGAATGCTGTACGAATGCTGCTGGCTCAGTAAACCTGGAGGTCTAAAGGGAACGTCGGCAGCAGGGCGACCGGCGCGGCGGCGGCAAGGGCGACCGGCGAGGGTGACCGTCGAGGGCGACCGTCGAAGGCGACCGGCGAGGGCCACCGGCGAGGGCAACCGTGAATAAATTCCATAGGGAAGGTTCTCAATTTCTCATCAACTGTTATATCTACGCATACAATTCAGGATTTATTATATTATTCTGGATTTATGATTCAGAAGTTATTAGGAAGTTTCAAAATTTATGAAAAAACTAAACATTAGAACATACATACGAGTATTTATGTATTTATTAGAGTCCGTTGTGACATTTTTTACTTTAGTTTAAAAAAACATTTCAGGTTTGTTTAATAAACGGCCAAGTGGGATCCGAACCCGCGCACGAAGGATTCCGTACAGTATGAAAGCCCCCCTTCATATTCCTATTTTATTTTAACTTAATTATATATTTTTGTAGGGAGTATTCAACTTAATGTTACGTGCATATTTCAAGCATCTTCCTGTTGTCGTTATTAAAATCAAGCAAAAAAATAACGTATCTTGTAAGGGAGCCCCCTTCAATATTTATTTTATTTTAATTAAATTATTTATTTTTAAAGCGATTACTAAATATTCTATTAATATTTCAAGCATCTACCTGTAACTGTTATTAATATCGAGCGAAAAACGGTTAAAAATTCAGGTTTGTTGTATGCTCCCCTTAAAAGTTTATTTATTTCTGTTTTTAGTATTTGTTGTTATAGCGGCAACAGAAATACATCATCTGTGAGAATTTTAACGTTTTAGCTATAACCGTTCAAGATACAGCCTGGTGACAGACAGACAGACGGACAGCGGTGTCTTAGTAATAGGGTCCCGTTTTTACCCTTTGGGTACGGAACCCTAAAAACGTTCTTAAGGTGGGCATACACGATGCGATGATTTGATCAAATTTTCGCTTCATTCCAACTGGGAGCTCATTCAATTAATTCAAAGGTAGGAGGTGTACCATTTTGTTTCCTCAATAACTACTAACCAGCTATAGTTAACTACCTATATTTGGCCTCCACTGAACTGATCTGATGAATTGGTGCGATCATCGCGTTCTGTGCGCCCAGTTCCAGGTAGTAGTACAAATCGTTAACTACCAATTCCTACCTTTGAATTAACTGAATGAGCTCCCAGTTGGCATGAAGCGAAAATTTGATCAAATCGCCGCATCGTGTATGCCCACCATTATTGGAACACACAAAAGTGATAGCCCGTGTGGCCGAAAGGTGTTCGCATCGAGACTGGACTAGCAAGCGTAGCGAAAAATTTTGATTTAAAATAGCACTCTTGTTATTTACTTAGTCTTTATCATTTAGGTATCCATAATTCGATGAGTCAGAGCTGAATATGTAATTGTTTTCACAATCTACAAAATTAAATGCCACATGAGTCATGAATACTGAAATTACTGAATAGTGATATAATAAGGTAAATGTGGTGCTCATGATTATTTCAGCTATATTCACTCATACCAACTCAAGTCTTTTTGGGGTTCAGTGACAGCATGAAAGCCCAGAAAAACCCGTATTTCTACGTATTTATAAGCTGTTAATATAATTATTTTTCGCAAGAAATGGCACCACATGCTTCCATTGTGTACATTATTGTTGATTTTTCCAAAAACGGCGGAGCCGATTTCGATAAAATTTAAATGCACCGCTTCGAATAAAAAAAGGTTCTTCGAAATTGGTTCACAATTGGCGAAAATATCATACACAAAAAAACATACAGGCGAACATAGTACCTCCTCCTTTTTGGAAGTCGGTAAAAAGTGTCTAAATTACGCAAAGACGTAAGAATTTATATAAGTACGAGTACATATACATTTTGACACGTAAGTCGTATTTCAGCAAGGATGTGGAACTTTTTGACTCAGTCTGTGTTTATGATCAATTTAACATCTTCAAATCAATAAATACACAGCACACGATACACAGGATTATCCAGAACTTGTGTACTAATCTGAAAGGAGGCCATTCAAACCATCATTATAAACCACTTTTATTGTGGGGCTAACACGGAATTCGAGAAATAAAATTCAACTATTTAATTCATTTTGTCGATTTCGAGTTGCAGTTTTGTACGGGACAGCAATTTTTTAGAGTTCCGTACCCAAAGGGTAAAAACGGGACCCTATTACTAAGACTCCGCTGTCCGTCTGTCTGTCTATCACCAGGCTGTATCTCATGAACCGTAGCTAGAAAACTGAAATTTTCACAGATGATGTATATGTACTAAAAACAGAATAAAATTTACATTTGAGGGGGGCTCCAATACAACAAACCTGATTTTTTCGCCGTTTTTCGCTCGATATTAATAATGCTAACATAACAAGTAGATGCTTGAAATATTTACACAATATTTAATTCTATATTCACTTCATTAAGAAAAAATAAAATTAAAATAAAATAAGTATTTAATTAATAATAATAAATAATTAAGGGGGGCTCCCATACAGAACGGAACTTCGTGCGCGAGTCCGACTCGTACTTGGTTGATTATTTTTCTCGAATTTTGAATTGGCCTCATAGTAAAAGTCGTTAATAATGACAATCCCTTCCGGCTTAGTACAAGACAAGCAGATAGCCCTGTAGAGTGTAGATAAGTGCGAATCTATGGTTATTAATAGCTAGTGCTTTAAAATAAATTGACGAAAACATCTAAAACTATTCGTAACTTGAATTTGGAAACTGTCCAAGTGCCAATGATTTGTTCATGTCCAATGAACTTAGGTATATTTACAGAACTCAACTAGCTAACTAACTACATTAAAGAAATTACAATACACTAAAATATGCTAAAATCATTTTAGTTTGTATTAGAAAATAAAATACATATCACATCAAATACCCCTGTGAAAGAACGCAGTGTGCAACAGCACATTCTGACTTTATCCGTCTATATATTTGAATTAAAAAACTAAATTAAAAATGCAGACGGAACTTGTATGGAGACGGCTCGGCCATATACGGAACTTTATGGATCCTCCATACAATCTGTCAAAGTTGCGTATACATCCAAGACGTCAAAGTTCAAAAATAATGCCCCTGAATGCAACAAATTGCTACGGAACCCTCTAGGTACAGGTTTAGCCCACTTTTGGCATGTTATTTGCATACCAGTTGCTATGCCGTTTATGGTCGAAACCGTCAGTCTATCGGTACCTATACGGTTTATCGTATACATATTTATTTATCTTATTTATTACATTCGTTACCACGCGACATATCTAGAATAACAACTCCAGGGCGCTACGTCGGACCACGTCAGCGAAGATTGCGATTAAAAATAATAATGTTATTTATAATGCTGATTATTTTCAAGAGTCTTCGGGAAGTAGAGTCAATAACAACTAGTTTTAAAATATTTAACATTATTTGTGCGTTGCCAGTGATGACTTATGGCACATAAACGTGGTCTCTCACTATGGGCCTTGTTAGTAAGCTCCAAGTAGCCCAACGAGCTATAGAGAAGGCTATGCTCAGAGTCTCTCTGCGAGATCGAATCCGTTGATGGTAGGCGACTACAGTCAACGTCAAACTCCTTAATTGTCAGCCATAAACAACAGCACGTAACATTCACAAATCACGACAATACGTTCAATTGAACGAATGAAACCCTGAATCTCAATCAAACCTCGTCCCGTTCATCAGCGATCACGTTTCCACCACATGAAGGCAAAATTCCAAAAACGAAGACAATATCGAGGAATATCAAGATATACCTGATTACCTCAGCGATATACCATCCTGCTGATAAAGTAACAAAAACAAATAATATCGAATATCAGATAGGACGAGGTCGTACTATATCAGAAGAAGTTACAACCAATATTGAACTGTAAGCTGAAGCAGGAAGACTCAAAGTTGAAGTAGAAGTCGAGCTGATAGGTGCATCTAAGTGGTAGTTACGCAAGGAGTTATATTTAGTTGGGCGACAATATGTCTGAGAGGGAAATTGCTCTGTATCTGTTGTTTGTGCGTATGGGAGCGATATTGTGTGGATGGCTGAAGCATTTGAAGTGATGTTTACGTTACATATGAATGGTCACATTGTCAGAATCGAGGAAACGTTACGTTGAAATTCGGAAGCTTATTCTGATAAGAATGTATTACATTTTTTCATTGATTATTTATAAATTGATGTCCATTGTAAGAATAGAATTATATAGAGTCCAAGCGGCTTGCAACCTCTTTTGGATTGTATATGTTGGAAAGTTATGAATTGCTAATCTTTATGACAAAACAACAAAATGATTTGTGGATCTGCCAGCAGTGAATTTGTTTGTATTTTTGTGGCTAAGAACAAAAATGCAATTCATGGATACACTTTATAACTTATTAATTAAAAACAAAAAATAGATTATGTTTCGCATATAAAGTTATACTCATAAGCAAGAAGTTAATGTGAGTGTTTCATTTTATGAAATTAGATATGATTATCAGCATTTTATTGCGGTTTCAGGTTATGCTATAAACAAAACAAGCATCATCATTTCATTTGCGTCAACTGCAATAAAATTACAAATGTACTGTTTTGTAATCTAATCAATATCAAGTAACTCTATTGCTGACAGTACTGAATGATATTATAATATCTATTAAACAAACAAGTCTTACACTTTATAGTACCTATAAAAGACTCGCTTAAAACAGTTCATCGATATCCAGAATGCAGTAAGTATGCGGTCAAAAGCAAACCAAAAAAAATATATTAGACTATTTTTCTGAAACATAAAACTTAAGTCTCTTTCCAAATCTACTTAGAAATACTTTCTATCTGTGCCTAAAAACTCAGTACATTCTGCACTTTACAACTAATCATTCCAATAACTAAACAACAATCGGATATTATCTTTCAATATAACCTAGAAAATACCAACCATACACCAAATGCACAAAAAAGTAAATGAATTCAGTTTTGTTTTACAAACTTCATAAATTAATTAATTTTTAACCGACTTACTATTTAAAAGTCACACCTAGGAACACAACCCAATAGCACTCATCTATGCCTCTTTACCAATATTATAAAGAGGAAAGATTTGATTGTTTGTTTGCATCGAATAGGCTCCAAAACTACTAAACCGATTCGAAAAATTCTTTCACCGTTGGAAACCACACTATCCACGCTGGACATAGGCTATCTTATAATTAAAAAAAAAGGATCACTTACTATTCGTTTTTTTTAGCCAATCATACCCGAGTGAAGCCGGGACAGGCAGCTAGTATAATAACACATTACCTTTTAACCCATTCATTTCCTAGTTCCTACAGTATCCAATGCGGATATCAAAATTTTCCACCTCATAAACACCATGACTTACAAAACCTCCATTATTTTCCTCCACAGATGCAATTCTTAATTATTTGCTAAGCGCCCATTTATCTCCTAGCTTGTATTTTTCCGCCAGACCAATTATCTCCAAGTGATTACGAGCCAATTTCTGATGCAAGGAGACTGCGTCAGTCGCGCGCGGCTGATGCAATCTTTGCGACCTGAACTGTCAGAAGTGAAAATCTGTTGCTATGGTGGTGGTGAAGAGAGCTTGCCTTATAAGGCACCAATAAGGGGGAACTTTTCCGTACTACGTGACCCATTTTTTGCAACTTTTGGCTCCCTCATAGTGACCACCCGTGGTATGAAAAAACGCGTAAAATTACTACGGGTGGTATTTCGAAGAGTCCCTCGGGTAACGTAGTATAAGTTCCCATATAGTCATAGTGTTCTTTGAATCACCTGTGACAGGTTTGCCGCCCGACTTGGAATAGTTTTCTGAACATACTAACAATCAGTAGGTATAGAAATTACACCCTACTTACCTACTTATATTTTGTAGGTTTCAAATATCTCAAGTCTAGTCAGAGCTGTAAAACTTTGTGTTATGGACAACCTAGTTGTAATTTAATGTAGTACCACAAGTAGTAGGTACCTAGTTGATTAGTACACGTGGTACCTAAAATTCAAACCAAATTGTTTTTTTTTATTGTAGGTTTAAGGTCTTGTCTGACCTTGTCTTGAAGATTGATAAATTATGTTGTTTAGCATTTTATTGTTATCAAATAAAATGTTATGAATTAATAAAGATAATAATATGATTCAGTTATCAGATTCGATACCAGTGCTGAAATCTTGAATGTTAAATGTGTCATGTGATCACCTAGAAACTTTATAAGTCAGTATAAAGCTCAAAACAAATTACTTACATTAAACATTGGAATGCTCGAAACTTAAATAGGTAGGTATGTAAATATAAGTAAAAATAAGAAAACTAGATGGAACAACAGTGAACAAAGGAATAATTTTATGTAAGTAAATGCAGTGTTATTTTTACAAAAAAATGTGCAAAAACTGTATTAGATTCCATCGTAAGATTTATCAGCGAATTACCAGCAACTAGCAAAGCGTTCCAATGTTCGCCTTCAAATTATTTTCCTGCTTTTATATTTCACACAGCAACGAGCTCTGATTGAAACAAACAAATCAGTAAAAACAACAAAAACACCACAATTAAATGCAAATGCACAGATATAGCTGCAGCAAAAACCGTCACGAAGACCGCGTGACGTCAGGTGGCGTGATTCTAGCCTGCACCACTTACACCTACCACTTACACCTAGAATTCACTACCACTACAAATGCCACAGCATACATCGCTGCTAAAAACGAATCTTCTGACGCAAACACGAGAACTAACAACGCATTCGATATCATTCAAGTGCTAGAAGCTACAGCAGATGATCATGTAATAGAAATAGGTGTGACTAGCAACGAGCTAATAACAAATTGCATTTAGAGTGTAGAGATACTTTCAAATACACTGGTGATTCGATCAGCAAACGAAATAAAGAAGATAATATAAAAAGATTAATGGTTGACGTACAGATTCGCAGTGTTATCGATATAATTAATAGTTTAATAGAGGTTGATAGTCTACAAGATCGTGTGGTGCATCACGTAGACGCTCCACATTTTGAATGAAAGCAAAAAAAGTAAAAATACGATTCTGAACACATTCTGTTTATAATTGTATGATTTGATGAATTTTTTGTCGAGTTTTTTGAGTGAATTATTGAGGTGGTGTAATTATGTGGTTTGAAAGTATTTATCGATGCTTGACTATGTGTTAGGAATTCTTTAGGAGTTCTTTCGTTCTGACGGGTGTAATTAGACCATGGATGTTTTTGGGTCGTATTTTTTGTAGATTTTGATGTATTGGAATACAGAAAGAACGGATTGAGGATACAACAAGTTTGAATTTTACTAGCTGTGTTCTGGTTTCATCTTAGTGGAGAGTTCTTGGACTAAATTTACAGACTATTATAACGCTGAAGTTAATAAACACACACCTAGGTTTTACAATGTAGGAAAATGGCTTCACGTCATCATGCTTTTTATCTTGGCTATCTATACATTAGATAATACTTTCTAGATTATTGATAACATCTGGAAAGTTGTCAAGGTCTATGTGAAAACCGCCTTTTGCGAAATAATGGCAAGTAGATAAAAGTTTAATTAATATATACCTATTCATAAATTAGACATGACCACTGTTTTCTAACTTAATTGAGTTTTAAATTGCTTCGCAAGGCAACGAGTGAAAATGCAAAACAAGGCATTTCAATTGTAAATAGCTTTAATCAATCAGGAGTGAGTGGTTATGCTAAACTTGCAGAACAATTTCTCTGAGGGCCGACTCATTTGGCTCTACTTTATATTTTCAAAATTTAAATAATTTTGCATCGCAAAAGCATTACTGCCACAGAAAATTTAAAATTATACTGCACACCAATTTACAGTAAATATACATTTCAAAAATATACAAGACAATTCCCTTTTGATAACCTATCTAATTTTACTTCTATATTTACAAGATATAATTATTTAATAACTTTCATATCATTACGATACAGCCATAAATTATATACAGAGCAAATAATTAACCATTCTTTGACTTTATTTTTATTGACTCAAAAACGAATAGGCATTCGTGCAAAATTGTCAAGAGAACAGTCGCTGTGCTTAACGAATTACACACAGGTGTGTTCTTAATTGCAGCCAAAGAAATTTCAAAAGTGTTATCATTACTATCAACAAATCACTTCACTTTAGCTACCAAACTCGTGTCTCAGGAGGTAACAGTCTCTGACTCTCCCAAAACCAGGGGATTCTCATCAGAAATCACCACATACTGCCCCGAACTATACTTCTTCATCTCTTGCTCAAACAGTATATTGTTTATAGCTTGTTTGATCATCGACTGAGTCCTTTCATCATGCTTTCTCAACGAAACTGCTATATATTCCCCGAAACTATCACATTCGTCTTTCTTCTTCGTTATTTCTGATGATTTCCTTAGCAATCTAAGCATTTCTAGTAGCTTGCTGTCGATTTGATTAGTATTCCCGCTTTGTGTAGTAGGGTGATGGTCTCGAATTATCTTCCTTCTGATAGTCCGCTTTAGCCTTTTCGAGTTTTTGAGAGGGGGGAGGGCCTTGGCCTGAACGTATTCGACTACAGGTTCTGCCTTGACGATAACTTCGCTGCGGTTGTCGTAGTCGTCTAGGTCCTGGTCGTCTGATGTCTGGTCTTCTTCCATCTGGTTGTCTGACGCCACCGGACGGCGCAGTGTCTTGAGCTGCGGAATACAAAAGCTATGTCAGGGAAGAGAAGAATGCAAAGACAACTCAAATACGTATAAATTGAGGGTTCGATGTGACCCACAGAAAATATGACATAACCTTACATAAATACAGACTAATACGAGTATACTGTTAGAATTTTCTCTTTTGTCGCGTTTTCATAGTACGGATTGGCTCGGACCGAGTGTACTCAGACGTCTACTCTGACGCTACTCGCATTGTGGTAAAGACTTAATCCGAGAGCCAACTTGTACTGTGAAAACCAGGCTTTAGATACTTACATTGTGATGTGTTGTATTGCTTAAAAAGATACAACATATAAATCATGTCAGTGATGAACAAAACAAACCATAAAGCAGTTTGAATTTTTGTAGGTACCAGTATCTTTTTAACCCCCGACAAAGAGAGGATCTGTCTATGGTATCGTAGCTCCCAAACGGATGAACCGGTTTTCGTTTAGTTTTTTTTTTGCGTCATAGACAATTTTATCCCGAGTGTTCTTAGCTTAGCATGTTTCATGAAAATCTGTTCAGCCGTTTCAAGATCGTCAGCTCTTTTCTAGTTGATGAGGGGATCTGACTACCTTCCATATGTCACATCGATTCGTTATTTTGGTACTTCAATGATATTGAAAGGACATAGAGTTTGTTTAGTGTCGGGAAGTTTTTAAAATTTTTATTTTACTCATTTTACTACTTGTACCTACTTTAACTCCAATTTATAGCAATAAAATAAGTACCATATCGAATAACTCTTTCTGGATATTACCACATTAAGAGACATATTAAATAAAATGAATGCATAAATAAATATTGTATTTTCTCATTCATTATGCAACCGTACCGAAGGAAATAACAAATGACTTCACCTCCGCAGATATCGCGCCATGAGGTTTGTAGGGGCACCATAATTTATTTATTGTTTTATTTATTTATTACAAATACTACTATTATTACATGCTTAGCCTAATGCAATAGTGTATGTCACTCGTATATGCTAGTGCATGTCTATGTCTTATAAAATTAATATAGGATTACAAAAAGTCACATTCATAATGAACGGTATGAAAAAATATCTTTATAATTTGAATCGTTTTATATCAAATTATTTTTCGCAAAAAATGGCAAAACTGACTTCTATTGGCATTTTGTACAAAATTCGAATAGTTCGCTCGTATACAATTTTTATTGTCGATTTTACAAAAACGGCCATTCGATTTCAATTTTACTTAAATGGGGCCTGCACGGGAAGCATGGCAAAGGGACCAATAGTCTTTCCACCGTTATATCCCCTCGAAGAGGAAATAAAGTATGGATTGACAATGACATCTGACATTGAGAGTGGATAAAATTGTTTTCTCCCCTTGCCGTGTTACCCGGGCTGGACAAGATTGGCAACAGGACCGAGGCCGATGGCACAGTAAGAGAGAGGCCTATACCCAGCAGTGGGACAAAGAAGGCTGTGGATGATGATGATGGGGCCACCTTAGGAGTAAGTATACTCTTTCGAACTAAAAAAATATTTTTATCATTCGGTTCACTATTGGCGAAAATATCGATGAATATACCCAAAAAAAAAAAACATACAGACGAACATAATTTTATAACCTCCTCCCTTTTGAAAGTCGGTTAAAAACAAAAAAATGTCCAAGTCGTTGACTTAAAGCTAACGCTCATAGCGTAGTTCTACTATGTGTTTCTTAGCAATCACCAAAGTTAAGCAACGTTCGGCACGGCCAGTCTTTAGATGGGTGACCGCGATAACTGAGCGCTGCTGTGGCTCGGAAGACACGGTAAATTGTGGGTCCCGATTTTTTTACCGTTTAGACATGTCTCAGGCCTTCAGGCTGCTTAAAATCTCTGTAGCCAAGTATTCAAACTTACTTAAAACTCATAATAAAACAAAAAAATGATTTTAAGTCCAAAAAAGCTCAGAATAAGGAAAAACAGTAGAAGCGACATAAAGTAAAAAAGTTGTGATGCATGATTCCACAAACATGGCGTCGAAAATCCATAGAAACTGCTATGTAATCTAGACACAAATGACACTAGAACTGCTGATCAAATGTCAAATTTGATTTCACAAAGATGGTGGACAAACTTCAAACGTCTCCTAGGCAGGGCTTTTATTTTGAACTTTATCGGCATAGCAATAATGCCATGTCATTTCAAACACCGCCCCTATGCAAAAAAGCTATAAACTCTATGAAAAGCATTTTTTTTTTGTATAATCTTTGGTATGAGTATAATTACTAAGAGTCATGCAGATAGACCCTGAAAATTATTTATCTAACAGAACACGAAAAACCGCACCTTCTAACCGGTCTTATTGGAGATCTATAGGGGAGGCCTATGTCCAGCAGTGGACGTCCTACGGCTGATAAATGGATGGATAGCCCTTTGTGATTGTGTCTAGCAATGTCTTATAGCTATAGACTGTAAATTATTATACATACTTTAACTTATCAGGTAGGTATCGTGTTATTTCATACATTTAACTACAAAATTGATTATTTAAACTAGAAGGAAGTATTATAAATTAAATGTCGACCTAGTTTACTCCGCGATGATTTCATGCTATTGTAACAAACAATTAATTATTAACGATGATAAAGCACCACAAATACCTATCATGCTATTCGCTGCCTTTGTTTTTATTTTGTGGCTAGAAATTAGAATTAATCATAGACAACAACTGAAAACTGCAGAGAATAAAGTAAGTTCGTACTGCCTCAGTGGTTAGTGAGCCTGACTTCTGTATCAAAGAGGCGTGGGTTCGATCCCCACTCACGGCAAACATTTGTGTGATGTATATAGGTGTTTGCTCTGTGTCTGGATGTTATTTAGGTACTTGGCTAATGTAATTAAAAAATGTAAATGTATAAGTACTAAATATACATTTTAAAATACATATACTTACTTATTTATCAGTCTCTAGCAGTTATATTACAAACTTTGTTCAGTTTGGGGTCAGAGACCGTCTGTAAAATGTCCCCTAATATTTATTTAATATTTGTTTGCCAGGGGGATAGCCCTGGTGTCAGTGTTTCTAAGCCACTCAAAGGCTTGGTTGACTTGGTTGACTTATGACTTGGTTAAAGAGTTAAAATAACCAGAAGTCACTATTTAACGTGTCATCTGAGCCATGATATCGCTCAGTTGTAAATGCCACCGGCGGTCACCCATCCGTATACTGACCGAGAAGAATGTTGTTTAACTTCGGTGATTGCAAAGAACTATGCCCATTCTACGCTACGAGAGAAAATTTGATATCTTTTACCGGAATTATTTCTTCGACTGAAGTAGGTAAATGTAAAAAATAGCAGAAATAAGCAAAAAAATACCGTATCGTAGCAAACCTCATTTGTTTAATCTTGCCCGTGTCCAAACAAACTGTTTGAATGGTAGGTAAATATGAGCAAGGTCGCGCATTTATCAATAAAATATATTATGTTGTTCCCTACTCCTAGGAATATCATTCGTCGTGACCCGTTTACCTATTTCATTTAACGTTTTAGATGATTTAAAAAAAGTATTTGTTGTCTGTAAAGTTGGTTTATTATATAATAATAATTTCTTGTTATGACGTTATCGTGTCATATCATAATAAGTACAGAGTTCTTGGAGAGTAATAATTTTTGTGTAATAAACCACACAAACGGTTTAAAAAGCTGTTAACTTTAGAATGTCATATAACCGCACCAGCCTTTAGTAGTCCGCTGCCGAACATAGGCCTACCCCAGAATAGAGAGGATAATACACTGCGCTGACGCAGCAGGGCTAATACTTAATTATCCTTCAATCACCTTGAAGAGACTGCATAGCTCCTTATTCTTTTATTTATTTAATTTACTCAGTTGCAGGCATCTCTGGTGCGCGTATTATTTCCACAATTTTAAAGTTTTTATTTTTTTATTTTATTTTATAGCAACACTGTTCCTTTACGTCATTGGAGTTCAAAGTAGAGACGTGGGAACATTTCGCAACCTTTTACGTAGGGGTGGAGTCTTGGCAGAGCCTTACAGGAAGGACCAGCATAGGACAGATTTATCTTTCTGGGACTTCCATGATGAAATCGATCGAGGCTTACCTGTATTATACTGATACCTTATAATTCCCTTGATTAAATGACTCTTCACTGCATAGTGTCACCTCCGGGCAAGGGAGGGAGGGATTGAGTCACTATGCAGTCTCTTTCTCGGTGATTTCGGATAATTATCATCAATCTTCTCTTAACAGGTAAGCTCGATTGATTCTTAATTATCCTTCAATCACCTTGAAGAGACTGCATAGCTCCTTATTCTTCTATTTATTTAATTTACTCAGTTGCAGATGTTTAAAGGGTTGTGAAATGTTTTTTTTTTTTTTTTTTAAATATTACCTCATGGGTTTGATACATGGCAAAAGACATATAATATACAAGCTATTCTTCTTAACCACATAAATCACATTTGTCTATTTGACCCAAATGTTATGTATGATCTGTTATTTTTGCTATTGCTTGACCCGAATATATGTATATTTTTGTACTACCTATGACAAAGATCAACATTTTCATGTTGATCTTTACCTACCTAATCGGATATTTTGTGTTACTGTTGTACACCCAAAAGAAGTGAAGTTATTTGTATAACTAAAGAGTATGATGGTTAAAGAACAATTGGATGAGGTGTATAAAAATATTTTTGGCCACAAGTACCTGCCTACTAACTTGATAGTTGCAAAAGAACAAACAGAAGCTTCAAGCAAAAATTGTCAGTGCTCAAAAGTCTCATCTGGTTCAATGAATATTAATCTTCATAGATATTATCAATTATCTGATTTGATAAAGCTACCTTATATTGGTTTGCTAAAACTTGTTAATTGCGGCTTGAAATTTATTTCTGGACATCAATATGTATATGTATTAGGCATGGTTATGATAGTGGTATAATGATACCTAAACTGTTTGTTTATTTAATTATAATGGCCTCACCATAATTATGTACTTACTTAATCATCTCATTTTAACTCATTTTCTAAACCATTTTAATATGGTCTTTAAGTAATACAGCCCCCAACGATGGATTTTTTTAAATATTTTGATAATATATTAACTTGTCTGGTGATTTCCAGAATATTTTCTTCCCAAAGGTACTTAATCTATACAGTATTAAGTACAAATAATATCTAAAATTTTTTAATCTGGTCACATGTTGCTTTCTTTTCTTTCTATAATCTAAATAGCTACTGTGTAGTTAGAAAATAAATATTTATGCCAAGTAATCCCTGTCATTAATTTTTCCTATATTTTACAATTCCTGAAAGAAAAAATCAATTTATACCTGCCTATAAATATTACTCTTAACACCTAAATTGTTACTCTTGTCACTTACTAGCATACCTAATGTAAGACTACAAAACAAATTATGGGTGGTACATATTCCTTATCTTAATTTTTTTAAATAGGACTTTCATAATGGGTGATTTAGTGGCATTTATTTAGGGCTAAACCTTACATTTTTTAAGAAAATAAAGTAAAAAATACTAGGTAGTATTTTGAATTTGCACATAATTATTGGTACTTATCTATCTAGTCATATATAGCTCACCCAACTACATTAAGTGAAAAGAAGCTTTTCAAAATATGTACAAATAAAAAAGCTGTAAAGGTATACCAGCATAGGCCATAGTAATATTACTGCTCCTGTCTGAGTTTTGAAATATTCCCACTCATAAACATCTAACAAATTTCGCTGCTCTCATTATTCTTTAAAAAATATCCAGCAAGATGTATGTCATAACACAAGCATACTATACCACATACCCTATTATATGTATTATTTTGTCATACAAGATGAAATAATGGGTAGGTTATGTAACAAGGTCGGCCAAATTATTTAAGATCTTGGTACTGTTTTGTTTTGTACTCTAAGTACCTGGGTAGGTATACTCGTACAATATACAAATTATACAATTATGTATCTTCCTACTTATTAGTTATCATTTCACACAGACAAATCTACTTGAATATTTATGTTATTAAATATTAAAATTAAAACGAAAATTTCTAATTGACCCATAAGACATTTTATGATAAAGATTTTTAAAGACAGATTTGAATCCTGTGAAAATTGGATTTTTATTTATTTGATGTGGATGTCTTCAGCATTGGCCTAATTATTTTACTTGAATATATCTGTCATTATTGTTCTGACAACTTTCCTGGATTATGTTTCCTTTATTTTATATGTGATATAATTCTTCAGTACTTATCATTTTTACTAGTGTTTTTCTACAATCATAGTCTGTTGTCAATTAACGGTTCTGCATGGGAATAGGAAGTTTGAAAAAAATATAATACCTTTTTTATAATTACTCATCCCCACGAATAGAAGGATGAGTATGTAAATAAAGCCTAGGAAGCAACAATGTCTACAGCCTAATGTCTAGGTTCTTGACTCATAATTCCACATTTCCCCTTTAGTTTAAATCATAAGATGGATAGAATACCTACTGTCTCATTTGTGGATAAACTTCAGTAGGTACCAAAAATTTGTTAAGCAATAATTATCATGGAGTTTATTGCTTCGTAATTGCTATTTACAGGTATTTGTTCAAGCCTGTTCAATGGATTGTAACGACAAACAACAATATGTCAAAAAGGAATAGCAGCTTTTTTCAGGTGGATATACTCAATACTCAAGAGGAATACCGAATTTTATGATATCACAATTATAACCTTCAATTACAGGTGTTATATTTCATGGCATAGTTATCACAGTATTTCATTATACATTCTGTGTAAGGTATTTGATCCCTTGAACTGAAATTACTTCCAAGTTGCAGTAAATACCCAGTATTGAAATAACCAACAAGCAATACCTACATAATTGTATGAGTTAATAAAGTCAGCTTAATTAATTCAATAAATGCATAAACCTAGTATGTCCCTCATGTTACATACTAAGTAAACAATATCTAATAAACACATTATCATGGTTTTCTGAATTTCTGACTATCATGATAACTATCATGTAATATGACATTTAAGAATTGATTTTTGATGGGATACCATTATGGTTAGATCCAGTCTTTCTAAAGCCTTGAATGGGTATTTGTTTGAATGCCGGATAAACATACCGACAATGAAATATGCAACATGGCGATTTCTATTAATAAAATCTTTTCCAAGATAGGTATACCCAAAGGAGAAATAAAATAAAGGGTTATAGACTCCACGGACCACAGCGTAGTAACTACTGATATAATAGTCTCTTTCATATTATGTTTTACTCCTCTATTTTTAGGGCTCTGAATATGAAACTTAGCTTTTTGATCTTTGATTTAAGATATGAGAGAGATACTATTAATTACTAACCACAACAATGAGTGTTTCACTTTGTGTATTAATGTATAATTATGTATACATACTATGGTATGCTTATAAAATATTATGTATAAACCCAATAATTTTGTATAAAATATTGACACTGTTCCGTATCTCATGTAAGGTATTTGTGTTATAGGTACCTAATACCTTATTAAATATCTCAATTTTCTTATTTTTATGTTTTGCAGTTGAATTTTTAATACCTAGGTATTTCACTTCCACTGGGTCATGGCCAGAGTGGTAGTTGTGGTTCTATCGCCCTTTGTGGGTAGGCCCATGTTCGGTGGTAGACTATTCAAGTCCGGTACAGTATAAGTATGAGTACCATTTCTTGTCCCAGAGGTGATTCTATTGATGTAATTATGTTACTTATTATATATTCCAGACACCCAAGTTACCTGGTGTTTGGTAATAATTCTTTATGGATTGAGTTTCATGGTACAATTAAACAATCTATTTATTTCTAGCTTGGCATAAGTAAGAAGAAAACAGAAATAATTGATTTCTATACTTCTATTTCTATTTGGACTGTCTGGGTCTGACTGAGTCTTGAATACATAGAATCTGAGTTATTAAAAAATAGAAGAAGAAACATTATGATTGTACTATTTTGCATTTGGTTCATTATGAACTTACTGTTAGGGAAGACTTTTAATAGGTGGTAGCTGTGACCCCTTGTCTCTTCCTAAGCAAAATATGGCATGGTGACATTCATAGGTACTTATATCCTAGGTGATTAAATCTTCGGTCTATGATAATCAGTAAAGCATCAGTAAATACTGTGCATTTAATAGCTTGGTGTTTACCATGCTGCGGTGAATATTGTATCCTTTAAAGGATGCTTTCTCTGTGCGTTTAACCACGCAGGTTAACTCAAGACAGGAAAAATTTTTTGTGTGTCTTTTGACCACTTCACCGTTGAGGATTTTTTCAGAGGTAACTTTTAATCATATTGTTCGTCGAATTCTCTCGGTACAATTGTCCAGATGCAGTACCTAATCTATGTAGTATTATCTCTATCTTGGTAAAATTATATAACAAAAGAACATACCTATTTTTCCGGTCTGACCCATAGGTCATACATATATGTATGTCATTTAGGAATGGAAGTTCCATTGTGGAGCTCATCGAGTTCTATTATCTATATAATCCAGTTTTCTTACTGTATTTTTGTTGTTAAAACAACAAACGTGACAATACGTCAACAATGTTATAGTTATGAATTCGAACCGCGCGATGCAAAGATGAAAGAAAGATGCACTTTTTGCTAGGCACTCGTGGAGACAAACAATTATCTACGTAATTGAATGGGTTCCCCAGTCACTATTTAGGACCCTTTAACTGTGTTTAATTCATTTTTGTTTTGCACAAAACGCAAGCGATATAGGTTAGTTTTTTACCGCACATATTTTTATGTCCACAATCATTTTACACAGTCTGTGATGTAAGCCTCACTTGTCCTCGTCTGCAGGTTATCTTACACGATATTTATACAATAATTAGTGGAATCGGCTTAGTAACAAAAGCATTTTTTATCGAGAAGACGATAAATAAGCCATTTTACGTCGCGACATTTGAGACACAATGACGTAAAGGAACAGTGTTGCTATAAAATAAAAAAAAATAAAAAAAACTTTAAAATTGTGGAAATAATACGCGCACCAGAGATGCCTGCAACTGAGTAAATTAAATAAATAGAAGAATAAGGAGCTATACAGTCTCTTCTTCGGTGATTTCAGATAATTATCATCAATCTTCTCTTAACAGGTAAGCTCGATTGATTCTTAATTATGCCATCAAATACCTACAGGTTTCCAATCTAAACGATATTGTCCTACAAAATAGAGCCCATACTGTACTGTACCTTCTGTACGAGCCTTTTTAATAGTACACTGCAAGACGTAGGCCTACCCACGAAGGGTGATTGGGCCATATTCACCACGCTGGCCCAGTGCTGTTTAGTGGATAAAGATAAAGAGCCCGTAGTGCGAAAATACGCAAATAAAAGCCAAAAAAACTGTTTCAAGGTGTTGCTTGCAACGTGTAAAGTGAAAGTCTTTACACTGTAAAGACTTTCAGAGACAATTAAATCCATACTTATACTTACATATACGTAAATCAATTACTGCTTACTTACTTTTCATTACAAACTAATTTCATTGTGAGACCAACCATGAAACCGCAGCCTATGTGTTATTCTGATGCATATGCATTACTATTGCCAAGCCTATATGTGTTATTCTGATGCATATACATTACTATTGCCAAGCCTAAATGTGTTATTCTGATGCATATGCATTACTATTGCCAAGCCTATATGTGTTATTCTGATGCATATGCATTACTATTGCCAAGCCTATAATTATGTGTTATTCTGATGCATATGCATTACTATTGCAAAGTTTCATTTCAATCCGTTCAGTAGTTATTTTTGCGTGAAAGAGTCAGACATCCATGCATACAAACTTTCGTGTTTATAATATTAGTAGGATGACGACTATACATATATCTGTATATATACTCTACTGTACGTGTATATGTCACTGAACTCCTACTAAACGGCTGGACCGATTTGAATGATTTTTTTTGGTATGCGTTTAGGTGGTGCCCTGGATGGTTTTGATTCACAAATCAGCCCGGCAGTGAAACGAAGTTCACCGGGTCAGCTAGTACTAAGTAACTACTAACATCTGAAAGCATGTGGATTTTACAATGTATAATAGCCATAGGCCAATATTAACTTATAGTCATTTGTTTTTGTTTTTTGGCATAATTTTATTAAACGATTTATTAAGGTAAATTAAGGTCGGTTAAGGTCGTCAACGATTGAATATTGGATTTATTATATATTTAGGTGTAGTAGGCATAAATAACAATATTATAGGCGTGGTTATTATTAATATTATTTTCGAAAAGGAAATAATTTTGCATGTTTGTGGCGTTATCGGCGCCTTATCACGCCACAGAATACATACATAGCAAACTACCTCTTTAGTTACACCACGTTACACGTTGGACACACATCGGAGAATTTAATATATTATTTTGTATTATTTTATTATGTACATATTTACTTATAATACCTAAACATAACTTTATTTTTTTGTATTATACATATATTTAAATCAGTTGCTATATTTTTTTGTTCTAAGACAAAGATCCAGTACATAGATAAGCAGCAATTTAATTTGTTTCTTCTTTTATTTTAAAGTATCCACTGTGGCATATCTTTTGCTAAAAACAATTTAGTAAAAGACTAAAAAGCTTTATTTTAAAGTTAAAATTGGCCATTGCGTTACCATTTGATTTGGTTCTGGGTTCCCATTAAAAACTTTAACACATGACATAACAAGATGCCAAAAACATAATAGCTAAAAATATTAGGTACTTCTTAGGGCTCTTTCGTGGTTTCGCCCCACAAGCTGTTCGGTCCGCGATTCACTTTTTTATCTGTACATTTAAGTAGAAAAGTAGTTAATGGAAAATAAAAAACAATTGCATTATATCAAGGGCATCATTCTATGAGTCCTATGGGGGTGGTATGAACAAAAATGCAATTGTTTATTGATGAAGAACCATAAAGAATTTATGGTAATGAGAATTTACAGAGTATGCTATTGGCCGAATCAACATTTTTGGCGGCTGTGACGACAGCTACAGCAGCGGATAGCACAATTTTCGTGCAGCTGTTGAGTGAGCTTCAGTGATGATTGGGCTATCCGCAGCTTGTTATCCGCTTATTCCGTTGTTGAAGAAGCTGGTAGAGGAAGCAGGTGAAGGTGCCACCGAATATGTCAATTATCATATAGATCTGCTGTTCTTAAGGTCTTTGGTGGTCAACAACGATACCTATGTCTAATCGTCGATCACGCAACATCCGACGACAAGTTTTTGGTCGGGGCCCTTGCCGGGGGCTGGACAATAAATAAATATTTGGTGACATCTTACACACGACCTCTGACCCCAAACTAAGCAAAGCTTGTGATATGGCTGCCAGAGGCTGATATACAACATATATACTTATATTTTTATACACACAATTATAAAGATAGTAACTAAATAACACCCAGACACAGAGCAAACACCTATGTTCATCACAAAAATGCTTGCCCTGGGTGGGGATCGAACCCACGCCTCTTTGATCCAGGAGTCAGGGTCACTAACCACTGAGCCACCGAGGCAGTCTGGCAGTCACAATGTGGTGTAACCATGTGCTAACGAGTATGAAGTTTATCATAGAGAACTGTGTTTCTATACTTCCTTACTGTGGGAATTAAATATGGAGTTCATTAAAGAAAATTGAGACTCGAAGCCTTACCGGGGGCTGGTCGATGTGGTTATTAAGGAAGCTGAGCTGGTGGTAGAGAAACCAGGTGGAGGTGCCTCCACCTCGGATCTTGCACTTCTCCCGCCGGTACGACGCGAAGACTGAGTTGATCTTCTTGCGCAGGTCTGCTATGTCACACTCGAAGGTCCTACGACGAAAGCAAGTACCTACGTAAGTTCATATGGACCTTGGGGCCTTATTGTGTAAGCGCTCTGACGTTTGGCTTCGCTTTTTCTTCTGCTCGTGCTAGCCACGAGAGCGAGCGGGAGGAAAAGCGAAGCCGAACGTCAGAGCGCTTACACAATAAGGCCCCTGGTGTCAGAGTTTTTTAAGCTGCCTGAAGGCTTCGGGTATGGTTAAACAGTTAATACAATCGGCACCTAGAATTTTACGTGTCATCCTAGCCACTGTAGCGCTCGGTTGGAAATGCCACCCGCTGTCAGTGTCACCCATCTGAAAACTGCACGTTCTGAACGTTGCTTAACTTGGGTGATCGCTGACAAACACCTAGTCAAAGTACGCTATGAGCGCTATAAGACGAAAATATTAAAGTGTTTGAACAAGTTACGACAGAGGTCAGCAATTAATTAACTTCTTAGTATTCAAATCCTCATGTCAGCATCAAACACTAGGATGTAAATACATAGTATGAGGACATTTTGTGGGTTTCATAACATATACATGTTGCATATATCTCTGATGTCTTTGTTCATCCGGAATAAAGAAAAAAGTATTTTTCTGTTTTTAAATACTTCTAGTTCTGGCAAAAGCCAGATCTTACATAAAAGACCTACATGTTTGCGTAGGATTTAAAGACGTATGTATCGTTATAATTAAGATATCCTTATGGTGCCAGGCTGGCCTAAGCATCATATTTGGCCGGTATATGTCATTGTTCATGCTCCAGAGCTCAGCCATGCGATTCTGTAATTTAACTCGCTTGGGTGACCGTCGAAGTGAGCGCCAGTCTAGCGGTGAGGTGTCAAATTCGTATTCCACAAACTCATCTAGCGCTACAAGCGCCCCCCGCGTGAGTACGAAGTGATATGAACTAACCTTGGGTGATCAATGTCGCCGTTCTCTATGAAATTCGTATTCTACAAGCACAAACTCACCTCACCTAGTTATCACGTCGCCTAAGAATCTCGATTTCTAATGTCAAATGAAAAGTTACTATTTTCTGCGTGAGATATGCGGGAGCTTGTGATTACTTCGTGGTTTTTTTAAGAAAATACAAGTTTTATGAATGAATAATGGTTATAAAACAATGAAATTGAATAAAATGAAGTTTAGTTACCTTCTGTGACAAATTACTTGGGTATACTTAATAGTAGTTCTGCGATCAGTAGACCTCGCGGCGCATCTCTTCGACTGTCTCTTTATAAGTCTATATCTTAACTCGTTCTTGACCGATTTGGTTTCATACTTGTAAATCTTGTTAGGATTGAGATACCAAATGATCTTGCCAAATATTTTATCGAAATCGGTTGATAAATAGCACGACAGCAATCCAAAGCAAAGCAAAGGAAATCCCTCCCTCCGTAATAAAAATTATTGATTATTATTACTTTTACTAATTAACACGAGTATAGAGAACCTGTGTATATAGATAAAAAATAAAACCTACAGTGGGCATACGAAAGCAAAATTGTCGAATTAAAACGGAGACCACTCTCACTTCGTTATCTCGGTCAATGATAAATAAACAAATACCCCAAACTAAGCAAAGCTTGTCATTTGGCTGCCAGAGACTGATATTATACATATATTTTAAAAATACTAGCGACCCGCCCCGGCTTGGCACAGGGTGGCACAGGTGTGCTATACATATAAACCTTCCTCTTGAATAACTCCATCTATTAAAAAAACCACATCAAAATCCGTTGTGTAGTTTTAAAGACATAATACATGGGGACAGACAGCGGGAAGCGACTTTGTTTTATACTATGTAGTGAGATACTTATACGAATAATTACCAATAACAATATTAAGACAGAGCAAACACCCATGTTCATCACATAAATACTAGCCTTGGGTGGGAATCGATCCATTTCTCTTTGATCCAGTAGTCAGGGTCACTAACCACTAAAGCAGTCAATAATACCTAGGTACAGACTTACTTTGCAAAATATTGGGATTTGCAGAGGCATAAAAGCTCATCTTTATAGAGGTTTTACTGTGGGACCAAGCTAGTACACGATATTTATTACAAAAAGGACATCGGCGATTTATTAATACTCTCGCTTGACATGCACCCTTGCAATTTGCTTTTTATAATAAGACGTATTTTTACGAAGAGACCAACCACAAAATCACTTTTGAGGTTGGTCCCTTCGTAAAAGTGAACCATGATGAATATACAGGGTTATCTTCTCACCCAGTACTAGCCACAATGGGGTGATTAAGATCATTACCTATGAACAACATCTACCATGGGGCCAACTCAACATTTGAGAAAAAAATCTGTTGTTCCATTCAAAACTGCAACCCCGAATCAACTAAATGTATGAAACCGTTGATTTTATTTTCTCGAATTCCAGGTTGGCTCCATAGTAACATTTGTTCATTATGATGGTCTGAATCACCTTCTTTCCGCATATTACATCAGTACAGAATAATTCTTTATAACTCTGTAAGTGCATTTTGTAAAACGGAACTTGGTAAGTATAAAGAATTATTTTAAAAAAAAATAGGTAAACAAATATATTTTTGCTTAATAAATTAGGAAATAAAACAAAATTCATTAATTTCAGGCAACAGGAGATAATATATTATGATGACACATATGCCCGATACATACAAAGTTAAAATCAGTTTTTTTTGTCAGATCAAATTGTAATAAGAATGCAAATACTAAATTATCATTATTTATTACGAGTAATAAATAAAATCGTTTTCATTTAAATATTCTTTTTCATATTGTTTATAAGAAGACTTTGCATTGTGCATTCTTTTTTGTACAACAATTTTCATTAAAATTATTTAATATATAGTTTTACTGATAACATTATCCAAATCAATTTTATACCACGCAGCACAATATTAAAATAGTAGCTCTAAATCTGGCATGTTTTTCAATTAATACTTTATTCTAGACTTTCTTTTGGTCAACTATGGCTATTTGACATTAGACATAACAATATTACGACTTAAAAGTGGTAACTAAGGTAGGTACCTACTGTGTAATGTAAACTTTACCATAAGACATAATGGTTGGCCGTTGAAACTGAAAATTGATTAGGAAACATTCTCAGAACATGCACTCCGTACTAACCTTAACCAAGCAATTTCTGTCTGTAAAATATAATGAATAAGTACTATGCATTTACCAATTCCATTACAAATATTTAAATAATTTTAGTAGGTAACTACAATACTTTTTTAACTTCATAATGGGGTGATTAGGATCATTATGAACTACTTCTACCATGGGGCCAACTCAAAATTTGAGAATAAAATCTGTTCCATACAAAACTGCAACTCCAAATCGACTAAAAGTAGGAAACAGCTGATTTTATTTCCTACAATCCGGGTTGGCTCCATGGTACGAGTATAATTAGTTCATTACAATGGTCTGAATCACCATTAATTAATTAATTCATTACTTAACCATTAATTAATCTGCATATTACTTCAGTTCAGAATAATTCTTTACACCTCTGTAAGTGCATTTTGTAAAGCAACACTTAGTATAAACAATTATTAAAAAAAATTGGTAAACAAATATATTTTTGCTTAACAATTAAGGGTAATAAATAAAAACATGTCCGTTTAAATCTTCTATTTCATGTTGTTTATAAGAAGATATCCATTCTTTTTGTACAATAATTTTTAAAACTAATTAGTACATAAAATATTACTGATAGCATTATTCAAATCAATTTTTATACTACACAGCACAAAATTATAATAATAGTTCTATATATGACTTGTTTTTCAAATAATACTTTATTATAGGCTTTCTATTGATCAACTATGGCTATTCGACATTAGACATAATGTTATGACCCAAAAATGGTCACTGTCAGTGCGGTACAGTATAATAAATATTCTAATGATACATAGGTAATGCTTGGCCGTTGAAACCAGATTTAAAATTGATTAGGAAACATTCTCACAACTTCTTCATGCACTCTGTACCTACGTTAACCAAGCAATTTAGCTCTATAAAATATTATGAATACTATGCATTTACCAATTCCATTACAAATACTCAAATAATTTTAGAAAGTATGTAACTACAATACTTTTTTAAACTTATTTTAGGAAAATTTTACATTTTTTCACAATAAAATTATGCAGTATGCAGCATTATGGGTGCAAATTGTTTCCACTATTCTTAATAGGTACATACCTGCTATAGTTAATAATACCAGCATCTCATTCCGCTTGGACGCTGGACTGCTGTATAAATTCCTTATATATTACACACTTGTTACTTGTTGCTGCGGGCCTTTTCCACAATTGAGCCCTCCAATGGGCCCGTTTTAATATATATTACACAATACAATAGATAGTTAATTTTGTTCAGATTGTAACCAAGCAAGCATGCCTTTTTCTTCTTGTTGCATTACTGTATCCATGAGACTTGACATTCATCACAATAATTTTATGAAACTGCACTTTTAATGTTTGTGTGGAAAATATTGGCCAAGTGCATTAATATTGATGTTGTTTCATTGATGCTTCCTTGTAAACGATACTTCCCAATCCTTCTTGAACAACAGCTGAAACATAAATCATAGGATAAATAGGTTATCGAAAATTACGTTTGTTACCTATGTAGAATAATGTTTATTTCAAAGATTAGAGAAACAGTGGAAGATGTTACCTTTACTTCTTCTAGTTGTATCATTTGTATTACAAGCTTCGTTAAAGCTTATTACGTAAAACTGGCTAGACAGCATCCAGTAGGTACAAAACCATCGTTTTCAACAAGGGCACTTTTATGTATGAAGAATGATAAGAAGTCAATGTTTTTGGTAGAGAGCTCTATCGCTTTACTTTATAAAATATTCACTACAGCAACTTTCTTCAGGTATAAAAGTGCAATAATACGTGGTTTATTTAATTCACAATGAACGAAATTCTCCCAAAAACAAAGCGAAGTTAATGTAAACAAACAACTCGAGATATTTTTTGTACATGGTTTGGCACCGGCGTTTTGGTTATTTGCCAATATTGCAAAATTTATTAATTTAGCTTTTTGAGCCATGTAATGTTAGCAATTAATTGCTTTATAACTAATAAACGATTATTTAACTGTATTTTCAGGTATATATCTATCTAAAACTTCATAATTTCGATATTATAATAAACCGGTAAAACCGATTCGGATCAGAGTCGCGTGTGGCATACCTTTAAAAACTCATCGGCCAATCTTGGTCACTTCGACCTCGCCTCACTTCACTTAAAGCTCACTTATTACCGGAATCGCTATTTAGGTGTTCGCTTAGGCGAGCGTGAGGCGGGAGGGAAGTGAGGTGACCTCACTTCACCCAAAGAAGCGAAATTCGAGAATCGCACGGCAGGGCGCGACTTTTATTCGTCTAAAGTGATACTGTAGACTTCAATACATAGTATAAAATAAAGTCGCTATTTTGTCTGTTTGTTTGTCTGTATGCTTAAATCTTTAAAACTACACAACGGATTTTGATGCGGTTTTTTTTAATGGATAGAGTGATTCAAGAGGAAGGTTTATATGTATAATACACCTGTGCGAAGCCGGGGCGGGTCGCTAGTATGGTATAAAACAAAGTCGTTTCCGCTGTCCCATGTCCCCATGTATGCTTATATCTTTAAAACTACACAACGGATTTTGATGCGGTTTTCTTCAATAGATATAGTGATTCAAGAGAAAGGTTGATATGTATAATAAACCTGTGCGAAGCCGGGGCAGGTCGCTAGTGTACTATAGTTGTAACTTAGGGATTCCTACCTAGCCAGACAAGCCCAAGCATCGTATTTGGCAGCCTGCGCTCGGTACAAGTCATGGGTTTTGTTCGAGATCTCGGGTTACAGATACATATATGTAGACTTGTACTCATCTAAAGTGATATTGCTACCAGACTACTAAGACTTAGTAGACTTAGTAGTCAGACTACTAAGCGGTTCTGAAGTTAACTACAAACTGCACGAAACCCAATCCTCGCGCAGCTGTTAAGTAAGCATCAGTCAGAATTGGGTTTTGTGTAGCTTGTAGCTAACATCACAGCCGTCAAGAAGTATAACTCTGGCTATACCTACTATACCTATATAACATGTAGTAGTTGTAACGTGGTGATCCTTACTTGGCCCAGGCATTATATTTGGTGGAGCATCCACACTCTCGCGAGGCGACACGAGCAGCGCATCTTGTAGCTAACTTCTCATCCGCCGACTTGCATAGGTATCATTCATTGCTATACCAGTCGGCGGATGTGAAGTCTACTACAAGCTCCACTGCTCGTGTCGCCTCGCGAGAGTGTGGATGCTACATGGCAGTCTGCGCACAGTACAGGTCCTGCTTGCTTCTGTAAAGGTACCTACAATGTTTTAATGCAGTGATATTTACTTCCTTTCCTAGCTAAACTGGCACAAGCGTCGTATTTCGTAGTTTTCTTCTGGTTATTGTCTCAGAGCTCAGTGGATTGTGATCTTCTAAGGTAAGGCAATATAGGTACTAAGGTTATAATACTTTTAATGTATTTTTACCTAGCTAGGCTGGCCCATGCGTCATATTTGGCAGTCTGCGCCCGGTACAGGTCATGGTTCTTGTCCCAGAGCTCAGGGTATGACTTGTACTCCTCGATGAGGCGCAGCACGGACTCGTTGGTCCACTCCACGTCCGACATCATCGCAACTCACCACCTGCACGAGGAAATTGGTAACTATCTCTCGCAACTGGTTGCAAACGAGAACAAGAATCAAGATAAGATTTCGAAGAGAAACAAAGTGATTTGATAACGGTCTCGATTTCCCACCTGCACGAGGGAATTGGTAACTATCCGTCTAACCACAAAAGTTTACGCACGCTTTAGGCTATGTTTAACAGTACAAATTGCACCGTTAACAGTGTTTAAAGCGTGTTTAAATATTTTGTGGAAAGGCAATAAATGTCCTAACTGATTACGAACGAGATGTACTTATATCAGGAGATTTCAAAGAAAAACAAAGTGATTTGATAAAACTTTCGTAGGTATTTCCTTTTGAAAGTACGGAACCCTAAAAACAGCTGTCCGATGCTACCTACATGAAATAGAAAAATGTGTTTTTTAGCTAGCTCATAATAATTTGTTCATAGAACTTGAATTGCTTCCTATCGGCTTAGTATTATAGCTTCTTTGACTAGCCCTGTGTAAGTGTATATTGTACAGGCCGCGCCACACAAGTTGGCGGATGTGAAGCTGCGCAATAGCCAATCAACATGCGGCTTTTTGTGAGCTTCAGTCAGGATTGGATATTGCGCAGCTTGTAGCTAACTTCACATCCGCCAACTTGTGTGGCGCGTCCTTTACAGGGTGTTGTTTTGCAAAGTACAAATACTTCCAGTGGCAGTGGTGTTTATGTTGATCATTATGAACAACTTTTACTAAGGGACCAACTTTGAAAACACATAAAAATGAAAATTAACCGAGGCAAATTAATATTGGACGTAGCCGCGTAGCTTAGCAAAACGGACTCGAACCACTGTGGTCTTATGTGACCTTTTTGTTAAACTACCTATGTCCTATTCATATTAAAAAGTTCTTACCCTACCCTACATAGTTTCTTAAAAGAACTAGAACCTACAAAGTTATTATACCTTATTACATAGATACTACTTACTTAACATCTATAGCGTACGTAGTTATAGGTTACTCAATCAACATTCAAGATTCTACGCACGCCGCGAACATATTAATAAATAAACATACTTGGGTAGCTGAGTGCATCGCATAATCAAAACAATGACTGCAAACACGCATACAATAACAGAATTCAAATGACATTACACTGGGCAAGTACAAAATATGGTTATTAATACTTACAGGATACGAATAAATGAATTATTCTAAATGGAATGTTCGAGAATGCAGTTTAGTGAAGCGAACGAAGGCGCGCGTGCTCGCTGGCGCGCGGCAGTAGACGACTGGCGCGCGGCAGGAATGCTCGGTCTCGCTCGCTCGCTCGTTCGGTCGCTCGTTCGTATTGACTGCGCAAATCGCGAATACACAAGTACCTACCTATGTAACATGGGAGAAATTGCCGGCCGGCGTATGTGCGCGGCGTTGCGAGCTCGCGCGCGCGGCGTTGCATGTTCGCTTCGGTCACGTGTCACGTCCTTTGTTTGATGGGCTCGGTCAATTGTTTTCGTTTGGTTTGTGGCTTTATGCTGTGTTCTGCAGGTCTAAAACGGCCGCTTTGAGCAGTTCATCGAATAGCGATTCATACTTACTATGAATTCTTGGCAGATCCTAATAGACTAGGGTAGAAGCCTTTAAAAATAAATTATTTAAATAATTTAAGAAAAATAATTTACGGGCGATCTGAGGTCGGGAAGGGTGGGGGTGAGGGGTTAAAGGTTAAAAAATGTTTTTTCTCGATTTCCGGCAAAACTAAAAGTCCTATCGAAAAAAGTTAAATGGCAAAGTTGTAGGTAAGTAATAAAAAGATGTAAAACTTTTGTGTTGCCACTTAATTCACATAACTTCAAAATTTATGTGAAAAATTCAAAAAACCAAGTTTTTGATTTTTTTTTTCTTTTACAATTTTTTTTTGTAACGAAATTTAGTGAAAACTTACCTTTTTATGTCCCAAATATGCTGTAATTTATTTGAATAAAAATATTTATTTTTTCACCTTATTTTGAATTAATATCGAAAAAGCACCCTAATTTTCAATCGAAAATTCACCCGTCATAATATCAGCTTTTTTCAAAAGATTGGTACGTTTTCTGTTCGTTGAAGTCTCTACTTTCCGTTGGTGAAAAAAAAAATTACTTATGTTACTTACTGTAGTAAATCTTCTCAGAAAATGCAAAACAAATAAGGTAAAAAATTAATATTTAATAAGACAATTACAATATTTGGAGAAATTGTTGTTAATTATAGTAGGTAGTACCTATATTTTGATTTGCTATTTTTTTTATCAATGTAACTTGTCCTTATTGGAAATCTATAAGAGAGCTCAGAAAATAACTTAGGTACTGTAAATATCTAGGATTATTTGCAATGTGAAGGTCTTCCAGCAAAATGATTATGATGATAAGATGACTTAACAAATCATAACTTAAAAGATAAGTTCTTTAAACCAAGATCTAGGCACCTTTGATAGGAGTTTCAAATATAAAACGGATTCTGTAAACATCTAAGCCCTCCTACCTTAAAATAGTAGGCACGTTTCAGAACCTTCCAAAACAATTTATTAAAGCCAAGAGAAGCGAGGGAACTAAGCGATTTGGATAGTCGCATCACGTATCCATATTACTGACTCTGATATACTTACCCAAAAGCGGGTAAGTAAAACCTCTACGCCTTGGGGACAAAGAATCTGACGTAAATACGAAACTAGATATTCAGACCTCCGTCTCCTCGAAAGCGACGTGAACGGAAATCTCCCGCTAAACTGGTGGGGAAGAATTTATCGACCGGTACAAGAGACCTCTCGTCTATGTTGGATCAACACGCTACCAGAGGTCAAGTGGAGTGGTCGCTCTCGCCATTCACTGAAAACCTATACAGCTGTTATAGGGAGTAACTCGCACCAACTGGCAGGCAGTTATGCCCTTTTTGTTTACATTCTCAGCGGATCACTGACAAAAGTAGACTGTACGCAGCAGAGATAACGTCTTCTTTGCTTAAGTTAGAGCAATGATGCAGTAGAAATAAGTCGTAAGTATTTAGGCAGTGTGGTACATACGTCTTTTCGTCTACATTTCAGGGTGGAGCTGAATGAGCGCTGTAAGCGGTCCATCTTCAGAGGGCGCGTAAAAGGGAACTTCTGATTAAAATAATGGAATTCTATTTTGTCTACACGGCATTGTTAATTTTATAGTTCGTCGTTAGCGAGTTTATTGAGATGGATGGGGATTACACTTTGGCCACTTAAGGGATGGGGTGTTTAATTAGGGTTGCCACTTGAAACGTATAAAATGGTAACTTTGAGATGGACGTAAAAGCCGTGTTTAGTGGTTCTGGGCCGGTGTTATTTTATTAAAGGGTGGGTATATTCAATGCCTCAGAATTCTCATATCAGTAACTATGCCATATAATTTTCATAGTTAAGTAATTTCGCACACTATGTTTTGTATTTTTATCTAGGTACCTTTGTCCCTTTAAGTACCTTTTGGTATTATTTTGATCTCAATATTTTTATGCACACCGGTTTGAATAAGATTTTTACTGGCCCTTAAAATCTTTTTTACGACAGGTCTTATAATATGATGCATAGATTTCTTTATCGAACGATTTTATAGAATTTTTTGTTATTAATTTTACGTTTGCTTTCTGTCGTCCTTCAGACTCATCGACTTAGCATTTTTTTATTCCATATTGATGTTCAAACTTCAACAAGATATAAAACAGCTATGAGCTTGCCTCAGTCTCTGTACATGATTGAATGAGAAATGAGGAGATCCGAACGATCCGAGAGGCGAACTAAAGTTACCGACATGGTCCAGCGGATTAGCAAGATAAAGTGGCAGTGGGCAGGGCGCCAAGCCCGGAGCACTGATGACTGATGCTTAATTTAGGGCCGCAAAGTTCTCGAATGGGGAGTACGTACCGACAAGCGCAGCGTAGGACAGCCACTGACTACATACTTAGGTGGACTGGACAGGTTCTGATTACGCGCTAGACGCAAGCAGCTTCCAAGAGTTTTTATAGGAAATTTATATGTCTAGCACAGCTGATTATATGATGACGATTATGATCTAGATGTAGCGTAGTAAATAAAGGTTTATTTTCCAATAAACGAAATACCGCCAAATGGACACCCTCATAAGCGTGATTTTTCAAACAAATTGAGCAAAAAAAATCGAAATCAATTTCAATTTTAGCGCGGCATATAGGGAGTGTCCCAATTTATCGGGGCCCCTCAAATTTTTTCGCCGACATTATGCAAACTTTATGGGAGGCGTAAATTATTCGGAGCCATTCAAGTTTATGGCATTTATGGCACTGGAAGTTGTGAGTGCTTCTCTGCGGATTTCCGAGCCATTGTCCTAAAGTGTCGTAACTTAAAAACAATATGGCGACCGTGGGGATGACAGATTATTGTCAAGCTTTTGTGTGAACTAATGCACTGAATAAGTGGAGATGATGATTGTTTGTGATGGTTGCGAAAGTAAAATCGATTTGAGTAGGGCAGTTTGGGATGTTTTGCTTTTATTTGTCCGACCTCAAAAATCTAGATAATTAGGTAACTAAGAACTTAGTGACTAGGGACTACGAATCTTACATCTCAAGATCTCAGATTCCCGTAAGCTACTCGTACTTTCTATCAGTCACATAAGTATATGTCCAGCAGTGGACGTCTTATGACTGAAGCGACGAAAATGACTTTGGAATCTAATAGGTTGGCTGGAAGGCCTATGCCCATAAGTGGCCGAGATAGGGATGATGCCAGGTAAAATGGATTACATTCAGCACCAACATAGTGTTATTTAAATAAATAAATATTAGGGGGCATCTTACACACAATCTCTGACCCCAAACTAAGCAAAGCTTGTGATATGGCTGCCAGAGACTGATATGCTACATAAACATATTTCTCAATACATACTAATACAGAATTTACAGAAGTACCTAAATTACAATTTTACATCAGTTCTTTGACAATTAGCATCTTGTATTGCAAAAAATACGTACAACAAAACTGATTTCGAAATGAATATAAATCATTCAGCTTCCCACCAAATTCACGTGAATCAAAAACAAAGCGAAATAATTTGAACGCAAATCCTCGTAACCTAAACGCCAAATGTGCAACATCAGGACCCTTCCATCAGAAACTATCGACGCACGTCAAGTATGCATCATCGCAACTTATCGGGCCCCACAGGGGTCTCGGGGCCCCTCCCGCACCCCGGAGGGGTCCCTATCTGCCACCAACAATGAGTCGCATTTGTGACGCAGAATTTACGAGACGTTTTTACGATTGCAAAATAGGTGGGACGCGGTTTATGACCACCCTGTATAATAAGGGTGCGGCGCAGCCTGTGTAGTTTGGAACCCGGATTAAGGTTTTTCTTTATACTTTACTTGGTCTTGTTAATGTTAGGTATTGTTGGAGGGACTTTATTGAGACAAATTACGTAAGTAGGTACCTACCATAAAAGTATTGAAATAATTTAAAAATTGACCACCTTACCACAAAAGATTTAAACACGCTGTAAACACTGTTTAACCGTGCAATTTGTAACGCAAAACATTGTCTAAAGCATGCGTGAAACTTTTGTGGTAAGTAAGACCGTGTTATTTTTAATCCAGAAAAAGCTCTGGATTTTATAGGTGTATTTATTTTCACATAAGTACCTAACTATTTGACTGTTAAATTTTAAAAAAGGAACATTAACAGAACATTTCTCTAAACGAGGAACATAATATTCTAATTGTACCTACACATCATCATGACCGACTTAAGTTATGGGGCTAAAAACCTGCGAATATTTGAGTTCAAGAAAAAAAATCGGTCAAGTGCGAGTCGGACTCGCGCACTAAGGGTTCCGTACCGTATGGGAGCCCCATTCCTCTTGCCGTTATTAATAGCAAGCAATAAACTCCTAAAAATGAAGTTTCTTTCATAGGAGCCACCCTTAAATTTACATTTTATTCTATTTTTAGTATTTGTTGTTATAGCGTCAACAGAAATGCATCATCTATGAAAATTTCAGCTGCCTAGCTATCATGGTTCATGAGATACAGCCCGGTGATAGACAGACGGACAGCGGAGTCTTAGTAATAATAGGGTCTGAGAGTTTTTACCCTTTGGGTATGGAACCCTAAAAACCGCAGTTTACCCGGAACTGCCGTTTTAATTTCTCGTTGTCGTTGAAAGTCAGTGAAATTATAAGGGACACACTGATTTCATCATCATCTTCATTGGCAGATCAGACAACCAAGGTCAAGTCAAGGAGGCAGATAAGCCAGGCCTCCTTGAAACTATCAATGGGCCTCTTCCACCTTTTTCCAAATTGTATTTGCTTAAAAATCATAATATCTATAGCTTTTTAGGGTTCAGTACCCAAAGGGTAAAAACGGGACCCTATTAATAAGACTCCGCTGTCCGTCTGTCTGCCTGACACCAGGCTGTATCCTGGTGACAGACAGACGGACGGACAGCGGAGTCTTGAACGTTCATGAGTGAACCGTGATAGCTAGAACGTTGAAGTTTTTACAGATGATGAATTTCTGTTGCTGCTATAACAACAAATACTAAAAACAGAAAAAAAATATTTTAAGGGGCTCCCATACTTCAAACCTGAATTTTCGGTTGATATTAATAATGGTACTTAACACTTGAAATATTCACAGAATATTGAGTTGTAAATTCACTTGAAAAATAAATAGTTTAAATAAAATGAATATTTAAAGGGGGCTCCCATACGGTACGGAACCCTTCGTGCACGAGTCCGACTCGCACTTGGCCGATTTAATAATAATGTCATAGCAAACTTCATTCAGTTCCAGAAAAACTCCCACGACAAAAAAAGAACCCTTTACAAAATATGAAATTATTATTATCAGCGATTATTCCAATAACTCCGCGATTCACAAATCTGAATCTCTGTCACTTTTCTATTTATTATTCAAAAAACGTTTTGGTAAATAATTGGGAATCACGCTGCGAGCTCCACAAGCTAGGGTCGGACCCCACCCTTGACCGTCGTTTCAATCAATACTCTCGTCAAATGCAACCCTTCCCTTATCGGCATAGCGGTGCTACCAACCGTGACGTCATAACTACATGCTTATGATTGCCTGGTACTTTACTTTAAGCGATAAGGCCTCCAATAGGTACTTTTTTTTCAATACCAGTCAACTGGTATTGAATTATGTAATTAAAAGTATTAGGATTAGTGAATCCTGCAATTAATTATGATTCATAAACTGAAAAATATTTAAAATTGGCCAGTGAAGTTCAGACACATACGCTTGTTAAGATTTTTACATTAGAGATAAAGAAGGGATGCCTTGTCCCTTTCCCACAAAGCCTAACATGGTGTGGCGAATGTATGACACTTACGGGCAGTGACGTCATACCATAGTGCGCTCTTTGTCTAGCAAGAAAATAGATATGCTTGTTACATTATTTCTAAGTTGTATTTTATTTTTGACTGTTTATGGTTAGCTGTTACAAGAGGACATCATAAAAATATTGTCAACTGGCTTATTAATAAAGGCTGGAAATTGAACAAAGTACGATGAAGACAAAACTTGATGAAGATAATGATATCATCATCTAAGTATTCTAAGTGAAGTCATGTCACGACCCCCACTCCCAAACTATGACAAGGTTTATATTTTTAATAGGTGTGTTGTTTGATTGACAAAAGAAAAAATACGTGTACAATATTTTTTTATAATCTAACTCACGGACTAATTATAGTAATATTTTTTTTTACCCAGTCATCACTACGGACTGATCAAAGCATCCCAATAACTAAATATTATCACATGGTCAAAGTAATTTTATCAAAAAAATATACCTACCTTGTTATAGGTCCCTGGGCACTTTGATGTCTGTCTCACTTATTTTGACCTGAACTTAGCTGTGACATCGACATTGACCTTAAGGTGGGCATACACGATGCGATGATTTGATCAAATTTTCGCTTCATTCCAACTGGGAGCTCATTCAATTAATTCAAAGGTAGGAGGTGTACCATTTTGTTTCCTCAATAACTACTAACCAGCTATAGTTAACTACCTCCACTGGACTGATCTGATGAATTGATGCGATCATCGCGTTCTGTGCGCCCAGTTTCAGGTAGTAGTACAAACCGTTAACTACCAATTCCTACCTTTGAATTAATTGAATGACTTGATCAAATCATCGCATCGTGTATGCCCACCTTTAGTTTATACACGCGAAGTTTTCAAGTAGGTATAGGTAAATAAGTTCGTATAGGCCGTGTGCCTAGCCCTAGTGTCAGAGTTGTTATGCCGCCTGAAGGACTTTGACGTGACCAAACGGTTAAAACGATTGGGCCCTACAACTTAACGTGTCATCCGAGCCACGGTAGCGCTCAGTTGGAAATATAACACGCGGTTACTCAGCCGAAGACGGCTATCACTGATAAACACCTAGGTAGTCCAAACTACACAATGAGCACCAGTTTTCAGTAATAGGAACTTGACTGTTGGACACAGGCCTCTCCATTAGATATCAGCTGTGCCATACATTTTATCAGAAGTGAATTGACAGTGAATTTTGCACGATACAGCTGATTATTACGTGATTTCGTAGGTGGTCCCATAGTTAAAGTTGTTTATAATTATGAGTAAGTAGGTATATTAGTATATACATACAATTATATCATTAGGTATTACATTATACACTTTTTAAAGTCCCTGTGCTTCACAAAGCAAGATCCTACATAAATAATTATTTTTCGTAAAAAATGGCAATACAGCCTTCTGTGTACAAAATTCGACAATTTCGCTCGAATTGTTTACATTATTTTTGATTTTTCAATAGCCGATTTCTGTAAAAATTTAAATTGGACCACCTCGGGAGTACTTATACCCTTTCGAACTAAAAAAGAATTTTTCGATTCACTTCACAATTGGCGAAATTATCGATGAACACATACAAAAAAAAAAACATACATACGAACATAGAACCTCCTCCTATTTGGAAATCGGTTAAAAGGTAAATTCCCATATGTCCCATAGGTGGCTGCCTCTATTCGGTGATGAATGGGAATTATATTCCCATTTGCCTATTAGCAAAATCAGTTGAGAATTTGAAACGTGACGGGATATTTAATTTAAATGATTAATTCCAAGATATTTATTTAATTATGTCATACAAGTAAATTTAATTCCGTGGAACCTTTTTTACTTATTTAGATTGGTTATACCTACATTTAATTGTTCGCTCCACATACTAAAATAATCGGCCAAGTGCGAGTCGGACTCGCGCACGAAGGGTTCCGTACTGTATGGGAGCCCCCCTTAAATATTTATTTTATTTTAATTTTATTATTTATTTTTGAAGTGAATATAAAACTAAATATTCCGTGAAAATTTCAAGCATCTACCTGTTATCATTATTAAAATAGAGCGAAAAACGTCTAAAAAATCAGGTTTGTTGTATGGGAGCCCCCCTTAAATATTTAAGTATTTTATTTTCTTTTTAGTATCTGTTGTTATAGCGGCAACAGAAATACATCATCTGTGAATTTTCACAGCTGCTGAAATTTTTCAGCTGCCTAGCTATCATGGTTCATGAGATACAGCACGGTGACAGACGGACAGACAGATAGACGGACAGACGGACATCGAAGTCTTAGTAATAGGGTCCCGTTTTTACCCTTTGGGTACGGAACCCTAAAAAAGGCGGTGAAACATACCTAGTTCAAAAAAATGGCTGCTATATCGCTGAAAACTTTCTTTCAGGCATTATTTATTTATTAATTAATAAAAAAATAGTTAAAAATATTCGAGTATAATACTATTCCTCGAGTATAATACTATTACTCGAGTAATAGGTACTTTGGAACCAAACATTGATTTAACTTACATTATTACCAATTTTGTAATTAACTAGTGTGTACTTAGGTTTTCGAAATGGGTTCCATGAATTGTATAAAACACTATTAAAGTATATGGTAGAGCACAATAAGTGTTCGTAAAACCGGCGTAGTAACTCTTTGTTATTCTGGTACCTTTTGTGTTGCCACTTGGACACAATTGAATCGTTTTTGCAACAGATTATGGAGATAGATGTATGAGACATAAGTCGTACATTTTTTTTTACCAGAAAATTATAGTAATAGTTTAACAGACATATTTATCATGATTTTAACAGGTCTGTTATATGAGTCGTGAGTAAAGACAGGCATATATAAAAATTATATTCTTGAATTGAACTACATTTTGCCTTTAAAAACCAGTAGTATGCGTTAGTATGAATGACACCGCGTAAATAAATATAAGAAAATAGATAGAAGCAGAAAGACGCCTGTGGAGGGGATGGCTGCGCATGGGTTTAGTATGGCGGTCACCATGCGCAGTCATCCCCTCCACAGTACCCTCAGCGCTACACCTACGTGCTGCTACACGTACCACCCTTACACTGTTGATTTCCCTTCGACAATTACAAAGTGGTTTGACTCAATGTTTTTGACCCATACGACCAGGGAATGGAATGGACAGCCGGCATTCTTGTTTCCGGAGATAAGCAAATCTAATGCTTTTAAAAATCATAGTCTAAGTGTGCGTGCTTCATGTTCGACCACAACTTCACTTACCATCAGGCATGATGGTGGTCAGGCGCGGAATTATTCGCAATAAAAAAATCAACACTAGATGTTGGCAGTAAAATGATAAACATTTCACTAATTTGGCGGGTTCGTAGTACAGCGTTTTAGCTTAATTGGACAAAGCATCTGGGCCGGAATTCCAGAGAGATGCAGATTGAAATCCTGCGAGCACCTCAATTTTTGAAATGTTTATAACAATAATAACATTTCTATAAACCTAGTGTGTGAAGCACGATAAAAATCGTTAAAAAAGAACAGAATGAGAATCCAGTAGTTGTCCATCTGCCGCTGTTTTGTCGTTTTGTTGCCATGCAGCAGTACCATTGTGAGTGCAGCGCAGCCGCGTGTGACTCCATTGTCGGCGCGGGGGTTACGGCCCGAATACTTTCTAATGGGCTTTTTGATGCTAATTTATCGCTGTTTTATTATCTCGGATGCTAAGTAGGTATAGGTGACTTTGCATCTTTAAGGTGACCAACCTCAACATTGACGATACCTATACCACTGTAATCTTTAGGTTAAAACTTAAGTCAAGGTCAAACAAGTCTTAAGGTTTTACTTCTTTCTGATTTATGAATTTTATGTTTTTTTTTTTAAATTTAAATTAATGATCCACAGACTTCAGGTTCTGTGCCCTTTGTTAACTAAGTTACAATTGTTAGAATGCGACTGTACAATAGAGATGGGTTAGTTTAAATCTTAGTCTAAGTTAGTAGTTTCAGTGCATTGCGTGAATGCCGCGAGCAAACCGGCGACCCGCATGCAGCACCCGATCACGAGTGTGACGCATATATGCCAGCCATTTTTGGTTTAGTTTAGATTCGTTCTCAACTCATGTCAAATTAAAGTGTAGGTATAAATGTGAACCAAACCTGTCAAAGAAAATAAGTAAGACCGAACCAATTTCGAATGCGCACATTTTCAATTTAAACAACTAGGTACTTATCTAGTTTCAGATCGATATCGTGTGCAATAGAAGCCTCATCGAATGGTTGGCTAGACAAGGCTTACACTGCAGAGCTGCTGACAATCCTATTACTGCACTGCTCGACTAGCACTGCTCAGCCTTCAAGTCCAAGAGGGTATATAGTGTTACCACCCACAGAATTAATAATCCAGACACGCGGCAGCGTGTCCAGCCAAAGTGTTCTACAGAAAACTGGCGACGCAGCGGCCGTGTGTAATATTACACGAACCATTTGGAGCTACTTTTGACCCCCTCACAACTCAAAAACTATTTAGCCTACATACATGAAATTTGGCACATTTACTAAAGTCTTTTAGCTTATCAAGAATCCAAAATTTCATAAATTTTGCTCAGTCAGTTATTGATATATTAACGTTTAAAAACTCGTGTTTCATTGACTGATTCACTCACTGACTCACTCACTGACTTATAGATCAAAAACCTAACCCACATCCAGATGACCTAGAATCACATAAGTAAATTTCTTTTAAATGTTGTAGGTATATTCTTGTAGCTTAAACTTTAGGATTTTCTACAGAACACTTGGCCCCCGTGTTAGATCTCAATTCTTTTGGTGGCGACACTTTGGCTCCCATTTCACATTTATGTTTTTGATGAGATATGGAGTTACTTATGCCTGTCTTTCTTTCGAGCAAGCTGTTAAAATGTTTTATATCTTGTAGCATGTTCAATTGCTCATACCAAGCATTTTTGACCGATGAAACTGAGGAGGTACCTACTCAATTAGACGCGTATATTTTTTTTTGTGTAACCACGCATAATTTTCTATGTAGGGGTCCGATTTGTATATTTTTTTTTACTGGAAAAAGTATACTTCGAAATTAGATCCATTTAAATATTATCGAAATCGGCTGAGCCATTTTTGATAAATCAACAATAATGTGAAAAAGGATACATCGATCCGTGCGAAATATTCGCGAACTCTGTACACGGTTGAAGTCGATCATGCCATTTTCTGCGAAAAATAATTATCTTGTTTAGGTGCTTTAATGGCATCGTGAGATATTTATAAGCATTCTAGATCTACATAACAGTTTTGTTACTCTAGAACGATTTACATTGAACGAGCTTCTAACGAAACATAACTGCTTTTAAATTTTTTTAAATCGTGAAAACTGATTACCACCAAACTGCCAAAACTCGTCATTTATTCACAGCAAACTGATTCTCATTTGACACTCGCTGCTAAAAAGTGAGCTAATCTATTCGTTACATGCGAAAAGTGTCACCTGACTCTTCAATTAGTAATCCCAGGCGAAAATAATCGTAAATAACCGGTTTTATGCGCTCTAAAATGGATTTAACTGGGTTGTATAATCATGACTGTCATTACGCGTTCGTGGTCGCAGTAATGTAATTTTAAAAGGTTTTTAATTACGTGTGATGGGGTATTGTTTATGGCAGCCAGTGATTGGACAGGCAATGATAATGAAACCAGTTACGCAGAAAAAATATCTTTAAAATACGATTTATTACGCGGGGGAGAAGTGATTTATAACGCTAGGTTGGGGGCAGGTTTCGTGCAATTTGCACCCGAAGTTGTTGGACTCGAGTTTCAGTCTATCACATGCGCTTGAAGTACCTATCGAGTAGCGTAGGAAAATTTACATATTTAAGTGTTAAAGGGAGAGTGAAGATTACTAGGGTGAGAAAATGGAATATGACGTTTTATAGTCTCTTAGCAGTCTTAGCCAAGTACACAGTGGTAGGTACAGTACCTATAGTTGCTACTCAATTTAAGTTCAATATCAAGAAAAAAACTTATTCCGCATAGTTCTATAATAAGCATCAATGCAGAGTTTGTCTCAGTAAATATTCCTAGGTTCAGTAGTGTAGGATAAATGAAATTTTCTGGACAATTACGTAATACCTACTTAATATCGAGTCTAAGTGACTTCAGGAATAAATTACATGATGGAACTCTAAATGTGTTTGCTCCAGTGTACCAGTAATTAATTCTCAAACACAACCGTGTTTAAGCTCTATTTTCTGCATAAAACGTTTCCTCTTTTGCATAAATCATGGTCGATATAAGTCGAGCTGAAGTTTTTGCGACATAACACGAACTTAGTGAACAAAACTATCGCAACATTCATCAGAAGTCTCGGAAACTGGCCATCGACCTACTTCAATAGAGACTGCACCGCTTGAGGCATACAAGTCTCAAGACAGTAGACGTTAACCATCTTATCTTATAAAGTTACTTTTCATATGCCTACTTTGCTTTTAGGATGATACGCCACTGCATCTACAAAAAAAATCCAAAAATATTTAAATATGTACAGATACCAGATTGACAAAAGTCCCCGCACTAGAGCTAGCCTGTATCGCGGGAAACTGAGGCCGATTACTAAAATATTGTAATTACTTTTGGAGTAAATAGATCGTATTTTTTTGTTTCTTAACAAGTGAATTAAAAGCTTATTATTTATCAGTTCTTTTTATGATGTTGTAGAAGCTATTAAATAGTGAAATTAAAAATAATCAATCGTAAGGACAGGATTCAGCAACCGTTCGCCGAAGACCGGTTCATCATTAGACTGTTCGCCGACAGAACAGGTGGTGCTTATTTTTTACACTAGGCGCTGCCAAAGTCAAAGTTATTTATTTGCTTGAACATTTGAGTACAGGTTATAAAAATAAACATGTTTCACTGCATTCAGACAGATTCTTGCTGATTTTCGGTAGTAGATCAATTGAATAAACACCAAATGATCTATATCTCTATAATATACTTACAAAAAACCAACATATTAGAAGATCAAAATCTTAAAAAGATGCTAAATATAATTATTACCTGTTGGTAAAAATGATATTAATTGGTATAATATGTATATTTGTGATTATTTTCGACTCATAAATCGCACAAAATGTACTTATTACACGTCTACTCATTGGCTCATCTCCGGTACCACATCGGAAAATAACGGAATGCCTCCAGTTCTAGAAAAGCGCGAGTATAATAACATGATCGGTTCGCTAATGATTCATTTGACGGAGCTAATAACACAGCTGAGGAAAAAACACTCTTGTTTGTTGGATCCAAAGGCCGCCTAAGGACACATGACCAGTGAGCTTGCTATAATAACAAAAAAATATGTAGTTAGTTCTTAAGGCCACTGATCAACGAGTGAGCTGACGAGCTCTATAACTTAGTTTTACGGCTCGTCGACAGACTTTCCGGTCGATTACTGCAAAAACCGCGGTTTTAAAAACTGTCAAACATGTTAAACTTTTTCTCAGCTTGATAAGTTCTACGATTTTGGCTTGTTGGCTTGCTAGTCGAGCTAATGAGCCAAATTCGTCAAAGCAACCGAGTTTTCAAAAGTTGTACGTCGATATCCGGCTTTAGAATAATGAAAGACGGGAGAAATGCCCTAACGTTAAAAATTTGGATAACATGATCACAGGAAGACGATTAATTATTGATTGATTTATAAACTCTTTATTGATTTGCACAGAGTCATATAGTCATTTATTCATAACACCATTTGTTACAAGTCAAAAAGTAAACATTTAATTAGGGCACTATACAATATAGCACGAAATAAAAATAGAAGAACTTGACAATTACCAAATCAGTCACTAATTCTTAATACAATTCAGGTACCTTTAAAAGTCATTTACTTACGTCAAAAAATAGTTGCTCATGTAGCCAACATTTTAATTTATTCCTAAACGACCCAGCGGAAGGTGTATCCCGAACTTCTACGGGTTCATAGGTAGATATTATAGTATACTTACAGAAAAAAACCTGGTTTTGAAGTTAAACAAGATAGTTTACTTTCAGCTAGCATATACATTTTTGCTAGAAGTGTACAACAGGGCTAAGAGTCACCATGCAGTCTCGGTCGGTTGTTTGCTTGTTTACCTCCGACGGTTGATCGCATATTCTGCACTCATTACTACTTACCTTGATAATGACATACTTACATAGAACTACTACATTGTTAGGTTTTGACAAAATTGAATAAAAATCGTTTTTTATGCAGAATACACTAAATATACATGTACAGTGAAATCATGTTGACTGATTCAGTAACTGTCAATACTTATGAATTGTGGGGAAAAATATTTCAACGCCAGTAAGCTGCAAGTCTAAGTCACTTTTTTAGGTTTCCGTAACCAAAAGGTAAAAACGGGACCCTATTACTAAGACTCCGATATCCGTCTGTCCGTCTGTCTATCTGTCACCAGTCTGTATTTCATGAACCATGATTGCTAGACAGCTGAAATTCATTCACAGATGATGTATTTCTGTTGCCGCTATAACAACAAATACTAAAAATTTAATAAAATAAATTTAAGGGTGGCTCCCATACAACAAGCGTGATTTTTAGGAGTTTTTTTGCTCGCTATTAATAACGGCAAGAGGAATGAGGCTCCCATACGGTACGGAATTCTTCGTGCGCGAGTCCGACTCGCACTTGGCCGATTTTCTACTTCCAATAAGCCCCAATTGTTACAATCATACTTGCCCCAGACTGCTTCCGGCTAAAGCCAGATATAAACAATTATCCTTCAATCACCTCTAAAGAGACTGCATAGCTCCTTTATTTAATTTACTCAGTTGCAGAGCGTCCCGGCGTGCGTATTATTTCCACAATTTTAAAGTATTTTTTTTTTTTTTTTTGTATAGCAACACTCTTCCGTTAAGTCATTGTGGTCCTTTGTGTGACGTAAAATGGCAGGCATTTTTCGTCGTTTAGATGAAAAATGTTTTTTTCCCAATGCCGATTCCACTAGTTATTACGTAAATAGCGTGTAAGATAACCTGCAGACTACGAGAAGTGAAGCACACATCTCACACTGTGTAAAATAAGTGACTGTGTACATGAATATGTGTTCGACAAAAAATTAACTTATTTAACGTTTTTACGCCTTCCGGCAACACAAAACTGAATTAAATACAAGTAAAAGGTCATATATAATGACAGTAAGTAACTACCCAAACTGGGGAATCCATTCAAATAATTGATTTCTTCACAAGTACCTAGCAGAAAGTTTGCATTTCGTGGCTCTAATTTATAGTAACCGTAACCTTGCTAACGTTTTGTCACGATTTATAAACAATAAAATACAGTAGGTACATAAGAAAACTGGAATTTATGTAATGGAACTCAATGAGTTTCCAAGATGACATCTATGTACTTATATGATGGGCAGACAGACTGTAAGAAACAGAACGGGAAAGATAGGTAGGTCTGTTTTTCTTTATAATTATGCTATAATTCCTTTAAAGATAAGAGCCTCACAATGAAATTATTACAGCTAGAAGTACCCTCTAGCGAGAGAATTCGACAAACAACAAAATTATTATAGTTACTTCTGGAAAACTTCTCAGCGGTGAAGTGGTCAAAAGACACACTACCTAAATTTTCTGTCTTGAGTTAAACTGCGTGTTTAAACGTACAGAAAAATCATCCTACAAAGGATACAATAGCACCGCAGCATGGTATACACCAATGCAAATTTTTGCACAGTATTTACTGATGCGTTACGAGTATCTCAGTGAGCAATCATTGAACGAGGACAAATGTTTTTTCTCAAATAGTAAAGTATGTGAGGTCGTCATGTCATATTATGCTTAGGAAGAGATACGGGGTCACAGCTACCACCTATTAAATAATCTTCTCTAACAGTAAGTTAATGAACTCTAAGCAAAAATAGTATTTTTCCTTCTTCCATCTGATTAATATCTCAAATTCTGAGTATTCAAGATGACCTGTAAACAGTCCAAATACAAGTATGGAAATATTTCTGTCTCTTTCACTTCTTATTTATACCAAGCTGGTTATAAACACATTGTTTCAACGCACCATGATAGGTACTCATTCCATAAAGAATTATTACCAAGAAAATACCAATCAAAGTTACCAAGTAACATAAATTATATCAGTAGAATCATCTCTAGCACAAAATATGGTACTTGTACTTATACTATACCGGACTTTAATAGTCTACTACTAAACATACCCAGGTAGGGCAGGGCGAATGGGCCATAACTATCACTCTGGCCGATGGCTCTGTGCAAGTTAAATACCATAAAAATTCAACTGCAAAAATATAAACAACAAAATTAATACTTGTTATTTAGGTACTTCCCTACCTATTACACACATACCTTACATGTGATAAGGAACAGGGTCAACATATATTTTTTAAAAAGTTATCTGATGTATAATAATAATTTGTACCTACCTAGTTAGACATTAATACATAAAGTGAAACACTCACTGTTGTGGTTAGTAAGCACCTAATTAGATATCATAAATCAACGATTAAAATGCTTAATTTCATGTTCAGGGCCCTAAAAATTGAGGAATAAAATACATTAAAGTAACTATTTATGCCATATAGGTAGTTACTATCCATACTGTGGTACATGTGAGGTCTAACAACCCCTTATTTTATTTTACCTTTTGGGGATATCTTGGAAGGGATTTCATCATTGACTGGGCATTATTTCATAGTGATGGATTTCATAAATAGAATTTGCCATGTTGCTGAACATATATACCTATTCAATGCTCTACAAAGACCGTACCTAACCTGGTATCCCATCAAAAATGAATTCTTATACCTATGTCATAAATAATAGCCAACATGGTAGTCAGAAATTCTTCAGTCCTTCAGAAAACTAGGATGATAGGTACCTACTCGTAAGTTATTACATTAGGTACATACATAGGTACTAAGTTAATTGAATTACTAACATAATTAAGCTGACTATATTAACTTATACAATTATAATTATAGGAATTGATTATTGGTTATTTAAATACAGTTTATCTACTGAAACTTTAAAGTAATTTCAGTTCAAGGGATGATATACCTTACATCTCCATGAAATACTGTGATTATGCCATGAAATATAACACCTGTGATTTAAGGGCATAATTATAATATCATACATTTCTGTATTCCTCAGGGTATATCCTGAGTACCTAAAGCTGTTTTTCTTTCTTGACATACTGTAAAGTTGTATGTCATTACAATCTACTACACGGGCTTGAATAATTAGATGCTACCTGTAAATAACATTATGAAGCAATAAATTTCATGATAATTATGCTTAACGAATTTCAGTACCTACTGAAAGTTTATTCACAAATGTGACAGTAGGTATCCATCTTATAATTTAAACTAAAGGGGAAATGGGGAGCTAAGTAAGGATTATCAAACCTAGGTTTGACTTTAAATTATATTTTAATTAATTTTTGGACTGGGATAGGTAATTATTATTGTTGTATTGTTTATTATTTTATATTATGTATGTCTCTTCATATGGGTTGTATGCCTGAAATAAATGTTTATTTATTATGAGTCAAGAACCTAGACATCAGGCTGTAGACATTGATTGTTCCTCAGGCTTTATTTGCCTACTCATACCTCTATTCATGGGGACCCAAATAATAAATACTTACATATTGAAATTAAACAGTACATAAAGATAATTACATAAATATAGACATATGAAATAGTACTAAAGAATTAAGTAAATTAAAGTAATATGGAACATAATCAAGCAAAGCTGTCGGAACATTAATGATAATTATACTTATTTAAATAAAATATTGAGCCAATGTTTAAGTCAATGTTTACGCTTTTCAAAGCTTACTGCCAGAATCTGTACACGGGTAGTCTATGGTTCCGCAGTACCAAGAAGTCGCTAAACGCCCTACGTGTCCAGTATAACAATGTTTTTAGGGTGATGTTGGGACTCCCACGTTTTTGTAGCGCCTCAGAAATGTTCGCTCAATCCCGAACCGACGGTTTTCATGCTGTCCTTCGGAAGAAAGTCGCGTCATTGATGAGCAGGGTGAGAGGGAGCCGCAACACCATCCTAAAAACCATATCCGAGAATCTTGATGCTCCCATGCTGCGGCATTTTGTGCGGATTATGACGGTCGAGCCGACGGCCTTAGTCCGTCCCGCACGATATTGGCAGCTGTAAAATAAAATCTTACAATTATAAACTACCTATTTAGATTAAGTACTAACATAGTGTTGTAAGTTAATAATTTGTTTTACTAACCATGGATCGTTGTTGTCTTGAATAAATATATTTTGATTTTGATTTGATTAAGACATCCACTTCAAATAAATAAAAATCCAGTTTTCACAGGATTTAAATCTATCTATAAATAATCTTTATTAAAATATATGGGTCAATTAGAAATACATTTTAATTTTAATAGTTAATAAGACAAAATATATTCAATTAGGTTTGTCTGTCTGAAATGACAACTGATAAGTCGGTACATCACTGTATAATTTGTATATTGTGTACCTAGGAGGTACTTAGAATATAAAAAACAAAACAGCACCAAGATCTTAATTAATTTGGCTGACCTTGTTACATACCCATTTATTTGATCTTGTATGACAAAATAATATAATATGGTATGTGGTGTAGCATGTTTGTTATAACATGCATGTTGCTGGATATTTTTAAGAGAATAATGAGAGCATGTAGTTAAATTTTATAAATATAAAAGGGGTGGCAATACTTTAAAACCTAGACAGGACCATTATATTTTGTTAACATAACTATGGTCTAAGCTGGTATAGTTTTACAGCTCCTTATGACTTTATGTGGCTGGATGAGCTATAATATATGACTAGATAAGTCACAATAAAACAAGTATGTGCTATTTCAAGATATACCACCTATTATTACCTCTTACTTTTTTTGTCTCTTATAAAATGTAAGCTTCAGCCTTAAATAAACGATATTAATTCACCCGTTATGAATGTCCTATTTTAAAAAGTTAAGTTAAGGAAAACAACCCATAATTGTTTGAAGTCTTGCATATTAGGTAAAGGGTATGCTGGTAGGTAAGTGTCAAGGGTGACAATTTATGAAATTTAGGTAAAAATATAGGTAAGGGAAATGCTTGACATAAATATATCAATAAATAAAATAAAATAAAAATATACCTGTACATATATTTATAATAATAATAAAAATAAATAGTCTGTGAATTCTATTAAAATAAATAAAAAAGCATATCACAATGGAATATTGTTACCTTTTTTCTAACTACATGGTGAACTGATTGAAAATCTTAGATTTTACTTTACTTAATACTGTATAGATTAAGTACCTTTGTAAAGAAAATTAGCTGGAAATCACTAGACAAGTTGATATATTGTATAAATATATTCTAAAATCCATTGTTGGGGTCTGCATTACATAAACTAAGAGCATATTAAAGTGGCTTAGAAAATGAGCCATAAAGAAACGATTCAACTAGAAGATACATAATTATGGTTATGTAATTATAATTGAATAAACCTACATACTGATGCTCAAAATAATATTTAGCTGTAAATAACAAGTTTTAGCAAACCAATATGAGATAGCTTAATCAAATCAGATTATTGATAAATATCTATAAAGATTACTATTCATTGAACCAGATAGAACCTTAGTATCAAGTTTGTAGACCTATGGCTTAAAATATTAGAACCTGCCCCCCGACCGCCTAAGCAATAGCAATCGTAATAGCAATCGTTTATGACTTCATTTTAGACATTTGGCACCGCCTATGTGACGTTAGCCATCAATTGCTTTGCGCGGATTGCGAAAGCAATAGTTGAATGAACAATTTTGATGGATGACGTCACATAGGCGGTGCCAAATGTCTAAAATGAAGTCATAAACGATTGCTATTACGATTGCTATTGCTTAGGCGGTCGGGGGGCTGATACAGGTGTTCTTTAACCATCATAATTATTCTATAATTATACAAATAACTTCACTTCTCTTGGGTGTACAACAGTAACACAAAATATTCGATTAGGTAAGTACGAGTATATGTAATACAAAAATATAGGCATATTTGCATCAAGCAGTGGCAAAATTAACAGATCATACAAAACATTTGGGGTCAAAGGGACAAATTTGATTTATCTGGTAACGAGGAATAGCTTATATGATATATATCTTTTGTATTAAACCCATGGGTAAAATAAAAAAGTAAATATAAATATAAAATATGAGGTAAAAACATTTCACAACCCTTTAAACATCTGCAACTGAGTAAATTAAATAAAGGAGCTATGCAGTCTCTTTAGAGGTGATTGAAGGATAATTAAGAATCAATCGAGCTTACCTGTTAAGTGAAGATTGATGATAATTATCCGAAATCACCGAGAAAGAGACTGCATAGTGACTCAATCCCTCCCTCCCTTGCCCGGAGGTGACACTATGCAGTTATGAGTAATTTAATCAAGGGAATTATAAGGTATCAGTATAATACAGGTAAACCTCGATCGATATCATTATGGAAGTCCCAGGAAGATAAATCTGTCCTACGCTGGTCCTTCCTGTAAGACTCAGCCTCTATGTAGAGGTTGTGAAATGTTCCCACATCTCTACTTTGAACTCCAATGACTTAACGGAAGAGTGTTGCTATACAAAAAAAAAAAAAAAAAAACTTTAAAATTGTGGAAATAATACGCACGCCGGGACGCTCTGCAACTGAGTAAATTAAATAAAGGAGCTATGCAGTCTCTTTCTCGGTGATTTCGGATAATTATCATCAATCTTCACTTAACAGGTAAGCTCGATTGATTCTTAATTATTATAGTATTGTACATTCTTTTGTGATGTAAGTTTAGAGTTACAAAACATTTGAAGTAAATGTAGCTTAAATGGAAAATTACCCATTTATGAATAATAAACTGGAAATTCTAGAATATTCGTTGGACATTACAAAGACCACAATACTAAATTAAGTAGAATAGATATAGCTACCGCTATAGCCAAGCTTTACCTATTGGTTTGTTAAAATGGCAGTGCTCATTACATTGTGGACTGACTGATGACCCATGGAGTCGTAAAGTTCTCTAGTGAAGACCAAGTAACGATAAGCGCAGTGTATGGCGTCAATCTACAAGGTGGTCAGAGGTGGTGAGACTACCCGTGACCACGACTGATGCAACTCGGTCGAAACGTCGGGATGATGAGGTATTTATTTATCTCGTAATTTTAGTGCGCGATTAGTAGTATATAATAATAATAGTCTGATGACCTCATTAAAGGCCGCTGCATACGTAACAAGATAATACCTCGGACGGGGCGTGAACGGGAACGGGACGTGACTGCCTCGTTCGAGACGGGAAGGTGTTTTTAATGCATATGTACCGTAACGGTGATTCGGATCTAACTGTTGTGAAGAAGGAAAGGTGGATTTTTAATTTCGAAAATTGGCTTTAATTGCTATTGTTTTAGATGACGAAGTAGTTACAAACGTCCAACATTACTTTTCTCTCCGGAACGAACGGAGTGATTGTGCATACGTAGCGGAAACACTGACGGGGCGGGGCACGTGCCGGACGGGACGTGCTAAACATCGTAGGCGACGATATTTTTCCCGCCCCGTCAGTGCCACGTTCCCGTCCCGTCCGTGTCTCCGTGACATATGCGCTTCCATATACATTTTGTATGAAACGATATTTCTAAAATTTCCCGTTCCGTCCCGTCCGTGAAAAAACCCGTCACGTAGGTATGCAGCGGCCTTAAGACGGTAGCATCGTGTTGAAAGCAAGCCGCTTCCCAGTCATATTTGCGATCTACACATATAGAGAAGACCTATGTTCGTATTCAGTAATCATTTCTTTGCCTAGAACTGTGGGTCAGTACCTAGATAATCTGAAATGTCAAAACATAATTAAATTATGTATAATTATCATCAGTGATTTTATTTCTAAACCTTTACCAAAGACACTTTGTGATAAATCGTTGCACAATGCACCACGCAAGTCATGCGTGACGTCACGAGGGGGTGTGCGACAAACAATAAACATTATGCACACATTAATTATCATACTTAACTATAATTTTAATGAAAACTTCAATTAAAGCGAATGCATAGTAATACTTCATGCATACATAATTTAGCCACAGACATTGGCCGAGGAAAAATAATGGACGCCGCGCCGGTAAAAAATACATAAGTAATTTTCTATAAGAGCGGATGTCACAGTTACAGAAATGGAATCGATCCAGTGGATTGGCAAGTTGAAATGGCAGTGGGCACGGCACGGAGGACTAATAACCGATGGGTTATCATCACCGAAGTTTTCGAATGTCTGCAGGATCGAATTGGATGTTCTTGTACTATACGCTGCTACCAAACGGTCTTAATGAAGATAATATATAGGGGAAGTTATGTCCAGCAGTGGACATGCTAGGGCTGAAACAAAGAAAGAACGTATCAGTTATATGATGATGGACATTTCTTCTGTATTCCGTCAATTCTTTAAACAAATGAAATCAAAGCAAAGGATGTCTAATAGGCATGATGACTGCGTAGAAAAATCCAGGAATTAAGATATTAAGCCTTGTCAAAGGTTGGAAGTTGGGGGTTTGTGACGTCACTATTGCGACGTAGTCTGTACATTTGTAGTGCCCTCATGAGGTCACGCGGAACGTTAACGGGCCATATCTTCGTCAAGTTTTGTAATTGACAAACAATAAAATATATCCTAATATATTTTTTTTAATCTAGCCATTGTCCATCGTCATCGAGCGCCGAGCGCCGTAATGCTGCCAATCTTAGTATTCCACGTGGTGTGACACATGCAATGTGAAATAAATTACCGCAAAAGACGAATAACTTACAGGTGGCTGGTGTAAAGTTCTCGAAAATTTATTGTACCTACTAGAGTTGACTAGTTGACTAGTTTCATTTGATGAAATTTAGCATGCACGGAGTTCAACTCCGTGCATGCTAAATTTCATGGAGATTAGCTGAGCGGTACTAGAAAACAAGCTAACAGCTCTTGATTTTTTAAAATTCTTGCCTCTTTTCTTGGACAGCTTTCGTTGGCCAGACTCTACCTACTATTTAGTGATTGAAGGTTAGTTTGTATTTGCTGCGTCCATGTTTTTGTTGGTCCCAGAGCGCGGCTAACCTCTGGGTGACTCTGACTAGTCTGACTCACACAATAACAACTAGGTTACGTAAATACCTATCTAAATAGAGAAATAATTGTTTATTATAAGCTTGAAGTGTGAAATTTTTGCCTATTCAGCAAGAACTACAAACACATTTAAAAATAGAACGGACCTTTGGATAAAGAAGGAAAAATATCTTTGAGAGATAAATACTTATTTTATTCGTTTTTACTTGATATGGGCACATCAGTATACATACATTGTTCGAATATATACAAATAAATAAATATTCCCAAGATTTCACATAACTGACAAGAGGACATTAATTTAATCTCCTAATAATCAAGTTCAAATAATGGGACAAATGGGAATGATTTTCATTTCGTCTCTATTGAATTTAAGTGGTTGTGATAAATGGGAATAAAATTCCCATTTGCCATCTTAGTGCCCATCTTTCAAAGGTGGCAGATGGCACTTTATATTTTACTAAGGGTTTGTTACATATGATTAGCTGGGTACCTATACTTACTTATGTACCTAGCTATAGGTAGCGCCACACAAGTCGGCGGATGAGAAGTTAGACGCAGATGACACTTCGCCGATCAAAGAAGATATAATAATACCGGAATTCGGTAACTATTGCGATTTGCACCATGTGTGCACAATGCCGACGCAAGTGGCGTATTGGTGAGCACGGGCGTAGGCCGCGCGCGGGAGGCATGGGGTTGGCGAGCGGGTGTGCCCCGCCTCGGGCTGCGTTTCGTCTCTCTGGCTCCCGCGGATACCTAGGTATATTTTGCCTTTTGCGGAGCGTTCTGCGCACTTCCCATCCGCCGACTTGCGTGGCGCGGATTATACTTAGGGTACTTACCTAGCTAGTAGCTACTTCTTATAAGATGGCATTTTTAGGAGACTCGCGTGAAAACAAACTGAAGAAGAATATCTAGTTTTACAACTTTGCTCGACCGGCTCGACGTCATTGGATTTCCATTACGCATACTTAGATTACTTAGGTACCTAGATAAGCAGAAGGCTGATGAGGCAGTAAAGTTGTCGAATGGAGACCACGGACCAGCAAGCGCAGCGTAGGACGCGCTGGATGCAGGCCTCTTCCAATCGGCCTTATTGGAAATCTTTAGGGGAGGCCTATGTCCAGCAGTGGAAGTCTCATGGCTTATGGATGGATGGATGAATAGATATGCACAACTGATCCTACTTACGCCATACCATACTATGTGTACCAGTTCGCTACTTGTTATTTTAGTGGGCGTCCTCAGAGGAGTTGTAATAAAACTCTCAACCCTGTGGTACAAGCTCAATTTATTCGACCGTTAACAAAAACTCCCTCGATTTGTCGAACAAAAATTAAAACGCGCAAACGTTTAGCGCGTTTTAAACGGTACAGTGGCGCCATCTCTTATCGTTAGTTAAAACTAAAATTGGTTCTCTATACAAATCGCTTGAACACTATGCATAGGTACCTACCTATTTCGAGAGGAAATAGGTACATAAACATTGTACAAGTAGGTACTTCAGATATTTCACTCGATTTTGGACGATTAAAACTCCGAGATAGATTCAGAAAAAAAACATACCTACCTAATACGTACCTATTAAAACATTTTTGTAATTTTTGCGCGGCGGCGGCGGCGCGAGGCGTTGCCAGCTCGCGCCATCGCAGGCATGCGATACACTGGCGCAGCGACGCGGACGCTGGGGTGAAGCGATGCTTCAGAATGCTAGACGATGATATTTTTCAGGTCTCAGGTTAAAAGTTGTTTATAATATTTAGTAGGGATGTAAGCAAAATTCTATTTATTCAAACTATGGCATTGCAAATTGCAGGCTGTTTCTCTAGACGAATATGTAGGTAGGTAGTCATTTTACTCATCATTACTGCTAACGATTACTATACTTACGTCAAAAATTTACAGCATATTATAATAATCATAATTACCCATATGAGTTACACTTATAAAAAATAACAATTGCAGTAGAACTCCAACTATCCGAACTCCGACTATCCGAATCGCCGATTATCCGAATCACTTTCAGAAAAATAATTGTCTAAAAGTCTAAGTGAAGTAAAAAAAAAGTCTAAGTACGATAATATTCTTCCCTCCGCGAATTCAGTGTAGGCACAACACGTGGTACTTATGAGTCCCCACTCCAGTTCCGGCGCATTGCAGTCACGCACGGCGCACCTGTCATTGTAAAAAAACTCCGATTATCCGAATATTTGATTATCCGAATGGGTCCCGGTCCCCATTAATTCGGATAATTGGAGTTCTACTGTATTTAAAATATAGATTAATAACAATATGGAAGTATATGGAACAGCTGAACTTCTTGCGCGATATCATGTTTGGTTCCTTTGTAAAAGTTGTCCACAATAATTATGGATGATACCTACTAAGATTAAAACCTGCATGCCTACGTCTGTAGAAGAAATGCGATGGGGTAAGTGAATCCACTAACCTGTACTAGGCCACTAGGTATTAAAATTCTGGTAGGTACCTACAATAAAAGACAGTAATTGCAAAGCAAAACGTAGCATCGCTTCTCACGCAGTGAGTTTCAGCCTACAGCATCATCTCGCTTCGATTGACATCGTGATATAGCGCGAGACAGCGACCGCCAGAGCGAGACGGAGCGAGACCGCGCGGCGCCGCGCCCCACAGTATCGCTGCGCTTTTCTCGCGCGCTGGTGGTCGCTACGCCGCGCTAAACAGCCACAGCCTGGCCAACAGTTACTACTAATCTGCCACAACCTACCTAACAGTTACTATTAATCCGCCACAGTGTATACAAAGTCCGCGATATACCTACTACCAGAATACAAGTTTAAAGTCTTACTTCGCCTACTCTGTGGCTTTCGTTTCAATTTTCATGTTTGCTCGCATCACAGTGTAGACAAAGTTGGTGAGATAACGTCAGAATGCAACTTTAAGCTCATACTTGGTGAGAATATTTATTTACTCTGTGACTTTCGGCGCGCTCATGCCACAGTGTAAGCAAAGTCCGCTGAAGACAGTCAGTGATTTATGACATTTATGTAGTTATTTTTCTACTCTGTGACACTGAATTTGCGTTTTAGGGTAAGGGTACACATAAGACATATTTCTTTGGATTACAGTGTAGTAGGTACCTATTTTCTATACAATATAAACCATGACCATGCAAGAGACAGAGCGGTTCATAGAAGAAGTGAGGAAGTACCCGTGCCTGTGGAATGTGAACATCACAACACACCAGTGCAGAGAAACCAAAGACGCCGCATGGAGAGAGGTCATAGAAGAAACAGGAATAAGTGACAGTACGTATAATATGAATCAGTATTCTATTCATAACCTTTCTATTTTCGTCGTCGTTTGTATAGGACGTAGGTACACTGGTAAACATAGGCCTCGCCTACAGATCTCCAAAACGACCGGTTGAAAGCGGCTTGCATCCAGTGCGATCCTGCGGTCTTGAGGTCATCCGTCCACCTTGTGGGTGGAAGTCCTTCGCTGCGCTTGCCGGTACGTGGTCTCCATTCAAAAACTTTTCGAACCCATCAGTCTTCAGTCCTCCCTGCAATGTGCCCTGCTCACAGCCATTTCAACTCGCCATACCGAGGGGCTTTGTCGATAACTTTATTTCTACGGATTTTTATACAGCGCCCCTGGTGGAAACGAGGAAGAACTAACAAAATATGCGGAGCTCGGTACACGAAAACGATAATAGTTTTAGTTTACCTAGTAATATGTGATACTAAGGCCTTGGCGTAGCCTCTACGCCTGGAGACGAAATTTCGCATACCTAGGTAGGTATGTACTATGTACCTTATTTAATTTATTTATTTGAAACAAGTACATAAATACAATATACTTATATAGGTACATATAACAACACCAAAAAACCTTTCGGTTTGTCTCGGTTACCTTAATTCACAGTCGCTACTCATTAAAACCATTAATAATAAACTACCTACTAATATAGTCTAAATCAAATAAAAACAAAAGCAAGTTCGCACAACTAGAATAATAATCGGCCAAGTACAAGTCGCACTCGCGCACGGAAGTTTCCGTACTGTATGGGAGCCCCCCTTAAATATTTATTTTATTTTAATTTTATTATTGAAGGGAATATAAAACTGAATATTCTGTGAAAATTTCAAGCATCTACCTGGTACCATTATTAATATAGAGCGAAAAGCGTCTAAAAATTCAGGTTTGTTGTATAGGAGCCCCCCTTAAATATTTATTTTATTTTGTTTTTAGTATTTGTTGTTATAATGGCAACATAAATACATCATCTGTGAAAATTTCAGCTGCCTAGCTATCATAGTTCATGAGATAGGGTCCCGTTTTTTTTGGGTACTAACTGAAACTAAAATCAATTGAAGTACAATCCAAGCATAGGCGTCAGTAGGTAGGTAAATACCTAAACACCACGAAGAAAATATCTATGAGAGCCCACCAACCCGTGACTGGGTCGGAAACAGTGTGATAAGCAGTGCCTATACACCCTACAACCCTCAACTTGACCCACCTTACCCAGTATTCCCCGCACCTGCTCCGGTGCCCCAGAAGCCGCTAATCCTTTACCTGCTCTTCAAATTCAACACAATAGGTATCTGGGCGAAAACCTGTCGATGCCTTGTATTATTCTTTTAGACGAGTTTACGCCACAGTAATGTTAACAAAAAATAAGCCGTATAAAGTTAAATTTTTCACTTTTTTCCGGCTAGGTACAAATCCTGTTTAAAGCTTGGTAGTTCCAGGCATGATCATGATCAGTATTCTTGTTTGAAAGATAAAATACGTTTATTGCTTCGAACTGTGTACATAGAGGTGGTACAATAAAATTTTAGACAACAGTTTGTCCTAACAGACATGCAATATGTTAATTTGAGACTTGACTAATCTCAAAATTTTGAAAAGTTTTAAGGATATAACATTTTAAGAGACACTAAATAAGCTAACATTTATACAGTTTTATACATATACATAGTATACATATACATAGTATATGTATAAAAATAGTAGCTATTTTATTTTGGCTTTCGAATCTTTATCTGGAGTCCGTAGACAACAAATAGGTAGGTATTGCCTAGGAAACGTGCTCCACTCATCTCATTACTGTGGTATATTGAAAACCAAGGAATGATGACTTAATGAGATTCGTAGTCGAACCAAATTCACCGACATAGCCCAGCGCTAAACAAATTGAAGTAGCAGTGGACAGAGCACATAGTTCTTAGAACGGATGGCCAATAGGGTTGTAAAAATGTTGAATGGAGACCACATATAAGCAAGCGCAGAGTAGGACGCCCACCAAAGTGGACCAAGGATCTAATCAAGACTTTAGAATGACGCTGGATGCAAACCGCGTCCAACTGGCTTTATTGGAAATCCATGGGAGAGGCCTATGTCCAGCAGTGGATGTCTCACGACTGAAAATGATGATGAATATTCAAACCACCGACTACACTAATCTATTTATTATTTTATTGCAGTCGAAATAGCAAAAGATAAATGGAAGAAATTGAAAGACGCGTTCAGAGAAGCGCTGAAGAAGCGGAAAAAAGATCTACGTCTTGGCAAGAAGGTGAAATCAGCACGGCCCTACAAATACCACCACGTGCTGGAGTTCCTCAAGCCCATCCTGGAAAACAGCGGGGAGAAGCTGGAGGAGATGTCCAACCCTGATGAGGACGCTCACGAGGTGGACCTGTCTTCGCACTCTGGGCATGATCCGACTGCTTTTGTGCAGGTAAGTAGGACTTGAAGACTTGGACACAAAAACTTGTCTTTAAATATACGGTGGTAGATTCGACTACCACTAAATTATCAATTATAAAATATCAATTCGAAATTGTACTAGTTCTTATATTCATCATCACATTCCATATACATGTTTAGAGGGGTTCAGTATACGTAAATTGCAACCACATTCGTTTCCGTAGTTACTATGTCTCTGTACATTTTTGAATAGCGTCTCTGGCGAAAATGAGGAAGAACTAACAAAAATGTATGGAACCACACCCAAAAAAAAGGTTCCCTGGAAGAAATCACTTTCAGTGATAAGGCCGCCGGTTGCTTCACATATTGTAGCATCTAATTTTCTCTATTTTTCTGTTTTATGTGTGTGTGAATCAATAAAGAGTTTGTCTATCTATCAAACGCTCAAGTTTAAGTAAACTATGCAAAACCTGCACTAATTTAAACTAACCCATCTCTATTGTACCGTCGCATTCTATCAATTGTAAATTAAAAATATATATATATACATACGCGTCGAATTGAGTACCTCCTCCGGTTCGATTCGTCGGTCTGAAAAAACCTGCACTAAACGCTGGCTACTAAGAGTCATGGCCTAAACATGCGGTTGTCATGAAGATGAGACGGAGTGGAGAGTAATGTCTTCAGTAAGGATTTTCCAATTACATAGAGTACTACTTCTGGGCTAGTTTTTGTACTGTGCTGTATCAGACTTTTAATAGCCCGCTGCAGGACGTAGGCCTACCCACGAAGGGTGATTGGGCCATATCCACCACGCTGGCCCAGTGCGGGTTGGTGGATTCACATACACCATCGAATTTCTTCTACTGACGTAGACTGCAGGTTGCCTCACGATGTTTTCCTTCACCGAAAAGCCAGTGGTGTTAAATTGGCTTTTTTATTGATTTATCCCTTGGAGGATTTAGTTACTAGGATTTGGCTGCAAGATCCTTCAAAGTTCATCCACCGCTGTTAATATGGTTTTCGCGATGCAGGCTGCGGCTTGTGATTGGCTGACGGGAGACGTTGTTGGTTCCAATAACGTCCGTGTAGACGGTTGGTGAAACTTTCGTCATCTTTATGTCTTTCTATTCTCACAGGTCGAGCCTGAGATCCGCGAGCACACGCCCGCTCCAGCCATCCGCCGAGGGTACAAGCGGCATAGCAGCGAGCTGCTGGACTTCCTCATGGACGACAGGAGAGACGAGAGCCAGAGGCTCGTCCATGGGCCTGACCTGGATGCTATGGACAGGTATGGGTTTATAACTGTATATACTATAATTATTTGTCACAAAAAATGGCAAAACCGCCTTCCATCGTGTACAAAATTCGAATACAGTCAAACCTGGCTAACTGAGAACTGGATAAGTGAGAAACCTCTATAAGTGAGAGTAATTGCCAGGTCCCGTCATTTTACCCTTCAAATACCTCTATAAGTGAGAGACCAAAACCTCTATAAGAGAGAGTCGTTTTTCCCTCATGGACCTCTATAACTGAGAGTACTACTTGTCTGAACCTCTATAAGCGAGAGTTGAGGGTAATGAAACATCTGCACTTTATGATCCATTCTTAAATTTCGTGGAACTAACTACCGTTGCTTTCGGATCGTGTTCTATTCAAACATGTTTTTTGTATTTTGTGGAAATAAGTAACATTGTTTTTGTATCGCATTTTATTTTGGAATGGCCACACGTGCGTCTGAAATATCCTGTTTGTTGAAATAGTATTCTATTTAAAACTATTTTGTGGTTTTCTTTAATCTACCTAACATTATATTTGTATCATATTCTTTTGGAATAGCTACACGTGCGTTTACACTATTTTATTGGTCAAACTTACTCCAGTTGATAAGTATTATTAGGGAGAAAGGTTCGGTGTTAGGATATAAATCTTTAGGAATAAATAAATAAGTCGTTAAGCGATAAGCTTAAGATAGCTAGGTATTGTATGCGTTCAAAAGTGGAAAATCTCGAAATGAAATACGCAATGAATTTGACTTAGCAGAATTACTTTTATAAAATTATAAAATCAAAAGATATACGGTCCCTATAAGGTCTCAGTGCTCTAAAGGGCATGGAAATATTTAAAAAAGTCGTTTTTCGATTTTCCCAATATTTGAATATGTATTTTAGACTGAATAAAACAAACTATCATCTATGTTCAATTCTAATCAACACAACCCAAACAATTAGTACCTATGTACTATTTAAAAACATATTTATCATTCTTCACGCATGAAGATACTCGTACCTACATACAAATTAGACGTATCTTTTAACCTCTATAAGAGAGAGTAGCCACTTCCGAAACTGGATAAGTGAGAAACCTGGATAAGTGAAAAACCTCTATAAGCGAGAATGAGATGGCGGTCCCTTCAACTCTCTCTTATCCAGGTTTCACTGTATTTCGCTCGAGTTAATTACATTATTCTTGATTTATCAAAAACGGCTCGACCGATTTCTGTAAAATTTAAATGGGACTATATCGGGAGTATACCCTTTCGAACTAAAAAATAATTTTTCGATTCGGTTTAAAATTGGCGAAATTATCGATGTTCATCGTGTACAAAATTCGAATATTTCGCTCGAATTGCTTACATTATTGTTGGTTTTTTCAAAAACGGTCCAGCCGATTTCTGTAAAATTTAAATGAGGCCACCTCGGGAGTACCCTTTCGAACTAAAAAATAATTTTTCGATTCGGTTTAAAATTGGCGAAATTATCGATGTTCATCGTGTACAAAATTCGAATATTTCGCTCGAATTGCTTACATTATTGTTGATTTTTTCAAAAACGGTCCAGCCGATTTCTGTAAAATTTAAATGAGGCCACCTTGGGAGTACCCTTTCGAACTAAAAAAGAATTTTTCGATTCGGTTCACAATTGGAGAAATCATCGATGAACATACACAAAAAAAAAAATACATACACACGAACATAGAACCTATTCCTTTCTGGAAGTCGGTTAAAAATACATTGCCTTGGCTTTCTTGGCTTCTTCTCAACTCTTCTCTGATAACCAATTATCATTGGTGTAGCCAGAAATTTTCTCTAGACGCAGTTGCTTACTTTTGCTCATCTCAGAAAAATAATGTAATGACTAAGTTTTCCGGGGTGGACAAAGAAGTCTCTAGAGTAGGTAGGTTGGGCAAGGGCCAACCATGCCCTGAGATACGCCATGTATCATAGAAAATCAAAAACAGAAATAATCTTAGAATAAAAGTAACGATTAGTTTACTCGAGTCGGGTTACTACTCCTCACCTCAGTTGACTTACGAATTTGCTACTGCACAGACGCCACTAAGTTTAGCACGATAAATTGTAGGTTCCGGATGTTTTGACAGTTTAGCCATGTCAGAGGCCTCCTGGTGGCTTAAGAACTCTGACATCAGAGCTAGCCACCCGGCCTATACTTACAAACTTACTTAGTCGACTTGTGAAATGAAAGTGACTTGTACTCCCCAGGTTCTTCCTATCCCTGTCAGAGAGCACGAAGAAGCTGCAGCCATCCTTGCAGCTGCAGGTGAAGAGGAAGATCTTCAACGCAGTTCTGGACGCGGAGGAGACCAGCATTAGGACCCAGTACGGACTGAACGGAGCTGAAGATGATGATGTCAAGCCTGTGATACCATAGCCTGTACCTGAATTATTGATAAGATTGAATTAAGATTGTATATTATTTTAAATTAACATTTTTAGGGTCCTGCACCCAAAGGGTAAAAACGGGACCCTATTACTTAGACTCCGATGTCCGTCTGTCTGTCACCAGGCTGTATCTCATGAACCGTGATAGCAAGACAACTGAAATTTTCACAAATGATGTATTTCTGTTGCCGCTATTACAACAAATACTAAAATCAGAATATATTAAATATTTTTGGGGGGCTCTCATTTGCACGCTATTAATAATGGCAAGAGGAATGGGGCTAAGGGGGCTCAAGTTGGGCCCACGCACACATCGCGATGAAATCATCAGTCGGACGCATCATGGAAACTACTGTAGTTTCAATTTACGTGTAAATAAATAAACCTCTCTGATTCAGTTAATTTTACTCGAGAAATAGTCATAACAAAGTTGTTCGTTTACTAGTTCATCGCACCGTGTATGTCCAGCTTAAGACTGGTTCCAGTACAGTAGGAAATTAAAAAGGGAAGCCTATATCCAGCAGTGGATGTTCTGCAGATGATAGTACTGCTGATCATTATCTTGTATCTCGCGTGAAACTATAGCTAGTACCTAGGTACATTGCTGTCTGACATATAAAAAAAACTCACGTGTTACACATGTGTTTTATATTCTAATAAAAAATACGCAACAACACGCTAATTTCCATATTCTTACATAGTATCAAATAAAGTCGCTATTTTTGTCTGTTTGTTTGTCTGTATGCTTAAATCTTTAAAACTACGCAACGGATTTTGATGCGGTTTTTTTAATGGATAGAGTGATTCAAGAGGAAGGTTTATATGTATAATACACCTGTGCGAAGCCGGGGCGGGTCGTCTGGTAATTATGTATATTAATCAAATTTTGTCACCGGCTCAGCAACTGGCCAATGGCATGGATTCGCCATGTTTACTCCAGCTTCCTCTATTTATTTACGTTCGGTCAGCTTCCGTCGCCGTCAAAACACGTCCCGCCTTACCACAAAAGATTAAAACGCGCCTTAAACACTGATTAACCGTGCAATTCGTACTGTAAAACAACTTAGCGTGTTTATAACTTTTGTGGTAAGACGGCTAGTATCCCCTGGGAACATTTCTTTGCTGACTATCACGTCACGAGCTACGTCAACGATGCTGAATGCCTGAAATACCCTACCTACCAGCTGCCTACACTTGTGCACCCCAGAAAAAATATAAGTACTTTCGTCAGTACGGTGGAAATATAGCTTCACAGCAAATTTCCGCCAACTGTTATAGTGATAATGTCTGTTCTAACTACGATTAGTTCGACGGTAGAACAAATAACTGACTAACAGTTCGACGATCGAACCAATCGTCAGTCGAACTGGTAAAAACATGGTCCCACCTGCCCTTTCTTCTATCGTAAGGCTAGACAGACGCGACCAAAGCGCCACCCTTTTATGGTGGACATACCGCGCATTAGAACCAAGCGTTTCGAATCCTTATTCCTCATACGAACAGCCAGAATGTGGAACGCTTTGCCTGGGTCTGTCTTCCCGCTAAAGTACAATGTGGGCGTCTTCAAATCCCGAGTACATAGGTATCTTCTAGGTAAGCGTGCTACAACCTAGACCGCTTATCTGCTTAACAACAGGCAGTATGTGGTCAAACGCAAACCTATTCAGAATAATAATTAAAAAAAAACAATCACAAGGGTAATCAATGTGATCATTACGAACAACTTTTACTATGGGACCAAACCAAAATTCAAGAGAAAAAATGAACTGTTTTATACAAAATTACAACTCGGAATCGGCAAAATTTATGAACAGCTGATTTTTTATTACGAACTCCGGGTTGGTCCTATAGTAAAAATGTTGTTGAAAACGATGGTCAGAATCACCTGCTTGTGCTTTTGCTTTAGGTATATCTACGAGGCAAGCAGATAACCCTGTTTTAATAATACCTCATTACCTACTACTTAGTTATTACTTTTTGATCATAGTTTACATTTTATCGAAATCGGCTGAGCCATTTTTGATAAATCAACAATAATTTGAAAAATGCTACATCGATCCGTGCGAAATATTCGCGAATTCTGTACACGGTTAAAGTCGCTCATGCCATTTTTTTGAAAAAAAAATTAGGTTGAAACTTTATTGTCCGTTACAGAGCTTTATTCTGTTAGGTAGTATTTATTTACCTAGTTGGCGCATTTTTATTGTAGGTAGTACTTATATTAATTGTTGATTGCGTTACACTCAACAATTTTGAACTAACTAAAAAAACTCCCATCCTTTATTTTTTGTAGTAGGTACCCATGATGTAACATAACATCATGATGATCATAAAGTGATAATTTGCCTCATATCATATAAATACCTACTTACCATAAACAAAACCAACCTGTATGATGAAACATCTGAAACCGTCACTAGGGTTTATCTGTCTCACTTTAAGGTCCAAAATCGCACAAACATTGATCAATTGTTCGTAGTGTTAACAACTAGTTCACCATAATTTCACCTTTGCTGAGTCGCATATACTTACCTTATTACCAGAACAATAAGGTTCAGAGTTTATGTTATTTTGACCGAGGTATAGTTTTGATGGATGGGTGGGTGTAAAATGTGAAAAACAATAGTGTTTTGATGGAAACTTGACACGGACTAATAACTGCGATAATGATTTTTGGAAGGTGACAAATAAACCTGTACCTATTTAATCATCATCCCATCAGCTGTAGGACATCCACAGACAGTCATGGGCCTACTATAAAGTGTTATTTCTAATCAATTAGCATCCTCTTAGGGGCTTATTCTGTACATCAAAACTAACAACTTTTGTTCAGTGACTTTTGTCAAAACTAAAAAAAAAAATGGTTTCCATAGAAAAATATCGTTCACCCGCGACAAAATGTATGGAACAGCTGTTTTTTTTTGAGTTTTGACTAAAGTTGCAGAACAAAAGTTGTTAGTTTTGATGTACATAATAAGCCCCTAAAAGGATGTTATTTGATTTGAAATAACCCTGTATACCTACAGGATTATCACTAAGCCGAAAGGGAGAGATTCGGCTACTTCCACTCTGCCCCACCAAGCGCCCCACTGGTGGGGCAGATTACACTCTTTCATTTTTTGGAATGGAATCTACCCTATTCATCTCGTCTTGGTGGGGCAGATTACACTTACTTTTTGGACCTGGACACTGGACACTGGTGGAGTGGAATCTGCACCACCAGTGGGGCGCTTTGGTGAAGCTGAGTGGAAGTAATCGGTGATTCAGACCATTATTACAAACAACTTTTACTACGGGTCAATCCAAAATACAAGAAAAAAACAGTTGTTCTATATAAAATTGAAACTCGGAATCGACAAATGAAATAGCAATTTTTTTCTCGTATTCGGCGTCGGCCCTACAATAAAAGTTGTTCATAATGGTGGCATGGACTCTGGATCACCCCTTTTTGGGTTTAAACACCAGTTCTGGATAACCCAGTTGTATATTCATGGGTTAGTGGCGCAAGACGGGATGTGCTATTTATTTTATACTAGCGACCCGCCCTGGCTTCGCACAGGTGTATTATACATATAAACCTTTCTCTTGAATCACTCTATCTTTTAAAAAAAAACCGCATCAAAATCCGTTGTTTAGTTTTAAAGATAAAAGCATACACATGGGGACAGACAGCAAGAAGCGACTATGTTTTACACTATGTAGTGATTGATACACAGGTTATTTATTTTCCGTCTTACCACTAAAGTTTTACGCACGCTTTAGACAGTATTTAGCAGTACAAATTGCACGGTTAAACAGTGTTTATAGCGTGTTTAAGTCTTGTGGTAAGGCGGTTTATTTTTAACTTATCGCTAACTTCACAGACGCCAAGAAGTTTGATTCTGCATTATTATATGTTTTTTTTTTTATCGCGAATAAGTCCGCCCTTGACCACCAACTCGCCTGATGGTAAGCGACGTTGTGGTCGAATGAAGCATGCAGACCTAGAAGATACCAATCACTCTGACCTTGAATAGCTTTAAATTATATTTCTTAGGAAACAAGAAAGCAGGAAGACTGTTCCATTCCCTGGCGGTACGAATCAGAAATGCTGAGTCAAACCGCTTCGTACGTATCGAAGGAAAATCGACAGTAAGCCCGATTACAGAGGCGCCAGCGTAAATTTAATAGCAACGTAAAAAGCGTTCTCTCTATCGAATGCCTAAAGTGAAAAAGCAACATAACTATGCTATTTAGCTAATATAATTACGATGGCGCCTCTGTAATCGGGCTTAGTGTACATGTAGGTATATAGAGAGTCAAGCCAGTAAATAGCACGAGGACCAAAAAAATATCAATTCTGTCGAATTATCGAAATAAATTTTATTATTAAAATCAACAAGACCTGTCATTTCTACAATGTATGTTATTTTTAACCCCCGACGCAAAAGAGGGGTGTTATAAGTTTGACGTGTCTGTTTGTCTGTGTGTCTGTCTGTGGCATCATAGCGCCCGAACCACTGAACCGATTTCAGTTTAGTTTTTTATGGATGAAAGGAGACTTAATCGAGAGTGTTCTTAGCTATGTTTTATTAAAATCGATTGAGCCGTTTAAGAGTTATGGTGGGTTAAAGTGGGGATGGAAGAACCAAAATTCTACAAATGTGCCCAAAATGGTTGTCAATTGAAAGTTTGTTGTTAAATATTTTTGTGTCAGGGGTTTTTTAATTAGGTATATTATTCATATTTAAGTATGTTTATTGATTAGAAAAAAATAGGATTTAATAATTCCTATCAGTTTTTTACCACTTTCAACTATTTAAATATTAACAGTGATTAAGTATGCTGTATTTTATCAAATCACAAATAATATTTAAAAATTACTATTACGACAACTGAAGGCCCGTTAAACATACTTACGTGTAACATTTTTTTACAATGTAAGTTTTACTAAAATACCTAAAATTCTATCCTAAAAATGATATAAACATAGAGAAGAGTTCAAACAATTTTCTTAAAATTAATTATTATGTTAGCATTTGTACAGCATTTTGTGGATCCAAGATTTATTTACATGTATATAAGGCCCAATTATAAAGGCGCAATCGTAAAAATAGCAACGTAAAAGTGTTCTCTCTATTAAACGCATTTAGTGAAAAAGAATCAGGAATATTCTATCATTACCATGGCGCCGTCTTAATTAAGCCTACAATCAATTAATCCTGGTAAATATTATCAATCAAATTTTACAATTTCTAGTAATAATTATTATTCATATTGCGTCACATCGACTTGACTTTTCTCTTACATTCCATAAAAAGGTTCATGTTCATGTTGATGTTGTGTCAACATTGTAAAAGTCAGTAGAAGTGAAATGGAAATTTTCGTCACCCAGCCGTCTGTTGTTGTAGCGAATGATTTGAAATATTCGCATTCGGACAAATAATCTCCTCAAGTATCCGAGCGGGAAGCAGCCACATACCAATTCCTCTTCAAGCTGCCTCATCGCCAGCAACATCCCCGTGCCCAGGCCAATCTCCAGTCTGTGCCCGAAACTTTTGCTAAAGGTTGAGTCAAAACGCTTTATGAGTTTCACGATCACCTCAGGAGGTTTAAAAGTCGAATCCTGCGTGTACTGCTTCCACCTTATACTCGTATGCTTCGTGGTGACCTGAATGAGCTTCTCGAACCGATCACAACTAGAATGGTTGTGGATATCATAGCACTTCTTCAACAGGTACCAACATGTGTAATGAAATGAGTCGACCGGCGGCAACTCGAAGCGGTAGTCCACAGTTTTTACTTCGATACTCTTTTTGAAATTTTCAATAGTCATCTTGTGTCGGGTCATCTGTTTGAAATATACTTTCGATAAGAATTTTTGCAAGTTATCTGTATCCTCGTTGGTTTTTCCGTGTTTTGTTAGTTGAAGCATGAACTTCTGTCTGAAGCATTTATAGAATTCTACTGCAGTCGGTTGTTTAGATCTAGATTTTTGTCTCACAAAATCAAAAAAGTTGTTCGCAGCGTCCAAGTTGAACCTGTGCGTTACCAATGACTTAATACCCCTAGGCAGTAGATCTCTCAGAATTATGCTAAAGCTCATCACGCTGATCCTTAGCCCGTATATGCAATTGAATGACTTATCACCGTCTTCTAAAGCTCCTAAGGGTTCTACATTAGTTAAGAACTCCATAAATCTTCTTATAGTTCTCATTTGATGCGGTTCGCCAGTGAAAGCATTCTTGTATTTGTTGTGGTGGTTGTGCGTCGATGAGTTGAGAATATCGAAGACATCATTCACCAACGCCGCCAGTTTTAGTGTTCCTCGGATCCTTTTATCGGTATCACTACTCGTGTGGCTCTCCGTGGTCAAGGCCTCGGATACGGTTTTGCTGAACACTTCTACGGCATAATTCAATTCTTCTTTTTCTGCATCGTTGGGGAATACGTGAGATGTTGTCAATTTAGAAACAAATTTACCGTTATTTTTATAATAAAGATTTTCAATGACTCCCCAATCTGCGATCACCAGCGATCCGTCGTCATCTTTGAATTGTAATTTATGCTTCATTAACAAATTTCTCAGCGATATTATTAGCTGCGGTAGATCAAAGATGCAATAAATCTGATCGTTTTCATTGCCTGTTCGGATAATTGGCTGAGTGGAGGAACGAATATTATTTTTAAAGTAATCATAAAAATCTTCGTGGTCGACTACCAATGCAACAATTTCAAAACCAATAATTCTAAGTATGTTTAAAACCGAGTCTAGCCAGGGCTGGATGCTTGCATGATCGTCGTATTGATCTGTAAAGCTGTATGCCACTAGTTGTTCCCACTTAGCTTTCAATCCCCTAGCCATGAGGAGATATACATGCGTCGCTGCTTGTAAGCGCTGCTCTCCGTCAATGTTGCGAAAGCCAATTACTCTATCTTTAGTAATATGATAAAATAAAAATCTTTTCAGAGGTACCTTTTTTAAACAGACAATGCAATGCTTATCTATTGCTGAAAGGTGGCCAATCTTTTCTTTTAAATTTACAATTACATCGTGACTCATGGTTGTATAAATTTCAAGATCGTTTTTTCGCAAAACTTTCTCACTGGGTAGACGTAACGTACGTCTTAGAACGTTGTAGGTCGACGGACAACCAATATATAAATTTAGAGCGTACATGTTAAGATTTTTAGCACATTTTTTATCTTTATTCAGGGTGTTCAATATTGTTTCCAACTCTATTAGTTTGAATAATTCAGGTTTTAGAGTACCTTGTTTCTTTTCCTGTAAAGCTGTTATTTTTTCTTGTAATCGTGTCAACTGATTTTTTTTGCGATTTCCCGTTATTCTACGAGATGTGCTTGCAGTAGGGGGAGAGTCGGGGACGATCTCAATATCAGAATCAGAATCAACTTTAACTTTGCCTTCAGTTTGCGTCGACTTGGTTTCTACGGGATGTTGATCGTAGGGAAAGGGTATTGCGTCTGGTTTTAACTTCTTTTTATTACGATCACTTGGTTTAAAATGTAAATCGCATATGTGGCTATTTCTGTAGTGAAATTCTACGCTGCGGCCGTCTAAATCTGGATTGCCACAAGCTTTTATCCACGCTTGGCACCTGGAAATAATAAAAAAAAATCAATAGGAATGACGAAAAGTTACAAGTGAGGCGAGACACGCGTATAATAGGGTTCCATAGATGTTGATGATGAGGAAAGGCGCATGAGGAAATGTAGCGATAAGGCCGCCAGTTAGAAACCTATTTGTATTGTTTTGTCCATGTACCTTAACCGGTTTTTGAAATGTAATGTGCCATCTAATAACGTGTTATTGTTTGTTTAATGATGATGATGATAACATTCAAGTTTATGACGTCACTACATGTTTAATTACCCACTAAAATACATAGGTGAAGAAATATATTTCTAAGGTCAAAGACTTTTGAGCTGAATGTAAGTATAAAAATCTAAATTATTCCTTTACGACTGAAAAAGTATAATTATACTAGCTGACCCGGCGAACTTCGTTTCACTGCCGGGCTTCGAGCATTTGCTCGCTGCCACGCTGATTTATGAATCTAAACCATCCAGGGCATCACACAAACGCATACAAAAAACATCATTCAAATCGGTCCAGCCGTTTAGGAGTTCAGTGACATACACACGTGCAATAATATTATATACCTATATAAAAGATGTGATGTGAAGTTAGCTACAAGCTTAAAAACTCAAGGCACAGCTTGAACTGGAGTGCCACAATGTGGCACTTTTGGTCACATTGACTAAAATTGACCATAATATCTCAAAAACCAAGAGGGTGGGGTTTTCAATCTTTCCGGTTTTCGAGCCCATAAGTATATACAGAATGTTTCAGTATTTTCGCCTTGGCGTTGAGTTCAGGGACACCCTGTAATATAATATTATTTATTTTGTACATTAGTTATTTATTCTCTAAGCCTGAAAGTAATTGCTGTGAGCAGTAAGGTCGCCCTTGTACTCCGTTGATAAACCTAATAAATTCTAAAAATGTTTGTTATTGTTTTTCTTCGGTGTACAAAAAAGTACTTATCTCTATGTTTTCCTAATTAATATTATATTGATTAATACTACTAAATATTATTTACTATTGAATACGTAGGTAGGGCCAAGACCAATTCCATAGAACTTAGGCGATAGGGCGATACACGAGGGAGTACCTACAGTAAGTAAGTTGACATTTCACATTCACGCCAATTTTTAGGCATCATATGAAAATGTGTTTGCCAATGCTTTAGTTTAGTAGTTATTTTGAGTACCATAGTATCACAGTGATGTGATAATTTTCTTCCTTTCTTTGGCTTATTTTCATTTTGCTTGGCTGGACTAGCTCAATATTGTTTTTTTTTTCAATCCACGTGACGTCACCTGCCGGCTCCACCGGAAGACCAGCGCTGGTTGATTCCTTACCAGCATACGCTGAGGTGGAGCTGGTTTGTGACAGAAATATAGACTGAACTAGCTTTTACCCGCGGCTTCGCCTGCGTTATATTTTGATTTTGGCTTATGTTTATGTCGGCTGCGAAACCTAACCTAACCGACAAACATCAAAATACTTTAGAGGAATGCTTTTGTTGGTTAAGTTACGGTTGGAGTGTATATACAACCCCCCCGTGTATTCCCGCCTTGTCGTGGGGGAGGTCTGAGGCAACTGAAAAGGCGGCGCTCGAAGTCTCCCTCTTCTTTGGGTCTTTTCCCCCAAGGAAGCTTAGAGGCTGGCACTCGCGGTTCAGCCGCTTTTAGCTAAAGCAGCTGAGAGGATGGCCGGTAGGTTGCATGCCTTATGAGGAGTGTCGCAACTTAGGCGGGCTGCAGTGCCGCTCTTGCGACGCTGCATCCGAGGATTTTTTTTTATTATATCGCGAAATATCCCTGACATGATCAAGGGTCTTAATTACAAATGAATAAAATTATACCTATATTTCAAAGTTTTTGGCTGTTTGCAGTTATAATAAACATTACAATGGTGCAGCAAAGTTTATACCTACTTGTTCCTAATTATTGCTTTTTTACAAATATTTGTGCAATAATTCGATAAAATTGTTTCTAAGGTTTTTACGTGTAAGATTAATTCCAATTTTTTGTTCTAAATCAAATCTCTGCTTTCCATAAACTGGGCATTCCAAGATTATGTGCAGTGGAGTCTCCTCTTTTGTGGGTTCACAGATGCACGATGGGCTTTCCCTCAACTTAAATCGATGTAAGTATTGGGAAAACCCACCATGCCCCTTCAGAACTTGAGTTATGATTCCCACTAGTGCTATTTCTCTTACGATCCTGTATGCCGCCCTTGTATCCGGAAAATATGTTTTGGTTACCGCCGCTGTGTGTCCATGCTGATACCGCCGGTTCCACTCGTCAAGAGAGTCCTTTCGGATTTCTCGCTTGACGAATGAAACGGGGCAGTTATCGTAAATAGGTCTGCACTTCGAGTGCAGTGCTGCTTCCTTTGCTAGCTGGTCCGCTCTCTCATTTCCCTCCATCCCCGCGTGCGCTTATCCAATAAAGTTTCACTATTTTATTTTGTGCGTGTAGTAACTTTATGTTAGCTTTGAATTTACTGCTAAGGGATGGAGGGAAGATACGCCAACTACCGTTTCCAGTGCAGACCTGGAGTCACAAAAGATTTTTGCTTTTTCGGTAGCCTCAAGAAGTGCCAATAACTCGGCCTGGTACACAGATCTCAGCGGCATCATCCCAAATGGATAATGCCGCCCCAACTTTCCCTTTAATTTTGCTGCCGTTAATTTCTCGGTTAAGATTTTGCTCTAGTGCTGCTCCGTCTGCCAGGCATATGAACTCCAGCTCCTCCTGCTGCGCTGGGTGTGGCTTCTTTTCTGTCTCTCTATCTCCAGTTACTTGCTGGGAATAACCTTTCTTAGTTTCATAAAGCAAGGCTGCTTCCTGGACTCTGATATGACAGCCGAGGATTAGGGGCCGCGGTGGGATATATGGAACTGGTGGTGTGGGTGCCGCCACCTACCCTACCTTCCGCTAGGCCGTCAACGTGTTGGCAGACGCAGTAGGGCTGCAGGGGAAGAGAGGTGTCGGTATCGCGATGGCCGTTCTCACTACCCTCTGCAGTTGAAGAGGCAGGCGCTGGGCTACTATGACTGACCCGCTGCACTGGGACCAGGGCGTTGGAATGCTGTCTGACGTTCAGTACTGGTTAGTCCCGGTTAGTGGTGGATGACGATGTGTCTTGTGCTCCGAAACACTCCGTCATTATGGCGAGAGCGCAAGCTCCGTTATGGAGCCCGAGTCTGGGCTAGCGCTGTTGAGTGCCGCGAAGGAGTGCGAAAAATGTAGGAACGTCCTAAACTTGCCCAGACAGGTTATTTCTGGCGCTTAGACGGCTGCTACCGCAGCCCGCTCACTTAGTTTTTATCCTATCCTACGGGAACTGTTAAAGTTTTTGCGATAAAAAGTGGCCTATGTCATTTTTCGTCTTTCAAACTATATTCATGCAATAAGCCAAGGCAAGTTGCTCCGTTGCTGAGAAAAATTTATTGTTAAGTCCTACGGGAACCACAATTTTTTCGGGATGGAAAGTATCCTATGTCACTTTCCGTCTTCCAAACTATGCCCACCCCAAATATCAAGTCAATCCGTTGCTCCATTGCTGAGAAACAGTTATTGTCCTGTCCCATGGGAATCACGAATTTTCTCGAGATAAAAAAGTATCCTATTATCACTTTCTGTCTTTTAAACCATAGGTATCCATACCAAAAATCAGGTCAATCTTTTGCTCCGTTGCTGCGTCAAAGAGGAACAAACTTTTTGGATTGATAATATTAAAGTATGATGATTATGTACTATAAAGGTAGAATAAAGAAACATGTTAAACCTCTAATGATAGAAGATTTAAAAATATTTTTAATGTCAGACAAAATGACGGCCTGGTATTAAACGTCATAGTAACATGTAGCATGCAGAGGTAAAATAACATTTTATCCAATTTTAATGTCAGTTGTCATTTTCAATCCATACTTTATTTCCTCTTCAAGGGGATATAATGGTGGAAAAACAATTTGTCCCCTTGCCATGCTACTTGTGATTTATAAAAGTCTGCAGGCCATGTCACCTGTCATCTAATTACGTTTGTCTGTGACGTTTCGTTAGTCCATATTAGCGTCATAGAGGAATTAATCACTTAGCGTCTTTGTGATAGTGGCGACAGTTTCGCTTTCGATGGTTTTTGTCCTGTCCTACAGGAACTATGCAATTTTTCGGGATAAAAAGTATCCTAAAGCTCCTTCCGCCTTTTAAACTATGTCCATGCCAAAAATCAAGTCAATCCGTTGCTCCGTTAGTGCGTGAAAGAGTAACAAACCAACAAACCAACAAACTTTTCGGATTTATAATATTAAGTAAGGATTACTTTTGCATAGGTAGTTATTTAGTTTTAATATTTATTATGTTGTACTATAAAAAAATAAATAAATAAATATATTAGGGGACATCTTACACACGGCCTCTGACCCCAAACTAAGCATAGCTTGTGATATGGCTGCCAGAGACTGATATACTACATATACTTATTTTTAAATACATACTTATATAGATAGTAACTAAATAACACCCAGACACAGAGCAAACACATATGTTCATCACATAAATATTTGCCCTGGGTGGGGATCGAACCCACGCCTCTTTGACCCAGAAGTTAGGGTCACTAACCACTATGTGTTAAGTATGTGTTTTGTTCTGTATTTTTGTCACAATAAAAAGCTGTCTATGTCTACAGTACTACAGCATTCAACTAAACATTCGGACAGATAGACATTGAATTAGATACAGATTATAAAACATCATTGGATAGACATCGCAATTTGTGCGAGTTTATGCAAAAACTTCTCACGTCTGGATAATTTTCAAGGTTCTAAAAACAAACAGGGAACTTACCGGTCATTATCTATCGGGAACCCAAAGAACGATCGATGCTTGTCGGTTTTCGCTTTGGATGGGCAGTCCTTCATGCAGCAGCAGTTCGACGGCATATTGAATAATGTTTGACCTTGATGGAATGGCGGACGCGTCGTGACGTCAGACACGCGCACGTGGTTGCTCAACGCGAGTGGCCGCGGGCGGTGCGCGCGGGGGACTGAGGCCCGGCGCCCCTCGGCCCCGATCCGGGGGCGGCAGCTGTCGGACGCGGCGCGGGGCGAGGGGTCACGCGACGCGCGCTTGTAGCGGTAGGCGAGTGAAGCGGCCGGAGAGCGGCAGGGAAGCGATCACGAACGGTACGTTTTACGTGGTTATACGGTTAACCATATAGATAGAGTTTAGTTTTCATCAGATCAGTCCAGCGAGGTCCTAATATAGTTGCATTGCCAGTAGGTAGTTATTGAGGAATCAAAATGACACCCCTATTTTTATCGAAAAATATTGATTTAACAAAAAAAAAATTGGCATCAAAGTTGTAGAAAATCAAATTTTAAACAACTTTTGTTCCCATAACTTCTGCTGAAAAATTGAAATAACATAAGTTATTGAAGAAATGAAATGGCACAACCGGCTATTTGAAAAAAATATCGATCCTACAAAAAGTTAATGGGAACTAAAGTTGTAGAAAATCAAATTTTAACCATTTTTTGTTCCCATAACTTCTGCTGGAAAATTGAAATAACACAAGTTATTGAAGAAATGAAATGGCACAACCGGCTATTTGAAAAAAATATCGATCCTACAAAAAGTTAATGGGAACTAAAGTTGTAGAAAATCAAATTTCAAACAACTTTTGTTCCTATAACTTCTGCTGAAAAATTGAAATAACACAAGTTATTGAAGAAACAAAATGGTACAACCAACTATTTAAAAAAAATATCGATCCTTCAAAAAGTTGATGGGAATCAAAGTTGTAGAAAATCAAATTTTAAACAACTTTTGTTCCCATAACTTCTGCTGTAAAATTGAAATAATACAAGTTATTGAAGAAATGAAATGGTACAACCAACTATTTAAAAAATTATCGATCCTGCAAAAAGTTTATGGGAATCAAAGTTGTAGAAAATCAAATTTTAAACAACTTTTATTCCGATAATTTCTGCTGAAAAATTGAAATAACACAAGTTATTGAAGAAACAAAATGGTACAACTAACTATTTAAAAAAAGATCGACCCTACAATAAGTTGATGGGAACAAAAGTTGTTTAAAATTTGATTTTCTACAACTTTGATTCCCATCAACTTTTTGTAGGATCGATATTTTTTTAAATAGTTGGTTGTACCATTTCATTTCTTCAATAACTTGTGTTATTTCAATTTTTCAGCAGAAGTTATAGGAACAAAAGTTGTTTAAAATTTGATTTTCTACAACTTTGATGCCATTTTTTTTTTTAAATCAATATTTTTCGATTAAAATAGGGGTGTCATTTTGATTCCTCAATAACTATCTACTGGCAATGCAACTATATTAGGACCTCGCTGGACTGATCTGATGAATAGATGCGATCATCGCAGCGTGTGTGCCCAGCTTCAGGTAGTAGTTCAAATCGTGAACAACCAATTACTACCGTTTGAATTAGATGAATGAGCCCCCAGTGACGAAAACTTCGCCGTAGGCCGCAGATGTGGCCATAGCAGTACGGCACGAGTACAGTTAGACATAGACTATATTATTGTCATACAGCGCTTCTCGTTCTCGCGCTCAAATAGTTTTGGAGCACACACAGTTCAATACGTTATTCGTGGCAATCGTGGCACTGCATTTTGTTTTCTTCAGATAGAATTTTTGCTGTAAGATGCGTTTGATTTGTAATAAAAAAATATAACTTTATTGTTCACAAGCTGACCCGATGAATTTCATTTCACCCCACTAATTCAGTGTTTAGCGCTACCGACGGCCTTTTCATTTAGAAACATTTTGCACGGGAAAATTGATGTTTTTTTTTAATATTTCTAGGTACATCATTGAAATAAGTAATTAATTTATTAACTCATGTTTTGGCTTTTTGGCAAATTCTTTCTGTCGTTCTTTCTCTCTTTCAAATGCATTATTTTTATTTATACATACATATTTTTGTTGGATATGAGTTGAACGTCAAATCACAAGTCCCACTCCTACTGGTGAACACTAAACACGCGGTAAACATGTTTACTTCAACGTATTAGAAGCCATTAGAAGGGATTTTTAGCGAAAATATGAAATGCAGAACGTGGGTTTACCTGACATTTCTAACTTTGGATTTACTTTTCACGGAATAACATAATATTAAAAACATAATAATCACAGGTAAGGTACCTACTTTTGCGTATATGTATACAAGATAAGTACCTATTTCGCAAGAAGAATAAGCTTTTATCGCTCCATTTGGTACATTTTAGGGTTCTTTAACCTAAAACGTAAATAATTATTTTTCGTAAAAATGGCATGACCGATTTCAACCGTGTACAGAATTCGCGAATAAGTGCCACGCATCGATGTAGATAGCAATTTTCACATTATTGTTGATTTATCAAAAACGGCTCAGCCGATTTCAATAAAAATTCGATAAAAAAATTACGCGTCGAATTGATTACCTCCTCCGTTTCGTCAGTCAAAAAGGGAACCATGATAATCTAAATAAATCTAAACTCATTTAAGCTAGCACCTTACTCAATCAAAATACATCACCATAATAAAATTATACTTAGGTAAGTACCTACCTACTAGCGTATTTTATTGTAGGTATTACTTTTTTCGATTTCTTAGTAAACCTGTAAAAAGTACAAAGAAATATGGATTACGAAAAAATCGGCCAAGCGCGAGTCGGACTCGCGCACGAAGGGTTCCGTACCGTATGTGAGCCAAATTCCACTTGCCGTTATTAAAAGCGAGCAAAAAAACTCCTAAAATCGCGTCTGTTGTATGGGAGCCCGCCTTAAATATTTATTTTATTCTATTTTTAGTATTTGTTGTTATAGCGGCAACAGAAATACATCATATGTAAAAATTTCAGCTGCCTAGCTATCATGGTTCATGAGATACAGCCCGGTGACAGACAGACAGACGGACATCGAAGTCTTAGTAATAGCAAAGAATATATAATAATTGGTAATAGGGTCCCGTTTTTACCCTCTGGGTACGGAACCCTAAAAACACTTCAACATTGAGGTTTTTACAATAACTCTCTACCTACCGTATGTGTCGACGTAGCAGTGTTTTTTCGTCACGGAACCCTCAGTGAGTTGTAAATGCGACTCACACTTGTCTTAGCCGATTTGTTTAGCATTGTACGTAATGCCCATTAGATGTTGGATAATGTTCTGCTAGGTAGGTATCATATATTTATTGGGCTATAAATGTCCGTTTTTGAGATAAGGACCCATTGTCAGTTCCTGTCCGCCAGGGCCGGCCGGGAAGTCATCCGGTTGTTTTGCTCCGGTTTATGGCCAGCTGGTTTATGGGACCAAGACCTTAGTACTTATGAGTTTTTTAAGTTCATTAAATGGTGGTTTGCGTTTGACTACATTTTCTTTTCATTGATTTCATTTCTTTATCATATTCAGAGCAACGTAAACCAATGTCACTAATGTTAATACAATTAATTAAAACTTAAATAATGCATTCAAATACTTGCAAATGAGTTATATTGTATTTATGTAGAAGGTATCAAAATCAGGGGTGGTGATTGTGAGCAAGAAATCCGTTAATCAGAGAGATATTTCGTAAAGCTGGTTGCAGACCAAGAGCTAAGCTAAGTTAGTTTAGCTTAGCTCGCTGTTTTCCATAGATTTGTGCATAGTTCGCAGTCTGCCCAGATCTATGGTCTGCATGATCTATGCACAGATCAGTTATGCGAGCTAACCCGAAACTAACTTAGCTTAGCTCTTGCTCTGCAACTCCCTTAAAGTCGATATGCGACCTAGGGAGTAACGCTTACCTAGAAGATAGGTACCAGGGGTGCTAAGTATACGAAAACGTATGAAATCACACGGAAACTACTGTACATACCTAGTTTCCGTTTACGTGGGAACTTGTACTAAGCCCTCGATGGGAAAAACATCTAAATACGATTTATCGTCTCGTCCCGATTTGCTCACAAAGATTGTTAGAATATGGTGTGCTTGGCGTAAGTGTATGGAGGAGAAGTTCAGTATAAAAATCGAATGAAGTCTACCAACTTATATCAGTAAAAGAAATATATATATAGTAAGTAAGTTCGTATATATAGTATATACTTAATATCTAAATGACATAAAAGAATATATAATAATATATACTTATATCAATAAAGGCAATAATTTTATTATACTAGGTTTTGCCCGTGGCTTCGCTCGCGTGATATTTTAATTTTTGTGCTATCCATAGGAACATTTTACTTTTTCAGATTCAGATAAAATGTATCCTATGTCACTTTCCGTCTTTCAAACTACATCCATATAAAAAATCAAGTCAATCCGTTGCTCAGTTGCTGCGTGAAAGTGGAACAAATTAATAAACCAACAAATACACTTTAGTATAAAACAAATTCGCTTCCCGCTGTCTGTCCCCATGTAAGCTTATATCTTTAAAACTACGCAACGGATTTTGATGCGGATTTTTTCAATAAGTAGAAAAGAGTGATTCAAGAGGAAGGTTTATATGTATAATACACATGTGCAAAGCCGGGGCGGGTCGCTAGTTTATAATATTACTAAGGAAGTAAGGATATGGATATGGTACTTATTTTTAAGACCATCATTCATATAATGAAGGTTGAAGACCACAGAAATAAGCTTAGTAGATACAATCCGTTTCCAGCAAATCTTATTGGAAATCCACAAGGGAGGCCTATATTCAGCTATGGATAATTCAATAAATTCCCACTAACAAACATCCTATTAGCTTAATAAAATTTACTGTGCCATTTCCTATTTGCTGCCAAAGGTTAATGGGGATAGCCGGGATCCGATGGGAATGTTTGTTCGTCAATGAAGGATAAATCACTTACACTCAAAGCTTCATAAACTTTATGGGTCTGTTTATCTAGGCGTCATTTTATTTTGTCCCATTGGTGGGAAAATGCTATTTTGATCCACTAAAATATATTGATGACTAAAATATATCTTTGATGCGCGTTGACTTACGACAAAAAAAAATACTACGCTTAGGACTCCGTAGTATCGTACCTACCTCAAACTCACTCAATGCTGCAATTTATTTTTAGGGTTCCGTTACCCTATTACTAAAACCCCGCGGTCCGTCTGTCTGTCTGTCCTTCTATCTGTCACCAGGCTGTATCTCATGAACCGTAATAGCTAGAGAGTTGAAATTTTCACAGATGATGTATTTTTAATTGCCGCTATAACAACAAATACTAAAAACAGAATAATATAAATATTCTAGGGGGGGCACCCATACGATATACGTGATTTTTTTTTGCCGAAGGGCTCCTATACGGTACGGAACCAACATCATGCGCGAGGCCAACTCGTACTTGACCGATTTTACTCAAATTTGGTTCATATTTTTGTAATATTGCAAATTCTCAACGAAAATAAGTACTAATGTGTATTTAATTTGTTTGAAATGTAAAAGCATGTTCAAGTAGCCGGGTGTCAAAGGTGCTGGTCACTGCTGTTGTTATTTAGCTAAATCTATAATATTTATTTAAAAAAAAAATGTCTACTCAAGTAGTTTTGATCAAAAACTAGTAGTCTGAATTTTGATATCTGTATCCAATTAAAAAATATATGTCCATAATATAAGTTATAATCAATTTTTAGAGAGTTTAATCATTATTTGAAAACATTTATATCTTAATCTTGATTATTATCGCCCATTATAATCAAATGATTAGCATATTACAGTCTTGAATGATGATCTACTTTCTCGACCTTATAGTACAGTAGGTACTTACACGTAGACTTTGGAGTAGTTCTGTCTTTTTCTTTCTTTAACAATTTTAATTTACATATTTGTGAAACACAAAATTTAGACTAAGTACCTACTCCAAAGTCACTTTGGGTTTATTAATAATACTGCCTGGGATTAAGTAGAAAAAAACAATTGGGATTCTCTGATTTTTACAATTTTAGGTAAAGTTATTTATATAACCTAATGATGACGGCTTAAAAATTGTGAATCGAATTGTGATAAAAGCTTTTGTGCTACACCGGTGACCCGTTGATAAGCACCAAATGTAATCTACCAAAGCCATGTTACAAAAGCGTTTTCGAAAACATTTTCGCGCTCGCTACTTACTCTTGCGCTTAAATGATCTGCCCTTTATCAAAACAAAAAAATTAGGCGCTGGGCCTATATTCTAAACCTACGTAACTGAAACCTACTATGCCCATGCTGTAAAGCTGTAGGTATTTATAAAAAAACTACACAGGGTTATCTGCTTGTCCTGTACTAAGCCGAATGGAGGTGATTAAGATCATCATTATGATATGGGGCCAACTCGAGAAAAAAATCAGGTGCTCCATACCAAATTGCAACTCGGAATCGAGGAAATGTATGAAACGGCTGATTTGACACGAATTTGCTAGGCCCCATGGTAAAAGTTGTTCATAATGATGGCAATCACCTCCTTTCGGATTAGTAGATACACCAGTTCTGGATAAATCTATATTTATGTAAATAAAAAGGCCTTGCCGAATCATACTGGTCGACGGATATGAAGTTAGCTACAAGCTGCGCATAAACTCAATCAACGCGCAGCTTAATGACCGGTTTACATTATTCCAGTTCCAGTGATGGAATCTAATCTCTGTTATAGCTGGATTAAAGCTGGAATAATGTAAACCGATACTTGAATCACGTTTTGGCCACGTTTTTTTTATCAACTGCTATTTTCTATCCGTGCTTGGTTGCCTGGAAGAAATCGCTTAAAGCGATAAGGCCGCCAATTAGATACCTATTGTTTTGTTTTTGTCCTTATAATCTGTTTTTTATGTAATTTGGTTGTCTAATAAAGTGTTGTTGTTTGTTGTTTTTTTGTTGTTGTTTGAATGCACTTGAGTGCCAGAATACATTATTCCAGTGTCAATCCAGCGCTAGATTCGAGCGCTGGACTGGAATAATGTTAACCGGTCATTAGCAGGATTGGATACTGCGCAGCTTGTAACTTCACATGTATTTGTCCCGACTTATATGATTCGGACTAAATTATGCATTTAAATATAAGTTTTGCTGTCTATATAGTGAGTTGGCGAGTGGCAACAGGCCGATGTTATTCAATTATGACGGCCGCGAGGAGCAAACAATGACTAACGGAACCGCGGAACAACATGGACTCTCGCGCACGACACCTCTATGATTTTATTTGCTGAGGGAGCAACTATATCAGTCTAAAAATACAGAAAATTTATTCAAGTAAGTGTATACTATGAGTATGTAAGGGTATAGTGTATCTTATAATGAGAGAATGCAAGGGGATGCATTTACATATCCTTAGCTTTAAAGGGGTTTGAAAATTTGTGGTCAGTCATTATAATTATTTTTTTAAGTTTCCTCGCACGATCAAAGTAATTTTACAGGGTGTTAAGTAAAGAGTGGATAAATATTTAATTACTGGCTGGCTCACTACTAACCAAATACACAAGTTTTGTATATTTGGTTTGTAGTGAGCCCCTCTGAGTGATATATACCTATTTCACATTTTCTAAATTTTAAGAATAGGCACACTGTTGGTGTCCTTTTACAATCATGTGACCTGAATTCTAGATTTTTTTTGAGTCTGTTTTTTGCAAAGTAGTAACGGATAAGTTTGCTATCAAATTCAAATAGACATTTTTATGTCTCATCATCGATTTCTTTGTTTTTAAATATTATGTTTTCCAAAATTTTCTGAGGAACAAAATCTAGTAACTAACTAACTTTGAGCCCTATTGTGAAAAAAATAAATGTATGACCATCAAAGTGCTCATTATTTAAAAAAACTAGTCTAGTTCACTACCGTTCTAAAATGGCGTAACACATAGCATTTGAATTATCCGATATGAGATAATTGAGGCTTACAGATGCGCTGATAGAAAAAACGCTTTTCATCTTAAGTTCTGACTAATAAAATCATTGAATTATGACACAGAAACGTGGTCTCTCACTATGGGCCTTATTAGTAAGCTCCAAGTAGCCCAACAAGCCACGGAGAGGGCTATGCTCGGAGTTTCTCTGCGAGATCGTAGAAGAACCAAGGTTACCGACATAGCCCAGCGGATTGGCAGGTTGAAGTGGCAATGGGCCGGGCACATAGCGCGGAGGACTGATAAACGACGGGGTCGAAAAGTTCTCGAGTGGAGACTACGTACCGGCAAGCGCAGAGTAAGACGTCTACCCACACCTACAAGGTGGACGGACCGCAGGATCGCGCCGAATGCGAGCCGCTACCAACCGGTCTTACGTGAGATCTTTAGGGGAAGCCTATGTCCAGCAGTGGACGTCCTATGGCTGAAACGAACGAATGAATAAAATCATTTTGAGTAATTTATCTTCAACCTCTATCGAGTTTCATGCCCGTCAGTACCGCACATAACAACAACTACACAAAAGAACTAAGAGAAAACTTTCAAACAATATCTTGACTCATCAGATCATACAACTTTGACCCCTCTGTCTATCGCTGTAAAGCCTATTATTCCGTAACCAGAAAGCCTGTTTCGTGCTTAATACAAGATGGTATAAGCGAGCAAGTAATTTTTGGTCAGAGGTCAATATTTGGTCCGTGGAGGGAACATGGAAGAGGACTGGCTTGTCACTCATGATGAGTAGTTATGAGGATACGTTACAAATTGTTGTGAAATCGTATACTTATTAGTGGTTGAAGAGGAGTAAATGATAGGGTTAGAATTTGATAGCTGCGTATTAACACAGAGAAAATAATAGTCTGTAGGTACTGGTGGTATTTATTTGGAGCTTTTTGTCTGGTTTTACCATTTATGTAGCTTAGTAGGTACCTATAATTAGCTATAAGATTACTATTGATAGTGCTCACAAGAAAGCTGATTATTAATCAGGTAAGGGGTTGACATAAGTATTTAAAAAAATATGATTGATAGATTTATAACAATAATCCGCCAAGTGCTAGTCGCACTCGCGCATGAAAGGTTCCGTACCGTATGGAAGTCGCCCTTACATAATAGATATTATTTTAATTGTTTATCTTTGAAAGGAATATACAACTTAGTATTCTGTGAATATTTCAAGCATCTTCCCGTTGCTGTTAATAATTATCGAGTCGAGCATAAAAATCACGTTTCTTGTATTAGGAGCCCCCCTCTTTTATTTATTTCATTTAAATTTAACTATTTTTTCACCGTTATTTAATATCGAGTGAAAAACGGCTAAAAAATCAGGTTTGTTGTATGCCCCTCTTCAAAATTTATTTTTATTTGTTTTTAGTATTTGTTGTTTTAGCGGCAATAGAAATACTTCAACTGTGAAAATTTCAACTGTCTAGCAATCATCGTTCATGAGACAGGTGACAGACGGACAGACGGATGGACAGCGTAGTCTTAGTAATAGGGTCCCGTTTTTACCAATTGGGTACGGAACCCTAAAAAAATAGCAATAGAACGTATAGATAGGTTCTGTAGGATAAAAATAAGATTATTTCATAAAACACCAATTTTTACGAGTGACCATACAAACAGGTAAAGAAAAACTGTTTTAATTTTCCACAATACTTACTCGCCTAGGTGGTAAATGAAGAGAATAAAATCACAATTTCGAGACACATTTTCATCTATAACACGTACACTAAAAATAAGCCATAATAGCAATACGCAATGAAAATAAAAATAGTTTCACTTCTTTAAAACTTTTGGAAACATAATTTGGTGAGCATTCATCCATTTTGGCAGGGATTTAGAATTTGTTGGGAGCAAAATAAGAGCATTTCTGGGAAGCGTTTAATCACAATTTTTCGGTGAAGGAAAACATCGGGGCCAACCTACATACGTCCGTAGAAGAAATTCGATGGCGTATGTGAATCCACCAATCCGCAAAGGGCCAGCGTGGTGAATATGGCCCAATCACCCTTCGTGGGTAGGCCTACGTCCTGCAGCGGACTATTAAATAAAAAAAAAAGACTGGTACAGTTTAATCACAAACCCAAATGAAATGGCAAAGTTCGTCAAAGTCTTTGCCACGTTCCTACGTAAGTAACTTCCGCGTCTTTTCACGTTATTCCACATTCACCGTAAGTAACGATTGTTCGGTCCCGGGTAATCAAAGCCGCGACTTTTCCTTTGTGGTTGGCGGCCATTTTGGGGATTTTCCGATAGTTCTGGCATTAAAGTCGGTGTTTTATATCCCAGCGGCCATTGTGCTTGCTATTGCTGCTAGGGCGGCAACGCTTTTGTCTGCGCTTTTCTTATTGACCATTTATGCAAATAGATGTTACAAGTTTTGTGTGTTTTTTGATGTCTGTGTATACCTATATCTGTCTATGCTAGGTAAAAAAAACATTACCATATATGGTAATGTTTTTATTAACACAAATAATTGTATTTTATTATTAATGTATTTTGTTAATTATTTTCTTGTAATATATATTGTGCTATTGTTTGTTATCCCAAATAAATAAAATAAAATAAGTCCGCGTTTGACCACCAACTCACCTGATGGTAAGCGACGTTGTGGTCGAAGATGAAGCACGCAGACTTAGAAGATACCTATTCAGTCTGACCTCGAAAAGCTTTAGATTATATCTCTTAGGAAACAGGAAAGCTGGAAGACTGTTCCATTCCCTGGCGGTACGAATCAGAAATGCTGAGTAAAACCGCTGCGTACGTATCGAAGGAAAATCGACAGTGTGACAGTGTAATAATTTTAGATCCCAAGTTATCATACTAATTGGAGATAAACTTTGTTGCGATATACCTGTTTGAAAACTGAAATGGTCGAGATGGTCCCTATAGCTACAAGTCATACTATAAATATTACTTTACTTGCCCTGGACTTAAGCCGAGACGGGTGATTAAAAGACTTTAATTTTTGTAAACAATATTAACCATGGGGCCTACCAAATATTCGAGATAAAATAAGTTATGTCATACATTTTGTCAATTTCGATTTGCTATTTTATATGGGATAATAACTCATATTTTTCTCGAATTCTGGGTTAGCCCCATAGTGAAGGTTGTTTATCATAGTGGTCCCGTTTGATTTGATTTAGTAGGTACAGGGCAAGCAGATAGCCCTGTATATTTGACACAATGATTTGACATGTATCTTTTAAAGATAAACAAATTATGAAGGCATTGTATCCATTACGTCCTCAGCCCAGCCCTGTCCGCCGCAGACAATACAACAAAACGAACAAAGTAACCAACATTGTTCGGCAACTCCTACAAGTTGGGCCGAAGTTATCAACTAATCATTCTGTACGTTTCGCCCATGGAAGAAAGAAATATAGAAGAAGTGCCTTAGAGTTGAAAATTGGAAGGCATGATCACTGCAAAATGGCGTCGAAACCCATGAACGTATAGACTGGACCGGGTGTTAGAATAAGATGGTATTATTGTAATGGCTTTGAAGTTTATACGCCATATTGCTGAGAGACCAATGTGACATTTAACCAGTAGTTCAAGTGTCACTTGTGTCAAATGATTTCGCTGATACATAGCAGTTTCTATGCGTTTTTAACGCCATCTTGCAGGCTGTGGCCATATCTTACGATTTTTCTACTTTAGGGCATTTCTGCCTATTTCTTAATCCTAAATTGACAAATTACCAAACATCGGATCTGCTTATATTTATTACATCCATGGTTGGGGCCAGCAGCTATTTCGGTACAAGTTATTGTGAGGTAAGTAATTCGCTTCTTTGTCATAATGTCGGCTCAAGGAAACAACGAGGGAACTGGTACTTTCTGTGGTAGTTTGTTTGTGAAATGGGAAATTTGCGTCTTTCTTTGTTTCTCTTTCGTCATAGTTTATTTGCTAATTATAACATTAAATGAAGTTGAAACTAATATTTGGTGACGTTGTGTTAGCTTTTGATTTTGTTGGAAATATTTTATCTTCATTTTAGGACAATAACTCAGACCTCTATAAAACTAGGCACTTATCAAATCATATTAACAAATGTGTTTATTTTTGCCTTTGCTATTCAAATTAAATAATATGTAGTATGTTGGTATCCATGACTTTTGACCTAAAATGCATAGTTTACGAGATATCGGCCAATAACGTTTTTTGAAGATGGCGCTTAAAGCTCCGTCTGGATCCGTCAGCATTTTATGATTTTATGCTCAGTAAGTGATTCTAAATCTTATATGAAAAAACGGAATCGGAAATTTAGTGCAAAGTTGATAAAAAACACGTATATTTTTACTCACTTGCCAGATAACATGATTCCTATGAAAGACTTGATGACGCGTCCTTGGTGAAAAGTAAAAACTTCTGAAGTATACCTACTTTCGTAGTAGATGTCTCATATGTAATGAAACTCATGGTCACCGCGTGTATGATTGCACGCATACGTTTTCCTCGGCTCATTTTCACATAATAGGCCAGAAACCCACCGGCTGTAATTATATAGCACAATGGTGTTGCGTCAGGAACAAACTACCAGTCATACTGGTTTCCCTTTTGTTGATCGTTTTATACTTATAAGTTACTAGCGACCCGCCCCGGCTTCGCACAGGTGTATAATACCTATAAACCTTCCTCTTGAATCACTCAATCTATTTAAAAAAAAAACGCATTTAAATCCGTTGCGTAGTTTTAAAGATATAAGCATACATAGGGACAGACAGCGGGAAGCGACTTTTTTTTATACTATGTAGTCAAAACAATGCTCGTAGATTTGTATATCTATAGGTACACATCTTATCGATTACCTAACTTGGTTCTTCTTTTTCTTTATTTCAACCATAGGATGTTACTAGGCACGGTTGGACATAGGCCTCCTCTATAGATCTACAGTAAGATCAGTTGGAATCGGCTTGCATCTTTCAGCGTGATTCTGCGTTCATCTGTCCATCTTGTGGGTGGACGTCCTTCGCTGCGCTACATGGTCTCCGCGGTCCATTTTACATTTCACTATACAGGGTTATCTGCTTGCCCTGTACTAAACCGAAATAATGTGATTAAGGCCATCATTAAGTATAAACAACGTCTACTATGGGACCAACCTGGAATTCAAGAAAAAATTGATGTTCCATACAACATTGCTACTCGGAATCGACAAAATGTATGAAACAGCTGATTTTATTCTCAAATTCCGGCTTGGCTTCATATTAAAAGTTATTCATAATGATGGTCTGAAACACCTCCTTTCAGTTTTGTACACCAGTTCTGTATAACCCTGTTTAATGTGAAAACAGAAAAAAAATTACAAATACAAAACTATTTTGAAGTTAGTTGCAGGCAGAGTGCTCAAAATGTTGGTGACGTTACCTCATTCGATAGCAATGGCAATTCTTTGGCCGTTACTTAGTCACTCCAATGGATCATAAACTTGTGTCATGAACTTAGTTCAAAAAAAATTATTGTAAATGAATTTATACTCATCAATCCCGGTCAATAAGTTTCTTTGGAACTTATGTACAGAATTTCACACCAATGGCTTTTCGGTGATGGAAAATATCGTGAGGCAACCTGCATACGTCCGTAGAAGAAATTCTATGGTGTGTGTGAATCCACCAACCCGCACTGGCCCTTCGTGGGTAGGCCTACGTCCTACAGTGGACTATCAAAAAAAGGCTAGTACAGTACAGTCACGAAAAACCATTTTAGGTCATAAAATCACAGAAAAGTCTACTCTATTTTAACCCAAATATTCCAAATGTTGACTAAATATATCTACTAAAAATCAGCTTCGTATCAAAGCAGGGTGTGGTCAAACGCGAACCTTTTTTTAAAAGGTTTAATTTGGCTTAGCCTGTGTGTTTTTTTTGTCTATTTTTATTAAAAATACTTTGATGATGAAATGAATGCTCTTGACAACAAGAGCTCAAAGACAACAATTGAAAAAGCGAAACCAAAATACCAAATAGATACAGCTTTTATTTATCCCTCCATTCCGCAAATCGTAAATTCATTTCAAAAATCTTTTCGTTGTACCAATTTCCTAAAATGTCAACTCCATCCTTTTATAGTCGCGTAAACAAACAATTAACCCGTGAGGGGCGAAAAGGGGTACTTTATATGACACCTCTCAAATGCCAGCCCGGGGCACAAAGCTTATCTTTTTTAACGCCGGAATTTATGTCCCCCATAAAATCAAGTAGATACCTAATTGGGTGCCCATGGTGAATATATCGGACGCTTTGAGATTCTGGCAGCCATGGTTCCATGGTTTGCGCGATATATTAAAATTACCGACGTAGCTGCAGAAGCGGTGAAGTCAACGAAGTATATTCGCTAGTATTTTATTTGGATGATACGACAGTGGCTCTGTCACTTGGCTGTTTGGGTTATGTGGTTGAAGTATATGTGCATATATGCCACCGTGTTAAAGGTGACAAAATTAGGGCCAGATAAGGTAACGCCCGGCCCGTGAAGGCAGCATTTTATGGGATTTTATGTCGCGTGTGTGCTAAAAACGTAAAATAAAATTTACAGGTTGGAGCTAAAGTACCTACGCATGTTGTGAACACAGTTGTAAAACGAAATCTTGTTTTGGGTCGGATTTGAAACAAAATCTTTGAAGTATTCCACGAACTAATTTATGGTTGTATGGAGTAACTTATCATATGATAAATGTTGCTCTACCACTGCACTGTGATAAACTGCATTTTAATTCTTGCTTTTTTTTTTCTTATAATATATCTTTTAGTGATTGTTTAGAATCGGATATCGAATATCCTTTCAAGTTCATGTGATTCTATCATCTTCGACCACACTATCCAACAATATCTAGCAGAAAAGCAGTTAAAATAATCAACTTATGACCTGTACATAAACATAAAGGCCAAATTCTTGTTTGGAATAAATATTTAAGTAGGTAGTGTATTTCCGCTCTGTCAGACAGAGCGGAATCTGACAGAGCGGAAATACACTAAATATTTTTTCAAAACAAGAATTTGAAGATGAACTTCCGCAAAGTAACGCCTGATTCAATAAACTAGGTATATAAAGTCCAAAATAAATCCTTAAACATACAAGATATTTTTTCCGTGCACAAAACACAATACAACAGCAACCAAAAGTTTTACTTTGCAATTACATATTACCTGACGAAGTCCAGTGTTTCTAAACTTTCTAACCGTAGTATAAATTATAACCATGAAAATCTGCCAAAACCAGAGACACTACATTATTCCTTTTTCCTATCAATAAATATAGATGGAAATGATAAAAACATAGTGGATTATGCAATGTGTAAAAAGCTCGAGTGCAGAGGCAGATTTACCAATAGGTTGAGTAGACTGGAGCTTAGAGCGGCATATTTTAGGGGGCGGCAAAAGAGATAATGCAAAAATATATCAAGATTATTTACCTGGTTAAGATTATTACCTGCACTTCAGGCGATCTTTACAAGACCACGGACAAGGCCATTGGAGTGGCCTCTTTTTGGTCAAACAAAATATAAATACAAAACGTTTTATTTATAATATATTTTATCTGAAAAAAAAATCGAAACATCGACTCGAAAAGAAGAAGAAGATTACCTGGTACAGTATTTAATTATTTATATGCTTCACTTGTTTTGGAAAATAATTTTCCTATTATTATCTTTAGTAAAAATCAAAATTTAAAGGAATTATGTACAAATTTACGGATTTTATTATCTTTTGACATTGCTTGTAAAATATGGAGGCGTGATGGCGACCTTCAACAATAATCAAATTTTAAAATACGAAATTCTATTATAATTAAGAAATAAATACTGTGGGTTTTTTCTTAGAATGTATGTACCACATTTTAAAGCTTTTTTTAATATATGTACTAAGTCTGAGCCCACTTTAGAAGATCGTCTTTCGGACCATTTCATTGTTTGTATCACGGTTATTTATGTATTAATGTTAATGTAAACTACAATATATACTTAAAAACTAGTTTGTTTTATTAAACTAATTGATTATTGTCATTAAAGAATTAGTTTTACTCTTACCTAGATGTTACTAGGTCTACAGAAACCAAAACAACATATTTTAAGATATTTACGTTTTACCGCTTAGAATCAGTCTCAAATATTTATTACTACCGTTTGCATAGTCCCATACTTACTGGAGCGTCGGATTTAATGGGGCGGCAGTGGTGGCAAAAATTCAACAACCGACTGGCGGCAAATACGTAATCCGCCACTGTCCGAGTTGTAGCAATCAGCCCCCCGCGGCTGCGGCGTCGGTCGAAAGACAATGGTGTCTCGTGGCGTGACGATGGCAAAAACTGTCGCAGCTCTGTCGCCAGCTTAGTTTTATTACGCCACTATATTTATCTATGGGACGAGAGTCGCTCACGGTAGAACGGTTTTGAATTTGCTGAAAGAGAGTCAACATTATTACTATGTACTATGAGGTATTTATTTCTCTCGTAATTTTAGGGCGCGATTAGTCCCGTAGTACATATAATAATGTGTTCAAATCGCGAAAGAAAGTCAACAGTAAATCATTCAGCCTGAAAATTTTATGGGTACTTATGGTTATGACTTATGACAAGCAATCAGTATTATTATATGACGTATGATTCTTAGAAAAACGTATCTACGAGTATAGAGGGTTAGCTGTTTGTCCTGTACTAAGCCATTACTTAGTACAGCAGTTCTGGGTAACCTTGTGGACTTTAAATAATCAAAACGCTTAATATTCTGTTATGCCAGTTCGTCATCAATGAAAGCATGGTGATATGCTTAGGCTTTCAGGTCTTTTTGATCTATTAATGAAAATGTATCCGATTCTGTTAACATCCAGTGACATCCACATTTACCTATCTACCTCGACGATATTCATAATTTCACTTATTATTTTATTTAGGTTGTTATGCTCATTATGTTATCCTTACTATCGTAACGATAATCATTTTAATCTTTGCATTTAATACCAAGTCACATTATATCTATCTATTAGGTATATCAAGACAAAGAGTAGCCGTTCTCTATTATCCAAACCTTCGAGCACTTATGAAGCATTGTCACCAGCCGACCGCGCGTCGCCATTTCACTTATGCTTTTTGCGGCAAAAACAAGAATATCTCCGGAATTATCGTAATATATCTAAAAACGTTTTAGCTTCACATGTTTAGAAGCTTTGGGGATGCTTAGGGGGCTATTTGACCGCATTTGCGCGTTACACGGCCGCCATTTTGCTTGCGGTCGGCCATGTTGCGTCAGCCATTTTCCTTGTATTTTTAGGTTGTTTATTAAGGTACTTGCTTACAACTTTTTGATGTTGTACACTGTTTGCTCTGACCTTTTCAGGGGATTAATGGAGGCGAGCTTGTGTCTACATATTTAGCTTTATGTTATCCTGACTAAATATATTTGGAGGTGATAATTATGCTGAGTATCATGGTGAGGGTTCGTCATCATTTCAGTTTTAGGACGACTAAATGACCACTGATGGAAGTAGAACTCCCTTCTTTTATTTGTTCAATAGGACACATGGACTTATAAGTGGAAGACCTGCGCTGCTCTTCAGTAAATAGTCTTAGGGTGGGTTGCACCAAATTACTTTAACAAATCCCTAACTAGATGTAAAATATCTGGTTACGTCATATATTTTTGATGTAACCAGTGATTTTAACTATCTCTATCATAACATACTCTAAGGGTGAGTTGCACCAAATTACTGTAACGATAACCAAACCCTGACCAGTCGAAAAATCTCTGGTTAAATCAAAAATATTTGACTTAACCTGAGATTTTACCACTTGTCAGGGTTTGGTTATCGTTAAAGTAATTTGGTGCAAGTGGTGCAACCCACCCTTAGAGTATGCTGAAGAGTATGATAGTGTATGAAAAGAATTCAAATTAGGCTTACCTATTAAAATTAGAAATAGGCCTTACAAAATAAGCTTATCCATAGAAAGAATCCGACTAATTATTTTCACGCTATTCGTACAGCATGATGCTACTTTGCAGAAAAATAAAAGATGCACCTAATACTTAGGCCAAGTTAAGGTCTATCGAAGATATTTTTAACAATGAGACCACCAGTTGTAACACTACTTTTTTAAGCGTTTTATACCTGACAGAACAATAAAGAGTTTATCTATTTATCTGTCTCCATCGGAGTGCATAATTCAAGCAATTGAACCAATTTGCGTTGAAAGCTACTAATTGTATTGTACCCCTTCCAGCGCCGGCGCAGCGGTCACTTGCGCGGAACCGGGACAAAAGGACATTATAGGGAATTACGTCCCTTTGTTTGGCCCTTCACTTAGTACCTAGAAACTATTGTCTAATCTATGCCTTTACATTCGTTCCCTCACTCAAATAACAATCTAAGCTCTACTGCATAGAGCTCAAAACGCAAAGGACATTGTAAGGAATTACGTCTCTTTGTATGGCCCTTAACTTTGATAGTAACTATCATCTTATCTATGCTTCCACACTCGTTCTTTCACCCAAATAGCGACTCTAGAACGATTATGTAGAGTTCAAATTGGAAAGTGAAGAGCGGAGCTTTTATGTAGATCAATCTATGTGAATTTGGTGTAATTTTATTCAAAGTGTAATGTAGATAAAAGTGCATCTGATGTTAGGGTAACAAATATTTGGAGGAACAATGGTCGGTTTAAGTTATGGTCGATGGGGTTGACCGATTATATTTTTAGTGACGAAGAATAAAGAGGGCTGTTGTAAGTTAGACGTTGTTTGTTTGTATTTAGGTACAGCACCCAGTCTTGCACTGGGAGCCTTTTAAATAAGCTTATGCCCAACGTGCTATCCTCGGAGTCTCTCTGGGAGATACTCTGGAACCTAGAAACTAGCCGCTTTCAGGCAGGCTTATTAGATATTTGCCTGCCTCGGTGGCTCAGTGGTTAGTGATCCTAACTTCTGGGTCAGAGAGGCGTAGGTTCGAAACCCACCCAGGGCAAATATTTACGTGATGAACATAAGTGTTTGCTCTGTGTCTCGGTGTTATTTAGTTACTATTTTTATAAGTATTTAAAAATAAGTATATGTAGTATATCAGTCTCTGGCAGCCATTTCACATGCTTAGTTTAGGGTCAAAAAATTTAAAAAAATGTGTAAAATTTCCCCAAAATATTTATTAAAAAAAAATATATATTCATAGTGGAGTGAAGGCCTATGTCCTCCAGTAGACGTCCTATGGCTGATAGATGGATGGACCCAGACCCAGAACAGATAGGTGCTCTCAAGTCCTCTCCCAGGAATCGAACCCGGGCCCTCGAGCTTTGAAGGAAGACATACTTTCAATTAAGCAAAAATCTTTAACATCGTCGCCATCTTCACACATCAGCTGTACAAAAACAAGGCAACTACAAAAAAAGCTACAGGTTCCAGGAACGGCGTAAAAAAACCGCTTCCGTTACCCGTGTCATACAAACTACTGTCTAACCTGTGGCCTCCCTTCCAAACAGCTGATCGCTGGGAAGAGTTTTTGCCAGGATGTTGCGGCTGTTACTTTCTCTGGCTTCCCTTTTCACACAAAAAAAAACTTTAAATGTTGCGACGCGGGCGGTTGCTACGTGGCTAAAGTTGGCCCTGTCTCTTTTACTCGCTTGTGTTATTGATTGGAACGAGTAGGATGTAAGCAAATAGCCATTTAATGTACGTTGTTTTGTTTAATTATATAGATGTCTAGAATCTAGGCTATTTAGTATTATCGGAGGGTACAAATGTGAGTATGATCGATAAGTGCGTTAGTTACGATTCCCAAACCATTTTAAGAATAAAATGAAGGCGATACGAGCAGTGGTGTTACAGTAAATGATCTAAATTTCATTATCATTATTACAGCCATTGCTGGAGATGGAATTCACCTAATAACAGCCTCGGTGGCTCAGTGGTTAGTGACCCTAACTTCTGGGTCAAAGAGGCGTGGGTTCAAGTATTTATGTGATGAACATTGGTGTTTGCTCTGTGTCTGGGTGTTATTTAGTTACTATCTATTTAAAAATATATATAAGTAGTATATCAGTCTCTAGCAGCCATATCACAAGCTTTGCTTAGTTTGGGGTCAGAGGCCGTGTGTAAGATGTCCCCTAATATTAAAAAAAAAAATTGCCAACAAGACTGATTAGAAGCGGCTTGCATCCAGAACCACCCTGCCTGACCCTGCAGTATTAGTCAGATCGTTTAATTACGAGTACCTAGTATTTTTCAAACTGACATTTAATTTTGTCTCTAGCTACCTTTTTCTTAAACCTAATCCTTAGTTCCTTACTAATGTTATAAATCCGAAATTGTGTTTCTTGGTTTGTTCCTCTTACGCAACAACGGAAGAACAGATTGACTTGATTTTTCGCAAGGTTAAAGTTCAGAGGTCGGAAAGTGACATAAGTTACTTCTAGGCCTAGGTTCGAAGCGTAGGTAAAAAAATCTAAATTTCACACCGGCGAAGCCGCGGCAAAAACTAGTTTTCTACATTTTTATATACCGTGATCTCTTTTACTATCCCGAGCCTATATTTCAGGTTGATATCGATACCTTTCCAGCAGATAATGACAAAGCTACGCAATTCCCGCCCTAAGTGCCCGGTAATACGAGCGATATTAACGTAGAAGTGGCTATACTATAGTATGTGTATTTATAGGGGGCCTGGACGGCCGCGCTGACCTCAGGGGTCCCGCAGACCCTCAGTTTTACGACGAGGGCGAAAAAAGGACCTGATACCGTCAGACCACTGATCAGAGGGAACACGGAGATATGGCGTAGCCGCCGTATAATACGAATATGTATGGCGCGGCCTATACCTGGTACTCTGAAAGTATTTACACTTTGCAAGACATCACCTTGTATCTATATTTACTAGTGTTTTATTTGTATTTAATAAACACAAGTCGAATCAGGCTTACCTAACATCTGTAAAGCTAGCTACAAGTTGGGCAGAACCCCACCCCTCACTGCTGATCTATAAATTTGCTACTACCCAAACGACTCCCTTCGTGATTACAGCTGCCAAGCGATAGATCAGGAAAACAACAACCTTGTTTACCTGATCTGTTTTTTAACCGACTTCCAAAAAGGAGGAGGTTCTATGTTAGTCGTATGTTTTTTTTGTGTATGTTCATCGATAATTGCGCCAATTGTGAAACGAATCGAAAATATCTGTTTTAGTTAGAAAGGGTACACCTACTCCTGAGGTGGTCTTATTTAAAAATAGAAAAATCGGCCGAGCCTTTTTTGAAAAGTCAACAAATTATTGTAAACATTTCAAGCGAAATATTCGAATTTTGTCACGATGGAAGGCGGTTTTGACAATTTTCACGACAAATAATTTTATTATTACTGTTTAATTTTATCATCACATAGTATCTACATTTTTGTTACATCCTCTGCTAGCCCAAGAAAAAGGTTCCCAATACGTTGAAACGTGATATTTTATGTAGAATTCGGTGTATTTATGGAGAAAGGAAAATCAGATTTAGTTGTGAATTGAGATTTGGAAGCTTTTTGCTCTGAAACTGATATTCAGTGGCCCAGTTTATGAGAAATTACACTTTGGTCTTTTACCACTTACCCTGGAGTGGCACTACGGCCTATATAGGTACCTAATATAATGAAATATTCTGAGTTTCTCTATGTTTTAGAATTAGAAATGAGTAGATTCGTAAATAACCCGATCGAAGCCCAGCGCGAAGCAGCGAGAGGGATTATACGAATCATACTCGTAAGTTTTAAAAACTAAATAAAAAATAGGTTCTACTTAGGTATCCGTTTAGGATAGTTGGACCAACAGAAGATAAACAGTTAAACTCTTTGCTGTATATCAGCTGTAAGACGTCTTTTATTAAGTCCCAATACTAAAATAGCCGCAAAGAAAGTTCAATGATCTGCGACGAAATGAGTAAATAATCGACCAAGTGCGAGTCGAACTCGCGCACGAAGAAGAAGAAGAACAAAATTCAGGTTAGTTGTACATCATCTGTGAAAATTTCAACGTTCTATCTATCACGGTTTATGAGATACAACCTGGTAACAAACAGACAGACAGATGGACGGACAGCGGAGTCTTAGTAATAGGGTCCCGTTTTTACCCTTTGGGTACGGAACCCTAATAACAGACTTTCCTGAAATACACCTTTTTTGCACGTATTTATCATTCCGAATTAATATAATTATCATGTAAAATTAAATGAAGCCTCCTGCTTAGTTTTACGTGACCTACATTATGATTCTACCTCAGAGCAAGTACATTACATAAGGCTCGCTTATCACTCCCATATCGATATCAGCTTATATCATTCTCGCGATAACAGCATCGATTCGTCCGATACGATTATCACACTAATTTGTAAATTTTCCACTGGGACACTAACACTTAGCAGTGACAGAGTTTGTTTGTTTATTATCTCACATTGATATTTTTTTATCAATCAATTTAGTGCCTAAACAAACTTATTTTTGATAGGTGCATTTGTAGGACAGATTGACATTGATGCATACTTACAAGATGTTATGTTTTGTTGTGCGAAGTGCAGTATATTATCCTTCAATCACCTCTAAAGAGACTGCATAGCTCCTTTATTTAATTTACACAGTTGCAGAGCGTGCTCCGGCGCGTATTTTTTCACAATTTTTAAAGTTTTTTTTTTTTTTTTTTGTATAGCAACACTGCTCCTTTAAGTCATTGTGTGCTTTGTGCGTGTAAAAAACGGGTTTCATTTTTCGATGAAAAATGTTAAAACCAAGCCGATTCCACTAGTTATTACGTAAATAGCGTGTAATATAGCCTGCAGACCACGAGAAGTGAAACACACATATCAAACTGTGTGTTTATGTGACTGTGTACATTAATATGTGTTCGACGAAAAATTTACATATTCAACGTTCTAAACGCCTTCCGGCAACACAAAACTCAATTAAATACAAGTAAAAAGGTCTTAAATAATGACAGTAAGTACCTACCCTAACTGGGGAACCCATTCAAGTACTTGATTCCTTCACAAGTACTTAGCAAAAAGATTGCATTTCCCGGCTCTAATTTATAGTAACCGTAATCTTGCCAACGTATTGTCACGATTTATAAACAACAAAATACAGTAAGAAAACTGGATTTTAGTTAATGGAACTCGATGAGTTTCCTAAATGACATCTATGTATGATGGTCAGACAGACTATAAGAAACAGGACTGAAAGATAGGTAGGTCTGTTTTCTTATGTTTTTTTATGCTATCATTCTGTCAAAGATAAGAGCAGTACATATTATCTCATAATGAGATTACTACATCTGGGTACTATTAGCGAGATAATTCTACAAACAACAAAATTATTATAATTACTTCTGAAAAACTTCTCGGCGGTGAAGTGGTCAAAAGACACACAACAAACTTTTCTGTCTTAAAGATACAGAAAAAGTCATCCTACAAAGGATATAAGTAATATCACCGCAGCATGGTACACTGTTATATGGTACTAATGCTTAATGCACAGTATTTACTGATGATCTACGTATCTCAGTGAGTAATCACTGAACGAGGACAAATGTTTGTTCTCAAATAGGTAAGTATATGATGTCGTGATGTTATACCTAGGAAGAGATAAGGGGTCACAGCTACCACCTATCAAGAAATCTCTAACAGTAAGTTCACATTGAACCCTAAGCAAAAATAGTATTTACCCTTCTTCCATCTGATTAATATCTCAAATTCTGAGTATTCAACATGACATGTAAACAGTCCAATTACAAGTACCTATAGAATTCAATTATTTCTGTCACATTCACTTCTTATTTATACCAAGCTGGTTATAAACATTCTTCGAACGGACCATGGTACTCAGTCCATAAAGAACTATTACCAAGAAAACACCAATCAAAGTTACCAAGTAACATAATTATATCAGTAGAATCATCTCTAGGAGAAAAAATGGTACTTGTACTGTACAGGACTTTAATAGTCTACTACTAAACATACATACCATACCTAGGAAGAGCGATTGGGCTATCACTCTGGCTGATGGCTGGGTGCAAGTTGAATACCATAATAATTCAACTGCAAAAATATAAACAACAAAATTAATACTTGTTATTTAAGGTACCTGCCTACATATTACACACCTACCTTAAATGAGAAAAGGAACAGGAATGTCTTATTTATACATAATAATTTTGTAGGCATACCTAGTTAGACATTTATACATAAAGTGAACCACTCACTGTTGTGGTTAGGCTAGGAGTCTAATTCTAATTAGGAGTATGCCTATCACATCTGAAATCAAAGATAAAAAAGCTTAATTTCATGTTCAGGCCCTAAAATTTGAGAAATAAATAAAGTGACTATTTACGCCATATTGGTAGTTACTATACTGTGGTATGTGAGGTTTACCCGCAACCTCTTATATTAATCTTCCTTTGGAGATATCTTTATCACTGACTTGGCATTATTTCATATAGATGGATTTTAAAAGTAGTATTTGCCATGTTGCCTATCTCATTGTCGGTATGTTTATCCGGCAGTCAAACATATACCTATTCAATGCTTTAGGAAGACCGGATCTAACGTGGTATCCCATCAAAAATCAATTCTTATAAGTCATCAAACATGATAGCAACATGATAGTCAGAAATTCTTCAGTCCTTCAGAAAACTATGATGAAATCATAACTATCATTGTTATAAACATTAGGTACATACTAAGTTAATTGAATTACTAACATAATTAAGCTGATTATATTAACTTGTAAATTATTATAGGAATTGCTTATTGGTTATTTAAAGTTTACAGCTTTTAAGGATTACAGTTAATCTACTGAAACTTTAAAGTAATTTCAGTTCAAGGGATGAAATACCTTACACAGCCATGAAATACTGTGATATGCCATGAAATATGACACGGGTGATTTAAGGGCATACCTATTTATAATATCATAAATTTCTGTATTTCTCAAGGTATATCTGGAGTACCTAAAGCTGTTTTTCCTTCTTGACATACAGTTATGTCATTACGATCCACTACACGGGCTTGAATATTTTAATGCTACCTGTAAATAACAATTACGGCTCTGCTCGACTTGTTTGGGGTGCACTACCGTGCACCCAGATTATGAAGCGATAAACTTCATGATAATTATGCTTAGTGAATTCCAGTACCTACTGAAAGTTTATTCACATATGTGACAGTAGGCATCCATCTTATAATTTAAACTAAAGGGGAAATGGGGAGCTAAGTAAGGAATATCAATCCTAGGTTTGACCCTAAACAATATTTTATTTTAATTAATTTTTAGACTATGATAATTTTGTATTAAGTATTGTAATGTTATTCTTTTAAATGATGTATGTCTTTTTATATGGCGTTGTATGCCTGAAATAAATGTTTATTTATTATGAGGCAAGAACCTAGACATCAGGCTATAGACATTGATTGTTCCTCAGGCTTTATTTGCCTACTTATCCCTCTATTCATGGGGACCCAGATAATAAATATTTACATATTATATCATATTAAACAGTACATTAAGATAATTATATACTTATAGACATATAAAATAGTATTAATGAATTAAATAATTAAGGTAATAGGCAACATAATCAAGCAAAACTGTCAGTACATTAATGATATATGTATGTGTTTAAGTAAAATATTGAGAATAAAATATGTTTAACACATTCACATCAAATAAATAAATATCCAATTTTCACAGGATTCAAATCTATCTATAAAAATATGTTATCAAAAAATATCTTATGGGTCAATTAGAAATACATATTCATATTAATAGTATGACAAAATATATTCAATAAGGTTTGTCTGCCTGAAATGACAACTGATAAGTCGGTACATCATTGTATAATTTGTATATTATGTACCTAGTAGGCACTTAGAATGTAAAACAAAACAGCACCATGATCTTAAAAAATTTGGCTGACCCTGACATACCCATTATTTCATCTTGTATGACAAAATAATATAACATGGTATGTGGTGTAGCATGCTTGTTATGACATGCATGTTGCTGAAAACTTTTTAGAGAATAATGAGAGCTGTTAAATTTTATAAATATTTAAAGGGTGCCAATATTTTAAAACTCAGACAAGACCATCATTTCTTAACATAATAATATGGTCTAAGCTGGTTTCACAGCTTACAGGTTTAGTTTTACAGCTCCTTATCACTTAATGTGGTTGGTTGGCTAGATATGACTAGATAGATAAGTCACAATAATACAAGTATGTGCAATTTCAAGATATCTATATTTTTATATTTAAAAAAAAGTTAAGATAGGAATACAACCCATAATTGTTTGTAGTCTTACATATTAGGTATGCTGGTAGGTAAGTGACAAGGGTGACAATTAATGAAATATAGGTAAAAATGAACGACAGGTAAAGGAAATACTTGACATAAATATATCAATAATTAAAAAAAATATATATATATATATATATAATTATATATGTATATTTATATATAATAATAAATTAAATAAAAAGCATTTCACAATGGAATATTGTTACTTTTTTTCTAACTACATGGTGAACTGATTGAAAAGCTTAGATTTTACTTTACTTAATACTGTATAGATTAAGTACCTTTGTAAAGAAAATTAGCTGGAAATCACCGGACAAGTTGATATATTGTATAAATATATTCTAAAATCCATTGTTGGGGTCTGCATTACTTAAACTAAGAGCATATTAAAGTGGCTTAGAAAATGAGTCATAATGACATGATTCAATTAGTAGATACATAATTATGGTTAGGTACCTATGTTATTATAATTTAATAAACCTAGGTACATACTGATGCTCAAAAATAATATTTAGCTGTAAATAACAAGTTTTAGCAAACCAATATGAGATAGCCTTATCAAAACAGATTATTGAAAATATCTATAAAGATTACTATTCATTGAACCAGATAGAACCTTAGTACCTATCAAGTTTGTAGGCCTATGGCTTAAAATATTAGAACCTGATACAATATTCTTTAACCATCATATTCTATAATTATACAAATAACTTCACTTCTCTTGGGTGTACAACAGTAACACAAAATATCCGATTAGGCATCATGTAATACAAAAATATAGGCATATTTGCATCAAGCAGTGGCAAAATTAACAGATCATACAAAACATTTGGGGTCAAAGGGACAAATGTGATTTATCTGGTAAAGAGGAATAGCTTATATAATATATATCTTTTGTATTAAACCCATGAGGTAAAATATAAAAGTAAATATAAGTATATAATATGAGGTAAAAACATTTCACAACCCTTTAAACATCTGCAACTGTGTAAATTAAATAAAGGAGCTATGCAGTCTCTTTAGAGGTGATTGAAGGATAATTAAGAATCAATCGAGCTTACCTGTTAAGTGAAGATTGATGATAATTATCCGAAATCACCGAGAAAGAGACTGCATAGTGACTCAATCCCTCCCTCCCTTGCCCGGAGGTGACACTATGCAGTGATGAGTTATTTATTTAATCAAGGGAATTATAAGGTATCAGTATAATACAGGTAAGCCTCGATCGATGTCATTATGGAAGTCCCAGAAAGATAAAACTGTCCAACGCTGGTCTTTCCTCTAAGGCTCTGCCTCTATGTAAAGGTTGTGAAATGTTACCATGTCTCTACTTTGAACTCCAATGACTTAAAGGAGCAGTGTTGCTATACAAAAAAAAAAAAAAAAAACTTTAAAAATTGTGAAAAAATACGCGCCGGAGCACGCTCTGCAACTGTGTAAATTAAATAAAGGAGCTATGCAGTCTCTTTCTCGGTGATTTCGGATAATTATCATCAATCTTCACTTAACAGGTAAGCTCGATTGATTCTTAAATATACTGCACTTATTATGTGCTAAAACTTATGAAAAACAATTTACTAAGTATTACTATAGGACCAATTGCGAACATGTGAATAAATAATCGGCCAAGTGTGAGTCGGATTAAATATTAATTTTATTTTAATTTATTTACTCGTAATCATTGATTTTCAAAGTGAACATTTAACTAAATATTCTGTGAATAATTCAAGCATCTACCTGCCACCGTTATTGATATCGAGAAAAAACGGCTGAAAATCCAGGTTTCTTGTATGGGAGTCCCCCTGAAAGGGTGGCTTTTTTTCTGATTTTAGTATTTGTTGTTATAGCGGCAACAGCATTATGTCATCTGTGAAAATTTCAACGTTCTAACTATCACCGTTCATGAGATACAGCCTGGTGACAGACAGAAGGACAGACGGACAGCGAAGTCTTAGTAATAGGGTCCCGTTTTTACCCTTTGGGTACGGAACCCTAAAATTCAGCTGCTCCTTTTGCTAATAGTTAATGAACTGTTTGTATGAAACAGCTGTTTTTTTAGCAATTTCGCGGTTGGTCTCCTATTTAAACGTTATTTATAATGTGCCAAATTATGTATGATTTTATATTTATATATCTCTAAAAGCATTTTTATATAAGTAGCAGAGGCCAGAGCAGCAACTTGTTTTAAGTATTTTTTTCTTATAAATCCTTCATACAGCGTCGTATGTAGAAAAACTCATACAAATAGGTGTAGTAATAGCAAAAACTGGACCTTCTGCAATGTCTAGGTGATCTAGAATGAGTCAGCCAGCGCGCCAGACATGGCGGCGGCGCGGCCGACCTTGCGGACCTAGGTTACTATCATACACTACATTATGACGATTAGCTGTAATATGAGGCATCGGAGCCTTTAGGTATAGCTCTCATTTATCATCATCATTATATAAGCCATAGAATGTGCACTGCTGGATATAAATCCTGTACTAACATTGCTAGAAAATTAAATATTATTGGTTCGTTGGTTTGTTCCTCTTTCACGCAGGAACGGAGCACGGATTGACTATATTTTTGGCATGAATTGGATTCGTGCAAATTATAACCACGCATAAATAAATATAATATACGCGTCGAATTGAGTACTTCCTCAGTTTCATCGGTCAAAAACACAAAGTTTTGTTCCACAGAACATCAAAACTCACAATTAGCAGAGTTCTCAACACATGAATTAAACATCTCCCCTGCAGCCTGAGCATTTTAATTCACAAATGCCACGTTTTTAATCACGTCGCAGACACATTAGGAGATCACAAAATGTCATTTCAAAAAGCAGCTTACGTCCCCTCCTACCGCTGGGGCCCTGTGGCCCCAGATTAGCGAGCTCCCGGGGCCCCTGGCTGTGATTATAAAGCAGTACTTATGCAAATGCGCTGGTAGACTGTTACTCTTCATTTCGAAGGTAATGCTTTTGTTTGAAAGCCTGATTGTTAATTACTTTGGATTTATTAGTGTGACTTTGGTTCGCCGTTGATAAAGCGGCTATGCTTCTAAATATGTTATTTGTAGTTACTGCAATATAGCTGATTAGAACTTGAGTATTTTTACCTTACTATTTAGTTAAAGCTTTCGTCTTTTGTTGTTTAGTAATGTATCTGTAGTTCTTGCTTCTACAGTGCTACGGAAAAAATAAATGGATATTTACAAATACAACACGAGAAATAAAAGTGCTATATATTATACAGGGTTATTTCTAATTAATTAACATCCTTTTAGGAGCTTATTCTGTACAAGAACTTTTGATTGGCTACTTTTGTCAGAACTCAAAAAAAAAAAATTTTTGTCGCGGGTGAACGATATTTTTCTATGGAACAATATTTTTTTTTTAATTTTGACAAATGTAGCAGAACAAAAGTCGTTAGTTGGGATAGGTAGTTAAAATATTTTGCTAGCTCAATGTACTTACTATTAATTTTAATTATAAATATTTAAAATCACAATCGGTTACAGACCTTACAGTACACCCATTCTGTCACACTATGACGTCTCATCACGTTAAAAAAGTCGGTATGGTAAAATATTTCCTCTTCGAAATATTGTTCCTCCATTTCTTATTGTTGAACTGCACCGTGTGGAATATCTTCATTCTGATGAATAGTTTCTTCAGATACACTATCGGGAAGCAAGGACAGGGCGGCGAGAAGTTCAACTGGCTTATTTCTTTGTAAATTGACGCTGCCACTTCCCTCTCTATGTGTTTCTTCTTGAAACAGCTACGGAACTCTTCTTCCATCATCTCCACGTACTTTATGAAATCGTCATATGGAACCACTAACAAGCTAGAGCGGGTTTCTTTACTATATTCCCTGTATCGTTGGTATCGGACATCGGCTCCGAAATTGTGAACCCGTTGTTCTGGTGATGGAGCAATATAGGAATTAAGGATTTGGCAGTTTTTGTGCTTCTCAGAACAACGTTTGAGAAGGTAGCTGCTTAGATACACTGCTGTGTTCTTGTAACCCAGTTCAAGCTGATTGTACTCGCAGCTTTTGACTTTAACGTTGTTTTCAGATTCGTCTATCGTATATGATGTGGTATCGTTTTGTTCATCGCCGTTGTCATCCCAATCGACGGAGCTACTGTTTGAAGTCAGGAGCAGTGCCATTTCAATGGAACAGTCTCTTCCTGTTGGTGGCTTCATTAAATCTTTTATGAACAGTTCTCTAAAAGCTGAAACAAACTGTCTGCTTGTAGAATCACTGACAGATTTACAGATAGCTTTCATTTGGTTGAAGAATTTTATCGTCGCGTCTGTGGTTAGGTGTTTCGTAGGCAGCTTCTTTATTCCTTTCTTTCCAAGGTCTTCCAAGAGCAGCATAATAGAACCAATTGTGATCTGGAACCCTTCTATGAATTTAGCAGATGATGTTACATCGCGACCTGTTTTTGGATCTACTAATTTGAGAGTACGGAATAAACTAATAGCTTCATCGAATAGTTTTATTTGAGAAAGATTTCCTTTGAATGCCTTCTTAAAATCATTTTCATTTTGCAAATTTGTGCTGTTTAGGAGATCGCATAGATCGTTTATTAATTTTATTACTTTCACAGTGTCTCTTCCAGATTCATCGATGACATAGAAATCTATGTATGTAAGTATTGCTGCAGCAACAGAATTGCTTAACAGTTCTGCTGCAAGACGCACGTCTTTTTTTTCTTCAAGGTTTGGCTCAATATGGCTCTCTGTCAGTTTCGGGGCTAGGCTGCAGCTTTTTTCTTTATCGTGACTATAAAACTGTTTTATAGGTTCCATGCTAGCGACGCATCCTTGAAAGTTGAACTCATTTTCCAGCAAACTATCTCTTACCATTAGCAACAGACTTGACGAATCAAATACGTAGAATAACTTCTTTGACTTTAACAGCGTAAAAAATGGCTTCTCTGGTGATATCGACCTTTCCTTGGCCAGATTGTGCATGTCTAATTCCATATTAGAAACTAGGGCTCTAACGTCAAGTCCTATTTCGCATAGCTTGATGGTCAGCTTGTCGATCCATTTCGTTATGCCCTCGTAATCTCTGTATTCGGAGAGAAGCGCAAACCCAATCGGTTGCTGCCAGTTGACTATAACTCCACGGAGTATCAATACCAAAGCCATTGAAGCAGGGTCTCTGGTCTGGACTCCGTCTATTTCGTGAAAGCCTATAAACCTGTCTTGCTTTGTGTTATAAACTACGTTTGCTCTCAAATCTGTCGTATCTACAATGATAGAGCAGATCTTTTCATTATCTGTCATGTTATCTACTTTAGTTTTGAGTATGGCAATTACTTTCTCATTTAAGTCAGTTGTTATTGATAGATATTGGTTTTTAGCATGCGGATCTGTGAGCGTTTGGGTTTTTACTAATGCTGCGAATTCGTTGGTCAGAAATTTATCACACAGCTTATGAAATATGGCTTTCTGTTTTTTCCGTGACTGATTGTCCAGTTCTTCAAGTTTCATTCTTTTAGCTTTACTTGATAGCTTCGGCTTTAATTTCCTCTTTCTTGAATTACTTTGGGATCCTCTTTCGAATCCATTTTCTGATAGCGTAGTTTGAGTGCCACATTCCACTTTGAGTAGGACTTCAAACGCAACCACCTAAAAAAAAAAAAAAAGGTTTAGTGCAATTGTAGTTTGGTAACAAAAAGAATAAAACCTCAGTACCTACACTTATAACAGTAGTTTCTTTTTAAGCCAGTCGGCAAGTTAGTTGTCTACTGTTGCGTTGGCGCCTAGGGTTGTCACTTTTATTTTTAGGTATATTTATAAGTTTATTATGAAAAACTTAGATTATAAGTTTCCTATGAAAAACTTCCAAAAATAAACCAATTTGGTTTAAAGACTTCAATGACGTTGCAAGAGTTTGAGTTTCTTTATTCTTAAGCAAATCTAAACACGACAAGCAATTTTTCCTCAAGCGTGTGGATGGCTACCCTTATTCTGCACTTCTTCTTTCTTTTTCTTGAGGTTCTTACGGTCTCGCTGGAAGCGAACCGATTCCAGGCAATCAGGCCAGGCTTACGTTGAGCATTGGACGTCCAACGTCTGTCATAAAGACACTAAGACACAAAAACCTGACCTGTTTATTGTGCACGTCGCCAGGCAGATTGAGCGAAGGCACGACGTTTTTCTTAAGGTTCTTGCGGTGCTCGGCGCGCAGGATCTCGTGCGCGTGGAAGTGCTCCTCGCAGACCACGTAGCTCTTGGCCTTCTTGATGGCCAGGTCCTCGCGAGAGATCAGGCGGAGCCATTGGAGGCGCCTAAATAAACAAAACCAACGTAGAGTCCCTCCTCGCGGAAAAGGTTAAATTTCGACGCAACAGTGCTTTCATACCCCCTCCATGGTAGTTTACTTCTTCCACAACAGTGTTTTCATACCCCCTCCATGGTAGCGTTAAATGTTTAACGCAACCTTGTTGGAAGTCGCATTAGAAGTTTCACTTCTATATCAATATATTCAGGCGTTTATTCCTTTTAGGGCCTGGCACTGGGCGCTTTGTCAAAGTTAAGAACTTTTGAAGTGAAACTTCTAATGCGACTTCCAATAAGGTTGTGTTAAACGTTTAATGCTACAATGGAGGGCGAGAACATTAAGAACATTACGAAGTTTCACTTCTTCTGCGCGGAGGGACTCCATGCACAATTTTTTTATTTTTTTTTTATTTACTAGGTTCCATCCCATTATCATCCTAATTCAACATTCATCACGCATGGCTTTTAAAATGACTTTTCTGTACATAGGGTAAAATACCTGCACGATTCTAAATTGGTGTAATACTTCTGAAAGTCCCCTCCATTAGCGTCCTTCAGACAAATGCGGGCAAGATGTTTCTGTTGCTGCGTTCTTGATTTCGACCAATCAGAAAGCCTGACATTTTTAAATCAAGAGCTGTGATTGGTTTAACTTTAGATCGCAGCCGCAATGCCCGCAGCTGTCTGAAAGACAATATTGGAGGGCTTTCAGATCAGAAGTATTAGGTACACTGTACCAGCCTTTTTTAATAGTCCACTGCAAGACGTAGGCCTACTAACGAAGGGTGATTGGGACATATCCACCACTCTGGCCCAGTGCGGGTTGGTGGATTCACATACGCCATCGAATTTCTTCTCCGGACGTATGCAGGTTGCTTCACGATGTTTTCCTTCACCGAAAAGCCAGTGGTGTGAAATTCCGTACATAAATTCCAAGGGGGATTCATTGATTGGTACGAAGTACGAGGTACGAGCGGGATTGAACCCACGACCTCACGATTGTACGGCGGGTGTCATTACCACTAGGCACTAAATCACGGCTTATAAGCTTATTAGGTACACTATTGTTGGATAGTGCAGATATTTTAACATTGGTAGGTAATGTATTAGTACCGATTATCCACCGCAGTAAGAATGGGATGGAATCTTGTCAAACTAAATTTAAATTGACAGTAATTCTCATTTTGACAAGGTTCCATTCTTCCACCGTATTCTCATCGCGCACGGATTACACACGCGCGTGACGTCTGTAAAATATTATCTATACCAATATAATAAAGAGGAAAGATTTGATTGTTTGTTTGATTACATTGAATAGGCTCCGAAACTACTGAACCGATTTGAAAAATTCTTTCACTTATGGGAAGCTACACAATCCCCGGGTGTCATAGGCTATATTCTATTTTTTTTAAATTTAGGGAGGCTGCTAGTCGTCTATATTTGTCGAGGAAGGTCCACTATAGCTGTCAAAATCATTGTTATTGTGGACGCGACGAATGTTTTTAACCGAATTCCAGAAAGGAGGAGGTTCTATGTTCGTGTGTATGTATTTTTTTTTCGTATGTTCATCGATAATTTCGCCAATAGCGAACCGAATCGAAAAATTCTTTTTTAGTTCGAATTTTCGTATACTCCCGAGGTGGTCCCATTTAAATTTTACAGAAATCAAATAGTTTTTGAGAAAAATAAACATTAATGTGAGCAATTCGAGCGAAATATCCGAATTTTGTACACGATGGAAGGCGGTTTTGCCATTTTTTGCGAAAAATAATTAAAACGAAAAATGTTTAAAATCCTATTAAAGTGTGTAATCATATGGACTGGGCGATTTTTCCATCTGATACAATACCTAGTAATATACACAATAAAAACCGGCCAAGTGCGAGTCGGACTCGCGCACCGAGGGTTCCGTACAAACCTGCAAGGTTTACAAAGTTCGTTCATTACGACAATCGAGTCATAACTATGGTAATCTTATTGCAAAATGAAATTCATTACATTACAATGGGGAAAGATGGAGGAGCATAAATTTAAGACAAAGATCTCTTTATCGTTTAAGTAACTAAGTACTAAGTAAGTATTTCAACTTGATAGCTCTACGCGTTCATGAGGAAAAAAGTAATAAGTTTATATTTATTAAAAAATATATATTTTGTAATGTAACTAAAAATTTAAGGTTTTCGGAATTTTTCCTTTATGTGTGCTATAAAACGTTGCTTCATGCCAAATTTCAAGATTCTAGGTTGACTGGAAGTACCCTTTAGGTTTTGATTCCCTTGCGAGTACTTGCGAGTTTCAAAATATGCAGCTTAAATTGCTGTTTCTTTTGATTGCGTTGACATAGAAGTTTGATTTTGTTACAGCTTAAAGGTATTATAGACCTGAGTATTTGGTATGAATTTCAATTTAATACCTCTACGCGTTTATGAGGAAATGGGTAGTAAGGTTAAAATTATTAAAAAAAAATATATTATGTGATGTAACTAAAAAGAAGATATTGCAAATATGCATAGAAATTGGGCCACTAAAGGGTACAGTATTTCATAATTTGCTTTGTATCTTTCGGAAAATGATTTTCCCGTTATTTTTTACAATAACAGTGTCCATTAAAAGTAATTTCGTGTATTCGGGTATTAAAGTTACATGTGACCAAAATGACAGTAATTCAATGACTGAACAAAAATGAAATTGGAAAATGTGAAATTACTCAAAAATTAAGCATTTGATGCGGTTGTTTTACTCTGCGCATTTATTTATCATAGTTTAACGGATTTTTTGAGCTACTGTACCTAGTCTGAGCCCATTTTGCATTATCTCCTTTATAGTTTTCGTAATTTTTCCTTTATCTATGCTATAAGACGTTGCTTCGTACCAAATTTCAAGATTCTGAGTTCACGGGAAGCACCCTGTAGGTTTTGATTCCCTTGCAAGTGTCGAAAATTACGGCTGTATCTTTTGATTGCGTTGGCTTAGAAAGGGTCTTGACAGACGGACGGACGGACAGACGGACAACAAAGTGATCCTATAAGGGTTCCGTTTTTTCCTTTTGAGGTACGGAACCCTAAAAAAGGACAAGGCTTTAGTAACTTCTGATCTGACTTGTCCTTTATAAAAAAACAAATTGTAGGTACATGACACTAAAGCTACTAAATATTCACTTGCCATCCTATTATAGCCTTTCCTGTGAACGGCAGCATACTCTGTCATCCCTGTATTGTCTTTGTAGACCTCTAATAAGTATGTTCAAATATTCACTATATCGAATTCAGGTGATTGAATTTTCCAAGTGACACTGCTGTATGAACTACATATCTGAAGGTCTCAACACTTAGCACCAAATCGTCTTGCAGATGAAATACTTCACAAGCTCCAACAAAATTATTGTTCCTATCATAGACCAAGAAGTCTGTAAATGAAACACATCGATGTAAAATTTGCAAATATGCATACTTTTGTCAATAAATGGTGTTTCAAAACAGTAAACAAACTAACCTCTTAAGTAATAAGTTGCTCTTTCGTCCCGCTTAATTTTGCATTTCTTTTCCTTAATTCCGCTTTCAAATTAACAGTCATCTAGCTGTAACTCATTTTGTAATTTATTTAGTTTGAAAACCAAAATGTTTAGTTATAATCGCAGTTTTTATTAATAAACAGCGTAACCCGAATAAAAACAGTGAATTTTGACGGTTCGTAGACCTGTCGCGATACTCGCGATGCTAGCGCCCTCTATAGCGGCGAATTGATGCGCGGTAACCCTCATTGAGCCGGTTCATGCTCACACTGCAAGCTAAAATCATCCCTGAACACATAGCAATAAAGTACAAAACCGTATACCTCTCCTCTTCACTGGGAAGCTTGAAAAACGACAGCTCAGGTCTTTTCACGGAAGAATTCAAACATCCATTGCTGCAGCAATAAATCCGCGGCGGACTCATCTCAATACGTCACTGTTACAATTTGAAATTAGAATGGACTAAATGACGTTCATAAATCAAAAGTTGTAAATTTTTTTCAGAATTCGAATGAAGTGTCGCGGGTAATTAAAACAAGAGATGAAAATCCTTTTCGAAATTCGAATGTAGTATCGCGGAAAATTAAAACAAGAGATGAAATCCTTTTCGAAATTCGAATGAAATGTTACGGAAAACGAAAACAAAAGTTGAAAATTATTTGTGAAATTTCGAATGAAGTGTCACGGAAATGTAAAATAGAGGATGAAAATTCTTTTCGAAATTCGAATGAAGAGTCCCCGAATAACAGTATCGTAGGTGCACGCGAGTTATAATTATTTGCCAATGAATTGAAACACAGGGAGACGCGCTGCAGTGCTTCCACGCGGGGCGCGACTGGCATGGCTGGATTGGCCAACACGCCTGTCATGGCCGGGCTGTGTGTGTGCGCGCGGCTGTGTGCGTCTATCGAGCGCGACGCTACTCACGCACACTGGTACACGAGTCTATAATAGCGGAAAAATTAGGCCGAATCATACAAGTCGGCGGATGTGAAGTTTGCTACAGCGCGAAACTCAATCAACGCGCTGCTTGTTGGGAGCTTCGGTCTGGATTGGATATTGCGCAGCTTGTAGCTAACTTCACACCCGCCGTCTTGTATGATTCGGTCTATATCCCAGAAGGGTCGTTACCCCTGTTGACACTAAAGGCAATTCTCAACCACAAAAACATAAAACATATGTAAAATCTGTCCGTGAGCTGTCAAATACAGTACAAACTGCCATAAACTGTCATACTTAAAGTGGAGTATAAAAAGAGTATAAAAAGAATTTGATGTTCCGTGCCTAAAAATCCAAAAACAGTCACCGAATCGAGATACTTTTCATGTCTCTTTCTAACTCATTCCATTATTTCCATATTAAATTAATGCATCTCATTCAGATTTTCTCGATCGACCATAATTATTCTCCATGTGGTATATCTAAGTACAATAAGTACAGGATTATTGGTAATCAATTAGCATCCTTTTAGGGGCTTTTTTGTACATTAAAATTAATCAAAACTAACAACTTTTGTTTTGCGACTTTTGACAAAACTAAAAGAAACAGCTATTCCATACATTTTATCGAAGGTGAACGATATTTTTATGGAAGTTTTTTTTTATTATTTTAAAAGTCTTTGAACAAAAATTGTTAGGTTTGATGTACCTACAGAGTAAGTCCCTAAAAGGATGCTAATTGATTACCACTTGAAAAATCTAATACTAAGGCTACCCAGCCTATACGAATTTACTAGTTAAATTAAAGTCATGTATTCATTGAGCAACAATGTTTCGGATACAGTTTCTGAAACATCACGTAGATGTTTCCAGGAACATACCGATGTTTACAGAAACAAAATAATTGTCTCTGAAACACAATTTTTTTTGTTTCAGAAACACGTAGATTGTGTTTCTGATACAGGGTTTATAAACAGCTGTTGCTCAGTGAAAACATGGTTTTAGGCAAAAATCTGCCAACACAAAAGAAAACGTAGGTACCTATTCATAAATTAAATAAGCTCAAAGAAAATCCCAATCCATTGAAAAGTTTGTGAAAATTGGTCCCTTTCAAGATTGCGCTCCGGAGCGGAAGGCCTATGTCCGGCGCTCCAGTCGGCGGAAGATCAAAGGAGAAGACGACAGGAGGCGTTCGTTGGCCCGAGACAACCCTCCGGGCGCTCCGTTATTCCTATTTCTACCCTATATTGGAGTGTCTATTAGGCTGTCTTACAGTACTGATTACTGAAGCCGTATTTTTCAAATTCGAACGCCTAGAAACTTATACTTATCTTTACAGACGATTGTTATTCGAAATATATTTAAATTAAAACTGTATATTTCACGCAAAACTTCAGTACTGGATATGGCAATTTCAAATTAAACTACAGACTGCAAAGACTGAAAAAATCGTGAAATGGAACGTTAGTTAAAAAGAAAAAAATATGGTGAATGGTTTTCGAACTGTCACTGTCAAAGTTCCGTGTATTATGTTCCTAAAGTGTTCCTAAATAGGCGTTTGAATTTGAAAATAGAGCCCTTGTGTACTTATAAAGAATCTAAAATTTCATAAATTTTGCTCAGTCAGTTATTGATATATTAACGTTTAAAAACTCGTGTTTCATTGACTGATTCACTGACTTATAGATCAAAAACCTAACCCACTTCCAGATGACCTAGAATCTTGAAATTTGGCACCAAGGTAGACTATAGGGCATAAATAAAGGAAAAAATCTAAAAACTGAAAATTATTGATAATTAGTACTATTAACAAAGTAATTGTAAAATTTACCTAACCAATAAATACTACAATAAATGTAGTAAAAAATACCCTTTTTACAAGCTTTTATTTAACTTGCAATGGATGTACCTTTGTATGTGAGTTCGGATGGAATTTGGAAGTTAAATTTGACCAACTTCCCAGTTTCCGATTGAGCTGAAATTTTGCACGCATTCGTATATCGCGTGACAATGCAATAATATGGTAACATGGAGCTTATCTGATGATGGAGTCAGAAGGTGGTCATAGGAACTCCTATACTAAACAAGATAGACCCGTCGTGTTTGGGCTCGTTTTATTTGTCTTGTCTAGCACTCTGCTGCTACATGATATCCAGGATCTCAAAAGCATGTATTTTAAAAAAAGTTATATAATAATTATTGAAAACTGTCTCTGGGTATAGTATAATACGGTAACTTCACGCTAGTCTCCATAAAAGTTATCATAATCAGCTCCAAAATAAATAAAAACGGAACCTGTCAGATTGCTTTTATTGCCAACATTTTACCAAATTAAGATTTTTATTTTTGTTTTTCTGGCGCTTAGATTACCATAATGAAGTAGATATGCCATAGCCGTCCATTTTAATTTAAAACTTGCCACTATTTATTATTCAGCTATTGACCAATCCATTATGTTTTATATGATTATGCATCTTACTTGCCCACGCCTTGTCTAGTCTAACCTGTTTGCTTTTTAACCCAAAAAAACTGGTCCTAAAATATCCCATCTCAAACAAAGGAATACGCAGTACCTTTCCATGTTTAGACAGAGAAAGTTGATACTCTCTCGCTCCTACGAGGGGCTAAATTATGACGTAATGACAGCCTTGAACACCCTTGCATGAATGCAACGCTATCACTAGGCTGTAGTGCATTGGAATAAGGGTGGTTTTCGCCTGGGATCGAATGCACTTGATGTATGTGTGATTTAATCGCGTAGGGTGCTTATAGGATAAGAGCTGGGGATACAATATTACTATGGAGCTTGGGGTAATTGGGATACGAAATTGTTATTTTTTTTTTTGTTATAAACTCTAATGAAAGTCTCGAATTTCAACTCAATAGCAAAATAGGTATTGTTGACTCTAATAGGTATTATTTTTAGGGTAAACTGAAGACTCAACTTCCTACCTAAGTACATATATTGTATTTGCCATAAAATTTAAAAATAAATAAAATACATATATGGGAACATCTTACACGCTGTCTCTGACCTCAAACTCCCAAACTAAACAAAGGTTGTGATAATACCTATTTAAAACTAAACCAAATAAAATACTTTCTTGAATGGAATTGTATAACGAATCTTAAAAACGATTATATGATTGAAAACGATAGCAATCAACGCATTAGAGCATGAAGATCTAGTTTTATCTCAAATTTCAGGTTTGAATCGTGTTTATAAGTTAATATTCTGTCATCGTAATTTATTTTATCTATTTTAAATATCATAAATCTGAATATTGCTGTTCGAGTCATCACGCGTTAAGCCACTCGTTAAACCATTAAGTGCAGATAGCCGCCGTTATGTGGCCATAAACATTGGCCATAAAAACATTGACCAACGTCATACTTGTCGTATGCCTCCGGCACTAAAGTGCTCTCACTTGGGTCTCCTGTTTTTTAATTATCTTAATCTAGTTTTTTTTTTCACTAATTAACTGACTCTAAGCCGTGGAGGCCTAGTGGTAGTGACATCCGCCTTACAATAGTGTGGTCGTGGGATCAAATCCCGGCTCCGTGCATTGGTACGGAGTTCTTTGAAATTAATGTACGAACTTTCACACCACTGAATTTTTCGGTGAAGGAAAACATCGTAAGGCATAACTTATCTTAACTTTACGAACTTTTACGTTTGTAGAATAAATTCGAGTAGGTATACTTATATGAATTCATCAACCCGCACTAGGCCAGCGTGGTGGATATGGCCCAATCACCCTTCATGTGCAGTCTATGCCTACGTCCTGCATTTGACTATTAAAAGGCTGGTACAGTACCTACATTACTGACTCTCAAGTCTCTCTGCGATATCGAAATACAGAAATTAATTTGCAATAAAAATAAGAGGCACAATACAAAAACAACAAAACGAATCATAAAACACAAAAAAACAACATTATGACACCTAATATCCTTGTCACAATACTGGTCCCAACTCAGCGTAATGCTGGCTGCGCTTACAAGCTACCAGCAGTGACGGATTAAGACTACTTGATGCCCTAAGCAATCCACGCCTGTGGGCCCCCCTATCTACTATGTCAACTAGAATCGGCCCTTAAACCTTTACCGCCTAAAAACATTAGTTTTTTGTAAAATAAGATGATGAGAATCGTAAAACTTCACTGGTTTTTGATTTCTCTGGAATTGGAATATCAACTGATGGTGGTGGTTCAGATTGAGGGGGACGGAAAAAACTTATTAACTTTTTTGTTTTACTTATTGTTTCGGCTATTTGTCTTTTAATCTCTTCTGCGTGTTTTCGTTTTTGTGCACCACTCAATTGCGAACGCTTCATGTCTAGGGGTATGTATGTAAAAAAATAAATGCTTAAAAAGAGTACCTAAACGCTGTAAAGTCGAATCTAATTATTCCGAAGCCGAAGGCTTCAAAGCCCTTATAAATTCAATTCAAGCTAAAATTGAATAATTAGGGATACCTAGTGATACATCCGAAAATTCTATTCCAAAGAAAGAAACCGCAGCGGTAAGAACTTTCCTATTCATCATCCTAATGATTATTGTAATAAATAAAACAAGTAATTAACAAAAAAAAATTAGGTCACAAGCTTTTACCTAAGTGTACAATTTTAACAAAATTTAATAAAATATGACAAAACATAAATATTGTGAAAAAAAGCAAATGCATTCACCCGGGAATCGAACCCGATACTACTTATAATTCATCAGTCAGACCACTACAGCACACTGACGTTGCTCGAAGTGTTCAAAATAGCGATATACTTAAACTTAAAAAAATATTATTATTAAACAAAAAACCCATCCATCAGCCATAAGAAGTCCACTGCTGGACATAGGCCTCCCCTATGGATCTCCAATAAGACCGGTTGGAAGCGGCTTGCATCCAGCGCGATCCTGCGGTCTTAATGAGGTCATCCGTCCACCTTGTGGGTGGACGTCCTACGCTGCGCTTGCCGGTACGTGGTCTCCACTCGAGAACTTTCCGACCCCATCGGTCATCAATCCTCCGCGCTATGTGCCCTGCCCATTGCCATTTCAACTTGCCAATCCGTTGGGCTATGTCGGTAACTTTGGTTCTTCTACGGATCTCCTCATTTCTGATTCGATCTCGCAGAGAGACTCCGAGCATAGCCCTCTCCATAGCTCGTTGGGCTACTTGGAGCTTACCAATAAGGCCCATAGTGAGAGACCACGTTTCTGTGCCATAAGTCATCACTGGCAACACACACTGGTCGAAAACTTTCGACTTGAGGCACTGAGGTATGTCGGACGAGAAGACGCTACGCAATTTTCTGAACGCTGCCCAGCCGAGTTGGATTCGGCGATTGACCTCTTTCTTGAAGTCGGACCTACCTAACTGGACTACTTGTCCTAGGTAGACGTACGAGTCAACGACTTCAAGAACCGAGTTCCCAACAGAGATCGGGGTGGGTACAACATGGGAATTACACATAACTTTCGTCTTGTCCATGTTCATCTTAAGACCCACCTGTTGAGAAACCCGATTGAGGCCTTCGAGCATCGTGCTGAGCTCTTCCATCGATTTTGCCATGACTACTATATCGTCGGCAAACCGAAGGTGAGTGAGGTATTCGCCATTGACATTGATGCCGAATCCTTTCCATTCCAGGAGCTTGAAGGCGTTCTCCAAAGTAGCCGTAAACAGTTTCGGAGAAATTACGTCTCCCTGTCTTACGCCCCTTTTTAAAGGGATCGCCTTGGAGCTCTCTTCCTGTACTCGGACCGACATAGTGGCGTTACTATACAAGCACTTCAACACTTCGATGTACCGATAGTCAATACGGCATCGTTGGAGAGACTCGAGCACAGCCCAAGTCTCGACCGAATCAAAGGCTTTCTCATAGTCCACAAACGCTAAGCAAAGAGGCAAGTTATACTCTTCGGTCTTCTGTATAACCTGCCGCAGCGTATGAATGTGGTCCATGGTGCTAAAGCCCTTTCGGAAACCGGCTTGTTCGGAAGGCTGGAAGTCATCAAGCCTGCGCTCGAGACGGTTCGTAATGACCCTTGAAAACAGCTTATAAACATGGCTCAGAAGCGAGATGGGTCTGTAGTTCTTCAATAAGGTGTTGTCACCTTTCTTGAAAAACAACACCACCACGCCTCTGTTCCATGCTTCTGGCGTGATGCCCTCGAGGACGACGGTGTTAAAAAGCTTCTGGAGGACTTTTAGTACCGGTGTTCCACCCGCTCTCAGGAGCTCTGATGTGATACCGTCATCACCCGGCGCCTTGTTGTTCTTAAGCTGATTTAGGGCCATTCTAATCTCGTACAGGCTGATGTCTGGGATGTCTTCGGTGAAGTGTCGGGTCAGCTTGGCTCTTGGATCTTTGGCCGCGCTGCTAACAGGCTTAGCGACCGAAGCGTATAGCTGTCCATAGAACCTTTCGATCTCCTCTAATACCTCTGCCTTGGTCGACGCTAAACTTCCATCTTCTCTCTTCAGCTTTGTCAATTGGCTTTGTCCAATAGACAAATCTCTTGCGAACACTTTGGAGCCCTTGTTCCGCTCTATTGTCTTTTTAATATGTTTAGTATTAAAAAGACGGATGTCGTGCCGCAAGGATTTCGAAATTTGTCTATTGAGACGCCTATATGACTTTGCATCATCGGAAGACTGCAATCTTAGCGAGCGTCGTTCGGCCATGAGATTTACAGTGTGATCGGAGAATTTCTGCGGTTTATTTGAACGGCGGGGTCTAAAGAACTTAGCACCCACCGTTTGGACAGTTTCTACGAGCCCGTTGTTTATCTCGTCCACCGACGCAAGGTTCTCTAGGCAAGCAAAACGATTCGAGAGCTCGAGCTGAAAGTCCTCGGGGTTTTGGATATGTTCACGAGTAGGTCGGAGTGTGGACTTCATCAGGCGGGACCTTTCGAGCTTAACATTAATATCTAATGTGCCTCGTACAATTCTGTGATCGCTGCCGGTTTTCACCCTGTGGATCACGGAGACATCATTAAATATTCGTCTCTCGGTGGTCATGATGAAGTCTATCTCGTTTTTCGTGGAACCATCAGGGCTCATCCAGGTCCATTTCCTGTGAGGCGGCTTCTGGAAGAAAGAGTTCATCATAAAGAGTTCCTCTCTCTCCAGAAAGTCAGCCAACCTCTGGCCCCTAGGGTTCCGTTGCCCATATCCAAATTGCCCCACCCTCAGCTCATCGTCGTTTTTTCTGCCCAACTTTGCGTTGAAGTCCCCCATAACAACAGTGAAGTGGGTCTTAGACATATAAATGGCCCGACTTACGTCCTCATACATAGTCTCCACCTCATCATCTGGGTGTGACGATGTCGGTGCGTATACCTGAATGACCTTCAGCGAATACCTCTTGGATATTCTGAGTATTAGGTATACCACCCTGCTCGACACACTTTCGATGGTAATAATGTTGTTGGTGAGGGACTTGTGAACGAGAAAGCCAACACCACCTTGGGACCGTTGGTCACCTTCCCGGTAGTAAAACAGGTTGCCGGATTTTAAGGTTATCGTGTCCTCCCCCTCTCTACGGACTTCAGACAACCCCACAATATCCCAACGCAACCTATTCAACTCTTCTTCCAGCTCAGCAATCTTCTCGTCAGTCCTTAACGTGCGCACGTTGTGTGTTACCAGGGCCAGTCGTCGTTTACGGGAGTGGTAGCCGGGCGTCTGCCAGAGATTCTTAGCACCCCCTTCTCCGCCGTTACCGGGGCCGCTACCGTAGCCCCGGGCTAGCGAAGCTGCTGGGGACTGGGGGCCTGGTCTTTTTGATCGTTCCATATTGGGTATTTGCCCGTAATCGCCGCGCTGGGCAGGCGTGGTGGCGATCGCAGAAACGTAGCTTCGCGACAGGGATGCTGCTCCCCATCCCTGCCCTGTGCCATTTTAGCTACGTTTTTATTTGAATGGTTATACCGCCATTAGTCGGTTCCGCTGTACCTTAGTCGGCTCCTATGACACCTGGTACTAGAGGGGGGTGCTATTCTACTCTGCCGGCACCCCACGGCTCCTGCCGGCACCCCACGGCTCCTGCCGGCACCCCACGGCTCCCCTAAACAAAAAACCCGACTGCTTGAAATTAATGAACTGAATAGGAAAAAAACAAGTTAAAATTGCAAGTTACTCTACATAACACGCAGTCGGAGGCAATGCAATGGTAGTTTGTATCTTTGGTCAACAAAACATTGATCGCAATTCCGGTACATTCGAATTGCCGAATGCACTAGCGGGCAGCGAGTGGGCAAGCGGGAGCGGGGTTATGACTCGTATGACTCAATGTCAACTTAAAACGCGCGAATTTTCAAATTGGTCCTAGAAACTTTTTTTGGTGACGTGAACGTGAGACGTGATTCGTGATGCCCTAAGGACGGATTTTTGTTTCTTCTGGTGCCCCCCCAGACGTGATGCCCTAGGCAATTGCTTAATTTGATTAAGGGTTAATCCGTCACTGGCTACCAGCGCTGGTATTCTATTGTAGTAGTACTTAGTAGTACTGTAGTAGTACTTGTAGTGCTCGTAGCATTATAGTATATTTATATTCTGTTGTAACCAGCAAGTGACATTAAATAGGAGTGAAGAGATCCGTAAAAGAACTATACTACAAAAAAATACTAACTTAAATGGCAGTGAGTAGGTCATATAGCACGAAGGAGTGATGACCGATGGGGTCGAAAAGTTCTCGAATAGAGACCACGTACCAGCAAGCGCAGCGTATGACGGGTCAATGTATCGGTTTCTTTTAACTTTCTGGTAGTAATTACGAATTAATGGATTAATGCAGTAATTACATCATGATCTGACTAATCCATGAATTATAATAATCTGCCAAGTTTGAGTCGGACTCGTGCATGAAGGGTTCCGTACTGTATGGGAGCCCCCCTTAAACGTTAATTTTATTTAAATTAATTTAACTTATTATAAAAGTAAGCTTGCAGCTAAATATTCTGTGAATATTTCAAGCATCCACCTGTTACCATTATTAATATCGAGCGAAAAACGGCTAAAAAAATCAGGTTTGTTGTATGGGAGCCCCCCTTAATATTATTATTATTCTATTTTTAGTATTTGTTGTTATAGCGGCAACAGAAATACATAATCTGTGAAAATTTCAGCTTTCTGGTTACAACCGTTCATGAGATACAGCCTGGAAACAGACAGACGGACAGCGGAGTCTTAGTAATAGGGTCCCGTTTTTACTCTTTGGGTACGGAACCCTCAAAACTTATGTCCACCCATGTGGCGCAACCACAGAAAAAAGGTCTTTTACACGATCATATCGTTTTTTGTCCGTCAAATGCGGCACTTTAGCGTCATAAACATAATAGCAGTAAAGTAGTAGTTATTTACCTGATACAGAGCAGGTTATTCTTGTTTACTGTAGCGTGTGATGTTTTCTAATTAGCTATTTGTTGTTTTTAACTTTAATTTCAAACGAAATCGAGGTCTAGTTTCGAGAACGTGTTCTTAGCAAGTTTTGAATACTTAGATGTTTTCGAAAAACAACATTATCTATTAGTAGATGTGCATTAAATTTTTATTTTTATTGGTAATATCATTCATTTGCTGAGACAGATAGCAAATATTGAGTGGGTAGTTAATTTATGTTGGAATATTTTTTTTTTTAATAAATATTAACATCATTTAAAATATTTAGTACTTTCACCAAAAATAATAATAGTAGGTACTTATTGTACGTAAAATAAGAAAAATATATGTACTTACGTAAGTATACGAGCTATGAAGAGGGCTATGTTCGGGGTCTCTCTGCGAGATTGAATTAGAAATGAGGAGATCCGTAGAAGAACTATGTACTAGGTTACCGACATAGTCCAGCGGATTGGCAAATTAAGAAGTCGTCGACGACAAAAAAAAAACAAAAATAGGACATCATGTAGAAAGTTTCGTCAATATTCGTTAAAAAATGTGACATGTAGAAGAGAATCAACATCCGGAGAGACGAAAGCAAGATGATCGAGTCAAAACCGATACTCTTTTTCACTTCGTTCAGTCGGTTAAATATATTTTGTCATTTTTTTGACCGACGAAACGGAGGAGGTACTCAATTCGACGCGTATATTTTTTTTATGTACATATAACGCATAACTTTTCGTTTACTATTCGTCCCATTTGAATTTTATCGGAATTGGTTGAGCCATTTTTGATAAATCAACAATAATGCGAAAAATGCTACATATCTGTGCGAAATATTCGCGAATTCTGTACACGGTTGAAATCAGTCGTGTCATGTTTTGCAAAAAATAATTATGTGGTGACGGGCCAATCGATTTTTAACCCCCGACGCAAAAGAGGGGTGTTATAAGTTTGACGTGTCTGTTTGTCTGTGTGTCTGTCTGTCTGTCTGTGGCATCATAGCGCCCGAACCACTGAACCGATTTCAGTTTAGTTTTTTTGGATGAGAGGAGACTTAGTCGAGAGTGTTCTTCGCTATGTTTTATAAAAATCGATTGAGCCGTTTAAGAGTTATGGTGGGTTAAAGTGGGGATGGAAGAACCAATTTCGTACTTTTTTTAGGTAGGTTTTTGTGTCGGGGTTTTTTTTAATTTTTAATTTAAGTTTTATGATCACTGTTAGCACTTTTATACACGTGTAAAAATGAAGAAAAAATACCGTAGCACTGATACACTTAAAATATAACGACAAAATCACCCCTGTCTCCTGCACTAGCAGTATTCAACCCTTTATTTTACTTCGTCTTCAATTAGAGATTTATTTTATTTTCTCGGGGGTGGGGGGCAAGGCGGTGGCAGGGGGAGGAGGTCACAGAACATGTAGCAGTGTGTAGGCCGACGTGTCGTAAAGTTTTATAGGGCCCGCTAGAGATAACAGGCTGCGACCGCTTTTTATTTCTTGCCCGTGCATGTGGTATTGACCACGATAATTTGGTTAGGATTAGGACTTACTCGATGGTTTTTTGGTATATGTAATTGATTTTCAGAAAGAAGACACAATAAGACTCTGAACAAAGATTAAGAGACTACGACCCCGTGACAACGATATAGAATGTCGATGTTACCCATAAATACATGATAGACTGCCAGAAATCCAGAAGCTTTTTAAACATTTCTGTATCATAATTATCTTATTCAGTATTTAATAGTTCTTTACTACTGAATATTAAATAAATAAATGTAAATATTAGGGGACATCTTACACACGGTCTCTGACCCCAAACTAAGCAAAGCTTGTGATATGGCTGCCAGAGACCTATATAGTACATATACATATTTTAAATACATACTTATATAGATAGTAACTAAATAACACCCAGACACAGAGCAAACACCTATGTTCATCACACAAATGATTGCCCTGGGTAGGGATCGAACCCACGCCTCTTTGGCCCAGAAGTCAGCGTCACTAACCACTGAGCCACCGAGGCAGTCCATATTGTGTTGAGCAACCTGCTTTATCCTAGTTCCGTACTCGAAATAGTTTTTTAATACTTTTTGTGTATGTTCATCGAAATTTTCGCTAATTGTGAACCGATATTTTTTTAATTTATTTAAAATGAGAATATGTACTCCCGAAGTGGTCCTATTTAAATTTTATCTAAATCGGCTGAGCCGTTTTTGATAAATCAACCATAATGTACATGGATGTCACGTCGATTCGTGCAAACTATTCGAATACACGGTGGAAGTCGGTGTTGCCATTTTTTGCGAAAAATAATTATCCAATTTCAAAATGTTCTCTGGTCCGGTCTGGTCTATGTCATGGTCTATCCAGATTCATCTTCAGTCTTTTTTCGTGACTCTATAATCTTATGATAGTAGTCAACCTGTCGCTTAGTGGTTTATTTTGTTAGAGTTATACTGGTGCTTAGTTTATTCGAAGTCGTCTCGTGGGCGGACGGAAATGTAGGTCTGTGTGGCTGTCTGTATGTGTATATCATTATATGTGGCGATAATACAGCTTTTAGGAGCCATTGTGGAGGGCAAGATTCAATCTAACTGGTTTAAGAGTGTTAATGGAATAGATCCTTCCGTAGATCTCATGCTTTCAAATGTTTTTATAGTACACTAGTTTCTACCCGCGGCTTCGCCCGCATGATATTTCGAGGCCCTACCTTACCACCCTTAATAAAGGAGGTGGAAAATAAAAAAAAAACCATTTGAAATTTGTTCGATTCGACAGTTCTTTTTTGATATTTCTTGGAGCGCACGCTAGAATAGCTCGCAGATGGCAGAATTTTTCCTACTTACTAACACTTATTGTTATAATATGGAAAATTTACGCAATATCATTATAATTTATAGCCTTTGTGTTATTCTGATATATAATTGCAAAGTTTCATCAGTTTTTGCGTGAAAGAGTGACAAACATCCATACATCCTCACAAACTTTCACGTTTATAATATTAGTAGGATAAGTTATAGGTACTCATTTCTTTAGACATGTCAGAAGCCTTCAGACGGCTTAAAAACTCTGACACCATGGCTTGCAACCAGCGAAAATAACGAATATAAACAATAAGGCCACCCTATGAACCTAAAAAACTTTTCATATGCGTGGAGCTGGTCAAAAAATGCTGATGATTTAAATTGATGAAATGTAAAGCGTAATGGTGAATATTCTTTCAGATGTTCATGCTAAAGAGTTTCAGAAGACTTTTAAACGTGCATTCATTTTTTGTAATGTCTTTAAAGACAATTATTATTGTAGTATGCAATTTAAACTAAGTATGCGGGTATCAAGATGTGAAAAATTCAGTCGCTGCATAGGGGCTGAGCAATGATAGGGGTAACATTCGATCTCAAAAAACTATAATAAGCCGAAGCTACTTGATAAATAAATCCAAACAAAAACATTATCACGTAAAATGTTGCCAAGACAAGGCTATAGCTCGCACTATTAAAAGTTATCAGATGTCATGTAGAGCCAAGCTTCTAACTCTACACGCTCTTACTTTATAAAGTCCAACTTCACAAACTCTACGCCTTATTCAATATTATGGGGCTTGGCTGTTTTTTATCCAGTAGTAGACGTTCAATAGCTGATATCTGTAATGTACCAGCCTTTTTAATAGTCCACTGCAGGACGTAGGCCTACCCACGAAGGGTGATTAGGTCATATCCACCACGCAGGCACAGTGGTAAAAACAACTTAAAAGTATTCTATTATCCAAATCTTATTACACATAAGACGAATTTTTTGACGATAATCTAGAAAACAAAATAATAAAACGTTCCAATACAAATAATAAAATTGCCATACCCTTATCAGGGTCATATGTACAACTATACAAAACATGTTTATTAAGAACCGCGTGTAAATTTCATATGTTGCAATAAATTATTCGAGTTGAGTTGAGTGATGTGGTGGCAGGTTGGTGGATTCGCTTACGCCATCGAATTTCTTCTACGGAAGTATGCAGGTTGCCTCACGATGTTTTCCTACACCGAAAAGCCAGTGGTGTGAAATTCCGTACATAAATTCCAAGGGATTAATTGGGACGGGACCGGAATTTGAACCCACGACCTCATGATTGAAAGGCGAGTGTCATTACCACTAGACCAATTTCTTCATTTTATAGCTGATATAATGATAATGTATTCCTAAAATGAACATCACGGGCTACGCGGGAGATTATTTCTTAGTTTAAATTCAGACATAAACAAACTGTCTGAACTAAATTGTAAAATATCATAGTAGACGAAGAACTTATAATAACGAATCGCTTCGTGCGTTACTTAGAATTTTCGTGCGAAGCTGTCGCGTAGGTCTTTAATAGTTCCTTAGAAGTTAGTCACCTACGTACTCGTAAATGTAGGGATTTTTACACCATCTAAAGCTTTCTAGTAAAGGAAAACTTCTCAAGTAAGTCTGTTAATGTCGGTAGACAATATTCGATGTCTATGAATCCACCGACCTACATTAATCGCCGAATCGCCTTACAAGAGCCTGATTACAGTTTGAGCATAAAACCGATGATTTACCCAAAAAATAACCACAAAATTCAGCGTAAAAATCGTTGATTCGTGCGAGCCGCGCCCGAATGGGGCAGATACAGGGGTGTGTGTGTCAATGTGTGTGTGTGTGTGTGCTTGAGCAGAACCGAACAAAGAACCTACACGCATGAAGTAATATGCTAAATTATGATGTTGACTTACTTACTCTCTGGATGTTAAAACAAACACGAAAAATATTGGGAAGGATGTTGAATCGCAAGTACTCGTACCTTCGCGTCGAAATTATATTTTGCTTGTTTTTAAACATGTACATAAAAGCTCATAAGGGGTACTTATTAAGTACTGCAGCGCTCGTAGCATACTTAGCGTAGCTTGATTAGGTCTTGTTTACCGATTATCAAAGTGAAGCAATTTTATCGCTATTGATTCAGGCGTAGCGTAGAAAGACTTTAACATCCAGCTGGAGAGAAGATCTGATTAGAACAAGAGCCTTTTGACAAAAACTTTTATAATCGCATTTTGCTACTATCCCGTTCTAACTAACATATAATTTCAATGATCGCTCCTTTGGCACGGTCAATATTCGGATGTGTGACCTTTTTTTTTTTAAATTGTTCTCTTCCCCAGTAGTAGCTCAGGGTGACTATGGTGGTATTTACATCTGAGCGCTACCGTGGCTCGGATGACTTCTCAAATTATAGTTCTCGTTTTTATTACCGTTTAGCCATGTCAGAGGCCTTCAGGTGGCTTAAAAACTCTGACACCAGGGCTAGGCGGCTAGCCACCCCGCCTATACGAACCTACTTATTTAATGCTCGCTCATGTTTTTACTCAGAGCTGGCTGTGTCGGTTTAAAAATAGATCCCCAGAAGATCTATAACACTCATTTCATTTCATTTATTTATGCTTCCATACAGTACAAGATAGTTTAGACAATGTTAAGGTACAAAGTTCAGTATAGACCCTGTCGGGCACTGCATATTCGAGTGAGAGTGGTCACTTATGTCCATAATACAGGTTATTACAAAACATTGAATTTAACACGACTATAAATTATATAAAATTTTCAGAATAAAAGTCACTCACTTTCGACTTAAAAACTTAACAATTTCGGATTAGTTTAAATTAATAAATAACATTACATACCTAAACATATTACTCGTAATCAACTTTCGAATGAGAAGGAAGGTTCGCATTGGATGCCAATCACTAATCGGTCCTATTGGAAACCTATTAAAAAGACTTTGTCCAACACTAGTCAATCTAGTCATTCTACAGCTGATACAATGATGACTGATTTTGTGTACAGAAAAGTTCAATTTTACCCAAGTACGGTGAGCAAAACAACTCGGTCGAGACAAAGGGAAACAAATTGGAGCTAATCTCGCTCGGACAGGGCCACGCTCGTAAATGTAAAGAATTAATGACCGTAAGTCATAGATAACAAGGGCCGGTTCTACGGCTACCCTCCATTTTAATTTGCGACGATACTTCGGGTGCTGTTGGTACTTCTGCCCCTTGTTGTCACTATCGGTCGAACACTCTCGGTCGAACACTCTCGGTCCAACGTCTAGAAGTCTAGGAGGATTGTAACGTTGTTACAATCCTCCTAGACTGCCTCGGTGGCTCAGTGGTTAGTGAACCATACTTCTGGATCAAAGAGACGTGGATTCGATTCCCACCCAGGGCAAGCATTTATGTGATCAACATTGGCTCTGTATCTGGGTGTTATTTAAGTACTATCTAAGTTTATAAAAATGTATTTTAAAAAATGTATCAGTACCTATATCAGTTTCTGGCAGCCATATCACAAGCTTTGCTTAGTTTGGGGTCAGAGACCGTGTGTAAGATGTCCCCTAACATTTAATTATTTATTGAATCCGTGTGTTTTAACCATAATTATTATTCGTATTGGACATCTAAAAGAAAACATACAGACGTAGTGACACAGATCAGGTTGTTCCCTGATCTGTGCATATTAAGAACCTTTTTTTTTTGAAGTTGGTTAAAATTCGTAGATATGACATCAGTGATCCAGGGCCTTATAGGACTAGGGAGAGAGAACACACTCTTTGTTAGTATGTTACTCGCAAATTCTTACTCCACCAAAACTATAATGTAATATATAATATAATGAGTGAGGGTGCCTGAATAACGCACTGTACTGTTTATTATACTTACCAATATCTCTGTATGTAAATACGAATACAATCAGCAACATTCACAATGAGTAACCTAGCACCATAATTGTGTAGTTATAATCCCTCGCACACAGGGTCACCATCCGTCCGGATTAGTCCGGACTTTCAGACTATAGTCCAGTGTTTTCCGGGTCTCTAATTTGTCCGGTTTTTAAATTTTTATTTCTTAAATAGCATATGAGTAATAAAACTACAGGTACAGATTAATTAATATCAAAATTCAATATATTAAATCTTTATTAACTTCTCATTGAACAGATAATCTGAAACCCTCTTCTAACAATAAATCACTCATAGCGCACAATGAACTAGTTGCAACTTAAAATATTTCCGTTTGTATTTTTTGACTAAAAAATAATAAGTTCGTATAGGCCGGTTGGCTAGCCCTGGTGTCAGAGTTTTTAGGCCGCCTGAAGGCCTCTGACATGGCTAAACGGTTAAAATAACCGGGGCCTACAATTTAACGTGTCATCCGAGCCACGGTAGCACTCAGTTGGAAAATGCCACCCGCGGTCACCCATCCAAATACTGACCGTGCGGAACGTTGCTTAATTTCGGTGATCGCTGACAATCACCTAGTCAAACTACGCTACGAGCGCTACGTAAAAAGTCCGGACTTTTATCGAAATGTCACGCTTTTTGAATTACTAAATGGTAACCCTACTCGCACACCACATTCGCCCCACACACCCTCATCAAAGGGTGTTTTTGCCGAAACCTGCCCGCGTTCCAACTATCCTTGGTTATTGAAACGTAATATTTTGGAACCTTTTTATGTTTGCTCGTGTTGAAAAGAGAGTTTGGACAAAAAATAATTGGCTATGAATTTTATTTTAACTATTTTGGATGCGTTGGTAGATCCCTGTGATATTATAGAGATGATAAAATTATACCACCGTATACAGGGTTATTTCTAATCAATTAGCATCCTTTTAGGGGCTTATTCTGTACATCACAACTAAAAAATTTCGTCTACGACATTTTTTGATTTTTTTTAAAAAAAGTTGTTGTTCCATAGAAAAATATCGTTCACAGAACAGCTGATTTTTTTGAGTTTTGACCTAAAGTCGCAGAACAAAAGTTGTTAGTTTTGATGTACAGAATGAGCCTCTAAAAGGATGCTAATTGATTGGAAATAACCCTGTACATATTATGCTGTTTAATACTTTGTCGTAAAGATGACAAAGATGACTTTTTATGACGATGCTATTGCAGATACCTACTATATTGTTTTTAATTTTTAGATTATTTCAAGTTACCTAGGGTGTTATAATTTGTGTAAATTATTTTATATAAGTTTAAATTGTTATTAGTAATTTGGTGAATGGGTACTTAAATTTGCACCTACCTATTATAATTAAAGTATGTTATCGAAAACCTTTGTAAAAAAGACGATTCTAAGCGCATTTCTATATGTCTAAAGAATAAAGCAAATTTTGATTTTGAAGATAACCATCTTATCATATCTTAGAACTAAGTTAAAAAGTAATAAACTATAGATTTAATTTTATGAGCACGATATCATGATGATGATCATTATCTTAGCCATGATGCACACTGCTGGACAAAGGTAACTGCAGTCTCTGTTTGCCATGTCGGTGGTTTTTCTACTCTACGATTGTCTGTATGTGGTCTCCATTCGAGAACTTTACGCTCCCATAATTATCGGAAATCACTTCTACGTGCTACGTGCTATTTATATTCTACGTAGTACGTACCCTCTGTCACTTTCACCACTGGACTTTACTTTGAATATTATGTATAAAACAGCTGATTTCTGTCGAATTCAGGGTTATCTCCGTAGTAAACGATATAATTGAATGAATATATTCCTTGCAATTATAACAAAAAAATGCAAGTGGAGTCCGTCCGCGCGTAAGTAGAAGCTTTCATACCCCCTCCATGATAGCGTTAAACGTTTAACGCAACCTTGTTGGAAGTCGCATTAGAAGTTTCACTTCAACAACTTTTTGTACAAAACATACTCAATCACTGTTTCGGGTTCAGAGATTTTCAGCTTTGAGCAGGTCTAAAATCTCAACCAACGGAGTAAACTTATTTATTTTTTTAGAAGCTCAGAGTTGTAAGCCGAGACAGATACATGGCTCTATAAATTACTTTATTTTCAGTTAAAAATAACTAATGGGCGAAATAAATTAGTTCCAGTAGGTACCCGTCCGCGCCCTAAACACTCAGCAACGCCGCCCGTTCTAACGATCTCTCTATTTTTATATGGAAAATACTTACAAGGTCCGCTGTATGTCTGTACTGGTCAGCAATGTGTGGTCAGCAAAATATACAAATCAGATGAAAGGAACATAGATAGTTATTTATTTTGACCAAAATACTAAACCAAACAAATAACAGAATACTAATATTAACTATTGTACTAATACTTACATTGGGGCATATCTCCGAAGCGACTGGTTATTTTGACGACGTTAGTTTTTGGTAATTTTGTGATGTGACAAATGCAGAGAATACAGTCATTGAACTGAAAAATCCTGTTACGAAGGTTCTCTACCTCAGAAGGAAACAAAAAATCCTTACCAATATCATTACACTAATCATTCATCATCAAATACTATATACTATATCATGCGGACACGCTGTTTACAACTTATTTATATCATTTTAACCTTTAATAATATTAATGTTTTGACTTGTAATTGCATAATTATAAATGAATAATGTCTATATCTAACGTACAGTAAATTATTCGCTAAATCAACCTTGCTTTCCTCGTAAACAGTATTCAATACAATGTTTATTTTTGCGGATCGTTCAACATACACTCTTATTTTAATACCCCATAATGAACCAAATGAAGATTCCATTGTGTCGGAGAACTGCCTTTTTAACGATTACAGCCGATAAAAGAACTTTGAAACAATCAATTTATTGTGAACTGAATCGAGCAGAAGCCATTATACTCGACTAGAGTAGGGGTTTATTTCTTTAAATTATCATAAGGGTTTTATTTTTGAGGATTTTGAGGACCTGTTTATTATAATTCGTGGGAATACTTATAATCATATTCATAGAAACAACTTTGAATAGGTAATATAATGATAATTTATGCTATTCATAGTTCTCGTAGCGTAGTTAGATTAGATGTTTCTCAGCGATCACTGAAGTTCAGTACCGTTCGCCAAGGTCAGTCTTCGGATGGTTGGTCCCAGGTGGTGAATGACGATGACGTGTCTGGTGTTCGACACATCGTGTCACACTGGCGGGAGCGCAGACACCGTGGTGGGGCCCGAGTCGGGCCAGCGCTGTCGGGTGCCGCGGAGGAGTGCGAAAGCGTGCTCGTAGCCCCGACACCAGGCGCAGTGGTGGACACCCAGGGGTTTGGTGGGTATACCGTCCAGTCAGCAGGACTCCTACATAACCACCCGTCTGCCCACGAGGCGTGGTGGTATCCATAAAGGATTTCACCTGGTAAAATTTTGATTGATTTTTTTATCCAATATTTGTTTATGTGTGTTTGAGAAACACCAAATATTGTACTTTTAGTACGTTTGATAATGTTCCCAAATTATGACAAGTGACAACGGCACTATTTTTATCATTGACAAAATGGATCGATGACCTAATCAAGAAAACGGATACAAGCCGCTTCCAACCGGTCCTATATAGGGTTATCTGCCGGCCCAGTACTAAGTCGACAGGGGGTGATTAAGGCCATAACTAATAAAAACTTTTACTACGGGCCCAACCAGGTATTCAAGAAAAAATAAGTTGTCCCATTACAACTCGAAATCGACCGAATGTGTGAAACAGCTGATATTTTTCTCGAATTTCGGGTTGGCCCTTAGTAAAAGTTGTTCATAATGATCTAGACAAGCATTGCAACCTTCCGGGTCATGTTGGTCATTAGGCTTTTTTTACCATGGAACCAAACCAAGTACAGAATCGCGTACAACAGCTGATTTTGGTCGTATGGAACAGCTGATTTCTTTTTGTATGCTTATTTTGTACTCTCATTGAGGCATATGCCCAACAGTGGACTTCCTATGGCTGATAATAATAATATTAACGCTCTTTAAAAGTTTATACTAGGTAACAAAAGTAAAACCTAAATAGTACCTAACATCCCACCAACAAAAAGCAAAGAGAAAATTTAAAACAAAGAATAGAAAACTGGATCGGATTATGTCACATAAGCCAATTATTAAAATAGTACCTACAATGTATCGCTGTAGGCGGTAATACACAACTTTTTCACTACAGCGCCGATCAATAACCATGCTTTGTTATTCTGAAATGGATCTTATAGGAAAGAAGATAAAGAGGAATATTGTTTGTGAAGATGTGGATGCTTTCATCCGACTGTTGCCAAGCCGCGCCGGGACGAGCAGGGATCGCCAACCTTTTTCTAGGGCATCTTTCAGTACTTTCACCTCTTGTAGAGCAACCCTAGCAGATAATTTAGTTCCAAGAAGGTAATATAAGGTAAATAAATTCGAGTTTTGAGGTCGAATGGGATGTATTTTTGAGGTCTTGTTAGATAGGATCTTTGATGTTGGTTTTATGTTTATTTTGAGGTCGACATGTTTTTGTTTATTATGCCTATGTGGTAAATGAAAGATTTCATATTCCATATGGTAAATTATGTATATTGGCTGGAGGTTGTGTCGTGCGTTATATTTACTTTATGTCGCGTAAGCTTAGAAAATAAATAACTACTTTAGTTATTTATTCTCTAAGGGTGTTAGTAAGAATAATATTTATACATAACAATTTTATAGTTAGCCTGAAATATCTTGTAATACGAGTAGGTATTTATTCTTCTGCTGCCATTTAAACATAGCAACCATCTGAAAGCTATATTTTACTCGCAGAAACTAATCAATAACCCTATTCGAACGCTGTTCATGTCGCCAAACTGTTATTCTCACAATAAAAAACACAGCAAAAAGGTTGACAACGCACTCCCTGCCATAAATGCAGGCGCAACGGGGATATGACCGTCCGGCCCATCAAACGGAGTAAGTGACGATCACTTCCACTTTTCGTTGTGGACTTTATACTAAAAGGAATAAGAGCGACGGATGTGTTCATTTCTTTGTGAAGGTCGATGTCGTTTACGCCCTTCCAGTGGTAAGTGAAGACTTAACCGCGCCTGTGTTTGTGTGCGTATCCTCCCGTGTCCGTGAGAAGCCCGCTGCGCCTGTGTGCGCGGTACATTGGTTCGGTCACGTAGGCTTGTTTAACTGGGGGTTGCTATGGAGTTTTTAGGACGTCTCTCCGTTGTTTACATCGTTCTTTGTTCGGCGAGATCAGTTTTCGTCGTTTTCAGGCTTTATTTTGGCCAATTTTACAATTATTACTTTTGGAATGTTATTTTTAATGATGCCTACGTCTGTTGTGATGCAAACGTGTCTCATAAAAGCAAGAATTTACCTCGAAAATAAAATAAATAATGACTCAAAGTCGTGCGAAGTATGCATAAATTGCCGCTTGCGGATGCTTGTAAATGAGTAAAAATATTAATCAAGCGGTTTTATGAGTGCACTTGGATCGTCCGCTTTGCTCGAGTGACGGTGCACATAGCAACAGTTCGTATCAGCTGGGCCGAGTGAGGCCGAGGGGAGCCGAGTATTCCCGAGCGCGGCCGAGTGGGCCCGAGTGGTCCCGAGCGCAGCCGATTGATTTGCCGATGCGTCGAGAAAGTTCTGTTTATATTCTACTTTGTTAGGTTTGGGCCCGTTTTAGAACCACTAGGAGAGCGCACTGCTGCCGACGCTGTGGTGCCGCGAACAAAGAACCTATAAGCATATAGTTGGATATCTCCAAGGATGATCGATGCGTGGGCATCGGAGAGGCCATTTGTTGTTTTTATAGTATTGTGTGCGAGTACATCATTTGTGTGTGTTCTTACGTATATCTACGTATCTACGTACCTATAAGCTTTCCTGGTGGTAGATAGGTATTGTTTTGAACCATCATTTCGGCTATATTTCAACCATTGCGAGACAGACTTTTGTTTAGAATGAGCTTGCTATCTTTGATTCAAATGCAGAAATAAGTAATAACTAAGTAAGTGATTTGATAACTAGGTTCAGTCATTCAGTAGGTAGTTTAGATTATAATTACGTACTTACGTCGACGTATATTCAGATTCAGATTATTTATTGACCATTTATAACATGTCAGTCATACAAGGCAGTCATATACTTTGGTATATAAATAATCTAAGTTCAGTATGTAATATAATAAGTATAGAGCACTGGACTCAATTACTCACTGTAAAGTCTAGTTTTACATAAATATAGTGCTTAGTTAATAACTTCTCTACGAAATTACGTTAAAACGTTATTACTAGGTATATTAAGTCATTATGTAGAAAATTACTCTAAGTTACATACATTACCTATAAATAATTTGACACCTACATAGGTACGCGCTAGTATCTGGAACTTATCTAATAGGTACCTATTAGGTAAAACGATTCTAAAAATATTGTTTTGGAATTGGTATAATGAAAACATTCTTAAGAAAAAATATTACAAAAATATTTTAATAAATATTGACAATTCTTTATAATTATAACTTACCTACCTAACTACTTATGTCATACATACACGATGCGATGATTTGATCAAATTTTCGCTTCATGACAACTGGGAGCTCATTCAGTTAAAGTAAAGGCAGGAATTGGTGGTTCACGATTTGAACCACTTCCTGAATGTTGATTAATTCTTGTAATTTCAATTTTACGCGAGAAATGGTCAGAACTAAAGTTGCTTATAATTTGATTTCCTACATTTTTGTTTCCCATTAACTTTTTCTATGATTGATATTTTTCAAATAGAACGAAAAAGGTATCTAGATGTGCAATTTTCTAGCTTCTATAACTATAACGCCCCGTCGTTTTTGCGTAGGCGGCAAACAGGGTTATCGGGAGAAAAATACGGCAACAGTCACTGGAATGAGATAGGTATTTTTCATGACAACCACATTATTCCTCTGGTTGTAATTGTAATAGCTCTATGATCAGATATAGGTACGCCAACCTATAATGGTCCGGCTACATCTACGCCCAACGGCGAAGTTATCGTCACTGGGGGCTCACTCAACTAATTCAAACGGTAGTAATTGGTTGTTCACGATTTGAACTACTACCTGAAGCTGGGCACACACGATGCGATGATCGCATCAATTCATCAGATCAGTCCAGCGAAGTCCTAATATATAGTTGCATTGTCGGTAGGTAGAAACTCGTATTGAGGAATCAAAATGACACCCCTATTTTATTCGAAAAAATATTGATTTAACAAAAAAATTATGGGTATCGAAGTTGCAGAAAATCAAATTTCAAACAACTTTGATTTTGATGATTTTTCATGAAAAATTGAAATAACACAAGTTATTGAAGAAATGAAATGATACAACCAACTATTTAAAAAAATATCGATCCTACAAAAAGTTGATGGGAATCAAAGTTGTAGAAAATCTAATCGTTAACAACTTTTGTGCTGAAAACTTCTGATCAAAAATTGAAATAACACAAGTTATTGAAGAAATGAAATGGTACCACCAACTATTTAAAATATATCGATCCTACAAAAAGTTGATGGGAATAAAAGTTGAAGAAAATCTAATTTCAAACCACTTTTGTTCCCATAACTTTGGCTGTAAAATTGAAATAACACAAGTTATTGAAGAAATGAAATGGTACCACCAACTATTTTAAAAAATATCAATCCTACAAAAAGTTGATAGGAATCAAAGTTGTAGAAAATTTAATTTAAACAATTTTTGTTCCCATAACTTCTGCTGTAAAATTGAAATAACACAAGTTATTGTAATAATAAAATAGTACCACCAACTATTTAAAAAAAATATCGATCCCACAAAAAGTTGATGGGAATCAAAGTTATAGAAAATCTAATTTTAAACAACTTTTGTTCCTGTAACTTCTGCTGTAAAATTGAAATAACACAAGTTATTGAAGAAATGAAATGGTAACACCAACGGTTTAAAAAAAATAGCGATCCTACAAAAAGTTGATGGGAATCAAAGTTGTAGAAAATCAAATTTTAAACAACTTTTGCTCTGAAAACTTCTGATAAAAAATTGAAATAACACAAATTATTGAAGAAACAAAATGGTACAACTTTCTAATTCAAAAATTATCTATCCTACAAAAATATGATGAGAATCAAAGTTGTAGAAAATCAAATTTTAAACAACTTTTATTCCGACAACTTCTAATGACAATTTATGTAACACAAGTTATTGAAGAAACAAAATGGTACAACTATATATTTAATAAAATATCGATCCTACAAAAAGTTGTTGGAATCAAAATTGTAGAAAATCAAATCTCTTTATTTCCTACAACTTTGATTCCCATCAACTTTTTGTATGATCTATATTTTTCGAATAAGATGGTGGTGTCATTTTGTTTCTTCAATAACTACCTACCAGCAATGTTTAAGTACATGATGATACTACATCGCCCCTGCTGCACATATGTGATGAATAGATGCGATCATAGTTTCGTGTGAGCCCAGCTTCAGGTAGTGGTTCAAATCGTGAACCACCAATTCCTATCTTTTCAATGAGTTCCCAGTTGGCATGAAGCGAAAATTTGATCAAATCATCGCATCGTGTATGTCAAACTTTACACGATGCGATGATTTGATCAAATTTTCGCTTCATGCCAACTGGGCACTCATTCAGTTAAAGAAAAGGCAGGAATTGGTGGTTCACGATTTGAACCACTTCCTGAATGTTGATTAACTCTTGTAATTTTAATTTTACGCGAGAAATGGTCAGAACTAAAGTTGCTTATAATTTGATTTCCTACATTTTTGTTTCCCATTAACTTTTTCTATGATTGATATTTTTCAAATAAAACGAAAAAGGTATCTAGATGTGCAATTTTCTTTCTTCTATAACTATAACGCCCCGTCGTTTTTGCGTAGGCGGCAAACAGGGTTATCGGGAGAATAATACGGCAACAGTCACTGAAATGATATAGGTATTTCTCATGACAATCAGATTATCCCTCTGGTTGTAATTGTAATAGCTCTATGATCTGATATAGGTACGCCAACCTATAATAGTCCGGCTACAACTACGCCCAACGGCGAATTTATCGTCACTGGGAGCTCATTTAACTAATTCAAACGGTAGTAGTTGGTTGTTCACGATTTGAACTACTACCTGAAGCTGGGCACACACGATGCGATGATCGCATCCATTCATCAGATCAGTCCAGCGAGGTCCTAATATAGTTGCATTGCCGGTAGGTAGGTAGTTACTCGTATTGAGGAATCAAAATGACACCCCTATTTTATTCGAAAATGTATTAACAAAAAAATGATGGGTATCAAAGTTGCAGAAAATCAAATTTCAAACAACTTTGATTCCGATGATTTCTCATGAAAAATTGAAATAACACAAGTTATTGAAGAAATGAAATGGTACAACCAACTATTTAAAAAAACTATCAATCCTACAAAAAGTTGATGGGAATCAAAGTTGTAGAAAATTTAATTTCAAACAACTTTTGTTCCTATAACTTCTGCTGTAAAATTGAAATAACACAAGTTATTGAAGAAATGAAATGGTACCACCAACTATTTAAAAAAAATATCGATCCTACAAAAAGTTGATGGGAATCAAAGTTGTAGAAAATCTAATTTCAAACAACTTTTGTGCCCAGAACTTCTGCTGTAAAATTGAAACAACACAAGTTATTGAAGAAATGAAATGGCACCACCAACTATTTAAAAAAATATCGATCCTACAAAAAGGTGACGGGATATAAAGTTGTAGAAAATCAAATTTTAAACAACTTTTGTTCCAATAACTTCTTCTGTAAAATTGAAATAACATAAGTTATTGAAGAAATGAAATGGTACCACAAACTATTTAAAAAAAATATCGATCCTACAAAAAGTTGATGGGAATCAAAGTTGTAGAAAATCTAATTTCAAACAATTTTTGGTTCTATAACTTCTGCTGTAAAATTGAAATAACACAAGTTATTGAAGAAATGAAATGGTACCACCAACTATTTAAAAAAAAAATACCGATCCTACAAAAAGTTGATGGGAATCAAATTTTAAACAACTTTTGTTCCGACAACTTCTGATGACAATTTATGTAACACAAGTTATTGAAGAAACAAAATGGTACAACTCTCTATTTAAAAAAATATCGATCCTACAAAAAGTTGTTGGAATCAAAATTGTAGAAAATCAAATCTCAAACAACTTTTCTTCCGACAATATTTTTCGAATAGGATAGTGGTGCCATTTTGTTTCTTTAAAAACTTGTGTTATTTGAATTTTTCATGAGATATGGGATCCAAAGTAGTTTGAAATTCTATTTTTTACAAGTTTGATTCCCATCAACTTTTTCTAGGATTGATATTTTTCTAATAAGATAGTGGTGCCATTTTATTTCTTTAATAACAGGTGTCATTTAAATTTTTATGAGATATTATCAGAGCCGAAATGGTTTGAAATTTGATTTCCTACAACTTTGATTCCCATCAACTTTTTGTATGATCTATATTTTTCGAATAAGATGGGTGGTGTCATTTTGTTTCTTCAATAACTACCTACCAGCAATGGTAAAGTACATGATGATACTACATGGCCCCTGCTGCACTGATTTGATGAACAGATGCGATCATAGTTTCGTGTGAGCCCAGCTTCAGGTAGTGGTTCAAATCGTGAACCACCAATTCCTACCTTTTCATTAACTGAATGAGCTCCCAGTTGGCATGAAGCGAAAATTTGATCAAATCATCGCATCGTGTATGGTCACCTTTACTCGTACTTACAAAGATTAGTTTTATTACAAAGTGTTTGTCTAGATTACGGTCGTACTAAATATTACAACTTACAAGTAATAAAACATACCACATTTTCATGACAAAGGAATTATTCTGCCTCAACGAATTGTTCTTTTTGTTGAAATTATTCTGGTTATTTACATTGTGCACTCTAGCATAACAATTTCTTTTTATTTACATAGGTATCTCAGTGAACTGCGAAGTTTGACCCATTGTCTGAAGGAATAATATACTTACGGAAAACCTTAAAAATATTACATCACTTTTAATATCTACATACTTAATCTGCTTGTCTGTCTCGAGTATTATCTTTTACGTGTAATCTTTATAACTAAGATAAATCTGGAAGATTAAGATAAACATTACAAAAATAAATTTGAAACACCCTTACTTACGCATTTACCTTCTTATAGTAGTTTTGTAAAACATAGAGCAAAACCAAAATAGAAAAATATATTACAACTTATCATAAACGGATACCTGTCATAATTTCCAATTTCACGCTTCGATTTGGGCCTAAAAATCACATTTACTACTCACCAACTTACCAAAGAATCGCTACTAAATGAAAAAACTATAACATTCCGCCTTTTTAATTCAGAAAATGCGATAGTAGCGCCTTATTTAGCTTAACAGTTATGTTGGGAAAACTGACTTACACCGGCAGCCTTCAGAACGTCAATCAGCTGTTCGGAACCCACCCCAGTACGACAGGTACCGCATCCTGTGCAATCAAAAATCTACTTTACTCCCCTAACTTAAGGTCGAATGAAACAATAATTTAAAGGCAGAAATAGAAAACATTTTTTGTTTAATTTGAACCTTGTGTGAGTGGAATAAGGATGTAGTATTTTTTTTTTCCAGGTAAAGTTGAGTATATGAGTATGTTTAGGTCCTTCCCGGCTTGGGGAAGCCAAGTGTGACCGCAATTCTTTTTTTTTACTTTTTTTGTAGCTGACAATGGGGATAAAATATATACCACTATTGTATCATCATCATTATGTAGCGCTCGTAGCGTAGTTTGACTAGGTGTTTGTCAGCGATCATCGAAATTAAGCAACGTTCCGCACGGTCAGTATTTGGATGGGTGACCGCGGGTGGCATTTTCCAACTGAGCGCTACCGTGGCTCGGATGACACGTTAAATTGTAGGCCCCGGTTGTTTTAGCCGTTTCGCCAAGTCAAAGGCCTTCAGGCGGCCTAAAAACTATGACACCAGGGCTAGCCACCCGGCCTATACGAACTAACTAACTAACTATCATCATCATTTTATCTGTAGGACGTAGGTATATTGCTAGACAAAGACATAGGCATTCCCTATGACTCGATGAGACGTACCAGGTCGTATGATATTATCTGGTAAGTTTAAGTAAGTGTTATCTATGAATATACGGGTGTATTATTTATTATCTAACAAAGGGAAAAACAGTTGTTTCATACATTTGGTCGAAAATTAACTTTTTGATTTATATAATTTATGTTATTAAACAGCTGACTTTGATTCCATGGGTGGTATAGTTTAGGCCTTGTCACACAAGTTGGCGGAAACGAAGTTAGCTGCAAGCTGCGCAATGTCCAATCCTGATTGAAGCTCAAATAAAGTCGCGCGTGGATTGGATATTGCGCAGCCAGTAGCTAAGTTCATTTCCACCAACTTGTGTGACGCGGCCTGTGTAATGACGCTCTGAAAGTGGGTAGTTCAGAGCGTCATTATGAAAATATTTTACTAAGCCCGGCCAACCCGGAGTTGGAGAAAAATATCAGCTAGCTATCCCACATTGACATTTTCAAAAAAGGGAAACCTTCTTAGGGTTCCGTACCCAAAGGGTAAAAACGGGACTCATATTACTAAGACTTCACTGTCCGTCTGTATGTCTGTGACCAGGCTGTATCTCATGAACCGTAATAGATAGAGAGTTGAAATTTTCACAAATGATGTATTTCGACTGCTGCTATAACAACACATACCTACTAAAAAGAGAACAATATAAATATTTAAGGGGAGCTCCCATACAACAAACGTATTTTTTGTCGAGGGGCTCCCATACGGTACGGAACCCTTCATGTGTGAGTCCAACTCGTACTTGGCCGATTTTTTTGAAACTGTCAATGATGCCCCATACAAAATCGCTACTCGGAATGGACAAACTAAGTATATGGAACTGCTGATTTTTTTCATGAATTCTGGGTTGACCCCGCTGCAAGAGTATTTCATAATGATGGTCTAAAACACCCTCTTTTGGCTTAGAATAATCCCTTATACCTATGTATGTTACATATGGATATATTCACTTACAAAATCGTGCAATAACACGAGCGATTCTTGCCACACTCGCACCATAATCTCCAATAAATACATATTCAAAGGGGCCCCTCCGACCCCAGGTCTGATATTGGAATACCTACCCCAACCCGGCGGGTCTATTTTAGGCACGCGGGGTATAATTAACCCGCTTGCAGAACGTGGGGTATTTATACTCACACCTACGCACGGTTTAGGAATCTTGCTTATTTTGAGGAATTATTGACCTTAGAGATTTTAAAATGAGATGTGACGTCATAATTCTAGAAATAGGCGGATAGCAACTAAGGTTCGTCTTGGTATGACAATAATGGACATATCTTTCAATCTATAGGGTATATGGAGGCTTATGTACAGCTGTGTATGTCCTACTGATGATAATGATGAGGTAATGACAAAGATATTATAAGAGGATTAATCTAATAATCAAACTGTATGTACTTAGAAATTGCTATTTATTATTTGATAAGTACTAGAGCTTTACAATCGTCCGTCTTATTCTAGCGGTGGCGGGCGAATGCCCGGCCTCCCCGCTCGCAACTTAATCTACAACTTCTTATAAACAATTATTCTAAACAATATATAGCTCTAACAATATCTCTTAAATATAAAAATATATAAAAATGAATCGTGGTTGTTAGTCTCGCTAAAACTCGAGAACGGCTGAACCAATTGGGGTAATTTTAGTCTGGAAATACCCGTGGAAGCTAAGAGAAGGTTTAAACGATGAAAAAATTTATAAAAGCTGCGAGAAAAATGATAAAAAATTTAATTTAATTTTCCCATACAAAATGTTCCTGCGTGTAAAAGTTGTCATTGGCAGTTGACAAATGGTGAGATGAAATTCACCGGGTCAGCTAGTATATTATAAAGATAAGATAGATGAAAACAGCACAAAATTGCAATCTACGTGCAAAATTCTAAACGATTTCAAACCGATATTGTACCAGTTTTAGATCTAGTAAATATTTTTTCTAAAACCAACCAATCAATTTTGATAAAAATTAACGGGCAAAAGTGCCTTTATTAACTACAACAAAACTACACTACTATTACACAAAAAGCATTGGATCACCCTCAGACCTTTGAAGGTCTAAAGATAATCCAAATGCTCAAGCCCACTGCCAGTTGGCAGCGTGCCCAGCATGCTGGCTGCATTGCCACGCTGAATGGCAATGCTTATGCGTTGAGCCAAATAAACACCAGCATTTTGGTCACGCGTCGCGTCCACCAGACGCCCAGAAAGACTTTTGAAAATGATATGAGCTCCCGGCCCCCACGGACCCAATGTCTCAACTCCAAATGGCTCAAATATGTAACCACTACCGAGGTTAGCATATTTGCGCCGCTTGTGCTGCTCCGCCGAATTGGCCGCAGCTCCAGCCCTACTCTGAGTCTCAGAAAGATGTGACGGTGCCAAAGTATCGACACAAGTTGCGTCCCATACTAAGGGCCGTCCACACTTCCATGGGACCAGCGTCATGCCGTCAGGCCTTTTGCCATCACCACGCGCGAGCCCACTCGGTTCGAGTACGGCTGCGATATTGGCGGTGGCAAAAGCCCTGCGAATGACATCGTTAAGGCTGGCGTGGCGACCAATCCGACCAGCGCTTCTTGAGCAAAAAATTATCTGGGACTAATTTCGGGATATAATTAAAAAAAAATTATCAAATTCAGACCACTATGTAAAAAGGTATGCGTGTTAATACATTAAATATTTACGCGTCGACTTGGAACCTCCCAGTTGTTTCCTCAGTTAAAAAGAAAGACATGACTGAGCAAAGACAGTTTCAAACAGGAAACCCTTGCTAAGTTCCTATCTAGATAAATAGACATGTATTCAATTATATTATTATTTACCGAAGAACGTCCAATGTTGAACATAAGTCTTTTAATAGATTTCCCATTTCCTCTCCATTTTATTATCCTGGATAGTTTCTTAGAATTATTTGCTTGTTTATCTCTCCTGCCGAGAAGTTATCTATTATGAGGAGCAAACATGAGACATTTTCGTGGAAAGTTCTCGACTAATAATGCCAAGTATAGGATTCGAGGAAGTTTTAGACAAAGGAAAATGAAATGAAATATTTATTTTGGCCATCTGAAAGAACTACTTAAACTGAAATAATTTTTTTTTTGAAAAAAAAGGCAATATTCCATCGTGTATAAAATTCGAGTATTTCGCTAGAATTGTTTACAGTACTGTTGATTTTTCAAAAATGGCTCAGCCGATTTCTGTAAAATATTAATGGGACTATCTTGGGAGTATACTCTTTCGAACGTACATCGTGTTCAAATTACGGATATTTCGCTCGAATTGTTTACATTTTTGTTGATTTTTCAAAAACTGCACAGCCGATTTCTGTAACATTTAAATGGGACCACTTCGGGAGTATACCCTTTCGAACATAAAAATAATTTTTCGATTCGGTTCACAATTGGCGAAATTATCGATGAACATACACAATAAAAATACATTCAGACGAACATAGAACCTCCTCCTTTTTGGAAGTCGGTAAAAAAAAGCTTTCAAACATAACATATCTACCTATTTAGTTGACATCTTCTTGCTCCTAGCAAAAATATTAGGCCAGTCTAAAAATAGCACAAAAAGCCCTAAGGCGCCGGATGCCATTTGACCAGAATCCCCAATTTTTTACCGTCAACTTGCATCTGAACGAAATTGCTTCAAAAATAACATCTGAATTCTATCAGCTGACTACCCCACCCCGAGAAATAAACAAACAGACGTAACTTCAACTCTAACATCCGCAAGTGAAAGTCCAATTTTCCTTGTCAAGGTGACTAATAAGGGCCTTTACACACGAAGAAATCAGCTGTTAGAAGAAATTGGACTCGAAAGAGGGTAAGGTTTTAATAAATTAACGAGTGTTTGTAATTTTGTTGCTCAAAGCAATTCCAATTGTAACTTGATTTTGTTTTAATTTCGTGTTTTGTCGCTAAGTGAAGTCTACGGTTGTGGACTTTCGTTTTCATTTGTTTGTGATTCGTTTTAATGATTTTATTTTATTTTGTACAAGTGTTTAATTATGGCTCTATAATACAAAATTTTAACTAATTGCAGTACCTAATTTTATATCGGTGACGGTATGGGAACGCATACCTAATACTTAGAATAGAATAGAAACGGTTTATTGTTCACACAATAAACAATAGAACAATAAAAGAGTACAATATAATTAATTAAAATAGCGTGACAACCGATGGCCTTATTGTTTAAAGCGATTTCTTCCAGGCAACCTGATTATACTTAACAGATGCCCAAAAAAGAAGTAGCTCTAAAATCGACTTCATGACATCATTAGATTTAAAATAGATTTAGATTTTGAAACCCTCTATATTTCTCTTTCAATGCCTGAACTCAGGTAACAGACATAAAGTGCATCTTTTATTTATTTTTGCTCCGTGAAGGCAATCATAACGTGTCCCAGATAGTTCATGAATCATGACCTAAAAGCGTGTGATCTTTTGACATTTCCCTTCCCAATGCTAAACGGAAAAGGTTCAACTCAAATTCATTTGATCTTAGTGGAATTGGCTCGCAGATTTCTCTTTAGTAATAAGTACATATATTTACATTTAAAGAATGGCTACGCTTTACTCGACATTACTATCAGATATAAAAACCAAACAACAACAGTATGTAAAACCAACTTACTTTCGTTAGTAACAAATACATTACGCATAACATCGTAACACCGCTGTAAATCCAAAGCATCCAATCGCAAGTTGGTTAATAAACATAAAACCTGCACTCTTTACTGCCAAACTCATACATCCCGTCAAAGAACAAACAAATAACTGCTCGCACAATCAGTACAGCCAACTTTCCAGCGACATACGGAGAATACAAAATGTATGCTGATAAAACAATAAAGAAAGGAACGCATAAAACTGAACTTCTTTACGCCCCGCGTTAACATATAAAACGGCGTATAAGCGCATGTATATTTTACGACGCTCTTACGCCATCTTAATATGAAGCGCGATAAAGCGCTACTCGCTACCTACCCTCATTTTTTCACCCCAGACCCTGTGGTGAGTCGTAAAAGTAAGCCGTTTTATGTTCCGTTCACAATTCAAAAATGGCGGACAAAAAATCGCAGCTGTCAAGTGTCAATGCCAAACGGTGAAATATGTCAGTTTCTATCGACGAATTATCGTGTGTGATTGAATTAATGTGCTTTTTGATGTGTCGTAAAAATGTTATGGCTACGGGATTGTTATTTTTTTTATTTTTAATCGTTAATCGTTATGCATGAGGATGGGAAAGCGAAAGTCGCACAGATGTTGTGTTGTAACTTTCCTGAAGATCGCAAATGTCACATGAAAGCTATCTGGATTAAAGATCACAGGTTGGATAGAAATCGAAAGTTGTCAGTTTCGTTTTATTTTTAGTTTCAATTCAACTAATTTGTATTCTGCAAAACCAAAATAAAGAAAAAAAAAATAATGATATCAAATTCGGTGTGGAACGTTAAATTAGCGATGAATTGATTTTAATTTATTTATTGACAGATACAAGAGATCCGTAGCTTAGCTATAAAAACCCTCTGTAATATAATTTTAATTCGTTTATTAGTTCGGCTACATAACCGAACTAATTACAATATTTTCAGTAGCAGTAGTCCGGTTATTACGAAATACCGAACTGTTGTTACTAAAAGGTAGCGTCAGTTCGGTTAGGTACCTATTTTTACTTTGTATAATCTTATAGTAATCGTACAGAGAACAATTTCGAAGTGTTTGTCATACTTTACATATTTAATAACAGCAGAATGAAAGTCGTATCATCGTTTAATTCTTTGGCAGAAGGCAAGAACCAGAGCACGATAATGAGAATTATCATTACCGTACCAGAGCTTACTATATTCAAAACTATTGTGCATTGCTGTTGGTGGTAAAAATATCTCCTATGCTTTAAGTACACATGCCATATAGAGTATAGAACAACACCTAGTTCCGGCGAAAGCTCATAACCAATTGTTTTATTTTCATCAGAATTTACCAGGCGAATAAAAAGCATTTCATTTTATCTAGACTACATGAAAATCCTTAATTCTTTCCTTTTGAATACCGTGTACCCATTGATTTAATCAAAATAGCGGAACCGCTATTTTGATTAAATCAATGCGTGTACCTAATCTTATCCCCTATCAGAATGCAAGCGTACTCGTATATAGTTTACTGTAGCCTTGTGGCCCCGGTATGGTATTACCAGTACAAGTGTAAACCCGTGTAACCACTCCGGAGATGTTTATTCTGGATCTCGATATGAAACGCTTTTAGGCTGTAATTGACGTTTGGATGTATCCCGGAGTCCCGGAGTCCCGGGGGAACTAGTAGTCTTACATGCAGATATAGTAGGGATGGCTGCCAAATCAAGACTAAAAAAGTAAGTTCGTATAGGCCGGGTAGCTAGCCTTGGCGTCAGAATTTTAAAGCCGCCCGAAGGCCTCTGACATGGCTAAACAGTTAAAACAACCGGGACCTACAATTTAACGTATCATCCGAGCCACGGTAGCACTCAGTTGTAAAAAAAATAAGACAGAGTTGTTGTTTACTTTAATAACTAGAAAATTAAAGTTCTCGAGTGGAGAGGAGACCACGTACCAGCAAGCCCAGCGTAGGACATCTACCTACGAGGAGGACAGATGTCCTCATTAAGACCGCGGGATCGTGCTGCCCCTTCCAACTGGTCTTATTGGACATTCATAGGGGAGGCCTGTATCCAGCAGTGGACGTTCTATGGCTGACGGATGGGTAGATGGATGTATAATAACAAAACAGAAATTCAATTTAAATCTCTGTTTTCACGTTAAGTATTACTACAGAAACTACTTAGTACTTGTAAGTATAAAAAGCTTTTATTTCAATGTACATTTATATTCTGGTCCTATATTATGTAATGTTGTATTAGTTGCAAAAGTAACTAAAAACTTGTATTTAGTAGTGCATAGTTAATAAAGGCACTAGCCCTATTAAAAAAAAACTAAAAACTATTAAGGCAGTCCAAAACTTTGATTAATAGAATACAGTGTAGAAAAATAACTCGGCATCATATAATTCAAGATCTGAGACTGATTCAACCACAGCCCTATCCCGACAATTATTTTGAGTATTATTTGACGCGTCTCTACGAGTACCTACTCTACCCGCCGCTCCCCCGACTCTACCCCGCTCTACCCTGCTCTACCCTGCTCTACCACTGTTTACACGAGATGTTTGGCCACCAGAGACAGGGAGCCACCACTTGCCCAAATTAAATATATCTGCGCGAACGAGGCGGATTCCAAATGCTTGTAGCTTTGATTTATTTACACATTCAAATGTATCTGCATACGCGTCATCATCATCAACATCCCGGATGTTTGAATGGTTTAGCCATGTCAGACTTTCAGGCGGCTGAAAAACTGACAACAAAGCTGGTTATCAAGCCTATACCTGTACGAACTTTTTTTATTATCATCGTAGTAGTCATCACATAGTATAAAACAACTTTGTTTCGCTTCCCGCTCTCTCTGTCCCTATGTATTTGTATGCTTATAATCTTTAAAACTGCACAACGGATTTTGATGCAGTTTTTTTTAATAGATAGTGTAATTCAAGAGGAAGGTTTACATGTATGATACACCTGTGCGAAGCCGGGGCGGGTCGCTAGTTGAAAATAAATAAGAAATTGATTGGAATCATCTTACGAGCGTGCTCTTGCAGTTTTTACCGATTTCCAAAAAGGAAGAGTACCTAGTGTTTGTCTGTATCTTTTTTTTGTGTAGGTATTTCACCGATATTTACGCCAACTATGAACAGATTAAAGTTTTTTTTTTATTTCGAATGGGTATAGGTAATGGGTGAGCCGTTTTTGATAAATGAACAATATTGTACATGGATTGTGTGTGTATCGATTCGTGCAAACTATTCGATGTCAGTACTTGTTGGAAGTCGGTCGTGCCACTTTTTGCGAAAAATAATTATGTCTGCCTTATGTTTGTTGGTACATGGCCTCAACTTTAAATATTTACCTACAATTCTACAAACTTACAGTTTTGTGCCCTGATTACTGCCACTTCGACTTACTACTCTATTTGACTATATCTGTAACTTTGGTTCATGTACGAATCTCATCAAGCGCCGTTATTTATCAGCAATACTTTTCCTTTATGATACGTTCTTTATATGCAAATTCCTCAATCGAGTCCACTTCTCAATGTTCCAGCCATCTCGTTACCATAGAACAGTCGTAGAGCTACCTATCTACCCTCATTGCAGGGTAGATACCCTTACATCCTTCCGTCGATTCAAACATCCTCGAAGTGTAATATTCCACGTAAATTATGAAGATGTCATCCCGCCCTAATCCAAGAAGTCATCAGAGATATCCCTTCAGCCACAGCATAAATAACAGTCACTGTGGAAGGCTTCTCTTCATGGGGCGACATTACCATAGAGAAATTAGGAGAGTCTGTTCTTATATGCATATTACATGCACCGTGTTATAAATGTGTTTGTACGGGTGTTTAAGGACAGAGACACTGGACTGACACAGTACCTCAGAAATAATATCTAGTGAATTATTTTGACTAAGGTACTCGTATTGTCATGACCATGTAGAGCATGGAAAATATTTTAGAATTACAACATATTTTCTTATTGAAAAAAAAAAACACTTTTGTAAATTGCCTATTGTTGCTAGCAGAAGTACTTATTGTCAGTCACTCAAGAATATTTTGAAAAAAAAAACAATCATATCATAGAACAATCAGCTGAGTATCATCACTATCACTTTATAGTATAAAACAAAGTAGCTTCCGGCTGTCCCCAGTCCCTATGTATGCTTATATTTTTAAAACTACGCAACGGATTTTAATGCGGATTTTTTAAATAGATAGAGTAATTCAAAATGAAGGTTTATAATGTATCATATACCAGTGCAAAGCCGGGGCGGGTCGCTAGTTATATTAAAAAATCGACCGCAGAACTCAAGTTCATTTCGTCAATTAAAATGTGAAAATTATCTCTTAATCTTTTTATCATAATTGAGATCAGCGATAGGACGTCAATCGACAATCGACATATTGGATGATCATCTAAACAAAATCGTAGGAACACGCTGGTTGCAAGCCGATTCCAATCGGTTTTATAGGAAATCCATAGGGGTGCAGGCTTCCAATGATGATGACTGAGATTGGTACAAAGTACGATTCCCACTTAGTAAAAATGACTTCAAAATAATTGGGAAATAAGTTAAGCCTTATTTTGTCGCATATCTACTCATTTGTAGCATATCTATACTACTGTTTTTCAGTTTAATAACTGGCAAAGGTCTCTAAAAAGTAATACAAGTATTAATTCTGGAAAATGTGAGGGTCTACGGAAATGCGGGTAGAACCGCGGGGCGTGCTTATGTGCATATTCCACTGATGGCGCAGCTGACAACTCAGAACTTACATCTACCCTCTTAAGGCAAGCACTTCCTTATCTCTCCACCAACTTTCCTCTGCATACCTTCAAGTCTTATCACCATACTATAAGGTTCAATTTCCTATATCTAAGTGTAAAGATATTGTAGTAATTTTCGGAGATCCTTGCACGCAATATCACGCTCAATGTCGCTTGATCGTTCTAATGGAGATTGAGTGCGAGCGGGATACAGCTACGTTACAGAGCGAGAGGCGCTGAAAACCCATGAAGTTGTACAGTTTCAAGAATGTTTCTACCGTGAATTAGGATGATGCTTCTGCTACAGACTATGGTTGACACTGTGGCGAGGCTTTGTTCCGGGGCTTGTAGAATAATGTAGAATACTAGTAGTAACTGTTACGTATTCTGGGAGTCATTATTGAAGCCAATGTAGCCAAAGTTGCCTTCCCTTGTAAGGTAATATCGTAAGCATATTAGGTAATTTCTTCTTATAGCGCGGTAGTACATTAGCGAATATTAAGGGCATAAACAAGGCGCATTACAGTTACTTAAGGCTTTTTGCTGATGTATCAGAGGGTAAAATGAGCCTCTAAGAGTATATTAAGACTAATAACCGTGTAATGGAAAAGGAACCAGATAAGTAGGAGAAGATTTTCGTAACGAGAGTTTCGTACCAAAAAGTTTAGCTAATCTAATCACTACATAGTTTAAAACAAAGTCGCTTTCTCTGTTTTTTTACAGATAGAGTGATTCAAGACAAAGGTTTATATGTATAGTACTCGTACACCTGCCTGTGCGAAGCCGGGGCGGGTCGCTAGTAGGTAATATGGTGATATTACCTATTAGATTAGCTAAACTTTTTGGTACGAACTTTGTGGTCCTTTCTGGATGGGTATCCAGAACTGGTTTACTAAGCCGAAAGGAGGTGATTCAGACTATCATTATGAACAACTTTTATTATGGAACCAACCAAAAATGGGAGAAAAAATCAGCTGTTTCATACATTTCGTCGATTCCGAGTTGCAATTTTGTATGGAATAGCTGGTTTGATTTCTCGAATTTTGGGTTGTTCAAAATTGTGGTCTTAAACACTCCCATTCTATTTTATAAAATCTCGTTTCACAACTTTTGTTAAGGAACTCCTTCGAAATGGCTTGACCAATTTTCATGACATTATTTATACGTATATTTGGTAGCTCTGAAAATGAGAAAAAGTCGTTGTATAGGATTTTTCAGATTGGCCTTCTCTAGATTTATTTCGTATGGTGCCCCGGTTGGGGCCACTGACCCGGTTGTGGCCATTTTGGTGTCAAAATTATTGCGTAAATGGTAATTATAAATAATTTAACAACATAAATGTTATTTGAGTGGATCTCAAACTCATAATAATTAATCGTTAAAATTCAAAGTGGCCACAAATGATACTAAGATGGCCTCAACCGGGGCACCTGCCTTACCATGTTGTTTTAGTATATTTTTTACATTTTAGCTACGGAACCAAAAAAAATTCATAAAACGTTCGTACACAATTACACCAAAACCTCGTAACATGTCGTAAATTATGCGCTGTCGGTTAAAATTGCCGATTGCGGGAGACGTTTACGACCGCACCGGCCCTGTCGTACCCTCGGAGCTCGGAGCCAGGAGCGTACTCTATAATAGCTTGCAAATACGCATTCGTTACACGTTTCCATTCTGTAGAAGTTGTCTGGAAGAAATCGCTTATTTTTTCTTCTTCTGTGTGTATGTTTTCGAAGTGAAACTTCTAATGCGACTTCGAACAAGGTTGCGTTAAACGTTTAACGCTACCATGGAGGGGGTATGAAAGCACTGTTGCGTCGAAGTTTCACTTCTTTACACTTTTATTTCTTGTGGTGTCAAATAAAGTGTTCTTGTATTGTATTGTATTCGCTACATGAACAAGAATATTATACTTACAGATATAGTTACTGTCCTAATTGAAATCGATTATCATTGTATTATCATAGGGATCATCATCTGCTGATGGACATAGGACTCTACTATTTACTTATATTGTACTTCAAAAAGGGTGTACTATCAGTTTACTAGACCGAAAGGGGTGAGGCAGGCTATCATAAATAAAATATCACTATGAACAACTCTTAATATGGGGCCAACTCGAAATGTGAATAAAATAAGCACCCAGAAATAAATAAATAAATATTGGGGGACATCTAATATTCGGTCTCTGACACTAAACTAAGCAAAGCTTGTCATATGGCTGCCAGGGACTAATAAACTACAACAAATACATATTTTTAAACACACACTTATCTATTTAAGGCACATAGCAAATACCTATGTTCATCACATAAATATACTTACCCTGGGTGGGAATCGAACCCACGCCTCTTTGAACCAGGAGTCAGGGTCACTAACCACTAAGCCACTGAGGCAGTCAATGCTAAAAAGTTGCTATTTAGTACGCACTTTCTGAAAAGCCCTGTATTTCTAGCAAAAACGGCCTGCGTCGAACGCGAAATTTTAAGATACGTTTACGTTACACATAATAGATTTCATAACGTGAGGCGGTATATTTTTAGGGGAGGAGGATTGAATCTTACCTTCCTCTTTGACTACGCTTTATCAACATCTTAGCATCTAAGTAGCGTTCATAGCGGAGTTCAACTGAGGATTCCTTTGTGATCACCGAAGTCGAGCAACGTTCGACACGGTCAGTAGATATTATTCAGATGGGTGACCGCAGATGGCATTTACAACTAAGCCGTGGCTCGGATGACACGTTAAATTGTGGGTTTCGATGGTTTTAACCGTTTAAGCGTGTTTTAGGTCAGAGCTCCACATACGACCCATACGAACTTGGAAAGCACTTCAGATTAAGCTTGTTAATTCTATGTTTCACAAAGTCATGCTATATACTCGTACATGTTATACATAGAGTCATTTTGCTAAACTGCCCGTCCGAGCTCGCACCCGCTTTGGAACTTAAGAACTATTAAGAAACTATGCAATTTCCGTTGCAGTTTTTGCCGCTTGACATTTCCCCAGACGAGCTACCTAAGTGGTTTGAAATTGCAAACAGCTGTTGAATGTGGATGAGTAACTGTCGTTTCCGAACTGACATGTTTGTTCCTGAGAATATTTCTGAAATGTTGGTCAACCATAAAAAAATAGCCATTTACGAGTTGGACTCGCGATTGAAAGGTTCCGTACCGTATAGGCTCCTCTCGGCAAATAAAAACAACGGTTGTTTTATGGGAGCCACCCTTGAATATTTATATTGTTCTTTTTAGTATTTTTTGTTATAGCGGTAATCGAAATAGGTACATCATTTGTGAAAATTTTAACTCTCTAGCTATTACGGTTCATGAGCAGCCTGGTGACAGACAGACGGACAGACAAACGGACAGCGGAGTCTTAGTAATAGAGTCCCGTTTTTACCCTTTGGGTACGGAACCTTAAAAAGCCTTTATTATAAAGACTATTATATATATTTGTTTAGTTAAATACTATCGCTCTTATACTCGCCAGTCGACATTGAGCGGAGCGGAGCTACCTGTATTTCCTGTATTTGAGTTTTTGCTAATAAAATTTGGCATTTCTGCAATAGGCTTACAGACTACAACGTTCTGCCCTTCTTCCTGTCAGCTAGAAGAAAGCTATTTTATTATTTAAGTAAATAGGTAATTACAATAATAGCACAAGTGCGTGTCAGACACGTGCACGAAGGTTTCCGTAACGTATGGAGAATATACCTACAACCATACAACTTAATATTCTGTGTATATTACAAGCAACTTTCTGTAGCCGTTATTAATATCGAGCAAAAATTTCTTGTATGGGAGCCCCTATAAATTTTATTTTACATGACTTACCTATATTTAACTGAATATTCTGAGAACATATTTTAAGCATCTACCTGTCACCGTTATTAATAGGGAGCGAAAAAGCCTTAAAGTTTAGGTTTGTTGTATGGGAGCTGCCGTTAAATGTTTATTATTTCCTGTTTTTAGAAGTTGTTGTTATAGCGACAACAGAAATACGTCATCTGTGAACATTTCAACGTTTTAGCTATCACGGTTCATAAGATAAAGCCTGGTGACAGAAAGACGGCGTAGTCTTAGTAATAGGGTCCCGTTTTTACCCTTTGAGTACGGAACTCTAAAAATGGATAAACCTGGTTCGCTGTATTGATACGTACATAGAAAAAATATTTGTAAAAGAAGTTTGTTTTCCTTTTTTCGCTTAAGTGTATTTTGACTCCTTGAGAACCTGTCTTTTTGAGAATCTGTCCTTTTGAGAACAAGAGTCTAAACAGTATAACTACCTGTAGTTACCTACTGTTTTAGATTGCACTGTTATTGTATAAGTTAGTGTATCTACAATAAGATATCGTTTGTCTTCTTGCACCAGTGTCCCCGATGTGGCCGCTGCAGGGACAGCAGCTGCCTGGTTAGCAACGGACAAACGATATCTTAATATAGATACACTAACTTATACAATAAGAGTGCAATCTAAAACAGTAGGACGCCCATCTGAGCAGGAGGATGGTATTCCAGCAACAGGAGCGGTTACACTAAGGGCAGTAGAGTCACAGCGTAGTGTAAACAGCAGGACGCCCATCTGAGCAGGAGGATGGTATTCCAGCAGCAGGAGCGGGCACACTAAGGGCAGTAGAGTCACAGTGTAGGGTAAACAGTAGGACGCCCATCTGAGCAGGAGGATGGTATTCCAGCAGCAGGAGCGGTCACATTAAGCGCGCTACATAAACCCGAGACGAGCGCGCGGGTAATGGCGTGTGAGTCCTGTTGCGCCCCATTGTCACACGGCCGCCTGTCACACCACACCACGGATCCCTGGAATGTTACAGGGCAAAACTATAGCTTTTAAGTTCGAGCAAATATCTACAGAGCCACAGTCCCTAAGTGAATGTAGTAAAAAAATGTCCGAGCGCCGATGACGGCGCTACGCTGATGTATGAACATACCGACATAGATATTTACATTAAATGTTGGCAACGTTCCGCACGGTCAGTACTTGGATGGGTGACCGCGCGATTTTCCAACTGAGCGCTACCGTGGCTCGGATGACACGTTAAATTGTAGGCCCCGGTTGTTTTAACCGTTTAGCCATGTCAGAGGCCTTCAGGCGGCCTAAAAACTCTGACACCAGGGCTAGCCACCCGGCCTATACGAACTTACTTACTTACTATTCACAATTGCCTGTTTTCTCGAATCTCTACGTTGTGTTACCTGATTAGTGCTTGTAACCGAGCACTTTGGCATCGCGCGGCGTTGTAGTTGGCTTGCGATCGCCTTACGACTAATCAGAAAACCTTCCTACTACGTAGCTTTGGCAGGGTTTTGGCTCGGACACTTTTTTTGCACGATTGTTACTCTATAGATATTTGCTCGAAGGCTTTTAACTATGAAATTGAGAAAGGTAACGCGTGGAGAATAAATATTTCTGTGGAATCCAATTAGAATGAAGAGACTGGAGATTTTCTTATCATTCAAAGAAAAACCGTATAAGTAAATTGAAATGGTAGTAAGTAGAGTTTACATCAATGGACTATTAATATCCAGCATTGAACTTAAGCTAATGTAAGAAATGAAATGCTTAATATGACTTATTGCTGTCCACAGCGGTAACATATGTTATCATATGTATAGCTAGCTATTACTACGCAGTTTTACTGATCGCATAAGACAAGAATAACTAACATAAACTAACGTCCACAAGCAGAAAATAAACCAAACATCATTTAAGCATTAGCTGGACCAGGAATCAAACTCAAGACTCCAGTCGAAAAGAGACGACTTACAATTCCATCTAGATCAGTAGAGTCTTATCACTACATAAAATAAAACAAAGTCGCTTCCTGCTGTCTGTCCCCATGTATGCTTTTATCTTTAAAACTACACCACGGATTTTGATGCGGTTTTTTTTAAATAGATAGAGTGATTCAAGAGGAAGATTTATATGTATAATACACCTGTGCGAAACCGCGGCGGGTCGCTAGTTGATTATTTAAGTGATTATTACTTCTTTAAGTGAAACACTGCTGGATACATTGCCATTCACCCCGCACACGCTATTGCAGTTATTGGCAGCTGCTGACCGATGTGTCTGTCTGTGTGGACGCTCGGATCATTTGTATGTGGCGATGGCTCTACAAACGCTATAAAGGAAATTGCACGCCGGCACCTAATCCGTCGTCTTACGCAAGCTGTTACGAGAGCAACAGACCAGTAGTTTAACTAGGTGTTTGTAAGCGATCATTTAATTTAAGCAACGTTCAGCACGGTCAGTGTTCGGATGAGTGACCGCGCGTGGCATTTACAACAGAGCGCTACCATGGCTCGGATGACACGTTAATTTGTAGATCACGGTTGTTTTAACCGCTTAGCCAAGTCAGAAGCCTTCAGCTGGTTAAAAACTCTGACACCAGGGCTAGCCACCCGGCCTATACGAACTTGCTTATACTTTACTTACTTATGAGAGCAAAATGGTCTTCCTGCATAGAAATATTGTACGTTTATTATACTGTGTACTGTATGTTGTAGTAGGTACAAAACAGATATCAACTAGTTTTCGACTAGATAACGTCTTATAAAAATAATAAACGCAAGCTGCACGTACGAAAAAGTGTCACGTTCCGTCTGAGCCGAGCGTGCAAGCGAGAGCTCGGAACAAGCGATAGAGAGGCACGATCGGCTTCAGCGTTCGGCTTGTTTCAGTTGTTGATTAAATATTGTTTTCTTATGACGTTATCACGTCAACTTATTGTGCGTAAACCGACTTTACAAACAATCAATTTTTTATTTATTAGGTACTGTATGCCAGACTAGTCTGTTTATTTATTATCGTTATTACTGCAGCTAAAAGACTTCTATTTCTAGCCATATAGATTTCCAGACAAGGTTTGCCTCCAGCGCTATTTACGGTCTGAATCCAAGTCATCTGAACCTAAACCTGTATTATATCAACCTCCTGCCAGACAAGATATGTACAAAAGAAATGTTTATAATTATAACAATATATAACAATTTACCTGATTAAATCAAAACATTGAGCGAGAATAAATTCAAGAAAACACTAAGCGACTAGCTTCTAACGAATTGCTTCTATAGTAATAAGGAATATAATAATTTAAATAATTGATAGATTATACTGATGTACTTATGTAAGAAATTAATGTAATAAATATTTGCCTGTCTGCTTGCAGATTGAATGCAATTTACCTAAATATAAGACTAACCAATTATAACTTGTATTGTACATGTATTCCAAGCATTTTAGTATTCTAAGCAAACGATTTGATTTATTGAATAAAAAAATCGGCCAAGTGCGAGTCGGACTCGCGCACGAAGGGTTCCGTACCGTAAGGAAGCCCCATTCCTCTTGCCGTTATTAATAGCGAGCAAAAAACTTCTAAAAATCACGTTTGTTGTATGGGAGCCCCCCTTAAATATTTGTTTTACTCTATTTTTGGTATTTGTTGTTATAGCGGCAATAGAAATACATCATCTGTGAAAATTTCAGCTGCCTAGCTATCACGGTTCATGAGATACAGCTCGGTGACAGACAGACGGACAGATGGACATCGAAGTCTTAGTAATAGGGTCCCGTTTTTACCCTTTGGGTACGGAACCCTAAAAATGATGACCACTTCGAGTGATTTAGATCTAAGAGCCTAGTTTTGGAAGTCTATGGATTTCCAATTAAACCAGCTGGAAGCGGCTTTCCTTCAGCGTGTTCCTGCTGTCTTGATTATAGGTATTTATCGTTGCTCCATTTAGTCCAGTCGGTAGACGTCCAACGCTGTGCTTTCCTTTACTTTACGGCAATGTTGGCCATCCGTTCCTCCAACTAAATGATTATTAAATTATAGTTTATTCGCAAAACTATAGTATCTGAGTTGGTAACATTACGGTGTGACGGCGGCCTAGCTTAATGGCCTATAAACAAAATAGCCTGTAGCGATAATTGCCGAGGCACCCGTGCCGGGCCGGAGCCGGACCGGACCGTCGCCGGACCGGACGCGACCGCGACGTCGTTAGCTTGAGCTCATAAGCACCACGCCAAGCCACGCATAATGTCAAGCCGGCCCCAAAGATGCCAAAACAAAAACACCTCTTTTGCGTCGGGGGTTGACATCAGAAACAAATGCAAAAAATGTTTTCTTACTTTTTCATATCGATAAAAACTAATCTACTTGTACCATATACCATGAACTTGATGTACTCAGAAGTACTACTTTTTAACCGATTTCCAAAAAGGAGGAGGTTCAATGTTTTTTTTTGTGTGTGTTCATGGATAAATTGTGAACCAAATTGAAAAATTATTTTTAGTTCAAAAGGGTACCTACCGAAGTACCTAGTCCCATTTAAATTTTGAAGAAATCGGCTGAGCCGATTGTGAAAAATCAACAACAATGTAATCATCAACAAATATTCGAATTTTGTACATAATGGAAGGCGGTTTTGCCATTTTTAGCGAAAAATAATTATAGGTACTAATAGAAAATCTCATATTGAACTTTTTTGACCCATTATCATTATCTTAATTTCAAGACTTTAAGACGGCCACTGCAGCATAAGTAGGTCCAATATCCACTATATTTCGATAATAATCATCATCATTATTACTTCCACCACCATCGTTATCATTAGTCCATTTTGGAAATGCAGGCCTTTCAGAAAACCGCCACTAGTAACTATTATTTTTGTAAGTATTGTATTCAGTGTCGGCACCCTCCGCTTGGTACTCGTAAGTAAGTAAGTTCGTATAGGCCGGGTGGCTAGCCCTGGTGTCAGAGTTTTTAGGCCGTCTGAAGGCCTCTGACATGGCTTAACGGTAAAACAACCGGAACCTACAATTTAACGTGTCATCCGAGCCACGGTAGCGCTCGGTTGGAAAAAGCCACCCGCGGTCACCCATCCAAATACTGACCGTGCGGAACGTTGCTTAATTTCGGTGATCGCTGACAAACACCTAGTCAAACTACGCTACGAGCGCTACTTGGTGCAGGTTTCCTCTCCCTTGCATTTCTATCCTCTCTTCCTTACTGTAATACCTACTAAAAATCCGAAAGTGTGTTTATTGGTTTGTTCCTCTTTGACGCAGCAACGGAGCACCGGATTGACTTGATTTTTGTCATGGACATAGTTTGAAAGACGGAAAGTGACATAGGCTACTTTTTATCCCGAAAAAATAGAATTTTCTTATGGGATCGCAGGAAAATCAAAATATCACTTGGGTGAAGCCTCGTGAAAAAACTAGTTAATAATATTTCCTAGAACCGGTTAGAACTAGTTCGAAGCGGGTTGCATCTAGCTACAGCATCCATATATTTCCCAAATGCCAGTCTGGGTCTGGCTCAAGTTTCGTAACATAATAGATTTATAGTTATCTCTCCAGTTAAATAAACAAACCATAAACAAAATTAATGCGCTTAAAGTTTTACCTGCTCTTAAAAGCCAGGGTCATTTTGTCACAAAGGCCTTCGTCGTCTCAGTCTAACGACTGGTGTAAGAGGGAGACGAGGATATCACATGTTCGAGATAAGACAGCTTCTGTGATACGTGAGCGTGTTTTTTGTTTGGCGAAGTCAAACATTCGTGACTAGCCCTTGCATGAGTTTGACTTTTTTTGGTAAAGCATTAGATAATAACTACACTTGATTTTTTGTTTATTTTATGGCAATCTCAGAACAAATAAATTGTTTAGCTGTAATTAAATGTACTCTATTTATTTATGTAATTGGTTACTTGCTAAGTTTTTACTATTATGTAGATTTTCATTAACTATTCTAAAGTGTATATCTGACACCCATTTGTCGAATAAAAGTAAAACGAACTAAGACATAATTTTTTGTTGTTTTCCAAATTTAAAAAACACTTTCATCGTCATCTCAGCTATAAGACGTCCACAACTGGATGTAATAAAAAAAACAATTTACTAATTATCCGTGCGATGTGCCTTGTCCACTGTCGATTCAACTTGCCAACCTGTTGGGCTATTTTAATTTAATTTAATGAAGATATATAAAACACTGATAATATATGTAAAGTATACAAAATTCCAAAAGCAAAAAAATAACAAAACAGGATTTCACAATTGTTTGTGACTTTATGACCCGGAACAGCTAAACTTGGTGTTCATTATCAAAGTGGTCGTGTTATGACACTTATGGGCCATGTCATAACATAACAGTGTGTTTATGGAATTATGAATTACTAGCTTTGGCTTACGGCTTCGCCTGCGTAATATTTTCATTTTTGTGCTATCTGATAGGAACCTTTTATTTTTCCGGGATTAAGGGTGGCCTATGTCAGTCTTCAACCTTTAATCTTACACCCGTGTCAATAATTATTTTTTGCAAAAAAACGCAACACCGACTTCCTATGCGTACGAGTACCTACAGAATTCGAATGGTTTGCACGAATCGATGTGACATCCATGTTCATCCATCCATCAGCCATAGGACGTCCACTGCTGGACATAGGCATCCCCTATAGCTCTCCAATAAGACCGGTTGGTAGCGGCTTACATCCAACGCGATCCAGGTCATCCGTCCACCTTATGGGTGGACGCCCTACGCTGCGCTTGCCGATGCGTGGTCTCCACTCGAGAACTTTTCGACCCGATCTGTGATCAGTCCTCCGCGATATGTGTCCTGCTCATTGCCACTTCAACTTGTCAACCCGCTGGGCTATGTCGGTAACTTTGGTTCTTCTACGTATCTCCTCATTCCTGATTCGATCTCGTAGATAGATTCCGAGCATAGCCCTCTCCATAGCTCGTTGTGCTACTTGGAGCTTATTAATAAGACATCCATGTACATTATTCTTGATTTATCAAAAACGGCTTAGCAGATTTCGATAAAATTTAAATGGGACCACTTCGGGAGTATTCTCTTCCGTAATATTTTTTATATCGGTTCATAAATGGCGAAAATATCTATGAACATAAATATACCTACACAAAAAAATACATACAGACGAACATTGTATATCCTCCTTTTTGGAAGTCAGTAAAAATCAAGTCTCTCCGATGCTCTGTTGCTGAGTGAAAAACCAACAATCCAACAAACACTTTTGGATTTAGTATTATAGTCTGACCGTTTAACTGAGTCCTCGCCTGCGCGGGTACAGGGGCGTGGGGGTAGACGACAAAGGGGGACTGAGACAGGTGCGGGCGGCGGGTCCCCACCGCCCGCACCTGTCTCAGTCCCCCTTTGTCGTCTACCCCCGCGCCCCTGTACCCGCGCAGGCGAGGACTCAGTTAAACGGTCAGACTATAGTAAGGATAACAGAGTTGTTTATGGAAATATGAATTATTATGATAATCACATGATGGCGTGTTTAGACCTGACCATGTACTAAATACCTATAATTTTTGTGTGTTCGTTTCTCTTTACAACAATATTTCATGTCATATTAATATGTACTTATCTACCTAAAAATATGCCAATTAAAATATATAGTATCATATATGTCAATGAAAACAACTATCTTTACATTTTTATTTTGGTGCACACTTATTAGGTCTTAAAAATTACATATAGGCTGAATCATACAAGTCGGCGGATGTGAAGTTAGCTACAAGCTGCGCAATATTCAATTCTGACTGAAGATCATCTAAAGCTGCGCGTTGACAGGGGTTTAGTGCAGCTTGAATTAGCTAACTTCACATCCGCCGACTTTTATGATTCGGCCTATATCTGATTATAATTTCATTTTTAAAAGGGTTTGTAAATTACATTCATAACCGCAGTAACCGGGAAATATTAGGGTAGAGTGGCCCAACACAAGAAAGCGGCCGTCACCGCGAACACGGCACAAAACAAACAACCCAAGATTGATGACGCGGCGCCACCATCGCACGTCCGCCTAATTCCTATCCAGTTACTAAACGGCGGACTTACTGCCATCTCTAGCCGAGAGCGAATCAATCATACTGAGCCCCGACACTTTACTAGGCAGTAAGGCCGGGGCCACACCGCAGGTTAGGGTAGCAGTTAGTTGTAGCAGCTTAGGGTGACGCTGATTGCATCGTTCGTTCGTTCGCTTCAGCCACAGGACCTCCACTGCTGGACATAGGCCTCCCTTAAAGATCTCCTATAAGACCGGTTCGTAGCGGCTTGCATCCGCGCGATCCTGCGGTCTTGATGAGGTCATCGTCACCGTCACCGTGTATTGTGGGTGGACGTCCTACGCTGCGCTTGCCGTTACGTGGTCTCCACTCGAGAACTTTTCGACCCCATAGTTCATCAGTCCTCCGCGCTATGTCCCCTGCCCATTGCCACTTCAATCTACCAATCTGCTGGACTATGTCGGTAACTTTAGTTCTTCTACGGATCTTCTCATTTCTGATTCCGTAGCCGGAATACGATGATTGCATACTAGGCTTGATTATTATAGACCAGTACTATCATGGCAAAAGAGCAAATTGTCTTTCCACTATTCGAAATGATCCCGAAAATAATGAATTAAAAACTGATTAAACAAAGTAGGTATAGTTTGACATTGATACAGGACTTTTCTCCGCATTGTATTATTTTGATAATAAAAATGATGTTTCTATCAGTGACAATTATAGTTAAAAGTTGTGGTATTTCGTTGATTACGAGTATGAGCTGATTTTTGTGCATGAGTGTAGGCAAATAGGTGTATCGTGTTGTTCCGTGTTGTACCAAAACTCCATAGTAAAGTCTCCACTGTTTTACTGAGGTATGACTTGAACTATGGCTTGAAGACTATTGTAACTTATATTTACACTGGCAAACGCATAAACCAGGCGACGCCAAAATAATGCAGTAGAATTGATTAATGACATTAAAATGAATGAAATGATTTAATTCCATTGCCATTCCGGGGAATGTTTAGTTATCCACGTCTAGAATTTATGAAGATACAGGTATGTTTAGGTGCCTTAATTAAAAAGGCCTGTGTTCAGCAGTGGCCTAAATAATACCTTCTACGTAACTGATAAAGAAGTTACAGCCACAGGTGCTAAAATACCTAATTAGAGATTAATCCTAAACCCTAACACTAATCCATATGAATCATTTATAACTACCAAGAACTAGTGGATTAATTTAGTATTTTGACTTTCAGCTCTTAGGAAATAATAATATATTATCTAAATATGTATCTTTGTAACTACCTGGCTAAAAAATGATGTTGAAAATACTAATGAGGCATTGGTTTCCATTACAAAAATGCCACTAAATTAAACCCCTAACTTAGTCCTGAGATGTGACCCCGGCTTTAAACATTCTACGAACTCACGAGCCCAAAGAAAATGGTTAAGGAGGACCAGTGTGAGAGACCCCTGTTGGCACAGAGCGAGGGGAACGAGAGAGGTCTTCAACCCTGGACTGCTGACTCAGGGTTGGTAGCAATTTCGTGGAAGAGTTCTCACCCCCGGTTACAAAGGATTTCTGTACGTATATAAGTAGATGCGTTATAAACGAATATCAAGGCTCAAAAACTTTACGTGGGTAATTTCTAAGTATGTACCCACGTGTAAAAAGGCTTAAAAAACTGACAAAAATCTATCTAAACTTAGTTATTAGGTACACCGTCCATTAAAAAATATATTTTTCTTAGCTGGCAGCGTAATTTTGCAAGTTTTACTATCGGAAGGCATTTTACCCAAAAAATTAACCGTTATATCTTTTAGTTTATATTATGTACTAGCAGCGCCCTGCGGTTTTACCCTCGTTGTGCCCGTTCCCGTGGGAATTTCGGGAATTTTTATACATATAAACCTTCCTCTTGAATCACTCTATCCATTAAAAAAAACCGCATCAAAATCAGTTGCGTAGTTTTAAAGATTTAAGCATACAGACAAACAAACAAACAAACGAAAATAGCGACTTTATTTTATACTATGTAAGGATTGAATACTAGATAGTACCTAAATAACATCCAGACACAGAGCAAACACCTATTGTTCATGATATAATGTTTGCCCTGGGTGGGGATCGAACCCACGCCGCTTTGACCCAGAAGCCAGGGTCACTAACCACTGAGCCACCGAAGCTGTCAACATAACAATAATAAATAAATTACAACTTTTAATACTGCTTAAATTCACGTTTACCTGTGGTTGGGCTGCTCATTTGGTGACGTTTTACCGCGGCTGTGGAGTGGAACGTGGCAAAATCTTCCGGCATTTGCCTAGCATTCTTCTCACCAAATTGCGAGCGACAATAACGTATCTATAATATAATATCAGTCGTGGTTGCTATGTTGAATCTATGGCCGGAGGCTAGCTCGGAGCATGTCGGCGATTCGGGCGAGTAAAGTTGGAGTCCGCAGGGAAATGCGCTGTTTTTTGCCCGAAAAGATACATTTTCTCTGGGGATCGCCCGAGCATCGCTGGAAAAATAAAGCCTCTTTTTACAATCATGCGTAAAACTCATGGTAACTTTATTGGTAATTGAATAATTTTAGTTAAGTATACGATAGTGATCAGTACTGATACTACATAAGTCTGATGGGGAACGAGAGGCACAAATACTGGAATACATAATTCTATTATAGTCATTCTAAAGAATTTTCACTGACGGCCCAAGATAATTGTAAGTAGGTAGGTATGTGAAATTGTAAACAAACACACTTCGATGAGGTTATTTTTTTATCGATAATAAGTCCGCGCTCGACCACCAACTCGCCTGATGGTAAGCGACGTTGTGGTCGAAGATGAAGCACGCAGACCTAGAAGATATCTATTCACACTGACCTTGAAAAGCTTTAGATTATATCTCATAAGAAACAGGAAAGCAGGAAGACTGTTCCATTCCCTGGCGGAGGTGGATAATGTTCTTTCGAATCAAAACATCGATTTTTTGATTAGGTACTGTTGATTTTACGAATAACAGTTCAAGGCTCAACCGATTTCGGTAAAATGTTAATTGAACTTTTGAAGTATGACCTACCAAAAGAGTCATAAAAATCGGTTCATAATTGACAGCATAATCACGTTATATATGTACCTATATACTTACAAATAATGGGCCAAGTGCGAGTAGGGCTCGCGCACAAATAGTTCCGTACCCTTTGAAAACCCCCTTAGCCCATTTCAAGCGTCTACCTGTTGCCTATTAATATTGAGCAAAAAATTACGTTTGTTGTATGGGAGCCCCTAAAATATTTACTTTTTTCTTTTTTAATATTTGTTGTTATATCGGCAACAGAAATACATCATCTGTGAAAATTTCAGGTGTCTAGCTATAACGGTTCATGAGATACTGCCTGGTGACAGACAGACACTACCAGGCGAAGTGCTGGGAGCACCGGTGCGTTCCTTTGGAGATCCCGGAGCTCCCAAGAAGGCACAAAGGCTGGCCACCGAGGGGATTTTAGTGGGTACAATCTCACATTACCCCACTGCACCCCAATGCTTTCCGAGATTTCCCTCTCGTAAAAAAAGCTGTCTGTGAGTGTTTTAGCCGCCGCCCACTAGAGCTCATCTATAGAAACAAGGTACTTAAACTACGGAACCGTAAAAACTAATCGGAATCATACCTGAATAGAGACAAAACCGTGAAAGTTGAGATTTAATATAATATCACGCAGTACCAATCCACTATTTACCGCATTAAAGAACCAGTCCATAAGTTTTTACATTATTATCCAAATAAATTACACCTACATAATGCTGCATAAATATATTATGCAGTTATGCAAATGTTACTCTAAAAATACACCTTTTTCGAGAAAATATACCATTCTCTTGAAAATAAACATAAAACGGTGAAATCTGAGATAATTCCGGTCCAGGGTACTCGTACTGTCATTATAATGCGAGTGCCGAGTACCTACTTACTTCACTTTTAAAATGTTTAAAAATATTATTTTTGAAATCAACATAATAATGGTCACATGCATGATAATATATTGTTTTGCATGGACCTTTATAAGTGTTTAATATTATGCTCATCGTCATGAACAATTTTTATTATGGGTATAACTGCAAAATCGCGAATTCTGTCACAGATTTTTTTAAATGGAACAGCTGATTTTTTTTCTCGAATCCTGGGTTTGTTTATCGTAAAAGTGGTTCATAATGTTGGTCTGGGTCTTCCCCTTTTGGCTTTGTACTAATTCTAATTAGCCATTTATTTCAATCAAATCGATGGTAGGTATCCACCATCCAGCACTGGCCAGCGTGGTGGAAATGTCCCAATCACCCTTCGTGGGTAGGCCTACGTACTGCAGCGGACTATTAATAAGGCTGTTACAGTTCAGTACTTATAGATTGTAGGTATAGTAATTTTTCCTTGTTTTGGGCTGCTATCAAAGTTTAATCAAAAACGATAAAGTCAGGCGAGCGGATGTAGGTACTGATGTAGTTATTGCCCTTCCTGGGATATCGTGAAGTCTTTGATTACTCTATTTACTTTCTCGTTATCTTGAATGATGGAAATTATCTTTAATAATGGTATTATGTATTTCTAAAGATTACAGGTTATCAAGACAGAACACATTGTAAATCAATGAGGCTATTACAAATAACAAAAATAAACACGAAAATATAAGATGAAAAGATAAACAAAGCAAAAGTCCTTGTTTAATGGTAAGTTGTAAATTTGTTACAGGTGGGTTCGTTTATGGACCAGTCATATGACGCCTACTGCTGGACATAGGTTTCCCCAATGGATCTCCAATAAGACCGGTTGGAGGCGGCTGGCATCCGGTGGGATCCTGCGGTAGATATTGTTTTTGGTAATTATCTAAATGTGTATTTAAATTATGTATTGGTATGTAGTATATCAGTCACTGGCAGCCATTTGACATAAGCTTTGCTTAGTTTGGGGTCAGAGACCATGTGTGAGATGTCAGATGCCCCCTAATATATTATTTAGGAATTGATATAGAGCCTATTCTTAATGGTAGAATTTTGCAGACTCCCGTCACAGCTAAGCTACTTGTAATTAAGCCCCAGAGTACCGGAGTGCCAGCTCTCCCCTCCGTCGGAGGAGGGCCATCCATCATCATTACTGAAACAAGGTCTTATTGACGACAATCCGCGACAGGCGACGCCGGATGACGCCGCTAGTGCGCCGGTGGGGAAGTTTGTTTGTATAATGGCTCAACGGATGTGCATGAAACTTTGAAAATAGGATTGTTTGATTGATATTTGAGTAAGTAGGTAAAGTTTGGTTACCGACATAGCCCAGCGGATTGGCAAATTGAAATTTATTTTTAATTCAATTAGTAAGTACCGCACACACGAATTACACTTATAACAATGATAATTATCAATGAACTAGCTGACCCGGTGAACTTCACCACCATCTAATCTGTTAAAATTATAATTTCATTAAAACCAATTTCGAAGTATACTCTTTCCAATAAAAAAAGAATTATTGAAATCGGATTATTATGAAAAAAATTATGCGTTAAAAAAAAAATACGCGTCGAATTGAGTACCTCCGGTTTGGTTTGTTGGTCAAAAAATAGGTTGTAGTCTGAAGCACGGTAATGGTCATTACCATGTCTGAGGTTGGAAAGCTAAAGCGCGGAATAGTTTTGTTTTTAAAATAATTACATTATTTTTATACATCCTCACTGACCTCTCTGTAGTACTCTGTTTCAATCCACGACGTATTGAAATTTTCCTATGGAAATAAATGTTTTAAACTATGACCACAAATCAGGGAACGAGTTCTTTGTTTCCTCTAACCCAAGCTCTTAGCCATGCCAGAGACCTTCAGGCGGCTTAAAAACTCTGACACCAGGACAGGGTGGCTTGTCTTGGTGTCAGAGGTCTACTGATCTGTGGTCTACACGAACTCACTTATTAACTTACCCGTGCTCTAACTGTGACTATGATTAAGTTAAAAGAAGCAACCTCACAAATCCATTTATTAAGCGAGCAACCCCGCAGGCTCAGCTAGTCTTAAAAGCAAAAGTTAAGAGCTTTTACGCGGCTCCTTACACACATCGAGTTACGAGTTGCTGGAACTTCTGTGGTGAAACTTTGGCATCTCGTCACTCAGGGAACGCGGAAATTGTACCAATCCCATTAGGACACTTGAGCCTTGGGAATATGTCGTCGAAAGATCGCTTTCATGAAATCAACGTTGTTTTGATATGACTAGTATAAACATATAATGTAATAAAGAAAATGAGGTATCTTCAGCTTACCTACCTGTTACAATATCAAACTAAAACTTCTGTTCAGTGTCATATCCATATCCATCAACCCGCATTGGGCCAGCTTTATGGATATGGCCCATTTGCTCTTCGTGGGTAGGCTTACGTTCAGCAGTGGACTATTAAAAGGATTGGTACGTTACAGTACAGTACTAAATCCACCACAATACGCAGTAGGTTTATACCTAATACGCAATTGATTATACAATAAAAACGCAACGCAAAAATCTGTAAATGTAATAAACAACAACTCGTTCTAAGAAATCGCCATCATATCATCATATCAGGCACCAAAACAAAATTAAGGAAAAATTGCAATATTTCCCAAAATCTGTTACGTGAAACGCTCATTGATTGGCTCTAATAGACAGTTAAGAATCAAATCAAATTAAAATGAAAAACACTATCTTGCATTATGCTGAATATTATAGAACCTTAGATTCTATAAATTTCATTTGTTTTATAAGCCTAAAACTAACTTAATCTGAAAATCTAAATGGCTTTTGGATGCCGTAATTATTGCCACTCATCCAAACAATATTACTACGAGGAACATTTGATATCGCTATCCAACTATAAACTATAATTATTAATAAAGTTATTACAACAAAGTCTGTTGTCAACATATCTCGAGTGGCGAAGGAACAGACGAGCACTTGGCTTAATGATGGCACACGTGTGGAACCAGTTCAGGCCATAAACAAGCTGAAATCGACCTTAATCACACAAACATAGAGCATAAAGACCATTACACTAATGCTGTTAATACAGAAGCAACGATTATAAACCTTAATGTTAATGATGAAGAATCTAATATCAATGATGCATATATGCGATCCTGACTGTCAACTCTCAAGCTGAAATGAATCCTATCAAAACTAACGAAGATTCAACATAGAACAACAAAGAAATCATATTTATAGATCATGAAAGACAAGTGGATGTTGTTATTGAAGTGCATGCATTAATTAAAATGAAATTAGAACTGACTGCAGTTGAAAACGTTGTTATGAAGCTTATTATTAAAACGATAGAGGATAGTTTTGTTTACGAGGAAGGCGATGGCAATGAAAATAAACTAAAATGTAGATTAGTGTAGACGTTGAGAGACTGAGATGGTGATGCGAGCCATATGTGATGAAATGGTGGAAACAGGGAGATTCTAATCAGAACTTGTTATTTTATATTTTGAAAGTCATTTGATGATTTCAACGAATTTTTAGTTTGTTTAAAGGGTTATGTTTCAGATAAATTTAGAATTTCTTTTTATTAGACACACGTTGTAATATATTTTAATGTGTTTAACTTCGTTGATTAAATTACAAAACTAAATAGGTCCCACCATTCATCCTTTTTTTTTCGAAATCACACTTTAAAAAAGTTGTCCTACAAAGGTTGTCAGTCCTCCGCGCTATGTGCCCTGCCCACTGCCATTTCAACTTGCCAATCTGTTGGGCTATTTCGGTAACTTTAGTTCTTCTACGGATCTCCTCATTTCTGATTCGATCTCGCAGAAAGACTCCGTGCATAGCCCTCTCCATAGCTCGTTGGGCTACTTGGAGCTTACTAATAAGGCCCATAGTGAGAGACCAATGGATGTTTGTTCCTCTTTCACGCAAAAACTACTAAACGGAATGGGATGAAACTTTGCAATAGTAATGTTTATACATCAGAATAACTCATAGGCTATAATTCATAAAAATATTGCGTGAAAGGAAGTTCGCCGGGTCAGCTAGTATAAAAATTAATACACCAAAGTTCAAAACTCTTATGATTCGTGTATTCCTGATCGAAGAAGAGCCCCACCGAACTTAGCTTTAAAGTCCACTCAATCTGGGCGAATGTTTAAAAACTTCGCCTCAAATGAATAATTAATCAATTAGATCGGTATCGGATTACGGCGGTGGTAAGTGGCCGGTCCTGGCGGCAGGGCGTGCGTATTGGATGCTCCACACCACACCCAAATTCTGTGTTTCACGACGGGATCACGACTTCGTGCCGGTTTTTGACGAGTTTTTTGGCGTTCCGTGCGGAGGGGTGAAAAGGAATCATCATTGGTCTGCCTTAGCGTCTTTCTGTCTGTCATTCGTTTAATAAGCAAACAACACATCAAATAAATTCATAATAATTATAATCTATATTTAGGTCATGTAGGATTCACTATATTTTAATCCATGATAGGTAGATACTTAGTTGATACAAGTACGAGTATATTTTTTTTCAAAATAAAAACTAAGGATTATTGGAAAAGTCCAAATTTATCATTCATTCTGTAAAATACATTAGCGTCATTCTTGTTGTGATAATGGTGGGTAAATATCAAAATTTTATGGTACCGTATCGTCTTTATAATAGCTACTAAATAATTCCAGCAAATGTGATGCCGAAAGTTTAAAATTACAATCAACACTATACAACCAGAAAAAAATCGGCCAAGTACGAGTTGGACTCGCGCATGAAGGGTTTCGTACCGTATGGGAGCCACTCGGCAAAAAAAAACACGTTTGTTGTATGGGAGCCCCCACTTAAATATTTATTTTATTCTGTTTTTAGTATTTGTTGTTATAGCTGCAAGCTAAATACATTATCTGTAAAAATTTCAACTCTCTAGCTATTACGGTTCATGAGATACAGCCTGGTGACAGACAGCCGGAAAGACAGACAGACGGACAGCGGAGTCTTAGTAATAGGGTCCAGTTTTCACTCTTTGGGTACGGAACCCTAAAAAGGAAATTAATAACAAAGGAACAAAGACAGGGGAATCGCGGAAAAGACAGTCTTATCGATGTCGCCCAAAGAAACTTTTGATGAAAACATATTTGACAGGTAGGTACGGGATGCTTGCTACAGTGCCGACCCGCGCTTGGCCAATTTCCAGGCAATTTTTCCCGTGTTTTCCCGAAAGGCAGTCGTTCCCAAGTTTTTCTGTTTTATTTAGTCAGGATAAAGTGGTTTCCTTTATCCTTATTGACTTCTGCGGCTTAAATGGACGCGTCTTCGGCGGGTTCACTCTCGGGTTGCTTTGTCCTTCCGTCCTTCCAACTAGTTAAAGCCTTTTACAAGTCGTAATTGTGTTATTTATACGTGTGTTTATATATAGGGTGTGCTTAAATGGAACGTGGATGAATAGGGCTAGTATTTTTGGCTCAATTTCTTTATCGGATACTGCAAGTTTCTTCAAATGAACCAAGTATTCTTTATTGTATTCTAAGGGCTCATCATTATAGTACCTTATAACTACATATACAGGGTTATTTCTAATTAATTAGCATCATTTTAGGGATGTACAGAATAAGCCCCTAAAAGGATGCTAATTGATTAGAAATAGCCCTGTATGCAATCCGGACGTTTCTGCATTTTAATCAGTTTATCAATTCCGAATGTGGTTGGTCTAACACATCAATATAGTTCCTTTTTTGTTGGATTAATTTTAAAATTGATGATTCAACTATTACACAACTAAATCAATTCAGGTGCGTAAATTATGAGCTTAGTCCAATCTCAATAATTATTTTTCGCAGAATATGGTAAAACCGCCTTCCACCATGTACAAAATGCGAATATTACGCTCGAATTATTTACATTATTGTTGATTTTTCAAAAACGGCTCAGCCGATTTCTGTAAAGTTTAAATGGGACCACCTCGGGAGTATACTCTTTCGAAATAAAATAAAATACTTTTTCGATGCGGTTCACAGTGGGCGAAATTATCGATGAACATACACAAAAAAAAATACACAGACGAACACTCAAGAAATTTCCTTTTCGGAAGACGGGTAAAAACTAAGTCAATCTAGAATCAAAAGTCAACTGGGCAGAGCATTCAGAAAAGCTACTTTACGACGATTATGCTTTTTACTTTAATGGTACACTAGCGACCCGCCCCGGCTTCGCACAGGTGTACTATACATATAAACCTTCCTCTTGAAACACTATCTATTAAAAAAAACCGCATCAAAATCCGTTGCGTAGTTTTAAAGATATAAGCATACATGGGGACAGACAGCGGGAAGCGAATTTGTTTTATACTATGTGGTGATTTTTACCAGTTTCTAAACAGTCACTTCCTTCATTGACATATTAAACCTTTTTAATCTCAAGGGGTGCGTTTACGCACTCCAGACTAAGATAAAAATTAACCTGGCTAAGTCTATGTCACCCGTTTAGGGCATCCGTCAGTCGAAGAAACCTCCTAGCCAAAAATTAATCTGCCCCGTTCACGCACTCCCCCCACCGGTATAATTTTTCTCCTGACCAGGCTAAGTTTTATCGAGGTTTTTAGGTAGATAAATTTTATCTTGTCTGTGATTGGTCAGCCAGTTGTCATCGAATCGATTTGACAGCTCGTTCAAGAGTTTGACAGATGAGATTGGTTTGTAATAGATTTGAGTGCTATGATTGGTCTAGAACTATGACGCCGTTCACGGACGCCTCTCAGAATAATTTTTATCCAGCATAAATATTATCTGGAGTGCGTAAACGCACCCCAGCAGAGTTATAAATTTTACAAAATAATGCTTACCGACATGTTCACCGTATCAGTGCGCTGTTATCAGCTGTTATCAACGCTGCAGCGTTATCAGTGGTCAGTGACCTGTTGCATCGGCTGCCACACCCAGTTGCTATCGGAGTTTGACTGCCAGTACTTTAATCCTATTATTTCAGTAATAATCTAGATAATGATGTCCATTTTGTGAAGGTGACAGTTATTATATTGCAAAAGATGTTGGTACCGATCTGAGGTGGTTGTATGATAAATATATTATTACTTGTTCTTTGTTTATCGTCTATCTGATCCAGTGTTGTTATAAAACAAAACTACTTGAAAACTGCATTATCAGTATTATCTGGAAGAAAGAAAGCTGATGTAAAATAAAATATATTTTTTATTATTTAGATTATAATTACATAAAAATCAATAAAAATAACAGGACATATAAGATGTAGATTTCATATGTTGCAATAAATGAATTGAGTTTGAGTTTTGAGTAAGTATGTTACATATGAGATCTAAATTAAGTACATATTCATATAGTTTGATTGATCGCCTACAAATGTGTTTTATCTGTTACTAGACGACCCGCCCCGGCTTCGCACAGGTGTATTATACATATAAACCTTCCTCTTGAATTACTCTATCTATTAAAAAAAACCGCATCAAAATCCGTTGCGTAGTTTTAAAGATTTAAGCATACAGACAAACAAACAAACGAAAATAGCGACTTATTTTATACTATGTAAGGATAAGGACAAGTGCCTCCCACTGGAATATACTTAAATAACAAAATCTCACAAAAAATTACTTGATTTAAATTCGATTTACCTGTGAGAATGTTTATTTGTAAGATTTCCAGTTGCAATTGTTATGAATTTCCTGGTGAAAAGTTTGAAGAACTGTAGGCAGCCAACATTTGTTCTATATGTACTTAGGCGCGCCCGGAGTTTATTTATAAATACCTAGCATTTCATCTTCATGATTTCAGGTGTAGAACTTACTCCAATGGATCTTTTATAGAGATTTTTATACAACCGTTTGGATGCGGCTTGCTTCCAGCGTTTTTCTAAAGACCAGATCGTTTATCAACCTTGTTGATGGACTACGACACAACATGGCACTTAAAATGATTGCTTTGTGATAAAACATTTAAAAAATTATCGTAAAGTAGAATATTTGGGTAAATATTGGCGGAACGGCAAAGGAAACATAGAGGTCCGTGACACAACTGGTTTATGTCACGATTTCTCTAACTACCCTACATAACACATAGTACATAGGATTACCTACATTTGACACATACTACAGTAATCACAGAATTTATTAAGCTATGGTGATCTAGTGGTAGTGACACCCGCAGTACAATCGTGAGTGAGTTCAAATCCCGGGCCCGTACCAATGAATTCCTTGGAATTTATTAACGGGATTTCACACCACTGCAGCCAGCTGCCTGTGAGGAAATCTGCATATGTCTGTGGAAGAAATTCGTATGTGAATCCACCACCCCGCACTGGGCCAGCGTGGTGGATATGGCCCAATGTCCCTTCATGGGTAGGCCACGTCCTGTAGTGGACGATTAAAAGGCTGATACAGTAGGTAAAGTACAGTACAGGATTTATTTCTTTTACACTGCGCTTGATACACTGCAATGAAGACCACGTACCGGCACGTGGTCTTCATTTAACCACCATACAGCCTCTTCGGCATTTTTTCTGTGCCCTGCTCACTGCCACTTAACTTCTTAACACTAAAGATGTTTTATCATAGTATTTGAATGCGATCAAAGTCCAAAGATTACGAGATATTTTGATCAGTGAAACCTAGACGTTGATTCAAAGGTTTTAAGATAACTTTTATCTTTGCCAAAAGATAAGTGTATAGACAAAGGAAATTTCCATTCATAATATGCAATATCAGTTTTATAGTCTTTTAACTGATATCACCTTATCGAATGATAGAATTACTAGAGATTGCAAAATGCTATTTACTTACTTTAGCAAACAGTAAATTTATACGTTATATTATGCTATTTAATTTTATAGTTTCTACTAAATTACAATAATCGGCCAAGTACGAGTCGGACTCGCGCACGAAGGGATCCGTACTGTATGGGAGCCCCCTTAAATATTTATTTTAATTATTTATTATCGAAGTAAATATACAACTAAATATTTTGTGAATATTTCAAGCATCTACCTGTTACTATTATTAATATCGAGCGAAAAACGGCAATAAATTCAGGTTTGTTGTATGGGAGCCCCCTTTCAATATTAATTTTATTTTGTTTTTAGTATTTGTTGTTGTAGTAGCAACAGAAATACATCATTTGTAAAAAAATCAGCTTTCTACCTATAATGGATGAGATACAGCCTGGTGACAGACAGACAGACGGACAGACGGACAGCGGAGTCTTAGTAATATGGTTCCGATTTTACCCTTTGGGTACGGAACCTTAAGAACAGTTTCAATTCATGATTCAGTTTTTAAATTACTTACCAAGAAGTGGAGTTTCTTCATTTGGTAAGTTTGTACATACTCGTAACATCATTTCATTTTCTGTGTATATTATAACCGCCTATCCGCCGAAAATTCTACAAACCCAATTTTCAGTATTTCTTTCTATTTTGAATGTGTAGTTGATAATAAACTTGTAAGATGGTTTTACAAAATTGCATGAATTTTGGCGCACTTGTTAAAAAAATTAAAAATTGTAAGAGCATACGTTCATGATTTTATTATTTTTAGGGTTCCGTACCCAAAGGGTAAAAACGGGATCCTATTACCAATACTCCGCTGTCCGTCCGTCTGTCTGTCTCCAGGCTGTATCTCATCAACCGTAATAGCTAGGCAGCTGAAATTTTTCACAGATGATGTATTTTTGTTGCTGCTATAACAACAAATTCTAAAAACTAAATAAAATAAATATTTAAGGGAGGCTCCCATACAACAAACGTAATTTTTTTTGCCGTTTTTTGCTCTATGTCATATTACGGCAAAAGGTAGACGCTTGAAATGGGCTAAGGGGGGTTCCCATAGGGTACGGAACCCTTCGTGCGCGAGTCCAACTCGCACTTGGCCAATTATATAAATATACTGGGTTTCCAAATATAATTCTAACAAAGTTTATTTCTATAAGGTCACGATTCGCTAAGCACCCTTACAAGCAATTACTTCGGAATGCCCAATTTAGTGCCAGCCCGAGCTCAAAGGAAAAGCGCCTTTGTGGCCGCCGTAATGATGAAGAATTCCTGCAAATTCTCGGGTTTTCTTCAGAACTTAGAATTAAAGCGTATCTTTTAGTAATTATTTTTCGCAAAAAATAGCATGACCGACTTCAATCGTGTACAGAATTCGCGAATATTTCGCACGGATCAATGAAGCATTTTTCACATTATTGTTGATTTATCAAAAATGACTCAGCCGATTTCGATAAAATTTAAATGGGACCAATTTTAAAGTATACTCTTTCCAAAAAAATTTGTAATTTTTTTTGTAAAAAAATTGTGTTTTTAAACCACTATGTAAAAAGTTATGTGAAACGGAACTGACGTCAACTGGAGTCGCCACGCCCCTTCGCGCCATGCTGTTGCCAGCCGCCATGTTGAAACTCAAGAGACAAAGGAGGGGAAAGTTATTTAAGCCGTGTTCAGCTATTTTTGCGCCCTATTCGTCCCCGAACCGTTCCTGAATAAACAAGCTGTTGCTACTCTGAGTGTTTCGTGATTCATTGCGTTATACTCAGAAGTGGGATGTCTTGAAAAATACTTCTACATCGTCTAAACCCACGTGCACAGCGTCAAAATCAGCAAATTATGAAAATTTCGGCCTACATGAAGCCCTGACCATCGAAGAAGACAAAATCACTACGCCGCCTGCGAGACCTGCTTTAGAAGAATCCACGGAAGAAATAAGCATCAAGACAAAAAAGCCACGCTGCTATTTTGAAGTAACATTCAGCAAGTGCAGAGCGGTGCGAGAAATAATGAGGTTAAAAGCGATGCAAGTTCTAGATGATCTACAAAGAAGACGAATAGGACATCGACATTCCATGACATCGATGAAGCTACATTTAGAAGACGATTGCATCGGCAACATATTGAACAGCAAGAAAACGTATTCACCATTTTAAAACAACCGCCAGCAAAGTGAAGCCCTAACAGCACGTGTAACGAACGCTACTAAGTCGAATACTATTGCCAGAATCCACCTGTTGAACACAACCACGCGATGAGCAAAACAAGAATCTACAACTACCCTACGTAATGACGCTTCATGGTGTTCATGACGCTTCATGGTGTTCGCTAAGCTGACCTGTCTGCCCGCCTGCTGGTCTGCCTGCCTACCTGCCTGCCTGCCCGCCCGCCTGCCTGCCTGTCCTCCCGCCTGCCTGCCTGCCCGCCTGCCTGCCTGCCTGCCGGCCTGCCCACCTGCCTGCATAGCAGCCTACCCGTCGGCCCGTCTACGCTACCGCCACCAGCGTGCGTCAGCAAGGAGCCTCAGCCAGCCAATTAACCAGGTGTGTTCGTTTCTATCTGTCATTATTTTCCCCTACGATAAGCCTATTTATGACTTTCGGTGCCACTGTTTTGAAAGGGTTGGAAGAAAAGAGCAGAAGCAAATTAATCAGTCTTTGGTGCATCGGCGTAGCATTTAGGTCAAACAGATCGATAATCTGAATAGTCATTATTTGTCTGCTATCATCTATATTTTGCGTAAGAAGTCAAAACATAATCGCACCGCATACATTATCACATTTAGATCAACATAATTTTAATCAGGAGCAAATGAAAACGAAATACGTACACTTTTGCATACCTTCATTTTAGTTGAGCAACGTTCGACACGGTCTTCGGATGTGTGACCGCGGGCAGCATTTGCAGCTGAGCGCTGCCGTGGCTCGGAAGACAAAATAAATTGTAGGCCTTGGTTGTATTAACCGATTAGCTAGCATGTTAGAGGCCTTCAGGCAGCTTATAAACTCTGACACCTGGGCTGGCCACCCGGCCTATACAAGCTTGCTTATTTTAGTTTCAAAACTGCAGCATTCAGATAACAGAATTACGAAACAAACATAAATTTGGTTGTAATTGTGAACATATTTTTATTTGTGGGTAGTTGCACGTCCCGCAATTCGTTGTAATAGGAAACAAGTCTGAAATCTTTAGTGTTTAGTTCGCGGGTAGATGGAAAAATCAGTATTGCTAATCATAAATAATAATGCAAGCATTGTCGGCAATGCATGTCCAACAATAGACATTTCTCGAGTATGGCAAAACTGTTCGTTTAGTATGCATTTTTGTGATAACGGTACTTGAGCGTTCGTTGATAGACTATCGTGTTGTTTTAGTTGTGTTCTGCTATTCTTTTTTAGCTCATTTCGCGATTTGTTGTAGCTAGCTATAATGATACTGTAAGCACGGTACTAACATACGTGTTTCGTGACTTGCATCAGAATCGAAGATCGTAATTTTCAAAGCCGATATTTGTTGTGAGTAGCATTTGTTTAAGATAATGCTAAACTATAGATGGATTACACAGTTACTTCCGTTTTTCCTGTCATTTATCAGGTCTATCAGATTATAGCAAACGTATTCACGGAACTTTTCAGATTTTTAACAGCCGCATCATATTTGGTTTTCACAATTTGGCCGCTAAAACGCCGATCTTTTAAAATATTTAAGTAAGCAACTACCTACGTACTCGCAGTAAATTTGTGACCCATTTGACCGTAAGATAATCTAGTATTTAAACGGCAGTAAGCAAATCTTTCAGTATGCCAAAATGGAAGCATTATTTTTGTATTTTATTAACAATTCATGTTTATGCAATATTTCAGGGCTCTTATAATAACAAAGTTACTGAGAGGAAACGCTTACAAGATGGTACTCGTACGTAAAATAAATTTAACGCCAGTGCCCCATTTATGTTACAGCTTGTAGTTTAAAGAAAGCGCAGTCTTGATAGTTCATTGTCTATGTTAGTCTCAAGTCTATATAGTGCATATATTAGATGCGTTTGAAAAGGATTAATAGTATATTTAGGGCAAATGATGTGGACCGTGCTAAGCCTTAATTCATAATCTTAATGTCAAAGGGACTATCAGCCTAGATATATTTAAAACCCTGATTACAGTGTTGCCATTGTTGTACAGATAGCCTTTAGCCATTTAGTCTCGTTTAACTAAACCAAGCGTATCTTGTGCAAATACTCTTTAGTGATGACCGACCAACCGGGAACCGGTTGATACAGCCAGCCAAACCATCTAGCCTAATTTATGCCAAAGCCAAGACTGCCAAAGTTATGACAATTGTGCCGAAGCTGAGATTGTTGTGTTGAAGCTGCGAACATTGCAGGAAAGCCTTGATCGATAATTATTATAGCTTGTTAATGCGAGTGCTCTTGACGGTGCAAAATGTCCTGATTATGTAAGGAGCCTTGACGACGCAAGGAGCCTTGTTCACACAAGGAACCTTGACGACGCTCGGAGCCTTGACGATACAAGGAACTTTGACGACGCAAGTAGCCTTAATAAAAGCAAGCAACCTTAATAATGCCAGCCAAAAGACAGACAATAGCCCGATAGTGTTGTGAGCCCATATTGTATGATTAGTCCCTTTATAATGTTGTTAGCCCTCTTGTAATATTGACCTCGAGTGTCATAAGGCTCATGTGTTTTTAGCCCATGCCGATATAATGACATTACCCCTATTTTCCATGAGCCGTGATCATGTTAGTAGCTGAAATCGTGCCATTTGCCCTAAGCTTAGCAGTAATCAGTAGTGTTAGTAGCTCTAGTAACGCAGAATAGTGCCAGTAATACCGATAACGCCTTTAGTTTTAATAGCATCAGCAGCTATCAGTGTCAGTAACTGATAACAGTAGACAATAGGTTCGGACATAAGCCTCGCTGTGCCAGTGCAAACTGCTATAATTATACCTAATAGAAGGCCATGTATGACCAAATACTTGGTTCTGGATATTCATTGAGTAATCCACGGCGGCCTTGTAGTGCTGTGCCTAGTAACCGCAGATTTTGCTATTAATTGCAGCACTAGGAACAAGTAGCTTTTTAAATGCCATGAAATGTCAGTATTTAGCCTAAAAATGTTGTTTTACGAGAAAACTTAGACGTGTTGCTTGATTCCATTGCGGGAGCAATGGTAATTTCCAGGATGGCCGATGAAACGGAACTGACGTCAACTGCAGTCGCCACGCCCCTTCGCGCCATGCTGTTGCCAGCCGCCATGTTGAAACTCAAGAGACAAAGGAGGGGAAAGTTATTTAAGCCGTGTTCAGCTATTTTTGCGCCCTATTCGTCCCCGAACCGTTCCTGAATAAACAAGCTGTTGCTACTCTGAGTGTTTCGTGATTCATTGCGTTATATATGCGTTTTTGTTAAAACCTTTGTATAGGTTATACGTACATAAAAAATATACGCGTCAAATTGAGTACCTTCTCTGTTTCGTCGGTCAAAAAAGGTTTTAACAAAAGTCTCACAAAAGTATTAACTAGTAGTTCTTTCAACTGTAGACTTCACGAGTATAAATAAATTAAGTAATATTTTTTTTTAAATTGCACCTATAATGAATCTAGGTTTTGATCGCGGCTGCGCCCGCGTACCATTTTGATTTTTTTACCATCCTATGGGAACCTTTTATTTTTCCGGGATAAAAAATAGCCGTATAGTACTTTCCGTCTTTTAAACTATGTATACATATTCATGCCAAAAATAAAGTCAATCCGTTGCTCCGTTGCGGCGTGAAAGAGGAACAAACCAACAAACATACTTTCGGATTTATAATTTGGGATAAGTTTTTTACGGTAGAATTATTTTCAATCAATTCTTATTTTTTTCCTTTATTATCATCATCACCCAACGTATCGCTTTAAGGCCGTGCGCACTTTGAACAAGAATTCGTATCGTACAGTATACGTACGATTGTGGTCGTACGTATGCTGTACGATCGAGTGCGCACTCTATACGTTTTTATTAGTCAAATGTTAAAACGTACGAATGTGTTTTGAAATTCCCAAAAGTTCGGATTGTTTTCGGACGTCTGAACTACACGTACGTATACGCACGACTAATTCGTTCCAGTCTGCACGCTCCCATAGTACTTAGAATACCGGGATCGTTCGTACGTATCCGCACGAGTAAAATTCGTACGAAAACGTGTCCAAAGTGCGCGCGGCCATTTTTTTCCTTGTAAGTAATGTTTCATAATCTAGATCATTATTATTCCAACTGAGATAAGACCTTGTTTTCATAAAAATGACTCCTCTATGACCCATATGTTTGGTTGGCACCTGCAGGTAGTCTGTTATCAATAATCAGTCATTATCATCTCTGATAACATGATGACTTCGAAGAAAACATCCTTCTCACAAACCAAAATATTTGGCAAACCTTACGCATTGTTGTGATGCAAATATTTACCCTTTATAATCATGATTTATAGACTTTTCTCAGTTTTAGGTTTTCCTGTAACTCAGAAGTACTATGAACTGATAACAAAAATAGAAGAAAAAAACTAATTTAATGTTGGACTCACATTAAGATGTGTTCAAAACCATGATAATATACAGTGCGACACAAAAGAGATGAAATGAATTATTCCGGAACTAAACTATCACTTTTGCTGGAACCACAACCTGTCAATCATGTCTTATTTTGTGAATTGTGAACATGAAAACAGTATCTTTATGCTAATAATAATGCAAAATATGCCAACAAAGCGATGGTGGCGACCTCATTTATTTTCAAGTCTTTTATGTTGCACTGTAGGTCCATATTGTAATACCAATTAATTATTTATGTAGCACTTGTGATATAATAATATGGTCTTTCATTTTGGTTGTTATAAATAGAAACAGGGTTTTCCAGAACTGGTACTAAGCTGAAAGAAGGAGTCAGACTATCATTATGAACAACTTTTTCTACGGGACCAACCCGGAATTCGAGAAAAAAAAACAGCGTGTTTTATATTTTGTTGATTCCGAGTTGCAATTTTGTATGGAATTGTTGATAATTATTTATTTTTTCTCGAATTGTGGGTTGGCTCCAGAAAAAAAGTTGTTCTCTCTTTTTTTCGGTTTAGTAAAGGGCCAGCTGATAGCCCTGTCTTATGTAGCACTAATAGCGTAGTTTGACTAGGTGTTTGTTAACGATCATCGAAGTTAAGCAACGTTCAGCACGGTCTGTCTTCGGATGGGTGACCGCGGGTGGTATTTAGAACTGAGCGCTACCGTGGCTTGGAAAACACGTTAAATTATAAGTCCCGGTTGTTTTAATTTAACCGTTTAGCCATGTCAGAGGCCTTCAGGCTCCGGCCTATACGAACTTACTAACTTTTATGTAGGAAACTGTTAGGTAGGTACATCCATAATGCCACGCTAGGGTTGTCAACTAACTGCCGAGAGAGCCCAGCGGAGCATGAATTTTGAAGCGAGCTTGATGAGGAGTCACATTTTACAGGGCTGGGGCCGCGAGCGTCGAGTGACGCCGCCGGCGCGCGCTCGTAAACCTGACGAAGGGCACCCCTGCGACCTCGTTATGGCCGCGCGTAGATTGGCTCATCATACATCCTACACCGCCATGTTGCATTACTGGAGCCATCTTACATGTAAGTACTTACGTTTTATTAAATTTGGGGCTTACGGTTAGAGATCAATGAAGTACCTAAAAATGTGTATTTGACTTCATATTTTTTTTCTTGTTTGTATTATGTACTTCTATATGTTTTTTTAGATACCTAGATCTGTTAATAGTTATTGATGTTTTAAGCGCTCTGTCACATATTTGTTAATTTTGTATGTTAATATATTTATATGCTTTTTAAATCTACCCTTGAATTAAAGGGGCTCACCAGAATACCAGCGTTGAGTGCTGGGTCCTCCCAGCGCTCAACATTTATAGCTGAGGTGAGTCCCTCTCGACGCTTTTTATTTCTTTTTAATTTTATAAGTTCTTTGTACCTACCTATATGTCGAATAAAAATATTTCATTTCATTTCAGATCAAATTACAGATCAAAGAAACGAAAAACAAGAAATCTTCATTCACTGTGTGTTTTTTTTGTGTTCCAATAGCCTAATTGTCGAAGGATGTCTACTATTGCACATTGCACATAGCCGCTGCAAGAAAGTTCTAATCGGATCGGTTGTATACGGGATTTCATTTCATCATCATCATCATATTATGTAGCATAATATACATGCAGGTCTTAAAAAACATGTTTAGAATCCATAAGTTATACATAATGACCCTATTAGGGTATAGCAATACTCAAACTTAAATCATTTATGGCAACATATGAAATTTGCATGCGTTTCTTAATTAACATGTTTTGTATAGTTATACATACGAGTATGACCCTATAAGGGTATGACAATTTGATTATTAGTATTGGAACGATTTATGCTTTCTAAATTATCGTTAAAAAATTCGTCTAATGTGTAATAGTATTTGGATAATAGAATAATTTTTAGTGGTTTTATAAAACAGTTTTTCTTTTCCATATCTTTTAGATTATTTGGTACTTTATAGCTACCCACATACCTCATAGAAGCCGCCCCTTCTCGGGTGGCAGTCGCTAACTACTGAGTGAAACTTCTATAGTTAGCACTCACACTATTAGAATTAGAACCATCGATACGACGAAGAAGAAGACGCCACCCACAAGTGTACAAGGTGGACGACTGTACTGTCGATGCATAGTCTCTATTAGAGAACTTTACGGCGCAATCGGTCTTCAATTTTGCGTGATCTATGCTCTACCCCCTACCACTGCAACCTACTAATCGTTTGAGCTATTTCGGTCAAATAGAAGATCTTATGAGTAGAACTAACACTTTGATGACAATGGTAACATGTGATGAGTGACTTGTTACATTATAGGCCCGGATGTTTCAACTACTAAGCCAAGCTAGAAGCCTTCAGACGTCTTAAAAACTAATCAAGGCATGTCATCGAAGTGCCAACCACCACCAGACTCCAGGGCACCCGGTCTATACGAACTTCCTTCATGCGATGTTACGAGCGTTACAGCCCCAGATCTGGCCACCCGTCGGCCCGGTTTACGGTCCGTCCAGCTGTAATCTCCGCCGGCCCGACATCTGTTGCCATGTGTAAATACCCCCCTTCCCGCCCCCCTCCGGTTTACGGCCACTAAACCGCCGATCAAAGGATTGGGAAACGCGCGCTAGCTTTTATTTCTCTATCTGTTTGTACGAGTAAGACTTCCTTGTGACTGGTGCGTTTCTCTTAGATATAAAAGTACACACGTTTTGGTGAGATCTGTCTAAATAACTATCCTTCTAACTTACACAATAAAATTCAGTTCAGAATTTCAGGGACTATTCTATCTATTTAACAAAGCGGTTTAACTAAAAGATTTAAGTAGTTCAACCCGTCCTAGTTAAATGCCAGCTTCGAAAGTTTCTTTTTTTTAAATATCTGAAAATGTCCTTAATTAGTACAGAATACCTATAAATAGCCAGTGTGAACTAGTAGCTCGACGATACTAGGAATACTTTTTACACGATGCTTATTCTCCTTCTGGCTGTAGTTTCTGTGCCAAACTACAAATCCTAATCGCATGAGAGTCGACGAATAAATAACAATTACTAAATCACTTTGGATTTCTATTGGTCATGGTCTATTAAATTAAATTAATTTATTGAGCTTATACTCGTAACACGGTAAAACCGATTACATTATAACTCACTTAATAGCCACTCACTTCTATTAATTATTAAAAGTTTACTATAATATAAATTTATATTTTTATTGCCTAAAATATTGTTCCAAAAGTCGAAATAAAAACAACCTCCCGAAGGCCGGCGTAAGACTCGACAACTCCGATAAATAGAAAAGTTCCGTTTCCCAAGTTTCCAGCTCATTTCCAAAGAAAACCTATTAAAAGCTCGCAATCTCCATTGTACGGGCCCCATAAAACTCAATCGGGCTCTGAAGCTTAATTACGGTATAAAAATGCAAATTCCTCCTCCCTCTGGGATGCAATTTAAAAAAAAATAACACCAGTGTCAAAAAATAAAAATATTCCTTCCCCTTGATTTTAATAAAATCGCGCCCTCGATTTGAACGAAATAGAAATTTCCGATGGCGGCTGTCTTCGGGGTGAAAATTGTTTTTTCTCTATTCGAATTCTGGCTGATTTCGATCGTATTGAGTTTTATTATAATTAAAAGGGCCGGAGGCTCGACTGCTCTCGATGAAACATCACAAATATTTCGTCCACTCTCTTCCCGGAAATTGAGTTTGGGCGAGTTGTTTTATTTATTGTAATATAAAGCTTTTCCCTGACTTCCCTCGACTGTTTACTCTGTGGTCGGTAGAGTAACAGGTAGTGTTTATTACTGCTCTGGCCTAAATATCTTCCTGGCGACCTTAATTGTTATACCTCAAACCGCACTCATTTTCCTTCCGCGTGTCACACAAGCTTAGAGAATTTAATTTGTTACAGAAATAACTGCCTTTACTGTGTCGATGCAATAATTATAACTGTAGGGATTAAATAGTTAAATAAAATAAATAAATAAATATTTAGGGACATCTTACACACGGTCTCTGACCCCAAACTAAGCAAAGCTTGTGATATGGCTGCCAGAGACTGATATACTACATATATACAAATTTTAAATACATACTTATATAGATACTACCTAAATCACACCCAGACACAGAGCAAACACCTATATTCATCACACAAATGTTTGCCCTGAGTGGGGATCGAACCCACGCCTCATTGATCCAGAAGTAAGGGTCACTAACCACTGAGCCACCGAGGCAGTCTATCTATAGTTAAATGTTTATCTGGGTATTTTTCAACCAATTTTAACTGATGGTGTGTCAAATATTAAAAGAGTCCTTCCATCTAGATGTAACTGCAACACCAGACGCGTTGCCGGCAATCTTTGTATTAGATTCTCTGCAGGAAAGATATTCTTCTTTAAAATCATCGTTTAAAATATGATCACTGTTCATAAAAATAATTTAAAACTATCATCTCAAGAACTTATAGTTACAATGCTTTTTATGTAATAGTAGTGTGGTTTAGTTGTAGTATATAGTTACATACCTTTTCTAAATCAAATTATGGTATGAACTGCTATGTACATAATTATATACATATGCATAAAATATCCGTGGAAGTAGTTCATCCCACAATTTGATAAAAAAAAAAACACATTAAAATTAACTCACCATAATCGTTATTCGAGTAGGTGTACCAATTTAATCAAACCCATTGTAACTAAAAAACCTAATCACACATAATTACTTGAGTTACCGGTTTTTATGATACAGCAAATGTTTTGAACAATCGGAATGACGTCACGGTTATGTTGGCTTGATGGATGGCTGATGCAGTATCAGTCCATATCAGTCAGTGCCAGTGTGACTGATAGCTTGTTTTGACCGTAGGAGGTGCCGTAGGGGGTGGCGATAGGAACCTTGCTTGTCTCGCTGGAGGTATTTCAGGTGTTGCCTGGAAGAAATCGTTCTAAGCGATAAGGCCGCCCGTTGTTGCACTAATTTAAAATATTGTACTATTTTTTGTAATATTGTTGATTGTGTGAACAATAAAGAAATAACGCAGGTGTTCAAACATTGAAATTTAACGATATCGGTGATTAACCTCTTACATCGAACTAGTTCTTTCTTTTGAAGGTAGAAATACAGACAATGAGCTTGCATCGCGACCGATGCAAACGTCGGGATAATGAAGTATTTATTTTTATCATGTACTTTCAGTGCGTGATTGGCCCTGTAATGTAAGAATAATATACTCAAATTGCGAAAGCTCAAGATTTCATTCCATTATACGAGTAATTATTTCAACGTAGATACAATTTTGTAAATGTCAAAGAATTACAACTGATATAATAATAAGAATACCTACAATCGTTAAGAATAACAGATACATTTTCTCATGATTTTGTGAAAGCTTGTGTAAAAGGGATGTCGAAGCGTTGTTCTAGTGGAAAGTTAATATCGTAAATAACAATAAACAGCGTCAGATCTTGGTGTTCATCACAATATGCCATAAAGCCGCGTGTTGCTATTCTGAAGACGTGCTGACGCCAGTGAGTCAGCCGCTGGCAGCGTGCTGATGCTCAATAAGGAAGGGCAGAGACTGAACCCGGGAAAAGAAGAGATTAAACATGTTCTGAGAATAAAAAAAAAAAAAAAAAAAAAACACTTCAAGAGACCGATACCTCCAATAATCCGGCGCCCTAGGCACGCGCCTCCCTCGCCCCTCTACAAAAATTCGCTCCATCGCTGCGCCGTCGTCCAGCAGGCTAAGCGGTCCAGCGGTGTTTATGACACGCCACGGGCCTAAGCCAAGTGGAGTTCATGGTGGGAGTTATCTTCGGTTACTCACTCGTCCTGTAGAAACTTCCGAACAATCCGGCATGTGTTCAGTATAGCTGCTTTTTGCATGGTCATGTATATACTGGTATGAAGGTCAATTTGTTTTAAGTAGTAAAGGAGGTGTTTAGGAATGATTCCAGTGCTGGATATCACCAAGGGGATATAATATTAATAAATAATATTCTCTTTTTTATTATTATTTTTTTCTTTTCAGGGTTCCGTACCCAAAAGGTAAAAACGGGACCCTATTACTAAGACTCCGATGTCCTTCTGTCTGTCTGTCTGTCTCCAGGCTGTATCTCATGACCCGTGATAGCTAGACAGCTGAAATGTTCACAGATGATGTATTTCTGTTGCCGCTATAACAACAAATACTAAGAACAGAATAAAATAAACATTTAAGGGGAGCTCCCATACAACAAACCTGATTTTTAGGAGGTATTTGCTCGCTATTAATAACGGCAGGAGGAATCGGGCTTCCATACGGTACGGAACCCTTCGTGCGAGTCCGAGTCTCACTTGGCCGATTTTTTACGTGTAGCCGGTGCAAAATAGTAACTATATCATCATTAGACAATTAAGAGGCTATATGCACTTGCACGTTCATAACAAATAATAATTAAAACGTATTACTTTTATTATTACGTACTTTTGCGTATTTATAGCAATTGCAAGTAGCATTTTTCACAAAAGATTCGCATAACAATCCACTAGTATGTATATCAGTTCTCTTTTTCTAAGGTACCCTATTTACGGTACCATGCTATTTTTTGACTGTAAAAATATTGGTATACTCGTACCAAAGGAGATTTCAAGAGAGAATCAAATTGTTTTCATCCTTAGTGAAATACGAGTACATCTGAGCAATAAACTGCGATGATGAATGTTATTGCAGTTGAACAGATTTATGTAACACGATACCTCAGTGGCTCGGTGGCTCGGTGGCTCAGTAGTTAGTGACCCTGACTACGGGATCAAAGAGGCGTGGGTTCGATTCCCACCCAGGGCAAGTATTTATGTGATGATAATACGTGTTTGCTCTGTGTCTGGGTGTTATGTAAGTATTAAGTTATTGAGGTTAAGTATGTATTCAAAAATATGTATATGTAGTATATCAATCTCTGGCAGCCATATGACAAGCTTTGCTCAGTTTGGTGTCAGAGACCATGTGTAAGATGTTCCCTAATATTTGGTTATTTATTTGTTATTATTTTCTTTCAGTTTCAGCTATACTTCTGCGTCTCCGTAATCTCGGCTACTGTTTGCTCCGCATATGTTTACTGTTCCGCAATCTGTTGGCTGTTGAAGATTGATCCTTACAGACTACCACTGACACTGTGTCTTTCAACATTAGCCAGTACTAACTACGTCTAACACTGTGCCTTTCTCAGAACTTGTTATTCTGAAGATATCCTGAACACTCCACCTAATGATACTAAATATCTCTACATGTTAACGTCGCCCTATCTGTTTGTCTATTTAGCACTTTATAACGACAAACAAGTGGAAATGTTACTAATATAATTTGTTACACGCTTCATACTTACCATGGAAAAGGATTTAGTCTGTATTCAACCGATTTCAAAAATGAGGATTCTCAATTTGACTGTAGGTACCTATGTTTTTTTTGTACGATAAGCAATATGTTATGAGCCAATTAGAAATTGCTTTTCCTGGTTTTTTTTTTGTAGATCATGATGACTTCAGAGGAGATAAATGGAACCACATTTATCGAAATCGGTTGAGTGGTTTTTGAAAATTCAACATTAATTTAATAATCGGCCGAGTACGAATCAGACACCCGCGCACAAAGGGTTATGTACTGTATGGGGGCCCCTCTTGAATATTTATTTTATTTTAATTTCATTATTTATTTTAAAGTGAATATTTGACTGAATACACATATTCGCTCGATATTAATAACGGTGACAGGCACAGGCAGTTTATTAATATCGAGCGAAAACCGGCTAAAGCACTGGTTTGTTGTTTGGGAGCCCCTCTTTTAATACATTAATTTTGTTCTAATTTTAGTATTAGTTGTTATAACGGCAACGGAAATACATCGTCTGTAAAATTTAGCTTTCTAGCCATAACAGTTCACGAAATACAGCTTGGTGACAGACAGACAGACAGACGGACAGCGGAGTCTTAGTAATAGGGTCCCATTTTTACCCTTTGGGTACGGAACCCTAAAACTGGCACACATTGATTCGAGCATCTATTCGATGTTATGTACCTACGTATATTGCAATGATTAAAATTGTTTGTGCCATATTTGGCAAAACACAATGTGTTTAAAATAAAACAAAAAACGGGTTGCAGAAACGGCAGAAGTGAAAACTTGCTCCCTCCGTCTTACGAATTTTCGATCAGGTCACATGTCCTGACGCGAGTTTGACATTCTTTACCCATCCCAACAAGTTCACAATGCTGCTAAAGAAGTTTACACTTCAAAAAGGCAGGCAGTACCGCGGGCAGTACATACATACAAGTAACTCGTGTAATGAATATAAGGACTGTCGTAGATTGAATAGTAGCTGGTAAGTGGCTCGTGTAGCTCGGGAGTACTCAGGACTCGTGTATCATGTTGACTTCGACGGGCTTGTGTCTAGTCTAGATCTTAAATAAATGTCAAGAGCACTTGAATTACGTGAAATGAAGTACTAACGCAAATACGAGTAGTTACATAACTTAAGTCTTCTTCGTACAGTAAAGTACTATCTTATCATCCCCCTTTTAAGTTAAAGTACATGTAGGGTAATGCCGTTCTGTTTCGCTTGGTTTCGTTTTTTGTCCACAGACAAAACTACAGACTCGTTTTTGGTCAGTAAACGACAGTAAAAAACAATCGACTTCTCAGTTTTTTCAATATTTGGGTTCTTCTATGTATTTGTCCCCTAAAATCTGGAAATGTATCAGCAAAAATGTCAACTGGTAATAAAACAACGCATTTGGAAGGTACTCGTGCTTTTAGATTTGAGATTATATTTCTGTAGAGAAAGTTTATTTTTTATATTCCGAATCAAAGATAAAAATGTTATTGCTGAACTGAATAAATAAATAATAACGATTATTGAGCAAAATGTGCGATACCCTCAGATGCTAACGTCTTTCTGCATGTACACCACTTATTATAATGTATATTTTAAATTTTTACTAGTAAGTACAAACAAACAATTTAAGGTACAATTGGACACTTGTGAATAAAGTTATTAAACTCAAAGACTCTGAAGCGCGGACTTATTTGCGATAAAAAAAAGTTACTAAAAGTCTGCACAAGGCCGTTAAAGTCTGCATAAACCCTTGCCAATAAAGAAAACAATAATATCATCATCTGAGCATTATCAGCGATCGGTGTGCCTGCAACAATAGACCCAAGACCTTGATAAGGACCAAATAGTTAATGTACATATTGTATTTTAAAAACGGACAATTTTTTTCGTATTAAACTACTGCCTAAAACGCGAATGTTTTTGTTTAACCCCCGACCCTGACTTGTCGGTGAAAACACTGTATTCATTATTTAAAAAATAAACTGCCTAAAACGCGAATGTTTTTGTTTAACCCCCGACCCTGACTTGTCGGTGAAAACACTGTATTCATTATTTAAAAAATAAACTGCCTAAAACGCGAATGTTTTTGTTTATTTGTTTCTTGACCTTGAACAGAATCGGGTGTTGTGGATCACCTTGAAATACTCCGTGTTGATTCTCCGATACCGATGTACTTATACCTATTTATATATCTGCGATATGTTTGATTAGCTGCGGCAACAACTCCATTTTGCGATTTCTATGCGGAAAGCAAAAACTCTTAGTTACAATTCTGTTGATAAAAACATTGAAGAACTATGTCTCAGTGGAATTTTCTCTACCTCTCTAAAAAGATTTTATCAGTAACGCACTGTGACAAGGTACTGCGTCGTTGTTGCTATGTTATAAAAGCAGTTTTATTGCTGTACAGTCATCATTGTTTGCTTATATGATAGCCATCAATTCGCAAAGACCTAGTGTAAAGATACACAAGATAATTTTAAAATGTGGAAACTACTACGTATTTTAGTACTAAGTGTGGGTTTTTAAAAATATTATTCAATCGAGATAATCTGGATCAAGTTACCAGGAACATAGCTCATCCAGATAATAATATACCTAATTAAAAAACCCCCGACACAAAAATATTTGACAACAAACTTTCAATTGACAACCATTTTGGGCACATTTGTAGAATTTTGGTTCTTCCATCCCCACTTTAACCCACCATAACTCTCAAACGGCTCAATCGATTTTTATAAAACATAGCTAAGAACACTCTCGATTAAGTCTCCTTTCATCCAAAAAAAACTAAACTGAAATCGGTTCAGTGGTTCGGGCGCTATGATGCCACAGACAGACAGACACACAAACAGACACGTCAAACTTATATCACCCCTCTTTTTCGTCGGGGGTTAAAAACTAAAGTCCAGATGAAAATAGCTGAATGGACAATAAAACCTAACTAGCTGCCTTTCAAACAGTTATACAGTTGTGCATAATAAGTACGTACGTACCTAACGTGTTAAATTATTTTAACATGATTTCATATCTTTTTGACAAGTCATATTACATATGTACCTACGTTAAACAATATTTATATTTTTCAAAGAAACTATTCACCATCACCCACCAACGTGGTTTAAAATAAGAGCAAAAAAATCTGCCGATTTGTCAGAGAAGACATACAGCCTAGAAGAGGCGCGTGGAAATATTCCATCTATCCTTGGATTTAATGAATTGTTTCCTGGCCTGAAGCATCGCCATGGGGTTGCGAGTCTGTCCATTTTCTAAAGGAATCATTTCGGAGAGTGTGCATCTGAGCTGCACGACTTTATTACCATCTCTTATTACTACAGGACAAGTAGAAAGACGCCACATTACCACCCCTACACTGTCGATTTTCCTTCGATACGTACGAAGCGGTTTGACGCAACATTTCTAATTCGTACCGCCAGGGAATGGAACAGTCTTCCTGCTTTCCTGTTTCCTAAGAGATATAATCTAAAGCTTTTCAAGATCAGAGTGAATAGGTATATTCTAGGTCTGCGTGTTTCATCTTTGACCACAACGTCGCTTACCATCAGGCGAGTTGGTGGTCAAGCGCGGACTTATTTGCGATGATTAAAATATTTGCGGTGACTGACTTGCACTGAATGTTTAATTTGGGTTTGGTGCATGTCTATCATTTGAATCCTTTACCTTTATTAAGTTAGATTGTAGATATGTCGGTACATCGAGCGATCGCGTGTCGACGCTGCCACGTGCAAGGCACGCCGCCACGCAGTCTCTGCGTGCTCGTTATTTGACACTTCAATTACCTACTAGTAGGTGCTTACAAACTTACCTATGATAGGTTTATCTATCTACCTTGTGTCGTTATTTAAAAGTAATATGGCTTTTTTTGCAAATACTCGGTCTGATATTTGTCATTCCCTGGATGAGATCCCACACTAGGGTGACGTACTCGTGTGTGATGTGTCGTAGGATCCGTCGTACTTTATTCTGAACTTGTAAGATATCGAAGCTTTGTAGATACTGCATTTGATGCTTAGGTACTACACGGGATGCACTCTTTCCACACAAGTTTAGGCAATAGCCAATAGGGACAATACACGTCAGATATTCTTAGACACGTGTTTGACTGCACCCTACTTGATTACTTAGTTTAATGGACGAATGAAATATTACATGTCTCGCAGACACTATTATTTCTGGCTTTAAATACGCAATAAGAAACGTGGCATTCGCTCTCTTTCAGAAGATTTTCTATAACTTTTCTTCATAAACCAGCTCCTTCGAGCAGTCCCTAAGTGAAAGTAGTACTTAAAAAAAGTCCGAGGGCCGTCATACATGCTAACTTAGATATTTACATTAAATAATTCACAATGACCCGTTTTCTCGAATCTCGACGTTATGTCACCTAATTAGTGCTTGTAACCGAGCACTTTTTTCATCGCGCGGCGTTGTAGTCGGCTTGCAATCGCCTTACGAGTCTTACGACTAACTAAAAAGCCTGCCCACCACGTAGCTTGGGCAGAGTTTTGGCACGAACACTTTTTTTCCACGATTGTGACTCTATAGATATTTGCTCGAAGACCAGCTCACAAATTTCGTGTCGCTTTCTTCTCGGGTGACTCTACCTACTCTATGCCTTCAATCTGCAGTCCTTATTCTAGTACCTATCGAACTTTACGACACCAACGGTTAACAGTTTTTTCCTAGCCGCATGTGCACTGCATTACCTAGCACTAGTTATTAATTAGTCGTGTTGGTAATTTATATGACAATGCCTCGTACTTTCATATACATCTTTCAATACAAATCTAATCTCCGACGAATGAGTTTCTCATATATTATGATCGAAGCAAAATCTCTCGATTTTTCCTCGGCATGGTTGTTTTGTTTATAAAGCCGGCACAGACGTACCTACGCAACCCGCGCGCCCGAAATACCGCGTGTTTACCGCCTGCGCCCGCGCGGCTAATTGCGGACGAACAGATAGATAGCTAAACAGCAATACCTACAGCGGATATCCTACCAGATACATACAAGAGATGCGCTCATCTTACCGATAGGTGTTGTGCGAAACCCCTCGTGAAACGTGTGCAACACAGAATGATAGAACAGTCATGGAATTGCCTAATTAAAGACACGTTTATTTATGTGTTTATCTACCTACGTGGTGTCATCGTGCCCGCCTCTATTATACTTGTTTCACTGTTGAACATAAACCTACCTTTGAGATGCTATTAGTTGGACCGTTTTCACCATTTTTGTCCAGTTGCATTTGCGCATTTTACGTTACAACTACAACAATAGAATTAAACGCTGCAATCATCATTGTACGCAAATCAATGTGCAAATTAGCTATATTCATATATTCTAATGTAACCATACATTAGAAGAATTTATTAATTCCTTGCAAAATTTTAAACAGTAGTGATAGTAAAATGAAGTCCAATGATAAGTAGAACTAATTGAAGTACAGATAAATTTAGATTTTAGATGGTGTACTAGTCGGAGAAGTCTATTTTATTATTTATCCAAGAACAGCATATACTTCATTTCAATTGAACAGTATGCTAGTTCTGTTCGTGTTATCAAACGCGTGGAACGCTCAAGATGCTGCGTCTGCAGGTATATTTGCTAAGAACCGCTAGCAAATGGCTGAAATCACCCGCTGGCTTGATTGACATGCTGACGATATTCTGCACGTTTCACTCGTACTTGCACTAATTGCTCGGTTTTTTTACCACATTACTCATATTTTCTGGAATCAGAAACATTTCGTAGGCGAGTCTCGTGGACGATTTTGTATACCTATTCGATAATCTTAGCGATGTACTTGCTTAGCAACTAGATGAAACATCGTGAAGTTACCTAAATTCGTCCGTAGAAGAAATTTGATGGCGTTTGTGAATCCACCAACCCGCACTGGACCAGCGGTAGATATGGCCTAATCACCCGTCGTGGGTAGGCCAGTTGACATTGACAGTTTGAAACCCTTTTAAAACTTTCAATACAGTACTTTTATATTGCTCCGAAAATTTTACTTATCGCTCTATAAAGCTACCATAATTGCCATGCCACTACTTTTTTTACTTTTTACAGAGGAAAACCTTGTAAAATGGCTATTTCATTTTTAGCCCAGTTTCTTTCTTTACCTACCTAAATACCTACTATCGTATATCTCACATCAGTTACATTATATTGCTGTTCAAACAGAGGTAGGTGAGTACATAATGATAGGTATCATTCCGTGTTTGTTAGATAACTTAACCCAAGGACATCTCGCGTCGAGTAGGTATTATGTACAAAGTGCTATTGTGTGTCAATGTGGTGTGTCTGTTGTATCACACATGTGCGAACCACCTGGGTTTCGCTGATAACTATGTAGGTTACATTTTCTGTTTATTTTGTTTGGTTACACATTTTGCAGCTGAAAAAAAGCCACTCACCCAAAGACGGTTTCAACAAAACCGTTCCTAAAGGAACTTGGGTATTTTCCTCAAATAAGGCGGAAATTTGCTGTAGCGCTGATTATAAACCGATTTTGATAGTAATATTTGGCACAATTGTAGTACTTAAATCCTAACATCTCATCAAATCTCATTATTTATTCACAACTTCGAGTATACGTCTGATTTACAACAATCTAACTTCATTATTTGTAACGTAGCTTTTACTCGTATTCTTGAAACACCCTTTTACTTATGTATATCCTGTTTTACAAATTTATGAATCCACATTACAGTTATTGAGAAAGACCAAATTTAATTTACATAGTACTCTTTCCAACACATTTTAATATGACTCAGAATTACACAACTGTGTAAACAATAAATTAACAAAAATCTTGAACATGAAAATTAAATTTAAACCACATGTTTAACAATAAAAAGTTACAAAAACCCGGTTTTGACCAGTTTCAGCAGATACATGTGGTTTACTGCAAATTAATGGTATTGTTAATAAATTAAAATGTAGTTTAAAAAAACGAAAAAAACACGCTCATCAAACCTTGAAACCTAATCGTAGTCAAAGTTCATTACAAGACTTTTCTAAGAAATCCAAAAAAGCTATGATACTATTTTCCTACATGAAGTTCCAGTTCATATCTTCCGGCTTCATCATCAGATCAGTTCGATAGTGCCATATTATTGTATTGTCATCAGAACTTCATACAGCTACCAATTTTCATTACGCTACGACCTACGACCCTTGGAAGATGGTTAAAATTAATTACCATAGATTCCATTACATAGTTACGTACAGGTCGACCTAATAAAAGCACGTTAAAAATTACTTCTTTCTAAGGAGTCCCATGTGAGTCATTTTGGATCGAAAGTTATGCAACCACATTTTCTTTTTACTGCTTTTAAATGACTATTTAGTGAAAACCTTGACATTTCAGTTGAATGTTTATTGTGTAAAAGCATATTAATTACTTTAATTAGTATTTTACTGTGCGAAAAAGCGGTTTATTTATATATTAAATTGTTATTTTGGTTTTTACGATGGTCGTCAGTGTCTTTCATTAAGTTTTTATTGCCTATCTATACGACTGTTTTACTGCTTTTTGCTGTGATATTAAATAGCTTGCAGATGTAGGTATAATTTCTGGTCACTAGATCTTCTAAAGATAAGACTAGTTCAATTTATTTTGATTTTATAGTAAATAGAAGAAGTAGAGTGCGGTAACAAATTGTTTTGGTAGAGTCATATGCAAAGTGTAAGAATAACATGGACTCAAGCAGTTTCCTAATTTTCTTATTGGAGATCTAGGCTAAGGTTCTACGTAATAGACGTATTTAGTATTAGAGAGATGATGATAACTATATGATACCAATATCAAAATAAATGGAACTTTATACTAGAATTTGCATTACTAATCGAGGTCAAAGTCCTGTTTGCTTGAAAAAATAGCTTTAAGCGATAAGGCTGCCAGTTAGAAACCTATCAATAGTATTGTTTTGTCCTTGTAATCTGTTTTTTACGTAATATGGTAGTTTAATAAAGTGTTATTTTTAACCTACTTTCAAAAAGAAGGAGGTTCTATATTCGTCTCTATGTGTTTTATTTGTATATGTTTATCGATATTTTCACCAATTGCGAATTTTCATTTTCATTTTCAATTTAAAAATTTGTATACATCAATTCGAGCGAACTAAGTATTCTAATTTGTACACTACGGAAGTCAATTATGTCATTGTTTGCGAAAAATAATTATTTTGTGTGTAAGTCTTTCACATCTAAGGTAAATACGTATTTTCTAAACCCGCGTACTCCATACTACACCATATGCTTGGAACGCATTGGAACGTTTTTAAGACGTTGACAATGTAAATAAACACATGTGATGTTATTTGAATGACAAATATTTTTAAGTTTACGAATTCCAAAACGTATGTAAGTATACCTACGGCGCACACTTATAGTTAAAAACATTTCAACAGTCAAGAATTCAAAATACCAGTTTTCTATTTTAAAATTAAACACAATAGTTGAAAACAACTTTAATTTGCTTATTTTGTAATTTAAATAGCGTGTAGTGGTTACTGGAACCTGTTCGGAGCGCCTGAGCCGGCACCTAGTAACCCATATTTGGAAGACCTTGAACATCTCTGCTTTGCACATGTGATAAACATGTTTTTCTACACATTTTGTGTACTTTTGTGTAAGTATATAAATGTGAGATATGTACTTTATACAGCTTGACTTGAATAATGGTAACTGTAGTAATAATGACGCCGTTTTTCAGCGTTTTCAATATGTTTTTCGCACGCCTTCTGACACCCACCAAGTGAAATTGTTTTAGTAGCAACACATTAAAAAATCGTTGCATAGCAACCTCCTAAAAATGCTCGCCGCCTTCCAGCCAGTTCCAGCCTTTTTAATAGTCCACTTCAGGACCTAGGCCTACCCACGAAGGGTGTTCAGCAGTGAATGGAGCTAATTGAATGCTTATTAGACAACATATTGTTTTGCAATATACAGGACAGGGACTTTCAAAAGGGTAGGTAATATATCATTACGAACAAGTTTTACCGTAGCGTAGGACCAACTACAAAATCGCGAAAAAAATCTGCTGTTCCATACATTTTCTTAGTCACCAAACTTTTTGTACGGAAAAGCCTTTTTATTCTTGATTTTTTTTACAGTACGGTCTTAAAGTGTGGCGTTTAACCTCACACGAGTGACTTGGACACGTACTAAAATTTCAATTTATATTTTACAGTTAAAAAACTTACGACAGTCAATCTGTACAGCCATATCGGTGGTAAATATTGACAATAAGCGTGTGTGTGTGTGAGTTGCGCGATGCCACAGCGTAGGACAATAGTCGGCCTATGTTTGGACGCTCTGTTATCGACAGCTGTGCCCCGGATACTCGCACATAGCCCGCTGTATATAGAGGAGTATGTAGAGCCATTATCGCCATACGATTGTGAGAAATATACCAACTATAAAAGGCTTCAGTCTTCATCATCATCAATCTTCAGTGATTTTAGTGAAGTGATAATTTATTGTTACATCAGAATCAGGACATTTATTTGCACCAACACGAGAGAACTTATTACATATGCTTACGTCTACGTGAGCACTTTGTTTTCACCCATTTCACTCATACACTCATGAGCTTCTAGATAACAAGGTTAAGTACGTACATAGTTATTATTTAGATATCCACCAGTCTCGAGAAGATAATTTATACAAAACGTGTGAGTCAAACATTTTATTAATTAGAACAATATGTACTAGATGAGTCTTATCACTGTGTGATAACGCAGCCTTTCGTCTCCAGTCTAGACATCAGATAACCCGTGTACAACTGTACATGATAAGTATCTGAAGCTGTACAATATAACCGCCCAGACAATAGTTGCACGTGTAACTACATAACTACTTATACAATATAACTATTTAAAGTGTATGTATTGTTTATTGGCACTAGGATACAAATAAATTGAGACAACTGCTACATAACAATGACGCATTCGCTACCGTCTGCAACTTCTTCTAATTGTTTATCTAAATCAACGAGATAAATACGAGTATGCATATAATCTCAATGCAAACTTGAGTATCCGATTATGACTTTCATGAGCATACTAAACATTTTGTTATACTAGAATCGGTTCTTTGGTTCGTAAGTAATGGAAAGGTGGTTAATTTATTATTGGGTGGACCCTACTTAGGTCTGTATGATTCTACTCAGAGTTCAGAAAACAAGGTTTTATCTGATCTGTGATCCTACTTTTAAACGCTTGCTCGACGCTTTACATCCGTCTTATTGGAGATCTATGTGAAAGGCTAATGTGTAGCAGTAAAATGCCGTGACAGAGGTGTTTGTGATACCCGTTCATCGCGTATCCAGCCTGAAAACGATCTCGTTTACCTGATCTGAAATACTTTGTATTCTGCACGACTCTCTCTATAACTATCTAAGTACTTAAGTGATTCCAGTGTTTTCTATTGATCCCAACGCCCTGTCCTCTCGCAAATTTAGTATATTTCCATAATCGTCTACAGTCCAGTCTTCGGCTACATTGTTTTCATACAAAGCAGACGACACCACTACCATAGCTCTAGCTCTACTTCCCCAAGTGGAAACCAACCATGTTCCAAGGACATAGAGTAGTTTATCCAATGTTTTTCGGAGATGTCTTGATCACGGAATGGCTGCATGGCTCTAATCGTTATGCATATGAGGCCGCAGCCGCACACACGCGCCGACACCCACACACGGGTTGTTATGTCGTGGGTTGTATGTTGTATTGTGTGTTGGGTGGTGTGCGTTGTTTATGGGTAAGATTAGCTACATCAGATTTGGTTTATAGCATATTTGTAAGCGATTTTGTTATTTGTGCTGCGATGCGAGCATCTTTCTGTAACCATAATGATCAAGTGGGATGAAAACACAGTTATTACTGGGAAATGAGAATAAGAAATATCAAAAGTAAATCTGTTAAATGTATGGAGCTCGAAATAGTGGCGTTAGAAAGACTTTTCGAGAGTAACTAAAGGATGAGAGGATAACAATGAAGGGAGAATTGGTCGTAGTCTAGCTGTAAAAGAGTAGAGTACGTAGTTTATAGAATGATGATAACTAGAAGATTCTCGAAAGCTTAGATACCCAGCACTGACTAGTAAACATAGCTAGCCATGACAGTTCACCTGCTCGAGATCACAAAAAACATATTGGATACAAGCAGCTTTCAACGGACATTTTTTAACGAAGACCACTAAGTACATAACAGTGGATCGCTTGAGAACTAGATTCTTGTTCTCTGATCTGTACTTAAACAATTAATTTGGGAAACAAAAATTTTTGTAGAGACCTAAATTTCATTCATTTATTTAAGATACATACGCAAAATCGTACCGTACACCCAAAAAACATTCCGTCTTTTATTAGCAATAGAAAAGAACTAAACACACCAACTCTATAAGTTTTTATGCCTTAAAATCCATTTGACAGAACATTTAAAACGCCTCTAAATGGGTCCGGAATGTAATTCTATAAATACAAATCATTATCAACGTTTTCCAATTTAGAACCCTTGTCCAATCTAACCCTCGGCTAACAACCGAATAAAAACTACATATCATGGGGTGCATAAAAAAGATAAGCGATGGGAGAGTCTCGTTTCATGTGAGATGGTTCCGCACAGAATAACGTCATACTCTGCATTTGTCAGCGGACAGGTAATGTTATCCTTATCCTTACTAATATTATAAATCCGAAAAGTTTGTTGGTTTGTTGGTTTGTTACTCTTATACGCACCAACGGAGCAACGGATTGACTTGATTTTTGGCATGGACATAGTTTAAAAGGCGGAAGGAGCTTTAGGATACTTTTTATCCCGAAAAATTGCATAGTTCCTGTAGGACAGGACAAAAACCATCGAAAGCGAAACTGTCGCCACTATCACAAAGACGTTAAGTGATTAATTCCTCTATGACGCTAATATGGACTAACGAAACGTCACAGCCAAACGTAATTAGATGACAGGTGACATTGTCTGCAGACTTTTATAAATCACAAGTAGCATGGCAAGGGGATAAATTGTTTTTCCACCATTATATCCCCTTGAAGAGGAAATAAAGTATTGAAAATGACAACTGACATTAAAATTGGATAAAATGTTTTTTTCCCTCTGCATGCTACATGATACTATGACGTTTAATACCAGGCCGTCATTTTGTCTGACAATAAAAATATTTTTAAATCTTCTATCATTAGAGGTTTAACATGTTTCTTTATTCTACCTTTATGGTACAGAATCATCATACTTTAATATTATCAATCCGAAGAGTTTGTTGGTTTGTTCCTCTTTGACGCAGCAACGGAGCAAAAGATTGACCTGATTTTTGGTATGGGATACCTATGGTTTAAAAGACAGAAAGTGATAATAGGATACTTTTTTATCTCAAGAAAATTCGTGATTCCCATGGGATAGGACAATAACTGTTTCTCAGCAATGGAGCAACGGATTGACTTGATTTTTGGGGTGGGCATAGTTTGGAAGACGGAAAGTGACATAGGATACTTTCCATCCCGAAAAAATTGGGGTTCCCGTAAGACTTAACAATACATTTTTCTCAGCAACGGAGCAACTTGCCTTGGCTTATTGCATGAATATAGTTTGAAAGAAGAAAAGTGACATAGGCCACTTTTTATCGCAAAAACTTTAACAGTTCCCGTAGGATAGGATAAAAACTAAGTGAACGGGCCGCGGTAGCAGCCGTCTAAGCGCCAGAAATAGCCTGTCATGGCAAGTTTAGGACGTTCCTACATTTTTCGCACTCCTTCGCGGCACTCAACAGCGCTAGCCCAGACTCGGGCTCCACAACGGAGCTTGCGCTCTCGCCATAATGACGGAGTGTTTCGGAGCACAAGACACATCGTCATCCACCACTCGGGACTAACCAGTACTGAACGTCAGACAGCATTCCAACGCCCTGGTCCCAGTGCAGCGGGTCAGTCATAGTAGCCCAGCGCCTGGCTCTTCAACTGCAGAGGGCAGTGAGAACGGCCATCGCGCCGCCTTTTCAGCTGCCTCAGACCTCCCCCACGACAAGGCGGGAATACACGTTTTTAGGGTTGTATATACACTCCAACCGTAACTTAACCAACAAAAGCATTCCTCTAAGGTATTTTGATATTTGTCGGTTAGGTTAGATTTCGCAGCCGACATAAACATAAACCAAAATCAAAATATAACGCGGGCGAAGCCGCGGGTAAAAGCTAGTAACATATATAGTAATGCTTTACTTTTTCGTATGATTAGTAGTAGTAGTACATTCGTATCTGTCTACATCTTCAAAAGTAAAGAAAGCCAGTATGTTTAAATAAGCCTGCATTGCACTCCTTTAAATATCTGAATATACAGGGTTATTTCTAATCATTTAGCATCCTTTTAGGGCTTATTCTGTACATCAAAACTAACAACTTTTGTTCTGAGACTTCATTCAAAACTCAAAAAAAAAACAGCTGTTTCATACTTTTTTTAGGGTGAACGATATTTTTCTATGGAACAACAACTTTTTTTTGAGAATTAATAAAAGTCGTACAACAAAAGTTGTTAGTTTTGATGTACAGAGTAAGCCCCTAAAAAGATGCTAATTGATTAGATATAACCCTGTATAATTATGTAGTATGTGGATAGTTATCTAGACCAGAAAAATAATCCAGAGAGCGTACACAGAAAAAATCTGACAAAAATCTGAACAAGAATAAATATCAAATAGGTATAAAAAATGAAGAAAATGAATGGATCTAAAATGGCTGCGTAGGACATGTGAGATACTGTATTTTCACATTCGAGTGGTCCTAGCAGGGAAAGAAAGAAAGAATAGAGAATGTACAATAGAATATAGAACAGACCAAAGACACTAATCGAGCAGCAGGCATCAAATAGATATAATTTTCAAAGGACACAGATTAATGGTATAAACAAATAAGCTAAACAAGTGTGTTAATGGTCAGACACGATAATATAAAACTAGGAACCCCTATAACTGCGTTGTGTCCGTCCGTCCGTCCGTCCTCATTCTATAAAGCCTTATAACTTCCACATTTATGAACCAAATTGCATGAAATTTGACAGTATAATAAATAGTTTTAATATTAGAAGATTAGCAAATGGGGTTAATTTTCCAAAGGTAGGGATCTCCAAAGGCGAGGTTAATCATAGATAGAACGGGTTGCCTCTAATATAGTAACTATTGTCTAATCTATGGCTCAGTAACCACCTCTCCAGTGGCTCCCACCTACGGATTCAGCCAGTTACTGACGACGAGAAGCCTCGTTTGAACGCTCCATTTGAACCTTACAGTGGAACACTTCACTTGACGTTAATAGAGATGCTAACAAGCTAGAACAACTTCTACGAATGTTTAGTTTTTTTTTGTAATTTTTAATTTAACCTTGTTATAATTATTTGGTAGACTAAATGGCAGTGCAGCTAAAACGTCCCAGTAAGTGACCTAGTAACTTTTTTTTGTTTTTCGATTGATATTATATCTACACCCTTCTAATGCGATCTTACTGTCTATAGTAATTTGTGATAAGATTTTACTCCTGTGATATAATCATTTTCAGACTACAGTTTTAGGGCACAAACATATTATATTCCTTTACACTTTCACCATCTACAGAGCAAACGCAAAAACCTACCATTACACTACCTTCAATCTATCCAGTAATTTCCCTATCCACTGTCCCGTTCAAACGCTCCCATCCACAGTGAAGTTGAGCTAGCGGTAGATTTACATAAGCACATGTAGATGTAGAGCCCATCAGCTGTCTGGGCCAAGTTTACGGCCGTAGCCCACGCGTGGGCTGCCTGGCCCACGGCCCACGGGACACTTTTAAAACGAAATGAGAAATACGACACTAGCACGAGTTATTGATGGCTAAGTAATTCGATAGAGTCGCGACACACTTGTGGACACGTTTTATGAGTGTTTGCGCCACTTGGGACCATCGTAGTGTCTATAAAAAAATAATAAAGTGAGTCTGTGTCGTTAATAGGTTACTGGTAAAACTTATTACTAATCCTTGTCAGTTGGTTGTTTTCGATCTTAATATTGTACATATTATGTATTCTGTTACCTTATGTAGCAATCTTGTCTAGAGACATTTTCGAAATGAAACGATGAGACGATTTCAGCAGGTCAACAGCCTACTGGAAAGAAATTAAGGAGAAAAAACCTAAGTCACTCTGAGTGACCTTCATTCCTGTGTATATAATTTGCAAAACTCGCGTTGGTCTGCATCATATAAAAAAATCTTCCTAAACTGTGTTACTAGGGCTATTATACAGGGTTATTTCTAATCAATTAGCATCCTTTTAGGGGCTTATTCTATACATAAAATCTAACAACTTTTGTTCTGCGACTTTTGTCAGAACTCAAAAAAAATCAGCTGTTCCATACATTTTGTCGCGGGTGAACGACATTTTTCAATGGCAAACAAAATTTTTTTTTGAGATTTGAGAAAAGTTGCTGAAGAAAAGTTGTTAGTTTTGATTTAGGTACAGAATAAGCCCCTAAGAGGATACTAATTGATTAGAAATAGCCCTGTATAGGCACCATACTTACCTCAGAAGAATGCCACTTTAGTTATTATTCCAAGATACTTACTGTTTAAAATAAAATGCCCCAATAAAAAATAAAAATATCTTACTAACTCGTTCTTTTAAGTTAAAGCTAAGAAGTTCATGTTATGATAACGCATTATCGAACAGCTGTTCTCTAAAAGAAGAACGAGTAGGTATTTCTTTTAAATACTCGTAGTAAGTTAGTTACCAATTTCGATCAGAGGTTGGTGGCTATAGACTTGGTAACACAGTTCAGGCCGACCGATTACCTTCTATCAATAATCGTGAACTGTGGACGTCATCTTGATCCTCCTAAATACCTATTTCTATCACAAAATACTGATCATGATTATAACAAATGTCTCATCCACTGATAAGAGCGTTGTGCATGTGATGTAAACTCATGAATCTGTTTGCTTCGTTAAGAGATTCGTGTGTAAACTAGGCTAACGAACCGATCGAAGGAAGGTGACATTTGCTAATTATTGACATCCATCAAGTCAGGTTCGTAACTGCACAAATGCACCAAAACCCAATAAACAGCTGATAACTGCGGCTATAAACATTTAACGAGTTTGTAATGGACTCAGTAGGTATACTTACCCGCCACGTAACGCCGGAAGTAACGTAATTATCTCTAAGTGTGAAAGTATTTCTATAACCAAAACAGCACAAAACCTTTTTCAGATAATACAAATGACATTTTATATACCGACTTGAGATTGATAGAGATATATAGGGTAATAGTATGTACTTATCATTGTGAAATAGTTTTACTAGACACCAACCACGAAATCGTGAAAAAATAAAAGTCCCCATACTTAGTAAAAATTGTCTATGTATATTGATAAGTAGGTATTATACTGTACCTTAAATTCCGGCACTTAATAAAACAACACCTGTAAATAATTAAATATAGAATTTTTATTCAAAGCATTATGTATACTATTATATATTACCTAGTGCTTTGATCAATAAAATTTTAGAATACTATGTTTCGTTAAATTTTTAGCTTTAGTAGTTACCTCTATGATTTGTTTTTAATTATGTCACAATATATAACCATTTTTGCTGTTTAGAAACTGTGAAAGTTTAATAACAATTAATAATGCCGTTGTGATGGAAAACAAAACATAAGGAAGCAAAAAAAAAAAACCTAAATATTAGTACCTAGTTGACTCTACATCCTAAATTTACGGGAGGATACCTATTTATAAGAACAGTTTCACTAAATATTTTCTATCAGACTCAATAGATAAATAATTCGTAAAGAATCCAAAGTTTTCTCTAACCAAAGAGCATCTAAAATAGATCAAGTCGTCCTACCTTCAATTTCCTTACTGACGTCAAACTAACACCAATTCTCGAATCTATCTAAATCCTTCTGACGCAAAAATAACGGAAACCACCAATAAAATACATTACAAACCTTATTTATCATCAAAATATTAAACGGAAATCAATATACAATGTGTATACCTGTATCATTTATTAATATACACCAGCTAGCCACTTTTCAAGCCTCAATTGTGAAAACTTGCTCTGACAGCTGTTTAGAAAGGAATGAAACTATATAATTTCAATTAGAAAGAAAGAGTTCGACGTTGGTGCCGGTTCTTATATTCAATAACGTTGTATTTCTGAAACCCACTAAAATACTTCATACTTTACAGCAAAGTGATAAGGTAGAGTTTTGAATGTAGGGTTGTCACAGTTACGACAACAGAAATCTTCAGTTGGCAGCCAGAAACTCGAATAACTGGTCGTTGGAGGCTTGCCTCTTGGTCCAGGGCCATCAAAAGAAAAAACTTATTGTTATTATGTTTCAAAAATTGCGCATTATATTTTTTACTGGCAATAATTTTAATCCGACTTCGTATAGACAAAGCGTCACGCCTGCTGTATGATAATTGATATTCGATATGGCAGCTCCTGTATTGTAATAAATACGAGTGATTTTGTTTTTGTACGCGTTATAAATCTAAGATTTATTATTGATGGAAGATAAGTGCTAATCTTTAGTTTTTGTACCGTGGTTTTATGGTTTATTTGAATATAAAGAAATCGTTGTAATTTAAACAACTGATTAATTTTGTTATAAGTTTGATTACTATCACAAATATATGAGTTATTACTGTATATTTTTGGCCTTAATTTTTAATTCTAAAATATTTAGGCTTTATTTGAGTTGTGGGTATTATAATATTATCAAATAATTATATTATTAAATTGTAGTTGTTTATGACAGCCCTAGGAGTTGTTTTGCTACCGACTTACGCTTCTTTTTCTGGATAAGGCCTCGTGTTGTGGACTGGTATTGTGTATGTCACATACATACACACATCCACGCTTACAATGTAACATACACACACTCTCGTGACATGTACCTGTTAGGTACTTATGCTCGCCTGGTAAGTGATTTACTAACTCTTATTTTTTTCGTCTAAGCTTTACAATCGTAGATACCATTTTTACCGAAAGATATATTTTTTAACATTAATTTCAATAAGTAACTTACATAGGTATTATAGGTAGCTATTGAGCAAGAAAGCTTTGAAAACTTAGGTCCCTACATACAAATCTAACTACAAAATTTAAAAGGATTGTACTTAAAAGTTAAATATATGCGTCAACTTAGAATAGTGTTTGAGAATGAGATTTAACACATCAGTAACGCTATAAATATTCATCAACACGAACACTAGTTTTTCTTTGCAATTCACGTCTCAAGAAGACTGCTAACGCCATCTGTTGGCAAACTTTAGAACTAGCCCATAAAATAAACTTGTTTACCACAATTTAAAGTTCGATTTTTTACATAAATATCACAAGTCATTTATTTGCATAATTTTAATCATTGATCGTTAAAAGTATTGATAAAATATTTAATTGATATCTATAATAAGTTGCTATGCAACTATGTGCCCAGACTGCCTAGGTAGATCGCACCCTCATCAATAAATCCGTTGAACCATGTCTTGTCAGATTCGATACTTATATAGAACTGGGAATACCTACCATATTATAGGTCATTCATTAATTCCTGATGATATGGTAGTTATGAGCCACATTATAACATTATTAAGATATAGGTTTTTGTTGGTTTAGGTACCCACCTACCTATAACAGAGAAATAGGACAGCTTTTCTGAGCGAAAGTTCGGCTGGTTGGTTGCAGATGTTGTTTGTTGCAACAAAGTTAGCTGGCATAAATGTTTGATGATACGTAGGTAGGTAAGATACTCCGTGTGATTTCAAGTAGGTAGGTACGTTCGTGCAACACGAATAACCGTTGGTACTGAAGTTCTTGGGACTACAAAGCTGCAAAGCCACGGCGCGGTCTCCTATCCTAACACTGGCGGTTTTTTCTTAAATTTATTTTTATTTACTAGATATATGAGTAACACATAATACAACTTGATTAAAATAAACTTAGCACCTAAAAGCCACAGTAGGTTTGTCTAGTCTAGGTAATTCGGGACTCACTTGTTGTTGTTGCTGTATAGTGATATTAAGAATAAAGAAGATATAAGAAAGTTTTGAATGTATTGTCGAATAATATATAACTAAGCATTCTCTATTAGTAAGTAGTACAAATCATTTTATACTTAGTTCTTAGCACCATACTAAATACTAATAAAGAAGATTTTTTGGGCATTAGTTCAAGGAGTATGAGACAATACCGTAATAATAATGTTCAGTGCATTTCTCGTATTCTTTTCCTGAATAACAGAATGTAATAAAACTTTGGAAAGAAAATCACCAACACAACCCTCTCCCTACAGGCCCCGTCAGGCGAATACTGAAAGTATCCGTTTAAAATCAAAAGCAGCCTGTGTGAGACATCGTACCTACTCAGTACAACGTGTTTGTATCTCGTATACGACATAATTACGTTCTGGAAACTGCGCCCCAGAGCCGCTAATTATCACTAATGCTTATCATAACAGTTAGCCCGCTGCAGCACTGTGGCCCGCAGTATCAGAGCTTTGTACCTATTTGATATGGAACGCAAAAATTCTAAAGATAACAGCAAAGATATGGAACTGTTTGCCAGGGACTGGTGGACTAGGGCTAGACTGAACTAAAGATGTTAAAACGATATGCTTTCAGCATCACAATCTTTTTAGCATCCTTTATCGATTCTTTTGAATTATGCGAAAATGGATGTACCTATGTATAAAACTCTGCAACTGCATCACTTACACCTTATCTTTCTTTTCTTTCTCTTTGAGCAATTCAATTTTTTCTTGGCGCAATCGAGAGTGGGTATCTCACGGTTGGGAAGAGATTTGCGTGTTGAATAAAAGTATAACATCTTCTAAGTCTGTGTGTTAGTTAAGGATAACTGACACCCAGATACCTTATCTTATGTGTGTTCTCTGGGACCCTACACATTACACAAGGAATCCTAGTGGGGGCTACAAGTGTGAAGCAAGGTTTGAAAGAAGCTGAGGTACTGCATAGCACGTCGCCCAGAGGGCCTCTATTTCCCGGAGTGTCGCCGCTTGCCCGCTCCCATCTAAGTTACACTAACTTGAACAAGTTAAACTAGTTAAGTTGGTAATGCGCCCCTGGGTTTCAACTTGACGCGATTCTTGCCCGTATTTTTGGACTGTTTTCGGTATGTTTGAGATATTTTCGGAGTATTATCCTCTGGGGCGGTCGCGTCTGGCTGCTAATGAAAACTGTCCAAGTTTTAACTTATTGTTATGTTTAAGTTAGTTTTGGGCTTTGTTTTAGTTGTTAAGCGTATTCTGGGAGTGGAGCGAGGTCGAGGTCTCTATTCAGAGAGGAGAGGAACTGAAGAATCGACTTCCAACCGTGCTTATTGGAATTCTATACAGGAGGCCTATGTCCAGCAGTGGATGTCCTACAGCTGATGGATGGATGATAAATAGGCGATCAAAACTATCACCACTATAATTGTTTATCATATGAATTCAATATGTAGGTATAAGTATCGTACTTAATAATAGCTTGAAATATAATTTTTATTTTTTTTTAAAGGGCAGGTTTTCGTTTGACCTATCCTTGTCTGATGTTAACAAGGTTGCAGTCCACAGTGTAGCCTTCGATCAGGAATACACTTCCTGATCGAAGTGTAGCACACTTGCTAATATACGAGTACCTATCTGTGTTTGCTCGGGATTTGAAGACACCTACGCCTCGCACCTATTTCTGGCATAATGCAAAGATATACTAAATCTATGGTTATATGATGAAACTAGTCGTACATGTAGCATTAAATTTTACACATATCTCATTTATGTATAATTCGGAACGCTATTTTCTCATTTGACAGTTGTCAACAGTGTAAACGCTTCTAATTGGTCAGGACGAAACGTCAACCTGTCTAGTGATTGCCAGTTTCCCAATCAATACTCGTTTGATCCAAACTATCGATTTTTTCACTCGATCATTTTTTTCATTAATTCATATCGGCGTCTCCTTTTTATAAACAAACGCTTATTTAAAGCCACTCAACAAAGTGAAACCTTTGGATAAGCCTTAGTATTATTAATCTCACCTTTTTAGCATTTATCCGTTTTCTTTGGGAGTAATTTCCTCTCCTCGTATTATTTTTAGTCGATTCTAATTCGATTGTTTGTTGAGTTAGTTGCTAGTCTTTTTTTCAACGTTGTCCCCACTGTCTGCGTGAGAGGGATTCATAAAACCAAAAGGACGATGGCGGACCCCTGCTTCCTGCATGGTCTTTTGCTCCAAAAACGCGGTGGAAGGCTGAGCTTTGACCCAGGGATCCTGCGGAAGACCCCAGGAGCCACGCACCTCTAACTCACCGGGCGTGGAGCGGCCTCGAGTCGCCATTATTATATTTTTCCCCCTAACAAGGTATGTGGACGCGTCACCATTCGTACTTTTTTTTGTCAAATAATCACGAAATACATACTAAATCGTATTATCTTCCATTGAGCGCGTGCGCAGCTACTTTTTCTATCGATTTCACTAAATTATTACCCTGAAATGTTCACTTCAACATGTGATTTCAATGCGTTTTTGGGCCAACCACATGGATTGGAAATACAATCCTTTCGTTATTTAACTATTGAATATAGGATAAAAACCTTCCCCTCGACCCTGCGGTCGTGGCGAGGTGTAATTCTCCCCGATTTTAATGTAAAATCGCTGGAATTCTTGACTTTTGGTAGAAAACCTACTTAGAGTAAAATAACCTTCTGGAATGTTCCTAGATGTTCACATTTGTGCTAAACACTTTCCTCTTGACCCTGCGGTCGTGGCGAGGTGTAATTTTCCCCGATTTTAATGTAAAATCGCTGGAATTCTTGACTTTTGGTAGAAAACCTACTTAGAGTAAAATAACCTTCTGGAATGTTCCTAGATGTTCACATTTGTGCTAAACGCTTTCCTCTCGACCCTGCGGTCATGGCGAGGTGCAATTTTCCCCGATTTTAATGTAAAATCGCTGAGATTCTTGACTTTTTGTAAAAAACACACTCCGTGTAATACCCCCTTCTAAAATGCTACTTGACTGTTAAACCTTTATTAAATAGTTTGTCCACAAGCCCCCGCACGTGGTGAGGCCCAATTATACCCCATTTTCTCATTTATGACCTGAGAAAATGTAATTTTAATTTTGTTTACTTTTCTTCCTACTCGGTGTTAACATGGATTCATTCCATCCATTTCAGGGTGTATAGGTGAGGCCGGCATGTTTGGGCATACCCCCAACCAGGCTTACCTGGATTAGCCGCCTGGGCGTCGTTGGTGCACCCAGTCAACGGTGCGACCACTGACCTTCACGTGAGCCCTGCCAGAGTATTGGCAGTCTACCTCCAGTTCCTATTTGTTAACCGGCGGCGCGTACAGAGGTATTTCATTCCCCTTTATTACCGTCGGTCATCTACTACCTATTGGTGACACCATCGGATGGATCCACCCATTTGCTGATTATAGTTTAAGTGAAGGGACAGAACTCGACCAAGCGACCCACCGTTATCATTATTTTATTTACCACTATTTTACATATTCAAGTCAGACGGCTTCCCCGTCTACATTCTACCTTACCTAGTATACCTATTTAATCCATTAAGTACCCATTGTAAAATAACCAAGCAACTCACCGTTGTTTACCTATTAGAGTTAGACGGCTTCCCCGTCTACCTTTAGTGTTACCCATGGTACCTATTCAACGCTACTATTATACTCCCATTATACTACTCCTATTTACTCCTAAATACTACTAAATACTACTATCATTGTAAAAGTACCATGGTGACCTCACTGTTCCTGTGAATATTAATCCTTTAAAAAACTTACAATAAAAACAAACATGCCGGTGATAAACGCTGTGCTTTTATTTAACTACCTTAGTCTATAAGTGTAGGTATATTTATCCACACCCTTTCATAGGGAAGAAACCCTGCTACATACACTATAGGTAGTTACTTAATTATTAAGGTGGCTACGGGCAACGTATTAAATCAAATTGGTATTTCTATTGGTAAATATTCTATGAAAACAATCAAATTTCCACAAAGAATTGTCATGAAATTGCTCTCCCCCTTTCAGACCCGCCATTTTATTTTCCTACGAGTTTCCTCTAATGAGATGTTCGAAATGTATGTAACGTAAGTATTTTCTTTGTAAACGAACACAAACAGAGGAACACGCTTCTCATTTGAGAACACAAAGAAAAGTGTTTGAAACGTAGTTCAATCAATAATAGCAACATTACAGTACGGTAGGGGCTAGATTTTAATGATCTAGAAATAAAATATTTCCGATTACCACCGACGAAAAAAAGAGGGGGTTATAATTCTGTTTGATGTCTATTATATGTTGTAAGTGACACATATTTGTATGGACCGATTTTGATACCTCTTTTGAAGGATAATTTTATCGTGATATCTATTTTTAGGGTTCCGTACCCAAATGGAAAAACGGGAATACTAAAAACAAAATAAAATAAATATTTAAGGGGGGCTCCCATACAACAAACCTGAATTTTTAGACGTTTTTGCTCTATATTAATAATGGTACCAGGTACGAGTAGATGCTTGAAATTTTCACAGAATATTTAGTTTTATATTCCCTTCAATTATAAATAACAAAAATTAAAATTAAATAAATATTTAAGGGGGGCTCCCATACAGTACGGAACCCTACGTGCGCGAGTCCGACTCGTACTTGGCCGATTTTTTTTATTACTAGCCCGTTTTATTTCTCGCCATTCTTTCCAGTCCCCATGCATTGTCCTCTAACATATTACAATTACAACATATACACATACAAACAGTTAATAATCTGTACTCATGTTTTCTTCAAATCAATAGAACCTTCCAGAAAATTGAAGAACCTTCAGCGATCTCAAGAACACAGAGGAGTGATTTTCTCCAGGACCTGCCCGACCGCTCCCTCTCCCGTTCCGTTCACCCTGCCCGAGTTAGACAGAGACAGCATTATCTGAAGCAAACCGGTTACTTCTGGTAAATGAAGGTGCTGACTCTGCCTTGCTTATACATCAGTGAAGTTGCTTCATTCGTTAAATCCAACCCTGAGCTCTTCAAAATGTGGCCTGTGGGCAGTAGACGGGAGGGTTATGTACATAGTTTACCATCGAAGACATCCTTCTTAAATAAAAGTGTGTTCTGCATGGCTCCAATGATCTACAATAAAATTCCAGAAGCTATACGTAGTAAAACTGATGTAAATATATTCAAAAATTGATTGAACAATTTATTAGTTAAAAAAGCTTACTATAGTGTTAACATGTTTTTATCTGACAATAATTTAGGTGACACTCCATGATTTGTAATTGACTTTGACATTTTGTACCTATTAACTTTGACATTTTAGAATTTTTTGTGATTATTTGATTTTGTATAACATCGAAAATACCTACCTCTTATTCAGTTAGTCTCATTGACCATTGTTTTGTTTAAATATTCTTCCTTGTTATGATTTTATAGCTTCTACTTCGATTAATTCAAAATGTCTGTATACCAATGAAGGTGGAGGCTAGTGCACTACAATAATTTTCTTCTAACACCTGTGTATGTACACTTATTACCTAGTTTCACAGACTAATAAAATCATTGTATCATTGTATCATTGTATCAAATGTATGTTATGGTCTTATGGGCCATCTCGTGTTTCTTTTTTCACTTGATATACGGATCTTGGAATAGGTTTGGTTTTTGTAAGATATTTGTAGCCTTTTCAAGTTGTTTTGTACATCCGTCGCTTATATTTATTATCTGTTGTGCTCTTGGTGAATATCTGATGAATGAAGAAAATACAAAAAGAGTTCGCAAAGACCGTGTGGTATAAAACTTTTCACTTTTATTACACTTCAAGGCATTCAGGAACCCTTAACTTGAAAAAAGGCGGAGTTATAAAAGTTACGGAGTAAAAACACGAACAAGGTAAACGCTCACCCATCCTACAAGACCCTGAAAACAGTGTAGTGTAATGCCTAATACTTATTTAAAATTGTTTCCATTCATCAACTGCAAGACGTACACTGCTAGATATAGGCCTCCCCTATTTATTTTCATTAAGGCCGGTTGGGAGTGGCCTGGATCCAGAACGTTCATGTGATTTTAATTACATATATATGTAGTTAGTCCACCTAGATGGAGGACGTCCTCACAGACTTCCATAAAAAAGGAAGTCTGTGGACGTCCTACGCTCCGCTTGATGGTTAAATCGTTTGACCACTCACTACTGAGCATTTTTTAGAAGAAGTATTTAATTTTCATAGTAAAATATATTGCCAGTTTCTATTTCGTTTTATGCATGAATGAAGCTGAATATTCAATAACTTAAATCAAATTAGAAATCTTTGAAAATTAGTACATTATTTTCAGTGGAATAGTCCTGTATTTTAGTGCCAGGAGTAAATATTATCTTTGTTTTTGAGTTTAGAACAAATGCGAAGCTAAATGTAATCACCATAAAGAACCCTCGCAACTGAGATGCAAAATACGAGTACGTTACACCCAGCGACCTGCCCTGTGTAATAGGGCCTATTCTGTGGTTACACCATTTTAATGAAATTTTGTAAAATATTGTCGTGATATGAAAATGTAAGAAGATACAGTACATGATTTTTAACCGACTTCCAAAAAGGAGAAGGTTCTATGTTCATCTGTTTTGTATTTCATTTTGTGTATGTTCATCGATATATATGCCTAATTGTGAGCCGAATCAAAAAATTCTATTTTAGTTCGAAAGGATATTCTTCCGAAATGGTCCCATTTAAATTTTATCGAAATCGGCTGAGCCAATTTTGGAAAATCAACAATAATGTAAAAATTGTAATATGATGTATTCGACCGAGCTACTTACGAATTCTGTACACGATGGAAGTCGGTTTAGCTATTTTTTACGAAAAATAATTATTTGTGATATTTTAATTCTAATTCCTGTGATTGATAGAACTGTAGCATGGATGCAGGCCGCTTCCAATTAGAATAAGAGGAGGCTTTTTGGCATAAACCTGTTTTATCAGGTCTACGTCTAAATCATTCAATTTCATTTATTTATTGGTTTGCTTCATTGATTTTACCTAAAGGCAGGCTCAGTCTCTAAAATGCTTTCGAAAATTCATTGAATTAATTTGGAGCAAACTATACTTAAAACAAATGAAAAACACTAATTTTTATTTTTACACCGCATAAAAAAATAACAAGCTTTACTAATCTCCCGAACTCAAGTCTTCAACAAATGATAAATTGAAAATATCACTACATCGCATACAACAAAGTCGCTTCCCGCTGTCTGTCCCCATGTATGCTTATATCTTTAAAACTACGCAACGGATTTTGATGTAGTTTTTTTTAATAGATAGAGTGGATCAAGAAGAAGGTTTATATGTACAATACACCTGTGCGAAGCGGGGGCGGGTCGCTAGTTAATAAATATACTTATCCAGTATAAAAAAATACTTCTACCAAATCTTCGTCCTTTTATTCAATGCTTATCTACTGGTACTAATTTATATTAAACAGCTATTCCATTCTCAAAAAGCGCATACAGCAATATGTAGACATATTATTATACATACATTTCAGAAAGATTCATATTGCGGACCATCTAAGTAGGTAGTAGTTACATTTACATACCTACATATAGTTTATGCAAGTTGATGCTATTTATGCATAATTATGTTATAGTGGGCGACTGGTTCAAAAATAGAGCCCCAAGCTTATGGGCAAACCGACCGATGAAACAAAATGCTACTTTATTTCTTGTTCCTTAGAGTCGGCAATCAAAAATAATCTCTACGAAATCTTCGGATGTAAGATTAAAATAAAACCATCATGTTTTCTCTACATAAAACATAGTAAACAATTAAGTAAAACTACATATGTGTGAAGTAAAACTAATATTCGCTGGTGGATTCGCAAAGTTCTGGGATAAAGACTAAGCACCAGCCAGCGTAGCGTAGGACGTTCAGATCGCAGGATAACGATGGATGTATATAATTATATAGGCTGCTTATGATCGATGATATTGGAAATCTATCTAGTAGTGGATATCCTTTGACTGAACTATTGAAGATTTTTTAGATTTACAAAGGGCACGGAGCCCAGTGTCCTTTCCCTCGATATTATAGGAAACTTTCATAGACCGAGGTTGTATGTGTGAATAGGTGGTGAAGCGTGTGTGTGTGTGTGTGTGTGTGTGCAGAGCCTTAAGGCGCCCACGCCCGGTAGCGGACCGGTCCGAGCACTTTTTAATTTTCTTGTTTTTTTTTGAGCTTCTTTTTTTCTTGTAGCCGCGGAATTAATAGCCATGGGCTTATCATTTATCTTGTATGGGAAGGGCGAGAATACACTGCACAGTTTTTATTTGAATCCAGCCTTAGATTAATGTATATGTTTATCTATGTCCTACATGTACTTTTTCCAAAATGCTAACGATCCAACTTTGTTTTGCAGTTTATTTTAAATTAAATAAATAAAGGAGACATCTCACACACGGTCTCTGACCCCAAACTAAGCAAAGCTTGTGATATGGCTGCCAGAGACTGATAAACTACGTATACTTATTTTTTTAAATACATACTAATATACATGGTAACTAAATAACACCCAGACACAGAGCAAACACTTATGTTTATCACATAAATATTTGCCCTGGGTGGGAATCGAACCCACGCCTTTTTGACTAAGAAGTCAGGGTCACTAACCACTGAGCCACCGAGGCAGTCAGTTGAATTTAATTGAATTTTTCTAAATGTTAATAGAGTAATTTCTACCGATTGACCTGACTCCGCGTTTTCCCATCCTTAAAAACGACAAAGTACTAATAGTCTGGGCGAGATTTGGAGAACTACTAGAACTCAGAAAACTATTTTTTTTAACATTGAGTCATGGCAGTAGTGAGAGGGGAAGACCAAAAATAGTGTGGATGAATTGTATGAAAGATGATATGAGAGAGAAAGAAGTTTATGATGAGATGACTTACGATAGAGTCAAGTGGCAAAAGGAGACATGCTGTGCCGACCCCACCTAGTAAGAGAAGTGCAAGAAGATGATGATAAGTGACGAGACAAGCAATGCCACCCGATATTTAGAATCACCAATGTTCATGTCAAATACCAGCTAAAAACTCTACGTGACACAGGACTAGTCTAACTTTTAAGATCTTCTGTTACTGTGAAACGTTAAAAAACATTGCCCCTATATCAACAGTAATGCTTGCACACGGCTACATGGCAGTTGAATAACTTACAACGCTATGGCACTTCCCAACGCTGAGTCTGCAAAATGGCACTACAATTACAATATTACCTAATATTATAAAAATTAACGTTGCCACACCCTAACAGGGTCATATGTGTATAATTTTTGAAACATGTTATTTAAGATCTACATGTATTATTACCACATATGTCGCAATAAAGATTACTTATTGATTGATTGATTAAAAACAATATTTTCTAAATATTTATCTGTATATTCTCAGCCTTAGCTTCCACATACGTGTGGAGCCTCCATCAATTATATCCGGAACCTCGCTCTCCGGAGCTCGATTCGATTCACTCATTTCGGTTTATTTTATTGTTTTTGTGAACGAGAACGACTGACTACCTATAGCATCTAGCATAACCTCTATTACAATAAAAAGAATCAGACTGCACAATATAGCATAATATAAATTGTTATAGTTATAACAGACAGTTATTTATTTGTGACAAAAACCAGTTGTGTCGTTACAAAAGTGCATCCTAGTTGTACAAGTATAGTAGTTGTAGTTTTACAAAACATACCACACAGAGGCAAACCGCTTTCAACGGGTCTTATTGGGAATCCATAAAGGAAGCTTCTTTCCAGAGGAGGCCGTTTCACGCTGATTATGACGGATGCTAACGATGGCTAAGCAACCAAATGACCAAAAAGTATTCCTGCTGGATTATGGCAGTACAAAACAAACTTATTGGATAAGTGAAGAGTAAAGAGAACCACGCTTGGACCGCGTGATATTGGGAAAAAGATGCTGAATTAAAAAAATATAGAAAACTTAATAAAGATACCGTGACTAGCAGCACCGCCGTAATAGCGCTCGAAATAACAATAAATGCGCATGGAGTCTCTCCGCGCAGAAGAAGTGAAACTTCGAAGCAACAGGGTTTTCATAACCCCTCCATGGTAGCGTTAAACGTTTAACGCAACTTTGTTGAAAGTCGCATTAAAAGTTTCACTTCAAAAAATCATCTGGATAAAAAACCTGTACAGTTAATTTTAAAATTAAATTAAAAACGTGGTCTTAAAAGAATGGTTGTTGTCACAATTTCCCAAACATTAAACTGACTGGGTGTCATACAAACTCCACAAATTCTACGTGCGTACAAACTATATACTTATAGAGGTATATGTATACCATTGCGCTCCCTCTCTCTTTCATCTCTAATCTACTTAATTCAGCACAAATTGTATATCTGCAAAAGTGAAATCTCTAATTCCTCAGGTAATTTCCTTAAATTCAAGTTATAATTAGGTAGAGTTCCTGTTTCGTCGAGTAATGGCGGCTGCGGCGCTAACGAGCGCGGCAATGACGCTCGGTCGCCAGATAAACCGGTATAAACCACTATGTATACCGGTATAAACCGGAATTATCCAGCTTGAGCCGGCTCCGGCCAGTGTCGGCCGGTTATTTCTGGCACAGTTCGGTGCACACGGTGGAAAACTGGGAAACTTAATGAGGACAGAACGGGCTATCTGAAAAATAAAGAAAAATAAACTCACAACAAAAGATGAGGTAGTGAATGTAAAAGATGAAAAGTCCAAAAAAATACTTATTTTTTTCAACCGACGAAACAGAGGATGTTTACAAGATAACTTTTTACAGAGTGGTCCGATTTTATAATTTTTTTTTTTTTTTGGTAGATCATACTTCAAAGGCGGTTTCATTTAAATTTTATCGAAATCGGCTGAGCTATTTTTGATAAATCAACAATAATGTAATAATTACGGGTAGAAAGCTCCTACTTTCTACATCGATCCGTGCGAACTATTCGAATTCTGTACACGGTGAAGTCCGTTATACCATTTTAAGAAAAATAACTATTCATTCATACTTAAAATTGTTTTAAAAAATGATTTATCTACAGGGCGTAAAAAACAAGAAACTAGTTTTGACAAATCAATATTTGGTAGGTATATTTGTTTTTAAAGGTATTGAACTAGTCGTAAATTGGTTAATGATCATTGTGTAGGTATGTCAAAAAGTTATAAATGTAGAAAGCTACGCGATCGTCATAGAAATACAACCAGCCAGTCCACGGCGTTTGAAGGCCTTGATTAAAAGATATGGTTATTAGATAATACTACATATTTTATTTGTAGTGCTTGGCTAATCTCAAAGAGTTTCACGCAGTCCTGACAAATTTTTGAATTGTTTATCACAAAATGAACACTTTACACACAATGAAGGTTGTATTATTCACATAAGTTATACCTAGACATAGAGGTATATCACTAAAATGGAGGTTTATACCTAGCAGTGAGATATATATGACCAAAGGTAGGCTCAAGGGGGATGACATGTGATGCTGTTCTTGTATACTCGTTATACAGGTAATTTACGGTAATCTGTGGTAATCTACCGTAATTTACAGGGAAGAGGGAGAGGAGGTTCCGGAGGTTGCAAAATGAACTTGCTAAAAAATGAAGTTAAAAGGCCGTGAGAAATCTTGAAAATTCAGGATTTCAGCAGCTTGTTAGAGACAATTTTCTTGCTGATTTTGAAGAGAATGGCCATTTTATTTTAGGAATACGTTACCTAATCAACGTGGTAGGTGATATCTCAATAACCTACAAAAAAAATGCAAATAACCAGTCAATAATACTTTCTACTGTCCACGTATTCAGGACTAGACATAGGCCTCTCCATGTAATTCAAATTAGACCTGCTGGAAGCGGCTTGCATCAAGATGTACCTGCGGTTGATTAGATCGTCAATCCAGCTCTTTGAGACCTCCTCATTATTTAGATCTTAAAAGCCACTGTACTTATCTGATACAACTTTTTTGTTTAAGTAGTATAAGCTTGCGATTGACTACATTACAATCTGCCTGATGTTAAGCAGATATGACATAATAACATTATAAACATAAAACGCATATCGCCATAGCACAGCTCACCTCTCCAAAGACATAACGCCATAAGTTACATGAGTGCGAGCAGCCCCGCCGCCTCTCCCCGCGACTATAAACAACCTTAACTGCCCATAAAACGATATAAAAACTTACCTAACTGGGATATATTTCACACATCACGTTGTAAAGGTTAGGTTAAATGAGCGCGACTGCAGCAGTTGCGGCGGCTGTAACGTAGCAACAATATTACAATTTGCAACGATACCAAGTCTGGCCAGTTGGCAATAATCCAACAACTGTGTACAGGTCGCGGCACGTAAGTCTAGCGCTGAGCGTAGTGTGGAGGGGATGGCTGCGCATGGGTTTACTATGGCGGTCACCAGGCGCAGCCATCCCCTCCACACTACCCTCATCGCTAGACTTACGTGCCGCTACCTGTAATAGCAAAGTGAAGGCTAAGCGATTTTCATATTTTGGTCAAACAAAATGTGAATAATATATTTTATCTGATCTGTTTTGAAAAAATAATCGAAACATCGACTCGAGAAGAAGAAGAAGCGATAATTTTGCAGTATACCACCAAAAATAGTGTTGCCACCAACTATAAAGCCTTTTTTAAAGCAAGTACCTACTAACCCTATGCAACCATCAGCATTCAACGTATCAATAAGTATTATCACTGAAAAATTTGGAGAAAAATCTGTAATGTGGAAAAAAACATTTATACTCGTACTATCTGTAATAATCACTCCATAGGTTTGCGAAGTTATTTTTGTATATTCTATCAACAAGATTGCACAGTCGCAAAAGAAATAAGCGACATGTTTTCTCCAATATATTATTAATTATTATTGCATCGAACTCCCCCGCGTCGCCAAGTTGTCGTAGCGCAAGTTTGACCAGGTCCTTAACTCGAGCTTTTGTAAGGCACCAGATGACGACGTAAGACAACGCGATTTACATCACATGCATCCACAAACCAGGTCTATTAACTATCGAAAAACACTTAAATTCTGGCGCATAAAGTTTAAATTTAATTAGCTGAAGTTTGGATAACTTTGTCAGCTTACAATGCAACATTTGCGGTTTATTTTGCTTGTAATTCAATGGAAATAGAATTGATTTTGCTGTGTTTGTGTGTGGATGTGTGTTGGTGGATTGCATATGTGTTGTTCGCTTTGTGTAGAGTTATGGCGATATCTTTAAATAGAAGAATAAATCGGTTGGTTTTGTTCGAGTGCAGTTGTTGTGAGTCATTTCTCATTAGGATCGCCTTTTGTGTGGATTCAATTGAAATGGCGGTCACCGACCTGTGGTTTGTAATTAAAATGTGTAATGTTGACTTTAGTTAGATTGGATTAGTCGTGTATATCGTGCACTCGTCATTATGAACAACTTTTATTATGAAATCAACCCTGCAGCCTAGTTGCGAAAAAATCAACGGTTCCAATCTTGATAAAGACCTAAAAACTGACACCAGGACTACATAGCTTTTACCAAATCTTTGCGAGACTGATAGCTTTACTAATCTTGAGTTCACTCAAAAGCTATAGCAGTAAAATTATTGAAATTAGGTTTGTTTTACACGAACGTCAGTCACAACTTCCAGAGAAGGTCCAGAGAGTTTTTTCAAAATATTAATTAGACTGATGGCAAATAACAGAATACTCAAGTGACAGTCAAAGCTCTGTAAGCGCTATCTATAAAAAAAAAAGACAAAAACCAGGGTATCAGAAATCAGAATAAAATCTCAGGCTTTTTCAGGGCAGTACTTACGCAATAACTATCATCTATTATGTGGCAGCACCTCGATCAACAAAAATACGTCAAAGTGGTAGGTATTTATTGTAACAGCATTAATCGCTAAACCGCGTAGTTAGGAAGACCCACGGTCAAGGTGAAGCTTACTACGAGCCAATCTGCGCGCTATCAGGTTACAGCCTGCTCGGTCGCCTGCTGCACTTACGTCAATGGCTTGCTTTACATATTTTGTCTAGTAAAAGCCACAGTCTACTACAAGTTGAAGTACAAAATAACGGTTAGGGAGAATGGTAGTGGCAAGTCAGGCGAATATAAAATTGCCTAGGGTCGCTTTATCAGAGATGAGATGTTGCATAGTGGGCGCCGCATGCGTTGAGTAAATAAAATCGTAAAGATTTCTTACTTTATACAGGGTTGATGGTCTTAATCTACGGCTTAGTTTAGTACAGGGTAAGCAGGTAACCCTGTATAACAAGGAATTACTCACGTATTTTACTGGAGATAGTTTCGACCGTATTTGGAAGCCTTTCTCAAGTTAACGAGTAATAGCACGCGGGCCCTAGGTACGAGTCAGTACGGATGGTAAAAAATATACGAAAACTCCGTTAATTTCCATAATTAAATCATAAGAATCACGTGGAGCAGGGATGGGCGGGACATTCTATCCCTGATATGATAATGATTATGAAAATCATATCATAATTTAAGTAAATTGCTATCTTTGCGTATCCAAGAATAAGCTTAAATAGTACAATCAAAAACCCAGAAATGTATTAACGTGTTTTGATATATGCTTTCCCCTTAGGGCACTTATACAATACTCTACATGACTGTACTTTATGTACATCTGTTCTCCAGACAAACACAACAAGCGAGTAACGGCGATAAAAAATAAAACCTCAAACAAGCGACCGTGGTAGAGCAGCTAAACACCGTCGAGGACTCTAACCCTACTCTCCTAGAGCACACTGCACACCGGCACACTTACATCTACAGGTGGCCAAATCGTGGTACTAAAGAATTTAAGGGCTAGTTTTAAGAAAATGCGTTGGTGGTGCTCCTGATAACGTTGTAATTTGGTTGCGCCGAAGACATCAGAGGGCTGTAAGGTATGGCATATTCTGTGAGACCTCATGTGAGGGCTCTTTACGTTGAGAGGATGGGTTTTTTTCCTAGATTTTTTTTAGTCGACTAATTTGGAATGGAGGTAATGTTTGTTGTTATGAGAGACTATGATATGATCAGCAAGTCCGAGGTGAACGGCCTATGCTCATCAGTTGGTACGTGTGATCACGTACTGGTAAGCTTATCCTAAGACGTCCATTATACAATTATACATGCAGAGATATAGATCGCCTTCGCAGAATCACAATGTTTGTTGAAAATATATAAAGAACGCCTATGAATTGGAGTCTTTTATGTAGCAGTATATTTATTACACTTGATATTTATCAACAATACGTATTTACGTACAATGATAATTACATATCATTTTCATGGGGTATTCTGAATACGATATTCATTTCAATTACATCCAATTGACGAATACGAACGGAAAGTTTCCGTCAATTTCCACGGTAATGACATGATGTAAGCAAATTACTTCAGCGAACCTGTAATTGGCTTTTGGCATAATACTGAGCGAGCGACCAGTGTAGCCTGGCCCCGGCAACAGGCGGAGGCTGGTACTAACTGGCGGGTAATCTGTGGCGATGCTCTGTACAATGTATCGCGGGGTGACGTAGGAGAGGTCAGGTTATTCTGGTGACGAGGCGGGTTGAACTTGACATGCTCCAAGGTTGTGACTACATTGTGAGTGACAGATTTAATTGGAGCCGACAGTACTGGCCGTTCGGGGACTCTGTCGCAATCAGGATGGCAGGAATAGGTATTCATTTTGAATACTTTGTAACAGTTTTTTTTCAAACGTAACAGATGGAAATGCTTCCTTACGGCAAAGTTTACTTGTCAGCTTTGGACAGTAAATTACCAATATATAATATTTAGACATTAGTTCATGTTCTTATACTCATATATACGTAAAGTTTACATAATAATTGTGGATTAGATTAGAAGCATCAAGTAACGCTATGGAAATCCGATTGATGTGGTGACGATTTCAAATTACAAGTCAAAAATCCTAAGTTATTTTCACCTAAACACGAAAATTCGTTAACTTTGATCTATTTACAATGAAGAACATAGCTCAATTGGACAGAATCCCACATTAACAACGAACTCTGGTAGCTCCATGTGGTGGGAGCGTCCTATTGTCTGTCTGTACGTTCCGGGGTAATGAACTGTGGCAATTGGAATAATTCGCCGCGACCGTGATGATGATGGATGGTGGGAGTGACACCGTGACGGCGGCTCCATTGAGCTAGCACTGGAGCACACGCAACCAAGCAGTACCTACAAACTACTTGTAACTAACACTGGAGTACACGCAACACCACAGTAACTATGAACTATTTGTAACTTCAAGAGTTATCTTTATGATAAGCATTTTAAAAATTTGAAGCGAACGCAGGATTTAAACCTGCCCCTTCAGATCACTAGCCCAACGCTCTCCCAACTGAGCTAGCCCGCCTCCTACGCAAGCGCTTATAACTTGTAAAAAGTATGGTGGTCTAAAGGTAATATCACCAGCCTTACAACCGTGAAGTCGTGAGTTCAAATCCCAGTTCTGTCATTGTGTACAGTACAGTAAGTACTTGTCACTAAGCGTAAAGCAATACAACATGGTACTTGCCTCTTGAGATCAAAAATTGTAAGAAATAATAATTACTGTCCTAAGGTTTTTTATTCAAAATTTACTACATTACACCAAAGTTTGTTATTAATAATTGTTTGAATTCCTTTGTACATGGAGGGGAGTAGTTTAAATCTTAGCCTGGGTTAGTAACTGCCGTAAGTTTTATGGCTTCAAACATAATACCCATTTTGCTTACAGTGAAGTTATTTTTCCGGGATCCTTGTACAGAACACTGCCAACACTGCCTCTCCTTATGAAGAATGCAGTAACGAACACGGACTGGAAGTTTATGGAGTAACGTAGGGTAACGCGAAGATGCAATATGATGGAGTGGAGATAACAGGGAAACACTAGATGACTCCTATTTCTACGAGTTCTTCTGGCTACCCAAACCTATGTCTACGACGGCAATAGACGTTTTGTGGCTGAAATGAGCAAGGCTATAGAAATACGTGTTTAGTTTTGTATTTTCGTCACTATAAATAGCTGTCTATGTGTACTAAAGGTATTATTACACAATGATCATGACGTATTCGCGGTATCCGAGAGAAAAACAAAATGTACGGTTCCTTCGACATTTTGACTTCAATCATGCCCTCGAACAAGCCTCGAACATTCGAGAATCAAAGGATAACCTCTAAATCAGCAATTTTTTGCAATATGCAGCTCCATTTTCCTCAAACACTAATTTTATCCCACAATCATTTCATTTAACCGTATTTACCGACTCGTTAGCAACAAACCACTTTAATTCGGTACCTACCGTCATTAAACATGACTCCATTCGACGTGCATACTTCTATTTTGATCTGAGACTAACTACTACATATACTAGGAACAGACAAAAACTGACCTGCTGGGACCTTCGGTTCTCTAGTAACTGTTATTAAATCTGTGGCTTTAGTAGCAAAAACTGCAAACTACAATTTATTTAGTTCCATTTGTTAGGATCAAATTGCATTCGGTAGCCGAGAACTGACAACCGTGGCGGGTGACGAGGATAAGAGGAGGAGAATAGCGATGTTTTTTTAACTAATGACCGGTGAACTCGTGTTGTTAATGATTTAAACTCTTCTTGAAACTTTTTATCGCATGCACGAGTAAGTGCTTCGTATAATCGGAGATGTCGATTACAGCCGGAAATGCTAAAGATGGAGCTATAACTATAATACCATCTACATTGGATTGCTTTGAAATTAAAGGTGCTACAGAATCAGCATTATAGAATATTACGTTTTTTACACCTAAAAACCTGTCTGTGCCTTTATTTTTTACTGTTAGTATTAACCGGAACATATTGTCAATTGATTGACCACAGATTTTTGATATGAAGACAAAAACTAAAACACAAAATGTTCAATGTCACAAGTATTTTTAACCAACTTCCAAAAAGGAGGAGGTTCTATGTTCGTCTGTATGAGTTTTTTTTTCCTCGATAACTAACGAAACCGGCTGAGCTGTTTTTGAAAAATCAACAGTAATGTAAACAATTCGAGCGAAATATTCGAATTTTGTTGACGATGGAAGGTGATTTTGCCTTTTTTTGCGAAAAATAATTTTGGAGCACCCAATTGACTGCCCATTAGCTAGACATATTAAGTTAGACCCATGAAGTTAAAATCATAACCCAAAAGAACCCAAACTAACCCAAAGAAGACTCTTTCAGCCGCGTATGTAACCTTGTTTTGTAACAGGTTACAAAAGAAGAAAGACAGATCTACCTTGACATCGCTCATCAATAATAACAATTCTCAATTATGTGTGATATACCCACAAAACAGGTTAGGTATACATACCAAATACCACACATATTCAAACAATGTTTTCGATGGGCTTAATGTTACCATGAATGTGCCCATCGATGCTATCTGCTCGATAGTAGACCCCATGGGTGGAGTAATTTACCTATTACTTCTATACCCATTGTATTCATGGTTGGTAGACTATTTAACATAGATAAAGAGCTTGTCTTACTTATGTACATTATAGTTATTCAAAGAGCAATAAGTACCAGTATATTTTCTGTTGCGTGACGTGCTAAAACTATGTCCACGTTCTATGACTGTGGAGCTTGACTTATAGCCTTCCCAACAAGGTACCGGTAAACCCTTAGAATCAGAACTAAAGTAATAGAAACAATACTTAAATAGCAAGAGATATACATCACTTTGTCCCATTTTAAATCTGAAATTCAAAAGGTGTTAGAAAAAGATGCACATAACTTACGTAATTTCGAAGGGTTTCACAAATCAGCATTGAGCTATCTCGGCTGTACAAATTCAAAAAGGTAAAAAGTAAGAAAGTAAAATGATTAGAGATTTGAAGTCGAGGGTTCAAATTTCCGAAAAAGACAAATGACCAAGTGTAACCAAATTTTAACCATTTCGACATTCCAACTGGTGATTTTGACGTATGCGACAGACATTGCGTTTTTTTTTGTTCCACTGCTCTCGCGTATGCTGTATAACCAGATTTGAATAAGACCGTTTTTATTTGAGTAAAATTTAGCAATACTTCTATTACTTGTAATTCTTCTGAGGGTAAACCCGAGAGCCATATGAAAGATCTTAGCTCATATTCATAATATTTTTTGCCATTTCGACATAAGTAGTAGTTCAGCTGTCACTTGAAGTCTCAATCTGAAAAAATCATCGAAGTTGTTCGCCAACTGTTTTTGCGCGTGTTTTTGTTCGTCTTTTTGCTGCAATGACATCATCTGTGTAACACACTTGCGGAACCAGTGCCCAAGCTACCACGGTTCTGATGGAGCACATACATTTGCACCGAATGCAAGGAACTAGGTACAAGTAGCGGCACGTAAGTCTAGCGCTGAGGGTAATGTGGAGGGGATGGTTGCGCATGTTGACCGCCATACTAAAATCATGCGCAGCCACCCCCTCCACACTTCGCTCAGCTCTAGACTTATATGCCGCGACCTTTATGCTGGGGTACTATCTAGAAAATATCCCAAAAGAATATTTGAAAATCAAAAGATGTTTTGTCTGGTTTCAAATAGTGAAAAAGATGTTTTGTAATAATGTCGGCCTTAACTTTATATTTTGAAGTAGTTGGTGCTAATCACCAGAAGAAAAACACAAGACATTCGCAACACACAAGATTAGTGAAAAACAAACAGAAATTATGTCAACTTTTATGGACGTCCTTCTCATGCCAGAAAGGCGTAGTTTTCTAGTTTTGTCCCCATTTTTTCGAAATCATTTTCTTTGACTTATTTCTTATCCAAGTTAACAAGAACATTTACGAGTGTGTATCACTACATAGTATAAAACAAAGTCGCTTCCCGCTGTCTGTCCTCATTTATGCTTATATCTTTAAAACTACGCAACGGATTTTGATGCGGTTTTTTTTTTATAGATAGGGTGAATCAAGGGGAAGGTTTATGTAGGCCGGGGCGGGTCGCTAGTGTATCATAAATGTCAGTAATATCTAACAGACGGTGAGTCTATGTTACTGTTTTACGGTTACACAGCCCGAGGCAGCCATGTTGCATATATTAACTCACAATGAGCAGCAAAAAACGCGATGGAGCTGATACCCGCTTGATTCGGAGCCTCGGGCGTAATGATGGCTGACGAGCTCGTGGAAAAAACCAGCGAACTCCTCGACGGAGAGCCCCCTTCAGCCTCCACCATGCTCGACGCAGGAGGAGAACAAGAGCACCCTTAGGCACGATAATGGGATAAATTGTCTTTCCACCAATTTATCCCCTCGCCTCGGCGTGGAAACTATAAGTGGATATTTATTTTTATCCCTTAGCCATGCTAGGAGTGCTAGGTAGCGGAAAACCCATGGTGGTGTGGTGAAATAAGTATTTCATTACAACAGAATGAAAGGATCACCAATTCCCTACCCAGGCTCGTCAAATTGGCTTCCATGAGAAAAGATACCTAAATCCATGGATATCATGAACCAAGCCGGTCCATGCCTGAACGAGCACTGAACGATTCATTTATTCTTCACTGTGCCTGTAACTGTATACCTAGTAGACATTTTAAACGCAACTTTGGCAGAAAAAAATCTTTGCAGATGTTGTGTCCCTCAACACTCAAACTCTCGTCGAATAAATGCGAAATGTAAGTAGAGTAACATAATAAATACGGTCAGAAATACTTTTCAAGATGTACTTAATCTTCCTAGAAAAATGTTTTAATTCATTAATTGTCAATATATCGCTAATTGAATTCCAAGTTGACTGACAACTACACATGACGTCCTACACTACACTTGCCACTCCATACATAGTACCAAACATGCCCATATTAGCACTTAATTGTGCAGTTTTATAAATTTACTCATTATGTTTCAAAGCTTATGTAATCCCTGCACGAGTACACTGTAGGTAATAACATGATATCATGTTCTAAGTGACCACAATAAGGCCATAAGTAGGTATTCAGTAGGTATCGAGTAGGTAAACACGAGGCGGCACCGCGTCTATCCTGCTCCATGAGTCACGGCCTCGAGCCTGGTAATGCTACACTTCACAGAAGGTTGATTAGAACGTAACACTCAACTTAAAGGAGGTCTTTTATCAATGTCGTTGTCAATGTAGTCGTCTACACTGGTAGACATAAGGTTGCACTTTTCCATTGTGGTTGCAAATTTATGACTGGAAGTTTTAATTTGGATGTTCACCAGGCTATAAAGCATGCGACCACGAAAAGCGACGAAAAGAACTCATTTCGACGTGTGAAAAAGTGACAGTTATATACTTTGCCACAACGCTGTCTCGTTCTGACACTACGAACGAAATAATTCGTGGCGCGCATACTAGCCCGGCTGGTGTAACCTGGGTAACTTCGCTCGCAGTCATTTTACAATGTGGAAAACAAAATAGGTAAGTAATCTTTATAATTACGAGTATAAGCTTATGTGTGCGATCGATCAGCATGGCAGCAGGGCCAGCTACGCAGCCTATACAAACTAACATTCATGTTGAATAGTTTTACATGTTTTATTCTATGAAAATTGACATAAATATGTGATTTATTATCATATTGCTTCACAGGATATTTCCGTACTCTAACAAATGATCCGACTAAGAAATAGACTAAGTAACCGTTTCATATAACCTCGTACATATAACGAAGTATATAGGTATGTCCCATCACTGCGATACCACAGGGTAGATAGCAATGCAGGTACTTCTTACTAGTTAATAGTTAACAAACTATAGGCCCGTATCGCTGTAACGATTCCTTCAATCTATGTGGTAGTGTAGTACAAACTGGTTAGAGATGTATTGCAACAGGGTTGCCGGCTGGTAATGTATGCGTACGTGCACACACATACGGCGGCACAGACAAAGGGTCGGCTTCGGGCAGAATACTGATGGTGGATTAATGAAACGGCACGCTGGCTGACGGTCAGTACGTACCTACTGGCAGGCTTTGGTACTATTGATTGGATTACTTCTTATTGCTTACATCACTACACAAATGAAATACAATGGGCATGATGACTGGGTAAAAAAATCAATAATAAGTATAATTAGTCCGTGAGTTAGATTATCAAAAAATATTGGACACGTATTTTTTCTTTTGTCAATCAAACAACAAATGACAAAGATAAACCTAGTCAAAGTTTGGGAGTGAGGGTCATGACGTCACCTCTCTTATAGAAGTCTATACTTTTGTATAGCACTTGTGACGTGACGCGGAACTTTGACGGGCTATATCATCATCAATTTCTGTTTAATTGACCAAAGAAAAATAATATGTCTAATATTTTTGTATAAGGAAGTACTTATACAAAAATACTATAGTACTTACTTAGTTTATCTAACGGAATAATTTTATTTTTTAGTTACCATGCCTATTCACAGTAAATGACTTAATGAGTGATAACATAGTATATTTGGTGGCAAAGAGAGACTTTCTTACAGCAGAGCGTCATCAAAATTTGATGATGATGAGTAAAAGAAATCAATCAATAAAAATACCCAATTAAATATCAAATTGGGGAAGTGAATTGATAAAATAAATAACTTGCATGGAGTTATAATGTTATCTCTAGATATAGATGAAGTGGATGTATACAGTTACCAGTACAGTTATTGCAATTTATCGATAGTCGATAGCTATAGTTACCGCAGGAAGTTAGTCGTTTTATTGCTTTAATGATACACCAGCTGTTTGGTCTAGCCAGATGCAGAATAAGTAGCAGTATCTACCTGTTTATAACATCGTTTCCACTAAGGTGAGATACAATGTTTTTATCATAGATCAGTAAAACTAATAAAACAACATTAAATATAATTATTTTTCGCAAAAAATGGCAATACCTCCTTCCACCGTGTACCAAATTCGAATATTTCGCTGGAATGGTTTAAATTATTGTTGATTTATCAAGAGCGGCTCAGCCGATTTCTGAAAATATTAAATGTGAAATATTAAATACACTTCAGGAGTATATCCTTTCGAACTAAAAAAAACGATTCGTTTCACAATTGGCAAAATTATCGATGAACATACACAAAAAAAAATACATACAGACTAACATAGAACCTTAAGTATGTAATTGTGGAAGCCTTGTAGCCACAGATCATTGTTCCCTGATCTGTGCTTGTAGCCAAAGAAGATTTCCATCAGGACATTAAATACAAATACAATAGGTAAAGTAGAGTACTAAGTAAATGTTTGAATTGAAAAATGGGACAAAGAAAATGAAAAGATAAAGCAACATTTTTTTTTTCTAGTACATAGAGCTAATATTATAGCGAAATATGAAAGCCAAACCAAGAACAGACCATAAAGTACTTAGAGTAAATAGTCGATGTGATTTTTTTTTGGTATATTGACAAGTGTACAATAATGTTCTCATTCTTTTGTACAATGGTAGGCAATGGTGTTATCTGTAAAAGTACTTATTATACTTTTAGTTAGAACTGTATCAGTGTAGCAAAAGATACTTACCGTTGAGCGGCAGCCTTGATGGCTCGTTGGCATCAATTTCAATTTATTCTGCATGCGCTCTCAGACCGGCCGACGCGATCGCTGATAACCATAACCAGAACACACCAGCTCCTGGCACTCTTGTTTGATCTTTATCATGCGTTTATCAGCTCTATTTGCGAACCGATAGAAACTGACTGTGTGAATCGCATACTTCGCTACCTATCGTATCCCTAACACAAACTTTCAATGCTGAGTCCTGCTCTTACTCAGACTAGTGACCATTTACGCATAGATCGTATAGATTCAAAAGTGCTTCAGGTGCAACTGTGTACCTGGGTGGGATGAATATACAGGGTTATTCCTAATCAATTAGCATCCTTTGAGGGGCTAATTCTGTACATCAAAACTAACAACTTTTGTTTTGCTACTTTTGTCAAAACTCAAAAAAAAATTTTGTTCCAACCAATAGATATTTCATTTATTAACCTTTGGTTAAATCCTAAAGGGCTTGTTGACAAAATTTTGCTGTTCACCAAGCAAAACATTTTGTTTAAAGACAGTTATCACACGTTTAAGTTAAACAAGCGTTGGTGACCTCGGGTTTAAATAAGTTTATTAGATTCATTAGCCATAGCCATCTCTTGAATTAGAGAAAGTAAGAAGGTATATTACGTAAAAGCGCTTGGATTACTTACCCGATTAAATTATTTCAAAAGCGAGGCATATTTCTAGTTTTGGATAAAAATGGATGTGATTATATTAACCAGCAGATTAACCGGCGGTTAAACGCAGGATGCCGTAACCGGCCAATTACGCCAACGAGACCTGGAAGCGTCGGTTAAGAAATATACACTTAATCACCGTTAAGAAGGGTATTTTTCATTAATTAAAGGACCACGTTAATTGTGATACTTAAAGCTTGAAGTAGGTACTTACAATTTTAAGTAGTTAAGCAGTTTAAAAGACAAAGCAGTTTATCACCAAATACTTAAGCAGCCTATTCGCTTACATTTTAATTTTGTTTTTTTTTTAATTTTTTTATTTATTTGGCTATTATAATAGTAAAGTTTGCCGTGTTCGTCTAGTGGCAGACACCCGCCTTACCATCGTGGGTTCAAATCCCGGTCCCGTACTATTGAGTTCTTTGGAATTTATTTACAGAAATTCACACCACTAGCAGATACATAGGTAAGGTGATATTTAGATGCTGGAATAAGCAAAGGTGCGTTCAGTGTCATCACATATTCAAAGTAGGTAATTATCAGGTTTTCTCTCATGAAGGAAATGTGTAATAAACACGAATAAATACTGATATCCTGTTAATAAAGCGACTTCCAGTGTTTCGCCCTCCGCAAACACGCTGTCACGCCGTAACCAGAGGAGTCAACAAGAGACGGCACACGCGGCGACACAATGTGACTGTACCATAAGTGCATGCACAGTGTGTACAGTGCAGTGGCGCGGCGTGCCTTGGCGGGGCCCCGTAAAAAATTTTGTTTGGGGGCCCTTAGAAGGGTAAAGATTTCTCACAAAATAAATAAATAAATAAATTGTTTATTTCCAAAAACCAAAACAGTACAGTACTACCACTATTAAATAAAATATCCTCGATCATTATTATATTCCGTTTGTTTGTGTTACAATGTAGACAATTACGAAGGCGTCACCCTAAATTTGTGTTTCAACAAAAGAAAAAAGTGTTTGCTTAAAATTAAAAGAAATATTTATTCATCATAATTATCTACTCGTATCTGTCACTTTATCCAAAATGTTTACAAATTAAAATTAAATATACACTCTCCTTGCCTTTTTTGTATACTGATGTATTAAATAATTTATAGCCGATGATGACTTTAGTTTTTCTAATTTTATTGATTTTTGCTTACGCACATCGGGGGCCCCTGCGGCCCGGGGCCCTGTATAAATGATACGGCGGTAGCTACGCCCCTGCTACAGTGTACTGTGTATATAATGTACACTGTGTGTACTCGGTGTGTACAAATGTTTGACGACGTGACTAATGCTCACTGCGTTACTCTGCACACTACTTAAGGACTGTGATGTCTTGATGCCAAGAAGATAACAGAATTCGCGAATATTTCGCACGGATCGATGTAGCATTTTTCACATTATTGTTGATTTATCGAAAATGGGTCAGCCGATTTCGCTAAAATTTAAACGGGTCCAATTCCGAACTATATTCTTTCCAATAAAAAAAGAATTATTTAAATCGGCCACTATGTAAAAAGTTAAACGGATAAAAAAAACAAATATACGCATCGAATTGAGTACCTCCTCCGTTTCGTCGGTCAAAAAGGCTGGTAGTCATTTCCAACAAAAGAATGCTGTTTTCTCGAGTGATGTCGTATCTTTACTTACAATCTGGGGTAATAATGTCTACCTTAGTACATCTTCAGAAAATTTCAACGGTCAGTGGAAACCTTTCGTTTCGATTCTATAAATAAATATTACCCTTTCCTTCACAGCCTGTTCTGTTGCCACTTTCAATTCAACTCGACGCACAGAATACCGTAACAGTTTGTATGGGTACACGTGTTCCATCACTTGTTTACGCTATAATCTAGCGGCGTGTTGCTACGGCGCCGGCTGGTGCTCGTAACTACTCCGTCGATGGTATGCAATAATGAGGCTTATGACTTTTGAGTTGGGTTTGGTTTTGAAGAGTGTGATGTCGGAGATGTGTCGTTTTGGAGTGGTGCGGGTGGTAGGATGCCTATTTGCCGGAGGCACGCCGCTGTGACGAGCTGGAACGGTGGAAAGTGGATGGAGTAGTGGAGGCGATGGAATAAACAACTCGAGTGTTATCAACAAGGAGGAATTAGGCATAATACGTGCTTATGGAATCGATACCTACATCGTAGGATTCATAGAGTTTGGTGATTTTTGCTTGGCTGTTAAAGTTTGAGAGAGTTTCAAATGTTATTTTACAGCTTTGAGGAAATATTACTACGTATAATATAGCTCGATGTTTTACAGCCCTAAAAACATGCAGTTCTTTACTATCAAACTGTCAAGAAAATGTACGGAATTGTAACGTGTAGGTACAGGCAGCAGTAACTCATACAACTAAAATATGTGCCTTTAAGTACAATCGTTTTTCAAGATGTGTTTTAGAATCATAAACATGTTTTCATGGCTCATTTTCAAAATTCCTATTAGCGGAGGAACATAAAGTAGGACTCTCACACATTTGGTAGACTCTACTATCAGAAGTTAAGAACCTAGTCGTCCTCTCTATCTACGCTTATGACATCGATCTCATTTTCAAAGTAGTAAGGAGTCTTTTTAAATGGTGCCGCCACACTTTCCACGAGGCGACACGAGCACCGCAGCTGTAGCTAACTTCACATCGTAAACATGCAAGAAACTTCTGTAGCTAACTTCAGATCGCATAAATATCACATCACATTACATACAAGTCGGCGATGTGAAGTTAGCTAAAGAAGTTTCTTGAGAAGCTAACAAGAGCTTAGCTGAGCCAACCCTGCAGTAGTCGGCAGCCCTTGCGTTGATGTAAACATTATCCGAGGCGCTAATGTGCTGCATGTTGCATCGTTTATTTACTCTGCGGAGTTTGTGTTCGGTCGAGGGCGTCCGGGACGAGGACGCCTCTACAATGTTACTGCAACTGACCTCGCCAGACAAATGCTCTCAACTTCTCACCCGCATGTACCTCACCCTTCATTCAAAGTACATAACCTCTACAGAAGTTTACACTGTCCCCTACACTGTCAATTTTCCTTCGATACGTACGAAGCGGTTTTACTCAACATTTCTGATTCGTACCGCCAGGGAATGGAACAGTCTTCCTGCTTTCCTGTTTCCTAAGAGATATAATCTAAAGCTTTTCAAGGTCAGAGTGAATATGTATCTTCTAGGTCTGCGTGCTTCATTTTCGACCACAACGTCGCTTACTATCAGGCGAGTTGGTGGTCAAGCGCGGACTTATTCGCGATAAAAAAAGTCTACACGATTATCTGCTTGCCCTATAAATTAATAGAACCCAACTCAAAATCGACAAAATGATATGAAACACCAATTTTCTTTTTGAATTTCAGGTTGGATTCAATGTAGAAGTTGTTTATAATGATGCCCTGAATCACCTTCTTTCGGCTTAGTCCGCGGCAAGCAGATACGAGTAACCCTGTAAAGCTTATTTACTATTGGATAATCCTGTATAAATGATCTATAATACTTATCTTTCGATCCATTCATTTGTTAGTTGATTGTTATCTAGAAAAGAACGACTACCTCTCGCGGCAATCATGTTCTAATCACAGTACATATTTTAATTCCCACAGCGAGAGCGGCCAGATGGTCTCATGTTTTGGTAACTTTTCTCATGCTGTCAAGAACAGCTCTTCAACGAGAAAAAACTGTAACTAAATACGAGTTACAATAAAATTATTACAAAAAACTATATCCTTGAAAGCAGAGTGCGTAAGTCCGAGCAACGTGACCGAAGTGTTAATTTTTTGCAGCAAAAATTGTCGGCAACTGTTACCGGCTGTGGCGGCTTTTTGTCTAAAATCGTTCGCGACTGTCTCCGGCCATGGTGAGGCTTGTAATTGTGGCCAATTGAAATTATTTCGTGGAATAAAATGTCGTAGAAACTTTGGACTACGTCTACTTTTATCACATTATGACCCTATACAATCTCTACACAATTGTTGGAAGTAAAAGCAAGGCACGGTCAGATTTCGGTTGGGTGACCGCTGGTGGCATTTACAACTGAGCGCTACCGTAGCTCGAATGACACGTTAAATTGTAGGTCCCGGTTGTTTTAACCGGGACCTGTCAGAGGTCTTCAGGCGGCTTCAAAAAAACTCTGACATCAGGGCTATATAGCCACTAGGCCTAGAACTTAATTAGGTACTTACTTAGAAGCAAAACGTTCCAGTACGGCTCATGTTTAAAACCACTTGACTTATTGTACTTGTGTTTTGCTTTACAAATGCGATAAGATCAATCGCGTTATACAACCAAGTTATTAGTGTCTCAAACATAGAATAGTAACGCCTATTCTATGGTCTCAAATGTGTACGCCTCAAGTAAGTACCGTCATTTTTAAACTAATCATCTGTGTTAGCAATATTTTCATATAATTCTTCTCAAAAAGTCGATTAACTCGCAAAACTTACTGAGCGCAAAAAAGTGTTAAATATAAATAGGTAAATTTTTGAACGTCACTGCGTGTCTAAAAATAACGGAAAATGTTCAGGCATTCAATCTTTACACAACAACGAAGAAAGAAAAGTTCAAGCCTTGCCAACATCTGGCGCTCCCCCAATCAAAGCTTAGCCCGAAATTATAAAGTCCGAAGAAATAAATTACGCAACGACACAAAAAGTTGATTCTTATTAAAGAAAACGCTCCATCATTACTCCATCCTGTTCAAAGATACACTCACGGAATATTCTCGGACCGCAAAAAATGTAGACGCGAGTTTTGACTTTTGTTGCTTCTCGTCGAGAGAATAAGGTAGGTTTTATAGTGGAGATGTGGTTTGTTATGATAAAAATGTTCAATGATGATAATTATTAAATAATACTAGTTGGCGAGTGTAGGCAGTACTAGTTTTGGTAGAGAGTATGTGTATTCTGTGGTCTATGACATAATAGCGCAAAAAAGACCAGTCAAGGTTTGTGCAAATGAAGTGGAGCAAAAAGTTCAGTGTAGCCATAGCAACCAGCTCGTGGATATGCTTCTGAGATAGGTACCGTGATGTTGCCAAAACGAGCCGACACTCTTGCGGTCTGTCGTGATGACAAATTACTAACATGGTGCCTGGCCAAACCGCGGTTCTTTTAATTTCTTTTTTCTGAGACTTTCCATCATTTTAGAAACTAGCAGCGTTTCGAGGTACATTTATGGATTGTACAGGAACAACTGTGTTGAGATAACGTTGAAGAATGAATTACATAAATCAAGTTAGTTGTATTCCAATAAAAAACGGTCAATGATACATTTTATTTTAGCCATTCGTTCTTGTAACAGTTACATCCAACTGACTAAATTACTTTTTTGCAAGTTGTGATCAACTTGCTACACCAGAAAATTTATATTCAATTTATATCAAATCTTTAGTCATAGTTTTATTATACCTGCGATGACTATAGCTTATTATCGAAATATTTCACATTTTCTGACAACTACAAAGCACACCGTTTAGTGTTTAGTTCTGTTTTACTTTCCTAAGCCTTCTGCCTTAGCAACATGTAGTTGGATGGTTACATCACCAGAGGCTTATCTGATGGAAGACATTGTAGTAGGCCTGTGCTCGTTGTGCTGTTCGTACCGAGATCGGCCGATATGCTTGCACGGAACAATGCCACTTCAGAAAACACTGGTACGTACGTATTGTGCACAATTGTTCGATGTTCTGCTATGTACCTACTTGCTAATTCAGACTCCAACTTGATGCTAGGCACAGATATAGACGCTACTATGGTATTCATTTCGTGTATTGTTTTTTTCTATAATGTGGAGTTTACTCACGCCTGACCTTGCACCATACTAATGCATAGCTGCTACTTTGTTATAAAGAGTAGTAGTGGAAGACACTTGTCCAAAAAAATAAACATTTTTGGTTTCTAAGCTAGAGCTTATGAAGTGGCAGTTACTAGTCAGTGTTTGTGCTGAACCTCACTTTACCCAGGGGACAGAAGAGTGTCAGAGTTTTTAAGCCGCCTGAAAGCTTCTGACATGGCTATACCACGGTAATAATATCTAAACTGTGGCTATACTGTTAAAAAAACCGGGCCTGCAATTAAACGTAAGTATCTTCTGAGCCACGGTAGCGCTCAGTTATAAATTCCAACCGCGGTCACCAATCCAAAGACTTACCTTGTTGAACGTTGCTTAACTTCGATGATCGCTAACGACCACCTAGTCAAACTACGCATGAGCGCTGCAAAACTATTTCACTAATTACATAGTTTAAAACAAAGTCGCTTCCCGCTGTCTGTCCACATGTACTCGTATGCTTATATCTTTAAAACTACACAACGGATTTAGATACGGTTTTTTTTAAATAGATAGAGTAACTCAAGAGGAAGGTTTATTTGTATATTACATCTGTGCGAAGCCGGGGCGGGTCGCTAGTAGCTAAATAAGTCGGTATGTTTAGAATGGAATGAAATCTGGAGTTACTTTGGCAATTGATTGAGAAGCACCCCCCTTTGATAAAAACCAATATCATCAAAGTGGTTCTTAGTACCTGTAACCCATAGAGTCGCAGCCTTTGTTGCGGCATGACGGGCTCGGCTGTCAGGCTTGTCAGTCGCCATCAGGCATCATGTCCGCCATTGTCCGCTAACGAATGGTATCGGCGGCCATCGGCGGTATCTGGCGAGTCCATCGCGTGCTTACAGATGGCTAATACGTGCTGTGCGAGGCTATTGTTTGTCGACTTGGGGGAGGGGGAAAGGCTCTTGGTAACATTCGTGAATAATTATTTTTCGCAAAAAATGCCAAAACCGCCTTCCATCGTGTACAAAATTCAAATATTTCGCTCGAATTGTTTACATTTTTTTTAGTTGATTTTTCAAAAACGGGTCAGTCGATTTCTGTAAAATTTAAATGGGACCACCTCGGGAGCATACCCTTTCGAAATAAAAAAAAAATCGAATCGGTTCACAATTGGCGGAATTATCGATGAACATACACACAAAAAAATACATACAGACGAACACAGATTCTCCTCCTTTTTGGAAGTCAGACCCTTTCACTGCTGAAAACACACACGTCTGTGTTTTCGATTCTCACGCCCCGCGGCTACTACACACACCAGGCGTGTGCGGTAGCGTCTTCCCGCGCCTTGCGTGTGCGTTTTAGAATTAGCAGGCACCTTGAAAAAAGTACCTCAGCAGTGAAAGGGTTAAAAACTGAATGTAGTAGAACGTTAGCTATTTATGACGAAACCACTAGTTCGGATATCACCAAGTAAGTAAGTTCGTATAGGCCGGGTGGCTAACTGAAAAAAGTACGATGCACGACAAATGAAACTACTAATCCTTTTCACGATTTGAGGTGCGGAACTTCCATTGTTAAAACTGTTCATACTCGTAATGATAAGAGCAATGACATAATTACTAAACATTCAGATTATGAGGTTTTCTACCATACTGTAAATAATAATAGTTCTTTTACTTCAAATCGGTTGGCAACAGTCGATCTACAAAGAGAGAACAATAGCACGGCCTGTTGGACTGATATCTTTTACCAATCAACTCCACCTGAAAACAAACTGTAAACTCTTTTACACAAAGTTCAATTTATGTAGTTAATTGAATTGTATAGTTTCCCACATAAAAACAATACCTTCTTACGAACAGTAGGTTTCCATATTAATTGATGAAGCGCTAGTTTTGCTACATTTTTGCGAGTTTTTGCAACGCCATTGTTGAACAGTGATTGTGTGAATTTGAATGTTTTTGAGTCAGTCTGTGGAACGGTGGGGTAAAAAGTGTGGAGTTATTGTTGTGGCAACAATGGTAATGCCGCAAGTGAGGAATGAGATTGGGGAAAGAGAATGAGAGGTATTTGAGGAGTGCAGTAGTACTTTCTTATTGAATGTCTTTGTTATAGGAAATAAGAGTTATTCAAGGAACTGAAACTGTTTCTGTGATCTTGGATAATAGCACTGGTATTTAATAAAGCCACCGAAAAGAAGAAAAAATACTTTTAGAGTTAGTCTCGAGGAACGACACTTGTCCTGAGATTTTCCCTATGGGAATTCAGCAGCTTATGTGAAAAAATTGACTTTTTCATTTTGAAATCCAGATAAAACTAGTAATTACCTAATCATCATGTATTTACATATACAGCTAGCATAGCATACGACGACGAAAAAAGTTTTGTCGAGGTTTGAAAAGTTACAGATAATTTTACAGGTTTATTTCTAATCAATTACTTAGCATCCTTTTATGGGCTTATTCTGTGCATCAAAACTAACAACTTATGATCTGCGACTTTTGTCAAAACTCAAAAAAAAAATCAGTTGTTCCATACATTTGGTCGCGGGTAAACGATATTATTTTATGGAACACAAATTTTTTTTTGAGTTTTGATAAAAGTCGCAGAACAAAAGTTGTTAGTTTGATGTATAGAATAAGCCCCTAAAAAGATGCTAATTGATTAGAAATAACCCTGCATACTTCACCATAACTCTGTTTCGTTCTGACACGTCGAAAGAATTATTTCGTGGTGCGTATACTAGCCCGGCTGGCTATGTAAACGTTTCTTGTTTTTTCCGGAACCTTAATTGGAAATGTCTTGGCAATAAATAAGTAACGTATCTCCGGAAGCGAGGCGGCCTCGCGCCCCAAGGCCGCTGATAACGATGGAATGGAGAATTACAATAATTAGATTGATAACACGGTGACAGTGCCAAGGTCACGCGAAACTTTACCAGAACTGTTTTTAGGGCTCCGTACCCAAAGGGTAAAAACGGGACCCTATTACTAAGACTCTGCTGTCCGTCCGTCTGTCCATCTGTCTGTCACCAGGCTGTATCTCATGAACCGTGATAGCTAGACAGTTGAAAAGTTTCACAGATGCTGTATTTCTGTTGCCGCTATAACAACAAATATTAAAAACAGAATAAAATAAATATTTAAGGAGGGCTCCCATACAACAAACGTTATTTTTTGCCGGTTTTGCTCTGTATTAATAACGGCAACAGGTAGACGCTTGAAATGGGGCTAAGGGGGTTCCCATACGGTACGGAACCCTTCGTGTGCGAGTCCAACTAGCAAATGATCAATTGTTTAAATTCTGAATGAATGGTAGGTATATCACTTATTCTTTGTTTAGAGTTAAATTGTTCTCACCTCCCTAATCTTCCTATATAGAGCGCACTCGAGCAATGTCAAGATAAAGTCAGTTTTTGTCTCGTTATCGCGGCCATTTTGAGAAGTGCAAGCGGACATGACATCACCGCCAGCCATTAGGCACGAACCAAGCAAAAACTCCAACATTACAAGAGTTATTTTAGGATATAAATATATGCAACTACTTCTTTGTACATAAACGTACCTACAAGTATTGAAACTACCTATCTATGTATGTACTGTATTTTTAATGTAATGTACCGAATTTTTAACTAATTTATTGCAAAATTGTTTCTTAATAATACTGAAAGTAAATACTTAATTATTGTTATTTCTGATCATTCGTAGGGCGTTGCTCGTAGTATATTATATTGTATACCTATGTACTCATTAATGTATCTAATTTTCTTTACTGAAAATAAATTATATCTATCTATGTTTAATAACTAAATAGCATTGCAGGTACCAACTCCATCATGGTTCAGCTATAGAATGTTCGTTATTTGTTAAAAATGCCGCCTCTTAACTTTGACTCTACATAAAAGGACCTCTTCAATACAACTGCATTTATCCTCTTCTGGCTTTCATTTGTAATAATGTGGGTAGTTACATGCAACAAAAAGAAACACTTAATAAAATTGTCCCAAAACAACAAAAACTGCATGACTCCAAATCACGACTCTAACTTTCCGAGAAATAATTGTAAATCGTGCGAACCCAGCTTTACCGGCCACGGTCGAGCTGCCGGCGACACACTGTCTGCCAGAGCCCTAGAACGAGATGACACTACTCTATACTATAAAGCCAAAAAGGGACAGCGTGTATAGCAACAGTGCGTCATCGTTTATTCTCTGTCCTGCTTTAACTTGCAACTATGTAAGCAGTAGAGCGAGAGAGCTAATTATGTAAGTCATGTCCTTGAAGCGGCTTCAGGTGGTTAATTTATATTTATAATGCTATGGACACACTGTGTGACGAATATTCGTGCTATCAATCATGATGGTAAAAACTAAAGTACAAATAATGCATCACCATTCACCGGTACATCTAATGGGTACATTTTAGCATTTTCTGAGCTCTGACTTACTGTGACTGACTAACTAAGTAACCTAACTGAGACCATGAAAAGTATCGGATAAGATTTTTGGATGTGATTGTTGTAAGCGTGTAATTTATAACTTGGAGAACTTCAAAAAAATGCGTACAATATATACCTACTAGAATTAGGTAAGTAATTTTGCACACGAAAACTCCTCTTTGTAGTTTTGCATAAGTAATAGGAAGATAATATTATTACCTACGACAATTGAAACATAATTGAAAATAAGAAAATAACTTAAATTCAGGAATTTATTTTCTACTAAGTAACAAATCACCATGTTTTTCGTAGGTTAGGAAGATATGGTTCGTCAATTGAAAATTAGTGGAAATAAATCATTAATACCTAGCCGCCATTTGTTTCGTAGCTAGGAACATAAAAGATTAATGCGACAACGCTGCAATCCTAAGTTTGTGCTCCAATGCCGATACAACAATGCGAACGCGAACATTCGGCGAACAAGGTGTATTCGCGATTTGCGATGAAGTAGCGTCAGTGTGTCCGCAGCCGAGCCAGCATAATAATGGTGCATCAGAAGTAGGCACAAGGTAATGGCATGCTGGCTGTGCGCGAGCGCGATGGGAACTCTCAAAACGTTGAACTGTCAAAACGATGGGAACGTATCAAGAAATGTCAAAAAACTGTAGAATCGAACAACCGTCAAATCGTTTTTTTTTTTTATTTTCCACCTCCTTTATTAAGGGTGGTAAGGTAGGGCCTCGGGTTCGAAAGACGGAAAGTGACATAGTCTTCTTTTTATCCCGGATAAATAAAGGGTTTTGTGCTATCCCATAGCACAAAAATCAAAATATCATGCGGGCGAAGCCGCGGGTAAAAACTAGTACATAATATTAAAAATGCATTGAATGGTGAGTACAATAATTGAAATAACAATAAACAATCAAGCACAACAGAACTTTACCTACCATAGCTGTCCATACTTTTACAGTAAACATATCATCACTATTACCATGTATTATTCTGCTTTATTCTTTTAAAATTATAATTGTTTTATTCGGGACATTAACAAAGGGTGAAAACCCTATTACTAAAACTCCGCTGTCCGTCCGTCTGTCTGTCACCAGGCTGTGTCTCATGAACCGTGATAGCTAGGCAGCTGAAATTTTCACAGATGATGTACTTACTTATTTCTGTTGCCGCTACAACAAATACTAAAAACAGAATAAAATAAACATTTAAGGGGGGGCTCCCATACAACAAACGTAATTTTTTTGCCGTTTTTTGCTCCATAGTAATGACAGCAACAGGTATGCTTGAAATGGGGCTAAGGGGGTTCCCATAGGGTACGTAACCCTTCGTGCTCGAGTCCAACTTGCACTTGGCCAATTATTTCTTCGTGATTTCCCAAAAGTCCTAGAACAAAAGTTGTTTGAAAAGATAAGATAATATTTATTGTAATTAAGTAAATCTCTTATTACATAATTAAATATAATGACGATTACTATAATGTACTCGTCAGTTAATACATTTGAGAAAATACTAAATCTAGTAACTTTATAGAAATGTAGTGTATATTTTTATAATGTATGTCTAGATGTACTAGACCCGCCCTTAAAGGGTTTTGCGTTAAATACCTAGGACCCTGTATATCTGTACACGTACGGTCGAAGTTTAAAAGTTAAACACGTAAGCTACAGATTCAAACAGCGATTGATATTCAAGTGACATTCGACGAGCGGGGTCGCGCCCAGGACTGCTCCTTGTTTCATTTTACTGTAGTTTGGTCAAACATTTTCAAATTAAAAGATAAAACTGAACTGAAAACTGATTTATTTATTTATTTTATTCAGTTCAGCTGCCCATCATCATTATCAAAATCTATGATAGGCTGACAAATCTAAACTGAAACCTATCGATTTTCCCATCTTGTAAAATGCCAAAATATATGTATGTAAAGTTCTCGAGTGGAGACCACGTACCGGCAAGCGCAGCGTAGGACGTCCACCCGCAAGGTCGACGGATAACCTCACTAAGACCGCAGGATCACGCTGGATACAAAACGTTTCCAACTGGTCTTATTGGAAAACTATAGGGGAGGCCTATGTCCGGCAGTGGACGTCCTATGGCTGAAACGATGACGACGATAAACAAAATTATCCCTATTATCTATCTATAATCATCCCTATAAATGCGTAAGTTTGTTTCTTGTCTGTATTTTCTCCGGTTCGACCTGTCCAGCAAGGAGCACCCCTGGCTTCATTTGTCGGCGGGTCACCTCCGCCGCCGGCGCTCCATAAACACTGGACTCAATATAGATAGCTCCTACAAACGGTCTAATGGAACTATACCTAGGTTTAGCTTACACAAGCAGTTGCTATTGACGTCATGACAAGTTGTTCGTTTCTATAAATCACTACTAATCATTTTAAACGATATAAAACGGGACTCACTCACGTGTACCTACGTACAGTCATAACACGACTATAGTTTCGGTCGCGTTCGGCGACCTTTCTCAAGTTGGCGAGTGCTAGCACGCGGAGCCAGCTCACAGTGCATTGCGAGTGTGAAAACCACGTTAATTTCCATAGTAAAACTACTAACCATACTACAAAGTCTAAGTAATTGTACCTATGTAGTATTTTATAACAGAAGGCAAAGCTGAATCGTATCGTTTAGTGTTTACGGTGTTCGTTAGCGATCATCGAAGTTAAGCAACGGTCAGTCAGTCAGTCAGTCTTCGGATGGGTGACCGCGGGTGGCATTTACGACTGAGCGCTGCATCTGTGTACCAAGCTTCGTCGAGATCAACATCCGTAAAGACGAAAGCAGAATCGTCGTGTCGAAGCACAAACCTCGCTTCGATTTGATCAAATAATAATATGTAATTATACTCGTAGTGATATGTTAGGATTACTGTGATTCGACTGCCTCGGTGGCTCAGTGGTTAGTGACCCTGACTACTGGATCTCAGAGGCGTGGGTTCGATCTCCACCCAGGGCAAGCATTTTTTTGTGATGAACATAGGTATTTGCTCTGTGTCTGGGTGTTATTTAGATATTATCTACATGAGCATGTATTTAAAAATATTTATATGTAGTATATCAGTCTGGCAGCCATATCACAAGCTTTACTTAGTTTGGGGTCAGAGACCGTGTGTAAAATGTCCCCTAATATTTATTTATTTATTATTTATTAACTTGCCTCACTATCGGTCCGCAGGCAGAGGCGTCTTTACCTATGGTATTATTATATATTCTTTGCCTATGGTGCAGGGTGTGCGGCGCACACGGGCGCCGGGTCTAAGGGGGCGCCGAGCGCCCTCAGTGCGACACCTCCAAAGATGCGTCGCTCGCGGTGCCGGCGCTCTCAAAGACCCTGCGCCTGTGTTTATAGCCGAAGCCTGCGCGCGGTAGCATAGCAAGACCCGCCACCACAAGCTACTCCTTTTCCGAGGCTTTTCGGGGAAGATCTCAAAAAAATTACGATTCCGATAATGGTATTTTTTTAAAGCTGGTTGAATATACCTACCTCTAATTTTTAAAATGTGCTTGCCGAACACATTGCTCTTATTCAAAAATCTGAGTCACGCCTAACTCATTATCTTGGCCATAACATTCAGAATGAAATAATACAATTATTAGGAGAAAGAATAAAAAAAGCTATTGTTTTGGAATTGACACAATCCAAATATTTTTCCATTATTTTAGATTGCACTCCAGATATTGCACACGAAGAACAAATATCGGTTGCCGTACGGTTCGTTCTTTTAAATGCAAGCAACAACAAGGCTGAAGTAAAAGAATAGTTTTGAGAAATAAAAATATTTATTATTATTATTATTAATACTTTCTGGGTTTTTTCCTATTACAGACACTACTGGCCTGGGCTTAACTCAATTTTTGTTAGACTGTTTAATCTCAAACGAAATTGACATACAAGATATGCGTGGTCAAGGTTACGATGTTGGTGCAAACATGAAAGGGAAAAATGTAGGTCTACAAAAACGAATTTTAGATTTACACCCGCGCGCATTTTACGTACCTTGTGTGGCACACAACCTGCTAAAAGTTCATTAGAAATTGACAATTTCTTTTCAGTTGTGCAGGAAATTTATGTTTTTTTTTCTGCGTCAACAGCACGTTGGCAAAAACTTGCTAAAGAAGTGAACTTTAAGTCTAAAACCACTCTCAAATACTCGATGGGAGAGCAGGGTTGAAGCAGTAAAAGCTCTACGTTTTGAACTGGGAAAAGTGTATGATGCCTTGTTTACCATATATTCCGATAGGAGCAAAGATGCGGAGTCAAGAAATATGGCAAATTCATTACTGACAAAAATTAAGTCGTTTAACTTCATCTGCTCTCTGCTTATTTGGTTTGAAATTTTAAGCAAGATAAATATAGTTTGCAAGGCACTTCAAAAGTCAGACGTATTGTCAGAAGCGGTGAAAATGATTGATAATGAAAAAACAAGTTTGTCTGAATTCCGCAATGAGTCTGCTTCTGAGGAGCTCCTTAACAGCGCGAAAACTGTAGCGGAAGAAGTCGAGGCAATAGCAGAATTTGCCACACCTGCACGCCCTCGCGCTCGTAAAAGGTTTTTTAATTATGAGGCGGAGGATGAACCGATAACAGACCCGAAAACACATCTCAAAGTAAATTTTTACTACTATTTGTTAGACACCGCAATTACTAAGTTCGACGAACGGTTCGAACTTTTGAATAAAAATAATGTAATTTTTTTTATTTCTTCAAAAATTGAAACATTTTTGATGATTTGGACTCAGATACTTTGCTTTCCGACACCATTTGCACCCGAATTTCCGTTTGAAAATTATAAATAATAAATAAATAAATAAATAAATATTAGAGGACATCTTACATCTTCTTATAACTGTTAGTATTCCATTTTGACCCCGCTTCTAATAGAGGGCGCCAAGGTACTGGTTGCACACGGGCGCCACAAGGGCTAGAGAGAGAGACGCCTCTGTCCGCAGGACGTTTTTTTTTTTTTTTTTTTTTTATTCAATATAGGTTTGCGTTTGACTACATACTGCCTGATGTTGAGCAGATATGCGGCCTAGGATGTAGCACGCTTACCTAGAAGATACCTATTTACTCGGGATTTGAAGACACCCACGTCGTACTTTAGCGGGAAGACAGACCCAGGCAAAGCGTTCCACATTCTGGCTGTTCGTATGAGGAATGAGGACTCGAAACGCTTGGTTCTAACGCGCGGAATGTCCACCATAAAAGGGTGGCGCTTTGGTCGCGTCTGTCTAGCCGTACGATAGAAGAAAGGGGCAGGTGGGACCAGATTGTGCAACTCCTGAGCGCACTCTCCGAAGTGTATCCGATAAAAGGCCGACAAACACGCCACCTTACGTCGATGCTCAAGACTTTGCAGCTGCGACTTAGTCAAGGTGTCGTTGTCAATCAGCCTCCTGGCTCGCCTCTCAATCGACTCCAGAGCCTCCAGTTGATATTTGGCAGAGCCATCCCAAAGGTGAGAGCAGTATTCCATACAAGACCTGACTTGTGCTTTATAAAGACTAAGCAGTTGCTCAGGTGTGAAATACCGTCTCACCTTAGCGAGAACACCAAGTTTTTTGGAGGCTAATTGAGCTTTTGACTCTATATAAGAGCCAAAGTTAAGAGTCGATGAGAGTGAAACGCCCAGTAGTTCCAAGCTGTCAGTTACCGGAACGGAGACACCGCGGAAAGCGGGAGACAATTGAAAGGGTCTCTTTTTGGCCGAGAACAAACAGCCTTGAGTCTTCGTGGCATTAAACTTGACCAGGTTAGCATCGCCCCAGTCAGATACCGCCTCCAGACTCAAGTTGAGCCGTTCAACCATAGCCTCTCTGTGTGACTCGATCTGTGGCCCGCTGGTTCTTGCATCGGATGTGTAGCTCTCCACGACTGTACTGTCGTCTGCGTACCCAAAGATTCCGGGCTTTAGCAGATCGTTGATATGCAGTAGGAAGAGGGTCGCAGAGAGTACTGATCCCTGAGGAACACCGGCATTGATAGCCATTTGGTCTGATGAGCAGCCATCTACAACCACTCGTATCGACCGATTCCTCAAGAAATCAGATATCCATGCGCAGAAATCAGCAGGCAGGCCGTAAGATGGGAGCTTGCCAATAAGGCTCTCGTGCCAGACCCTGTCAAAAGCTTTTGAGATGTCCAAGGAGACAGCCAGCGCCTCCCCGTGCTTTTCGATGACCTCACTCCAGATGTGTGTGGCGTACGCCAGAAGGTCCCCAGTAGACCGGTTTCGGCGAAAGCCGTACTGGCGGTCACTGAGTAGGTCATTCGCTTCTAGGTACGCCAGGAGCCTGTTGTTAAGAACACGTTCCATACTCTTACAGAGTATAGACGTGATCGAAATCGGTCTGTAGTTAGCAGGGTCGGCACGGCTGCCTTTCTTGGGAACAGGCTGCACGTTAGCAAGCTTCCAAGATTTGGGCACTTGACCTGTCTTTAGAGATAGGCGGAAGAGGCGAGTCAGCACAGGTGACAGCTCAGGCGCACAAGTCCTCAGTACAATGGCCGGAATACCATCAGGGCCACTGGCCTTGTTCACATCTAGACTGCGGAGAACTTTGAGAACCTCCTTTTGCCGGATATGTATTTCACTCATTACAGTGCCACAGTTTGGCAAAGTTGGAGGTCTCGCACTACCGGGGTCCAGACGCGAAGACTCAGCAAATTGAGATGCAAATAAATTTGCTTTCTCCACCGCTGTATGGGCCAGCGAACCATTGGGTTTCAGCAACGGAGGCAGAGAGGGGCGGCAGAAGTTCGCTTCAACCGATTTAGCTAGGGACCAGAATGCCTTACTACCCGCAGGGTAAGAAGCAAGCTTGTTCCCTATTCGACTAATGTGATCAAAGCGAGCCCTCCGCATAACCCTTTTGCAGGACTTAGCAGCCCTATTGTATGCCTTCTTCCTTAGACGAACGTCCCTCGACTTACGGTTTCGAGCATCGACCCAAGCCAGGTATGCTTGATGCTTTTGCGCTTCAGCGCGTCCACACTCAGGCCCAAACCAGGGCCTTGCTTTGCTAGACAGGGGCACGTCCGAAAATGGGATGAAGTATTCCATGGCGGTACGAAGCACATCTGTCACGGCATCCGCGCACGTAGAAGGATCATCGGAAGAGAAGCACACAGGCTGCCAAGGATAAGATGCAAAGAAACACCGCATCTCGTCCCAATCCGCTAACTTGTACCGCCACACCCGCCTTGACCCTTTGGGGCTGGGGTCTGATGGGGAGTAGACGGATACAGATTTCACCAGACAGTGATCAGATGTACCTAACGGTGAGGAAATCGACACTGAATAACGGTCTGGATCGGTAGTCAGTAGAAGGTCCAAGCAGTAGGCCGTGTGCGAGTCAACGTCAGGTACCCGTGTGGCGCCTTGAACCAGCTGGGTGAGATCAAATGTCAAGGCAAGCTTGCGCGTCTCAAGCCCAGCATGGTTTGTGTCCAGGTATGGGTGAAGCCACTCCTTGTGGTGGCCATTAAAGTCCCCCAGGATCACTAATTGGGCCGAAGGGTATCTGAGCTGAGCAGCATCCGCCGCCTCACTGAGGTATTCGGTGAGTCTGGTCGTCTCCTGGTCCCCACTATGTGATCGGTATACACAAGCGTAGATTATTTTCTCTAAGCCAGTATCCGCCAGAGCCCAAAGCACTGAAAAAGAGGAGTCTTCAAACCTACGAAGGCGCAGAAAGCAAATGTCATCCCGGGCGTACACGCATACACCCGCACGTGGTTTGAAACAGTGCTCCAGGGAGTACCCTGGGTAGGAGAGATACGACACGTCGGATGGACCAGCAATCTGCGTCTCCGTGAGAAACAATAGGTGGGGACGATCTGTCTCAAGATGATGATGGACAGGCGTGAGATTTGAGTGCAGGCCCCGAATATTGCACAGGTGCACTTTAAGTGAGAGGGAGTGCTGCCGCTGTGTATACGTTTTTTTTCTACTACTGTTTCTCATGTTTAATTTTTTGGAGTGAAGTAGGTAGAAAGTCGGTAGTGGAACGAGACGTCACTCTGCAGATTCAGTGGCACAACACACAAACCACACACATCCACGGTAGACTAGCCTGGAGACCGCGGGGACGCCCGAGCCCCCCCAAGGATGTCCATCGGGCCCTCTCGTCCGGTCGCCAACCGGCACGATGGCGCATCCCTGGGATTTTTCGACAGATGGCGGGGCAGCCTTTCATGAGTGGCTAGCTCACTACTTGGGCCCCCTACTATCTGCGGTCGGCCAGCGACAAACCGTGCCTCGGATCCCGCTGCTCTCCACGACTAGTCGGCCGATGCGGTAGTCGATGCGTGCACCGTTTTCGATTCTCCAGAGGACGCTACTGTTCCGACCCGACTTCCAGATTGGCGTCACTAGACTTCGCGCCGGAACACGAGCTCAAAAGAGTCGCTTGGCGGCGCGGCTTAGTCTGGTGGGTGGTCTCTCGCCGCGGCTATAGCCTACCACCAGTATGGTTGTTGCCTGGTTAGCACCACCCAGGACCACGTGTGGGGAACAAAAAAAATAATAGGGTTCCTACCCACGGACGAAGGCAACTCGGTCCCAAAACTCGGTCAGGACGTGCTACAATAAGTCCCGCCATTATCGCCATTCAATCCGATGGCTGCGAGCGTCATACAAAATACCATTTTCACAACTTTGCCCGATGGAAATGTACATTGCCCAACTTATCTCAAACTCTATCTAAACTAATATCAGCCTAAATTCAGTCGGAATAAGGTACAATCAATTCGCAAAGGTAAGTTTTTATCGAAACATGTACCTTTCCAATTGGCAATGTTACATCGTTCCGGTGGCAAAGAGAAGTGATGCTTGCGCCCCGAGGATAAGGTAGGTGTGTGCTGCAGGGAGTAGGGCGGGTATAATTTCCGGTCCGGGGGGGGAGAGGCGCCGTTTGGCGGAAGTCGTGATATTTATGACATCTGCGCGGGGAGGAGAGGGGTAGGCGACTTTATAATCGGAGGAGAAAACGACGAATTCATTCGTCATGTACAAATGCAGTTACTAAATGGTGAAATTAATATGACTACCTTTTTGGAAAAACTTCATGTAGGTAAATTAAATTAATAATAGTAAATGTAACAAGGTGCAAAACCTAGTCGTATTTTCAATTGAACAAACGAGAAAAGAAATCTCACTAGTTCATTCAACTGAACTGGACAACTGAACTACTTGAACGCGACCACGCAGTACTATACCTACTAGATTCTATGTAGCATACTAAATACCTAGGTATAGTAAACAAGGGAAATCTCTGTAACGCCAGTGGCATCCGAAATTAGCTCGATAGATATACTACTCTAAGGTCGCCTCTTGTTACACGCTATAGTTATAATGTTTTTGTTATCTGGGTTACTTGTGCTCTTTGTGTTAACAATAAAGAATAGAAATCTATCTATCTACTCTAAGGCTAATAGGTTGATACCTATCACTATCATTTTCTATGCCTCGTATGTAGGTACACCGCCGCTTCAAATTAGTTAATGATTCGAAAATAGACAAAAGAAAATTCAACTCCACCTAGAGCTTCGTAGCGTTCATCGTAGCGTGTCTACGAGACCCTTATAGTTACACTGTCCTATGCTACGATCGCTACACTGTATTTTTATGGATAGATATGTAAGTACCTATTTTAAGAATAGATTTGTTAGTTATCCGTATTAGCTACTTATTTTCTTGCCGTAGACCTACACGCAAGTTTATAAGGTGTTATTTTTAGTTTCTGATCTAGATAAAACAACCGGACAGAAAACAGTAGACGTAGTAGAACTCTAAAAAATGTACCAGGTTATCAGATTCGCTAAAAGGCAAACTTGAGCAAAATAGAATAAAAAATTTTGTTTCGACACCTATCCCAACTATTTTTAGGCGCTAAATACGAGTACCAATAATTCTTATCAAACTATTTTCTGTGGCCGCGGTGCCCAACAAAAGTTCGACGACCGACACCGAGCTGTAAGCAGTGAAAGCGAAGCGGCAACGTCGCATGGCATCGCGGCGTATCGCCCCGCATCGCCCTGTCTCGCTTCATTACATCTCGACTCGGCTACGTCACAGTATCGGCCCGCACGTAGTGGCAGAAGCGCGGCAACGTCGCCTCGCGCATGTTTGGTACGGCGACATCGCCTCGCGCCGTCTCGCTCACAAGCCGCGGCTGGGGAGCAGTGCAAGCGAGGCGGCACGCTCGATCGCCTGGCATCGCGGCGTCTCGCTCCAGTATAGCGCGCGCTCGGCACGGAGCGGCCGCGTGATGGACGCGACGTCGACGCGCTACCGCGAGCGCCTCATCGACGAGGTGAAGCGCTACCCCGTGCTGTACGACACCAAGCACGAGCAGCACCGGGACATCGACGTGCGCGACCGCTGCTGGCTCGAGATCTCCGAGAAACTGGGCGCGAGCTGTGAGTCATGCTAGCCTAGTCCGCACCGCCGCGCGCCGCGATGCCGGCGCCGTGCCCGGCGCGCGCCTGCCAGCGGAGTGCGCACCGAATGCCCGCCTCGAGCCGGGCGGTATCGTATCGGCTTGCACTCCCCTCCTCGCGAGGTTAACTAAGCGTACAAACACGAAATACATAAAGTAGCAAACATAGCAGGCGTTAAAAATCTTTGTTGAGTAAAAACTGTTTATGAGGGTTATTTTAGGTTTAATTTTCAGGCTTCCAAAATGCTTGCACTCGATTTTGTTTTCAAATTCCATCAAATCACATATCTTCTTTTCTCAACAAGCATTCTCTTATAAAAATGTTACATCGCCGTAAGCTTCACATGGCGTGTCTAATGTTCGGCATTGTCAAATGTAAAAACCCACCTTATTTATATGAAAAGCTATCTTGAAGGTCGGCACGCAGACTTCGCCAGTGTACGACGCAGTTTTATCATACAACGGCACAGTTCTGCTTCTTTTAGACGTTCTTTTAAGTAATCAGGCAGTAAAATATGGAATAACCTTCCTCACCCATTCGGAACCTGCAAAGTATACCTACATAGTTTCAGTTCAGACTCAAACTTAGAGAATAATTTCAACGACACAACACAAGCGCTATATGAGAGACATATGCTATAAGGGAGACAATCACGAGACATGTATTAAGCGTAAAATGATAGTATCTTACCTTTGCATCGTTTCTGTAATTCTGTTTTTAATTTTACTTTGCGACTCGCGTCAATGTCCATTTTCAGCTAATGTCAGTTGACATAGCATCGTGTTTTGGCGTGGAGCGAACAACATATTTGCTACAATGGAAATGCTTTTTTTAATTATGTTTGCACCAAGGAAGTTACATGCGAAAAATGGATAGCTTACGAAGCAATATTAAATAAATAAAAATGTACTTTATTTCTATACGCAAAATTATATAGCCTTTTGATAGGTAAGAAACAAATGTCAACCACATTTGTTTCTTACCTATCAAAAGGAAAAAACGTTCCGAGCAGGACAACCAGAACTGTGGGTGTTGTCCCTTTCTCAAAACTTACTAGTGTTAATAAAACTATTGGGTGGTAGATTATTTCATCTATCTGGTAACCATTAAATCGCATTTAATCGTACATGTTAATAAATAGATTAGCATAAAATGTATTGTAATTAACGTATTGAGTTCTAAAATGTTCTGATTTTAATATTGGTACGTAATTAATTATGCAATACAAAAACTATTTTCTCACATTAGTAGAATTAGTAGTAATTTGCCAACTACGCACGGCCGCACATATGGCGCAATATGGCTGAGAATGTATGCAAAAGTCGTCTTTCTGCTTGCTGCTTAACGTTTTTATACGTTGAAAAATGGTGAAAAATAGTTAAGTTAAGGGCTGTAATAGTGAAGCTTATTCTGGTTGTGTAATTTAATTTTTTAGGTAAGTTTCTTATAGTTTGTTTACAAAGAAGGATGCAGCGAATGAACCTGTCGTTTTTTTTTTTTTGCAAGTAGGTAGAAAACAAAACATCATTTATAATAATGATATGTGCTTCAAAAATTTAGTGATTTTTTGCTGTTTTCATATCACTAATTAAAATTAATATTAGACCACCAGAAAAATTACAATGATTTTTTATTGTTGGCGGTATGACCTTAAAGGCTTAGCCTATCCAAAAATGGGCACATTATTTAAAAAAAATCACTATTTTATTACTGTTGCTGTCAAAAAAAAAGGAAATGTCAAATTCAGTCGATCAGATGATGTATTCAGTATTACCAGATTTCGTTTTCGGTATTCCGACTTAGCAATTTTTTGGAGGGGTTGATATGATTATTTTCTTTTTTAACAGTTGGTACATGCTCCTTCCTTAACTCGTTTTAAGTGTTTTAACTAGTAATTTTACGAATTGAGGTGTCTTTTTACATATTTTATAGAAACATACATTTTTGTATACTAAAAGATTTTCAAAAAGAAAGAATACTTATATTTTTAGGTTTCACTCACTTTACTACTAACAAAAAGCTGCAGTTGAAATTATCCGAGATATTCCTGATTATTTTGAGCAGCTGCACGAAGCCGGCTGCACAACTGAGGGGTTAATCCAGGTTTACACGTAAATTGAAACTACAGCTGTTTCGGTATGGCCCTATACATTTTTGTACAGCGCCCCTAGCAGAAACGAGGAAGAACTAACCAAAATCTATGGAGCCACACGCGAACGCGAAAGTTTGAGTAAACTTCGCAAAGCCTGGACTACGAGTAAGGGCTCTGGTTATCTATGTAGTAGTATGAATTTCTGCAAAAAAGATTCCGATTGCGGCTCCGGCAGCACGTGCTACCGAGCCTCAGCTGCGAGTGTTGTTCACCTGTTTAGACAAGTCCGACGTGCTGCCTGTCGCAGCACGTGTAGCCAACCTCGGAATCACTCTCGACTGCGGAAGCAGGCAGTGGCTGCATTTCAGATGTGTGTTACCTGCAATCGCGACCTGCATCCGCAGGCTGCGGCCGAAGTTCGAATAGCAGCTAGTTGTGGTTCTTATACTATTGCTAATGAAGTGGATGAATACCGAAATTCATTATCATTCATTTTTTCGTAGTACCAGTCGTCGTAGTTACCATTTAGCGCTTCTGGCGCGTTTTTGACGTGCTGATAGCGAATTTTTGCCAAAAGGAGTTGGCAGCACTGCTATGGTCTATAATTCTATAAATCAAAGTAGGTACTTATAGCTTGAAAATTGTTTTCGGTTTTTCTTATTTTAACTTCATTTTAAACAAACTTGTACATATCAGAACAGTTTTAGAAGCGTCATAAATTACTCTGGTGAAGATAACATTTTTATAAATGAGCTTGGGAGAAACTGAGTGTATTCGTACACAACAGGTATTCGTATGTATGAGCTGTCGACATCCTTCTTTCTTGTGTAGGGTGACAATAACAACACAAAATTTCGGGAATGAGATGTTAGATTGTAGAGAAAAGAAATTACTATGTAATCTAACATATTTTATTACGTACGTTAGTACGTCATTAAAATCAACTAAGAACCTACTACTATAGACTATGAACTTTTCTTGTATAATATCAAAATAATCAATTGTGTTGTACTTAGTAACTATAGTACTGCTAGGTAACTACTGGTAATTCTCGTATGTAACTACCTTGGTTTGCACGCTGTTGCTCCAACAATAACTATAGAGGTTTTTTTTTAATATTTGCATGAGACGTCACCTGCCAGTCCCTCCGGAAGACCAGCGCTGGTTGGTCCACAACCAGCATATGCTGAGGTAGGACCGGGTTGTGACAAAAATAAAATTAAGTAATAAAGATGACTTTGTAAAATATTTATGCTGTTTATTTTGTTTTGCAATGCAACTAATCATGTATCCAAATCTTAACAATAATATAATATTTTTTATCGTTTTATGATAAATCTAATATTTCAAGCGTTGTAGGCCGCGATAGAAGGACCGGTTCATTATATGGGCCATAAATCGTAAACGGTAAGTTTTACAAAAAAGTTTATTGAAAACAAAAGATACGAAATTTCATTTTCTACAATAATAGTCTCAAAGGCTTTTGCGCTAAAGTGCATAGTTTCCAAGATATCGGCCAAAAACCATTTTTCACGGTGGCGCTTGAAGCTCCACCGGGATCTGTCAGCAGTTTGTGAATTTATGCTTAGTAAATGCTCCTAAATCTTATAAAAGAAAAATAAGATCGGAAAAGTGCAAAGTTAACCAAAAAAGAACGTTTATGTTTACTGTAGTAAGTAAAGTTTATTAAATTTTTAAATTTTCTTGTGCATTTTTAAGTTAACTAAAAAATATCTTTGTAATAGCGAATATGAACTACCTAAGTAAATTGGTAAATCAATTGCGCGAGGCCTAAAATACCCCGTAGGTACTTACTGTACTGTACTGGTTGTGGAACATACAATACTTATGTTTGCTGAACACGTTTAGAACAAAGAGTTTATCCATAATTGTTTGTTGTCGGCAGGCGAGTCGCTGAAGCGAGAATGGAAGATCCTGCGCGACAGCATGCGGCAGGCCATCAAGCGCAGCAAGCAAGACGCGCGCACCAAGTCCGGCGCGCCCTGCAAGCGCTGGCGCTTCCAGACCCGCATGGCCTTCGTGCTGCCCTACATCACCATGCGAGAGTGAGTACACCACCATCCCTACATCCATCCATGGGCCAAAGGACGTCTACTGTTGGAATTAAGCCTCTCCTATAGATCTCCAAAGAGAACGGTTGGAAGCTCTTGCAGCCAGCGTGATCCTGCCGTCATGATGAGGATCATGACTGCAGGTTCTGCTGGCAGAACACAGATTCTACGATGCGCTTGCCACCGGTGCGTGCTGGACTCCACATGAGACCTATTCGATCCCATCAGTCCTGCTATGTGCCCTACACACTTCTATTTAAACTTGCTAATTCGCTGCACTGAAGAATATCAGACGAGACTCTTCACGCTGCTTCAAACTGTTGTTTGAAGCAGCGTGCGGCCTCTACTAGCGAGACTACGAGAGCTGGCGAAGTTTCTCACGTGACATGTCACTGTACCATGATGTTGCCTGCAGGCGGCGCGGCATCAAGCACGACATCAAGCTGGACGAGTCGGAGGCGCCGTCGGACGGTGAGGCGCCGCCGCGAGACCCTGAGCCCTGGGACCCCGCGCCCGGAGAACACGATGCCCTGGACCTCTTCTTTGCCAGGTGAGACGCAGTAGCCAACATTCTGCTCATAAATAGCCTGCGAGCCACGTGCCGCGATAGTTTAGCCTGTGAGTAGCTAATATGAGCACCACTCAGAAAGGACCACCAATGTTCCGGTCTTAAACTAACCTTCCCATTGTCACCGCGTGACGGAAACTCGTTACTTCGTCGCGCTTGGCCTCTTTTCCGGTTGGTATCCTTTCAGCAGTCAGAATAGTGACCAGCTTAACGTAAACTTTTGATACCTCCGTCCGTGCCTACCCCTTTCTGATCTCTCGATCTCCTTGTCATAAGATATATGAGCATCTGAGACCCAGTGCACGAGAAACATCATACTTTTTCGCCAGACAGAGAAGCTTTGATAACTTTTCCATGTTTCATCAAATCATCAACTATGTAGGTCCAAGCCTGTAGGTCCCCTAATTCTATGCAATATATTGGTCATTGTTAGGTAGTTTTGTTTTAGTTTCAAAAGGCTCCTGCCAAATGCCTCCAAAGCTTATGACTAAAGCCTGTGTTTCCAGCGTGTGCCAGGCCACGAAGAGGCTGCCGCGGCGGCTGCAGGGCAGCGTGAAGCGGCAGGTGCTGGACGCGCTGCTCCGAGCCGAGGACGAGATGGACGCCGAGGGCGAGAACAAGCTGGCCGTCAAGGGCTTCCAGGGGACGGACGGAGCGGCCAGCACCTTCCCCGGGCTGTGAGGCGGCCGGCACCTTCACCGGGCTGTGAGAGTACGGGTGAACGCCGGGAGATGTCAGGGGGTTCCAGGCGGATTGCCCACATCTACACGGCAGCTAGTGACTAGTAGTGACTAAGTTCCATACACGTTTAGTCCTTCTATAACCGCTCTCACATACGGAACAAACAATTATCACAAATTCTTAATATTACACGGGGTAATCTTGCCCTGTTCTAAACCGAAATCAGGTGATAAGGGCCATCATTATGGACCAACCTAGAATGCGACGAAGTTCCACACAAAATTGCGACCCGGTATCGACAAAATGTATGATTTTTTCCCTCGAATTCTGAATAGTCTGAATCACCTGCTTTTGACTTAGTACACCGTTCTGGATTACTCTGTACATCCTAAAGTGTGTTTGTTGGTATATTGATTGACAATAGACAGTTATTTATTAAGACAAAAATAAAATGATTGGGTTGTTACTCTTTCACGCAGCAACGGAGGGACGGCTACTTATATTCCGAAAATATTAATTGTTCTAATGACACAAAAACCAAAAAAAGCAAAGCCGGGCAAAGCCGCGGCTAAAAGCTAGTTCTAAGCAATTGCAGTTATTATAATTTTAAATTTAAGAAGATTAAAGTAAATAAAGATGTAAATAATATAATAATGTTACGTGAGTCGCAGAGGATCAAAATAAGATAAAACACGCCACACCACAGCGAAACTCATGAGTACCTAATTGTCAATATTTTTATAATGTGATACAATTTGAAGATAAATAAGTAAGGTAACTAGGGTATAAGTAATTAAAGAAAACATTCTAAAACGCTTGAATTATTATTAATTTCATCAATATTTCATTACCTATGGAAACTATCTCATACAATAAACTATTTTTGCAGCACACGGCTGGTAATACATAAATCTTATTTTTGACAGTAGATTTTTTAATCTTATTGATGAACTGTTTTTAAATACATTATGTATTAAAACAGTTCATTTCCACATAGATATTTATAGTACAAACATGGGCGAACCTATTTACGGCCCGACAAAAACTTGCGCAGCAGTAATACTAGTAATACCTTACAAAGAGTTTGTCTGTCCCTAGTGAAGGTGCACCCTCGCCCCTATACCGACTGTGGTGCATTCTGTGCCGGGGTGTCGGGGTGGGGGGTGGGGGAGGATATAAATAGTCGTCCTCCGTCAGTGCCAAGGTCGCGGGTCGATACAGCTCAGCCTCCCCCTCCCGACCCTCCCCGCCCTCCCGCGCCGCCTGCTTGCTCTACCACTAGACCACCACTATTCTAGGATTACGCAGACAGTCATCAAATACTTGTTTGGTCATAATAATATCCTAAACGTGTCATAAGCTTTGATTATACATCTGTCAAACAGATACATAATCAAAGATCATAAGCTTTGCCAGTTTCGTAGGTAATTCGTCAAATCCTTTAAAATCATATCCTACGCAAGTCAAAAACTCTATCTACCTACGTTTTTCTTTTTTGTGTATGTTCATCAATATTCCGGCTAATTGTGAACCGATTTAAAAAAAAAACTTATTTATTTCGAAAGGGTATACTGCCGAAGTTGTCTTATTCAAATTTTATCGAAATCGACTCAGCCGTTTTTAATAAATCAAGGCAAGCGGTTAAAACAACCGGGACCTACAATTTGACGTGTCATTCGAGTCACGGTAGCGCTTAGTTGGAAAATACCACCCGCGGAACGTTGCTTAATTTCGGTGATCGCAGACAAACACCTAAGCTAGTCAAACCAAAGCTACGCTACGAGCGCTAAATTTATTCCATGAGAAGATGATTACGTCGAATATTCCTTTGGAAAGTATTCTGTAACAAGGTAGAGAACATTTTCAGTTTAAGTGAATCATTATTTGCGTTAGAATTTAGTACAGAATACAAATAATCGGCCAAGTGCGAGTCGAACTCGCGCACGAAGGTTTCCGTACGGAATGGTTGAGCCCCCTTAATACCTATATCTTATTTAAATTTAACTAACTAAATATTCAATTCAATTTATTCAATTGAATTCTACTAAATATTCTTTGAATATTTTAAGCTATGAATATGTTGAATATGTTGCCGATATTAATATGGCGCCAAAAAATCACGTTTCTTGTATGGGAGCCCCCCTTATATATTTTATTTTAATGTAATTAATAATCATTGAAGTGAATATACAATTAAAAATTCTGTAAATATTTGAAGCGTCTGCCTGTTACCGCTATTAATATCGAGCGAAAAACGGCAAAACTGCAAGTTTGTTGTGTGGGGGAGCCCCCCTTCAATATTTATTTTATTCAATTTTAAGTAAGTATTTGTTGTTATAGCGGCAATAGAAATACACCATCTGTGACAATTTTAACTTAGTTTAGCTATCACGGTTCATGAGATACAGCCTGGTCACAGACAGACATACGGACGGACAGCGGTAGTATAATATAACCCGTTTTAACTCTAATACTAATATAACGTCACCAAGACCGCAGGATGCAAGCCGCTACCAACCGGTCTTATTGGAGATCGTTAGGGGAGGCCTATGTCCAGCTATGGACGTCCTATGGCTGAAAAGAAAAAGAAGAGTGCGTGTTATGTGACCTTGTCAAGTTTTACATGACCTTCACCATCATAATTTTGAAGTGTATTTATATTATAGCTCTCTTCACTCTTTATCAGATCTATGATGAAGTTTAGATAATAGGTTTAAATAGTTACAGGGTAAGCAGTCGCCACCCCAGGGCTGGCGAGTGGCCCTCACCCTGTCGCCAGGCCGACTGCGCATGTCATAAACACGCCTTTATCGACTCTACCACAAACCTCACTCCCAACCAAACATTAACTCTACTCCATACAACATAGAGCTGACTTCTGCTCGACAAGCAGAGGGATTTCTCCAAACAAAGACTGTGGACAACATTGCAATATAAGCTCTATTTCGATGGGACAAGGTAGAGATTTGCAGAGCGGCGCCGGCGCGGGGTTGCCAGGCTATCAGTCTAATTATAAAAGTGATATTTCCCCGCTGCAGCCGGGATCCAGGTTTATGCTACAATTTTACCAAATATGAATAAGCGAAAGATTCTAATAATTGTTTGAGTTAAAGATTATACTACTAAGCGGTATACATACAGGCAGCTGAAGACCCATTGCCCTACTCTTTCGAATACATACGAGTAACGTACATAACAAATAGATAATGCTTCAGCTTGAGAGAACTTAAGTTGTGATCTTTTTTTCCAGAACCACCACACTACACCCCAATGACAAGGAAGAAAAAATGAGTGTCAGCGAGTTAGTTCCCACAGTTGCTCTCCACGCATTGAGCTATATTACTACGTAGTTATAATTTCTCAAACTCTCCGCGACGCTCTTGCGTCCTAAACGATACAGTCGCTACATGTTCAGAATAAAATTAAAGTTAATAAGTAAGTTCGTATAGGCCGGGTGGCTAGCCCTGGTGTCAGAGTTTTTAGGCCGCCTGAAGGCCTCTTGTAGCGCTCGTAGCGTAGTTCGATTAGGTGTTTGTCAGCGATCACCGAAAATAAGCAACGTTCCGCACGGTCAGTATTTGGATGGGTGACCGCGGTTGGCATTTGTTCGGATGACACGTTAATTGTAGGTCCCGGTTGTTTTAACCGTTTAGCCAAGTCAAAATTAAAGTATAAAGTTTTTAAATTTCTGGAATTCAAAGAGGTATATTAGAACATTAGAGCAATAAATTGGTAACTTACGTAACACCATTTAAGAGTGAACTTCGTACAACAAGATGAGCGACTTTTAACTATGGTATCAACCCTGACATCACGAATGTATCTGGTCTGTTTCTTGCATTTTGTCTATGTTCAACGAACTTTCACTTTGTAACAGCAGTTGTGCTCTATTTTTTCATCGCGACATCAGGCTTGTTCCTATAGTAAAAATTGTTCATAACTATGACTATGAGTGATTTTTTCCTCTGAAAGTCCTTATACGTTACAAAGCAACACTTAGTACTTACAAACATGGCGGTAGCCAGTGGCGTGCACACAGTTTTAAGACAGGGTAGGCAGAAAATTTTGCTCACCGAAAACACGTTGGTTTTGGTTCGTCGTCTTGTCGATTGTTAATTATCAACATTATAATGTAGGTAATTGCCAAATGCCAGCTCAAATATCCATAGATTGACTGCTTTTATAGACATTTCAATTTACGGATACCTATTCGAAGTGGCCTTTCGGCGCGTTTGTTAGATGTTTTGTAATGTTTTGTAACGATGTCGTTCCAGACGGTTTTATTATTTGAAAATAGTAGACAAATGAAACAAAATAACCGATTACTGTGTATGCAACCTGTCAGTCAATGATATGAATTGTTTTTTATTGAATTTACGACTGACTTTACCTTTAATTTGTATTAATTGCAAATCCGGTGTAGCACGACCTATCTCGAAAACTAGTTTTATTTCACCGAAAGATAGTTTTGAAAACGCATCATATTTTATTTTCTCAATACACACACCATCTGAACAACTTTCACAGACAATATTATCCATTTTTCACTCTATTAACAACTTTAAAATCCTAAATATCTGATAGCGTAGTCAAAAACACAATACACATCAAACAATATGGCGACTATTGACTATTGAAATTAGTAGTAAAAAAGGGAAATATAATACCACAAAAAATGATGGCCATCTAAATGTATGAAATTCAATGAAACAATGTTACTAAAATATTTGCATTGCATAGCAAACTTTCTTTCGGAAATGTTCGGTACGAGTCGTAATTGTTCGTGTTAGCTAAGCAAAAAGACACTGTCTTTTCATGCAGTTGTGTGCGTGATTTTTGTCATTGTGTGTCAGCAAAGCCCACGTAGCTATAGGAACGCACACACATTAAATCCGCATGACCACGACTTACCACGAGAGCACACATACAAAACATTAAGAGATCCATAGTTTGTGTCTTTGCCGTGGCAAGGGCGGGTGGCGCTCGTGCAGCGCGAATCGGTGAATGCGAAATCACCTGTTGATTTTATCTTAATGATACCACCGGCACTCGATAGGTGGAGCTGTTTTAATGTTATTTTGTTTATTGATAAAATATTATGAGATCTATTATTAGAACTAGGGTAGGCAGTGTCTTTCTGTCTTTATGAAGCGTCCGCCACTGGCGGTAGCCAATAGACAGAAACCACCAAACAGCCAGACTAGGCTATTTTGATTAAAAAAACAGACTATAAAATTTGGAGCCGCTCGCTCCTAGTAAACAATTCTGTAATAATTTACTGTAATGTCTAATTAATGCTACTTCCGGGCCCTAACGTGCTTGTTTATTAGTGTTAGTAGCGAGTAGTTGTTGTTCTGCCATAACCAAAACAATGAAGGGAACGGCAGGGCCGGCGGCCGGCGCGACATCCGAGCGGACACACAAACAACACTATAAATAAGCAGCCGAGGGCTCAGGGCGGCAAACACGTAAACAATCAGATAACCAGACTCGCACTTGACGCGGTCAGGGACCCGTGTCACTGTCCGCTACTTCGGAACCAACTGTGCCGACTAACCAACAGAGCAGTTCGTGAAGGAGAGACACTAGAGTGACTACCTATCGCTTTATTTTTCACAATAATTCATAATATCTTTATTTGCGTAAATGGGTAATGTAGCTACATATCAACACCGGTGGAAGTGTATAATAAGTTTTTGAGCGCCATATTCCACCTTTCGGCTTGCAATTATACAATACAATTATTGTTTGTTTGGTGAACTAACTCTGACTATTCCGAAATGTAGGAAACCCGGTTGCAAGAAGCTGAAGCCTGGTTCGACTTTCATCTCCGAATATATGAACTCAAAAACAGCCAACTTTGAAAGCTTTAGGTTAATGACTGGACCAATTATTTATTAATCCAAGTTTGTAATCTAACAGAATACCTCAAGAGAAATTTAATGTCAAACATTAACATGTCTCTTGAAACAGCGGTAGTGAGGTAAAATAGTGCCAAAGTATTTAAATAAATACTACACGAGCAATGAGTTCTACCTAAAGAAGCTATGTATTTTACACGAGTACGTTAGAATAGTTCATAATTTTTGGCACGGTCTGTAGGTACGTAGGTACATTAACCATTAGCTACTTTTAACGAATCACGATTGAAATTAACAAACGAAGAATGTGTTTAAGATTTTATAATAGTAGCACATGTGTCGTCAAAAATAGCCAGTTGCTTGTAGTTTGTAGTGACAATGACAGTGACGGCGGGCGCTGACAGCCGGCCGTGAACCCGTGGTGTCAGTGTCAGCTGTCACGTCAGACGGCGCGCTGCCAGCGGTTCCAGGAGAAGCTAATGACGACTCGCCTCACAGAGTACATCTCAGCACGGGAACGAAACGAACTGGAACATGCTCTGAATATTATGAATGTATGTACTCGTATTTGTGGTGGTATTAAACGATTAAATACTCGCGTCACTGACTACGGGCGTCATTACATTCATAACACAACTTTGTAGGGGACTATTCTCGTAGTTTCTTATTGAAATCCATGGGTATAAATAATACCCTATAGCTTATTCTATCTGACTGTACCTAAACCAAATTAGGTACCAATATAGTTTAGATTTGCCTACATTGCCTATGTCAAATTGGTTGCTATAACTCCTGCCGATTGCTTCTCTGTAGGCGAGATGGTTTAGGCATCAAAGATGGGCATTGGATTGGATTGGCATTGGCAGAAATTCCTCAAGGCGATAAAACCGCCCCTGTAGGTACCATCTAATTGTAAGTCAATTTTAAAAACGTTTTTTTTTACTTTCTGTTTTTTGGTGTGCAATAAAGTTTTATTGTATTGTATCTTCGTTCTCGGTAGGTAGATCATTCATCACGTACACAGCACAAGGGTTCCCATCCTCATTTATCTATTTTTTGTATTATGCTAATATTTTCCATGGTCCTCTGACATTGCATGTTTGATCCGCTATAACTAAATTGTTTGGTAAACTACTGTAAAACCAGATTATAATCAAATTTCGTTGTTTATTGTAAAAAAAGAGTACCTAGATCTATTTTTGTGCTGTTTCATATTTTATTAAAGTTTGTCTGGTGATCATTGTATGTGTATACCTGCCGACGTATGTTGCCTACGTCGACAGGTATACACATTCAGAAAGAGGTATCCCTCAAGGACCGGCTGAGTTTGCACAACGAGTTGTGTCATCGTTAAAACCTTTTCCGAAGGCACTACTAAATAAATATAAAGAAAGGAGTGAGGCAAGCCATATTGAAGTACATAAATGCCCATATTCTACAGTAAATAAGCATTATAAACGTGTTGACAACGGCCGGCGTGGCTGACTCCGATCTGGAACGCCAGATTTCTTATCTGCGGTGTTATGTTAATCGCTGAGCGATATTTAAAGTCGTGACGAATGTGTAATGAGTTCAGGTTTTGAGTCCAACCTCTTTGCATAATAATGGTCGCGATTCAATAAACCTACATTACACACGTGTCGTGTTGGCACACGCTGCGCGGGTATTACTGGGGCTTGCATCACCAGCTCCTCACTCGCCAACTTTCAACCTTCACTCCTCAGTGTAAGGTAGAAATCGGAGCGGGAGAAACCACATCAAAGGCAGAAGCAGTAGACAGATAGGAGGCCGTCCAAAAACACTTCAACATTATATTCTATAGGTAACTAGGGTGACGTTATGCCTCTTAATAGCTTTACACGAATATTACAGAGGTTATTAGTCAAGACTTTGCGCTTTCTGTTTAAATATATTTTAGCAATCGACCAACGTTGTGGTCAAAATTATAACTCAACAACTCGGGATTTTTAACCCACAGCACCTCTGTTCTTTCCATTTTAAGTTCTAAATGATGAAATAATGACACGGCGAATTATCAAATGTTTTATGATATGGTAGAGTAAATCTGTTCGCCTACAACTCGCGTGTTAGACAGTGGAACTTTCTCATACTAAACATAGTCGTTTTCAGCAGTGGAAGACTATTTAGACATATTAATAATAACCTAATAGACCTTTGCGATTGCTGATCACTCCTGGGTAAACCTGCGTCAGTCGAGCGTGCAGCTTTAACGTCAAGTAGGCCAGCAGACGGCTCATTTGGAAGGATTTGAAGAATTTATTCTAGTAATTTTTACAATGCGCTTACATCAAAACGTTTTGTTGCTAGAATAACTATAATACAAGAAGTCAGAGCCAGAGCAGTAAGTTTTTTAAAGCATTTGAAGAAACTGCGATAACATTATACAATCGCGAGTTCATCGTAATTCCCTTCCACCCTTGCGTGTTTGCAACAAAATAGCAGTACCAGAGATGGTGCCCAGGGTTTGTGGGATACCTCGTCCCCGGTCCATTATTCTGGTGTCCCAAGTGTGGTGAAAAATGGAGACCACAGACAATAAGCGCAGCGCAGGACATCAACCGAATAACACGCTGGATGCAGGCCGTTTCCAAGCGGCCTTATTGGATATTTAAGGGAGGCCTATGTCCTACGGCTGATGGAGGGATGGCAGTGTGGAGAGCACCTGCACGGTCACCTGCGCGGCTGCCAGCTCGTCAGCTCGTTCTCGGAAGCTCCGCTTTGAAGTCCGAAATAGCTTCCCCTTTTCTTTCACGAGAACACGTTTCAAAGTCAAACACGCTTCGAATAGTTTTTGTAAAAAACGCGACGAGTATTTAAAATTAGAGATCATTATAAAAGAACTTCTGGAAATGCTTAAATTCAGAAAAATCTTTCATTAATAGAAAGTCTGTATCCGTCTTATATACCACAAAAGTTTTACTCACGCTTTAGAATACTTTAGGTAATGTATAACAGTACAAATTGCACGGTTGAACAGTATTTAAGGCGTGTATAAATCTTTTGTGGGAAGTCGGTATAAGTTTTATTTATACCGAAATGCAAGCTCTGTTGTTTTCGTTAATTTAGTAAAAGCAATAACAGAGTACCTATAGTAAAGAAAAAATGTAACAGGAGAGCTCCACGACATGCGTGATCACGATTTGCTTCGCAATATTTCTCGTCCGATTGCTTAGTTTTAGCATCTCGTAAAACCATAACTTTCGTCACATTCCCAGCGATTTAAAGACGGTCGATAAAGCAGCGATCGCAAAACAGGTCGTAACAAAGAACTGCGTGCTACGATAACAATTAAGGTAACATCAAATAAAGCTCGAACGAAAGCAGCCATCGGTCGATGGGCCGCGGCACGCACGACACTACGAGTAAACAAATTCGACAACTAACTTTTATTGCTGCTACTCTGCGCCCACTCGGTGGGCTCGGACTGCTTTAATGGGACCTACACATGACCGCGACGAATTTCTATATAATAGTTACAAAGCAATATCAACTCGTTCTCCATATTGATCAAATTGTAGAAAAGCTTAAAAGTAGAGGTAATAGTAGATACTTTTACATTTTTCTTACCGTTCCACATTAACCTTCATGCCGTTTTATTAACCGGGTTTGAATCGACTTCGTGCACATTGCGTTCTTTTTTTGTTACGTTTTAGGAAAGTTTTCTTATTACTTCGTCTTTGGATTCTCTAGATTTCAGCCCGCTCTAGTAAATATGAAAATTGGTCAGGCGCTCGCAAGGTACGTTGTTTGTAGGAAAATGTAAACCACTTGTAGCATTTTTAATTTATGTGAAGATTTCGTCGTTTACCTGTTCCGATGTGAGACCCACATAATATCCAAGGTGCAAGGTGTAGGGTGGCAGGCGGCGCCGGGCGCGGCGGCCTGTTTAAACAGAATGCTTTATTCATAGCCGGCCCCACATTGAGCAATAACAGTTTCATACTTCCCATATCGTTTATTGATATCGGAGCGTTTCCGCGGATATTACGATATTACGCCGGATATTCGGCGATTTTATGCTTCCCAGTTTACGAACCTCCAAAATATCATTTGACGGCGCGCGATGATTCGCGCTCCGAGATATTAGGCTCTACCAGCTCTACCAACTCTACCAGCTCTACCTACTCCTGTTGGTAGTGCTACGTTGCTCGAGAGATCGCCAATTGCTGTTAGAATTTATGATCAAAATAAATCTCGAATATCATGTGAGAATGAATAGAAAGATTTCGCGACTAAACGTATTTTTGATATGTTTGACAGCCTCGGTGGCTCAGTGGTTAGTGACCCTAACTTCTGGGTCAAAGAGGCGTGGGTTCGATCCCCACCAAGGGCAAATATTTATGTGATGAACATAGATATTTGCTCTGTGTCTGGGTGTTATTTAGTTACTATCTATATAAGTATGTATTTAAAAATATGTACAAGTAGTATATCAGTCTCTGGCAGCCATATCACAAGCTTTGCTTAGTTTGGGGTCAGAGGCCGTGTGTAAGATGTTTCCTAATATTTATTTATTTATTTATTTATTTATATTATTTCCCTGGTTGCTAAAATAGGTTAGGCTGACATTCAGACGGTTTTGTGGAGAGTTTATAGTTAACACATAGTTTTTGAATAAAATATCAAAATAACAACTAACAAGCGAACACAATCTAACTGATTTGTAGTTGAAATTGTCGCTAAATATTTTTGTACAGTTAAATAGCTTTGTTGATAAATTAGGTGTTTATCTTTTTAGTTTCACTTCTGATAGACCTATTTCCTTATACTGATAACGCTACTTGGCATGTTAGGTTAGCCGATACAGGAAAATAAAGATATTTATTGGTACGAGTATTCTCTATAATAATTGAAAATTTAAATATATTCAGTGACAAGAGCCAAAAGTACCAATCAACAAAAATATACTAACATATAAAACTATTTTAAATTTGTTACTTTTAGCCCAAAATAGCATTTTAGCATCATCGTTTATCACTCGCGCCAAGTAGGTCCAGATATAATGTCTCCGCTGCGTCCTTACACCAAATACGTCCAGAATTACTTACACATTCAAAAATAATTTAAATTCTGTCACAGAATGAACTGCAGCAAAACGCGCAGAGAGTATTTTAAGCCATTTCTTGAGGCGTGTTGTCGGTCATTTGTCGCTGTCACTTGCAATTTGTTAATGCTTGCAGCTCGCTTTGCAGTTTTCTTTTCATATAACTATTTATTGTATTTAACGAGTTTTTTAATATCAGATATATTTTTGAGTGAATAATTCAGATTTATGAATGTATTTCTAGCATGTGACCTCTGCAAATGGTCGATTTAAAGTGTTTTAGCATGAAATAATCCTTTCGGCCGCGTTTGTAACCCAATTTTGTTACCCGTTACAAACGAAGAATATTTTCTCCTTTCTCGTTACCCAGTTACAAACCAGTAAATAATATACCTACGTATACCTACAGATTATCTTATCTGTTAACCAGTTAAGTATAAAATTTGGTTTTTGCCCAGCGCATTTAGATAGGTACTCATTTCCCAAATTTTCCTCATTTTCTTTCAACTTTTACTATTGGACTAACAAAATTGCAACTGGGAATCAAAATGTATGAAACAACTGATTTTATTCTCGAAATTCGGATTGGTCCCATGTAATATAAAAATAAGTTTATTCATATACAGGGTTATTTCTAATCAATTAGCATCATTTTAGGGGCATATTGTGTTCTGCGAATTTTGTCAGAACTAAAAGGAAAACAGTATTTGTCGACATTTTGTCGCAGGTGAACGATATTTTTCTATGGAACAACATTTTTTTTTGAGTTTTGACAAAAGTCGCAGACCAAAAGTAGTTAGTTTTGATTACTTTTGATGAACAGAATAAGCCCCTAAAAGGATGCCAATTGATTAGAAATAGCCCTGTATAAAAGTTTTTCAAAACGATAGTCTTAATACCTAACCTCATTTCGGTGCAGTAGAGTGCAAGCATCTACAGGGCTATCTGCCCTGTAGATGCCGTGACAATGGCTGCCATCACCGGCGCGGGCCGGCGCGCGGCGGGTTCAGGGGCAGTCGTCGGCCGCCTGACGCGGGATCTATTCTCGTCGCTGCACTCCCTCACCGAGCGCGAGGGATACCACACCTCGACACAACTTCGACCACTCAACTCAAATCGTTTACACCCTGAAACTTGGATTATGAAGCTCTTTTAACCGATACCAGGAATCTGTTTGACCGACGAAACAGAGGAGGTACTCAATTCGACGCGTATTTTTTTTATGTATAACCACGCATAACTTTTTAAATAGTGGTCCGATTTTGATAATTCTATATATATTTATTGGAAAGTGGTATACTCTTTCCAATAAGAAAGAATTATCGAAATTGGTCTCGTTTAAATTTTATTTAAATCGGCTGAGCTATTTTTGATAAATCAACAAAATGTGAAAAGTACTACATCGATCCGTGCGAACTATTCGCGAATTCTGTACACGGTTGAAGTCGGTCGAGCCATTTTTTGCGAAAAATAATTATCATCGTAGGTAAGGTCTGCGTCGCAATCTGACCTCAGCTGTAAGACCTTAATGTAGAGTCGGGATAGATCCTACCTACATTATTACATCTACTTTGCTACTGGTCACCCCAGCGCTGAGAGAATGCCAAACAGAGCTACTGGTTAATGTGTAAATTTGGTCCCGCTCCAACGCTCCGTTTGCAGTTTGTTTTGCTTGTCAATCCGATTGCTTATTTACACGTCATTTAATCGGGAATTTAACGGATTATGTGTTGTTGTGAGCCGAAATTGAAGACTATTTTAACATAGGTACGCTGTTTCTGGCGGCGTGCGGGTATCACAGCTTCAGTGAAATAAGTTTATCATTTATTACACGATCGTTGGCCAGTGTAATCAATGAATGAATCACAAGCTCCTAGCACTTTTAGTTCGTGTTTTCTTAAAAATGTCGAGTACAACTCAAAGATTTGGTATGATTTACTTAGTGCATCCTCTGTAGTGGGCGATTACGAACTAAACATAATGACCATAGTCTGTCTATCAGCCTATTTATAGTGCTCGTGTTTCTGAGATTAAAACGAGATAACTTCAAAACTCAGCTTTATTTAACTAGGTAGGTAGGTATAATTCCACTAGGTACAGCAAAAAATTTAATCAAAAAAATTACAACAGTAATTTAATCGCAAGTATAAAAGTAGGCAGTAACCTACTTATCTACGTTATTATTTCCTACTTTCAGCTGTAATTTTCCATAATTTGTAGTCTCATAAACCATCATACAGTTCTCTATACTTAGAGATAATAGCTTTGCGTCAGCAAATGAAGCAAACGAAGTAATGACATAATGGCAGGACATGTGGAGTGATGGCCGCGGCCGCGACTGCCGCGTATTCTGTGGCCGCGGCCGCGGCCGGAGCCGCCACCGCGTCTGCCGCAAGGCTTGGACGCGTGTCAATACTCAATACTGAAGAGTTAGTGTTTCAGTCAATCTCATTTTAAACCTTACATTTCATACCATTAAATCTCATTTCGCATTAATAACACGAAGCTCGTCCGATCAATGATGACAGGTGACGAGGTAAATTACACTCCGGATCCGATGCAAAAACAAGTACAACTGGTCATGATTAGTGCAGTATAATTTGTCATTACGTAGAGGCATGGCGTGGAGCAGAGCAATACGTACTTTTGACTGCCAACGTAAGGGTGGTTGTGGATCAGATGGACTGTATCATGGTTCAGTGCCGTGAATAAATGATTAAGTAAGGCAGTAATCCAGTATCGGCTGGCGGCTGCGGGGGCGGCGGCGCAACTTGCTACAGCCTTCATTAGCCCTCGCTTCGGTTCTACTTTATTATGTTTCGCCGGCAGTCTGCTTCAACTTATTTTGGAAACACGATCTGATATTTATGGGATTGCTTACTGCATTTTCAACTTATGATTGGGGTGTTGTCGGTTCATCAGTATTACTATTAAGTTTCACTATACTGTCAGTGACGGATTAAGACTACTGGATGCCCTAAGCAATCCACGCCTGTGGGCCCCTATCCGTATGTCAACTAGAATCGGTCTTTAAACCTTTACCGCTTAAAAACATTAGTTTTTGTAAAATAAGATGATGAGATGTAACGTACCTTAGAAGTGGAGTAGTTGCGACAACAATAAAAACCAAAGCATAATTTATTTATTGAAATGCGCCTTGCTGCTTTTTCGGGCATTGAATTCACGCAAGATAGTATTAACGTCTAATGTTTTTAACATATCGGACTCTATGTATAAAGTTTCATTAACTTTGCTCTGACGGTTAATGAAATATTAACGTTTAAAAACCGGGGTTTCATTGACTGATTCACTCACTGACTTATAGACCAAAAACCTAACCCACTTCCAGATGACCTAGAAACTTCCCAAGTAGCATTCGGGGTTCTATATAAGATGTCTAGTCGTTCACATGTACTCCACAAGCTGTGTAAGTCAGCTGTATAAGAGCTGTATAGCTGGATATAACGCTCTTATAGAACCAGTTTGGGCACAAATTAGACAGCCGTAAGTTCACTACGGCTGTACATTAGCAATATAATAGCATTATAATAGCAGTTTAAGTAGTAACATCGGACTTAAGGCTGACTTGCGGCACTATATGGGACGCAGTGTGATCCTTACAATGTACATAAGCGTAATAAAGAGTAACACGTGGCTAAATACACAGCCTTCACAGTTAAAAAATCCGACAAAAGTACTCCAGTGCTACCTAAAATTCTCGTGTGCCCTAAATTATTTCTTCATTTTATAATTTTATTCACAATTTAATTGTTTATGGTTTTGTGTGTGCCATCCAAAAACTTATAACTCCGGCGGATATTTGGATAAAAATTTATGATAACACGCGGTAAAGTACCTGTTTCAAAGACTTAATAATGTTAATGCCATGGGAATGCAACTTTATCGTGAAATGTATACATATTTACAGCTAAAATATTCACGCGCCTCTGTTAAAACGCGATATTCATTTTAAAATATTTAAAACTGACTGAGAATAAATCTACAATTTTCAGTTTTTGATATTATATTGGCATTATAATTATACTACGGTAATTAATTATAACATGAAACCAAAACTCAATCGCTCTATCTGCGTATTTTGTGATAAATCTGCATGATAATTTTTGAGATATTATTTGGTAAATATTTTAGGTTAGAACAAAATGGTGGAAATGAAAGCAAATAAGAGTAGTACTTGTGGACAAATAAACTGCTATTGATGTTAATGGACAACACATATAGTCCTTTTAACAGCCTACAGTGCACATGCGAACCATTTAAATACTTCTGTACAGATAGTAAAAAAGGTTATTTTAATGATCACAAACAAGTCCTACTACAGCTATTAGCTGTATAACAGTCTAAAACAAGTAAACATAACAGCCTTTGGCTTTATAAATGACCACGTGTGTTCTATTAAAATGCTAGCTCTACAACATCGTACTAGTAGGCCGTTAAACAGCGGTTGCCGTATCTCTACCCTCCTATAATGCTCTTAGTCAGACGGCTGACTAAAGGATAATTGTTAGAGTATTATAACACCAACAAACATATAAAAGTATAACTCTACACTCCTATAAGTCCCTTAGACAGGTGTAGGTGTAATTAATCGCAATAATGCAGCTTATACATCACGAGTGAACTGTAATAATGCTTCAAGTACACCTGGGAACTAAATGTGTACTCTTAAATGGAGTAAAATGCTACTTGGGTTGATATTTGGCATCAAGGTAGACTCTCAGGCATATACAAAGGAAAAAAATCTAAAACTTTGAATGTTACCCCCCAACCCTATATAATAGGGGATGAAAGCTTGTATGAGACTTCCACAAATTTTCATGCTATAAGTCTAAAAATTGATATAAAGACTCCCTGTTAGAAATAATAAAACACGTATTTCAGGATTTTTAATAAATCAGCCCCCAACCCCTAAAATTAGAGGATGAAAATTTGTATGTCACTTTCGAAACTTTTGATGCCAGAAGTCGGAAAATGGATATACGAACTCGTTGTAATAGATAATAAAACACAATTTCAGGATTCTTAATAAACCACCCCCCAAACCCTAAAACTGGGGGATGAAAGTTTGTATGACACTTTTGCAAAGTTTGATGCTAGATGTCCAAAAATTGATAAAAGTCACATATATTGACTAAGGTGTAGAGTTTGTGAAGTAAGGACTTGTAGAGTAAGGCATGTAGAGTTAGATGCTTGGCTTTACGTGAGATCTGACAACTTTATGATAGTGGGAACTGTGATTTACTGTGATTTAGACTTGGCTTCATTTCACATGAAAATATTTTTGTTGGAAAAAAATATACGCAGGGCTGTTTCCACATTAGGGAAAGCTGATTCAATTTTATCATGCAGAAACCTTTAGTTTCGACTGATTTGAGTAAATTTACATAACCAAAAGTAATTACTTAACAAAATACTTTAGATATTTTAACTTTAACACAATAAAACTTTACGTACCTAAGCGAACACAATATATTATTAATTGTCGAGTTTGTCGACAAACACACTCATACTAATGTGCACCGTAGATTTTTAGTTTACTGAAACTATTGACTTACTTATTAATTATCCAATTAATTGTATTACATATGCAAAGAAGCCGGATGGCACAATATATCAAAAAACATAAGATTTGATTGACACGGATTTGCAGGGGCCCCGGGGAAAGGGGTGGTTTGTGCTTGGCTGATCGCAATTCCGGTACATTCGAATTGCCGAATGCTAGTTAGTGGGCAGCGAGTGGGCAAGCGGGAGCGGGGTTATGACTCTAGGTCGGACTCTATGTCAACTTAAAACGCGCGAATTTTCAAATTAGTCCTAGAAACTTTTTTTGGTGTGGTTTTTGGTGACGTGAGAGTGAGACGTGATTCGTGATGCCCTAAGGACCTAAGAACGGATTTTTTTTGCTTCTTCTGGTGCCCCCCCAGACGTGATGCCCTAGGCAATTGCTTAATTTGATTAAGGGTTAATCCGTCACTGTATACTGTTGTGTTCTGTGAACGAAACATAGTGAATAACTACTTCTTAAATCGTACGTTGCTAAACAAAATACATTTTTTAAATGAATGTCGTATACAAATCGGCGAAACGCGCAGTAGGTAATTAATGGGCAAGTGATAGAGTAAACTGGGCGCACAGTGCGGACTGTATACAGATAACTTCTTCAGGAAGACGACCGATATAACACATGCGGCAGATGTGCCGATCATTTATTTATTTACTCGTATTGCATTCATCACAAACATCAGAAATGTTTTAGAAAAATTTTCTAGAAGTTCTGGAACAAACTGATTTTTATAAGCTTAGTAGATTGTTTGCTGTCAGGCAGTGTACATACAAACGATAACTCAGACAAAAAAGTTAAGATTTACGTAAATAAATACATAAGTTATTGGAACTACCTACATGTGTGTGAGCTAAATATGTAATTTGAATATATCGTACTTTTTGCAACAAGCTTTACTAATTGTTTACAGTACAATTTACAAATGTCATTGTTTTGCCATTTTGAGAGTAGACAGTAGTAAGGTAGAGACGCCGAGCGGGAGCGAGCGCCTCGGCCCCGAGTTCTCAGAAACAGAGGGTAATTAGTAAAGCAAATTGGTGGAAAAGCTTCAGCGGCCATTAATAATATTTTTGTGCCGTTGCCAAGAGTTTACACGGGAGCTTTATTGCAGGAGAAAACAATAATTTATCAATTTAATGAAACCTATTCATTTCTCCTGCCCCTCTCCCCGCCCTGCCCGACACACGCCCCTCGTTATTATTTTCCACGTTCACTTCTGCACTATTTACTATCTACGAGTACTTTTTTCACATTTAAGGATTTACATGATTTCGGGAATATAATTAAGATTGAAATAGAAAAATTCGCTTTCGATGTTTTACAATTCCATCCATCAGCCATAAGAAGTCCACTGCTGGACATAGGCCTCCCCTATGGATCTCCAATAAGACCGGTTGGAAGCGGCTTGCATCCAGCGTGATCCTGCGGTCTTAATGAGGTCATCCGTCCACCTTGTGGGTGGACGTCCTACGCTGCGCTTGCCGATACGTGGTCTCCACTCGAGAACTTTCCGACCCCATCGGTCATCAGTCCTCCGCGCTATGTGCCCTGCCCATTGCCATTTCAACTTGCCAATCCGTTGGGCTATGTCGGTAACTTTGGTTCTTCTACGGATCTCCTCATTTCTGATTCGATCTCGCAGAGAGACTCCGAGCATAGCCCTCTCCATAGCTCGTTGGGCTACTTGGAGCTTACTAATAAGGCCCATAGTGAGAGACCACGTTTCTGTGCCATAAGTCATCACTGGCAACACACACTGGTCGAAAACTTTCGACTTGAGGCACTGAGGTATGTCGGACGAGAAGACGCTACGCAATTTTCCGAACGCTGCCCAGCCGAGTTGGATTCGGCGATTGGCCTCTTTCTTGAAGTCGGACCTACCTAACTGGACTACTTGTCCTAGGTAGACGTACGAGTCAACGACTTCAAGAACCGAGTTCCCAACAGAGATCGGGGTGGGTACAACATGGGAATTACACATGACTTTCGTCTTGTCCATGTTCATCTTAAGACCCACCTGTTGAGAAACCCGATTGAGGCCTTCGAGCATCGTGCTGAGCTCTTCCATCGATTTTGCCATGACTACTATATCGTCGGCAAACCGAAGGTGAGTGAGGTATTCGCCATTGACATTGATGCCGAATCCTTTCCATTCCAGGAGCTTGAAGGCGTTCTCCAAAGTAGCCGTAAACAGTTTCGGAGAAATTACGTCTCCCTGTCTTACGCCTCTTTTTAAAGGGATCGCCTTGGAGCTCTCTTCCTGTACTCGGACCGACATAGTGGCGTTATTATACAAGCACTTCAACACTTCGATGTACCGATAGTCAATACGGCATCGTTGGAGAGACTCGAGCACAGCCCAAGTCTCGACCGAATCAAAGGCTTTCTCATAGTCCACAAACGCTAAGCAAAGAGGCAAGTTATACTCTTCGGTCTTCTGTATAACCTGCCGCAGCGTATGAATGTGGTCCATGGTGCTAAAGCCTTTTCGGAAACCGGCTTGTTCGGAAGGCTGGAAGTCATCAAGCCTGCGCTCGAGACGGTTCGTAATGACCCTTGAAAACAGCTTATAAACATGGCTCAGAAGCGAGATGGGTCTGTAGTTCTTCAATAAGGTGTTGTCACCTTTCTTGAAAAACAACACCACCACGCTTCTGTTCCATGCTTCTGGCGTGATGCCCTCGAGGACGACGGTGTTGAAAAGCTTCTGGAGGACTTTTAGTACCGGTGTTCCACCCGCTCTCAGAAGCTCTGATGTGATACCGTCATCACCCGGCGCCTTGTCGTTCTTAAGCTGATTCAGGGCCATTCTAATCTCGTACAGGCTGATGTCCGGGATATCTTCGGTGAAGTGTCGGGTCAGCTTGGCTCTTGGATCTTTGGCCGCGCTGCTAACAGGCTTAGCGACCGAAGCGTACAGCTGTCCATAGAACCTTTCGATCTCCTCCAATACCTCTGCCTTGGTCGACGCTATACTTCCATCTTCTCTCTTCAGCTTTGACAATTGGCTTTGCCCAATAGACAAATCTCTTGCGAACACTTTGGAGCCTTTGTTCCGCTCTATTGTCTTTTTAATATGATTAGTATTAAAAAGACGGATGTCGTGCCGCAAGGATTTCGAAATTTGTCTATTGAGCCGCCTATATGACTTTGCATCATCGGAAGACTGCAATCTTAGCGAGCGTCGTTCGGCCATGAGATTTACAGTGTGATCGGAGAATTTCTGCGGTTTATTTGAACGGCGGGGTCTAAAGGACTTAGCACCCACCGTTTGGACAGTTTCCACGAGCCCGTTGTTGATCTCGTCCACCGACGCAAGGTTCTCTAGGCAAGCAAAACGATTCGAGAGCTCGAGCTGGAAGTCATCGGTGTTTTGGATATGTTCACGAGTAGGTCGGAGCGTGGACTTCATCAAGCGGGACCTTTCGAGCTTAACATTAATATCTAATGTGCCTCGTACAATTCTGTGATCGCTGCCGGTTTTCACCCTGTGGATCACGGAGACATCATTAAATATTCGTCTCTCGGTGGTCATGATGAAGTCTATCTCGTTTCTCGTGGAACCATCAGGGCTCATCCAGGTCCATTTCCTATGAGGCGGCTTCTGGAAGAAAGAGTTCATCATAAAGAGTTCCTCTCTCTCCAGAAAATCAGCCAGCCTCTGGCCCCTAGGGTTCCGTTGCCCATATCCAAATTGCCCCACCCTCAGCTCATCATCGTTTTTTCTGCCCAACTTTGCGTTGAAGTCCCCCATAACAACAGTGAAGTGGGTCTTAGACATATGAATGGCCCGACTCACGTCCTCATACATAGTCTCCACTTCATCATCTGGGTGTGACGATGTCGGTGCGTATACCTGAATGACCTTCAGCGAATACCTCTTGGATATTCTGAGTATTAGGTATACCACCCTGTTCGACACACTTTCGATGGTAATAATGTTGTTGGTGAGGGACTTGTGAACGAGAAAGCCAACACCACCTTGGGACCGTTGGTCACCTTCCCGGTAGTAAAGCAGGTTGCCGGATTTCAAGGTTATCGTGTCCTCCCCCTCTCTACGGACTTCAGACAACCCCACAATATGTCAATTCGTAACTAAACTATTTACCTATAAGTTTTAGTAAATGTAGAACACTGTTTGTTATGGCGTAATGGCAACCTCAGCTCAGGGATCATAAGGCTTCTAATCTAGAGGTAAAAATCCCAAAAAATGTTCCTAAAATTAATGTTCTAAATTATTGCCCTAATCGCAATGAGAAATAAACTTCAATTGCAAATATCGTGGCAAGGATTCAAGTACTCGACAAATTCAGGACATGTCCCCTATGATGAGCCTATACTTATGTGTGCGGCTGAAAACCTCGTACAGCAAACTTTGCATAAAACAAAAAAAAAATATGCAAAAATGTTTGTTACACAACGACTCTGACTTATATTATTGTCAGAGGAAGGCCTGACAAACACTAAACAAAAAGTACTCGACGAAATGTGTAGGTATGCCAAATACTTTTAAAAAAAGGTGATAGGTATTGCCAAAGCTGGCGGTGGTTTGGCATTGTGCTATTAGTATGTTCACAATAGGAACAGACCCTTTTAAAGCAGGGATAGAAATTGACAGAATCGTAGAATATTACAGCACAGCTAGCCCACAATATAATATCATTAGTAAAATTAATGAAAAATAGCTTTTACATGAAAAATTGTACGCCGCTGACGCAACAGGAAAGGGGAATTATTTTCAGTCGCGGAAGCTATCTGATTAATTTTCTGCCATTTCTAACCGGAGCATTTGGCTCGCGACGCTGCCGTGACCCGGACGGATTGCTGCATCGGAGATCAATCGATCAAATCTTAGAAATACACGAAATTGTGAAGTTTAGCTACTTATTACTAATCTAATTTATATTATGTATAGTTAATTGGGATACAACATTTGTGAAAATTCATCTATTTTGCAATGTTCAACAGAATATAAGTAGATACTTTTGTCATTTCTATTGACAATCTATTGACATTTCTACAGCCCATACTACTACCGGAAAGCAGGTCCATGTACTATAAGTACCTACCTACTCCGTGTTCGGGAAACCTCTGAAGTAGAATTGTCATTAGTACTTAAGACCTATATCCGGTCACTCGCATTTTTGCCTCGATTGCGTTTCTCTGTCTATCTGTCACCTCCATCATCCCTCAAACTGCCTCAAAGAAGGTCATTATCATCCAATGATGGTAACCGGACCAGCGAGACCAGCGCGTACAAACTTTACAATAGTTGGCCAAGTGCGAGTCCGGCTCGCGCATGAAGGGTTCCGCACCGTATGGAAGCCCCCCTTAATTATTTATTTTATTTCAATTTATTAGTTGCTAGCGACCCGCCCCGGCTTCGCACAGGTGTATTATACATATAAACCTTCCTCTTGAATCACTCTATCCATTAAAAAAAACCGCATCAAAATCCGTTGCGTAGTTTTAAAGATTTAAGCATACAGACAAACAAACAGACAAATAGCGACTTTATTTTGTACTATGTAGTGATTTTTGAAAGGAATATACTACTTCATATTATAAGCATCTTGCTGTTGCCGTTATTAATATCGAGCAAAAACACGGTACTTGTATGGGAGCCCCCTTAAATAATTATTTTAAGTTAATATACAGATTTATTTTTAAAGTGCATATTCAATTAAACATTCTGTGAAAATTTCAAGCATCTACCTGCCGCCGTTATTAATATAGAGCGAAAAACGGCTAAAAATTCAGGTTTATTATATGTGAGTCCCCTTAAATATTTTTTTCTGATTTTAGTAGGTATTTGTTGTTATAGCGGCAACAGCAGTACGTTATCTGTAAAAATTTCAACGTTCTAGCTGTTACCGTTTTGATGAGATACAGCCTGGTGACAGACAGGCGGACAGACGAACAGCGGAGGCTTTCTTAGTAATAGGGTCTCGTTTTACCCTTTGGGTACGGAACCCTAAAAAGCATGACTTTGATTATCGCCAGCAACAGACTATCCTTCCATAGTATAAAATAAAGTCGCTATTTTTGTCTGTTTGTTTGTCTGTATGCTTAAATCTTTTAAACTACGCAACGGATTTTGATGCGGTTTTTTTTAATGGATAGAGTGATTCAAGAGGAAGGTTTATCCTTACATAGTATAAAATAAAGTCGCCATTTTTGTCTGTTTGTTTGTCTGTATGCTTAAATCTTTAAAACTACGCAACGGATTTTGATGCGGTTTTTTTTAATGGATAGAGTGATTCAATAGGAAGGTGTGTGGAATGTATAATACACCTGTGCGAAGCCGGGGCGGGTCGTCTAGTTATTTATATAATAGTCTGTTGCTGGCGATATCTGTCTACGGCAAATGGATCGTTTGCACATAACCTTACTGTCAACAAGTACGTAGGTAAGTCCTCGTTATAAATCGTTTAGGTCCAGGTGCGATAGGCCGCGGCCTCGTCCCTTCCCCGAAAGCCCGGCGCGGTGCCGCGGTGCCGCGGTCGCGGGGCGGTTGGCAGCGGCCGTGGGCGCACCGCCAGCCAGCGCGCCGGCACCACATCTCACCCATAGAGATTACAGATACAAGGAGACGTGCACAAGTTTTTGTATTTATGAAATTTGACGTTATGTCACACTCACCTTCTTCCTAATTTGTTCCACTTGTTCTTGAGCAGACAATTGCTGTCAAATTCTATAGACATGTATGTAGACTTTTCTTTTTGCCGTGATAACGTCTTTTAAATCGATAAACGCCGGTTGCATGTCCGAAAAATTGTTACGTTCCTCCTGAGCCGAGCGTGCAAGCGAGAGCGCGGAACAAGCGTTAGAAAGACACAATCGGCTTAAGCGTTCATATCTATCTCTCTACCACTCTTCCATGTTATGTTTTCTTAATACGTTATCACGTACAATTATCGTCTGTAAACTATAACACCAGGGCTAGCCACCCGAACTTACTTAATTTATCGTCAGTAACAATCATTTTTCTCGATACTTTATTTATCCCACCCTAGTAACCGCAGCCATTGAGCTCCTCAGCATGTAGGTACGTCTTGTCCATTTACCTACATAAATGTCCATGATCTGACTAGTTACTTATGTCACAGTCTCATGTCGCGCGTCACAAGCCGCAGCACGTTCTTGCGACAATCGCGCGAAGCTTTACCGGAACTGAGTTCTGTTGCTATGCTGCACGACCGACGGTCAGAGCTTTTCAGATGTTTTCAAGAAAAAGAACTTGAAAACATCTGAAAAGCTCTGACCGTCGTTAAAATTGAAACTAGAAGTTCTTCTAGTTTCAATTTTTCAAGGCATATTAGAATGTATAAATATACAGGGTTATTTCTAATCAATTACCATCGTTTTAGGAGCTTATTCTGTACACCATAACTTACAACCTACTCATATTGATACAGCCTGAGCCAGCCTGAGACTAAAAAAAAATGTCATTCCATAGAAAAATATCGTTCACCCGCGACAAAATGTAAGGAACAGCTGTTTTTTTCTGATTTCTGACAAAAGTCCCAGAACAAAAGTTGTTAGTTTTGATGTACAAAATAAGCCCCTCAAAGGATGCTAATTGATTAGAAATAACCCTGTACATTTACCAAATTGAGTCCCTGTTTTTCTATGTTTTCTCCTAAAGCTAGACCAATTATAATGCGAATGACGTTAGATTTGAAGTTATCTTTTGAGTAAAGATTCCGGATACAGTCTCTATCTCACATCAGGCTATTTCTAAATGTTATATTTGCTGAAAGCTGGGCCGCAATCCGTTCTTGTTTTTTTTTTGTATGCTTATAAAACACTAGAATTTTACTATAATTCAATCCTGAAGTAACTATGATTCTGCATGCTTCCCTCGATTAATCGAATAACTAACTACTCTACATTCTCGTACATTATGAATAGAACTAGCGACCCGCCCCGGCTTTGCATAGGTGTATTATGCATATAACTTGAATCACTCTATCTATTTTTAAAAAAAACGCATTAAAATCCATTGCGTATGGGACAGATAGCGGGAAGCGACTTTGTTTTATACTATACTAGCGACCCGCCCCGGCTTCGCACAGGCAGGTGTATTATACATATATAAACCTTTCTCTTGAATCACTCTACTTATCTATTTAAAAAAACCGCATCAAAATCCGTTGCGTAGTTTTAAAAATTTAAGCATACATAGGGATATAGGGACAGAGAAAGCGACTTTGTTTTATAGTATGTAGTGATGGTTGTTTTGTTAAAACACTAGTTTTACTACAATTCAATCGTTTAGTAACTACGATTCCGCATCCTTCCCTTCCCTCGATTTATCTAATAACTACTCTACATTCTCTTAAATTAAAATGGAATTAACTTCTTCCCCATAAGTTTTACATCATATATTTTGTGATAAATGTGGAGAAGGTTCAGAAAACTCGCGTTAAAATATTACATCTAGGTATTCGTGATGAGCTCGGATAAGTTTGGTTTGGTGCCAGCTTTTATAATTATTATAAAAGATCTCGGGGAAACCCGAATCGTGTTGTTTTCTCCGCGTGCCAGAGGCGAACGGACGTTTTTCTAACGGATAACGACATGATTCTTTAATTTGGTCGCTAAATGTTTTCCGCATGACGATAACAAAGTATCTCAGAATAACACGGAGAACTTTGCCAGTCGTTGTAAACAGAGGTAAATTCATTATTCTGTATCAGAATCATTGCATGATGCATCCTGCATTCTAAAGCGTTTTATTACGAGTACCAAGTAAGTATTTGGAATATGGTCGGACGAAAGTTTCATATTCTTGTTTTGAATAAATATTTAGTGTATTTCCGCGTTAGAATTTGAAGATGAACTTCCGCAAAGTAACGCCTGATTCAATAAACTATCGAAAGTTTAATTTTAAGCTCAAAATAAAAAAATTAAAATGTATAGAGAAGCCCTTGGTCTTTAAAGAAACTGCATGTTCCATTCTGTTCAGATTCAACTACAGTTGTATCAATATGAGTGGGCACTGGGCCAGGCCGGCTCAGGCTGTATCAACATGAGTAGGTACAGGTCCAGAGCCGGCTGAGTAAAGCTGTCTGAAACAATGTGCACTAGCACCGGTCAGATACTCATGTAAGTACTCGTACTTACTCCGTAGAGTAGGTACGCTAATTACCGCAGTTTACGCAAGTTCAAGCACGAAGTAATAATATGATGTAATAAGTTAGAAGTTTCTAACGCCGGCTGGCACAGGCCTCTCCAGGAGTGCATCCACCAATTTGACCAAGTAGGTACTATTAATGACAATATTGTAATTCTACGGTACGACTGCGACAGCGGGGTCAGAGCAGCACGTTACAAAAACCGCTCGTCGTACGCAAGCGGTCCAGCTGTGAGACGAATTCGCTCGCGGATTTTCCTCGTCAACAAGTTTTTCATCGTCCGAGGTCCGTCCGAGTACCTCCACATAATGGGCTATTTGCAGCGCGAGCGTGTGCCGAGGCCGAGCCCGGCGAGCCCGCGGACACGCACGAGCGTGCCGCGCCGGCTTGCGGCACGCAGCGGGGGGCGGCCTGCGGCACACCGCGAGCGACGCTTCCTCGCCTAGCTCACACCATATTACCACCATGGGCCCATTTGTAAGTACAGGCGCTGGCTCACTGTCAGGTCTACAAACAAAAGTAAATTTCCTATGTAGCTTTATAAATCACCTATTAGGTCCTTGTTGGTTCTTTATTTAGTACTTACATTTTACATCTATTTACATCTATCTATGATATAAAGAGGAAAGATTTGATTATTTGTTTGTTTGCATCGAATAGGCTCCGAAACTACTGAACCAATTTGAAAAATTATTTCACTGTTGGAAAGCTACGCTATCCCCGGTGAACATAGGCTATATACCAATTTAAAAAAAAAATGTGATCCTTACGATTTGTCTTCTTTAGAAGGCTTTTACACGGGCAAAGTAGGGTCGGGCAGCTAATTTGAAATAAAATCATTAATTTACATCTTTACATAATTCTGAATTGATGTTCGGTCGTCGTTAGCGGATTGGACGAATGTATGATACCGCATGCTCACAGCTGGTGCTATACTTATGAGCTACGAATAAGAGAGCTCTTACGTAGCTCTACATCTGTACGTCTGGCTAAAGTGGGAATCGGACCTTTTGGGCCAGTAGTGGTGTAGTGGCCACGGAATGACCCGACGCAGCCGATGACGCGATGACTGTCCGTTCCTATTCGTAAATGGTGACCATAATATTGTAATGATCCTTGTGTTAACTATCTGACGACTTTTTCACGTATGTTTTATTATTATTTTGAATGCAATCAACACAGTTCTTTGTGTCCCTATAAAAACTCGTCTTTGCTTGCAGCCATTTTAACTATTTGTGATTGTGATATACCTACAACACAGGGTTATTTAGGACTGGTGTCAATTGTAATATGCTAAATGAATGTCATTAAGCTATCGTTATGGACCACTTTTACAATGGGGCCAACCCGGAGTTCGAAAAAATCTGCTGTTTCATTCATTTTGTTGATTACGATTTTGTTGATGCCAATTTGAGTTAATTTTGATTGGGGACCCATTTTTTTTTTCTGGAATTCCGAGTTGGCTTCATAGGAAAAGTTGTTCATAACGATGGTCTTAATAATCGGCTTAAACACAAAGAAAATATAAAAACATAATTTAACTTCAGTAGAATTTCTATAAATTTGATGGCAACACTTTGGCTGCCATTGTATCTCTGTGTTCTTGCTGTTCGTACCTATATGTATGTGTAAAGAAGAAAATATAAGTTTAACTCCTGCACTATCATTAAAAAAGTCCCATAATCTAAGTGATAATTATTTTTCGCAAAACCGCCTTCCGTCGTGTACAAGAGAGCCCGAAAACCGTATAATATGGCAAAAGCCGTATTAAGAACATAACCCCTATGTGTACTCATAATTATGCAGTGTCGTGGTGTCCTCACACGGTGCTACCTCCTCTCGCCCCAGGCTTGTCCTTCGGCCGCTCCTCCCTCCCACCACTCCGAGCTATAAAAAAAAATGTCCGATCAGATGGCGAGAGGAACAAGGGGGCGAGATGAGTTAGTGCGCCATTTCCGGGTCCGGTCGATTTCCGGCGCATCCATCACCGGCCGCCGACGATGGTCGACGGACGCGCACGACGACGACGATGAACGATCGAACTTTTATTTAAGAAGATGACATTTGAACTAAAACGCCAATTATGGTTCAAATAATAACCTACAAATCTATAACGTGGATAGAATTATTTTTGATTCGGAAGCGACTACGCCCATACCCATACCTCAAAATAAGGACTGTATATGGTAATCCGGGAGCAACCTGGACGCGAGCAGTGCAGCACTAGACCGCGAGAAATGGCACAGCCTTTACCCTGACATGGGTGCCCTACAAATTATAAATATACTAAGTACCAGTAAAGCTTAATGTACATAAACTGATTCTTTTAATACTTTTGTTAATCTTATAGGGAAATAAAGGCTATTTTATTTTATTTATTTTTTATAGTAATCCTTATTCTGAGACGCCCATACATACGGCTCCTATTTGAAACCGCGTGATGGAAGAAATATGTATATTCGAACGTAGGCACATGTAGTGAAATTATTTAGCGTGGGTACCGCGGAGTGGTGGCTCGAGTGGCCCCCGGCGCGGGCGCGGGCGGGCTGGCAGCAGACAGCGCGGCGCGCGCGGTGCCCGGTGGCCGCCGGCCAACGGGTGGTGTCATGTTCTGGTGAATGACTCCTACAGCCCGCGTTGCTGAGGTCTTCTGCTCTGCTCTAAGCTTGCTCCAATATTACACAATACAAGGTTGAACTGTACCATTCTATTTTTAACCGACTTCCAAAAAGGAGGAAGTTCTATATTCGTCTAAATATTTTTTTTATGTATGTTCATCGATAATTCTGCCAATTCCGAACCGAATTGAAAAAATCTTTTTTGTTTGAAAGGGTAGTACACACAGGGTTTACACCCGAGGTAGTCCCATTAAAATTTTACAGAAATCGGCTTAACCGTTTTTGAAAAATCAACAATAATGTAAACAATTCGAGCAAAATATTCGAATTTTGTTCACGATGGAAGGCGGTTTTGCCATTTTTTGCGCAAAATAATTATTCATACCTACCTATTACCTACTATCATGACACAAACGAAAGAGTACTTATGCGAATATTTATAGTAACGTGACATTGTAGCATAGGTAAGTTGTAGCGCTATCGCTGATGATGACGGCGCCACCATCCAGCCGAGCGAGAACAATTGCGCAGAGCAACTCAGCCAGCTAAGTGTTCGAATCCCATTAAACAACAGCCCTACAAACGATGCCTCTAAGTGCTCGGGCGAATCAAGATATCCCGCTGGAAGGATCCCCGAGCTAAATACGCATTGTCGAGAATGTCGAGCTTCATTTACCCGCAGATTCATAACTGGTAATGAGCGCTGCCGACGAGGGTAGAGGGTAGAGCAATCGCCGTCGGCGCCGCGCCTGTGCCCGCTACTCATCGCGAGAGTAGGGATGTAAGAGTGGTTTCTTATTAGCGTATTTTTTTGCGCGTAAATGGTTGTTTCGGAAAACGGGCTTACACACCAGCTACATTACGCGTTTCAAAAAAACTTGACTCGTGTAAACAGGCATTTTTTTTCATCCACAGTCACACACTCCAGGGTCTGTGGGTAAGTTTAAATCTTAGTCTTAGTAGTTTCATATTTCAGCATCTTCGCTCGAGCCGGTTGTGGAGACGTGTCAATATGTATACGAGATAACGCTTGTACGAGTTGAGCGTGTGCAAAAAACTCCTACATGCGCTTCCAAAAACGAGTTTATACGCGCGTACAAAACGCTAGTCTGAAACCGCCCCTAACAGCCTAGTTATGACACCCCTCAGAACAATAACTAAAGCTAAAGACCCCACTGTCATTATTAACCCTATAGTGACAGTATGTAGTGGTAGTCATTTTACATACCTTAAAATAACACTGTTTCGAAATTTTAATACTCTACCAAACAAATCACTCTTCTTGAAAAACCTTCTGAAAGAATCTTTCCTTCGACCAATACTCGTATTTTAAGATCTAGCTTAATCTAATCTAACCTAACCTCTGACTTCTGCAGCAATTTCACACAATCTTACCTATAAAATAATATCCCAAGTCAGGGAACAACAAAACAGAAAATGAGCTGAGCAGCGTCCGCTTTCATTTCCTCCTTCGTTTTATTTCTGGGGTCATAACGTATAACTTAGTTAGGGATTCATCTTGGCAAATGGCGCGCAATGGTGTAAAATATGTGATTATTTCATCGGGATCGTAATCACATCAGCTCCCGTCCCACGTTCCGTCCCTGCCTGCAGCCATACACCAAGCTTATGCACAAACATGGCTAAGTACTTACAATTATTTTAAGTGAACATTTTGTTGTTTGTTGAGATGCATGTTTTCATTGGTTAACTATAAATCATTGTATTTAATAGGATACTAAATGCATCGGAAGTTGAATCTGTCACTCTAATCTTAACTAAATAAGAAGATCTCGAAGATAAATTCTATGGATATTAAATATTAAGTATCGAAAGTGCCAAGTGTTTCATAAAATAAGAAAAAAATCTTATGTTTGGTGTTTCCCACTGGTCAGATTGATGGCCAGACTGTCTAGCCAACGAGAATGTTTTTATCCCGTTGTTAAGTGTTTGCAATGGCATGTAGAACATGCTTTATCGTTTCATTTTCCTGCAGACAGCCGCTATGACTATTTATGTTGCAACACAGCCAGAGTATTACTTTCTATACCTATTGTTGGCTCACTATGTTTCTTGTTACCGGGTAGGCCGAACGATCAGGTAAGCTCGCTGTTGCTGAGCAGCTTCCCGTGACAGGTCGGTGTCGCGGGCAGCGCTGACGTCACGCGGTCGCGGGTGACGTCGCCGGCAGCCGACACCTGTGCTGTGGCCGCCATTTCTTTTCTAGTGGTTTCTACCAGTTCTTTCCATAAATCATTCAATTATAACAGGAACGAGATCTTTTTTAGGGTTCCGTACCCGAAGGGTAAAAATGGGACCCTATTACTAAGACTCCGATGTCCGTCTGTCTGTCTGTCCGTCTGTCACCAGGCTGTATCTCATAAACCATGATAGCTAGACTGACATTTTCACAGATGATGTATTTCTGTTGCCGCTATAACAACAAATACTAAAAACAGAATAAAATAAATACTTAAGGGGGCTCCCATACAACAAACGTGATTTTAGGAGTTTTTTGCTCGCTAGTATTAATAGCAGGAGGAATAATGGGGCTCTCAAACGGTACGGAACCCTTCGTGCGCGAGTCCTACTGGCACTTGGCTGATTTTATTATTTTTAACCGATTTACAAGAATGTTAGTAGTCGTACGTTTTTTAACTGTTTGCATTTTGCAAAGGAACAGAACAGCCTGTATAATTACAATAGTGAGTACATATTGTAAGGTCACATTAGTAACATACTACCTAGTTATGTCCTATTTTTCACTATAATGATTGTTTGATGAATACAAATGAAGGTCCATTTATTTGCGCAGATTCGAGCACCACACGCTGGCACAACAATTACAGGCAATCAGCTCTGAACGGCGCGACCTCTCGCCGACAAAGGCAGTTGGTTCACAGCTCGAGCGCCTGCGGCCCTGATGATGGATGGGGTCATTTTTTTAAAGCGGTATTATTTTAGTATGACGTGAAATGGCTGATATTAAAACGACGCTGAGTGCCTGCCGCTCACGCTTCACCTAAAACTTTTCCGATGGTTGCTGCCCGGCCATGGCTGTCCCGTCGGAGCCAGACCATTGATGTATTTTCTTCACCAGGCACATAAATCCTTCGCTTGTGCTCCTATAAGTATCTACTTACTGCTTCTATTATTCTCGTACACCTAGGAATACTTTTTTTAACAGTTTTTCAAAAATATCCAGTTGGTGCAGGTCATACCTAATCATCGTTATCATCTACAGAACCCTATTAAATGAGTGTCTCGAAACGCTCTTGACAAGCGTTTGACGCTCTTATCTAGCATTTGTTTTCTTCACAGGAATGCAGTAAGTGCAAAAAATATCATAACCACCGTACGAGAAAGTCCTCTTGGGTATTACAATATGACCACAAGGATATGTGATAAACTAATATGACCACGAGGAAACACCCATTATTTAAGGTTTAACCGATATTTTCTTTAGAAAGTCGTTTGAATAAACAAAATCCGAATTTAACGCTGTCGGTACATAATCAAGGCGGCCGTATAACTTTATTATTCCGATCGCGATCATGACGTAGAATGTTTTTATTTATAGCCAAATAAAACAAAGGGTTCTTCGACGTCGCAGTAGATATGTTATTTACATATCCCGGGACCGGGGCCCCGGACGGCCCCGGACTCGCGGGGCCCCAAATTTTAAGGGTTCCGAGGATTCGAGCCCGCGGTGCCGCTTTAACATAATGAAGTTATGTTCACTGTGTCACGAGGAGATCGAATTTCTTCTCTCGGCGTGTAACGAACCGACCGTGTTGGTTTCAACGCTGGATTTTGATTCCAATTTTTTAAATGTTGTATGAAAACTCAAAGAACTTTATGACAACTATTCATTAATATGGTAGAATGGCATAAGTTCTATAAAATATATGTGACGTCACGACGAATAGCAGGAACTTCTATACTATACTACGCGCCAGGCCCGAATACAATAGAAAGCTTAGTGAAGCGAAATTCAGGAGTCGGGTGCGACGAGCGAGGGGCGAGGAGGTTAGGAGCCTCCCCTAAAATATTCATTGATTGGTTTTTTGCCGCAAAAAATACAAAGGAAGCGTCGACTGGCTTCGGCGTATTGACTCCCTAAACCTTTTCGCTTTATTGATGGCGTTACGAGGTTTAGCGGAGCGGCGGAAAAACGCTCTGCAAAGTCGGCGATATCATTTATCGCGACTCGCCGGAGAGGCAGCGCGCTCGATTATCGCCCGACCGCTGCGTTCTAGCCTAATTCAAATTAAATAAGTACTGAAGAAGAGTATAATGAAATGCTTGTCCTAGACTAGACCTGCCCAGACTAGCTGCTAACAAGAAAACAAGCACATCATACAGTTGATAGAGTATTTATACAGGAAAAGGGACGTTATAAAAACACAGCGACAAAGATATACGCACTAGACTTACTCCAGGTACTTAAGGTTCATGGGTTCAAAGTTCATGATAGCACCAAGTTTCACGTTGACGTAGGTACGAATAGGAGTTTATGTATAAGTAAGGTTTTCAGGCGACTGTGATATGCCTCCTCCTGCTTTCTTTGAGACGATTTCACAATTCGTATCTATTAATATATTTTCTATGGACAGAATGATTATTATGATCAGACCTGAAAGAGCCCAAGAGAATTATTTTATCCGTTATAATAATAATAAATTATAAATCATTTATTTCGTTGCCAAATCATGAACTAATTAATTAAAAGTGATCTTAAATTTTACTTTAATAACAAAATGCATGCAGGGATACACTTTAGTTCATGTACTTACACGTATATCATCGTTGATTGATATTTTATTTGGTTATTTGCACTAACTCTGAGTGTACAAACAGTAAACTCCGTAAGAACTTGATTTGCAAATATTGCAAAAGTAATTGTTAGAGAAGTGCGCGTAGGTACCTACTTAGTTAGTTTGTAGGCAGAGAGATGTGTTCCGGCGGCGGGTCAACGCTCCGAGAAGTGGCAGCTCCAGCGACGCCAATTTGCCAATTATTGTCCGTAATGAGGTAAACGGCGATAGGCATAAATGGCATGAGGTATAAGTGGTCCGACCTCAGCATAGGTACAAATCTGACCGCCCGCGCCCTGTGCCGAGAGTCGAGCTGACACCTAACAATTTACTAAACATACAGATGATGCAATTTACATCACAAAGTGCGCGATACAAACAGGCGATTCCAACGGAAGCAGTAAATGAATGGATATGTCCCCACCCGTTTATTATTACGGGTGGAACACCCCCAGTGAAAACAAGGACGCGTTAGTGTGCCGAGAAAGAAACTACATAATTATTTATCGCAAAAAATGGCATAAATAAACACCTTCCATCGTGCACATAATTCGAATATTTCGCTCGAATTGTTTACATTATTGTTGATTTATCAAAAACGGCTCAGCTTATTTTTGTAAAATTTTTAATGGGACCACCTCGGGACTCTTTCGAACTAAAAAAGAATTTTTCGATTCGGTTCAGAATTAGCAAAATTATCGATGAACATCCATAAAAATAAAAGATACACACGAACATAGAACCTCCTCCTTTTTGGAAGTCGGGTAAAATCGATCTGGTCTCGTTTCTCCCAAAACAGTTACTAACTTGCTTATTACTCATTTCATTTATAAAATAAAACTTTCGTCTCAGTTAACAGTATCCCTCGTCTTTACTCGTTTAATATTCCTATTCCATCCAAAGGTTGCCAGGTAGAGATCGGTATTAGCGCTAAGGCCGCCTCTTATCACACGCTATCGTTTTGATGTTTTTATCTCTGAATTTTTCTTGTGTTAACAATAAAGAATTTATTTATCTATCTATCTTCCCCCGCCTACCCGTAATCTATTCTCTTGAAACGATTCAATTTCTTCAATTCAATTTCTTTATTTTATTATAACTACTACGATTTATATACAGGGTTATTTCTAATCGATTAGCATCCTTTTAGGGGCTTATTCTGTACCTACATCAAAACTAAAAACTTTTGTTCTGCGGCCTTTGTCAAAAATTAAAAAAACAGCTGTTCCATACATTTTATCGAGGGTGAACGATATTTTTCTATGGAACAACTTTTTTTTGAGAATTAATAAAAACAAAAGTTGTTAGTTTTGATGTACAGAATAAGGATGCTAATTGATTAGAAATAACCCTGTAAAGCTTATAAGTACTACGAATACTACGATCGATGAAACAACGCGAAACATGTGGCACATTGTCGATACCGAAACTCGTTGCCGTCAGTTCGGAAGCCGCGTCGAGTTCTAAGTAGCACCATTTTTGATTCATACGCGAAACTTTTGTTCCGTCGTCACTGCCTTCGCCAACAACGAACCAACTTCCAAATTCACTCTTTACCAAATTAACAACCGTTGGAAGAAAAAGTTCTGCTCATCTGTCAGGAAGTGCGCTCCGAGGAGGCGCAAAGGACGCGCGAGGAGACGCGGGCTGCGAGCCTCCGGCGGAGGGGGAGAGGCTGCCACAATATTTATGACGTTTCTTTTCATGAAAACCTACTGAAAAGCTTTTTACCCGATTGCCTGAGAATATAACGTATAGGTATTTTATACAAAGTTTTAACGTTTTTCTTCGTAACGGCAGTTCGTTTGCACTATTTAGAAATTGACCTTTCAAGAATAAAAAAATCCATAAAGAAACATTCGTATAATGCGCGTGAATAGTCGATAAACAATAGGGGTCTACTCTACTTCTCTAAAGTTAGAATCCATAGTAAAAAACTATTCTTTAATAATTTCAGGTGTAGTTTTGCGCCTGAAATAAGCGACTAGCAATGGCTTATGTAAGCAGTTACTACAATGATTTTATGTTAGGCGTTAATGAACAGTGGACTACTTGCTTATGTTATGGTTCAATATTTGTGTATACTATTATTCCCCCTACCCTTCGAGCAAATATCTATATATTTGCTCGATTACTCTACCTGCATCTAGTGTATGATACTATAAAGAATATTAATGAAGGTAATAGGTAATAAGTATTTCGTTCATCCTTGACTTACCCATTCACTAACAGCGCTCATTAGCCGCCATCAAAGCTCTTATTATGTTTCTCAGTTTCTCAGATATAAAGATGTCCTGAAGAGGCATATGAAGGGGTGTGGTATCCAACCCTCATCATGGGAATCTCAGGCTGTCGACCGTACGTCATGGAGCAACAAGTACATACCAACGTGTACGCATTTGAGGACCAAAGGAGGCGTGATTTAGACATAAGAAGAGACCATCTCAAAAACAAACCACCGTCCAACATTACATACAACTTCATAAATGGAGTCCTCACATGTAGCCACTGTCCTAGGACATTCACCGCTAAAATTGGGTACATCAGCCGTGTGAGGAGAGCACCCACCAGTAACCCACATACGGAAAATGGTCGCCGTAGCCGAAATCGGCGTGGAAGACATCATCACTATGTTCTATAATAAATCAGTTTTTTGCATTTTAGTTGTGCACTTATCAGTGTTTGTATGCACTTCATTCAAGAGCAATAGGTACAAAAATAAATAAAAAAAGTGTATGGATCTTGCCGTGTTATAAAACTGCCATCTGTGAGCATTTGCTTGTACTAATTGCAAGTTAACTAAATCCGACATGCACAAACTTGGAACTGGAACCAGCCAGCTGGTGGTTCCCAGCTGAACATCGAGTTGTATTTTTGTAAGTTGTTTTATTCTTAAAATTTTGTAAAATGCATGATTGATACGGAACAGAACAGCTGTATCACCACTACCTACCTATACATTTCGGTAGCGCGATGAGTGAAGTCACTATGGTATACTTACTTATCCTTTGATTATATTATTCAACTAGCGACCCGCCCCGGCTTCGCACAGGTGTATTATACATTTAAACCTTCCTCTTGAATCACTCTTTCTATTAAAAAAACCGCATCAAAATCCGTTGTGTAGTTTTAAAGATTTATAAGCATTATTATACATGGGGACAGATAGCGGGAAGCGACTGCGTGCGTAGCTCGTGGACCGTGACGTGATAGACCAAAAGATTTGATTGCGTTTAGTTTTACTGAAACACTTTATCTGTGACTGAGCTGACATCTTACTACTTATATAGTATGTATTTGTTTGAAAAATGGCAAATAGCGTTAATCACATGCAAAATAATATTCAGCCCAGACAAACAAAACAGGACTCATATTCAAGAAAATCAGCGAAGTGCGAGTCAGACTCGCGCACGTAGGGTTCCGTAGGTACCTACTATCCGTAATTCCGTACCGTATAGGAGCGAACCGCCATAATTTATTTTATTTTAATTTAATTATTTATATTTAATTTAAAGTAAATCTATAACTAAACATTCTGTTTCAAGCATCTGTGTGTGTTTTTTTTCTTTGTTAAATGTTTCAAGTCAGTACAATTTAATTCTTTTTTTTAATTTTATACAATTTAATTTAAGTAATTGCTATACTTATAACTATTTGCTACATACCTAGCAAAAATGATATTAAATGTAAGTGATTTTATTATTTTAATAATAACGAATGTAGTTATTATAAGTTATTGTAAATATTGTTGTATCTTGTATATTTTGATGCCAATAAATAATATGATTATCTAAGTAAAATACTCACTTCAGAAATAAATCATTAAATTAAAATAAAATAAATATTTTAGGGGGGCTCTCATACTACACACGTGGTTTTTTTTGCTCGATATTATTATTACAGCATCAGGTAGATGCTAGAAATATTTACAGAATGTTTAGTTGTTTGAAAAATAAATAATTAAATTAAATAAAATATATTAAGGTGGGCTCCCATACAGTAGGGAACCTTTCGTGCGCGAGTCCAACTCGCACTTGGCCGATTATTTTTGTAGTTATAGCGCGAACAGAAATACATCATCTGTGAAAATGTCAACTGTCTGCCTATAAGCTACAGTCTGATGACAGACAGATAGACGGACAGCGGAGTCTTATAGAAAATTTGACGAAGTAACCGGGTTGGTTACAAACGTTTTACCGACCGCGGTGCACAAATGCTAGGTATATACCCAAAATCAATGCCACTAACTCAATGAGTTGAAACCAGGGCATTGAACCGAAAGTTGTGAAGATTGTGGATTGAGCGACAAACCTCATGAACTACCTACCACTAGAAATATTTCCCTCCTTCACATCACAAGGCAGGCATTTTTGCAGTGCAACTATTTACACTACAACTAAGTAATATGTACCTACTTGGATATTGAATAATACAAAGAATGAACAAGCAAAGGTGCGTTGTTTCCTCAGCGCCGCCTTAAAAAAATATAACACAAGGCTCAGCGTCACATAACGAAGCTTTATAAGAAAAAAGAAAGCATCTCAGTGGTAGCGTGGCAAGAGTCGGAGCAGCAGACGGTCGCGGCAGCTGCTGGCGCTTCGGTGGCGACCTCTGTCCCAACCCTGACATGAATCGCGCGTAGCTACCTGCACAATGCATCGAATGCACTTGCATTAAAACCGCGTCCTTTCATTCCTGCTTGCTAGGAACGCGTTGTGTGTTACACGAATGGTAAGAATAGTACACAGTACACATGTTCAACCGCAGGAACTATGACGCACGTTCTACCACGATGGACTCTATGGCCTCGTATGTAGCAGATAGTGATATATCAGGGCATTGTAAGCGACCAAGCCGGCTGAAGTTCGTCCCTGGCGTTAACCTCACGGCGCTTTCTGTGCGTGAAGCGTTAAACATTGCGCTTTGCAGCAGTTATATTGTACATTCTTTTTTAACAAAAACATTCACTGGAGCGAATATCGCCGCCGAAGATCGACAATAATGATCCCAAAGAAGATACATATAATAATAGATTATGTACAGAGCCGTGAATCAATACGAAGGGCTGTTAACATTCTTAAACTTTCAATACACAACAATAATCAAGGTGAAAATTAAAAATGCTACCTACTTGAGTAACCAATCTCGGAATATGAAACTATTGCAATAGTTTATTCATCATACATCATAAGCACCTCACTCATAACATTTATTTATCAATCAATGCTTATCTTATATCGAAGATCACATTCATAACCCTATTCACCACTTACGTATATTTAATTTAAATAACTTATTGAGCTATGTATTAAGGAGGTCTATTACCTCGCAAATAAATAAGTATCGTACAGCTGACATTTCTCCCTTCAGATTCAAATCCCCTTGCCGGGGCCGCGGAGTGCACCGACTAACCAAGAACCCCGGTCATTTAAATCTATTTATTTTACTTAAATTTATATTTATTAGGTCAGAGGTCAGAGCGATAATCAAATTCAGACCTTCCTACCCGTCTTCTACCCGTCAAATAGACATACTATTGTCGATGATCATGTTACAGGTATAAAAGGTAAGTAGAGCATCTAGACGCTCTTCTTTTCTAACTGGAGCATAGTTTTCGAGAGGCAAGAGCGGGCTATCTATCTTCAGCGTCAGCGACTGCGGGATGCGCGGGGTTAGTGTCATCGTCGTTGGCGGCGGCGCCGTTGATGATGGTGAGCTCCTGCACGAAGCACTTGCGATCGTCGTCGGCGTCGCTGGCCTCGTCGGTCGCCCCCTCCCCTTCCCCAGCATCCCCTGCCACTCCTCCAGCTCCCGCACCGCGCTCTTCCTCCACCAGTTTGTGCAGCAGCAGCACGCATTCGCGCCGAAATGTCCTGCAACATGACGTTACATGTATTAGCGCCCTTCACACGTGAACAATCTGTGCAACTGTTTCACCTTCCCTAACTACAGAAAGATATTTTGTCGTCATTCGTCCCTTAGAAACCTGGGACTCAAATAGTCCGCTGAATAAATTCTGATTTAAGACGCAATCCTGCTTCTACAACTGCACCACCTTCTAGGACGGGGTGTAGGTGTTGACTCACGAACTACGGTATGCTATGTACCAATGTACCTAAAACTAGCTTAAAACATCTGATTTAGTATTAAGAAACGCCGTGACGCTCACCTCTGCGCGTGCAGCGTGAGCTCCTGGTAGTCGCCGTGGAGGCCGCGAAAGAAGTGGAAGTAGTCGGAGGTCTCGTCGGGATCGAACCCGCGTGGCTCGTTCCGCGGCCCGCTCTCGGGCACCGCGTACCAGGCGGGGGGTGAGCCGCGCGCCCCCCCACCCACCTCCACAGCTGACCCACCGCCCGAGCCCTCCTCCTCCACGCTCGACACCTCCATCTGCAGCAGCGCCGGCGCGTACGGAGACATCACCATCGAATACGACGACGACGACGACGGCCGCCTGCAACACACCAAGCGCGGTCAACTTTCCGCCACAGTACACGACGCATCTAACTCTAGATAAATAGAGCTGCCGCGACGCATCCGCCGCAAATCACATTCCAGCAGCTCAAACTATACTTGAAAATGTTGTTTGTAAAAACATTTTGAAGGAGATACGAGTATGATAGGATTAGAAATTACGAGTAGCTGGCTGGTTGCTAGGTATTGTTATAAGTTAGACAAGTAGCGAAAGCACGTAGTTACCTATGAGTATCTCAACAGTTTCACTTCAGTTACGGCATTGCCACGCCGAGTGAACGATGGCATGGAGGTTAAATTGGCTTTATTTAGGTAGGAACGGATGGTAAAGACAGCTTGCGGCCGCGGTCGGTGCGCAGTCCACGGATCTCAGTGGTGACGACTGACGGCGGATGGTGATGGCGGTACTGATGTGTCAGTGGCCATGTGGTGGCGCAGGAACTCCAGGTCGTCGGCGAGGTACCAGCGGGAGACCATACGTCCGCCGCCGGTGCGTAGCCCGCGGATCTCAGTGGTGACGGAGAGTGGGGGTGGGAGTACTTACGTGTCAGTGGCCATGTGGTGGCGCAGGAACTCCAGGTCGTCGGCGAGGTACCAGCGGGAGACCATACGTCCGCCGCCGGTGCGTAGCCCGCGGATCTCGGTGGTGACGGAGAGTGGGGGTGGGAGTACTTACGTGTCAGTGGCCATGTGGTGGCGCAGGAACTCCAGGTCGTCGGCGAGGTACCAGCGGGAGACCATACGTCCGCCGCCGGTGCGTAGCCCGCGGATCTCAGTGGTGACGGAGAGTGGGGGTGGGAGTACTTACGTGTCAGTGGCCATGTGGTGGCGCAGGAACTCCAGGTCGTCGGCGAGGTACCAGCGGGAGACCATACGTCCGCCGCCGGTGCGTAGCCCGCGGATCTCGGTGGTGACGGAGAGTGGGGGTGGGAGTACTTACGTGTCAGTGGCCATGTGGTGGCGCAGGAACTCCAGGTCGTCGGCGAGGTACCAGCGGGAGACCATGCGGCCGCGGCCGGTTCGCATCCCGTGGATCTCGTTGCGCAGATGCCGTGAGTACGAGTTGCGGATGTGTGACCACTTGCGCCGCACCTCCGCCACTGCGCGCACAACAACAGACCAGATGTTATCCTTTTATTATGGAAATTTGGAACCTTTTTCTTTCTCTTGGAAATCTTGCTTTTTGCACATTATTTACTTTAGATATGGAACGGGAGATCCCTTGTGCATTTTAATAACCATAACAAAAATAGCGCCCATAGTTGCTACCGCGATCGACAGCCTTTTTCAGGCTGACATGAGCTAGTGCGCGGACACTTCTAGATGATGATGAGGTTATGAGTGAATCCCGTTAAAATATAAAATGAAACAATCGAAATCATTATTGTATAAATAAATTAAAGGAATTCTACGGATTAAAATGCCTGCTAGTTTTATTATGCCTTCTTTCCAGTGCGAGCGGAACGGCAACGTCAAAATTCATTCGATCGCTTCCACGGAATGTTTACATAAAATAATTATATTGCGAGTCGAAGGAAGTCCTTCCGCCGGCAATAAGATGCGGGCGACAGTATGGTTTTAAAATCAAACTCAATAAATTTTAATATCCCACACTAGGAGTAACGCGTCGCGACGACACCACTGCGTGCTGCGAAGCGACGTAAGAATGAATGACGAAAGAATTACTGTTATTGAAAATTGAACACATAAACAGTAAACATGTAGTAGACTATTATCATTTTTAATTAATAATTTTATCTATGAATGTAATGTGTATTGTGAAGTCTAATAAAGTAAAAAATAAAAACAATTCAAATTATATAGTAAAAATACTAAAATAGGTACCTTTTTAATTAGGTATCGGATTTATAATATTTTACTTCCGCATAATAATCAATGGTATCTACATATTTATGGATAAGCTAGATATGCAATTAAGATCAGACATACACTGGAGGACAAGGAGAGTTTTCTTTCTTTTTCTGTTCACGGAACCCTACAAAAATATTAATTTAAGCGACTACAGCGCCACCGCTTTGTTCGAGATCAGTGTTTATGCAACCTTGATAATATCAGTTCAATTCAGTTCCTTGAGCGGCGGCAGGTGGCGCTAGATAAGCGTGACCATTTACAAAAAAATACAAAATGTTATTATCACAAGTTTAGTAAGCGAGTAGGTATGTTCTGTTTTCTCAAGGCGCCTTTTATTTAGATAGGTAAGTCGAACAATCGAGCTGGTCAATAGGTAGCCGCGCGTAGTACCTAAAGTGTGGGCAGAGAGTAGAGAAGTCGGTTACCGGTCCATCCCATGATGTCAGCGACCTCCTGCCACAGCCGCTTCACCTGCGAGTAGTAGGAGGCGACGGGCAGCGTGGAGCGCGCGTACAGCAGCGGGCGCGCGCTCACCAGCGCGATGAGGCGCCGGTCCTCGGCCTGCGTGCTCTCCACCAGGCGGCCCGTGGCGCGCCTCGGCGCCGCCGGCCGCGTGTCGTCCTCGCTGGACCGGCTGTCGCCGCGCGCCTCCATGGCGGAATAACGCGGCCGCCGCGCATGCCGGCAGACACACGCGCACGGCCGCGCGCCGTCCCGCTCGCCTCCGCCTGCCGCTCGCCTTGCCAGACCGAGACGCCTGCAGAGAACACGGCCACAAGCAAGAGCGCAGACGTGGCCGCCGCGCCTCCCCGCCCGAGCCCGCGCCCTCTGCACTTTTTATAAATTCCACTCGGTCCGCTGGCGAGGTATCGATTCGCCTCGGAGCCGAAGCGGGCTATTTGCGCTATTTTCTATACTTGCCTATCGAGTTTTTAGCGAAACTAACACAATTTTTACCCGACCGCAGCGGCTTGAAAAGGCGGCCGGCGGCCGCAGCCTTCGTTCGAACGTTCGAATTTCGAAGTCAGGGATGAAGGAAGGAAGTTCGAACTATTTCGTCGGCAGGATTAGTTATATTTGGCTGCCAGTAACTTTGCACGCCTTGAATAGGCAAGTTTGAATTGAGCCATGATTATTATATTTATAACATGCAATGTGCAATAAAAGTTTTGAATTTCGAATTACCATGTGAGTGTTCCAAAACATCCCTTTTTTGAAACTGTCTTTGGTGGGCGTATACAAGACTTAGCATCAATTGTTTTATCGTCTTGTCATTTCTCCAAGGTTTTATCAAACTATTGCGTAACTATAGCCTAGGTAATGAATTAGGTACTACCTAAAGATGTTATTAGATAGGTAGCTTGTTTTATCTGTGTCACAAACTTGTAAAACCAGATTTTTTATATTCTTGTAATTCGTCGTCTTAATTTAGATTTTTGTATTTTAGGGTCGTGAAATGTATTTTGCTCAGCGTTTAAATAGTTCCCTTACCTCTGGTCTTGCGCCTGCGGGAAGCGACTAGCAATGCTGGATAATAATTTACCTACGCAGTTACTACAACGTTGGTGCCAGGCGTTATTGAAAAGTGGACTCTCACTTGCATGACTCTTGCTTGACGTTAGGTATTCATCTTTACATATCTGCTATTCCCTTTTTTTACTTTTTTGATTTAACAATTACCTATTCCCTCCACCTTTATTATTGTACGATACTATGAAGAATTATGAATGAAAGTATTGTTTGTCTTTATTATGGTTAGTTATTTCGTGCATAATTAACTTACCCATCCATAAAAAGTAGGTATAAATTTTAAAAAGCAATATTTACAAAATTAAATAAAAGTATGTACAAATATTATTGTACAAGGATCTTCGCGTGTTATAAAACTGCCATCTGTTAGTATATGCTTGTACTAATTGGTAATTTATAACACCCGATTTAATACAAACATGGAACCAGCCGGTCGGTTCCTACTTTCCCAGTTGAATATAAGGTCTTGTCTTTTTGAAGTTTTAAAAATACTGTAAAATGTTTGATAGACGAAGAAAAGAGAATTTAATTATAAGAAAGATATTCGACATTGTTACTAGGTAGGTTGGTTAATAAAGTTACCGTGTCCCACAAGCATAAAACGCCTCTCTAAACTTCAAAACCATGCACGGTGTTGCACCGTGTCGCTCAAACCCCAGGAATTCTTCGCAGTGCAACTATTTACACTACAACTAAATAATACTTGGATATTGAATAATTGGCAAAAGTGCATCATTTCCTCGGCGCGGCCATCAAACAACATGAGACGAGGCTGAGCGTCACGTATTATTATATTTTCTTTGGCGTCACATAGAGCAGCTTTGTGGGAAAAGAGTAGGTAGGTACCTACGATCTGTAGCGAGGGGCGAGTGGCGAGGGTCGGAGCAGCCGAGGGTCGCGGCGGCAGCTGGCACTCTGTCGCGGCGTGATTGGCGCACTCCGCCAAGCGCCAGTCATCTAATGCACTTCCGTCAAACCGCGTCTTTCCTTCCTGCTTGCTAGGAGCGCGTTGTGTGTCACTCCAATAGTAAGAATAGTACACATGTTCAACCACAGGAACGATGGCGCACATTCTACTATAGCGTAAAAGAAGATAGTGATAAAACAGTTAACAGGGTTAGTTAACAAAGGATTTTGCAAACGACTAAACCGGCTGACGCTCGTCATTGGCGTTACACTTCCGGCGCATTTTGTGCGTGAAGCGTTGTTGCACATTTGCGACAGTTGTATTGTAGGTAGTTAGGTAAAGTGTTGTATAACTGACATACACGAAGGGATATTACTATTCCTTAACCGACATTTTTGAATACATAACAACAATCACAGCAAAAGTGAAAATAAAAATGTACAATTGAGTAACCATAATCCAGAACATGTAAATATTACAATAGTTTATTCGTCATAAGCAGTTCACTCATAACATTTATTTACTAATCGCTTAGCTTATTGTCGAAGATCACATTAATTAACTAGTATTTACCACTTACGTCTAATTTAAATAACTTATTGAGATATGTCTTAAGGAAGCTTGCCTCACAAGTCACTGATAAATAAATATCGTACAGCGCACGAAGTTTTAGGTAAGTAAGTACAGCGGACATATTATCTCCCTTCAGATTCAGATACCCCGAGCCGGGGCCGCGGAGCTCATACAAATGACAAATCAACCGAGAAGCCCGGTACTTTCTAGTCAAGGAGCATGATAATTTCTAGTAATATTTTAATTCAATTATTATTTACTGGTCGGATGTGAAATTAGGCAACGATACGAGTACAATTAGGTACAAGCTGCGCAATATTAAATCCTGGCTAAAGCTCACAATATGCTGCGCGTTAATTAGATTTAGCGCAGGTTGTAGCTAACTTTACATCCGCCGACTTGTATGATTCGGCCTATACCAATGTTCTACCCGTAAACTGGACATACCCGTACTAATTATTGTCGATGACCATGTTACAGGTGTAAAAGACAAAGCGTCCGGACTACTCCGCTCGCTCTTCTTTCAACTGGAGCATAGTTTTCGAGCGGCAAGTGTGGGCTATCTGTCATCGGCGGCGTTAGCGGGCGGCGCGGAACTGTCGTTGTCGGCGGCGCCGTTGGTGATGGTGATCTCCTGCACGAAGCACTTGCGGTCGTCGTCGGCGTCGCTGGCCTCGTCGGCCGCTCCATCCCCCTCGTCCCTCGACGCCCCCCAGGCCCCCGCGCCGCGCTCCTCCTCCACCAGCTTGTGCAGCAGCAACATGCACTCGCGCCGGAACGTCCTGCAACATGACACAACACACATCACGTGAACTATCTGTACGGACGTTGCATCTTCCCCGACGACAGGGAGATGTTACGTCATTTAACCCTTAGAATAAATTCTGATTTTTTGCAATCCTGCCTAACTAGATACTCCACCTTCCGGGACGGGGTGTCTGTGATCACTCGCAGCATGTATGTACCTAATGTATGTAATGTACCTAAAACTAGCTTAAAACATCTGATTTAGTGTAGGTAAAAAACGCTGTCTCGCTCACCTCTGCGCGTGCAGCGTGAGCTGTTGGTAGTCATCGTGGAGGCCGCGGAAGAAGTGGAAGTAGTCGGCGGTCTCGTCAGGCTCGAACCCGCGCGGCTCGTCCCGCGGCCCACCCTCGGGCGCCGCGTACCAGGCGGGGGGGGAGGCGCGCGCGCCCCCGCCTGCCTCTACCGACCCCCCGCCCGAGCCCTCCTCCTCCACGCTCGATACCTCCACCTCCAGCAGCGCCGGCGCGTACGGAGACATCACCGTCGAGTACGACGACGTCGACGTCGTTGACGACGGCCGCCTGCAACACAAGCATGCGCGTGTCATCTCTCCGCGGTAACACGACGAGAGCTGGTGGGAGTCGCGACGCATCAGCTGCAAACCACACTCCAGCAGCTCAAACTATCCATGAAAATGTTGTATGTAAAAGCGTTTTGAATTAGAAGTGATAGGATAAGAGTTGAGGTGATTGCTAGGTAGACATGTAGCATTGCCACGCCGCGCGCCGAGTGAACGGTGGCATGGAGGTGAAGTAGGCTTTAGTTAGGAAGCTACATATTATTATAGAAACAACATGCGGCCAGCAAGCTGCGGAGGGTGGGGGTGGGGGTGGGCTGTGGATACTGACGTGTCGGTGGCCATGTGTTGGCGCAGGAACTCCAGGTGGTCGGCGAGGTACCAGCGGGAGACCATGCGGCCAGTGCGGTGCCCGTGGACCTCATTGCGCAGGTGCCGCGAGTACGAGTTGCGGAGGTGTGACCACTTGCGCCGCGCCTCTGCCACTGCGTCCACAGAAAAGATATTATCATTTGGTTTGTGTTTAAACGCCTACCGTAATATTTTTGGGGGTACGGAAGACATAAAAGTATATTTAGTATAAATATTTTTTTATTTCCTTTGATTAATACATGTCATACAAGATAAGTAGGTAATCTAACACTTGATTTGTACAATAGTTTCTCGTTACAATAGTACCAGCCTGATCATCAAACATTTTTCAAAACTGGTGATTGCAAATTTATAAGGCCACACACTATTACTAAGTACTGCATCAGTAATGAGCTCACTATTTTATAAAGTCCCCGTCACGAGAAGCTATAAATTTTGTAAACAAGTGTTCAGGAGTTCACAACATTTGGACCAACAAAAAAATGATTTTTTTTTAAAGATTTAATAAATTATTAAGTAACAAATATTAATGAACACATATTATTTAAGAATAATTATTCGCTTTATAAGCTACGAGTATATCTCCAGGTATACCAATTAACCTACCCAATTACTTCACAATTTAAAACCTACTTCTAATATTAGAAGTTTCCAAAGATTAGCGCGTTTGAACAAACAACTCTTTCTTTTTATTTATTATATATTTTAGATAAATTGTATTACGCACCTTTTGACGTTTTTTTCGAGGCGAATTTATTTCCTTAGATGTACTGGCTACTGGCTCCATTATACGTAATAACAAATAAAATTAACGCAACAATTAAAGTAACAACAATAAAAAGTGATAACGAAACAATAACAAAATTAACAATAACAACCAGATATATTATTATGCAAAGCAATGAAACAAACTCGTACGCATTCCCGATAGTTTACAATCCCTGCGACGGACGCGTTCCGGTACCAAAAAACACAAACGATAGCGCTTTGCGTCGTTAAAATATGATCCGACTAAATTAAATAGGTTGTTACTTTCATATAACCCGTCTATATTTCGTGTCGATTGAATATGGTCAATTTATTATTATCTCGCAGTATAAAATGTTTACTTAGTAAAAGATGTTTGTTTACATAATTTATAGCTTCTCGTGACGGGGACTTTAATTTACCACAATCCTGTACAATCGCAGTCTGTGAATAACTCGTTCTATATGTACTCTTAGGCTTGCTAGAACTTTGCTTTGGAGCACTTCACATTTGGTCATTTTAATATCTTTTATTACACTGGGGGGTTGTAATACTTTACGTGCTTTTTGAATGACAAGAGATTCCAAATGCTTAAAACCTCTGTCAGCCAAGATATTGCATTTTGTAGTGATTGTATCTAGATATCCACTATGCTCTACCAAATTTATATCAGAAATCCTACCTCCATATACACTTGAAACAAAATTTATAAACCCATCAGGGGATGCACTGATCAAATATTTAATTGTATTACAGTGATTATATTGCGACCAGGTCAAAGCCTGTTGGATAGGGTCCTTTGGTTTTTCTATTGCAATTTCGAAACAGTCAATGATGCCCTGAATATTTGCATAATCTGGGTTAGTTCTAAATGTTGTGGGTAAATTCCTTTTAGTATCTATATCTGACGGCCAGTATATTAACTGATTTAAAAATTTACACAAAATTTTTGTTGCTTTGTAAAAAAATCGCCAAAGAGAGGTGAGTGAAATTTGGAATAAGTCACTAATCCTCGAAAAGGGCTCATTATTCTTTATTTTATATAACGTGATTATAGTATGTTAAGCGAGTATTTTACAATGCTTCTCCAAATATTCAATTAAGTAACCAGTAATATTTCTTAGGTATCCCTATGTATTGCATAGGCTTTTTGTGTATTAGTTTCAAGATAAAGTTTCTTCCTATATAATCACCTTCGCAAATGGATTTGCTCGCTGGTCTGTTTTCTATTGTGTCTGACAATATAAATTCAGTAGTACTACTAGTACCAGCGACTAATGACTGATCCTCTGAACTAATGTCTTCTATTTTGGAAACATGTGAGCTATTTGGCAACCTGCGTTTTATTGTAGAAGTGCCACATGACATCATAATGGGAGTAACTTGCACTGCCTTAGAAGTAGTTGCTGGTTGGACCACTGTTTCATTTTCAGTAGGTACTGTGTAACTTGTTTCATTTATTGATGTATGTTCTGTAGAACTAGATGGAAAGTCTTCTGATGGAATTATGTTTGTGCTAAAAGCATATTTTAGATGCGCTGGCACTTCAGGCTTCCATCGGGCTCTAACATCTCTAGTGTTCCAGGCCTCATAGTTTGATAAATCTTCTTCAAGCTGCAATAAAAAAACCATAAATATTAGGTATATAGGCTGTTCATAAAACTTACTAGGATGATCATTTTCGAAGATAGTTTAACTTTTCTGTAGCTTTTTCTGAATCTAGTCTACATCTCTTAAAAGTATTGTTTATACCTAATTTTTCCAAAAATCGGTTTACACTTACATTTAAATGATCTTCACATATATAAAGAGCACCTTTCGCAACGCGTCTCTTCACCGCATTACACCATTCAGTCTTATTTTTTAGAGGAATGGGGATATTTCAGGATTCATCAATACTGTTTTTGCACTGGGGTATAAAGCAGGAAATAATGGGATCCTGTTTATACTTTTTTCTCCTGTCGCTAGACATAATTGTAAGCTCTCTTGGCGCTCGTTTTTCAATGAATGAAATACGCAAAACAAATATTTATTGAAATTAATAAATGTAATCCCATTTTAACGGCAAGCACTATTATCACGCACTGACGACAACAAAGTTGCCAGGCTTAGCGCTTAAAATTAAACTACGAACCTAAAATTTAAAACGGCGTAGTATTCTTCTATGTGTCATAAGAAAATATAACGTCTCGGCATTTTCTGGAGTTTTTACATATCTGAACTTTTGAAGTGATTATTTGTTGTTAAAACTCCAAATCTCAATTGCGATATTAAATTTAGGTAAAGAAAAAACTACTAATTAGGTCAGGTAGCTCTAGACTGATAACACTGGTATGTGTCGTACAGAGAGTTTCACTCACACAGAGATATTTTGCACGTTACCAAGCACTTATGCAGTTTTGCATGGTATTATGAACTCTATTCCGTTACAATAGATATCTATGGATGTGTCGTTCTCTAGAATGGTAGTGAGTGACAATAGTCAAAACAATGGGAATTTTGTATATTTGTGTGTACACGCATTGGGGAAAATATCACCATAAGCAATGAGTCATAATTCCACACAATCTAAATATCGAATTATAAGTTTTTTTTTTAAAAAGGGAAATATTCAAAGTTTGTCATACAGGTATTGATCAATAGGACTAACTTTCACTATGAGACTAAACCTCAAATCATGATTAAAAATCAGCTATTCTGTGTAAAATATTTAATAAGACGTGATGATTTATGTTATACCGAGCCGGGATGATTCATGTCTGACCCGTCCCAGACACAGCCTGGACACAAATTATCTGACACACAAATAATTCCTTACGGTCTTTGATGACATATATGGATCAGCTGATTTTATTTTTGAAGTGAAACTTCTAATGCGATTTCCTACAAGGTTGCGGTAAACGTTTAACGCTACCATGGAGGGGGTATGAAGCGTCGAAGTTTTACTTCTTCCGCGCGGAGGGACTCCACGCACTATTTTTTTTGAAAGTGCAAAGTTGGCCCTCGCTTTAGTATAGGTTGGTCATAACGATTCACGCTGAATCAATCTTTTTGACATCAAGGGTGCATTTGCGCACTCTCAATAATAGCACTGGTAACCCATGGAGGAAAAGTTCTCAAGTGGAGACCACGTACTGGCAAGCACAGCGTAGGATGCCTTCTGAAAAGATAGGAAGGTGATCAAAAGATCACCTTAACAAAAAAATTTGACCTGAGCATCACGCTGGATGTAAGCCGCTTCCAACTTAGCTTAAAGAAAATACATAAAAAGACCCGCGCCAAACTATGGATGTTACGTGACTGCAATGATAATGATTTAATAGTTTTACTTGAAATAGAAAATATCTTGATTATCAAGATGATGATGATTAAAATTGTAGAGTAGCTGCATAATTATGATGTTGTAAACTAAAATTAATTGGCCAAAACTGATACTCTATTTAGAAAAGGCAGCTTACTATAAATTCAATATTAATAACAAAATTAAAGATCCAAAAGCCTTGTGGAAGAACCTGAAATCTACTCTTCTCCCAGCTCCTAAAAGCAAGGATATTCCTTCTCACTTCAGTGATCCTCAGGTCATTAATAGCCATTTCCTAAATGTCCCTGGCAAAAACGAGGTCACCATATCTCAACTTACGTTTTTAGAGTTTCGTCAACCTGTAGATAAACCTATTTTCTCCTTAAAACCTGTCTCATCTAATACCGTTTACAAAATCATAAAAAGTATCAAGTCTAATGCAGTAGGATTTGACGGCATCTCTTTAAAAATGCTTCTTATGACGTTACCGTACTCGTTAGATACAATTACCCAAATTATCAACACTTCAATTTGCACGTCCACTTTTCCTGATCTTTGGAAAGTTGCTATTGTGCGTCCTCTTCCTAAGGTTAGCAACCCAACTTCGCTTAAGGATTTAAGACCTATCAGTATACTTCCTTGTATGTCAAAAATAATAGAAAAGGTGGTGAACCAGCAACTGATGGAATTCCTGGAAAGAAATGAGGTTCTTCCGAAGTATCAGTCAGGTTTCCGGAAGGGGCGCGGTACGGCCACAGCTTTGCTCGACGTGACTGACAATATCCTGGATTCTCAAGACAAAGGCATGTGTACAATGCTGGTACTTCTCGACTTTTCACGGGCGTTTGATGCCATTAATCTTCCTTTGCTTTTATCAAAGATGAGTTCCCGTGGTTTTGATAGTCCCACTGTCAAGTGGTACGATAGCTACGTAAACAAAAGGCAACAGCTTGTGGAGATTTCTCAGCCGTCAGGGTCTCCTCTTCGTTCATCACTAGCAGACATTGTAAGAGGTGTTCCTCAAGGATCTATATCTGGCCCAACGCTGTTTACTTTCTACAGTGCTGATATAGTTGAAGTTATTGAGAATTGCGGATATCATATTTACGCTGATGATCTTCAAGTTTACATACATTTCAAGCCGGAGAATCTCGAAAATGCACTGGCTGATCTTAACAAGGACCTTAGCAGGATCGTAGCATGGTCGGACGCAAATTGCCTTTTACTAAATCCAGCAAAAACTAAATTTATGGTATTTGGAAGCAGACATCAGCTGGCTAAACTACCCTCAGACATTAGTTTGTCTCTAATGGGTCAACCAGTAGAACGTGTGTACGAGGCACGTAACCTGGGTTTGAGCATTGATGATGCATTAAGGTACGAAAATCACATTGCCGAAGCTGTCAGAAATTGTTTCTTCCGCTTGAAAACTTTGTACAAGCTCAGAACGTGTTTGAGCGAGGAATTACGCGTTCAGCTGGTCGAGAGTCTGGTATTGTCAAAATTAAACTATGCAGACACTGTTTATGGCCCTCGGCTCCTTGCTCGTACGCAGCGCCTTGTTCAGCGTGTACAAAATGCTTGTGCCAGGTTCTGCTTCACTATTCCACCAAGATCACATGTTACGCCATTTCTCAACAGTAACTCTCTTCTGAAAATGAAATCCCGGCGAAAACTGCATCTGGCTTGTCTTCTTTTTGGGGTTGTGAAGCACAGTAATCCTCCCTACTTGTACGACAAAATTAGATGGGTCTCTGACGCTAGGCACGGCTATCGTAGGTTGTGCGCTCAGCAGTTGGCGGTGCCGCCCTGTCGCACTGTCAATTTCACAGGTAGCTTCCGATATGCGGCCGCCAAATGCTGGAACAACTTGCCACCTCCCGTCAGAGAACTCAAATCCCTTTATTCTTTCCGGTTAAAACTAAAACAATATTTACTATCAAAACAGCTTCAGCACGGGTTGATAGTGTACGATCAGTCCTTCATCTGACTTTGTCCGTCTTTGTCTCGTTGTCTGCCGGTGTCTCATGTGTGATAAGAATAGCTTATTGTACAATTTTTAAATTAGTGTTTTTTGTTTATGTTTTTCTTTTTCATTGCGAGCAACATTTTTTGTTTTCCTTGTATGTTATACGGTTTTATTTAAGTCTAAGTATGTTTATGTATATTTATTAATATGTCACCAATATGTGTAGTTTATTTATAATAATTTTATATCTTATTGTTACTTTTTTGTTTTTTGCTGTTGTGCATTTTCTGTGGATGTTTTTTTATATCAAAGCGCTTTGTCACGGTTTCGTTGTTTTTTGTCTATTTAATATTTTAATATGATCTATTGTTACGCCTATCCTTGAATAAAGGGGCTCACCAGAATACCAGCGTTGAGTGTTGGGTCCTCCCAGCACTCAGCATTTTATAGCTGAGGTGAGTCCCTTTCGGCACTTTTGTTTTTTCACTATTTTATAAGTTTATTTATTTATTTGTACTTGTGTCGAATAAAGATATTTCATTTCATTTCATTTCATACTACGAAGAAGGTCAAGTCAGCGAAATGGCCAAAACCCGTGAAAACAATCAAATTGTTTCCCCGGTTGTAATTTAATTCCTAGTACTTCAACGTAAGGTGGTCACATTACGTTAAAGTGCTAGGAATTAAATGTTTTTCCACATTTTCTGATTATTATTATTACAGAACTTTATTCAGAGTTGTAGATTTGTTTTAAATTCGAAACAAAATACTTACATACACTCAATATCATTAAAAATTCGTTACAAAAGACTTCAAAGGAGCTCTTGAATACCTATTTCCATAAGAAATCAGATGATTTATCACTTTTTGATTTTAAAAGATCATAAAAATATCTATGCATTTGCAGTAGTTGCAGTGCTATAAAATGCCACAGTCATGTCAAAAAGAGACGAAGATTATTATCCTTATTCAAAACCATTTTCTTTTGTTTCTTAAAAAGCCAATGCACCTGCCAATTTATTGAAAACTAGCTGCGCCCTGTGGTGTTACCCACGTTAGCCCGAGATAAAAAGTTTTTTTCATAAACGTATCTTAAGTTAGGTACTCCTAATTACATCAGCTACCTGCCAATAAAAGTCCCGTCAAAATCGGTCCAGCCATTTCAGAGATTAGCCGAAACAAACAGACAGACAGACAGACAAAAATTGTAAAAAATGTTAATTTGGTGTACGTACCCTATATAAATTTATATAGATGTACTAAAAACGGTTATTTCAATATTACAAACAGACACTCCGATTTTATAAATATGTAAGATGTTTAGATTAAGAATTTTCTTCCTTAATTTTTTCCCTAAAGTGCCTAACTTTTCCCCAAATATAGGGTAAAGCGGCAATGATTTTAGATGGTAACCCTATTTTGACAGTTCTGAGTTAATGATAATAGCCAGTGCGCATTTTAACCATTTGTATCCGAATTTTGATGACATTGATGTTGATTGTTGACGATGTTGACATATATTATTTGACATTACTCTTGACAAAAACTTTTTTCTATTCGTCTGGCTATGGTATAACAGCTATAAAGCCTATGATTTAAATAAAAATTTTAAAATAACTAAAATAAAACTAAAAAATACGTGTCCAATATTTTTTAGTAATATATCAATTCAACCTATAAAAAAGGTAGTAAAAAAATGAAATGTTGTCCATTAAAATGTCTGCTAGTTTAATACCTCCCAGCCAAGAGAATATAACGTAGGTATATACTTATTATCTAACCACTACGTTCTCTTTAAGTGTGGTTCGAAAAACTAATTGTATTTATTAAGTTGAGTCAGGAGTCATATAGAATAAAAAACGCAATTCAAATTACAGTACGACACAAAAGAGATGAAATTAATTATTCGGGAACTAAATTATCACTTTTGCTGAGTGCTTCCACTCTGCCCCACCAAAGCGCCCCACTGGTGGGGCAGATTCCACTTCTTCATTTTTTTGAGTGGAATCTGCCCCACTCGTATCATCTTGGTGGGGCAGATTCCACTCACTTTTTAGCCCAGTGGAATCTGCCCCACCAGGGGTGTCGCGCGATTTTAAATTAAATTGGTGGTGCCATGAAGTGCAAATTTTACTGCAAAATTTTAATCATTATAGCGCCCCACCGAAAGATTAGATAAGCGAAGACATTAAAATTGTAAATATAAGCCTAATCATCTCAAGTCGAAAAATTACAGCTCGTATTTAAGAATATAATTATCTAGATATGTAGTAGGTGAAGAGAGAACATCGTAAAATAATAAACCACAGAATGATTTACTAGAAATGATTTATTAAAAATCTGTACTAAGCTGTCTGGAAAAAGGGTAAGGATTTAGGATTAACAAAATACAGATACTAAAGGAAACAAGTGGCGCTATGTGCAGTATTACCATTACTGCCGAAGGAAAAAATTATAGAAGGATGGTTCTATATTGCATCGCAGAGCCCTGACGATAAAAGAAGTAAAAAATTTAGGCAATATATGTTAAGGAATTGGTTAAAAGAAGACTTTTTGGAAGTGTGGTGCGTTTATAAAGAAAAATACCGCACAAATAATGCTTTAGAAATTTGGCATTCTAAGTTGAATAGAAAAAATACGAAGAAACGCCCTAGCCTCTTAAAGCTGTTAAATGTGCTGCAAGAAGATTTTACTCTCAATAAAATAAAATCTATGCAAAAACAACCTCCCAAGCAACGTTTGCAATCTCTAGAAAACGACAAAATGATTCTCAATGCTCAAACAGAACTTTTGAATAAAAAAATTACGATCGGACATTTTTTGGAAAAATTACGATAAATACTTTTAGTCGACATATTACGTTAATTTAAACTATTACTACTGACTGATTATTTTTATATGTATTATAAGGTTATCTGCTTATTTTGTACTAAGCCGAAAGAGCATGATTAAGACCATCATGAACACCTATATTTATTATCCCTAAAAAAAAAAAAAAAACACCTTTCGGCCGCGTTACAACATTTAGTAAGAAACCAACTTGAAATTCAACAAAAATCTCCTGTTCCTCACCAACTTGCAGCTCGGGATCGAAAAACTGTATGAAACAGCTATTTTTTCCCCTCGATCTGAATGATCTTTTTTCTGCTTAGTACTCCAGATATCCTTGTACAGTGATTTTGTAATTAAAAATAAAAATAAACAAAAAAGTTACATTGTACATATTTCGAAAATCTTAACTTTTTAATGTTGATTTTTGTTAAAATATGAGTAAAACTCAAGGACAAGGGATAAGGGAGTACAAAATCACTTTTGAAGTATTATTATGTAGTTTTCTCTTATTAATGTTCTAAACAGTTATTTTATTTTTAATTTTATGTTACTTTGAGCGAATTTACATATTTTTGATGTAAGTATTTTTGTAATGTGATTTGTTAGTAAAAATTAAGACTTACATATGTTATAATGAACGATTTAACTGTGATTTATTATTATTGAGAGCGCAAAAATTGCTCTTCACCCGATTCCGTTTTAAATTACATAATTATATTTTCGAAAATTTTATCTTTTTGATTTTTTGTACATTTTTATAAATCTGTGATTTTATTTAGTGATAATTATGGAAATCTGTGATTTTATTATTATTTTATGTTTCTATACGTAGACTAAATGAATACAACAAGTCGTGAGAATTAGGTAGTGAGAATTAACTTGTAACAATTTTTGTGCATTTTTATTACTTTTTATTACTTATTGTTAACTTGTAACAATTTTTGTGCATTTTATTACTTACCTACCATAATTAATAGTAGGTAACAATGTTGATTAATGTTGATTTAATAACCAAAACATATGTTCTAGAAACAGTAAAACACTAAATTTTAAACTATTGATTTCGAAGCCAATTGCCGTAAAGTAAAAAATTGTTAATTTTTATAAGTACAGATTTTTAATAAATCATTTCTAGTAAATCATTCTGTGGTTTATTATTTTACGATGTTATCTCTTCACCTATTACATATCTAGATAATTATATTCTTAAATACGAGCTGTAATTTTTCGACTTGAGATGATTAGGCTTATATTTACAATTTTAATGTCTTCGCTTATCTAATCTTTCGGTGGGGCGCTATAATGAATAAAATTTTGCAGTAAAATTTGCACTTCATGGCACCACCAATTTAATTTAAAATCGCGCGACACCCCTGGTGGGGCAGATTCCACTGGGCTAAAAAGTGAGTGGAATCTGCCCCACCAAGATGAGACGAGTGGGGCAGATTCCACTCAAAAAAATGAAGAAGTGGAATCTGCCCCACCAGTGGGGCGCTTTGGTGGGGCAGAGTGGAAGCACTCTACAATACCTATTTATCGGATTTATAAAATTTTACTGACGCATAATTCAATACAATATAAAATTAATAGGTATCAGACACAGACTACTATAGATACTACATACCAGACATGCACCAGATGACAGGGGGAATTTTCTGTTTTTCTCTGGGTAGGGAACCCGAAAATGGTTATAAGCGACTGCAGCGCCAACGCTATACTTATTCAAGATCGGTCTAGTCAACCTTGATTTCAGTTTGGTGAGTGGCCGCAGGTGGCGCTAGTTATAGGTCCATCAACAAAAAATACAAAATATTACAATTACTATTAGTATGTAAGCGAGTAGGTAGGTAAAGGTATGTACATACAAGATACATTGGAGTCTCGTTCTGTTATCTCAAGGCGCATTTTTAGATAAGTGGAACAATCGAGCTCATAAGTAGGTAGGTAGTCGCGCGTAGTGAGGTGTGGGTAAAGAGGTCGGTTACCGGTCCAGCCTATGATGTCGGCGACCTCCTTCCACTGCCGCTTCACCTGCGAGTAGTAGGAAGCGCCGAGCAGCTTGGAGCGCGTGTAAAGCAGCGGGCGCGCGCTCACCAGCGCGATGAAACGGTGCTCCTCGGTCTGCGCGCTCTCCACCAGGCGGCCTGTGGCGCGCCGCGGCGCCGCCGCCGTGGGCCGCGCATCGTCCTCGCTGGACCGGCTGTCGCCGCGCGCCTCCATCGCGGAATAACGCGGCCGCCGCGCATGCCGGCAGACACACGCGCACGGCCGCGCGCCGTCCCGCTCGCGCACGCCCTCCACCCGCTGCGCCAGACCGAGACGCCTGCAGAGAACACGGCCACAAGCAAGAGCGCAGACGTGATCCGCCGTTCCCCGCCCGAGCCCTCTGCACTTTTTATAATTTCTACGTGGTCCGTTGGCGAAGTAATAAATAATCGATTCGCCTCTGAGCCAAAGCGGGCTATTTTGCAATATTTTATATAGTTGTTTATCGAGTTGATACCTACCGAAACTATCAGCATTATTAGGGCGGCTCGAAAAGGCGGCCGCTGCCTTCGTTCGACCGACTAACGGTACCTGCGAGAACCGATCCTTATTTTTTGCGCTCAGCCTTGCGCCCGACGACTCACTGTTCCATCGGCCGGATTAGTTACAATAACATTTGCAATCAATGAAGTAGGCAGGTGTTCGGTCCGGTGATACTACATTACTCTTCCAAGGGTCCAATGCATAGAATATGCTTTGGCAGGATGGCAGGAATTTGATACCAGACAAGGAAACTATATAAGTTGTTCAGATGGCCATAATCACGGTGCAATGAATGGGCTCAATATAATGCTTGATTTCAATAGTATCAATAGAAAAGTATTTTTCCTTTTTTAGTGCATCATTGACATTCGTTTCTTATAAAGAGGAGCTGATTCTGTATCAATGTGATTACTAATCATACCACGTCCTCAGTCCAAAAAATTTTTTTTTATTTGATCTGAGATCACTTCATGATAATAAGGTAATTTGGGATATTTTCATTTTTCATGGTACATAGCTTCTGGAATATTTGTTTGAAAGCCTTCCTATATAAAGTTATTCCTCCAAATTTATTAAAGCCTAGGTATTCCGTACTACTAGCATTACTACTAGTGACTGAAACGGTACGGTCCTTCAACTGTCAATAAAGACTACAATTTTATTAAAATCAGAAGCCGTACATAGTGTATTTCTTTGAATTTTCGTCTCCATGAAACATTGACTAGGTATTTGGCACAAAGGCTGTTAGAGAAATAACTATGAACCTACTATGACATTGATCCATGGGAACTATCAGCGCTGAAGGTGTCTCAGACTTACCTAATAAAATTGTGAAGCTATTTTTGTTATGAAATGAATCATTTAACTCATAGATTTTGATCGTTTCGAAGATTCAAAATAATTTATTTCACTTTAAAAAGTTATAAGATATAAAACGCTACTTTAATCTACTGCAAAATTGTACGCCAACGTCGCGTCGTTAGTTCTTTCGTCATCCCCGTCGTCAACGTGACTTGTGCTGACTCCAGCTTAGTAAGATTATGTATGTACTCGTATGTACCTACCTGCAATTTATGTAGAAACAGCACTCTATAAAACACCCAACACACAAACGACCTAGACTTCGATAAATTTAATTATCTGAGGAAGTCGGAATTGCGAGAGAAAGACAAACCACGACAACTTCTTATCCAAATACTTTATTTTACACTTACAATTACAATAAATGCACAGAAAATATTACAGTTAAATCATATTATTCTCTAGTTATCTAGTTTTATCAATAATTATCTACAAAAATGTTTTGCACGGGAGCCCATAGCCCAAGACGAGGACCTCATAAAAACATGCTTTATAAGTATGCAAGTAAGGTAAATAATCGAATATTCATAAAAAATACGCTAAATGACAGGTCTAATTTGGGGACCATCTTATCCCCAAGTTGAATGTTCTCATAACGCTCATGTTGTACCCTGGTGACCTTATTCACAAACATACAATAAACCCGTTTCAGCGTAAATGTCCTATGTTCCCATTTCGCCACGTCATAGTGGTCAACTTTACAACATCTAAAGCTAATTGTGTATTTATGAATAAGAGGATAAGTAGTCATTTAGCCTTTGCCAATGGGAAAACTTAAACAATGAATATTTCCTTGAAATGAGCTAAGCTTTGGCTATGGACTGCGTGCGGCAGGTACACCGGCCGACAGGCAGGCAGGCAGGCAGGCAGGCAGGGGCCAGGTAGCCGGCTATTAATACTATACATTCGTATGGAGCGAGCTGTCTCTTCCGACAATTCTTTCAATACAAAGTTAGCCCACACAGTTCAAAAATTTATCACCCATTTCTTTACATTTGATTAAGACGAAAGCATTATAATTTTTATTTGGCAAATGATATACAAAATAAATATATTCCTTAGACATGTCTAAGAAGGCTTATTCAGACAAAGAGCAAAATCTGCAATCGTGAAAGAGCTGTGACGTAATACATATTTAGTAATGTATTTAGTGGTATAAAATAGAGGTGCGCGTTGTAGACACACCTTCACGCGTCAGTAAAAACTTGTTTACTCGCCAAAATGGGTATTACCAAAACAGTACTGCCACGACAGAGAAACTACTTTAATCAAAGTTGATGGAATGGTATTATTTTTGGATATCAGTTATACAAATCAAATAGCGATTGGGGGATGGTGAAGTTGTTACGATTACGACCTTACCTGCCTTGCGGTGTCTGCCTAACAATGCTCAGATTCAATAAAACTAATCGAATGATGTTGTACTCGTCAGATGGCGACAGACGCCTTCATCGTCAATCAGATAGGGTTGCCTCGTCTCTCGTCCCGAGACATTTAGTTCATCTACCATACCGGTATCAGAGTAGGCACCCTTGTTTAACAGCCTTCGACCCGTTTCATCTGCACATTTGCACAATACCAGCTATTCACACTGTCCTTAAAATACCGGCGAGCTACGTGGGGGTCACCCCCCTGCCCCCCTCGCGCCGCCCGCCCCGCGCCGCGCCGAGCCCGCCATACTTCACTCACGTGGCTTTTTATTTTTTTAGCGGAAATCTAAAATGTATTCTTACATTTTGATCGTTCAAAATCTCAATACTGTATTTGGACGTGCTATGAATGGAAATTGCTAGCGTAGAAATGGTTTACTTTTGATAATAGGCCCAATTTTAAAGGCGTCATCGTAAATTTAATAGCAATGTAAAATAGTGTTCTCTCTGTCAAATGCATATACCTACCTAGTGAAAAAGAAACAGAACTACATACTATATATATTTTGCTATTATAATTACGATGGCGCCTCTAAAATTGGGCCTAAAATATATGATATCCGACCTTTTATCCTTTCTAATCTTATTTATTTATAAACACAACTCAGACAATCGTTATTTCCTTTCTATCATCATCTGATATAGTGGCTTTAACTTCTGTATACCGAGTGCGCAGAAACATAGTCAAGACACCGAACAAAACTTCCATTTTATAGATGTTCAAGTGCTCAGAGCTCTAGGTATTTTACAGATTTAGTAGATTTTATGTTCGATTTGGGAGATGGTCGGTTGCATGGTTAGGTCCGTGTGAGACGAATGGAGAGTTTTGGAGGCTCAAGGCGGGCGCGGTGAGGCCGGCGCGAGAGGATCGCGTTGTTGTGACGGATTGTTTGTTTACGTTACCTAGTCGGCGAGCGGCGACTGGCGGGCCGCGGCCGGCGCGGCAGCGCGCGCCGTCGCCTAGTCGCTGGCTTCGTCTTCTTCGTCGTCGTCGTCATCCGCCTCATCCTTGACCTTCTTCTTGGCGGCCGCCTTGTTGGCCTTCCGCGTGCGCTTCACCGCCTTTTTGATGCCGGCGCCCGGGTCGCCGCCGTTCGCGTTGAACGACTCGAGGTCCTTGGCGTACTGCTCCTTAGCCTTGGCGGCCTTCGCTTCCCACTCGCTCTTGTCCTCCATCGACCTCCACATCTCCCCGCCCTTCTTCGCAACCTCGGTCACCTTGAGCCCGGGGTGCTCCTTCTTGATCTTTTCTCTGGCGCTGTTGAGCCACATCAGGTACGCGGACATGGGACGTTTCGGTTTCTCCGTCATGGTGATAATGTCGGTCTGCAACAAAACACAACATATTGTTTCATTTTTTACACAATTCTTGGTAGGTAATTCTCTCCCGCTGTATCGTACGGAGAATTTTTAGAAAACGTAATTATTTAAGCACCTCTTTATTTCCCGAATTTTGAATTGTTGAATCGATGATTAACGGAAATGATACTTAATTTTTCACTAAAAATATCCGGAGAGGAAACATGTCGGACAGCCATGTAAAGTATTTCGACATGAAAAAGCGTTACCTACCTATAACTATTATTGTCAAATCAATAAATACAATCGTTACATTGGTAGTTTCAATAGCGTAAATGAGCGCTGTAAACCTTATAAAGTCCACAAGGAGCGAGAACGCCACCGATGCGATGCAAGCAACGCGTCGGCCGGGCGCCGGCGTGAGTAACATCTATGCGACGCTAACAAGCCACCGCGTGTCTACATCGATCATGTATTCATATAAATTCACATCACTGACCGGTTCTTTACTGAAAATATGAAATTTTCTTACCTTTTAAGCGTTACAGCAAACTAAACACAAACTAAAATAAAAGCAGTGTGAGAGTGAAGGCGCGAAACACGGTCCCTACGTCACCGAGATTCGGAGTCGCACTGGCACTGGCCGACGGAGTGGCGGGAGTGGCGGGCCGGGCGGTTGCGCGCGTCACAGATCGCGGAGACTCGAGCGAGCAGTGGCGGCCCCCGGCGGCGGGCGACGACGACGGCGCGAGGCGCGAGCGGCCAACGCCACCGAACGGTTTTACGTTTTACGCGTGACGCCACTTCGTTTCCCGCCATTTCATACAACACGACGCCCGCTGTTTGTTTGATTGCTCTGTCTGATCTTTGCTAGAAAATGTAACATACTCGTACTACGTTGACACTTTCAAAAAGGGAGTCCCTTTTTGTAACTGTGGTAACGCGTTATTATTTTATGGTCTTTGCATAGGTAGGTATTACGTAACACTATTTTTATAGAGTATTTTGATGCCGCATGTAGGTAACCGATAAACGCTTTTCTGCAATTTATTGTTTACTTAGCTATTGCACGGCAATGATATCATTACCGTGCCTATTGCTTCAAATACAGTTTTAACGATCTTAATCGAATTTGAATTGTCTCTTATTTCTTTGTTTTGTTCTGACTCTTGACCACAGCGAGATTTTAGTTCAATGCTTGACCAGTGACCACTGTGACTCCTGTTAGCATTGTGGTGACTGGTGAGCATTGAATTTTATAAGTACCTATTCAAAATTCTAAGAAACCTCTATTGTAAAATAACTTAGAGTAGGTACCTACCTACAGTATGGTGCTAGTTAAAATGACTGTAGGACAGTACCTAGGTGTCGCAGGTCGCAGTACCTACTGTAGCAATGCAATGTCTACTTCATACAAAAGAGTATTATAAGTACCTATTTACCGAATTCTATTATCTGTTTAGAGTTCCGTACCTCAATAGGAAAAAACAGAACCCTAATAGGATCACTTTGTTGTCCGTCTGTCTGTCCGTGTCTTCTGTATTAAAAATGCGTGGAGGTAGGTACTTACCTATCGACTTTAAATTAAAACCACATACCTACGCTAATCATTGATTTAATCAAAATTCTATAGTTATGGGCTGGGGACGGCTCAAGTATGGCGGCGGTGTGCCTGCGGTATTGCAGGAAGTAGAGGTATCTCTCTCTTTTACACTCACTCAGAGATAGATCTCTCTCTCTCTCTCTCTCTCTCTCTCTCTCTCTCTCTCTCTCTCTCTCTCTCTATTACACTCACTCAGAGGGAAAGATCTCTCAAAAGAGTGTGAAAGTGTAAAAACACTATCAGCTCTTTTCAGCACCGTTCATATCGTAGTTCTACTAGGTATATCCGAGCGCTACCGTGGTTTGAATGACACATTGAATTGTAGTCCCCGGTTATTTTAACCGTTTAGCCATGTCAGAGGCCTTAAGGCGGCTTAAAAACTGATACCGGCTAGCCACCCGGCCTATACGAACTTACTTACTGCGTCAGCTCTTTACAGCAGCGTTCATAGCGTAGTTCAACTCGGTATATATGAACGCTACCGTGGTTCAGATGGCGCTGTGAATTGTGGGTTCAAGTTGGTTTAACCATTAAGTCGCTATTTTGATTAAATCAATGACGCTAATCCATGATCTCTTGCAAAATAAACCGTTCGGTTATCGTAAAATGTAAAAAAAACTTTTTTCGATGACTGACTCGAGCCTGACTCGCACTATTCCATTTTTTGATATTTTTTAAAATCTAAATATTGGTAAATGTGCTATTGTTATATATGTAACTAGTTGTTACTAAGTAAAAGGTACCTATGTTCACAGCATAAATGTAATAAAGTATGATTTCAACACGCACGCGGCACGGGTCAGGCATACAAACCCGTGAGCGTGATTGTACACGGAAACCAAACTTCAAACGCGGCCGGCCGGCGCGGCTGAGTCACGTTCACGGCTGCTAAAACTATTTTTTTCCACTTTTTTCATTTTAAGGTTCCGTACCCAAAGGATAAAAACGGGACCCTATTAGTAAGACTCCGCTGTCCGTCTGTCTGTCTCATGAACCATGATAGCTAGAACATTGAAATTTTCACAGATGACGTAGGTATTTCTGTTGCCGCTATTACGACATAATTAATACTAAAAACAGAAAAAGTTGAATATTAAAGGCCCATACAAGGAATCTGAATTATTAGCCTTTTTTTGCTCGATATTAATAACGGCAACAGGAAGATGCATGATGATGAAGATGCATGCGGTACGGAACCCTTCGTGCGCGAGTCCGACTGGCACTTGGGCGATTATTATTAAACATTTACTAGTTAAAAAACAAATTAGATGAATTGTTTGTCAAACAATACGTTATAGAATGTAAGTTCGTCAAGTAATTATTTTGATATTTATAACCAATTTAATATTTTTTTGTGTAAAAATCATTTGGCTACTCGTGGGTTATCACTTGCCAGTTTTTGAAAAAAAGGTTGTGAAATTGACGGATATAGGCCAACCGCTTAGGTCGGTATGAAACCCGGAAAAGCTACTTGTCGGTCTGAAAAAATAGTCCAAGTGCGAGTCAGACTAGCGCACGAAGGGTTCCGTCCCGTATGTGATTGCCTTGCCGCCCTAACCCTACCTGTTGCCGTAGCTGCGTAGGTATAGGCCGACCGCTTAACTCGCGTATCGCCTGCGGGTAAGAAGGGAGCGGGGGTGATGTTAACGGGTGGGTGAGAGGGGTGAGACGTCAGCTCTCTCTCTGCTCCGCGTACCCCTCGCACTTGGACTATTTTTTCAGACCGACAAGTAGCTTTTCTGGGTTCCATACCGACACAGGTAAAATTGTAACATAAATCGCTGTACATATATGGAATGAAAAGTTCTTAGAGTGAAAAATTATTTATTGAGCTAATAAGAATATACAAATTTGTTTTCTCTACCTAGGTAGGTAGGTACGTCTTAATAATAATTATTCATTATAAAATAACAAATATTTCCTAACTAAAATATCGAACTTACACATATCTCTAAGTATAGGTATATCTAATGGTTTACAACTTGTTTATACCTACCTACATTACCTGATTGTTATCTGACTGCTTTACTTTGTACCTAAATGTTTCTCTGTTTATATTTATGACTTCTGGTTTTAATTAATTTTTAATATTTGGATATGTGTTGTTTTATAATTATTATTTGAACTATTTGAGTCCATTATTTGTTAAGTGAATTTAATCTTAATTGTTGTGGAAACTAGTTAAGTAAGATGACTTTATATTTAGTGTTATTGGTGTATGCCGTTCTAATGAATAAACAAATACAATTACTTACTATACCAATTTCAAACTCATCCTTGCCTGAAAATAGCCAAACAATATTTTTTTAGGTACCGAAGTATAGGTAGGTACCTATATGAAATAGCTAGGTTTATAGTATTTTTTGGCGTTCTTCATACTCTTGCGAGGCCTTTCTCTTATCAAGCAAGAACATAAGATTTCATTGTTTTGCTATTTAACCACAAACTTAGACTAAATACGTAGTTAGGCACCTCTGCCTGTACCGGTAGTATACCTCCCTACCTAGGTACAATAAGTAGGTACCTAAGTACTTAAACTAAATACATATATCCTAAGTATAATTAGATAAATAATGGGTAGGCCTCCCACTTAGATAGAGATCAATAAAATATAAAAATTAAGTGCAATATTATGGGTACCCAGGAGAATAGTAACCTGACGTACAATACTAATGATATAAAATAGTCTCCCCTACCCTGTAATCATTATTACAGCTTGCCTGGTACAAAACCGTATTATGTATAATTGAATAAATAATATTAGATTATGTACCTACCAAGAGAACCAAGTGGTGTCTTATGTCACGGGCGACATTTGAACCCTAAGTGAAGCGAGGGACTCTATAGTTAGCTGTGGTGTTTTAAGTTAATTCCCAAACGAAGCGAGGGAATTATTCAGAGTCTAGAGTGAAGCGAGAGAATTATTCAGAGTCCAGAGTGAAGCGAGGGAATTATTCAGAGTCCAGAGTGAAGCGAGGGAATTATTCAGAGTCCAGAGTGAAGCGAGGGGTTCAAGTCGCCCAAGACGAAGACAAACTTGGTTCTAGAGGTCCATACTCTACTTTTCATACATCCTGCGAGAAAATATAACCCCAACAATATGAATAGGTACGTCATGAATTCACTAAGTGTCAATTCATTAGGCAACTCGATATTGTACACAATCACATAAATTAAAACAAATTAGAATAGATAGGTATACCTTCGATTTTTTATAGAATCACACACAATTTATAATAAAACAGAAAATGTAAATACTACATGAAAAAAATAAGAACATGGTCAGCTTGATTATCATGGCCTAGCACGGGCATTGCAAAGAGATTTTATTCTATAAAATCGAACTAATAATGGGCACCAAAGAGGTTTCATTCTGTGAAGTCGAGTACTTAGAACCTTCTAATAAAGCCAGTTGCCGTGCAATGTATCTATGTTATATTCGATTTTGCAAAATGAAACCTCTTTACGATGTCCTTAAATGTTATTAGTTGAGAAATTTTCATATTAATTAGACGTTCCTTTAAATCACTTTAACCCTTAGATAGTTTCATACAACATTATTGACTTGCCAAGTTGCCATAGCCCTCGAGATTGTGTTAAGATAATAATGACTCGTTTTACGTTGAGATTCTATGACATATAATAACCTATCACCATCAATTTTATTATCGTTACACGATTCTTACAGAGGACGTAAAGTTTTATGTTAGGCATAAAATTACATGATGATGATGATGATGATGGACACATTTTAGGATGTAATTTTAATGTTCTCTACATTATGATTCATCGGAGATCGTGAATAACAACAGCTATTCCACTTCCATAAAAAAACTATGTCTTTTCATAAAATGTATGGAATAAAAGTTTATTAACGTAATACGCAATCACGCAATAACCGTCCTCTGATTCTTTAGAGAACGCTGGAACTACTCGACTGGGGGTTGCTAAGCTCGATATAGTGAATAGGATTGTTCTCATTTCCTCTCTCCGTTCCACCGTCTAGAGTCTAGGGCATGCAGGTCACCGGACAGTCAAGGTTCTCTCGTTCAGCCATCGGAGCGGCGCGGGCGGGAGGCGGGCGGGAGGCAGGGGAGGAGTGAGAGTCAGGAGGGCGGCGCGTCGCTGCCGGAGGAGGAGGGCGGGCGGCGGCGCGGCGCGCGCGGCCACAGCGCGGCGTAGCTCTGCTGGCGGCGCTCGGCCAGCAGAGCCTCCTCGGCCGCGATCACGCACGCGAACAGGCTCTTCTTGATGGCGATCTGCGTGTGCAGCGGCAGCCGCTTGGTGGCCTGGCACATGCCCTCGAAGAACGTGTCGAGCGGGTCGCGGGCGGCGGCGGGTGCGGGCGCGGGCGCGGGCGAGGAGCGGCGCCGGCGCGCGCCCGGCTCCGACGGCTCCGAGTCGCTGGAGGAGCCGGGCGGCGGCGGCGCGGCCGGCGGCGACTCCGCCTTCTTGCGGTTGCCCATGTAGGGCTGCAGGAACTGCATGCGCGCCATGTACTTCCAGGGGTAGGCGCGCTTCACGCCGGCCGCGCCCGCGCCCTCCCCGCGCGCCGCCGTCTCGCTGGCGCGCTTCAGGGCGTCGCGGTAGCTGTCGCGCAGCTTCTTCCACTTCTGCTTCACTTCCTTCACTGCAAGCACACAACAGAACGCGTCAGGTCGCGAGGGAAGCGTCCGAACGGACGGAACCCTAAAAACCGGGGTTTCTTTAAGTAAACTTTTTGATAGTGCAAATTGTGATCTTGTCTTGGCTACATTTCACATTAAATGTTTTTGTTGGATTACATTCTACGCTTCGCAACGCTTCGAAAATAAGTAGTTCCTTCATAAACAATGACAAGTTATTACAGCACCACCCCGCGCCCCGTGGACATTCCTCACAGGCTCCAGACAAAGCGTTTCAATTTTATTTTTTCATGAGAACTGCCAGGATGTGGAATTACAATAAGTAGTATTATGCTGCGTATCGCCCCCTGTGGTCATAGAAACTACCTATAGCATTACAAACTATCCAATAAATAACCTATCACTGCATGCCATGCAGCCGAACTCTCCGGCGGCGGCGGCGAGCCGATTCCTCCGACCTTCCAAAGCAGCGAGCGAGACACTGATGTACCTAGGGTACCTAGGTACATCAGTGTTGTTCCAAGTCAATTATGGAGTGCCGTACCCATGCCAATTAATAAAAAGACCGTATTTTATACGGCTTCATTGGGGCAGTCGAGCTGTATTTGCCTTTTAGTTCAGTCAATCTGTCGAAAATAAAATGGTTTGAATGATAAAATTCCCAAGTCGGCAAAGTTTGATTTTTCTGATGAGTTTCGATGTACTGAAGTTACTCTCGCGATGGGCTAAATTTTCGAAAGTGCGTTCGCTCAAAAACTCAAAAAAACGTCCAAAAATTTTTTGAATCGCATTTTTCTCGAAAAGTATGCATTCCACAGAAAATTCGATTGACGACAAAATGTAGAGTATCGAGATCTACAAAAAATGTCATTGGAACAATACCGTACAACAAAAAATGCACACGGTAGGTGGCGCTGAAGACTACAAATAAGTGTTTTTCCACTTTTATACCATGTAAATATTGTTTTAGTGCAAAAATATAAATGGAAAAGTTGTTCCTCTGAATTTTATCAACAATATTTATTTAATTTTTTTTTTTATACAACTTACCATTTTTAAGCTGCAGCTTGAAGAAGTATGAAAATTCAAATGATATTGTTACACATTATGAGTACACGTGTAAAGTGCACGTTTTATTTTATTTTTAACATTTTAAATTTAAAATTGTTAAAATGTAAAAAATAAATTTTTATTGTTGTTTTAATTTTTTTTTACCGTGTGCATTTTTTGTTGTACGGTATTGCTACAATGACATTTTTTGTAGATCCCGATGCCCTCTACATTTTGTCGTCAATCGAATTTTCTGTGGAATACATACTTTTCGAGAAAAATGCGTTTCAAAAAATTTTTGGGCTTTTTTTTTGAGTTTTTGAGCGCACGCACTTACGAAAATTTTGCCCATCGAGAGAGTAACTTCAGTATATCGAAACTCATCAGAAAAGTCAAACTTTGCCCACTTGGGAATTTTATCATCACTATATCGACAGATTGACTGAACTATTTTTTCGGAGCCTGAAAGCCGTAAATACGGCAAAAGCCATATCAGGAACATCGCTGCTAGTGCTAGGTAAGTATGCAGCAAATACCTAGGGCGAATCAAACTTATTGTTCACTACGAGCTGAGTGAAACCCGATCCAGACTGAAGTTCACTTAGACTCGTAGCTGCGCGACGATTGGAATTTGCGCAGTTTGTAGCTAACTTTCCATTCCATTGATAAAAAACCATTAATACGAGCATAAGGATGTTGTACCTATAGAACCTGTGCACCAAGTTTCGTCGAGATTCGTTCAAAAATGCAACCTGTGGAGGAAAATCAAAATCTGGACAGACGAAAGCAAAATCATCGAGATGAAACGGAGACCTCCCAACAATAGGTTCGCTTGATCAAATATATACCTAGTTGAATCGAAAATATCTATCTGCCATTATACCTACCTACCTACTGAAAAGAATATTTATTATGCCTGGAATTGGATAGGTATATCCATACCTAGTACACATTTTGTCACGTACCAAGAGCGATAGGATAGGCACCATAGTACTCGTAGGTATCGTAGAGATGTGCATCTGTACGTTGCTCTACGTCTACGTTGAGACTCTAAGTAAAAAAAAAAAATTAGGTAAGTACGTAACTTAGTTTCACACCGGTTGTTTTCCCAAAATGCGTAATTAATGAAAAATGTATCATTTATCAGATTTACAATATTTAAAATTAGAAACATAAACAACAATCGAGAGTTAGACTAGGCGAGCGACGCGACGGAGCGATCATTCTCGCTCGCGGTGGGCGAGGGTGGGCGAGGGAGAGCGCGGGGCGCGCGGCCTCGGCCGGCGGCGTCTCACCTGAGGACAGGTCGGTCTCCTTGAGCACCTCGGCCCAGGCGGCGTCCTTGAGCTCCTGGTCGCGGTACTCGATGGCCGTGGTGTTCCACAGGCACGGGTAGCGGCGCACCGTGTCGATGAGGTGCTCCATGGCGCGCGGCGGCGGCGGGCGAGCGCGCGGCACTGAGCTGGCGCGCGCGGCGGCGGCGGCGGGGCCGGCGGGCCCGGCGCCCGGCGCCCGGCTCCCTGCTGCCCGCGCCTCGCCCGCCCGCCGCGTGTGCCGCTGTGCCGCGCCACCGCCCGGCGCCCGCCCGATACCTGCCCTCTGCGGTTCGCATCGCAAACATATTATATGTACCTACATACGTATTACCTAGGTATATGACTGACATTATGAAGTTATTTAAATTGTACCTAGACTACCTACCTACTGAGACAGATGCCCGCGCCCAAAGGTGGTCATCAGGTCGCCGCCGTCGCCCGCGGCTCAGCACGCGCCGCCATGTGCCGTCTATAGGTCACGATTTATACAACTGAGCGCTATCGTGGCTCGGATGGCACGTAAAGCTTTAAAACTCTGATACCAGGGCAAGCCACTCTACACGAACTTACTTAGGTACCTACTTAATTTTTACTTACAAAGCACATTCATATTACCTACCTAGCCTAGGTACGCTCCCACTCCCACAACACTGCATTCTACAGTGCAATGTGTGTAATAGGTAGGTATGCATCGCAAGTAGGTACCTACGCATTTTGTGTTCTCTTCGTAACTAAAAAAACTGGTTGCCTGTAAAGTCGGTATACGGGCGAAAGTTTTACGTGACAACGACTTTGAGACGAATGAGAGCGCATGAAGTGTGAGCGGAGCGTAACGCAGTTTCTTGAAGTGTCACCCGGCAAACCAATTTATAAGACGTTGTCACGTCAAAAATAGCTTTTCAGAATATTTACTGAAAGAGAACGGTTTTTTCGCGGTCGCGCCTTGAAAAACTATGATCCTTTCACTTTTTATCCTTGCTCACACTTAATCATATCAAATAATTAAAAAATTTGCCCTGGGTGGGAATCGAACCCACGCGTCTTTATTCATTCAGTAAGGTGAAGTGATCATCTGTATTTGCAATCTAGTGCCATAAGGCTATTGGCCAAATAAAACGCCTTGACTGTAATGCTAGCTACAAGCTACGGATAATCCAATCGCCGCGCAGCTGATAAGTGATCTTCGGTGAGGCTGAGGCTGGGCTATCCGCACCTTTCACACCCGCCCAGGTATTTGATTCGGTTTAAATCAAGGACATTAAGAATATCGCTTGCATAATAATTTTACTTAGTACGAACTCACTCCTGTCATAACACTGTCATATCGGTTAATACCTACCCACAGAAGAGAAAAACTACGAATGTAGTGTGAAAAAGATTTTGAAGACTCGACAAGATGATTTCTGCAGAAAGATTATATTGTTCTGCAATCAATGCTAATATAATTAATAGTTACCTATACCTAATTGATGAAAATAATTATAAAGTGCAATCAGAAGTGCAGACAGTGACTTTCTGTTCCTCAGTCTTGGACTCCGACTGTGATTGTGATTGTAAAAAGATTTGGAATTTTGGAATTAAGATTCCGACTGAAGACCACAATTTCCATTGTCGTAAAAAAAGTAAATCATCAATCAAAATTGTGTCTGTGTCAAAATCAAACTAACTGATCAACAGTGTGACCAGCACAGAGATTTGTGACCAGATTTAGTAATTTACTCAGAGATAAATGTGGGATAATGTCAATCTAGAAAATATAAAAGAGGTGCATCGATTTAATTTGGAATGAGGAGACATTAAAAAATATCTTGATTCGGTGACTGTTGTCGGATTAATTATTCTTCACATAACCTCAAATTGTTTTGGAGATGTTTGAAAAACAATGATTTTTATTTCTAAACTTGTACATAAGTACATTTTATTTATATTTAAAACATGTGAAAATATCATGTTTCTTTCATTTAATTCAATAAAAAAATAATGCAATATCAAAACGTAGCTTTTTTCTCTCTAATGGCAATTTTTTTTATAAAACTCCGATTATCCGAATATTTGATTATCCGAATGGGTCCCGGTCCCCATTAATTCGGATAATTGGAGTTCTACTGTATTTCATTGACTACCATGAATTTTCCGATTATCAGTACACATTTTAGAAGGGTACCTATATTGGTACAGGTAAGTATTTTTGGTAAATAGAAATATTGGATTCGGTCAGTTTTAGATATAAAATTAGATAAATTGATGAACGCTGGCTGCATGCACGAAAAATGTCACATTTTGCCTGGGCTGAGTGTGCAAGCGAGTGCGTGGAATAAACGATAGAGGAGCACAATCAGCCTAAGCATTCGGCTTGTTTCAGTTGCTGATTAAACAATTTTTCATAGGACGTTAAGACAAAAAATATCGTCTGTTAAACGATTTTAAAGACAAATAACTTTTTGAGTATATTTTTAGAATCGGACGGTTTACGCTGGTATTTTTGAGTAAATTTGTTTGTCGAGGGTAGTTTTTAGGTGGACTCAGGTCCCCTTAACCCCCCTGCCCCCTAAATTCAAAATGGGGGTGCTTATTTGCCAGGTGTTTTTGTAAAATCACAGACTACTAAAGATACTACGTATCAGACAGGAATCTAAGAACAACCAATAGCGGACTGGTAATTTTGAGTTTGACATTTATTTACTTTTTAAAACATGGCGACCGAAATGGTGACAGAACTTTTTTTGGCTTCGTAAATATTTATTAATTCCTGTATGCATAATATTCAATTCTCCAATTAAAATATAATTATTATTTTACCATTTTCAAAACCTATGTACCTATAGGAAGTTAATAAATAAGACTAAATATTGTGCTACTTCATGTTTATTCATCATTCACATCAATTTCATCATTCACATTTTTAGGTTAACTTTCGTAAGATAAAGTTTTTCAGTTTTGCACAGTTATTATTGATACTAGACACCCACTTAAGTCCTATTTAACTATTTCAGAATACGTGTATCCTAATTATGCTTCGCCTGCAGTTGTAGTACGACACAATATTTTACAGGATGCAAAATTACACTTAAAGACCAATGTATGAACACCAACGCATAAAACACAATGAATGTGTGGTTTTGTAACAGTTCAGTGGAGACGAAAAGCACGAACGCTTTACATAACTAACACAATAACTTTAATAAAACATTAAAAAAGATTGCAAAAACTGCTGAAAATTTTAACGGAAAAGATTGATTGACTTTGACATTTTGCAACTCGAATGGGCATAGAGAATGTAATTGGGAAAGTCAAAATGAAAATTACCATTTGTCTATGGTGGAAAATAAGGGCAATTTTTTTTCTTTTAAGATTCCAGCCCATGTGTAAAATGTTATCTACCTATCAGGGCCCTATTTTATAAAGGTACAAGTACAAGCTTACAATTGTACGAGTTACAAGTACCAGTAATTACAAGTTACCAGTTACAAGTGTTTTATAAACATGCCGTATTAACTACAAGGGTAGTTACAAGTTACAAGTATCGATTATAAGTCTAAATTACAAGTATGCTTCTCATCTCTAGGAACGTCACTCACTGCCATGAAAAAAAAAACTGATTGTTATCGAAAGCTTGATTAAGTTTTATGTTCATTTATAATTAGTATGAAATTAATATCTTTACGATTGTTATAGGCCGCGCCACACAAGTTGGCAGATGTGAAGTTAGCTACAAGTTGCGCAATAGCCAATCAACGCGCCACTTTATGTGAGTTTCAGTTAGGTTTGGATATTTTGCAGCTTGTAGCTAGCTTTACTTCCGCCAACTTGTGTAGCGCGGCCTATGCTTGATATTTTAAAAAAAACTGATTGTATATAAGTTCATATATACAGGGTTACTGGTAACCAATTAGCATCCTTTTAGGGGCTTATTCTGCACATCAAAACTAACAACTTTTGTTCTGCGAATTTTGTCACATCCTCCTGATTCGTCGGGACAAATATTTTTATTCTTTCTTTAGAAGCCCTTGGTCATGGTCATTGCAGCCTAGGCGCAAGCAAATTATCGTTGTCAGAATCCCTATTCATGATGTAGTGATAAACTCTTGTAATTCCTAAGATTTTTATAAAACACTTGTTCGATTTTACATTTAAAAAGTTAAATACTCAATGGTTTTACTCTGATCTAGGTACAAGTGCTTGTACTTGTAGCTTGTATATTGGTTGTCTTGTAGCTTTATAAAACCAGTGTTACCGTTTTGGCATTTTTAACGCTAAATTTGGAATATTTTCAAACCTGTTGGCATGAAAAATGAGCTTTAGCATATTGCATATTTTAGCAATTTCTGAAATTTTGAAATTTTTTATCGCATATTAAAGTGTGATCCAGCACATTCTTAGCAGGTGATAGCCAAAGTCTAGCATTTTTTCCACTTACAAAACGGCCACACTGTATAAAACACCGTACTTAATTATTTTTTGCGGTGTTACCAGTTTTTTACTACAAGTACAAGACTTGTAGCTTTATAAAATAGGGCCCTGGTCACACTGCAAAGTAAATAAAATAAATAAATATCTGCTTGCTTAAAATAAAATAATATTACGATTTTAGGAGCAGTGACCAATGAAATTAGACATTTTCTTGTGTTGTTAATATATTTTTAAATCATTGGCATAGGCTGGGCTGGCATGTGTTTTTTTTATCTGCCACAAAACATTTGATATTGTTACGGTCGGATCTCAGGCAGTCGAGTGTTGTGGCTATTCGTCAGTGTTGTGAACTCATGGTGTGGGCAGCGGGCACGGCACGGTGGAGCCTGTAGCCGCCGCGGCAGCCGGAGCCGGCGCCATGGACGCGGCGGACGGCGCCGACGGCGACCGCGCGCGCTCGCTGTGCGTGACTATGATTCCATGTTACAGCAGATCACTCCAAATTAAACTGATAAATTGTCCATAAAATTACTGCTTTGAAAGTTACATGTAAAATTCACAGTTCAAGTGCTTTTCAACTGTGATAAAATGACTACTAATGAGTAAAATAAATACTAAGTACTAGTGGTTCCATACAAAATTGGTCACAAGTGACTAGTTGGGCAACTTGGGTCATTTCAATTCAATGTATCTTTCAGTCTATGAGCTACTAAAAGTTGCACTTTTTACACATTAAAAAGAATGCAATGTGTGATGTATGAGTAGTGTAGATAGATTGTAACGGCTTGTTCCAGCAGGGCGGAGAACAGCGCTGCCGAAGGCGACAACGACCGCGGCAGCCGCTATGGGTGAGTGCTCGCTGCCGTGACTTGCTCCCTTGTGCTTGCATGCAGCATGGAAAACCTTGCTATAACTTCTATCTGCAATAAAATACATTCTGGAAATATTTATTTATTTATAGGCAAGCAGTGTATACTGATTCTTATTCGATGTGGGGGCGATAAGTCCTGCACTGACCTCCCACATGGGGTGTTTTGTGCATTTCCCCCTCCAGCGTCTACCTGAGCCAGCCAAGCTTCTTAAAGTTGCAAAGCGTGGCTCTGGGCCGCTGGCATAACTGCTCCAGTGGCTTAGATGGTGAATAAGAGAGAGAGTGGCCCAGAGCCACTCTCCGTTATTTCAAGGAGCTGGGCTGGCTTGGGTGGACTCTGGAGGGGGAAATGCACAAAACACCCCATGCGGGACGTCAGTGCAGGACTTATCGCCTCCACATCGAGTAAGAATAAGAATGGAGAATAAGTTGATGTCGATGTGGATTACAAAGCTGATGATAATGCCAATGCAGAAGCGTCATGCAACCCGTTAGCTATTCTAGTGTCTTTTGTGACTTTGCAATGCCACAGAACATGCTCTACAGTTTCGTTTTCTTGCAAACAGCCACTACAAAGTGGGCTGTCAGTGGCTCCCAGTTTATACAAACTGTATACTGATGTGTATATAGCAAGCCAAGTCAAATAAAAGTAGTATTTATCTTTTAAAGATTTTATTCCTTCTTTATGCAAAGGTCGAGTCTATTATTAAATATGTAGTCCTTGCTGAGAACACTTCCTCAGGCAACCTGTTCCAGTCGTAGACCACACTGTTGCAGTGTTAGTTTGTGATGGTGTAGGCTGTAAGAGGAATTCATAGCTTCTGCTATCACGCATGTTTCCCTTCAAGATATACATGTCGTGAAAAATGAATGAAATGTCATGATATGAAATGTAACAGAATGTATTGGTGAAAACATTTCCTGCTGACAGACCTGGATCTATATGTATTTTATTATAGATTAAGTGTAACAGACATGATAGATTTTAACCCGCATGCTAGAACTTAGATAGCTTCTTTCTGAATAATCATGTAATTTGTGGTGGGCTGGGTGACAGACAGACAGACAAAACTCATTATTTATAACCATAAACAATAATTAAACGCTATGTACACACTTAAGACTAAATATGATTATAAAATGGAGATGTTGTCATGCTAATCCTTCATGCAAATGGTCAATTTCACTATCTTAGTTAATTCAGTGGCAAAATTCAGAGTATATAGAACTATAGTTTTATTTTGTTTGACTTAAGTACTAATTACCTATGACCAATATTATTTTATTTCATTTATTTATTTTATTTTTATTTTTAAATTTTATAAAGAGGAAAGATTTGATTGTTTGTTTGTTTGCATTGAATAGGCTCCGAAACTTCTGAATTGATTTGAATAATTCTTTCACTGTTAGAAAGCTATGCTATCCTCGGTGAACATAGGCTATATAATATTTTCAAAAAAATTAGGGATTCTTACTGTTTGTGTTTTTTTCGCCAATCGTAACCAGGCAAAGCCGGGACAGTCAGCTAGAATCATATTTTAATGTAATAATCCATAGGATTGGTGAACTAAGTGTCACCACATAAAATTTACTGAAAAAGAAATCCATTTGCTGCACACCTTGTAAATGAAACACTGGCTAAAGAAGTATAACAAAACATTTTCCCTGCTTATTTATTTGTCAAAACAATATACTAAATATAATAATAATAAATATACTCAAAATAAAATTGCTTGTGCCATACTTCAGTATTTTTGTCATTATATTGACATTTTCAAAACGACAGGCACTAAGATAAAAAATCCTTTTTACCTAAACTAAGCAACATGTACATATGAGAGACAGGAACCTAAATAATACAAATATAAACCATTAATTCACAATTTATTGATTAAATACTAAAAATGGAACGATTACAACCAAAATTAGAGATTATTTTTCAAGTTCAACAATGACAATCGTCTGACATTTCTTTTTTTTTTTAATTTTCTTCACAATCAGCTCACGTTTCTACTTACGCAATATTTTGGCGATAATGAAGCCCTTGTCTTGTCATCAGCTCATATAATTATTATTTTCACACATAAGTTTTAGCTAAAATAAATTAGCTAGAAACATTTTATTAAAATATAAGTTATTTACAACTGCGAAGTTGTCAAAGTTTAATTTATTTTTATATTAGTACTTTAAATTGTTTTATGATTGCACGTCGACAGAAACGACATAGCAAGTATCACTAGCGCCACGGCTAAACTTTGAATTAGTTTTTAATTTAAATATTTGGCGCTAAATTTCAAACGACCACACGGCCATTCTGCTCAATCGCGACCCTGCGATTATGACTTTACAGAATACGTGAAAATAACATGTCAAATGCATCGACAAGGATCATCATCACCTTAAATTATAAAACAAATAAATTAAGTTTAAACAAAGAAAGGGCGTAAAATTATTACACCTTACAATGTTACAAACATAGACAGTACTGGAAAGTTCTACAATATGGTTATAAATAATGGAATTTTCCATGATTGTTCTATTTGTTTTTCATGATGTTTAATTAATTAATAAATTAACAATATCTTAGATGTTTTTATCCTCTTTATAATTTATAATATTTACATGCCATTTTCGGTACCTACGGAATTTATTCGTAAATTAAACGTTACGCCAAAATTGCATTGTGCGAGACACTTTAATTTAAAAGGCAATAAATTTTGGAAGAGATTCTGAATAACTTTTATTTTTATTTTAATATTTTACGACCACATGGTCATTTGAATCTAAATTTGTTGTTCAATAAACAATGTAGGAAATAATGTAGCAGTACTGTCTTAACCAATTAATACGTTTTTTTTTTTAAAGTGTGTGCAACAAAATTATTACGATTTAGCTTAATTGAATAATTTAAGAAAAACACAAACATCAGGAAATGTGTCAAAATCACAATATAACAGCCCTAAAGGTTATTAATTAATAAGATTGCGCCCTAATTATATTGATTAATAAGATTACTTCTATTCACAAATGGGGTAATAGTAATAACATTGTCAGTAAATAATCACTACCCGCTAAGCAAGCAAAAGTTGCAATAACATTACTGAAAGTAACATCAACGAGCTTGTAACTCACAAACACAAGGCCGCAAAGTTCATGCAAGCTAAAGCGAGCTTGAAACGAAGCCCTAACGGCCACGCTGTATATAAACCATGTAACTTGCCCAGAGCTGATTTCCAAAACTTTGCATAACTTTAAAACGTGAAGTTGCAGTAACATTACACATGAAATATATCTGAAAGTTGTAAAGTTAACTTTCGGCAAGTATAACGTTTAACATTTCTACAACTTTAAATTTGAAAGATAACAGTAACTTGTCTCATCTATCTTGCTAAAAGGTTACAAATGAAACTTGCATGTGGCTTGCATTTATTTAGTTGTCGCAAAAGTACAGGCAATACCAGATAGTGAAGTTAGTAAAATTATATTGCTCCAAAGTTTTATTTGTAACGTTCCAATCGCAATGTTGCAACAATGTTAATTACTCAAATTTAGGTATTTTTGGGAGGCTATATCCCTGCAAAGTTGAAATATAAAGTTTCATGCGAAATATAACAGTAACATAATAAAATAACTTATAATAAGTTTCAACATAACAATAAGATTTATGTAACTGACATGTTCCTGCAACATGTCTAAAATTTACAAGTGTGACATTTACAAACTTACTACAACTTATTGCAAGTTTCATGCTTAGTGGGTGCCATGACGTAAAATTATGTTTATAAACATTTTAAAATCACAGTTATTATTTTCACTGTGAAACATTTTGATTGAGTGTAATAAAAGTAGATAGTGCAATGTTAACTTCACAGTGCAAACAACAGATTAATAGGTTTGTTTTGTTATGAAGAGAATAATTAAATTAGGAATTTAAGATGCATGGAGATGCAATAGAAAGTCAAACAATGTACGATACAACAAACAGAAGTAACACTGCCAGTTCCGTTGTCTTGACGTAAGTTTAAGTAAAAAAAAAAGGTAAAACACGGCTTGCATCAACGCGGATAGATATATTTTTAAATCAGAAAGAATAAAGGAAGTGAACCACCACTTCAAGCTTACACCATTCCGGTTTCTCGCTCATCAAATCTGTAGAGAGGATGAAGGGAAAGGTACCACCGATCAAGTCAAACATCACTCCAAGCTTACACCATTCCGGTGTCTCGCTCATCAAATCAGTAAAGAGGATGAAGGAAAAGGTATCACCTACTGACCCCAGGCTCATCACAATCACATGACATATTGCCCAGGAAGACCAAAGCTCAACCATTCCGATATCTCACTTTGGCGAATCAGTAGAAAGGAAGAAGGAAAGAGGACAAGGATATGGAAATAGTAGAATCACGTAAAAACCATACATATATCAGTGCAAGCATTGCGAAAATACGTTAAATCTTACCGGAAAGACAACAGATATGGCATGTCTATCTTATTCAGCCGGCTGTTCTCGAAATAATAAAGATTATAACAATAAATGATCAATAAATAATAATCAATAAATGATCTATATGCTTAGCTCAACCATGGTTGCAAAAAAAAAGACATCAGTTTCAAAAACAATCTACGTGGAGACTCGATTAACCGGACTAACTAGTGTCGTTCAGCATTCAGATATTCAAAAATCCGGATAATGGAGTTTCCACTGTTTATACTGTTCACATAAAAATCAAGGTTTACCTAGAATTTTTACTTACTAGATTCCATATACCATAACATCAAAAGAGTGGCAATATCAATAGGCAAAAATAACACTTGACGCATTAACTTACAGGAAAAGTAAAGTTACATTCACATTATTTGCATTACTGAAATGAAACATCATCTTATCTAAGAATCGAATATCTGTACTAAACAGACTATTTCTGCATTTTTAATTTAGTATAACTGCCTTGGTTACAAATAATAAAAAAATAAGCGACATCAAATATTTCATATTAATCCAACCAAGGCACTAAAACAATCAGAATGTAAAACTGCTCGACCATCCCTGATGCGCTATGAAGTCATTTTAAAATCATTATCAATGAAAGCTTCTGCAAATTTTTATTTCTATTGTTTAGTTATGTTATAAGGCCAATACTTAAATCATTCTTATTCAAAACTTCCAATGACTTTCTATAGGTACTTTTATACTTATCTGTAGATTAAAAATAACCCGACACAAATGACAGTCAAGAAATGGTTATTAAGTACATTCAAAAGCAATTATTTTAGAACGGCGTATCTACAGAACTACAACGCATCAAAATAATAATAATAAAAACAATAACAAAAACAAAATTAATATGTCGCCTTTACAGGAAGGTGACAGATTGCCAACAAATGAACTTCGTAATTAAGTCAAAATTTATAAAATTCAGTAAGTGATGACATAAAAAAAAAATCTTTGTTGTTGTCGTTCAATAAATATTGCTTAAAATTGTGCGAAGTTATAAGAAAGAGCGATTTGAATGTAAAGAAGCAAATGTAAGTAATGTCAATAAAAATAACTTCAATTAGGTAAACAGAAAAACAAAACTCTGAAAGTGAACTTATTTCAGGTCCACACTTATACAATAACTTTAGTTCTACTTTGGCGATCAGCCCTGTAAACCGTTTCACATTGTTCTATTTCTTTTTAATTTAATACATGAGTAGACACCCGTTATACAAAGAATTAAACTGTGTAAAAAAAAAACCTGTTAGTTTCCATAGTAAAATTCTATAAGGACTTATGAATTCAATTTACACATTCTTACATTGTTATAGCTTGAGAAAAGCCACTGGCTGAAAATTACATATGTGAAATTAGTTCACAGCCAGTGGATTTATTTGTTATCATGTAACTTATTTGCGTCAAAAATCTAATTTTGTCTCTAAGCCTAATAAGGAAATGATGTTCAGTACAGTTTACACTATCACACCTTTAAAATATCAAGACAGCTTTGATAAAATCAGTTTTTCTAAAGATCTAAGGTGAAAACCATGCTACTTTATGTGAAGTTGGCTAAACAGAACACTTTGGTTTCCATTTTATATTTCTTTATGAGCATCAAAGATGTAGTGATTAGTATTTGATCTTACAATATTGTATTACATTGTTTATATTCAATTATTTATCATAAGGTCTATTTTTTTTTAAATGTCTCAGCATTAAGATCTCAATTTATGATAATGATAATAGTAGACTGATATTAGACGTCTTTGAATATTTTCCTCTATAGCATTACACAACACAGCTGAGCTCTATTTACTGAAAACTAAATAACACGGCAGTCTGGTACTGCAGGGTTAGTTCTACAGGCAGGGCCGATTCATATATTCGCCGAAGACTCGACAGTGGGTCATGACCCATAGTTTGAGAAACCCTGGACTAGGATGTTTCCACTAAATTGACACAATCTATACATGAATGTAAAATTACATAGATAATATTATAGCAGTAAAGACAGATAGTTCAGCCATGATAGGTTGGCCATATTTTAGCGAAGGTATTTTATTTCAACATAATTAATTATCACTTCTTCCATTGCAACAACCAACATAACAGTAAAATTGTAATATTATTCTAGATTAAAAATAATTTTGGAAGATAGCCAGCTATCACTAATAAATACTTTAGTACCTCCAACACTTATTCTGGCATTATTGCAACAATCAAAAATAAACATGAACAAAATAAATTATTTACCTATTACTCATTCATAACATATAAAATCCACTGTTAGATATCAGCTCTCTGTTCATGAGGAATGTGTAGATGATCATGTTGCACAGGGAATTGAAGACAGTATGTAGCCGTTAGCATGAGGCATATGCCTCGAAGCATTCTTACATTGCTTTAGTACTGCAGCATCTTTCTTAGCCACACTGGATCAGCTTCAGCTTCGAACTGCATTTTTCATTCTCTGCCAGAAAAACAACTTGCATTAGCTCTATAACAATATCACTACGCATTATAAAGCAGTCTCTATCTCTGTGTGCCTTTGTTTTCTCTTAAATGACCTAAACTATACAACAGATTGCAATGCAGTTTTCCGCTATTGTATAAAACATTTCTTTCAAAAGGTTTATACCTATAATTCATTCATAGCTGGGTGAAGCCGGACAAAGTAGCTAGTTAATTATAACTCTAAATTAGCCGAATAGGAAATTAGGTCTTCAAGGTTTAATTGTGACTTACGTCTGTTTGTGAGTGTTATACAAATCGATCAGATAATGAAGAAGAGATAATGCTTTTGAAGGAAAACAAAGAGATAAATATCACAATTGTCATAATGTAATGACTACGGAAGTAAACCGTATGGATCATCCTCCATCTCAGCTGAAGACCAGCACTCGGCAGAAAACTCTGTAACAGACTATTGCAATTCTCATACTTTACCTACATCAAAAACACTTCCTCGATGCAACAGGAGAGTGTAGTCCTTTGAAAGTACTTACAGGCAGTCACAATGGCATGTAATATTTAGTTATCTACCGTTTCTATATCACAAACCAAAGAAGAACAAAGTTGAGGTTAGAAGTAAAATATTGCGATCTCGTCACTCTGCGTTGCCAATATATCAAACAAAAAAAACATCACCTGGTTTGTTTCCTTGCGAAATCGGTCTCTGCATTAGTATTTAGTTTAAATCTTCAAGGCTTTCTCAGATTTTCCTCAGTTTCTTCACGTGTTCGCAAGTTTCACACAGCCCTTCAAAGGTCATGATGGATATCCCACCACCGCTGCTATGAGAGACAGGAACCTAAATAATACAAATATAAACCATTAATTCACAATTTATTGATTAAATACTAAAAATGGAACGATTACAACCAAAATTAGAGATTATTTTTCAAGTTCAACAATGACAATCGTCTGACATTTCTTTTTTTTTTTAATTTTCTTCACAATCAGCTCACGTTTCTACTTACGCAATATTTTGGCGATAATGAAGCCCTTGTCTTGTCATCAGCTCATATAATTATTATTTTCACACATAAGTTTTAGCTAAAATAAATTAGCTAGAAACATTTTATTAAAATATAAGTTATTTACAACTGCGAAGTTGTCAAAGTTTAATTTATTTTTATATTAGTACTTTAAATTGTTTTATGATTGCACGTCGACAGAAACGACATAGCAAGTATCACTAGCGCCACGGCTAAACTTTGAATTAGTTTTTAATTTAAATATTTGGCGCTAAATTTCAAACGACCACATACACTTTTAATTCTTATTATTATTTTTCTTTTGCCAAACTTCTAGCATTAATAAAATTAATTGTATGCATGCTGTTTGGTTTTATTGTTTTGAAATATTCTTATTTCTATAATGATAAATCCCAAGTAATATAGTCACAGTGTAATTCCAGTAGAAACAGTGGAATACAATTTTGACACTTGGTCTAAATTGGGGTTTATTACCAGTGTTACTACCAATCTTACTACGGTAATGACCGTTGTTACTTCTGCGTGGTTCACTGGTCCTGGCTTGTGTGCATGTATGCTGTGATTGCACCTACAAGGTTGCTTAGCCTGACATGTTTTATTGCTTTCAGTTACTTTTGATATTGACTGTATCAACCAGGTTGCATATCAATCAAAAAATTCTTTTGTGTTTCGTATTTTTGCATAATATATGAATTTCTAAAATAAAATTAAAATTGCTTGTTTAAATATTTGTCTAAGTATACAAAGGCATAATTATTACATAATATGAGGTTGCAGATAAAATGAATCATTATTTCTGAAATCCCATATCTGAGGCCATATGGAGGTGGCTCAGGTGGCATGCAGCCTACATAGTAATATGACAATCATAAAAGCACCTCGCTCATACCCATTATTACTTTGCAGTCGCATGTGCTACTGTTAGGTATGTAGATGTTAATCCTGTCGATATTGCTCTACTATCCTTACATAGTCCTTACATAGTATAAAATAAAGTCGCTATTTTCGTTTGTTTGTCTGTATGCTTAAATCTTTAAAACTACGCAACGGATTTTGATGCGGTTTTTTGACGTGACAACGTCTTATAAATTGGTTTGCCGGGTGACACTTCAAGAAACTGCGTTACGCTCCGCTCACACTTCATGCGCTCTCATTCGTCTCATTCGTCTCAAAGTCGTTGTCACGTAAAACTTTCGCCCGTATACCGACTTTACAGGCAACCAATTTTTTTTTTAATAGATAGAGTGATTCAAGAGGAAGGTTTATATCTATAAAAATTCCCGAAATTCCCACGGGAACGGGCACAACGCGGGTAAAACCGCGGGGCACTGCTAGTATAGAATAAAGTCGCTTTTTTTGTCGTCTGTTTGTCTGTATGCTTAAATATTTAAAACTACGCAACGGATTTTGATGCGGTTTTTTTTAATGGATAGAGTGATTCAAGAGGAAGGTTTATATGTATAATACACCTGTGCGAAGCCGGGGCGGGTCGTCTAGTATAAAATAAAGTCGCTATTTTTGTGTTTGTCTGTATGCTTAAATCTTTAACCCTTTCACTGCTGAGGTACTTTTTTTAAGGTGCCTGCTAATTCTAAAACGCACACGCAAGGCGCGGGAAGACGCTACCGCACACGCCTGGTGTGTGTAGTAGCCGCGGGGCGTGAGAATCGAAAACACAGACGTGTGTGTTTTCAGCAGTGAAAGGGTTAAAACTACGCAACGGATTTTGATGCGTTTTTTTAAATGGATAGAGTAATTCAAGAGGAAGGTTTTTTTTTTTTTTAAATTATTATTTTGTTTATATGTATAATACACCTGTGCGAAGCCGGGGCGGGTCGTCTAGTAATAAATAAAATAACAGTACTAATGATACTGTCTACAACTACATGAACAACAAGGCGCCACCCGCCTCGCCAGGGCTCTGCGTTATTTAAAGTTCTTTAATATAAGTAAGAGATATAATCCGTGAGATATAATCAGTTCTAGGAACGCGCTAGATGTAGGCCGCTTCTAACTGGCCTCACCAGAAATCCAGCGTGGGCGTCCAATGATTGGGGATGATATCAGTTTTTACTATGGAAATTTACGTGGTTTTCACACATTTTAAATGATATTAAACGGGACTCACTCACGTGTTCGTATAGTCATAACACGACTATAGTTTCGATCGCGTTCGGCGACCTTTCTCAAGTTGGCGAGTGCTAACACGCGGAGCCGTCTCGCAATGCACTGCGGGCTGCGGCGCGTAGCGCTCGCGATGACAGCGGTTGCGGTGGCGGGGCGGGGGCGGGTAGAGAGGATTGTTGTGTCGGCGCGCACTGAATATCCTCTTCTTCGATATAACGGTCTCCGTCGGGGATACTCCAGCACACTGAGCTCACCATGTCTCCACCAGTCCCACGGTCAAATCCTCTGGTTCCCTGAAGACACGGTCTCCACGTCGGTGGCAGTGTCCATCCCGTCTCTATTGAAGTTAGGGCGTTTGCTAATCTCAATAGCCTCCCTAACTTTACGGGGTACGAAAAACTTCTCTCGTGCTAGCACCTTCGCTCTATCAAATCTGATGAAGTGCTGTGCATCGGAATCGAGAGTGTGTTCCACTACCGCAGATCCATTTCTGTCTAAATTCTTCATTGAGCGTATATGTTCCGTGAGCCTGGTAGAGACATTTCTTCTTGTCTCTCCGACGTAACACTTCCCGCAATCGCACGGGATCATGTAGACACCGGGGACACCCAAAGGGTCTCTATCCTTAGGAGAGCGTAGCAATTGCCTTAGCTGTCCCGGAGGACGGAAGATGGTTTTAATGCTATACCCTCGGCGTAATAAATTTCCAATTCTGTCCGTCACTCCTTTAATGTACGGCAAATATGTTGCTACTCTCTCAACCGATGCCGGACGAGTCCTGGGAGATGCGTTTGCCAACCGCCAGCTCTGTTTCCATTTGTAACCATTACTGCTCAGCACACTTTTCATGTGATCGAGCTCAGTATCCAGGTACTCAAAATTACACAGTTTTAGTGCTCTATTTATAAGTGTCCGTGGTACCGAGGTCAAGTGCACCGGATGGTGGTGCGAATCTGCGCTCAGGTATCTATCTGTGTGTGTTGGTTTACGGTATACCGTGTGAGAAAGTCGGCCGTTAGAGTCTCGTATCACCAACACATCTAGAAACGGTAGAGATCCGTTGCTACCGTCCAGCCCGCAGTGCATTGCGAGACGGCTCCGCGTGTTAGCACTCGCCAACTTGAGAAAGGTCGCCGAACGCGATCGAAACTATAGTCGTGTTATGACTATACGAACACGTGAGTGAGTCCCGTTTAGTATCGTTTAAAAAATGATATCAGTTTTTACATTTCTAGGTCCTATGCTAATGTAGCTCGTTCTACCCCAAGTCATAGTATATATGGGGGCGCTGACTGTCGGCTCGTGCCCGCAGGCTGGTGCGGTGCGCGTCGCAGTCGTCGCTGGACGAGTCGTCGCAGCGCGGCGCGGGCGGCGCGGACGGCGGCGCGGGCGCGGACGGCGCGCACGCGGCCGCGCTGCTGGCGGCGCTGGCGCGCCTGCGCGGCGCGGGCGCGCTGTGCGACGTGCGGCTGGTGGCGCGCGCCGGGCCCGACGCCGAGCCCGGCGCGCCGCTGTGGGCGCACCGCGCCGTGCTGGCCGCCGCCTCGCCCTACTTCCACGCCATGTTCACGCAGTTCGAGGAGCGCTCGCGGCCCGAGGTCACCATCCACGACGTGGAGCCGCACGCGCTCGAGGCCATCGTCGAGTACGTGTACTGCCCGCGCTCGCTGCGCGTCACCGAGCGCAACGTGCAGGCGCTGCTGGCGGCCGGCTCGCTGCTGGCGCTGGCCGGCGTGCGCGACGCGGCCGCCGCCTTCCTGGCCGCGGCGCTGGCGCCCGACAACGCGCTCGGCATCCGCGCCTTCGCCGAGCTGCACGCGTGCGCCGACCTGCGCCGCCGCGCCGCCGACTACATCGAGGCGCACTTCCCGGCCGTCGTCGAGGGCGACGAGTTCCTGGCGCTGGACGCGGACGCGCTGGCGGCGCTACTGGCCTCGGACCGGCTCGTGGTGGCCGACGAGGAGGTGGTGCTGGACGCCGTGCTGCGCTGGCTTGCCGCCGAGCCCGAGGCGCGCGCGCCGCGGCTGGGCGCGCTGCTGGAGCACGTGCGGCTGCCGCTGCTGGCGCAGGAGGCGCTGCTGGCGCGCGCGGCCGCCGCGCCGCTCGCGGGCGCCGCCGACCTGCGCGTCAAGGACCTGCTCATCGAGGCGCTGTCGTTCCACCTGCTGCCGCCGGCGCGGCGCGCGGCCGCCGCGGCCGGGTCGGCGCGCGCGCGGCCCCGCGCGGCCGCCGCCGAGCGCGGCGCGCTGCTGGTGGCCGGCGGGCAGGCGCCCAAGGCCATCCGCGACGTGGAGCTGCTGCGGCTGGACTCGGGCCGGTGGCGCGCCGGGGCGCCGCTGCCGTCGCGCCGGTGCCGCGCCGGCCTGGCCGTGGTGGACGGGCGCGCGTACGCCGTGGGCGGGTTCAACGGGACGCTGCGGGTGCGCTCCGTGGACGTGTACGACATCGCGGCGGACGCGTGGAGCGCCGGGCCGCCGCTGGGCGCGCGCCGCTCCACGCTGGGCGTGGCCGTGCTGGCGGGCACGGTGTACGCCGTGGGCGGGTTCGACGGCGCCTCGGGGCTGAGCTCGGCCGAGGCGCTGGAGCCGGGCGCGGCGGCGTGGCGGCCCGTGGCCTCCATGTCCACGCGGCGCTCCTCCGTGGGCGTGGCCGTGCTGGAGGGCCGGCTGTACGCCGTGGGCGGGTACGACGGCGGCGCGCGCCAGTGCCTGCACACGGTGGAGCGGTACGACCCGGCCGCGGACGCGTGGGAGCCCGTGGCCGAGATGGCCATGCGCCGCTCGGGCTGCGGCGTGGGCGTGGCGGACGGCGCGCTGTACGCCGTGGGCGGGCACGACGGGCCGGCCGTGCGCCGCTCGGTGGAGCGCTACCGGCCCGGCGGCGAGTGGGGCGCCGCGCCCGCCATGCACTCGGCGCGCCGCAACGCCGCCGTGGCCGCGCACCGCGGCCGCCTCTACGTGGTGGGCGGCGACGACGGCGCCGCCAACCTGTCCACGGTGGAGGTGTTCGACCCGGCGGCCGACGCCTGGACGCTGCTGGCCGCCACCATGTCCATCGGGCGCTCGTACGCCGGCGTGGCCGTGCTGGAGCAGGCGCCGGCGCCGGCCGCCTCCTGACCCGCGCCCGAGCCCGCGGCCGCGCCCGCCGCGTGCCGCTGCGGCCGGCGCGCGCAGACGCTGGAGTTCAACGCGCGCGCGGGCGGCGGCGCGCTGGACGCGGGCGCGGGCGCGCGCACGGTGCCGCGCGCGCTGCGGCTGGCGGTGCGCGCGGACGAGGAGCTGCCGCCGTGCCTGCTGCTGCTGCAGCGCTGGCACGCCGCCTGCGCGCACCACCTGCTGCCCGAGAGCCAGCACCGCGACCCGCGCCCGCGCCGCTCCGCCTCCGACTCCGACACGGACTGACCGCGTGCTCTCCGTGCGAGTACGCCGCCCTATTCCAAATAAATACATAGTTATTGGGGTTCGTACTCATAAACAAGATACGACGCGAAACCACGTCGTAACGTGCCACGATGCACACTGGATTACAGGCAATGCTTAGGTAATTATATTTACTGTAAAAAAAATATGAGCCCAGTATATATTCTGTGTATCTGTATCTTCTGTGTGTCTTTTTTTTATCTTGTTTACGTCGTGCGCAGCGTGACATTCCAGCGTTAGTTTCACGTGACGCGACGGAGGTACGAGTATAATATCAGCATGAGAACACGGTCATCTAGTGCGATCCATTTTTCGAGATTTTTTGCGATTGCCCACACGACGAAATCTTGGCACGCTGAAACAACGAATAAAGAAGAAACAGATACACGGAAGATATTGGATATATAGGTACATCCATTTCTTTCAATTATGAATAACGAGAGTCATTTTATAAAGAAATATTATAAACTCGTAGTTATGATGTGGTTCCCACGATATGAAGCCCCATCATGAAACGATGTCGCATCGTAGCACGATGCGTCGTCGTGCCGTGTCTGTGTGGACGAGCCCTTACGCGGTGCAAATAGCTGAAGTAAAGTGTAGACAAAATATATAAGTACTTTTACATAGTGTTATGCTAGTAAAATAAGACCTGCGCCCTGCGGTTTTCCTCGCTGTCCCACAAGTTGATGTTTTAGAATTGAAAAAAGTAATTGAAAATACCTATTCTAAGAAAGTGACAGTGCTCGTGAGCTTTGTAATTTTTACGCTAAAACAGCTCTAAAGTAGTTTGAGCGAAATTTGGGACGAAAAATGCGTTCTCGATATTTTTCCGATTACATCAATGTTCATAAAACGGCACATTTTTGAATATACAAATCAAAACAACAGCAATCTGCTACGACTGAATACTCCTCTATTATAATACTCGATAAATATAATTATTAGCATTCTTAAGAAATTGTTGCATTCCATTTTTTTTATTGAATGTCTGCCGTATGTTCGTCGTGAAACCGACTAGAGTCGATCGTTCTAGAATAATACTCGATGTGTAATTACGACTTATTATCTTAATTATTTCGTTATGTAATGTAAAATGTAATGATCTTTTCTCAAAAAATAAGTTTTCTAAATAAATTGTTACATTTGAAATGGTGTTTTTATCGTTGGTTGGACGCCGCGGTGATGCCACCGGTTGGAAGCAGCTAGCGTCCGTCGCGCCCTTGCGGTCTTCACGAGGTCATACCTTCGCCTTGTGGGTGGATGAGGAAATTCATAAAAACCAAAGTTACAGACAGCTTAGCTTATTGGCAAGCTGAAATGGTAATGGGCAGGGCACATAACACAAAAGACTGATTGCCGATGGGGTCGAAGTTCACCAGTTGTCAATAACTGTAACTTTGGTTTATATGAATATCCTCATTTGTGATTAGATCTCGTAGAGACGAACTCGGAACGTAGCCATCTTCGTAGCTTGTTTACTGGAGGTTATGTAGGTCAGGCTTGACGTGAGGAACAGTATCGGCCTGTGGCGGGCGTGGTGGCAGCGCCTGACCCTGACAGCTGACAGGCGCGAGTGTTGCCGCTCGCGCTCGCGGCGGTGACGTCACGCCGCTAGTGCCGCGCGTGCGCATATCGAGTAATGTCGCGCGCCGCATCCCATCTCTAGCCGCGGGAGGAGGGCCGCGGCTCGCTGCGCGCTGCGTCAGTGATCGCGCGACATGCGAGCGGTGTGGGCGGTCTGTGTGGCGCTGTACGTGGCGCGCGCCGCGGCCGAGGACGGCGCGGCGGCGCGCGCGGCGCTGGCGGCGGGCGGCACCTTCTCGCTGCAGAGCACGGTGCTGCTCAACGCCGCCGAGCGCCGCGACCGCGAGATCGGCTACCGGCTGGAGGCGGCGCTCGGCGTGGCGCGCGCCGACCCCGGCCCGGACGCGCAGCCCGGGGACCTGACGCTCTGCTTCACCGTGAGTACCCGGCCCCGGCGCCGGTCCGACCGCTCCGCCCGGCCTAGCTATTCTCTATTTCCTATACGTCCCACGAGATGTTTTTACATGTTCGCCGGCATATAATCGGGTAGCTTTGTAAATATCTAGGTACTGTAAAGTTTAGTGTGGTAGGTCGCATAAAAATATTTGCTCCGTAGTGAATTAGTGTCGGCGATGTCCTCGCGGTCCTCGCCGCGCTAATCACATAACAGTACTTGCCTACATAAGTCGGTATACATAGTAAATACGAAATCGGCTCGCTCCCCGCCCGTCTCAGAGTGATCCTCCGTCCGATGACTGATGTCTGATGTTTTCCCGCAACTGACTTACGTACCTACCTATCTACTAAAGAAGCTTATCTTAAACTTAGTCTTACTCCAGTAACTAAGTAGGTATTGTATTACCTATAGGTATATTAAATAGGTACCTACCTAGGTACTGTGTTTTATTACACTTACCACCACCATTATACCTATTGACGAATTGTTATCTACTTAGTTACATCCTGCGAGCTGTTTTTTAAATTAACTAATGAGAATACGGAATAGTTAAATAGATAGGCAAACATCCTCAAATGTCTGACAATACCTAGTTAACTAGTTCGTAATATGTAAGACAGGAACATAATGAAGATAGGGGCGCCGATAGATAATGCGCGAGGGTCCGCGGCCGGAGGAAGAGGTTAATTGTTATCACAAATACCTACGGCGATAAGTATTTCTACAGCGCTTCATTATTATTCCTGTACGGTACTCGTACCTACATCACTCCAGAACCGGCGGCGAGTAACTGTACTTACTCGCGTAGGTGGAAACAAAACAATCATAAAATTGGATCGCGCAAATTATGCCGGCTCGCAGCGCCGGGCCGCAGCGGGCCGCAGCGGGCCGCATCGCGATATTAGTATGGAAATGCGGAAAATGCGGCCCGCTGCGCGCCGAATAACTTTATTTATTACATTCAAAATATGTCGAACGCGCGCATACCGCTGTATAAATAACTTTGTATCGTAGTAGTTTATCTGAACACTTTTCCGACATACTCGTACCCACAGAATAGGCCCTATTACACAGTCGCTGCTCGTACCTACCTACATAAAGTAGATAATTGAATCGCAATCAGTGTTCTAATGATTTATTTATTTAACTAATAGGAGTATCAACAGCATCAAAAACATAAACATAAACGTAACAAAAATATAGAGCGCTAATAATTATAGATCCTCACGTTTAGAATTAATTTAGTTCAATGATTTAGTAACAATGTGGGAACATAAACTTATAAACATATCTAGGTAAATCGCACAACAAAACATACAATAAACTTACGAGGCGTGAATAGACTTACAAGAATAGAATAAACTTAAAATAAACTTACAAAACATAGAATAAACTTACGAAATATAATATTACAAAACAAATAATACGCCTATAAAACACAAAGTAACACGCTTATAGGTAATTTTGAAAATGAGAAGTTAGTGACTAATTAGTTCAGAAAAAACTCACTGCTCAAGCGCCGCCTAGCCGAGTGAATGCTTGTGCAGAACAAATCCAGATCAATGTGCCGACTCAAATGATTGAAACGGTCGCTAGCTCGCAATAAGAACGAGTTTTGCCTGTAGTTCGTGCTAACAGAAGAAGTGTTCATTATTGGGTTATAACGAATGATCTTACTGGGGGCTCTAAGGGATATTTTACTAAGTAGCTCAGGACAATCAATTTTATTTGAAGTTATCTTTAGCAGAAAAATTAAATCAGCAATTTCACGTCTCACCGAAAGAGGGAGAAAGTGAAATTTCTTGCAAAGTTGATCATAATTGAAGGACTTATAAGAGATCTTAAGACCAGATATTTCATAAATTTGACCTGAATTCTTTCAATAATTCTATCGATGTAAATATTATATCGAGGGTTCCATACCTGAGACGCGTATTCAAGATGATGCAATGCAAATTATATATTTATCACTTAGATAAAATTAGTTACATTGTAGGAACACAATTACCTATCTAATGAAACTGCGCTTCGATCACGGGGTTTCCCTTCAGGGATAGAGTCGGTCCTCGCATGTCCTTACCGCCGGCACGATGTGGTTTTGCAGTTGTCGGAGGCGCGGCTGGTGGTGCGCGGCGCGCACGCGTCGGCCGACTGGGCGCCGCGCGGCTCCGTGTGGGACTCGCAGCGCGGCGCGGCGGCCGCCTGGTGCGCGCGGCTGCGGCGCGGCGCGCTGCAGCGCCTGCGCCTGCCGCGCCGCGACCCGCCCGACGTGCGCGACTACAAGCGCGCGCTCGCCACGCTCTTCCAGGTAACCGGCGCGACTGTCACGTGTCGCTGTCGCCGGAGTGTGGGACACGCAGCGCGGCGCGGCGGCCGCCTGGTGCGCGCGGCTGCGGCGCGGCGCGCTGCAGCGCCTGCGCCTGCCGCGCCGCGACCCGCCCGACGTGCGCGACTACAAGCGCGCGCTCGCCACGCTCTTCCAGGTAACCGGCGCGACTGTCACGTGTCGCTGTCGCCGGAGTGTGGGACTCGCAGCGCGGCGCGGCGGCCGCCTGGTGCGCGCGGCTGCGGCGCGGCGCGCTGCAGCGCCTGCGCCTGCCGCGCCGCGACCCGCCCGACGTGCGCGACTACAAGCGCGCGCTCGCCACGCTCTTCCAGGTAACCGGCGCGACTGTCACGTGTCGCTGTCGCCGGAGTGTGGGACACGCAGCGCGGCGCGGCGGCCGCCTGGTGCGCGCGGCTGCGGCGCGGCGCGCTGCAGCGCCTGCGCCTGCCGCGCCGCGACCCGCCCGACGTGCGCGACTACAAGCGCGCGCTCGCCACGCTCTTCCAGGTAACCGGCGCGACTGTCACGTGTCGCTGTCGCCGGAGTGTGGGACTCGCAGCGCGGCGCGGCGGCCGCCTGGTGCGCGCGGCTGCGGCGCGGCGCGCTGCAGCGCCTGCGCCTGCCGCGCCGCGACCCGCCCGACGTGCGCGACTACAAGCGCGCGCTCGCCACGCTCTTCCAGGTAACCGGCGCGACTGTCACGTGTCGCTGTCGCCGGAGTGTGGGACTCGCAGCGCGGCGCGGCGGCCGCCTGGTGCGCGCGGCTGCGGCGCGGCGTGCTGCAGCGCCTGCGCCTGCCGCGCCGCGACCCGCCCGACGTGCGCGACTACAAGCGCGCGCTCGCCACGCTCTTCCAGGTAACCGGCGCGGCTGTCACGTGTCGCTGTCGCCGGAGTGTGGGACACGCAGCGCGGCGCGGCGGCCGCCTGGTGCGCGCGGCTGCGGCGCGGCGCGCTGCAGCGCCTGCGCCTGCCGCGCCGCGACCCGCCCGACGTGCGCGACTACAAGCGCGCGCTCGCCACGCTCTTCCAGGTAACCGGCGCGACTGTCACGTGTCGCTGTCGCCGGAGTGTGGGACTCGCAGCGCGGCGCGGCGGCCGCCTGGTGCGCGCGGCTGCGGCGCGGCGTGCTGCAGCGCCTGCGCCTGCCGCGCCGCGACCCGCCCGACGTGCGCGACTACAAGCGCGCGCTCGCCACGCTCTTCCAGGTAACCGGCGCGGCTGTCACGTGTCGCTGTCGCCGGAGTGTGGGACACGCAGCGCGGCGCGGCGGCCGCCTGGTGCGCGCGGCTGCGGCGCGGCGCGCTGCAGCGCCTGCGCCTGCCGCGCCGCGACCCGCCCGACGTGCGCGACTACAAGCGCGCGCTCGCCACGCTCTTCCAGGTAACCGGCGCGACTGTCACGTGTCGCTGTCGCCGGAGTGTGGGACTCGCAGCGCGGCGCGGCGGCCGCCTGGTGCGCGCGGCTGCGGCGCGGCGCGCTGCAGCGCCTGCGCCTGCCGCGCCGCGACCCGCCCGACGTGCGCGACTACAAGCGCGCGCTCGCCACGCTCTTCCAGGTAACCGGCGCGACTGTCACGTGTCGCTGTCGCCGGAGTGTGGGACACGCAGCGCGGCGCGGCGGCCGCCTGGTGCGCGCGGCTGCGGCGCGGCGCGCTGCAGCGCCTGCGCCTGCCGCGCCGCGACCCGCCCGACGTGCGCGACTACAAGCGCGCGCTCGCCACGCTCTTCCAGGTAACCGGCGCGACTGTCACGTGTCGCTGTCGCCGGAGTGTGGGACACGCAGCGCGGCGCGGCGGCCGCCTGGTGCGCGCGGCTGCGGCGCGGCGCGCTGCAGCGCCTGCGCCTGCCGCGCCGCGACCCGCCCGACGTGCGCGACTACAAGCGCGCGCTCGCCACGCTCTTCCAGGTAACCGGCGCGACTGTCACGTGTCGCTGTCGCCGGAGTGTGGGACACGCAGCGCGGCGCGGCGGCCGCCTGGTGCGCGCGGCTGCGGCGCGGCGCGCTGCAGCGCCTGCGCCTGCCGCGCCGCGACCCGCCCGACGTGCGCGACTACAAGCGCGCGCTCGCCACGCTCTTCCAGGTAACCGGCGCGACTGTCACGTGTCGCTGTCGCCGGAGTGTGGGACACGCAGCGCGGCGCGGCGGCCGCCTGGTGCGCGCGGCTGCGGCGCGGCGCGCTGCAGCGCCTGCGCCTGCCGCGCCGCGACCCGCCCGACGTGCGCGACTACAAGCGCGCGCTCGCCACGCTCTTCCAGGTAACCGGCGCGACTGTCACGTGTCGCTGTCGCCGGAGTGTGGGACACGCAGCGCGGCGCGGCGGCCGCCTGGTGCGCGCGGCTGCGGCGCGGCGCGCTGCAGCGCCTGCGCCTGCCGCGCCGCGACCCGCCCGACGTGCGCGACTACAAGCGCGCGCTCGCCACGCTCTTCCAGGTAACCGGCGCGACTGTCACGTGTCGCTGTCGCCGGAGTGTGGGACACGCAGCGCGGCGCGGCGGCCGCCTGGTGCGCGCGGCTGCGGCGCGGCGCGCTGCAGCGCCTGCGCCTGCCGCGCCGCGACCCGCCCGACGTGCGCGACTACAAGCGCGCGCTCGCCACGCTCTTCCAGGTAACCGGCGCGACTGTCACGTGTCGCCGGAGTGTGGGACACGGACACGGAGCGGTGCCGCGAGGTTCACGTGTATCACGTACAGTTCCAGGGCGAGGTCGGCGACGGCGGCGCGCGGCACAACGAGACGGACTCGCTGGGCTCGTGCAGCGTGTCGTACGAGGCGCTGAGCGGCAGCGTGCGGCGCGTGCGGCACGCGTGCGCGGGGGACGCGGCGGCGGGCGTGTCGGACGCGCGCCGCGCCACGCGGCTGGAGCTGCGCGACGGCGCGCTGCACGCGCTGCACGCCGAGGAGGTGCTGACGCTGCACGCGGCGCTGAAGGCGCGCAGCTGGCACGCGCTGCGCCGCACCGGCCCCGCGCCGGCCGCGCCCGACACGGCGCACCTCGACGATCACCCGCTGCCGCTCGAGGCGCTCGCCGCGACACATGACGACGACGATGATGAGAACTTGGTGAGTGAACGTTCCAAGGGAAGGCAGTCGATCCATACGGCATTTCGTCGTCAGAGGTACAGTGGAACGTACGAACGGTGTAGAAGGCAGCTCGTGTAGGTCATGTCATGAGACAGGCCGATCGGAGGGAAGCGGCGGCGGCTGAACTCGGCCGGATGCAGTTTATGAGCTCGTCACGTGACCACTCGGCACTCGGGTCACCGGCCGGAGCGCGTCGCGGATGGGGACTCTGTGTGTCTGTTGTGTTTCAGCGATCTTTTTATGTATCACACTTTGATCATAATGATGAAGATTTATCTCATAAAATTGGATAAAAATATATTTTTCTAAACATAAGTAGGTATTAAACAACATGCAGGGCGTTAACCTGCCATAAACGTAAACACAAAATATAAAAAAGTCCTAAAGTAAATCCGTCGTAGATACAATGCTAGAGAAACATCCTATACGATAAAATAATAGCACATTTTGTCTCGATTTTTTGCACGTTGTAGGCGTCACTTTTTCTTGTGTGAATGCAACAGAAGCTATCAATATGTCTATTGTCTTCTCTGTCTACGGGTGACAACAACTATTGTTTTGTATAAGCAAGAGCAAGCAAGTTCGTAAACAGCCTTATGCCTAAAACTTACTGAAGAGGACAGCGAGCCCTCACGAGTCAACGAGCGACGGCGGAATGCGGCGCGGGGCGCGGCGGGGGTGCGGGCGAGCGGGCGCACGGCGCGCTGTGATTGGCCGAGCGCCTCGCTACGCACTCTCGCCCGCGTTGTATAGTTCTAAGACCTAGTTAAGGATATAAATATATGTCGAAATTGTAAATAAAGCATGTTGAACGAGAACCACCGAACTGAGCGTTTCTAATACAGTCCACTCCCGAACAAAAGCGGTTGATCCCCTACATTTTGGTCCTGCGTCGCCGGATATTTTGCGAACTACTACTTCGGGACTCAGCCGCCATCAGTTTCAAGCGACCTCTGAACATGGTCGTCACCCGATCGGAAGCTGAAAAAATGAACGTGAACGCTGAAGAACTACAACGGATCGAGCTGGAGCGACAACGTCGGCTGCAGGCTCTCCCGCCGGCGTCGCCATCGACGCCCGCAGAAGAAACCTGCCCGGGCACCCTTGCTACCGAACCAGGAAGGGCGCCACCGGCTGTAGCTAGTACCAGCAAGCAGCGACCTGTCTCGCCGCAGCCCTCCGTCCGGTCTCACAGATCCAGGCGTACGACGAACTCGACGCTACAAGTGCGACTGGCAGAGCTGGAGGCTGCCGAGAAGCTCGCCGTTATCAAGAAGAAAGAGCTGGAAATCGAAACGGAGTTGATACGAAAACGCCTCGCCGCACAAATCGCGATAGCGGAAGCAGAAGCGGAAAATAGCGTACGCGACGAGCCCACACTGAACACCGAGGAACAACGCCAGCGCGTGCAAGAATGGCTACAGGGACACGGCGCCACACGAGGGGAGCGAGAGCAACACGAGGAGCCCCGCCTGGTCGAGCAACCAAAGGCGAGGTTCGACCGTCGTGAGCCTTCGCCACCCACAGCCGGACGTGCCCGCAGCTACGGGCCACAGATCGCGGAGGCGCTAGAAAGAATATCTCGGCCGCAACGCCGCTATAACAGCGATCTACCTAAATTCAGCGGCGATCCGACAGAATGGCTGCGATTCAAGGCGTCATTCTACGAGACGACTAAGTTATTTCACATCCCAAAAGAAGAAAATGTGATCCGCCTACGGTCGGCCCTGGCCGGCGAGGCGCTCGAGGCCGTATCTGCGCATCTATACGCGGACACCGATCCTGAAACCATCGTTAAAACACTAGAACAGTGCTTCGGTTCGCCAGAAGTGATCGTAGACCGAATCATCGAAGATGTGAGGCGACTTCCGAAGTTGACACCGAGTGCGAGAGAGTTGAACAGTCTCGCCGTGAAAGTACAAAATGCGGTGTGCGTGCTACGCAATATCGACCGGCGTGGCTACATTTATAACCCGCAGCTAACGCGAGAGATTTTGGCAAAGTTGACGGCGACCGTGAAAAACAAATGGTGCGACTACGCATATGCGCATCGCGACAGCCAGGAACCGGACATCGTAACTCTGTCGCAGTTCCTAATGCAAGAAGCGAACGTCGCCCTGCGGTATGCGTACGAGACCGTGCCCGCTAGTGCCGAATCAAGAAATCCCGCGACTAACGTCAAGAAAAGGGGCGTAGTGTACAACACAGAGACCAGTGAGTGCGTCAAATGCATAAAGTGCCATAAAGAGCATCAGCTTACTCAGTGTCCGGACTATAAAGCGCTGAGCGTGAACAAAAGATGGGACATAGTGAAAGAACACGGTTTGTGTTTCAAGTGCGTCAATAAAAAACATCGCAGATCGGCGTGCAGACAGCGCGCATGCGGTGTGAACGAGTGCCGCCGCCCTCATCACTCCTCGCTGCACGAAGATGCGTCACCACCTCAGCCAGCAGAGCGAGTCGTCGACGACGCTGTCGTGCTGTCGGTAGCCACCCCCTCGGCTGCCGGCGGGCGCGGCGGCGTACTACTAAAAATATGCCCGGTGATCATAACGGGCCCCGAAGGAGAGGTGCACTGCCACGCGTTGCTTGACGAGGGCGCGACCATAACCCTCGTCGACCATGAACTTGCAAGCAGCGTCGGAGCCGGCGGACCGCCTCATACTCTACACATGAGCGGTGTAAATATGAAGCAGAGCGAGCGAGACAGTCAACTTGTATCGCTGAAGATACGAGGCAAGAACGAGACAGCGTCGTTCGACATCAAGGCCCACACGATCCGCGACCTACGGCTGAGAGATCAATCGGCGCCTCGAACTCTTCTGCGATATAAACACCTACAAGACCTGCAGGAAGAAATCTGCTACGAACGAGCGCGCCCGCTCGTCCTAGTCGGCGCTGACCATTGGGAGCTGATAGTGTCGAGAGAACTCCGCATCGGTGCGCCCAATGAACCGGCCGCCTCGCGAACGCAACTGGGATGGGTGATACACGGGACGACGCCACGCAGCTTCATATACAAGAACGAGAGCGTCCTGCACGTTTACACGCCCGATGTACGTGTACGTGAGAGCGAAACGCACGACGCGAGGCTTCACGAACTGGTTGAGCGTCATTTCCAACTGGACGCCCTGGGTATCACTCACAAGCCTCATGTGAGCGATGCGACCCGCCGAGCAATCAACATCGTCGAAAATACGATAAAACGAGTTGAGAACGGCTACGAAGTTGGACTGCCATGGAAGACAGATGACGTCACATTACCGACGAGCTACGACATCGCGCTACGTCGGCTTCATAACATCGAGCGGAAAATGGACGCCGACCCGAACTTTGCGCGAGAATATACGCAGCAAATCGACAATTTGCTACGGAAGCGATACGCCGAGAAATGTGACGGCTCCGAGGAAGGGAGTCGTGTCGCCTGGTTCCTGCCACACTTCGCAGTCAAAAACCCGAACAAACCCGGAAAGCAGCGCCTTGTATTCGACGCCGCGGCTGTGAGTCGGGGCGTGAGTTTGAACGACCGCCTACTGGAGGGGCCCGACCTCCTACGGTCCCTCCCGGGCATTCTGTTCCGATTCAGAGAACGCAGAATCGCCGTGACGGCCGACATTCAGGAAATGTTCCTGCGAATAAAGATAAAAAAAGAAGACCAGCCCGCACAGCAATTTTTATGGAGAGGAGCCGAACGATGTGCGCCCCCGAAACGCTATAAAATGACCAGCCTAATATTCGGGGCCGCCAGCTCTCCATTCATCGCACACTACGTCCGGGACTACAACGCCAAGAAGCACGCCGAGACGCATCCATTAGCGCTCGCGGCCATCACCGAAGATCATTATATGGACGATCTAGCAACGAGCTTCGATGATGATGATCAAGCCCGCCGCGCCATAGCCGAGATGCGCGAAGTGCACGCCGTCGCTGGGTTCACATTACGAGCCTGGAACGCGAGCGACGTGAGCGTGCTACGCGACGTGCCCGATGAGCTACGAGCCACTACGCCAACGCGGCTCGGGAACGACAGCCCTAACATACTAGGGCTCCACTGGGATGCGGAGCGCGACGAGCTCGGTTTCAATACCTCAATGAACCGAGTCCCGTGCGACGTGCGCTCTCGCATACGACCACCGACCAAGAGAGAAGCCCTGAGTGCTGTAATGGCGATCTACGATCCCATCGGGGTCCTTAGCAATTATTCGATTCGCGCGAAGATTATGATCCAGAATTTGTGGCGTGTGAAGACGGCCTGGGACGAGCCTATTCCCGATGAAGAAAACGAAATATTCGCCGCCTGGCTGAGACAGCTCCCCGACATAGCGCAGCTGAGACTGCCACGGCGCTACGACTTCGCGCCTACCGACCTCGAACTGCATATCATGTGCGACGCCAGCGAGCAGGCCTACGCTACGGTGGCCTACTGGCGCGCTACGTTACCCGACGGCCGCGTGGAACTGAGCCTCGTCGCGGCTAAGGCCAAGGTGGCCCCTAAGCGCACGCAAACAATCCCGCGCTTAGAACTACAAGCAGCAGTCATCGGCGCCCGACTAGCCGACAACATAAGAAAGGAGCACCGAGTCGAAGTCCGACGCACTATATACTGGACAGACTCAATGACCGTGATTCACTGGCTGAGGAACGACTCGCGCAAGTACACGCCGTTTGTCGCGCACCGCCTCGCTGAGATCGCCGAACTAACCGACCGAGATGAATGGAGATGGGTGCCGACGAGCGACAACGCAGCTGACGACGCCACCCGACTCAGCGACGCGCCTCTGACCGCGAACGATCGTTGGTTCCGCGGGCCAGACTTTCTGCGGCGCCCTGAACGCGAATGGCCGCTACCGAAAACCGAGAGTGAAAAGGAAGAGGAAATACTTCTACATACGATCGAAACCACCGACCCGAACGGCGAATGGTTACCAGACCCGACGCGATTTTCAAAGTACGAGATCCTGGTACGAGCTACAGCTCGCGTGCTGTTATTTATCGATCGCTGCCGGCGCCGAGCGACGCGCCTTGAACTACGACACGTGGAAGAAGCCGAACGCGCACTGATACGCCGCGCGCAACGTGAAAGCTTCGCAGACGAATTGGCACGATTAAGCCAGTCCCGACCGATCCCGAGGAGCAGCCGCATCTATCGTCTCGACCCAGTACTGGAGGACGGCGTTATGCACGTACGAGGCCGCATCGACGTCGCGAACGTACCTCTGGAAACAAAGAGGCCCGTAATCATCGACGGGCGGAACCGGCTCGCACAACTAATCGTACTACGGGAGCATTGCGACGCGGGACACGGCAACCGGGAACGCGTCGTGAACAATCTACGACAACAATATTGGATCCTACGCCTACGGCCGACGGTGCGCAAGATTGAACACGAATGCGCCCTCTGCCGGGTGCGAAAAGCGAAGCCGAGCACGCCGAGCACGGGCAATCTCCCTCGCGCCCGTCTCGAGCCCTTCATGCGTCCGTTTACACATTGCGGACTGGATCTATTCGGCCCGATCTGGGTGAAGATTGGACGTCGCCGTGAGCGCCGCTACGGCGCCCTGTTCACCTGCCTCACGATGCGCGCCATACACATCGAAGTCGTCGCATCGCTCGACAAGAGCTCAGCAATAATGGCGCTGCGACGGATGGCTGCGCGCCGCGGTTGGCCACGGCACGCGTATTCTGATAACGCTACGAATTTCCGGAGCGCCGATAAAGAACTCAAGCTCGCCTACGCCGAGTGGGGACCCGCCCTAGCCGATGAAGGGCTGCTACACCGCATGGAGTGGCACTTCATCCCGCCCGGCGCACCGAACCAAGGCGGAGCATGGGAGCGAATGGTGCGCTCCGTGAAGACTGCGTTGGCCGCGACATTGAAGGAACGGGTGCCTACGGAAGAGGTGCTGCACACGCTCCTCACAGAAGCCGAACACTCGGTTAATTCGAGACCATTGTGCCACGTGAGCGTGTCACCTAACGACCCGGAGGCGCTCACCCCCAACCACTTCTTGTTGGGGTCATCAAAGGGGCTCCCGAGCACGGGCCCCTGCAGAGAAGCGGATCGACGAACATGGCGCGCCAGCCAGGCACTCGCAGATGCCTTCTGGCGGCGCTGGGTGAGCGAATATCTACCTTCGCTCACCGCACGAGGCGAACCGGCCGGCAGCAGCGACATCTTAAAGATCGGCGATGTCGTCGCGGTCGTGGACCGCGAGCTGCCCCGCAACACCTGGCCCGTCGGGATCATCGAACGAGTCTATCCTGGGCCCGACGGGATAGTCAGAGTGGCGGACGTGCGCACGAGGACGGGAACCTTCAAGCGTCCCACACGCAAGCTCGCCGTCCTGCATCGAGAGGAAGGCTACGCAGGCTGCGCCGAGGGGAGGATGAAGAGGACAGCGAGCCCTCACGAGTCAACGAGCGACGGCGGAATGCGGCGCGGGGCGCGGCGGGGGTGCGGGCGAGCGGGCGCACGGCGCGCTGTGATTGGCCGAGCGCCTCGCTACGCACTCTCGCCCGCGTTGTATAGTTCTAAGACCTAGTTAAGGATATAAATATATGTCGAAATTGTAAATAAAGCATGTTGAACGAGAACCACCGAACTGAGCGTTTCTAATACAGTCCACTCCCGAACAAAAGCGGTTGATCCCCTACACTTACACTGGTTGAATAACACATTATTTCCGTAATTACAAGCATAACGCCTAAAAAACGAACCTAACTTACATAGAAAATGAACTAATAATAACAAACTACAAATATTTAACATAAAAAGCTACAATTTTAAAAGAAACAAATAATAAAAAACTCGAAAAATAAAATAATCCTTTCTGAAAAAATAGGAACAGAATAGAAAAAAAAAAACATTAATCAATATCCATCAGTCCTAGTACACGTTTCAAATTTGAGGCTAGCGAACCTGATTTAAATATATCGATATTTTTGCGTATATCTATGGTTTCATTGTCGTAGCAAGAACACATACGTACTAAGGGAGAATGCAACAATATATTTGTACGAAACCTCGGTAATTTAAATGTATTTTTCCAAGGCACTCTCCTGGGAGGCTTTGGTACTTTAAAAGTTATTTTCTCTAATATGTCTGGACAATCAACATAGCCGTTTAGCAATTTATAAAGCATTACTATGTCTGTCAACTGGTGACGCTTTTGAAGAGACATAACATTTTAATGTTTCAGTCTCGACTTGTATGAGTATAACGATTTACATTTATTTTCCATGAAGGCTAAGTGATACAGAAAACGTTTTTGTACCCTCTCCAATCTATCTGCATGTATTTGATATCCAGGGTTCCACACGACCGAACAGTATTCAAGAATACTACGAACGAGACTAATTATATAGTACAAGAGTAAAGAAAGGTTTTTATTCTTAAAGATTTTGGCTTGCCTTGAAACGAACCCACCCATTTTACTGGCTTTCCGTGTAATAGAGTTTATATGCTCACGCATCGAACTGCTATGCACTAACATCATTGTGCTCACGCAGATTTTGTTGGTTGTCGACAATTACTCTAAGATCTCGGACAGATGACACCTTATTTAAAACTGTATTATTAATAGTGTAATTTGCTACAAAAGGTTTGTGCTTACGCGTGAACCTAATAAAAGAGCATTTGGAAGCTTTTAAGCTCATTTTATTTTTTCACACCAACCACTTATACTCGTATTATCGATGTCAGATTGAAGATCTTCCACATCTTTTTGATTTCTTATTGGTTTGTAAATCTTAAGGTCGTCTGCAAATATTTTTACTTTTGATTTGACTACACTGGGTAAATCGTCAATAAATCCCACAAAAAGAATAGGGCCCATAGGGCGAACCTTGTGGGATACCAGAGGGTACCAACGTCTCGGCAGACTTAAAACCCTTGACGACTACAAGTTGGGATCTATTAGTTAAGTAAGACTCGTGCCATCTTAGGAGAGTGCCATGGATGCCCAGCTTATGTAGTTTTTCTAATAAAAGATTGTGGTCGACTAGAAACTCGCTTTGCTGAAATCTGTGTAAAAAAAAAAAAAAAAAAAAAAAAAAAAAAAAAAAAAAAAAAAAAAAAAAAAAAAAAAAAAAAAAAAAAAAAAAAAAAACTGTGTAAATAGCACCTCCGTCATCTAAGACTTCCAATATATCACTAACATATCCAATAAGGTTAGTACTAGTTGACTTTTTCGGTCTAAAACCATGCTGATTTATGTCTAGAGATTGAGATAGGTGCCAATAAACTTTTTTGACCACCAAGGACTCCAGTAGTTTCCCAATGCCTGAAAGGATTGATATAGGCCTATAGTTATCACGTGACAAATCTCCTTTTGTGTATTGGAGTACATTCTAAGAGGGTTTGCGAGTATGAACCAAATCGGTCGAGAGCATTCGATGTGTACACACCTAGGCTTATGGAGTCAGTTAAACATATTATTATTTGTTTTTGAGATGTGTTGCGAGTTGTACTGTTCGGAGAACTACTAGTGAAAAAATATAAAGATGAAATACACTACCTCTCTCTCTCTCTCTCTCTTAGTTTTTTATTTGGTAACTTTCGAACTATGTACTTAGATATGCATACGACAGTCCCGGTACCCGTACCGTACAGCCTTACAATATATTCTAGCGAAATCAAACGACACCGTGTAGTGTATTGTGTCGGTCGTCCGCAGACGTTGGAGCAGGCGCTGCAGCGCGGGGGGGACGCGCTCGCGGACGAGGAGGCGGGCGCGGGCGGCACCGCGGGCGCGGCGCGGGCGCTGCTCGTGCTGCTGCCCGCGCTGCGGCGCGCCGACCAGCGCGCGCTGCTGGCCGCGCTCGAGGGGGCGCCGCGCGCCCGCCTCGCCGGCCTGTGCCGCGCGCTCGGGCTGGCGGGCTCGGGCGCGGCCGCGCGCGCCGCCGCCGCCTTCACGCGCCTCGCCTCCGACGACCCGCTGGAGCCGCTCGCGCGCGCCTTCCTCGCCGGGCTCGCGCTCGCGGCCGCGCCCGCGCGCGACGCCGTGCTGCTGGCCGCGCGGCTGGCCGCCGAGGCGCGCCGGCCCGCCCTCGGCGACGCCGCGCTGCTGGCGGCCGCGGCGGCCGCGCGCGCGCAGCCCGCCGCCGCCGCGGCCGTGCGCGAGGCGGCGACGCGCGCGCTGGCGCGGTGCCGCGACGCCGCGTGCCGCGCGCCGCGCCTGGCCGCGCTCGGCAACCTGCGCTCGGGCGCCGCGGACGTGCTGCTGGCGAGCGCCGAGCGCGACGAGCCGGTGGCTGCGGGCGCGGCACTGGCGGCGCTGCGCGGGCTCACGCTGCCCTCGGCGCAGCTGACGCGGCTGGGCGTGCTGGTGACGAACGCCAGCCTGCCGCTGGAGGTGCGCGCGGCGGCGCTGGAGCTGGTGGTGGAGGGGCGCACGGCGGGCTCGGCGGCCGCGGCGCCGCTGCAGCTGGTGCACCTGGCGCGGGCGCTGGCGGCGGAGCGCGGGCGCGCGGCGCACGAGCTGCGGCGCGTGCTGTGGGGCCGGCTGCGCGCGCTGCAGCACGCGCCGCCGGTGCGCGCGCTGTACTCCGTGCTGCCCCTGGAGCTGACCTCGTGGGACGCGCAGGCGCACGCGGGTCAGTATCGCCACATGGCCGCGGGGATGTCGACGCCGATTTAGTGCGGCTCGTAGCAAGTTTTACGGACGCCGTGAAAGTTGATTTCAACCTTAATATATGAATGTTGAATTAGTTAATTTGTTTGTTTATCCGGGCGGGATAAATAGTCCGTGTAGGTATTAGGTAAATTCGATATCAATAAAAAAGATTAATCGGTCGAGCGTCGCTCGGAAACTGTCTAGCTACAATCTTTTCGTTCGACGTGTCTTAGTGCTTATCGAACATTTCCAATCGGTGTGTCACTCGTTACTTATGGAATATGATGTAGGAACGTGGTCCTTAACCGAGGGCCTTATGAACAAGCTTAAAGCGGTCTAGTAATTATACTATCGAGAAGGCTATTCGCAAGATAGGACGTCCATTTAGTAGTGTACGAGTAGGTACCACTTAGTGGCAGAGTGATGAATCGATGATGTAATGGAGACCGCGGAACGAGTCGGACGCGAGCCGCTAAGCCGCCAACTGCCCTTATAATATATTTATAGAAAATGCCAATATCCAGCCGGGAACATCCCATGGTCGGTGAAGACGACTTCGTTAAAATATATTTATTTATGAAATGTATATGTTTGCGTCCAATGTGACGGTGGTGAGGCGGTGAGGCGGTGAGGCGGTGAGGCGGTGAGGCGGTGGGTATGCGGCTCGTGACGTGACGTGTGCATGTTGTCCGCAGGCACGTCGCACGTGCTGTCGCGCGACACGGGGTGGGGCGGGGGCGGGGGTGCGGGCGGGTGGCGCGCGGCGCTGCACTCGCTGCAGCTGGCGGCGGGCGGGCTGCTGCGCCGCGGCCGCGTGGCGCTGCAGCTGGAGCCGCCGGCCGGGGCCGCGCCGCCGCCCGAGCTGGAGGTGGAGGTGTGGACGCGCGGCCTGCACGCGCTCACCGGCGCCGCCGAGGACTCGGAGGGGGAGGAGGAGGGCGTGGCGGGCGGCCTGGCGCTGGCGGTGGCGGGCGCGCGCCTCTCCGACCTCACGCTCTTCGACGGACAGGTGAGCTCTTCATTCGTCACACTGCACGCGGCAGCGACCGTCGGACACACGCGCACTCCGGCCGGAGCTCTCCTAGCGGGGCTCGGGGCTCGGAGGACCCTCGAACCTAAGCTTTCTAAGGAGAGGAGCGGTGGACTCCTGTTAAAAAAAAATCGAGTTTACTTATGCTCGATAAAAGTGGAATAGTATCTTGTACCTAAATTCTATTTGAATCATAGAGGAATACACAGGGTTATTTCTAATCAATTAACATCCTTTTAGGGGCTTATGCTGTAGGTACATTAAAACTAACAATTTTTGTTCTCCGACTTTTATTAATTCTCAAAAAAAAAGTTGTTGTTCCATAGAAAAATATCGTTCACCCGCGACAAAAAGTATGGAACAGCTGTTTTTTTTTTGAGTTTTGACAAAAGTTGCAGAACAAAAGTTGTTAGTTTTGATGTACAGAATAAGCCCCTAAAAGGATGCTAATTGATTAGAAATAACTCCGTATATTCGTCTATGGTTTGAATCATTTATGTTTTGCTGAAAAAGAACTGAATCTTTTTTGCGCTTACCATGCTCGTGCAGAGATTATTCAAATTACTTATGTCCATACCAAAAATCAAATCAATCCATTGCTCCGTTGTTGCGTGAAAGAGGAAAAAAGTTTAACAAACATACTTCTGGATTTATAAACTATAGATTTTTTTACATATTACGCAGTAGGTACATGTAAATTGCTTTTTTTTTCAAATTAAAATCTGTCCTTTATTGAAAACTAGCTTTTACCCGCTGCTTCGCCCGCGTTATAATTTAATTTTCACTTATGTTTATATCGGTACCAATTTTAGTAAAATATGTTGGCTAAAAAATATGGTAACAAAATAATAAGTGCGCCACAAAATATCAGACCCAATTCAATGGGAAACGGCACACAAATATTGAAATGAAATAATTTATTGCTTAAAACTGTGTACAGTAAGATCTTCACAATTTGTTAACACCAAGTACTTTAATACAGTTTTGTCTTTGCAGACATGCAATATAGTGTTATTAGTAGGTACTTTACTAACACAGTTAACTTACTACGTGTATTACTATGATTAAACTAAATTTCATACAGTAGCAAATAATAATTTGAAATCTAAAAAACAGTCAATCTCAACTAATTTCTTTCATCATCTTTAACATCCGCAGCTTTCTTTGTCCCACTGCTGGGTATAGGCCTCTCTCTTGCGGTACCATCTGCCTCGGCTCTTTGCCGGTCGTACCACCGGTGACGGCATGACACATCTTTCTGAGACTCAGAGTAGGGCTGGAGCTGCGGCCGATTTGGCGGAGCAGCACAAGCGGCGCAAATATGCTAACCTCGGCAGTGGTTATTTATTAGAGCCGTTTGAAATTGAGACATTGTGTCCGTGGGGGCCGGGACCTCATCTTGTTTTCAAAAGTATTTCTGGGCGTCTGGTGGACGCGACGTGTGACCAAAATGCTGTTGTTTATTTGGCTCAACGTATAAGCATTGTCAATCAGCGTGGCAATGCTAATTTGCTGGTGCGCAAAGGGATTAAAATAAGACTATATCTCTCTGAATGTGTCTCTCTATCTCTGTCTATATCCTTTATTAACAAATAACAACAGCTTATATAAATTATATCTACACATTGTGATCTATCTATGTTACGCAAAACATGTCGATCACGAACTAGTTAATCGTGCTATATCTAAAACATTCCATCGAGCTGCAACACTGCCAGCATGCTGGGCACGCTGCCAACTGGCGGCGGGCTTGAGCACTTGGATTATCTTCAAGGGTCTGTGGATGATCCAATTGCGCGGGAAACCGAGGTAGAGCCGCTTCTCTGGGTTTCTTCTGAAACAGCTGAGAAGGCGGCGCTCGATTTGTCCCGTTTTATTGGGCCTTTTCCCCCTAGGCAGTTTAGAAGCTTGCACTTGAGGTTGGGCCGCTTCTCTGGGCTTTTTAACTAAAGCATCTGAGAGGCTGGCCGGTAAGTTGCGTACCTTGTGAGGAGTGCCGCAACTGAGGCGGGCTGCACTGCTATCGCTGTTCAATCCTAACCAGATCAACAGAAATTTATTTTCGTGTCAAGGTCACAGATCACAGTCAAGGTTAATGACCTTAGAGTCAAAGTAGGTACTTATCCTCATGCCATACTATTTATGCTAAAAATCAAGTCGATCCGTTGCTTTGTATATTCATTGGATTCTGTACCATTAAGGTAAAATAAAGAAACATGAGTTAAACCTCTAATGGTGGTAGATTTGAAAATATTTATAATGTCACAAAATGACGGCCCAGTATTAATCGTCATTGTAATTATAGTAGCATGGCAAAGGGAAAAGCCATTTTATCCAATTTTAATGTCAGTTGTCATTGTCAATCCATACTTTGTACGAGAAGATGTAATGGTGGAAAGACAATTTGTCCCTTTGCTATGCTAAGCGCTAAGCGTGATATTTATAAAAGTCTGCAGTCAATGTATGTCACCTGTCATCTAATTACGTTTCGTATATACTTGACACTGGCAAATGCACAACAATTTAACGCCAAAAAGATGGCAGAATTTTCCTATTTACATGTTTTAGACAATTCACACAATATCTTTATAAATTTGAGCCTATGTGTTATTCTGATGTATAAGCTATATTATTGTAAAGTTTCATTAAAATCCATTCAGTAGTTTTTACGTGAAAGAGTAACAAACATCCATTCATCCATCCATACTTACAAACTTTCGCGTTTATAATATTAGTAGGATAAAATTAAAAATTTTCGTACTCGCTGCTCTCGCGCTTTAGGACACAAGTTATGTTTTGTTATTATGTACTATATCAGTGTGGTTTAATTATTTTATACTAGTGAACTAGAATTTTTAAACAAAGCCGTTTGTTTATCCAGAATAAATAAATAAAAGTTTTTCTCGATCATATTTCAATTACGTCATCTGTACAGATAATATAATTTTACAACTTAATTCTCAATGTTTGAACACGACACGCATTGTAATTGTAGAAACTTATCGAAATAAGAAAATAAAAATGAGTAAATAGTTATAGGAGTTGCGCTTTTTACAAGTATCCTTAATAGAAGTGGTGAGACGTGCGCTCATGCTCGTATATCGTCGCAGGCGGAGCTGCTGAGCCACGTGTGGGCGGGCACGGGCTCCGCGCCCACCGGCGTGGTGCGCGCGCTGCGCGTGCCGCACGAGGCGCGCGCCGCGCTCCCGCTGCTCGGCGGGTGCGCGCTGCGCGTGCGCGCGCGCGCCGCGCTGGCGCTGGCGCTGGACGCGCACGCGGCCGCCTCGCTGTGGCACCGCACGGCGCGCGGCGCGCTCTCGCTGCGCGCGGCCGCCGCGGGGGAGGTGCGCGCGCGCGCCGCCCTGGCCTGGGGCGAGCTGAGCGCGCGCCGCGAGCGCGCCGCCGAGCCGCGCCTGCGCATCGCGCTCGCGCTCGACTTCTACTCGGGCGTGGCGGTGTGCGTGCGCGCCGCCGTGCCCGCGCACCACGTCAACGACACGCTGGCGCTGCGCTCGGTGCTGGGCGCGCGCCGGCTGGCGGTGCGGCGCGGCGCGAGCGCCCGCCTGCCGGCGCCGGGCCGCACGCTGGCGCTGGGCCGCGACAACGACGCCGCGTGCCGCACACTGCTCGCCGCCGACGACGACCAGGAGTAGCCCTCCCGACCCTTCCCAAAGATGTCGATGTGACGAAACTCTGTGATGTATTGCATTTATGATCTGAATAGTATATTCGCCGGTCCGACCGACCGAGGGGACCGATACCCTCGCGATTGTGAATCTTCTCGTTAATCTAATCAAATAATATATAATTTTTTAATAAATTCTTAAATCTAAAATCTCTCGCCTTTCCTATTTCCGCCGCCTCTGAAGTTCCCGTGTAGTAGAAACAATGAGATGACGAACGTAAAACGTGAAAAAAATCAACCGTTGCAAACGTATAGGCCTAATGAAATTGAATGGTCTCTATGAAGAACACCCTTCGTGAGTAGGCCTACGTCTTGCAGTGGGCTGTTAAAAAGGCTGATACAGGTCTCCATGAAGATAGCTGCGCATAGATCGCTACGCACATACTCGTGTTCGGTTCGACAGGATGTATCGAAACGCCTGCGACACTAAACGTGAACGGCTTAAATCACTTGAACGTGCCACAAAGTTTTTTTCGTGGCATATAGTTTGTTTCGGCCAATAGTTTTTATATCCGTCAGGCGTGAACCGTCCACCGTAGGCCTCCCTCATGAATTCCCAAGAAGCCCGGTTCAAAGCGGCTTGCATCCGGCGCGATCCTGCATGTAGTATTAACCCGCCGACCACGAGCTGAACAAAAGGTCAGGCGTGGATGAGATTGGTCCAGGATAGGGAAGAATGGCACATAAAAGAGGAGGCCTATACCCAGCAGTGGATCGACACAGGCCGATGATGATGATGATGATGACTACATTTATTTTAATGTTTTAATTTTATTTTGTAAATTAATGTATTATTTGATAGAGCTAAATAAAATCAGTTCATAATTTTGAAATAATAATTATTTATTTACGTTTTTGTAAACTAATAACCTCTCTATATCGACATTATCTTTGGTCGTCAACAATTTTTTTTTTTTATTTAGTTTCTTTCATTCTCTTTATTTTAAGTATCAAACTTTGTAATAATTATGTATACAACTGTTCACCATACTGTGTGCTTATTCTTTTGGACCACAGAATCGGTCAAAAAAAAAATTATATGATTTATTTTCTGTAGTCTGTTATGAGTGCCTAGTAAATAAAATAAATAAATAAAATAAAAAAATAAAATGCCCTAAATATCTAAACTAAACCCCTGTTTATGTTCATACCGTGCAGGGTGACGGGTGGAATAGATTCAGGGCATTTACCGGTGTGTGTTTTGTATGTGTGTACAATGTTAAAAAGTTGAGTATAGGCCGCGCCACACAAGTTGGCGGATGTGAACTTAGCTACAAGCTGCGCAATACCCAATCAAAGTGGGTTATGTGAGCTTCAGTCAGGCAGGATTGGACATTGCGCAGCTTGTAGCTAACTTCACATCCGCCGACTTGTGTGGCGCGGCCTATACTCACACTTTTTAACATTGTACACACATAGCCCGGGAGATTATCATCATCATCCGCAGCCTTCTCTACCCCACTGCTGGGTATAGGCCTCTCTCTTACGGTGACTCTCTCTGACGGCGCGGTGTCGGCGCATGAGTAGGTAAATAACATCGCATCGCCGCTCGGTCGCTCGGCCGCTCGGCCGCTCGGTCGCTCGGTCGCTCGGCCGCTCGGCCGGTCGGTCGCTCGGCCGCTCGGCCGCTCGGTCGCTCGGTCGCTCGGCCGCTCGGCCGCTCGGTCGCTCGGTCGCTCGGTCGCTCGGCCGCTCGGTCGCTCGGTCGCTCGGCCGCTCGGCCGCTCGGTCGCTCGGCCGCTCGGCCGCTCGGTCGCTCGGTCGCTCGGCCGCTCGGTCGCTCGGTCGCTCGGCCGCTCGGTCGCTCGGTCGCTCGGCCGCTCGGCCGCTCGCTCGACTAGTAGCACGGTAATGATATCTACATACCAACATTTAGCAGCAGTTGGCCAGCATTCAGCGATTTATTTATATCACTGGTCCATGAAAACACTGCGCTAAGTGACGTACAAAGACTACACTATTTAAAAACCAGTCTGAAGGGAGAAGCTGAGTCACTGCTGCAACACATCCAAACAACTGGAAGTAATTACAAAATAGCGTGGGACATGTTGAAAAAAAAAATACGGGAATAAACGGTTCATCATAAACAACATAATGAAGAGGTTATTTAGCCAAAAGAAATTAGCAACTCCATCTGCAGCTCAAATGAAAACGCTAGTCGATACCACCACAGAATGTCTCACTAATACAACATGAAAATATCAACTGGTTCGTGGGATCTGTTGATTATACATCTGTTGGCGCAAAAACTGGACCCAGAGACTCACAAAGATTGTGAGCATTATGTGAGTGAGCAATGTGAATCCGAAGAATTTGAGCAAGTTATGACGTGGACCAAATTTAAAAGCTTTTTTTTTATTTCGAATAGGTTTGCGTTTGACTACACACTACCTGATGTTAAGCAGATATGCGGTCTAGGATGTAACACGCTTACCTAGAATATACCTATTTACTCGGGATTTGAAGACACCTACATTGTACTTTAGCGGGAAGACAGACCCAGGCAAAGCGTTCCACATTCTGGCAGTTCGTATGAGGAATGAGGACTCTAAACGCTTGGTTCTAATGCGCGGGATGTCCACCATAAAAGGGTGGCGCTTTGGTCGCGTCTGTCTAGCCGTACGATAGAAGAAAGGGGCAGATGGGACCAGATTGTGCAACTCCTGGGCGCACTTACCGAAGTGTATCCGATAGAAGGCTGATTGACACGCTACGCTACGTCGATGCTCGAGACTCTTTATCCAACTCCATTCGCATGTCATGGTCTACATTACAATCGTAAGGTCCTATTCCTGGTCAGACCACTGAGCTCTTTGTAACTTATGTACGGAATTTCATACTACTGGCTTTTCATTGACGGAAAACATTGAAGCAACCTATAGGCACGTCCTTAGAGAAAAATCGATGTCGTATGTGAACTCAGCAATCCGCGCTCGGCCAGCGTGATGGATATGGCTTAATCACCCTTCGTGGGTAGGCCTACGTTCAGTGGTGGACTATTAAAAATCGGCCAAGTGCGAGTCGGACTCGCGCACGAAGAGTTCCGTACCGTATGGGAGCCCATTTCTCTTGCCGTTATTAATAGCGAGCAAAAAACTCCTAAAAATCACGTTTATTGTATGTCCCTTAAATGTTTATTTAATTCTATTTTTAGTATTTTTTGTTACAGCGACAACAGAAATACATCATTTGTGAAAATTTCAGCTGCCCAACTATCACGGTTTATGAGATAAAGCCCGGTGACAGACAGACAGACGGACATCGAAGTCTTAGTAATAGGGTCCCGTTTTTACCCTTTGGGTACGGAACCCTAAAAAAGGCCAGTACAGGTATTCATCATGTTTCATTAAGTCATTAGAAATTTAATTTCGATTATTCTGAACCCAATGACAATCTCGCCCATAACAAATCTCGTCAAAAGTGATCGAGACACTTGTAGGACTTTCAGACATTCTCTGACCAAGTACAGACGAAAAAGTAGCACACAAGAACGTACATTTTATTTGAAAAATACATAGCGCACTTACATCTAGACGACAGGCATGTTCTAGGATTCCATTATACTCATCATTTGACTAACTTTTACTATGGTACCAACCCAGAAATCACGTAAATGAAATTAGCTGTTCAACACAAAAAATTCATCGACCCTCTATAAAATGTAAAGAATAGGTTATTTTCGCTTTTTCAGGGTAGTTCCCATAGTAAAGTAAGTAGTTATTTATCCGTATGTACCCTAAGTTCAAGTCTATTGGCTCACAAAATAAAATCGTTCATAAACTATTAGGGGCCCATTTTGCCCCCATTGAAGTATCTAAATTATCTCAATGTAATTCTAGATATTTCACTATGTTTCAAAAAAAAAAACGCGATCAAGTTATTTTTCACACTTATATAGGATGTTTGGTCTAGCGTTAGACGAGGAATCCGGGACTTTTCCCAGGACGTTAATAGTCAACTGAAAAAGCATTTTATGACATGAATGAATTTTATGCATGTACTCATGGATCAGGCTCATACCTATACTATAAGTAAATTCGATTATTCTAATGTATGTACGTCTAATTAATAATGTATGTAAACAACAATATTTGTAGACAGATGCTTTATGTAGAAATCTAATTTAATAATGCCATTATAATTTCATATAAATAAGTGGAAATTCTAAAATAATAATATTTTAACAATAAAAATGATCTCAATTATCTAGTACAAATAAGCTACTATAATTTTGTATATAAGTAGGAAGCATAAAATAAAATGAATAACTATATTTCTTTTTTAAATAGACGTTTTCGAGAATATAGTGTAACTAAAGATATGTCGGATCCATAAAAAGTCACCGCATCAGTTATGATTCTGCTTCAATGTGGTAATGTTTTATACCACTGACCCAACAATGCTTCAGTGTGGCGTGGCGTGGGTTTAGCGGGCGAGGAGATAAAAGCAACGTCACGAACAATCAGTTTATTTCACAGAAGATTACGCATGATTTCAATTATAGAGAACTTTAAGCGAAGGACATGGCGTTCCGCAGCGTAACGCACGCTGCTACCATTCTATCAAGAATAACCAGGCTTGAACCGTTCTAATCTCAGTTTTCCACAACCTCTTCCGAACAAGCTCTATTTACAACTCACACCTCACAACTGACATCTGACATGTCACCTCGCATTTTCCCGCCCATCGGCCGATCATGCGATGTCAGTGTCACTTAAAACCTTAGAATCAATCAGCAGCGTTTGTCACAAGCGTTACCCCAGGAATGTTGCCACTTCCATTCCTAGTCCTTCGAAATTATACTAAGTGGCACTATTTAAAATTAAACTTAAAGCTATTGTCCCGTTACGGCCATCTTGACATTCGCACGTCCTCGGGCGATTATCATCAGTATCTGTAACAAAAGAGCAATGTGAATGTTTGTTTATCCACCAACCCGCACTGGGCTAGCGTGGCGAGGCGTATGTTCAACATTGGACTATTCAAAAATGTCGGTATAGAATATTCGTTTACCGCTCGTCCATTCCTGACATAATGTTACTTTTAATCGTGTTCGAAACGATGACTTGATAAGATAGTAAACAAGAGATGACTAGACAAAGTAAATAATAATCATAAATTGTTTCTTTACATTAGCGTAGGGTAGGAAAATCAACACTCACTAGGACAACTCTTTGCCAATACCACCAAATCGCACACCCAATATTGGACAACAGTGTCCCTCAAACCGCACTCACCACCCAGTAAATGCGAGAATCGGCAACTGCGTCTCTTTGACTCTAGTCCATCGGTATGAGACCGGATAACAGCGTCCCTTCGATCTTCGCAAGAACCGGACAACTGCATCCCTTCGACTCAGCCCAGATGCAACTTTCGTACAACCCACCTACGCTTATCAGATACCGGATCGAGGCATGAGACCGGATAACAGCGTCCCTTCGATCTCCGCAGAGAACCGGACAACTGCATCCCTTCGACTCAGCCTAGATGCAGTTTTCGAACTACCCACCAACAAAAATTAAATGAGTTCAGCTTTTCTTACCCTCGCTTTTATTATTACAGAGAATTTAAGAATCACTTCAAATATTTCCTTGACCTACCTCCAAAAGTAAAATCTGTGGCAGCATTGTACCAAGAAGTTTGTTGAGTCAACAATAAACTTCTTGCATGGTACTGCCACCTCCTTGAGGAAACTGAAAGTTGACTGACCGAATGTTGAAAAAGCCAATCATAGATCTAGGGTCGCCATGACAATAGGCTATCATTAAATTTAACAACGGTTCGCATTATTCTAAAGTGTGTACGAAAGGACTTTGTCTACTTCATTATTGTGTAAGGTTCTTTATATTCTCTTAAAAGTGACCAATATTTCCGATCTGATCTAACATGCGTGATCTGGGCGACGCGACGTTCACTTTAAGTCCAATCATTGTGCACGGTACTAGGAAACTCAACACAACTAAGTCAGATTTAGTCAAAAACATGCAGAACTATTTTCTAACTAAAATTGGACGAGCTCACCCGGGGTTTTGCCAGACAGCTTCTCGCAGATTGGTAGTTATTGCAGGTGACCCTTCCCAGCTTCCCTGGACCCTGGACCCGCTTCTCCAAACAGGCTGTAGCGACATGTTCTAGTTAACAGTACACGAAGCAAGTTCTATTCTTGTTCTTCTTTCGGTGTAGATTGTATTGTAGCATAGTGGTCTTCTTTGTTATCATTCGCCATTTTCTTTTGTGATTTGCTTGATAATATTGCTCTGATTCATAGGCGACAGTGATTAATGCAGTCGAAGGATTTTTCTTGTAATCTTGCATCTCCTCAGGATCTAGCCCTTCGATCCCACCTTCTGATGTCGGATCCATAAAAAGGCACGCAATCAGTTATGATTCTGCTTCAATGTGGTAATGTTTTATACCACTGACCCAACAATGCTTCAGTGTGGCGTGGCGTGGGTTTAGCGGGCGAGGAGATAAAGGCAACGTCACGAACAATCAGTTTATTTCACAGAAGATTACGCATGATTTCAATTATAGAGAACTTTAAGCGAAGGACATGGCGTTCCGCAGCGTAACGCACGCTGCTACCATTCTATCAAGAATAACCAGGCTTGAACCGTTCTAATCTCAGTTTTCCACAACCTCTTCCGAACAAGCTCTATTTACAACTCACACCTCACAACTGACATCTGACATGTCACCTCGCATTTTCCCGCCCATCGGCCGATCATGCGATGTCAGTGTCACTTAAAACCTTAGAATCAATCAGCAGCGTTTGTCACAAGCGTTACCCCAGGAATGTTGCCACTTCCATTCCTAGTCCTTCGAAATTATACTAAGTGGCACTATTTAAAATTAAACTTAAAGCTATTGTCCCGTTAGATATAAAAATATTCCTGATGTTGTAAATATCCAAGAAAAGTCAGACCACAGTATTTTAGAAGAAGTGGTGTTTATGTTTATCATAAGTTATGCAAATATTTCAATAGATGGCGCCACAGGAAAAGTTAAAACGCACATTCGACTCTGTCTTTAGAATTACGATACATTTCGGTGGCGCACTTGTTTAAATAGATACTTCTAACACCAGATACGGAGTTTGATTAAAATTTGAATCCTATCCTCGGTATATTAGCGACTCAGCGGCCTGTAAGTTAGACATGGTCCTTCGAGCCGGATAGACAGCGATCTGTCGAGTATTACATAATCAAGTTCAGGTGTGGTTGGAGCAAGCACTAGAAACCGATGGTGGACTGCCATTGAACACGGTGCTCATCGCATACGATCCGAGAAGAGGATCGGTGCGATTGGTGGAAGGTGCACTAGAGGGCGCTTTCTTTTGAAGAAAACGGAGCTTCGGACGACATCATACTACAACCAAGGAGTACAGAAGAACCTTAGTGATCAAATTGGTTTGCCAGTGAAAATCGTGAGTACAATACTTTCAACTTTGTGTAATTGTGAAGTGACAAAATATCATCGACTTAGCGTGGTGAAGAATATTATTTGGACTTATAATAATTCAAAATTCAAACTTGTAATATTTCTTGCATGTAACCATTAACTTAGAATAATTTCTCTAAAGTTGATACTACGGGGAACCTATGCCGGTTTTCACCTAGAATTTGATTGCTGTAAAACACTTAGAATAATTTAGCGAAAGAGTTGTAACATTACTAAAGACTGGGAAGTTGGGCAAATAAGATCACTAAATTGCATTCAAAATGTCATCCATAATCAATTGTTTGATGGGTTCTAAGAAAATTATAGAAAGAGGGCACAACAATTTCAAGAAATCGCCAAAGGAACGTTTAGTTAAAGAAGCTTACTTACAAATCAGGCTTGATAATTTGGAACAGGAATGGAGTATTGTTAAAGAAAATCACTCCAAATTATCAGCTCAAGCTACTGATGACATTCTGAAGCATGATTATTTTGAAAATGAAGTTTATGAAAGCATTGAAGAAACCTATATCAGTTACAAATTAGATATAAAAGATGCAATAAATTCAATTTGTAAGAATAAAACATTTTCGAATTCTCCCAATGTAAATAAAGCAGAATGCAGTGTACGTCTTCCAAAAATTACAATCCCAACATTTTCCGGTCAATACGCTGAGTGGCCCACCTTTCGTGATCTTTACTTATCACTGATACATAACAACGACGCAATAGACGATGTGCAGAAAATGCATTACTTGAAAGGCCATCTTTCAGGCGAAGCAGAACAGCTCTTAAGGCATGTTCCGATCACAGCCGCTAACTATCAGGAGTCATGGTCTATCCTCAATGGCAGGTATAACAATAAGAAGTTTCTTGCAAATTGTTTGTTGAGTCGTTTTATGGGTCAGTCTAGTATCGGAACTGAATCGTGTACTGCAATTAGGGATTTGTTAGACACAACAAATGATACTTTGAATGGTTTAAAGAATTTGAATATTGATGTTGATTCATGGGACGTTATAGTCGTGCACATAATTTGTACCAAATTGGACTCTGAATCGCGAAAACTTTGGGAGGCTAAAATTAGTACTTCAGATGAGTTGCCTACTTTGAATCAAATGAGAGAATTTTTAGAGTCCAGGTTTCGATCTCTCGAGTTTCTGAATCCCAAATCCAAACCAAAATCTTTGAACCAAAAACCCAAGGTAATGCACGCAATCTCTACAGACACAAATACTGAGCTCAACCAGTGCCCATACTGTAAGAAAGGTGATCACAAAATATGGAATTGTAAAGAGTTTTGTGCTGTTGACTACGACACCCGGTACAATTTCGTACAAACCAGTGGACTTTGCTTCAATTGTTTGGGCCGAAATCATTCAGCAAATGCTTGTCGGTCTTCTACAAGATGCCGCATTTGCAAACGAAACCATCATTCTTTAATTCATCCCCCGCCATCTGTTGAGTCGCATACCTCTTGTTTAGCTAAACCAGAAGAGGAGTTAGAAGTAAACACAGCGTCAGATGTCAGCGTAGAGTTAGACAATTCTGCGTCAACTTCGCATGTGAGCGCACATTTCTCGAAGCAGACCAGGCCTAGCCAAATTCTATTAGCTACCGCCATCGTAAAGGCTCATGCGAGTAATGGTAGCACACAACTTCTTAGAGTCTTACTAGATCAAGGTTCACAGGCATCTTTTGTCACAGAATCGACTGTCCAGCTGCTAGGTCTCAAAAAGATACCCAACCGAAGTGTCATCTCTGGATTAGGCTGTGACCGGGGCAACTTAGCCTCTAAGTACATGGTCACTTTGACCATCCAATCACGCCATGATCCTGATTTCCAAGTTGAAGTTCGAGCACATGTACTAAATGCAATCACGAGTTTGCTCCCATCTGAAAAAATCGAGTACATTAATTGGCCGAAATTGGCAGAAATCAAATTAGCTGATCCACATTTTAACAATCCAAATACAATAGATATTTTACTTGGAGCTGATGTATATGGCCAAATATTGAGAAATGGTATGGTAAAGGCTCCCAATAGTTTATTAACAGCCCAGAAAACTGCGTTAGGCTGGATCTTATCGGGTCCAGTTTATCAAGACGAAAGTCATGAGTCTCCCCAAACCACATGTCACCATAATACTGTGATAAGCATGCATGCCCATGCAGAGGACAACGAGTTACTTAAGCAATTTTGGCAACTAGAATCAGAACCTTTTCTCGACTTAAAAATGCTCTCTGAAGAAGAGCAATTTTGTGAAGACTTTTACAGTAAGACCACTACGAGGGATTTAACAGGGAGGTACATCGTGCGACTTCCGTTCAATGAAGAAGATCCCCAATGTAAGTACGGTCAATCAAAACAAATTGCCCTTAAAAGATTTTCTCACCTTGAACATCGTTTCAAAAATAATCCTAAGATGAAAACTAGATACGCTGAAGTAATGCAAGAGTACTTGGACCTTGGCCACATGGAGGTTGTGTCGGATAAAAATGCACAGTTTGAAGGCGTGTACCTGCCACACCACGCTGTGATACGTGAGGACAAAGTCACAACCAAACTAAGAGTAGTCTTCGATGCGTCTTGCCCAGGTACAAACGGAGTCTCTCTCAACGATAACTTGATGGTTGGCCCCACACTGCAACAAGATTTACGTCATATTATAATGAGATGGCGTACACATCCAATATGTCTTAGCGCAGACATAGTGAAAATGTATCGACAAGTCACCGTTGCTTCTGAAGATGCTGATTTTCAGCGGTTGGTGTGGAGAAATGATCCAGGATCTGAAATGCAAGATTTTAGATTATTGAGAGTTACGTTTGGCACGTCATCTGCACCATACTTGGCTGTGAAAACACTGCAACAGCTAGCTACTGATGAAGGCGCAGAAAACTCTGAAATTGCCAGAAGAGTAAAAACAGATTTTTATGTGGACGATTTGTTGACAGGCTGTCAAACGGTAGAAGAAGGTATTAAGATTTTCACAGAAATGAAGAAGCTGTTAGGCATGGGTGGATTTGATTTACAGAAATGGATCACAAATAACAAGGAATTAGCTGAAGTGGTGACAGACAAACTAGAAAATCAGAAAGAAAAGGTTGAAATAAAGATGAACGAAGTAGTAAAAGTCTTGGTACTCACATGGGATAAAGAATCAGATTCATTCCATTACTCAGTGCAATTTCCCGTCTTGCAAAATCCCATCACAAAGAGAAAGGTCATTTCTGATATCTCTCGCCTGTTCGACCCCGTATCCTGGATCGCGCCCTGTGTGATTGTGGCTAAGGTTATGATACAGAAATTGTGGTTGGCTGGCATAGATTGGGACGAAGAACTGCCCGAAGAACTTCTCGGTGAGTGGCTGACTTACCAGTTAGAGCTTCTCCGGGTACATGAAATTGCAATACCTCGATGGATGAAAACCACAGATAAAGATGCATGTAGAGAGATCCATGGCTTTTGCGATGCAAGTAGTACCGCATACGCTGCAGTAGTATATCTTAGAACAATCGATGCAGCCGGTTTGGTACATGTTAACCTCATAGCAGCCAAAACAAAGGTAGCTCCAACTATGCAGGTTTCAATACCACGGCTTGAGCTGATGGGAGCAGTGCTAGTTACGAAGTTAATCACTGAAGTAGCACGAGTGTTGAATGTTGACAGTGCACACATTCATGGTTGGACGGACTCAACCGTAGTATTGTCTTGGCTTAGCAGCCATCCCAGCAAATGGACAACATTTATCGCCAACAGAACTTCAGAAATCTTAACCAAAATGGACAACACCCAGTGGTCACACGTAAAATCTCATGAAAACCCCGCAGACATAGCATCGAGAGGATGCACGCCCGAGCAATTAATTCAAAATAGTGTGTGGCAACAAGGTCCATTGTGGTTGAGAGAGCCTAACATTGAATATAAAAGACCAAAATCGATATCAACCGAGTTAGAAAAACGAAAGATCAAGGCCTTCGTATCAGTCAATGATTCACAAAATAACCCACCAATATGGACAAAATTTTCATCACTGCTGAAACTTCTTCGCATAGTTGCTCGTTGTCGTAGATTTTTAAAAATAAAGGAAGTAAAAAGTAAGATGCATAAGTTCCAACCATACATAGAGAGCTCAGAAATTAAAGAAGCGTTGAGTTGTTGCATTCGTCAATGTCAAGCCTTCGAATTGGAGGAAGACATACGAAAATTAAAATCCTTAAATCCGTACAAGGATGACAAAGGAATTGTGAGAGTTCGGGGAAGAATACAAAACGCTAATCTCTCACATGATGCCAAACATCCTATCATCCTTCCGCGCAACAGTCATTTCACCCATTTGATCATCGATGAAGCTCACAAGACAACACTGCATGGTGGTCCCAAGTTAATGTTGACATATTTGCGTACAAAATATTGGATAGTGTCAGCCAAAAGTTTGGTAAAAAAATACGCCCATAAATGTGTTACTTGCGTCCGACATGCAGCGTCCACTCGAAATCAATTTATGGGCCAATTGCCAGCAGCAAGAGTTCGACCAGCCAGAGTATTTAGTAGCAGCGGTGTGGATTTTGCAGGACCGATAAATATTAGGATTTCGAAGGGACGCGGCAATCGCAGTTACAAAGGCTACATATGTCTTTTCATTTGTATGGTTTCGAAGGCTATTCACTTAGAAGCGATCAGTGACCTTACCGCGCAAGGTTTCATTGCAGGTTTCAAACGATTTGTTGCCCGAAGAGGATATGTAAGTGATATTTGGAGCGACAACGGCACTAACTTCGTAGGAGCTTCTAAAGAACTTCGTGCCATGGTGGATATAGAGCAATCTACCGTAGCCGTAGAAATTCGCGAGTGGTTAAGCAACAACAAAGTCTCATGGCATTTCATACCACCCCACTCTCCGAATTTTGGTGGTCTGTGGGAAGCTGGGGTTAAGTCTACCAAGTTTCATCTCAAACGTGTCATAGGGAACTCGACGCTTACATTCGAAGAAATGACAACGGTATTATCTCAAATTGAAGCCTGTCTCAATTCGAGACCATTGTCTATTCTACCTGATCAAACTGAGGATGTTCCGCTCACACCAGGGCACTTTCTCATTGGAGAGCCATTAATAGTAGTTCCTGACGACAATTATGAACATTCCAACATTAGTAATTTGAGACGATGGCAACTTGTTCAAAGAATGACTCAAGACTTTTGGCGGAAATGGTCAAATGACTATCTGGTCCATTGTTTACAGCGATACAAGTGGTCAAAGGAAATTCCTGAACCAAAGGTCGGAGACGTCGTTCTTGTAAAGGAAGACAATCTCCCCCCAGCCCGATGGTTACTAGGCAAGGTTGTAATGCAACACCCTGGTTTGGACGGAATTACTAGGGTCGTAACTTTGAAATGCAACAATTCTCTCATTAAACGACCCACATCGAAGCTCTGCATATTGCCTGTAACCGACTAATAATAAACTTTGAAGTTAGGTTTATGTCATTTATTATACTACTTTTCATTAGATTGCGTAGCACATTCTATTAAACTCTTGTTTTAGTACATAATTTAAGTCAGTAAGTTCACCACTTTAAAATGTAACACATTACTATCTCACTCAAGTATGTTTGTAAGGCTATCGAAGAATGGTTCTTTCAATTTATTTAAGGATTTATTTTAGTTATACCATGTAGTAAGTAGTACACAACTTTTCTGTATTTAGCATACCCCCATGACCTCACGGTGGGCGGTAATGAGTTGTAAGAACGATAATAACGTTCTTGGTGGGCGGTATGTTTATGTTTATCATAAGTTATGCAAATATTTCAATAGATGGCGCCACAGGAAAAGTTAAAACGCACATTCGACTCTGTCTTTAGAATTACGATACATTTCGGTGGCGCACTTGTTTAAATAGATACTTCTAACACCAGATACGGAGTTTGATTAAAATTTGAATCCTATCCTCGGTATATTAGCGACTCAGCGGCCTGTAAGTTAGACAAGTGGTATATTTTTATATAGAAGTAGGAATTTTCAAATAATTGATTTCCTAAATAGACGATCTTGAAAATGTAGTGTAACATATATTTAATATATATAAGTAAATATTTCTAGTTTTGTAAATACCTATGAAAAGTTAATTATAATATTATTATTACTAGATGTAGGAAACGCAAATGGTACATTTTATACCATTACCTTTGTAATTGAGTCGTTGGGTAGTGCTATAACTTAATTATACTAATGCATGTCCGCTAGGACAAACTGTTGAGACTAACCATTTGTTACACCTATGTACCGACACAGTTTGAAGCAATAAAAATTTACTTTACTTTACTTTCATATATTAGTTAAAAGAGTGGGCTATTTTCAAACAATATTGCATCGGTTTTCGAACAGTCATTTAGTACTGTGGGCTACTTTCCCACACTATTATTCATATTCATTTTATTCATAAAAAAAATATTACACGTCAATTAGAATTACTTACACATTGATAATAGGTTAGGTTAGGTTTTTTTTTTTTTTTCTTTGTCTCGGTGCATAGACCGGGCCCGCGAGCTAGGTGTGCCAGTGACCACCAGTGAACCAGTGAGTGTCAGGGGAATTGACTACACAGGGTTTCTATTTATTGCTTATAAACTATTTTACATATTGTTCTTAACTAATTTACTTATCATAATTTTTATTTATTACTTTACTATTACAACTATACAATTTAAACTATACAAAATGCTTAAGACTAGGCTAATATTAATATATATTCAGAAAACTTAGAAATAAATCAAACAAAAAAAAAATACACAAAAACGATCACTAAATTATAATGTTAAAAATCAAAGTACAAAACGATAAGCAAGGCAACTACGTCCGTCTGGCTCGAGTGTTGGAGGCGAAAGAGACCCGATGACGAGTCCGATGCTCGCTGGCTCCTCGCGCCCCTCCATGCGCCATCGCACCACCACAGCTGACGTGACGTCACAGCTTCAAGCCACGCCTTCTTGCTCAGCTAAATCGGCTTCTCCTGACGGCGGCGCGACCTCGCCCGCTGTATGGGGTGACGTCACTGGGGTATGACTAGCCACCTCGATATCATGGCGCTCTGCAACTGTAGACTGGTTGTCTTCATCGTCAGACTCGCCTAAAAATACATTGTTCGCATTAGTTAAACAGTCAAACTTTTGAGGCTGAAAGAAAGAGCGAGTCATTTATACTTTCAGCGGTTTCGGATAGAGCCCGCAGGATATCCAGGACGAAAATTAAATCGCCCCCGGGACATGGAACGTGTCCGCTGTGAAGAGCCCTCGGGATCCACAGCCAAATCACAGAGCTCTCGAGGTGTGATGCTGTCGTCGACTGCAGAGCCGGATGCAATTCGTACTTACTACTGAGCGCAGAGCCCTCGGGGTGCGGCTTCACTATACAGAGCCCTCGGGGTATATTGTCACTTTCAAAATGTAGATGTAGCAAATGTATGTGTAGTGATGTAAGTGTAGTGTTATGACTTATGTGTGGGACTTGGCAAGTGACAGATATGTGATTTCGCAGCAACAATACGCCTAGGAGAGCCCTCAGGTTGCTAGGTGCCTGTGCAGAGCTCTCAAGATACACAGCTGCGTTGCCGCCACATATCAACAAAGTACTCACAGTTAAAAAATGCTGAGCACACATCGGGGGTCCATTCCCCGCGCCATGTCATCATATACTCGGTGGCAGCTTGGGTGGTTTTGCCATAGGAGCCCGCGACCAATTTCAACTCGTACCGACCATGAGGAAGCGCTCGTATTACTTTGTAGGGGCCACGCATACATGAGTCCATTTTTCCAGTGGCTTGGCTTGTCTTACGCACGAAGACTAGGTCGCCTTCTCGGAACGTACGCGGTGGTTTACGCCGTTCGTTAACACGAGCATCTTGACGAGTGCGATTTTGGTCCAGCAGCTCAGTCACTCGTTGTCGAGCCATCTCGCGAGTGGATTCGCGATTCGGACTAGTTGCGTTCAAAGCCACGTCACGCACTAGGGACCGAATGACGGGCGTAGTGCCATTGCTGCCGATTAACAAATTCATTGGTGAACATTTAGTAGATTTTTGGAAAGTAATGTTCAAGGTGAGCTGCAACTTCCACAAAATATTGGACCAACTTTTTTGTCTAAAGTTTGACTCAACTCTGATCATATTCATAACTGTTCGACAGTAGCGCTCAACTTGGCCATTACTTTGGTGCATTTCAGGGGTTATGAAATGAACCTCACAACCTAATTCTTTAACCCACGATACAAAATGTGTGCTCTCATACATCCGACCGCGATCAGCGACTATCAATTTCGGGGTACCGAAAAGAGAAACAGCATTTTCGAAGATCTTTTTCAGCTCGTTAGCATCCTGCTTACGCATCGGATATAAGAGGCAGTACTTACTAAAGGCATCTATAATAAGAACTACATATTTGTACCCATTTGAGTCAGGCAGACATCCCAAAACATCTGTGTGAATCGTGTCAAAAGGCAAACTGGGCTTGTCCCATGACTCAATTGGCTGCAAAGGTTCACGTGGAACCTTCTTGTGAGAAAGACATACTACACAGTGCTGTATGTACTTCCGCACAAAATGTCTGAGTTTTGGAAACCAAAAGTGATTAAGGATTAGATCGATGGTCTTTTCGACACCCTTATGGTGGTGTTCGTCATGAAAAACGCGCAATAAACTAAGGCGGTGACCCTTAGGCACATAGCATAAGTAACGAGACTGCTCCCCGACAATGTCCATTTTGTAGTACAAAATGTCGTTCTTTTTCACATATCTAGACGAGTCTAGGACACCATCATTTAGTTTCTGCAGTAAGTCATGTGTTTCTTCGTCAGCGGCTTGCGCTATCTGAGCCCAATTAAGTGGTTTACGGATCTCGCAAATATTGACAGGGTTTCGACTCAGATAATCAGCGTGAGATAGCGCAACCCCCTTTCGATATTCAAGTTCGAAGTCATAATCTTGAAGAAAGATCCACCACCGAGCGACCCTAGGAAGCAGATCTTTCTTGTTTTTGGTTAGTTTCAAGGCATTGCAATCGGTTACGACTTTAAATTTGGAACCAATGAGGTAGTGCCTAAAATGTTGCAATGCCTTGACAACTGCCAACGTTTCCAGCTCATAAGAGTGGTAACGCGGTTCTGCCCCTTGCGTTACCTTGCTGAAATAAGCCACAGGATGCTTATGTCCTCCTTCATGAGTCTGAAGTAGAACAGCGCCGTAACCAAGGGATGACGCATCCGTGTGAACTTCAGTTGGAAGATCCGGATCGAAAATAGCTAGGATTGGATGGTTCGTTAGGCGTTCTATAATGTCCTTACGCACTTTTTCTTGGTCTTCGCCCCAACTGAAGGTCACACCTTTGCGTGTTAAATTTGCTATGCACGCTGTTTTCAACGAGTGGCCCGGGATGTAACGCCTAAAATAGCCAGCAAGGCCTAAAAACTGTCTCACCTCCTTAACGTTGCTCGGCACGCGTGCTTCGACCAGAGCTTGTACCTTTTGCTCGCTCGGTTTCACCTGACCATTACTAATCGTGCGGCCTAAGTATTCGACCTCCGTAGTAAGAAACTTACACTTCTTTAGGTTAATAGAAAATCCTGCTTGCGTCAACGTGCTGAGTACGTCACGCAGTGTCTGCAGACCTTCCTCTATCGTGTTACTTGGCAGTAATACGTCGTCTATGTATACAAAAGCCTTACCTGCATCTATATAAGAGCGCAGCGTGTTTGAAATAATACGCTGATAAACAACAGGCGCATTAGCTAGGCCATATGGCATCTTCAAATATTCGTAGTGGCCTTCGGGAGTCACGAATCCTGTGCGATGTATTGACTCCTCATCCAGCTTGATTTGGTGAAAGCCAGTGGCCATGTCTAGACTAGTAAAATACTTGGCCTTACCTAGCCGGTCGATGTGGTCATCTATCAACGGCAAAGGGAAATGATCTTTTTCAGTGTTGGCATTGAGAGCACGGAAGTCAACACAGAGCCTATCGCTTCCGTCCTTTTTCTTCACCAACAGTATTGGGCTCGAAAATTGGGACTCGGACTCTCTGATAATTTTTTTATCAAGCAGATCCTTAATAATTTCCCTGACGCGTAACTTTTCGTCATGAGACATCTTATACGGTCGGTAGACTACCGGAGTCTCATTATGTAAGCGAATATGCATAGATCCCGTACTCACTGTGGTCGAGGCAGTACCCACCACAAGATGACTCGCAAACTCGTCTATGACGTCCATCAGTTTCTCTCTCTCCTTACCTTGTAACGGTGTGTTGACTACGGGCAGGCATGCATCGGTCAGCTTAATCTCGAGAACGGTATCGGCTCGGGTCAAACGTTGCACGCCTCGAGTGCGGGTATAAGTTACACCGTCCCTATTTAATACATCCGTACCAACAAGTACCGGCGTATTCATGTGTTTATCCGACACTACATGAAAGTCTATTTCGAGAGTTATATCAGCAAACTCAACAGTTAGGGTAGTGCGGTATGATGCTTCTACCTCTTGACTACCTATACCTCGTAGAATTCTATACGAAGGCGTTTGTGTACACTGAAGGTGTTTCGCTACCGACTCCGAGATCAAAGAAATCGTGGAGCCGCTGTCTATAAGTACGTCTACAGCAACTCCCTGTATAACTGCAGTCGTAATATCGTTCTGTCTGTAGGTGTCGGCAGTCTCACGACAAAAGTTTACGTTAGACTTACCTCGTGACTCTGATCGCTGCTTTGCAAAACAATCTTCAACCTTGTGGCCCGTTTTCTTGCAAAACGAACATTGCTCAATTGCACGTTTTTGTTGAGCAGGGGTCGTCGATGTACTAGGTAGGTTGTTAGAAACTTTTTCCACTTTCGTGCGTTTGGTACACGTCATTTGTTTGTGACCAAACTCGCCGCAATTAAAACATTTAGTGCGAGACTCACCATATTCGCGTTTTCGTGGATTAGGCTTCGAATAACCTCGACCGCTACGGCCACGCGGTTGAATTGATGTAATGGGAGTTGGTTTTGTGTAGATCGATAGGAAGCTTACCAGACTGTCCGGCATTAAATGCGCATTCGATGCAGCTGCGCGAATTTGAGCGTCGGTGATGCCGCGAATGATTATTGCGGATATCAATTCCTCAGTCAAACCTTTGACAATTCGGAGACGCAGTAAAGATCGCCTAGCATATTCAGCATAAGTCGCGTAATTGTCTGAATCAGTCTTCATTACGTCGAATAGGATGTTAGCAATGTCTACGCGTTGAGGGCACAACGCTTTGAAATCGCGTTTGAAACTTGACCAGCTGCGATCATTACTTACCCATTCGTCTAACCAAAATTTGGCGTCACCTTTCAAACAATTACCGACACGTGATAAGCACTCACGATCGTCCCATCTATTCAAAATGCGCACGTGATCGACCTCGTCACACCAACTGTCAAAGTCATGTATTGAGGGATCAAAACTAGATATAAAAATATGGTTCGATCTCACCGGTAAAGCTGTACCAATCGCAGTTGCAAGCTTCTCAGCCATCTCCGTCATAGCCATTTCAACGGCGTCCGACGGTGTCGCGGTGCTGGCTCGCTGCGCAGGCTGGCCCAACCTTGCAATGTCTGGCTCAGCACATGTCACCACGGCAGGGACAGCGACTTGCTCGCTTACAGGTGGCGACAGCGGCGGCAGCGCCGGCATGGAACTACCCGCAGATGTCGAGCCATCCGCGCTGGTACCGCCTATTCTGGAATTTTGTTCAAGCACAATTAACCGGTCTAAAACACGTTGAAGCTGCGCTTCCACACTCTCGGCAGACGTAGGTTAGGTTAGGTTAGGTTAGGTTAGGTTAGGTTAGGTTAGGTTAGGTTTTTTTTTTTTTTTTTTTTTTTTTTTTTCAGCTCCTTTCCCCGGTTATGTGTCCCAGGATTGTAGTACTTTATTTATTTCTTAATCTAGTACATTTTTGCTTATCAATTAAATTTATAGCTTAATCTATCTTAATGTGTATCGGGTATATGTCTTTCTACTTTTTAATATTACATAATTCCATCTTAAATATTATATCTATTTTCGGTTTTACTATTTATCTTACTCTATTAGTTTTATCTGTACATTCTTACATTTCTTATGTATATGTATACAATACAATTATCT